>OY482674.1:23319467-24633250 GCA_960531455.1 Urophora cardui | reverse complement strand
TTTTTGTCTTCTCAAAATTTGGCAAGTGCATATAAATGTATGTAATTTTGTATTTATTTATAATTATAATTTTGTGATTTGTTGTGATTTGTTTATAACGTATTGTTTTATTTAATTGTTAATAGTGGCCCTGAGGACGATTACTGAAAGTAATCGAAATATATTGGCATGAAAAAATATATAAAAAAATGTTTGATTGTTTTTCTTACGACCTGGAGCCGACAAACAACAAATATTAACCAATAAAGGTCGCCAAACATTACATATATTTTAGTTTAATATTGTTAATGCTAAGTTTTAAATTAATTCAATCATTTACATGTAAATGCATTTTTATCATTCAAGAGTAGGCTGACTGGCTTATAAAAATGCTAATGCAAAATTATTCAGCTAAAAATAAAAAATTTCTTGTTAAAAGCAATATTTGCCAATATTTTATTTAAATTTATTTATATATTTTATGTTTTTTTTTTCGCAATTAAGCTTTTGCTATTTTCAATACAGTTTGGTTGCTAATATTTTACTACCCACATACACACTTCACACACGTGCCAAACTGTTTGCTAAAATACATACATACAAGTATCTACAAAAAATAGTTAATTATATTTGCTTTCTTGGGTATGTTAGTGTCTAGCACGAATTTATTATTTTTAATTTTAATTTTTTTATACTTTGGAATAAGCGGAAAAATCCAATTAGCTCATACAGCGATGGTAGATGTGATAGCTATTTCGAAGAAAAAACCACTTTCTTCATCATCAGACATCTTCTCGGGAGCACACCAGGCTTTGAACCTACGCTCCAACCATCAGTAGTCGAATATTAGCGAAACGCTAAGCACTGCGGCTACCGATGGTCCTGCTGAGCTGTTGTTGCATATATAAGTGAAAAATCCAACAGCTCAGCAGGACCATCGGTAGCCGCAGTGCTTAGCGTTTCGCTAATATTCGACTACCAAGAAAGTGGTTTTTCTTCGAAATAGCTTTCACATCTACCATCGCTGTATGAGCTAATTGGATTTTTCCGCTTATTCCAAAGTATATTTGCTTTCATTTAGTAACTGTAATTGATATGCAATACAAATGAATAACACAAAAGCAAAAAAAAAAAAATACAAAAACTACAACAAAAAAAAAAAACCAATAAAAATATAAAAAAATGTATGCTTTTATTATTATTCCGAACAAGTGTGACACAAAAAGCGACAGGCGTATAAATAGATATTCACAATTTATTTGACTTGCACTCAATCATCTAAGCAAACATGTTCGTATTAAGATACAGATTTACATGCCAGCTTGAATACTTACTTACATATGTACAAATTTATATCCATAATTACAACGTATTTGCATACCGCGAAGGAAAAGTAAGCGAATAAATAGTTCAGGAAAAAACCTCGTTAGCGTGAATTCCTGCAAAATGTTGCCAGTTACTACTACTTAAAACAAGTGTAGAGCATTCTTACATAAAAAAGATGCATTGTACATTGTATGTATGTATGTACATATATGTGTGTATCACCAACGCCGTCGGCACCGAAATGCCGAAAGCCACGGCGCCGAACTCATCGAAAATGGCATCAACAACCCCGACGGTTCGAAGTTCAGTGTAGCCAAATATGTGAACTGTGTTCGAATCAGTGTTGCCAAGTACTGATGCGAAATTCAAGACAGGTAGGCGCAGCGGCGAATTCAGAAACTACTTTTTTATTTAGAAAGGTACAGTGTAATGT
Source organism: Urophora cardui (assembly GCA_960531455.1). Lineage (NCBI taxonomy): Eukaryota > Metazoa > Arthropoda > Insecta > Diptera > Tephritidae > Urophora > Urophora cardui. The sequence goes on along the minus strand of OY482674.1, from coordinate 24,631,512 downwards.
CAAAAACAAAGCAAATTCACACTATGGCCAACAGGAATGGGCGAGTCCCAAGCGAATACAGATTTTAACCAAGGCGAAACATTATTTTGACATTAAACTATACCAATTACAATATTAAAGTTCTGAATTCACGTATGCGCCTACCTTTCTAAATCTGGCTGGCGGAATAGAGCGGGATTTTCTGACGTTTCTTATCTTTTTGATAAAAGCAAATACATCGTTAGTTTATTTTACTAAAAACTATTTATTTAAATAATAAAATAATGGATTCTATTGCGATAAATGCTATATTAGTGGAGGAAGAAGAGCAAAGGAATCTAATAAACGAGAGAAAGATTTTAAGGGATCATAGCACAATACATCATCATAGCAATCCTTTTACTTTAAGTACACAAGCGTAAATTTAATTAGAGGCTGAAAATAAAAATAATAGTCTTATTTTTGCGTGAAAGAAACCTTTACCTTGTCCTTTTTTCTGTTTTTCATAGAATTATTTTGAACTACATAAAAGCAAATTGTATACAAAAACAGGGGAAAATTTCAATAACAATGTACCCGGCACCGGAATTTTACGTTTCTTTTTTTTTGGCGATAGATCACTAAAATGCAAACGAAATCTTGCGGAAACTTATAATTCATTAATAACACAGTAGTATTTTTGCGTAGAGCACCCTTATGCACTGCGCCGCGCTTTGAAAAGTAACCCTCAGCCGACAGAACTCCCTTTCTGGAGTTAGATCTGGAGAGATTTACAGTAATTTTGCGTAGTCGGGAGTGTTATAACTAGTAAAATTATCATCATAATATGGCTGGCGCATTATACTGAAGCCGACCTTCCACCACCTGCAATATTTATTTGAATGCGTCTTTATTGAGACGAAAGTTTTTACTGAAATGGTAAATTGTTGGTAATACACATTCATAATTCTTTAGTTGCTTTTTTATAGTAGTCAAACAATAGTTATCAACTTCAGAAAATGCATTATTATTCTTTGGTGAAAATATATTTTAATTTCGAAAACCTACATAATAATAATATAATACAATGGCGCTATTATAACTCTGACGAATTTTATGGCCGAGCTTCTCTCCAATTCGAGGTGTGCTCCTTTTTGTTTTTCCTACTAATTGGGTGGACCTACAGTTTTATGCCGGCTCCGAACGGCGAATGCATTTTTGGTGAGAAGCTTTTTCATGGCAGAAATACTCTCGGAGGGTATGCCGCCCACTGCCGAGAGGTGACCGCTGCTCTTAAAAAACCCAATAATTAGATTTTTACTAATTAGAAAAATTTGTTTGGCTCGGACCGTGGTTTGAACCCGAGACCTCTGGCATAGCAGGCGAGCACTCTACCCACTGCACCACAGCGGCCACGAAAACCTACATACACACGTATTTAAATCACTGTTATTATCATTATTTCACAATTTTTTCTCTGAAGCTTTTCTTTGCATATAACAGCAATTCAATCTCGGTGGAAAATGCAATGGACCCACGCCATGTTTGTGGCTTCTCGCGACCGGTTGATTAATATATTTACATATATTCACACTTATTAACACTTATTCCAACTTCATACATGCATTTACACAATTTACTTAAACTTTTATTGTAATTTTTTGATATTTTGTTAATATCGCCGCAACCAAATACTTGCGGCAAATTTCGGCACGAAAAACTGTCAAAATGTTCGTTCATTCGTTGTTCATAATGCCGATTTACCGAACTTCGAAAGATTCGGCGCGCCGTCGGTTGTCATAATGCCGATTTGCCGAAAACGTCATGTCGGTACCGCCGACGGTGTTGGTGATAGTGGCAATAAACAGACAAAGCTATGAATTGCAATAGCTCAGATCGGCTAAAAAAAAAAACTTTTTTTCCAATTTTAATCGTACATCGTGGCAGTTAAACTTGTTGGACGTAAATTTTTAAATAGAGCACAGTGGGTTGAAATATACTAAATTTGGAAGATAAATATTATTACCTACATTGGAAGAAGAATTGAATCATGAATTTTCAATTTAAGTCGGGCATCTTCTCCGACAACTCCAAATTAAACGATCAGTTTAGCTGTGAAGTCTTTTCTTAAGACCTATATAATTCCTCTTGCAGGGGATCCGATCACTGTAGTGTTTTTTTTTTTCAGGTTGAATTTTCAGCCATTATGAAAACTGTGATTTGCATAGGAAATTGGTCTATCAGAAATGATTTAGATATTTATTCATTCAATTCTCAATTAACGTTTACCTGTCATCAAACTCTACGGGAAATGGTCAAACAGAGCCGTTTGTATCGTACATGGTTCCCGTTCTGGTGTAGAAACATCGAGTAAATATGTAGGACAGATGAACTTACAATGTTGGAGGCGATTAAAAAGGGTCTTCTTGCCTTGACAAACTTGACAGAAAAAGGAATACAAGCGATCTCGTCACATACGAACTCATTTGTAGATGGAAATCTCTTACTTGATGTTAGTAGATACTCACTGAATACTGTCTCGTTGGAATGCATATGTGACAGCGCATAGATAAATGGAGCTAAGGGTAAAAAAATCAATTTTTATGGTACACCAAAGATACACATATTTAAATCTTTAAAATGGCTCTCCTAAACAGAACCGGTTTTCCCCTTTATATTTTGCGCGTCACATATAGAGATGCTACGAGTGCAATATCGCAGATGCTGCAATCAGGCCCGACGAGAGGGGGGGGCTGAGGGGGTCAATTGCCCCGGGCCCGGGCTTTAGAGGGCCCGGGAATCTCAAAATGATATCCAAGTTTTTGCTTACAGAAAATAACCTTTAATCACCTTTCGTAGATAGCAATCATTTTAAATTTCAACAAATTTTATAAATCTCTTAAAGTGTCTGCACCCCACTTAAGGAATTGTTGGTTTTTGGCGTCGACTTTGCAGCATAAATTTGAATTCGTTTTCTGTTGCAACAGAAAAATTCGGTATGATGCAAATTCTTATACAGCGATATGGGTATATCCTGGGCGTTTCGGACGGTATGTTCGCACGATTTTTTGAACTTTTGAGGCAGAAATATCGCGAAATATTGTATCATTTTATGATAAAAGGAAAGATTTAGGCCACAGCTAATGATTAAAGTATGTTAGCGACAGAAATTTAGTTTAATGCCTCTGTTTTAGCCACTTAAACTGCGTTCCGGACGCTACAAAAACACGTCCATTTTTTTTTTTTTTTGAGTGGCTAAAACAGAAGCCTGGCATAGCAGGCGAGCACTCTACCCACTGTACCACAGCGGCCATGTATAGATAAATTAAAGTTCGTAACTATATATTCATTGAATTTTGATTTTGAGAATTTGTTCATTTAGTATGGGGGCCCTTAGTTATTTTGACCCCGGGCCCGGATTTTCTCTCGGCGGCCCTGGCTGCAATACTTGCAAAAATGACGATGAAGAGAAAACTATCGAACATCTCATCTGCAACTACACAGCTTTAAATCATGCCAAACGACGATCTTTGAGAGGTCCTTTTCTGGACAGTATATGCCAAGTCGTAGATATCGACGTGTGGGGCCCCTGGTTCGAAAGCTAGCAAAATGTTAAAAGTGTAGTAATTTGTGCTTTGTGATGTCACAATGAAAATCTTCTATATCCACTGTTGATTTGTCTAATTAATTAAAAAACAATTATTGGCCTTTTCAGAAAGAAAAAAACAATTGTGTATTTCTGTAAAAAAAAAAAATGCATTCGTTCGGAGTCTTCATAAAACTGTACACCCAGGGAAAACAACGTTATAAAATCAACGAAAACGCGCTTAAAATAAACACAAACGCATTTAAAAGTCATGTAGGTAAATACGAACATTTTTATTTTAAAAATATTCATTGTGAAATCATGTAAAATAATTTTAAATTTAAAACTGTTTAATTTGATTTGGGTAAGTGGAAAATTAGCTGAAAACTATTAACAGCGAAGCTGGGGTATATAGCTATTTCGAAAAGAGCTTAAAATTTTCTCATCAGTCTATGATAAACTTTTCTGATCAGCACTATGAGATTTAGAATCTAAAACTTTCGTTCTTATTTCATTCATTTTCATTTTTAATTTAAATGTGTTGCTTTTTAAATCTAAAATACATTTTTTTTAATTTCAATTTTATTGTAAAAATTTCATTTTTGTTTTGAAAATTTAATTTGAGTTAAAAAGTTTTAATTTTTGAAATAAAAATTTAGACTTGAAATAAAAATTTAAAAATTTTCATTTTTAAAATAAAAATGATCTGGTTTAAAACATTCATTATGTAATAAAAAAATTTATTTTTGATTTTAAAATTTTATTTTTGATTTTTATACTCAGCTGTACTAGTACACAGAGTATTATAGTTTTGATTTCCTAACGGTGGATTGTAACGGAATGAAATAATCGAGATAGATATAGACTTATATATATCAAAATGATCAGGGTGAAAAGAGAAATCGATTGAGCCATGTCCGTCCGTCTGTCCGTCTGTCCGTCTGTGAGCACGATAACTCGCGCAAAAATTGAGATATTTTGATGAAATTTGAAATGTAAGTTGGTATCAAGACAGGAACGGATGGTATTGAAAATGGGCGAAATCGGACCATGACCACGCCCACCTCCCCTATATAGTAAAAATCGGAAATTTTGTATCTCAGTCACTAATAGAGCTAGAGTGATAAAATTTCACACACGTATTGAGCTCAGGCCCTTATGAAGAAATATGGTGAAATTTTGGAAAATGGGCGGTGCCACGCCCACTTATTAAGGGGCAAACATTGAAAGTTTTATGAGTCATAACTCAGAAACCGTTGAAGATATATCGATGAATTTTGGTAGGCGTGATATACTTACTTAGGCAAATGTTTTGACGAAAAATTGTCAAAATCGGTTGACGACCACGCCCACTTTTATATATGGGTCTTATAAAGTGACCTAATAAAAACATTTTAAGCGATATCTCTGTCAAATATAAAGATATATCATTGAAATTTTATGGAAGGTGTCCAACTATGGACATATAACAAAAAATACAAAAATTTTGGGAAATGGGCGCGGCACCGCCTCCTTTTAGAAGCAGGAATATACGAGATTTCTGAGCCCATAACTCGACAAATAATCGATATATTATGACGAAACTTGGTGTATACACTTTCACTACTTGTAGTAGTTGTTCAAAATTTTAGCGAAATCGGTTGACGACCACGCCCACTTTTATATATGGGTATTATAAAGTGGCCTAATAAAAACATTTTAAGCGATATCTTTGTCAAATATAAAGATAATTCATTGAAATTTTGTGGCATGAGTTCCACAATAGATCGGAAACAAAAAATATAAAAATTTCGGAAAATGGGCGTGGCACCGCCTCTTTTCAGACAAAGGAATCAACGAGATTTCGGAGCCCATAACTCGACAAATAATTGAGATATTATAACGAAACTTGGTTTATACACTTTTATAACTTGTGTTAATAGACACGCTTGAATAAATAATAATAATTTTATTTAATATGAATAAATTTTTTTCATTATTTTTTGAATAAATAAAAATAATTTTATTTAATATGAATAAATTTTTTTCAAATCGGTTTATGACCACGCCTACTTTTTAACAAAGATATTTCTGGAACACCCTTTGGGAATTTGTAACGTGACATCTTTGTAACTCATAAAGGGATGAAATTTTGCACAAAGAAAAATATTCATAAGCTTAGTTGGATGACTGATAAAAATTTAGAAAATGGGCGTGGCTACGCCCACTTTATGCAGCACTCGATTTATATAAAGTACCTACACCGTGTTTCCATCAAACGCAAACAAACAATGAAAGCATACAGCTGAGTATCTAATGTTCGATTCCACTCGAACTTAGGCTTCCTTACTTGTTAAATTTAATTTTGATTTAAAAATGCTATTTTTCTCTGAGTGTAAGTCTACCCAATTGGAAAGAAAAAACTTGTGTGTGCGTGTAGAATTGTATGAGAAACATATTATGAATAGATACATATTGTTTTATGTGCAATCATTTTTCTGAGTTAAGGGCATATCGACCCACTGTGCAGCACGCTCTATCATATCATACATACGTATGTATTCATATCGGTGTAATGTGATGCAGCCAACCGCAAAATGTTTTAATTATAGCTCACCTACTGTGCTATTTATAAATTCTAGTTAAATTAATATAATGTATTTGTATTTTCCTTAAAAAAAAACCACACACAACATACCTTAAAAAAAGCCTGTTTCTAAATTAAATGTAATGCGCGCTTTTTAGTTGTAAAAAAATAGTGAATTATTGTTTTTCCTATGCGCGTTTCAAATCCTTGTAAAAATTTGTAGACTTTTTATAACATTTTTTAATGAAATTTCCACTCACTTTCATGTACAAAAATGTATATATTTGCATATACGCGTTTATAAATACAGGCATATGTTTCATATATACATATATACCTACATACCCTGCAAAACCGTTTTGCTTATTGTTGATAAATCAGGTCTAAAAAATGAGTACGCTGGCAGCGCTGCTTCTGTTATGCACTCACTCTGTCTGCTCCTAACTTTCTATGACTTATCTAGGCCTTATTTCGGATGGCGGATAAGCCTTTGGAATAGGGTGTGCTCTCAGAGAGAAAGAGTACTCCTTATGGCCTGTGACATCAAATCAGCCTTATTTTAAGCCTTACGCCATACAAATTTGCTACCCTTATAATTTTAAGGCCTTTATTCGGAAGCCTTTAATCCTGCTACTTTAATTCTTAAATAAGGCTTAGATTTTTTGGTGGGTACATGCGTTTCGTCAGCGTTTCGCTTGTCACCTTCGCTTTGCTGCAACATTATATTTTTTTGATCGATCGTTTCAATTTCAGCTGCTGGCAGGCGTGATAAAGATATCCGCGTCTAATTTTTGATGGCAAAATTGTATGTACCCGGCGCGGATCCAGGATTTCGGCAAGGGGGGGGGTTTTGAAAATTTCTAAGTTCTAAATAACATGTATAACGTACATGTATTTAATAAATTCATAAATTAAGAAAGCCGGCATATGCGGGTGTTAGGCCTTCAGATGGCTCTGAAGCTACTTTATTATAAACTTGACCACTGCGCGACACCTAGTGAAGGGTAGCAGTTATTATATGATATAATTTGAAGCGCGAGGTCGCTACTGCGTGTTCTAAATTTTCAAACGTGCAACCAAAGAACGTATGTTGTATACTCTGAAAAAAATACCCGTAGCTAAACCAACAACTTTCCGCTGTTGAATCTCCGTCTTTGATTCAACAGCAAAAGTATTTGTTCTTACAGCAAAGTTTTTGACCCAACAATTTATTCAAAAACGGCCGTTGTTGTTTCAAAAACTTTCTTGCTTTTAAAATATTTTTTGTGAGAAAATATTTTTTTGTGAGAAAACCAACAAAAAAAAAAAAAATTATGGAGAGAAGATGAAGAGAAAAATCCAAAAAAAAGTTTATTTTTAGCAACAATTTTCTCCCCGTTGTTGATTTAAAGGCAAAAGTATTTGACCCAACAGTTTCCGCTGTAAACAAAACTAATGAGAACATATTTTTTTAAAATTTTGTTTTTACAATGATTCAAATAATTCATGGATTCTTTTTTAGGAAATGGAAGTATAAATAGGTTACTACAATTCAATATAATGTTGAATGTTCCTATGTGATGATTGAATAGAATTTCAGGTTGATGTCATTGTTCGAATCCGCAGGAGAATATAAAATAAAGAAGAAAAATCAGAATAAGAAATAAGGATAGCAACCAGTGAATGATAAGAAGGAGAGAAGAATAGGAGAACAAGCGGAGGCTACATATTTGCAGTTGGGACCAGGGCGGAGAGAAGATGAAGAGTAAAATGCAAACAAAAATTAATTTTTAGGTGAAAATTTTTTCCAACAATCTCCGTTATTGACTTAACTCAACAACGCTCGCACCTTTGAAACAACAACGGAGCGTTGTTGCGCACATTTCAACTGCGGAAAGTAGTTGATTTAACAGCGAAAGTCTTTAGATTTACAACGTTTTTTTTTCAGAATAGGAAGAGAAAATTCGGTATTTTGACCGAGTGAGGTGGAAATCGTTTAGTCAAAAAAAGATGATGACTTCGCGAGTTCCTTCCCATCATTTTTCAAGCTCGAATTCGTTTGTTTTTTCGCGGCGAAAAATAAATTTATTTTGACATTTCTTTTGCTTGACATTTAGTTATTGTTTCTATTCATACTCTACCGCCACTGCAAAGATGGTTGAAAATGAGCCGGGCTGCAAATTTTAGAATTTTATAAAAACCTTGATCTGATGAAAAGCTCTGTTGCCACTTTTTTTATCCTTTGTTGAAACATTTCAATTTTATGAATGAATCGCTTGTAGTATTTTAACTTCGTACTCGTTTTATTTCTTGTTTTTGGTGGTTGATTTGATTGTATAGTACGCGCTTATTGTATTAGATTTAATTCCTCTAATGTTTACTTGAAAGAGTTTTTTAGTGCTCAGCACGAAATTTTTATTTAATTCAATTTTTAATTGTTGGGGTAAGTGGAAAAAAATTCAACAACTATTTACAGCGAAGGTTGAGTGTATAGCTATTTCACGAAAAACCATTTTCGATCATCAGCACTCTTTCCGGAAGTGGATGCTACCGGGGATTGAACCCGAGTACATTCCATCTTCCGCCGCTATGACCCAATGCATAAACACACTCGGCCATTGAGACTCTGTGCAACCTGTTGGATTTTCCCCACTTTTGCCTTTTTCATTTTCAATATGTTTATGCTTTGGGTCATTGAGGCTGAAGATGGAATGTACTCGGGTTCAATCCCCGGTAGCATCCACTTCCGGAAAGAGTGCTGATGATCGAAAATGGTTTTTCGTGAAATAGCTATACACTCAACCTTCGATGTAAATAGTTGTTGAATTTTAATTCCTCTAAATTTCGGGTATTTTCTATTTAACTATAAGTTGTAATTGTATGTTATTATTGCCTACAAGGACAACTATTTTAATGAACTGATTCAATTGTACCTGTTCCACCTTGTGGATATGTGCATATAAAATATAATCTGAAAATAAATGAAAATAAATGTCGAGTTTTGCCTTTGGACAGCTAAACCCATCCAACCATTGCTTTTGGAATGATAGAGTTTTCCTTGATCAGTTTGGGAAATTTGGGCGCAGAATCTATAAAGGCATTAATTTGGGATCTATGATAAACCACAAGGGGGGGGTTTGAACCCCCAAAACCCCCCCCGTGGATCCGCCACTGGTATGTACATATATACTCGTACACATGTGCATTCGAAAAATTCCAACGACAACAATAACAACAAACTCGTTATTCATACTCGTTTAATAAAATTCATGATTTTATGCATCAGCAAGTTCAGCTCGAAAACTGTGTGTACTTTCCTTCCTGCTCTGCATGCATAACAAAGTGATTTGTGTGCGTGTGTTTTTTTTTTACTGAAATTTGTTGTTGTTTTTTGCTGCTGTTTGCTTGGAATTTCGATTTGATTCGATTTGCTAATCTGCCAAGACATTTGAATTGATAAAGTCAAAGTGATTATGAAGAATTTGGCGTTGAACTAAATTTGAGTTTAAGTAATGATAACTACTTATAATAGAGTTGGTGGGTGATGATGATGGGTTTAGCTTTTTAGAAGAATAACCTAGCGGCGAACATTACCACACTACTTCTCCCCAGTGATGTATACTACAGATTAGGAGCAATGCCAACTAACATACAATGTGTATGAAAAAGTAAGTTGGGTTCACAAAAATGAATTTTGTTCATTTTTCTGTTTTTCTTCAAATTTCATTCTTGTTGTGTTGCTATGTATAATAAATTCGGAAATTCCATAGAAACAAAATAACAATCACATTGAAGAATTTTTTTTGTTACAAATTCGTTTCTGAATCAAGCGCTGATAGAATAAAATTGTATAAAACAGATCTTAGTGCTAAAAAAATGCATCACTTCTTCATGGACGTTCTCCTTATGTAAATATATTGGATTATTGGCGGATTTCGGTGTTTTCTGTTGGTAAGCTAATTAAGATTCGAGGTGCCTACCTACAACTTACAATGTAAGCGGAATTGTATTCAGTCTGCCTACATCCACCTTACAAGGTAAGCGAAGGTAGATTCGATCTGCCTACCTACAGCTTACAATGTAAGTATAATTGTATTCAATCCACATACGTTCACCTTACAAGGTAAGCGAAAGTAGATTCTAGGTGCCTACCAACAATTTACCCTGTAAACGGAGTTGTATTCAGTCCGCCTACATCCACCTTACAACGTTGGCGAAGTAGGATTCGAACTGCCTACCTACAGCTTACAATGTATGCTAGTTAGTGATATGCTCATTGGATGAATACTTCACTACCCTGATTACTTCGTATGTAACGTGTAGGCGTTCACTCTACATTTGCGGCCATGTATATGAAAATGTATAATAGATCTGTATATGAAGTTGTGTGCATTACTGCCTTACATGTGCGCATGACTTAATCGATTCTGTAAGCAACATTTTCGCCGCTGGGAACATACAATTATTTCTCACTCCCTCTCTCTCTCTCTGTAATCTTATACGCAGAGAGGTTATGTGCTCGCAGATGTTGCAGAAGCTGCAGGGATGATGAGGCTGAGGAGACGATTGAACACCTCATTTGCAACTGCCCGCCCCTAACGATGCTACACGGCGCTTCTTGAGGCTCCTTTTTTAAAGACACGCACACACTCTCTCCCCTTAAAGCTATTCTTCGATAATGAAGTATCTTCTACCTTCTTCCAAGCTGGGCAAAAGAGGCTCAGAAAATGGTTTTGGCGGTCAAGACGACGTACAATCCTGTCATCACACAAAGAAATAGCATGCCTTGACAGCCACGTCACTGTTGACTGTTGAATTACTCTTGCTAATATGTGCTACCTTTTACTAAGTAGGCAATTGAAAAGTAAAGTGCCCTCTCGACGAACAAAAATCACGTTTACAGCATGCTCATCGTTCCAGTCCTTATGTATGGCACAGAAGCACGGACGTTGTCAAATTCAGATGAGATCGTACTTAGAGTTTCGAGAGAAAAGTTTTTCGGAAGATTTATGGACGTTTGCGCGTTAGGCCGCTGTTACGCCATAATCAAAACTACCATGGTCAAATTTCTGTTGAGAGAGAGAGAGAGCGAGTGGGAGAGCACACTAACACTCTCAATTTTGACCGTGATTCGGCGCTGACACCGAACCATCATGCAACCAATCTCTCACACAGATTAGAAATCGAAAAATGAGAGAAACAGTTTATTTTGACCATGGTAATTTTGATCATGGCGTAACAGCGGCCTTAGCGAGGAGACATCGACATGGTTCAGTGAATAAAGGTGGAAACACTCACCGGCGGAAGCCCTTAGCCACTGTCAGCTGACACGATCTACCTTATGCGAATGCCATGTAAGCGCAAACCTTTGCTATGGGCATGAGACGGGTGTGATTTTTGCTCATATTCTCTACGTACGGAACACGGAAACAGCCGTTGCTGGTAGTGCTGGAAAACCATCGATAGTGGTCCCATCGATTAACCATCGATAGGTTTAAAGGCAACCAGCGATAGTAACGATGGTTTAATATATATATGTAATTGGCCCGTTAAAGGGAAATGTGGTACTCAAATATTTAATGCACATATAAATACATATGTATGCATGTATGTACTTACGTTCCCATATTTAAAAGAAAAATATAAACTTTTATTAGAAACATTATAAAATTAATTAAAAACCAAAGTTTATGTAAAAAGTTCAATACAAAAAATAAATCAATAACTATTCAAAGTAAGAGTACTACATACACACATTTGTACATATACAGTTGTCCACAAAATAGGAGAAGAGCCGAAATCAAAACCTAAATTGCTCAATTCTCAATAAAAAAAACCGCTTTATTTCCAAATTTTTTCATAAAATTATTCACTAATCTTTTATTTACATATTCACAGCGCACATATTCCAATCAAGTACCTTAAAAATTATAAATCTCAGGTTTTTTGATTAAATTTTTTAAAAGACGTTGGAGTTATGTACCAAGTAAAATACTATCGATGGTTAAAAAAAAACATCGATAATCTCTATCGATAGTTCAATCGATGGTTTTCCAGCACTAGTTGGTGGGGGTTTCGGTTTTAGAAATCCAGCGGTTGCTTTGGGCACTATCAGGTGAAGACTGGCTCGTCCTCCTCTGGTATTTCTTATTAGCACCAGCCAGCACTAAACAGAAACAACTGGCGCGCTTGATTGGACCCGGCAAAAATCGTCTAGACATTTACGCGCCAAATAATAATAAGACGAATGAAGTATTGTATAACGAAGTAATATTTATAAGCAATATTTCCATTTGCACGAAACGTTTTATTTATTAATTTCACGACCTTCGACAACTCAGCGGCATAAACGAAAAAAAAAATCAATTAATTACTACTTGTGATTATGATTATAGCTTGCTAACGTAAATTTATTACATTTTAATAAAATTTTCAAATGCATTAAACACTAATTAAAATTCTATATAATATTACCAACACAATTCGAAATACATATATTGGCCCAGCCAATTACGTGGAAGTTCGATAAACATTGCAAATTCGAAATACTAAATTTTGCAATATTTACAAAACGATAAAGCAAAATTAAAGAAATTAAGCTAAAACAATAAATACAGAGAGTATAAAGTAAACAATTTGTAAAATAGCATTCTGCGAAAAATTGGGATAGTTAATTAGTACCTAGGAATACTTACAACCGGTCGGGCACATAATCTATAGTACCTATATTTGTATGTGGAAATTCGCGAGAGAGAAAATAGGCAAACTCACTTATGTAATCACTTCAGTTACGTAACTCTTTGGCTACCAAAAATACGCTCTCATTTTTGAGACTTTCACTAATTTTCAGCACTCATTGGCTCTGCTAATAATTTTGAAATTGAGTAAAAGCACTCAAAACTTAATTTACCACCAGCGGCGATCAATCGATTTATGGCTGCGTTTCAAGGTGATTAACAATTTTCGTTTACACCTAAATACTTATATTCTATATTTTTCTGTATCTAGTACATCTATATCTAAGTACATATGAGGCGTCCAGCGCCAAAACGGCCTAACCCTCATTTCAAAAAAAATCAAACTGACTATGCTGATCTAACCGGAACCTTTCGAAATAAATACTACTAAAAAATAATACTACTAAACTCCCTATTGCATAGTATAACACTAAGTTATACTACCTGCTGAAAACTGTTTTTCCTCTATGCAAACTTCAAACAAATGTGGATACCATAATGGCCTAAGCCGCTTAGGCCAAATCGAATCCTAGAAATAAAATATATGTGTTGGTTAGGCCAAAAACGCATGTTACGTTTTAATCAAGAGTATATTCGAAAAATAAACCAAGTTAGCCATGTTGAACCATTTCACTAGGTAAAGATGACGGCAGATGCTATTAAAAGCATATCCTTAATCGAGAAACTAGTGACAAACATAAAAATCTCCGCAGACAAGACTTCAAAAGTTGAATGGCTTATGGGCCCGTCAGAATGAATACTTTTCCGGCAATCCAGCTCCGTTTAACTGACACATACTTCAATTTCATATATTTGTTACGGCAAAGTTGAAGTACTGAATGTGTCGATCGTCATTCAAATACATGTAATTTCACTCTGCTGTCAGTTAAACGGATTGCTGGATTGACGGAAAAGTATTCATTCTGACGCCCCTATTAACACTCGAGTACTCGCGCCTCGTAGAGCAACACTGATTCTCGCGTATGAGCATTTTGCTCACTCGCTCTTGTAATTTAATTTTTTAGTGCATTTACATTGTTAATCATTTCCTTTTTTGTCGTAGAAATATTACTAACTAATTGTTTTTGAAATAGCATATTTATTTACGGAAATCACCTTTTAAAATTTTTTTAAATCAAGCGAATAAAGCATAAATTGGTTATTTCACATTTCACATATGATGAATTTCATATCAAAGGCTGAAAAAAACGAACATTTTGAACCCGACCCCCTCAGAATTTGATGAAATTTTGCATAGAGGTACATCTTACCTACTCAAACACAACCTCATTTTTAGAAATTGCATTTTCGAAAAATTGTGGGCGTGGCAAGGTATCGAAATATTCAAAAATATTCGAAAATAATCGAAAAATGACGATAATAGGTACTTTTAAAGTGTGATTACTAGGGAACGGCTTTACCGATTTCAAAGATCTTTACACCATTAGAAAGGTATTGAAATTAGCTTTCAAAAAAATACACTGTAAAAATTCTTTTTGTTTTAGTACACTGAAAAAAAATGTTTTCCAAAATAAAATTTGAAACTGAAAAAACACTTCAAAGATCAAGTGATTTTGAAAAATACAAATTTTGTTTAGAAAGGTCTATTTAATACATATAACACATCTGAAAACTAAAATGGCCTTTTTCTTTATTTTTTTTTTTAAATTTATTTAAGTAAATGCATCTCTTGGCTTTCTTATATTTTGATATCACGCGTAAACTAATCAACCGATTTCAAAAATTTTTATACCATTAGAAAGGTATTAAAATCACCTTTCGAAAACACACACTGTAAAAATTCTATATTACATATTACACTGAAAAAAAATTTTCAAAATTTTTTTTTTTCAAACTGGGAGAACACTTCAAAGACCAAGCGATTTTGAAAAATAAGAATGTTTTTTAGAAAGGTCTATTTAATATATATAACATATCTGAAAACTAAAATGGCCTTTTTCTTTATTTCTTTTTTAAATTTATTTAAGTAAATGCATCTCTTGGCTTTATTGTATTTTGATATCACGCGTAAACTAATCAACCGATTTCAAAAATTGTTATACTGTTAGAAAGGTATTAAAATCACCTTTTGAAAACATACACTGTAAAAATTCTGTATTACATATTACACTGAAAAAAAAAAAATTCAGTTCAGTTTGAAAAAAAAATGTTGAAAATTTTTTTTAAGGTGTAATCTGTAATTTTTACAGTGTATGTTTTCAAAAGGTGATTTTAATACCTTTCTAACGGTATACAAATTTTTGAAATCGGTTGATTAGTTTACGCGTGATATCAAAATATAAGAAAGCCAAGATATGCATTTACTTAAATAAATTAAAAAAAAAAAATAAAGAAAAAGGCCATTTTAGTTTTCAGATATGTTATATATATTAAATAGACCTTTCTAAACAAAATGTGTATTTTTCAAAATCGCTTGATCTTTGAAGTGTTTTTTCAGTTTCAAATTTTATTTTGGAAAACATTTTTTTTTCAGTGTACTAAAACAAAAAAAATTTTTACAGTGTATTTTTTTGAAAGCTAATTTCAATACTTTCTAATGGTGTGAAGATCTTTGAAATCGGTAAAGCCGTTCCCTAGTAATCACACTTTAAAAGTACCAATTATCGTCATTTTTCGAATATTTTCGAATATTTTTGAATATTTCGATACCTTGCCACGCCCACAATTTTTCGAAAATGCAATTTCTGAAAATGAGGTTGTGTTTGGGTAGGTAAGATGTACCTCTGTGCAAAATTTCATCAAATTCTGAGGGGGTCGGGTTCAACGCATATTGGGTTTGATATGAAATTCATCATATAGTACATTAACAAAAATATTTATTGTAAAAAAAAATAACTACATACAATTTTAAAATCAGTCCGCGTTATGATTCACATTAATGTTGCCTTCGAAGCAAAATGAGCACGTATATGTTACATATGTCACATTCCGTGCAGAGTAATTTTTCACATAAATATCACCCTCTTTTTTCAACGCCTATTTTTACTCCTGAGGCATAGTTCGCAAAGCCAGGCTTTTTAGTATATTCACTTATGTTGTCCCCCTTCTCCAAACTATTGGCGGATTGTTCAGAGGTAGTGTTGTGATCACTTTTATTCTGTTTCGCCATCTGTTGAAATAATTAATTTTCGTCATTGTCTAAGCCTTCATCTAAAACACTTCTTCCAACCAAGTAGAAAGTTTTGAAGAGGTCCTGTCACAGTGACGCCTGTGTTCCATTTCAACAGTACTTGCAAATACAAATGAAAATATTGTAAAAATAATAAATATCAGCGTTAAACCCTAGGTTTCCAACAAAAAAGATTAAACATCGTTTCTCGCGCAATGAGCACAATGCCGCTCTCAAAAAACAATCTTCCATCTGAAGCTGTGATGGTGCACTAACGGAAAGATATACTCGTCAAAGTGTGAAGCACAACCACTTCCGAAGGTACTCAACACACCAAGTGCCACACATCCATATAACATAGAAATTTGGCGAAATAAAAAATTGCTTGGGCAAAATGCTCATAGCGCGAGTGCTCGATTGTTAAGATTCAGTGGTTTCGATTGTGAAGTCATTTATAATTCGATACAAATATTCAAATGACATAGATGTTTATTTCAAGAAGTTGATATTTCAAAGAGGAACTCTGCAAGTTCGTAGACTGGAATTGGAACCGCTTTATCCTGGAGGAAGATTCATTGAAGCTGCAAAGTTTAAGGATTTACAGGAACTCAAAGAGGTCATACCTCCCATAAAGCATGCTTTTTTTAATAATTTAAAAATAAGTTCGAGAGCCGAAGACGAAGATATTCCGAAAGAACACGAATAACAATTATTATTAATTTTTATTGTTTAAAATGCTAAAAATTATTTTTATTATTTATGTGAAGAAATTTTGTATGTTTTAATTAATGGAGCCAAAATGGCCTAAGCCTCAGTTCCTATCAATATATTTTTTTTATATGGATTCCAAAATGGCCTAACCCACTTTAATTATTGTATTAACCGTTTAAAATAGTCTTTATGTAATTTAATTAACACCTAATGACTAACCTTAAACAAATATTAAAACTAATCTTTATTTACGATTAATAAAAAATAAGTAAAAATATTTTAAAAACGTATTTTCTTTTAACTTTGTTTTTCTCAGAACCATTTTTTTGGGCTTAGGCCGTTTTGGCGCTGAGCGCCTCATATAACAATCAGTTGAACGATTAATATTTTGTTTACATATTTCGCTGGGAAAACTTTGCAATTTGTTTGCGATTGTGAGAAAGTTTAGCAATCAACCACTTGCACTGCAGTTCACCATTCCAAAAATAGTAAATAGAAATACAAGTATTTAGCTTTTTTTCTCTTTTTTTTTTTAAATTCCAGGTGCCACTTCTGGGAAACACTGGCTTCGTGCTGCCAGTCTTATATGTATATGTAGTACAATTAGGCATTACATAGTTTATTATAATCATTCAAAATCCCTTAACCGCAGCATTCTTAGTAAGAATTTCACAAATTCTAAATAATTATTTTGCACTCAAAAATTTCCCGCTATTTTAACCTCAATGTTTGCATTTATTTAGAATTTACACTTCAATTTTGTATTGCTTTATTGTAAATTAAATATTTGCTAAATCAATGTCCATCCATCTACTCCCACGCGAAGGCAATAAACGCATCGCCGCCGCTTACCACAGCCAATTGCTTTATTGCTTGAGTTTCGCGTAAAACGTGAATTTTCCACAAATTTGCAATACTTTGCGTAAACAAATTTGCAAAAAATTCAAGCGAAAGTTTTTCGCCAAAATTTATTTAAATGTATACACCTTATACACCTGATAATCTTGATGCTATTTTATGGCTTATTCACCTGTGTTTGTTGCTTCGCTACGAATTTCATAGTAAAATATAGAAATTCTGTGTTTTACTTGTTGTAAACAGTTATTTGTTATTGTTTGATGTTTTGTTATATGTATGCAAATTATTTGTGTTTTGTGGAATATCAGATTCACAGAATTAAATGCAATATTTTCTGATTAATTTGTAAAATAACAATATTTGTTTAGGACAGTTATTGTTTAGCAACATTTCACGCAAAATAAGTGAGCGTTGCTGGCGTAATTTCACGACCGTGAATTTGAAATGGTGGATGAAATTGTGGTAGGTTGGGAGAAACTATGTCTCTCCCCAGCACTCAGGAAAGTTTGTCCATTGTACCTACTGAAGGCCTTAAGAAAGGATCAGTAGGTATGTAGGAAAAAGGTGGGATTCCAAAGGGTTCCCCTGCAAACTTACCAGATTCTTTAAGAAACCTGAGATGCTTGTTGAGTGGCAGACAATGTGTATCCGCCATTCTCAATACATTCGACACGATAATGTTAAATTGTAGTCTAGCGAAGGCCGGACAGATGCAGAGAAAATTCTCTGTGCCATCGTCGTCCTCCTCCCGACAAGATAGGCATAATGAGCTCTCGATATGCACATGGTGTTCATGTGCTGTCCCCATGATTGTGCCCTGTAATCAATACCACAAGTGCGAAGCTCGCTCCTTCTCTGCTAGAGGAGGAAGTTTGTTATCTCCCTGTCAGAAAGCACTTTGTAATTGCTATATTTCGTCCTATTATTAACTGCGGTTCAGTTTGGTGTTCCGCATATCCGCAATTTGCCAATTCATCAGCCAGTTCGTTACCTTGAACACCGCAGTGTCCGGCTACACACATAAGTTGAAGTTTATTCCATTTTGAAATTTTGTTGAAGAGGTTAGCGCAGTTTCCAGTACCCTCAGTACAGCCTAGCTATCACTGCAGATACAAATTTGGTGTCCATGCCACCTCTCACCAATGATCCATTCTGCTGCTTTCAGTATGGCGAAAAAGTAGGGTTGCCAGACGTACTGATTTGATCAGTACAATACTGATTTTTCGTGCGCCGTACTGATGGCTTTAAAAACCTTAAGAAATACTGATTTTTTGGATTTTGTACTGATTTTTAGCCGACACTAAAAAAATTAATTTTTATCACCCTGAACTGTTTTTAATTTTCCAACTGTTTTCATTTGACGTTTGTAATGCCCTGATTATGCTTACGACATTACTCGACGAGCAAGGTGTAATGCCGTGGCTATGCTTACGAGCATTTTCGTCATCGGCGAGAGGTTTTTTTTTTTTTTTTTTTTTTTACGAGGAGGAAGCATCTAAAGCCTTTACCCCGTCAGTGTGGGACTCTAACCCGAACTAAACCTCCTACTGTCATCGTACCACGCGCGACGACGGGTGCAGGAGGCCTAGCTCCTGTACGTATCCGTAACGGATGCAAGAGGCCGAGCTCCTGTACGTATCCGTTTCATTCAAAGTTCACAATGTTAGGTGGTCTGCGGGGGTCAAAGCTCCTCACCACGCGCGATGACGGATGCAGGAGGCCTAGCTCCTCTACGTATCCGTTTCATTCAATGTTCACAATGTTAGGTGGTCTGCGGGGGCCAAGGCTCCGCACCACGCGCGACAACGGCCACGCGCGATAACGGCGAGAGGTGGTTACGCTTAAATGGATGATTAGAGCGCACATACACAATATAATACATTATTACCCCGAACCCTCGGCGTTCTGGGTGCTTGTTTCACCCAGCAAATTTGATCGATGTGAGAGTCCGCAAATTTTCTCACTCGTCGGAGTGCACAACAACTATTACATACACGTTGCTCGTTGAGTATTGTCGTAAGCATAACCACGGCATAAATGTTGTGCACTCCGACGAGTGAGAGAGTTTTCGGACTCTCGCATCGATCAAATTTGCTGGGTGAAACAAGCACGCAACACGCCGAGAAACATGATTGACGATACGTAAACAAAAACAAAATGCCAGTAATATAGACGGTTTTCTCCGCATATATTGTTTTTTCTGGAAGGCAATGTACTAATTTTTTCGGGAAAGGTATCTGGCAACCCTACGTGAAAGTCCGATTGAAAACCGTCGCCATTATACCTAAAGCATAATTGCACCAGAAGTCGGCCTCCAAGTGCCAACCGGATCCAGCACAATATATTTTGTTTTTGATCCGTCTGTGTAGATGATTTTCTTCCATCATCTCAGTAGAGTTTCTGGATCTCTCCATTGATCTCTTGTGGTGTAAAAATCGACAGTGTATCGTCTACCAAAGTATATTCGGGGTATATATCAGCTTGGCATTTGAGATGAGAAACATAGGGTATTGCTCTGACAGCCTACTAAACAACTCCCCGTGCACAACACGAAAGAGTGTAGTCGACACATCGTTTTACATACCCTCCTGTTGGATCACCAAATTCAGTGGGAGAAGGTTCAACAAATCATAAAGGTTGTACTCATTCCGCCCGTAATGGTGCTGATAAACACACTCCTCTGCAGCTTGTTCAGCATATTAACGGTGAACTTAGTACTAGGCTTAAAAGCAAAGATTCCAAGCGTCTGAGAGTTATATATGCTGCGCAACATTGACTTGCATACTTCCTTCTTTTTAGCAATATCTCTCGTATACATTTTTATGCAACATTACTATGTCTACTTTACGTTTTCAACATTACTAAATAAACTGTTCTCATTCGCAACAATTATTTATAAACTTTTGTTGCGCAACAGTGTTGCAGCCACGTTATTCTCTGTATTATTTGTTGCGCAACATTGCTGTTTATGCTTAAGAGTATTTTTCAAACTAAACCCTTCAGTGTCTTCAGAAGTTTTTATGCTTTTGCAAACATTTTTCAGTCCACACTATTTATTCTGCGACCATATATGAATAACTAAGTAACTTAAAGGACATATTTTTATACCTTTCATGAGAATGAAATGGTATTATAACTTAGTGCCAAAAATTTTTTGTCGAAAGTACCAGAAGGAAGCGTGGGGGACCCACCAAAATATATACCGATATGATCAGAATCACGAGCTGAGTCGATTAAGCCATGTCCGTCTGTCCGTCCGTCCGTCTGTGTTTTTGAGATATCTGAATGAAATTCGGAATACAGGTATGTTGTTATATGCAGCTGATCATATGTCGGAACCTGCCGAATCGGACCACTATAACATATAGAAAACAACCGATTATTCAGATATACATGAAATTTTTGGATGTAATTTGTGCATAACTTCCCCATTTAAACAGCTAAGGACATGAAACTTTGAAGTAGACGTGCCCATTTTGGCCCAAACAAGGTTACCGAAAATTGTCAACCACTATAACATATAGTTCCACAACATCCGATTATTTAGATATACACATTTTGGTGTATAACTCCCCCATTTTAACAGCTAACGGCGTGAAATTTTTAAGTATTTGTACCCATATGGGCCCAAACAGGGTTACCGAAAATTGTCAAGATCGGACCACTATAACATATAGCTCCCTTACAACCGATTGTTCAGATATGGGCATTTTGGTGTATAACTTCTCCACTTTAACAGCTAACGGCGTGAAATTTTGAAGTATTTGTACCCATATGGGCCCAAACGGGATTACCGAAAATTGTTAAGATCGGACCACTATAACCTATAGCTCCCCTACAACCGATTGTTCAGATATGGACATTTTGGTGTATAACTTCTCCATTTTAACAGCTAACGGCGTGAAATTTTTAAGTATTTGTACCCATATGGGCCCAAACGGGGTTACCGAAAATTGTCAAGATCGGACCATTAAAACATATAGCTCCCATACAACCGATTGTTCAGATATGGACATTTTGGTGTATAACTCCTCCATATAAATAGCCAAGACACCATTTTTTCTAATAAATCTTTCCATAAATGAATCCACAGAATTAAAATTATAAATTAAACTTAATCCGGCTATGTACATACATAGGTAACTTTTCATTTCTCCACTCATGAAAGGTATGAAGTCTTCGGTACGGCCGAAGACAGCCGCGCTTTTACTTGTTAATATTGAATTGATTGCAATAAGCCAAAATACACCAAAAACAAGCAACATTAAGTAAGTCATTAATGTGTAGATAGTATGCGCAGCGCAGACACAAAAATATATACATATGTATGTACATGTATACAAATCCATTACATACTAAATACCAACATAAATGATATTCACTTTCAATAAATACATAAAACTGTCTACATTGAATTGCTAAATTGTGTACATACATATTTGCATTTTCACTTTTTTTCGTTTTTTTTTTCTTCTTTTTTTTCAACGCTAATCGCACACGAGTCGTGAATTTTGTTAACAAAGTCACAATCGAACAATCGATCGCTCTCGCCCGATCGATCGACCGGCAAACATGCAGCCAGTTAATGGCGAATGCTTAGTGGCAGCGAAATGTATGGCAACCTGCTGTGATATCCTGTGGAGTGTGCACACTACACAGTTGCTATGTTGTATTTGTACATAAATAGTTATATAAATAGAACGTACTAAATATTGGCGCTTTTTTTGGCACGGTTTGGTGGAAGAAATCAAATATTGAAATGTCGGTGCACAGGTCGGCAAGTAGCAAAACGGGGAGGCAGAGTAAATAAATTGCAGCCGTACAACAAGCTACAAGTGTTTGTGGCGGCGCGCCAAAGTTTTAACATTCAAATTATTTAAAGTAGTCTCATATATTTATATACCCACTTGTACATATTTATACATATATGTATTTGCGTATGTTTAGTAGCGTGAATATTTGCATAACCTTGACCATGTTGTAAACTAAATTTCCAATAGCAAAAGGAAACACAATGAGATTGAGTACAAAAATTTATTAATATGTAATCGGTAGTTTTAATAACACAGTGCAACAAGATTCTATGTAATTGATGAAACCAAAAGAAGAGGAGACTTTATCGCTCTCATATCAAAATCTCATACTGGATTTTTTGCCTATACTTAAGTCTGGTTTCATTTTTATTTGTATTTAAAATTGGTAACCCTATGTATAGGGAAAAGTGATCAAAGCTTGATAAATTGAAAGAATTTCTTACTAAATGTATGTTAAATTACTGTTTTTTGGTCAAGGAATTTATTTACATAAAATGGCTCTGTGGCACAATGGCATGTTCATTTTAAGCAACAGAAATACAAACAATGTTGCTAAGACATCATAATGTTGCTGGCAACAAGTTGCGTGCTGCTCAATTATGGAGTCACATTTTTAGTGCATTTTTGACTTTGTTTGAGCCAACAGATACCAGAAAAGATATTACATAATAAATGTTGTTTCTTTTGTTCTTTTTACTGTTATTTATATTGCTGCCACCTCACAGGCAAAGGCATAAGCAGAGGCAAATAAAAATGGAACCAGAACTATAGGCCAAAAATGCATTACGGGTCTTGTTACTAGAGGAGTAAGCTTTCTTTTTTTCGCTCAATTCGGGAGAGATGAACCCTCATTTGGAAGGATAGTGTAATTATTATTTATGTATATTATATTTTTTTTTAATCAAAATCATTCCCCTTGCCTTTTAGGTCATGCCCCACATTTCAGATCGCGCTCCATCTAGGTTACTTTTGAACTGTAAAATGCATAATCAATCGATTTTTGTGATTTAAAAGAGAGCGAAAAGCATTAATATTATAGCTCACGAGTACCGTAATAACACTAAACTGAGTTGCTGACTTGCCGAATAATTGAATGACTGACTGACTGATTTAATGATTGGCTTATTGGTTAACTAATTGATTTAGTGACTTAAAGTCTGACAACCGTAGCTTAATCATAAACAAATAATCTTATGTGCATTACTCTCTATTTAACCAACAATATACCAACAAATCACCAAACATAAGCAAATACATATGTATGCACATTTTGAAGGAATATAAGGGCAACAGCGCTTTGGTAGCGTAAAGCGGCCAGTGCTAGCGCCAGCGCCAACTACAGCGCCCTAAACCAATAACAACAAAAATGGGAAAAGAAAACATAAGCGAAAAACGATTGTTAAGTTAAAGAAGTAAGAAAAGAAGCTGTGCAACAACGACCAACAAAAAGAACAACATAGTTATAAATGCGGCACTTTATCGTTTTATATCAGTGGCGAATGCTTCATACAAGCCCAAAAGCCCGGATTGCCTAAATATTTTCGTTCATTCCATTTTACGAATTTCTTTAAAATCTGATTTTTTACGCTTGAAATGTGTTTACTATTTAAGTTTTTCAATATGTTTACTACTTAAGTTCTCATGGCACGCTAGTCCACCAACAACATTCACGTTGTAACCTAGCATTACAATAACACAGCCCTTTGTAGTATCTGAGAACTTGCGCCTAAAAGCCCCCTAGGAAAATAACGCAAATACATTATCAGCCCACTTCATAACCTATCTTTTTTTGTACAGTCAATCACAGCACAACCTGGATTAGTGTGCATGCTTTAACAATTCAACACTTTGACTTTTATGAGCCTTTCAAAACAGCATAACACAGCTTGTTTTCTCGCTTTCTCTAAGGAGAAGTCAATTGCTTGTTTTCAGAGTTTAATTGAAAAAAGTAGCAAACCACTTTTGTTTTAATTTTCCAATCCAATTTGTATGCGAATGAGAAGCTGGCTTTGGCATTCGTGATTGGTTATTCAACAGTGCTGTTCGCAGTCTGACCAAAAGTAGATGCAGCTAAAACAACAAAAGTCATATATGCACATATCCTTATATTACACAGGTCGACAAAATTTCAACAAATTTTTGTTACGGAAATAAAATTCTACTTTTCTAAAGGATTTCGGTGCGCTGAATCCGAATCTGCACGTGAAATATTAAAACGGTTTCTCCAAGAGAAATGTCCGCGCTTTCAATAGCTTTAATCAATTTTTAAAATAAGTAAGTAATTTAAAAGATATTGAGGAGTGAATATAGCCAAAAATCGTGTTTTTGGGCTCTTTAAACATGAATATCTCAAAAACTGTACGTATTAGCGAAAATCTGAGTTCAGATTCGCATTCAGCACACCGAAATCCTTTAGAAAAGTAGAATTTTATTTCTGTAACAAAAACTTGTCGACCAGTGTTATCTATTGTATATCAAAACTTAATTATTCTTCATCATCTTCATTTTCTCGATTTATTCCAATAAATTGAGTTTGATGCGGTGTAAGTATAAACAACAACCCAAATATGCAAAACGAATTTAATCAAAGTCAATGACAGAACCGCAATCAGACCTTTAGATAATACAGCAAAGAAAATTACATAAATGACTAATGGCTATGCTTCATACATACTTGGGCTTGCACAGCCAATTTATGCTAGGGCCGCTACTGGCTTATACTCGTAGTCTACCTTACAACACGATTTCTTGTGCTTATTCTCATTTTGCGGCAATATTTATTTATTTAGTTTTTGTACCATTTTTTCTATATTTCTTGTTATTGCTATTTATTTAAATGTTTCTTATCTCTTTTTTACCTTTTTCCCATAATCTTTTGATTTTATGCCGCGCTTTAAGATGCGGAAAGACAACTTAGCATACATACGAAATATATGCACTTGCATATGTACATATGTATATTAGATGAGTTTTTTTTTGTATGGGATTCTTTAAACCTTCTCAGATCCTCCCTCCGGCACCGGAATATGAAAATATGATGTTTTAGAGTAAGTAAACTGGAAAAAATTTAACTTTTCCAAAAACTGGATGGAGCTACACCGAAAACCGCACAAATTCCCAGAATTTCAAGGTATGGTTAGATTTATATGTGAAAAAAGTTACGATTTTGCACAAAAAATTGATACCCACCCATACGAAGAATTAACCGCTAAATCGAATGGCATATTCAGTTTTTTGGTACACTACCCAGGGAAGGTAATATCGCGGCCTAAAGTGACCATTTTCTTTTTTTTTCTCATGAATCTTCAACTTCTTGTCCTATACTCTTCCCGAAATCGGAAATTATTTTTCAACTAAATCACACGGTAGGCGTTATTTAATGCGCTTTCCATAAATGTATAGCTATTAAAAATCGAATAATATTTGGATGAGTTCATCAAGATTAAGTGAAGTAAAGTCGGGTATAAAAGGGTAACATACCTTTAAATTTCAAATTTTTTTTTAAAATTTTGTTTGGGTTTTTTGGGTTATTAGTGATTTTTTTATTTGGTTGGATAACTCCACAAATGTAAAAAAAATTCGGAAGATCGAGACCATGGATAGCGGAAAAAACCGTGGACCCGGATGGCCCCAAAATATTATTGGGCAATATTGGTATCAAATTAAAGGTCCTCACTAGGGCGGTATGGGTGGGTATAAATTTTTTTTCTTGTGCAAAATCCTAACTTTTTTCAGACATAAATCTAACCATACCTTGAAATTCTGGGAATTTGCGCGGTTTTCGGTGTAGCTCCATCCAGTTTTTGGAAAAGAATTTTTTTTTTCAGTTTACTTACTCTAAAACATCCTATTTTCATATTCCGATGCCGGAGGGAATATCTAAAAAAAACTCATCTAATGTATATGTATATTTAAATTTATTTGTAGGCATTTAAGTATGTACTTTTAACGTTGTTGTTATTGTTCCTGTAAACGACAAGTTGAAGGTGAAAATTACTGAGTAAGTAAGCGCTTTAATGCTTGTTCGAACATGGTCAACAACACGCAAGCGCACACCTTCGCACACAACGAACACCTTCAGTTGTTGGCGCACAAGTGCATATATAGTTACATACATACATACATACATACATTAGACATATGTATGCATGTTAAATATTCCCTCGACATTTGTTAGCAAATATTTGTGTTGCTCATTCAACGTTCATAATGTGTCATTCGTTGACATGTTTTTGACAGCACTTGCACCGCAAAGGAATGCAGCTACTCGCAGTACTCAGCTCTATACCCATGTATGTATGTACCCATCTGCAATGAGTAAATGAGCATTGTTGGTAAATATGTGTACAATTTGAAAACATTTTTTTTTTTTTCGTATTTGTAGATCTTCCTGCCGGTGACATTTCGGTAGCCGCCAATCAATAACAAAGCTGCCTCGTTGTGCACATTGTGAAAGTGCTTGACAATTAGAGATGAAAGAATTTTTTATGTACATAAATTTGGTAAAACAAATTTAAAAAAAAATAATGTTGTATAAGAAAGGAGTTTGTCTGTAGTGAAATCAAAGGAGTGAGTGTGTGAAAGGGTGGTGGGTTACTTTATATCGCAGACGACAAAGCATCGGGCCCATTCCCATCAATGCTAATTGAAATACTCAAACACAAATATCGACTTAACGACTGAACTTGTCCTGTTTACAAACAGATTCCCTCATTAGTAGGTACTTCCATCTGCCAACGGTGCTATCAGCAGAAACTGGGGATTGAAGCCCAATATATTCATGCGGCTATATACGGCCGTCATAACGCTCATATTGGCATATGGGGCACTACACCTTTTCCAGATTGAAATCAGAAAACGCCAATTGAATTTCAGAATAGTTAATTGAGTTTCAGAATTTGTCATTTGGATTTAAGAATAGTTATCTGGATTTCAGAACCTGTTAATTGGATTTCAGAATAGGCAATTGGATTTCAGAGAACATAAATTGGATTTCAGAATAGGTAATTGGATTTCAGAATAGGTAATTGGATTTCAGAACTTGTTAATTGGATTTCAGAATAGGCAATTGGATTTCAGAGAACATAAATTGGATTTCAGAATAGGTAAATGGATTTCAGAATGTGTGAATTGGATTTCAGAAATAGACAATTCGATTTCGAAGGCGTCAATTGCATTTCAGATATCATAAACTTTATTTCGTAAAGTTGGAAAATAATTTGTAAGTTCAATTCAGGTTATAAATTCATATAAGTTATGTACTACAGATATGTACATAATCAAGTATTTACATGGCAAAAACAGTTCGAAATGTATTTTCTGAAATTCACTTGACGAATTCTGAAATCCAATTCACATATTCTGAATTCCAATAACCGTTTCTGAAATCCAATTTTAGTTTTCTGAAATCCAATTGCTTATTCTGAAATCCAATTCACACAATCTGAAATCCAATAACCGTTTCTGAAATCCAAATTACAATTTCTGAAATCCAATTATCAATTCTGAAATTCAATTAACGTTTTCTGAAATACAATTGGAGTTTTCTGATTTCAATCTGGAAAAGATGTAGTATGGTGGCCAGCACTTGACAGAAAATATATCGAGCAGCTTTTTTTGGAATAAACGGCTCCAATAAACCATGTCCATCTGACACACTAAACATCATTCTAAACCACTATACCTACATATCCATGAAACCACCACCTTCAGCGCGTGAAGATTACGAGAGTCGTGATTCTGGACGGAAAGACGGTACGGTCATAGCAGAATTCTCGGCAGGCTCCCTGACGCAGTTCAGGTATTAAACTACCTTGTTGTATCGCTAATTTTTGAAAAAGGCTTCAATGTGATGTTTCCGTCAAGAAGAGAGTGGAAAAACGACAGCGTATGCAAGAAGAAAGCAATCTCAATCTACACCGATGGATTCAAAATGGACTATGGTGTTGGAGCTGGGTTTTTTTCTGAAGTACTTATTGTGTCTCATTCATTCCGATATCTTCCAAGCGGAAGTTGTTGTCATTGAAAGGGCTTGTGGGCTCCTACTGAAACAGATGGTAACATAGGAGAAGGTGCATATATGTATATTCAGACAGCCAGGCGGCGCTTACGGCGATTAACTCACCTATCACGACAGCTGCAAAAACATGATTTAAGCAGCGGCCGCTATAGTATTATCCATATCCTTTATATGGCTTCCTGGATACAGAAAAATCGAAGTAATGAGAAGGCTGACGAACTGGCGAAAGCGGGTGGCAGCCATGGACATTAGTAGAGCAACCCACCTGAGCTTCCAACTCACATCTA
The DNA here is from genome assembly GCA_960531455.1 of Urophora cardui. Classification (NCBI taxonomy): domain Eukaryota; kingdom Metazoa; phylum Arthropoda; class Insecta; order Diptera; family Tephritidae; genus Urophora; species Urophora cardui. The sequence goes on along the minus strand of OY482674.1, from coordinate 24,602,867 downwards.
TAAAAGTACCGACAGCGGGCTACTCTTCGAAGCAATTCCGTGGTTACTTGTACGGCCACGAAGCAAACATGGCCAGCTTACGATGCCACAAGAACTAGCTACCTAATCAGCAGGTCCAGAAAGGACATCTTTGAGATCACATCCACGATTACGGTACACTGGCCGTTCGGTAAACATGCTGAAAGACTAGGAATACCATTCAACGACATATGTACTCGTAGAAGCTGCAAGCAAGAGGACAGTGAGGAATCAATCCAACAATTATTATGCGAATGCCCGGCTCTTGCTCACATCTGACACAAAACCTTCGACTGCAATGTATCTAGCCTAAGTATTGTTCAACCGGGTGGCATGGCAACCAACCAACGAACCAACTTAGTAACAAGGATGGCCAAGCAATTTCACTAACGGAGCCATACGACAACCGCTTTATAAACTTTACAACAACATCGTTCCCGAATTTGACAAAATGCTTTCATACTGATATAACAAAGAAGACAGGAAATGAAATTACATAGTTTATTTTGCCTTCCTAAAGTGACATTTACCCCTAAAAGTATGCAATTGTTATGCTAATATTATACCATATTCATTACGTCACACAACTAACGTTCAAAATCGTATCAATTAAGAAAATCTGATTATCTTTTAAACAAGTTATGCTGATGCAAACATTTCAAGTAAATTCCTTACTTCTTATAAATATGTAGGTAAGGTTATTTCTGTTTTCCGTTAAGCTCATTAATCGCTCAAGCGTTTGCCTCTTCATAACGCGGTCAATTATCCATCATATGTCTTCTTACTTACTTATCTCTATTTTTTTACTCGAACTTAAACATCGCTAAATCCGTTTGCGGTACAAATCTAGCACTCATACGCAGCGTTAGCCTTCAATACAAACAAACAATCACATTTTATGTGCATACCTATAACTTGTTAAGTATGTACAAAGCGGAATAATGTTTTACTTTCCAAACAGCGCACAACTTCTTCAACTCGGCCGCGTTGCTTGCTCTTCTCAAATTCACTAAGCTCTTACTTACTTTGCTTCACCTCCTCTTTGTATTTGTTTGCTTTTTTCACTGCTATTTCTTTCTATCTTCGAACGATCCCGCTGATCCATTCAATCATCCATCGATTTATCGGCCATCCGCCGGGCGGTTAATGTGGCTACCGCAGTAGATGATCGATCACTTTGATCGCCTTTATGCATTAATTAACATTTTAATGAGCTTTTAAGTGAAGGTAGGTATGTACATATATAATAAGAGGATTTTTCTAAAATGTTTGCTTTTTGCCTTTTTGCTTTTACTCGTGTTCGTAAGAAGTTCGATTGCTTTGTGCTGCCATTTCAAGTGATTACTTTAGTGACGTTTCAAAGTACTCGTAGTTATCTACTCATTGTCTCATAATAAAAACAAAATGCTATAACAAATGCAAATAAAAACACATAAAATTATTAAGTTAAGTGATCTTAGAAAATAAGACTTGAGAAATATTTTCATTATCTACATTGCACATTTTCTGCAGTAGCAGAGGAATGACATGTACATGCATACATTTTTTATATAGAAATTCTTCTTTGGACTTGCTATAAACATACCTAAATTTAGAATTACTTAGCATAATTTTTTTGCAAAAACAAAAAAATAGCGAATTTTTTGTATATACATATAACTATGTAGTTTGGCCTTTAAATTAATTGCGAAAAAGTGCTGCTAAAGCAAATGCTACTATACTCGTATATCAGCTAATTTTCTACCCATTGGCTTTTAATGAATTATAGCGCCTGAACTACCTTGAACTCATTTAATGCAAAAGGAGCATTCGCCTTGATTTTGCATCAGTTCTATTTACTTTTTCCGTTAAAATTTTAATTCATTTCTTTTTTTTATTTTTAAAATTTTTAGTTTATAATCTCTAAAAAATTTATTGCAAATTTAATTTCGGTGTTGATTGCTGGCTGTGCTATGCAAAAATTTGCCAAAAAATCAAATTAATAAACTTTGAAGCAAGAAAATTTATTGAATAATTTTTTACACTAAGGTCATTCATATTAAACAGTTTGACTGCCACTGTATACACAACTCCAAAGTACTCTTTCTAAGTGCTAATTAGCAGAGTAGGCAAAAGTAGTGTAAGGAATTTTATGAAACAATTGTGTACTCATACACGCCGATGGTGAATTTGCTTTATTTATAAATTATTTTAACCCAACATATGCTCTTATTATAAGGAATTATATAAGTCTTATTTCCCATGGCGAGTAGAGCGCGTAAAACGGGCGCTTACGATGGGACTAGGCGATAGCCGCTTAACAAAAATTATCAATTTGCCTTCAATTGGCGTAGCTCATTAAACGAGGTACGCTTGTCTCATTGCAGTGCGATGTGCGGCGGCACGACCCTGCTCGCTCAACAACGTGAACTGATTATTTTTAATCATTGTTCACTATGGCCTACTGTAGGCGCACTAAGGGTGAGTTTACGCCGAAATAAAATCAAATAGTCTGCCAATGCTTTTCCATTAAAGCGAAAAATGATCGGAAGAGCAACAGATCACACTTATAGCGTTTTCGATTCTGAACGAAAATGTTGTATTATTACAAGGCAACATTACTCGTATTAACATGTGCCCTGTGCCCTAAGAAAATGTTGCATTTTTCATGTGATTTATGAAACAAAAATAATGCAACCCCTTGGTTATATTAAGGGCAGAAAATGCTGCCCTGTGGTCGGGGAGAGGGCGACATTTTTGGCAATCGAACAATCAACCCTGAAAAAATGTGTGGAATCTATGTGGAATAGAACAAAAAAATTTGACAGCCCGATAAAAATGCAAAATAAGTGCGACATTTTTGCCAGAATCGAAAACGCCATTAGTAATCTCGAGTTTGATCGTGATTCGTCGTCGGACAGCGAAACAACAGGCAACCCATCAGTCAAAGAGAGTAAAAATGGAAAAACTAGAGCAAAACTATATTTGACTGATTTAATAAGAAGAATATTAGGAATAAGGTTTCCTCTCAGGGAGAGAGAGAGAATTCCTTAAGGCCCGATAACATCAACACAAGTAAATAAGCTTTATTATAAAGCTTTGGTCATACAACTTACGTCCCTTAGAAATTTGAAGCATTATTTTATAAGGTCTATAAACACCTGAAATAAGTCCCAAACATAACAATTACTTGAAAATTTTACCTATTTATTATTTTCGGCCTTTGAATTATAATTATAAAATTTTCTTATTTCTAAGCGAGCTCTATAATTATAATTAAAATTTTACCAAAAAAAACTGGCAACGCTAAATTCAAAAAAATAAAAATGTATATTTAACTACTCCAAAAATTAAAAAAAAAATTCCAAAACAATCATCGCTTCATTGCAAACTTCATCAAATAGAAAACGCCCTTTTCATCTAGCCGCGTTTAGATTGTCAATCTGTCAGCATGACAATTAAACTTCATCGACAAGTATTTGTACATACTATATTACTAAAGAATTTTTTTTCGTTTTTTCTTTAATATACAACTAATGTTATTGTTGTCGGCTACTCACATTTCGGCTTAGCTAATAAATTGGCATTTTGTTTGTGTTGTTGTTGATTTTTTTAGGTGGTTTGTTTGAATTCAACGATGTGTCCATATATCTACATAAATAAATACATACATAAACAACAGCAAAAAAGCCAAACCGACTAGCACATGCGATAATTTATATATACTACATACATACATACGAGTTTATGTATGTTGCTATGTGCGCCTGGGTGGGTGTTTACATACAAGTTGCTCGCGCTTGACTTCAAAAGGGGCGTGTGAACGTGCAAAATCTGTCAGCACCTAATCACGAAACGTAACGCGCACATGCTACATATGTATGTATGTATGTACATACAAAAAAACATACATAATATATTTAGTAGACATGTACATACATATGTATATATTTATATGTATGTATATTAGGGTGGGGCGATTTACTAACCTATATCGCGCGATCGAAATTTGGATTCCTCTCATTTTTCTGAGTAGAAAACTCCTCCACGACATTTGCCTAAAATTAATTTTGATGTTCCGGAATTTGGTTTTTATGAACCAAGACGAATTTTTGAAAATAAAAATTGGGCAAAAATCGACAAAAAAATATCCAGGTCAATATGCACATCGAGAGTCATCCGATACCGATGATTTTCGCCGACAGCGCTTTGTGTACAATAAATGCTCTAAATACAAAATTTCAGAATTTTAGCTGCAAAAATTGAGGAGGTATAACCCAAAACGTAGACGTATGCTGTTTGGGACTTGTTTTTTTACTTTAGTCAACTCTAAAAAAAAACTCAAGGTTACTCATACGCCATAGCGTACTATTGGAAGCAAAAAACAAATTTCAGAAGCATAAGTCTACGTTTTAGGGAATAACTCTTTAAATTTTGCAGCTAAAATTCTGAAATTTTGTATATAGAGCATTTATTGTACACAAAGCGCTGTCGGCGAAAATCATCGGTATCGGATGACTATAACATGGAAATCCCATACTGCGATTTTGGGCTAAAGAAAAAGGAGTGCATTCTAGTTTTCCTATACAGGAAGATAAATTAATATTATAAAATATTGCTCATATATTGTATTGACCTATCTTTAAGAAATTTGCAAAAAAAAATTAAGATATATTGTACACAGCAAGAGATAATCGCGAAAATATGCGATTTTCGGCATTCAGCCTCCATAACCGGAAATCAGGCTATATCTCGAAAACGGATCATCCGATTTTAGTTTCGATTTCATATCTGGATTCAGCATAAAATTCTGCTTCAACTCGATGTGCATATTGACCTGGATATTTTTTTATCGATTTTTGCCAAATTTTTATTTTCAAAAATTCGTCTTGGTTCATAAAAACCAAATTCCGGAACATCAAAATTAATTTTAGGCAAATGTCGTGGAGGAGTTTTCTACTCAGAAAAATGAGAGGAATCCAAATTTCGACCGCGCGGTATCGATTAATTTCCCTCCATACAAATCGCCCCACCCTAATGTATATATGTATGTTGCTGCAATCACTTTGTATCCACAAAAGATTTTTGCCACATGTTGCTTGGTTATTAGTATTTTTATTTGTAGAAGAATGAAGGCCGCCGCAAAAAATTGTGAAGAGGTCGGCCACCAGCGTTGTTGCCACTTGAGGGCGCAATTTGCTTCACTGGCACACACTCTTTGTTTTTTTTTTTGGGCATGTGTTTGAAAAGAAATGATGATGATCTTACTGAAACTAATCATTGTGTCAACATCTAATCACTCAAAACATCAAATTTCAGCACGTAGTACAACTGACCAGCTTCTAAGCAAGATATGTATGTAAATGTACGTACATGATGTGATTCCTGCACTTTTTTCTCGGCAAACGAGTTGGAAAAGTGTTTAACAAATAACTTGACAAAAACTAGACAAATATTGAAATTAATTAATTAGATTTAAGCTATTAATTCGAAAGCGAAAAGGCAAGGTCTGCATATAAAAAAAAAATTAATAAAGTTATCCTCTAGATTCCGAAGAAGTACTGTAATGCTGCGTACTAGTTCATTTTTGCACTGGATGAATGTAAAACTGAGTTGGTATGTTCCAGAAATCATAAAGTGACACAACTCAAAATTCCAAAATTTTCAGGGTAGCCAAAAAAATTCTTCAGTTTTATAGGCAATGATATGGGAAAAGGCCACGTATAATAGTAATTTTTCAGTTAAAAAAGACTGATGGAAAAGATTTTTTTTTGATATATTCTGTGACCGATTTATGAAATAAACGCGATTTCGAAAATTTTGAATTGTGTCACTTTATGAATTAGGGTGCGATATGTTTATGTTAAGAGTAGAAAAAAGTCTATTGTGCTTCTCTGTATGTAACTCGTCGCAGACTGACAACATTTGAAATCAATAAAATGTCTTGAAATATATTTTTAAAGCCTTTGGGTACAGCCAGACGACGCAAGAAATTATGTATTTTCAAAAAGAGAAAAATTCAAATTTTTGTTTTTGTTTCTTTTTAAAAAACAAATACAAAAATTTGAATTTTTCACTTTCTGAAAGTAATTTCTTGCCGTCGTCTGGCTGTGCCATTTTTCTTTTAAATCAAAAACAATTTAATGCTTTTTTCTTTATTTCTGTTTTTTTTTTTTTTTTTTGAAAAGAGAAAAAATCTATTTTTATTGAATTTTATATGAGCTATTGGCCAATTTTTAATTAAGAAAAATTGATAAAATTTTTTTGGTAGAAGAAAAAAAAACAAAAAAATTACATCCATGCTTAAAAAGTTTTTTCTAGTTTCTAAAAAAAAATTTAGTTTGACAAAGAAAAAATTAAAAAATTGAAAAAATTATAATAAAAAATAACCTGGGCCTATCTACCACTTAAAATATGTATCTATTTCGATTGTTACTTCGTTTTAATTTTATTTTTTATTTTTATTTTTGTTTTTTTTTTTTTGTTTGTATGAAAAGTCGGCAATTTGGCTAGACACCAGAGCATGTTTACTTAGTCTATAACATGTAATTAACAAAAATAATATTAGCGTGTGCCATAACCAACACAAAAGTAGCAATTACAAAAAAAAAACCAATAAAAGCGCGGCTGTCTTCGGCCGTACCGAAGACTTCATACCTTTCATGAGTGGGGAAATGAAAAGTTACCTATGTATGTACATAGCCGGATTAAGTTTAATTTATAATTTTAATTCTGTGGGTTCATTTATGGAAAGATTTATTAGAAAAAATGGTGTCTTGGCTATTTATATGGAGGAGTTATACACCAAAATGTCCATATCTGAACAATCGGTTGTATGGGAGCTATATGTTATAATGGTCCGATCTTGACAATTTTCGGTAACCCCGTTTGGGCCCATATGGGTACAAATACTTAAAAATTTCACGCCGTTAGCTGTTAAAGTGGAGGAGTTATACACCAAAATGTGTTTATCTGAACAATCGGTTGTAGGGGAGCTATAGGTTATAGTGGTCCGATCTTAAAAATTTTCGGCAATCCCGTTTGGGTCCATATGGGTACAAATAATTCAAAATTTCAGGCCGTTAGCCGTTAAAATGGAGGAGTTATACACCAAAATGTGTATATCTGAATAATCGGATGTTGTGGAACTATATGTTATAGTGGTCCGATCTTGACAATTTTCGGTAAGCTTGTTTGGGCCAAAATTGGCACGTCTACTTCAAAGTTTCATGTCCTTATCTGTTTAAGTGGGCAAGTTATGCACAAATTACATCCAAAAATTTCATGTATATCTGAATAATCGGTTGTTTTCTATATGTTATAGTGGTCCGATTCGGCCGGTTCCGACAAATGATCAGCTGCATATAACAACATACCTGTATTCCGAATTTCATTCAGATATCTCAAAAACTGAGGGACTAGTTTGCGTTCACACAGACGGACCGACGGACAGACGGACATGGCTTAATCGACTCAGCTCGTGATTCTGGTCATATCGGTATATATTTGGTGGGTCCCCCACGCTTCATTCTGGTACTTTCGACAAAAATTTTTTGGCACTAAGTTATAATACCATTTCATTCTCATGAAAGGTATAAAAATAATATAACAAAATATTTACATTAGGGTGGTCTTAAAAAAAATCTAATTAGCGATCTTCTACGGTCTCACATATGGGGTAACAGCTCAATGAAGAATATCACACATAATTTTGGTCCCGATTAGAGATATTAAATATCTCATCAAAAATAGATGACAGAAATTTATATGTGATATCTCTGACCATGTTACTGCCGATTGAGGATACGGGACTGTAAAATATCGTTAATTTTAATTTTAAACGCACTCTAATGTACATGCAGCAATTCTTCAATTTTCAACAAGCGATGCACGCTCTAGAAATTTTCACGCTATTTAATTTTAAATTAAAATTTGATCAATGTTTCAAATAAAAATCAATCAACAACAGCGAAGGTAATTAATCAACATCAAAAAGCAAAAAACATGCAGAAAACCGACGAAAATTTGTTGCTTGTCGGGTGGCAAGCAAAGTGTCTATAGATAAATGTTTTGAGTTGAAGTAGCGGAAATATGTTCTTCAAATTTGCATGGTTTAAATGCATAGTTTTGCTGTGTCTGAGTATTAACATATGTACATATATGTATTTTGCGAAAACAGCGTTTCTTAAGCTATATGTATCTACCAGTGGCGGCGCTAATATAAATTGGCTGATCAAGCCTATGTTATTCTGTTTTGAAAGCTCCGTAAAAACCCATATGTCTAGCTGTTAACTGCATGCTCACTACCCTAGACTGTGCTGTGATTGGCTGTACAAGCAAAATACATGTGAATATTGTTGGTGGGCTAACGCGCCATCAGAACTTAAATAGTAAACACATTTAAAACGTAATTCGTAAAATGAAATTAAAAAAAAAATATTTAGGCAAGTTGGGCTTTTCGGCTTGTTTGAAGCGTACGCCACTGGTACATACGGTACTTTATGTTTATTTAGTGATGATATTAGTTGTAATGGTTTGTAGTGACCTTGACACGAAAATAATTTGTACTGTAATCGCTAACCTCTTCTCCGTATCCGATATACCCGACTTCTATTGAAGATCCACATTAGCACACTTGAACTGCATAATTTGAATTAAGTTCAGTATAAATTTTTGTTTAGACTTTTAGCCAACAACCCTGTACAGCGTACATATAACAATCAAACCTCAATATCCGCAACAATGTATCGCTTCAATTGTAAACAAATGTTGAAATGAAAAATGAAATTGATGAAATCCATCGTTATTTTTTAGTTGCTTAATTTATGCACCTAGATTTACCCGTGTATTTACGTATGAACTTATGTACTTGTACTCGTACAACCAAATTTGTCTGGGTTTTTTGAAACTTTTTTCTTTGCAAATTTTCGCGAATTTATTACACTGCGCTACACCAAAAAAATGCAGGGGCTCTCACATGGTTTTTTGGTTTCATCATGGCCCATAAATCACTACCTCATTTGAGGTTTTTCCTCATCACTTCGTTTTTAAATTTTTTGAGTACAAATATAATACAACTCGGAAATTATTGAAATTACAACTTCGAGATGCTATAATTTTCTTGTTTCTTGATCGAATTCAATTTTTTTTCTTTTATTTGAAAGATGCTACTTTTACCTTTCAAACAAGCAAAATAGTTTGCAAATCGACATAAAAATGAGTTTTGGTCTTTTGTTCCAAAAAAAAAATTAAATTTTTCTAAAAATATTGGTTTTCGGCGCGTTTTTATTGGATTTTGAAGTTACAAACAATGGGTTTTAAACCTTTATAACAAAATACATAAAATCAACTTTCCAAAACGCAAAAGTAAATTAAAATTGATTCAAAATTACGGTAGTAGTGTTTCATAAAGTGAGTAAGCCTTTGTTTTTGTGTTTTAAAAATGTTTTTTTTTTTATAGATTAATATTTCCATACCATAGATGGGCATACTGCAGTAAACTCAGTAATTCAGTAAAAAAGCAAGTGCAGTAAAGCTTACTGAATGCTTATAAAATTGCAATAGCTATTAAAATATTACTTTATGTTGCAAAATATTCGAGTTGGAACTGAGTTTTGCAAAAATTGTCGGTAGAAAGTCAAAGACAAATATTTTACTGCTTGAATACTGGTAATGCATTACTACTGCTACTTGAAACTGCCCATCTATGTTGCATACAAAGTAGGTATGAACTTTCACAAAACTGAGTATAGAGCGATCTGAGTGTGCTCTTTGTTACTTGTCAGAATTGGTCAGTTTACCTACTTTAAATTTTTTCCCAAGAGATTGGCGTCTATTCATCGACGGTTCAACAAAAAGTACACTTGAAATGTTTATTATGTAATTACATATTCTAGTTTCATTTAATTTTTAAGGTTTGAAGGCTGTGCTTTTACACAATACTGGCATATATCCATCAGTCCCACTGGCCTACGCTACCGATATTAAAGAATCATATGACAGTATGGCTAATTGTAACTGACTTCAAGGTACTCAATATTTTAAGTGGAATTCAGGGTGGAAATACGAAGTATCCATGCTATTTATGCGAATGGGACAGCCGAGCAATTAGCCTACACTACAAACAAAAGGATTGGGCTCCACGTACATCGTTTGTAGTTGGTGAAAAAAATACTATATATATTCCCTTAGTTAATCCAAACAAGTAAAAGCGCGGCTGCCTTCGGCCGTACCGAAGACTTCATACCTTTCATGAGTGGGGAAATGAAAAGTTACCTATGCATGTATGTACATAGCCTGCTTTAGTACGTATAATTTATAATTTCAATTGTGTGGGTTATTTATGTAAGGATTTATTAGAAAAAATGGTGTCTGAGCTATTTAAATGGAGGAGTTATACGACAAAATGTGTACATCTGAACAATCGGTTGTATGGGAGCTATATGTTACAACGGTCCGATCTTGACAACTTTCGGTAACTCTATTTGGGCCGATATCGGTAAAAATACTTCAAATTTTCATGTCATTATCTGCTAAAATTGAGAAGTTATTCCCCAAAATGTCCATATTTGAACAATCGGTTGTAGGGGAACTATATGTTATAGTGGTCCGATCTTTACAATTTTCGGTAACCTTGTTTAGGCCAATATGGGTACAAATACTTCAAAGTTTCATGTCCTTAGCTGTTTAAATGGGGAAGCTATGCAGAAATTACACCCCAAAATTTTCATATATGTATATGAATATAAATATATGAATAATCGGTTGTTTTCTATATGTTATAGTGGTCCGATTCGGCCGATTCCGACAAATGATCAGCTGCATATAACAACCTACCTGTATTCCAAATTTTATTCAGATATCTCAAAAACTGAGGGACTAGTTTGCGTTCACACAGACGGACGGACGGACAGACGGACATGGCTTAATCGACTCAGCTCGTGATTCTGATCATATCGGTATATATTTTGGCGGGTCCCCCACGCTTCCTTCTGGTACTTTCGACAAAAATTTTTTGGCACAAAGTTATAATACCATTTCATTCTCATGAAAGGTATAAAAACAAAAAAAAAAACAAAAAAACAAGGCCTACTCACTTTATGAAACACTACTACCGTAATTTTGAATCAATTTTAATTTACTTTTGCTTTTTAAAAAGCTGATTTTATGTATTTTGTTATAAAGGTTTAAAACCCATTGTTTGTAACTTCAAAATCCAATAAAAACGTGCCGAAAACCAATATTTTTAGAAAAATTTTATTTTTTTTTTGGAATAAAAGACCAAAAATTGGTCATTTTTAGGCCGATTTGCAAACTATTTTGCTTGTTTGAAAGGTAAAAGCAGCATCTTTCAAATAAAAGAAAAATTGAATTCGATCAAGAAACAAGAAAGTTATAGCATCTCGAAGTTGTAATTTCAATAATTTCAGAGTTGTATTATATTTGTTCTCAAAAAATTTAAAAACGAAGTGATGGTGAAAAACCGCAAATGAGGTAGTGATTTATGGGCCATGATGAAACCAAAAAACCATATGAGAGCCCCTGCATATTTTTTTTCTTCTGATTTTGTAGCACTGTGTTATGTTATATCGAACAAGTAGGTATAAACTAATTGTAAATTATCGTTTGAAAAAAAAAAAAACATGGAAAACAGAAATCAATCTAATCTATTTTAATTGCAACGCAATAGAAATTTTCAAGGTGAATGGTTGAGTGGTTGGATGAGCTGAACGGCTGGCTGAGTGAGTGAGTGAGTGCTTTTCTAGAACAGGTGAAATGTAATGAAAATACTTACTGCACTATTTTTAGTATTTAATGCGCATATATGATGATGATGTAAAAGAACATGCAGCTATAGATGTGCTGTATTGTACTTTAGAAAAACATTTTCATATACATATGTATGTATGTATTTTAGTAATTTAATCTCAGCGCGAAATTTTTAAATTTCCTCTTTAGCCATTTCCTTGTTTAACAAAATACTCGTACACACGTTTATAGTATGTAGGTTTCTTAGCTAACGACCGACCCCATTGCCCACTGACTTCCAAAAAAAATTCACTTTCACCTACATATGTATGCACATATGTACGATTAAGTGCAATTTTCTTGCGGTTTTTTTTTCCTTTTGGCTTGGCTCCAGCAAACTACTCAAAAACGTCTGGAGGAGCTTCAAGTAAATACACATTTATCGTCTGCAAATTATTCAGCATATTTCGTTACGCTACAATTTGCAATAATTTCTATGTTTGCTTCAATTTCATTTTCAAGTTTTTGTGTGTTTTCCTCGATTATGTTTATTTATTAAAATTTTAGCATTCGCACAATTACTTGGCGGCGGGGCCACCTGGTAGCCATGCGAGCGTTTTACGCGTGGCTACTATGGATGCTTCGTGGGTGTGTATTTTTGTTTGGTCGGTCTCGTGTATTTGCAATTTTTTAAGGTGGTTTACGAAACGTCGATACAAAAAAAAAAAAAACGAAGCACTTGCTTGTGTTTTGGGCAATTAATCGCTTAGCACTTCATCAAAATTTTTGTATCGTGGAAACGACTTTTAGAAAATGGAATATAAATATGTATGTAGAGTTTTGTGTAAATATTCCCAGCAAACATTCGGAGTCATAAAAGAATCAGAAAGGAATCCTAAACTGGAGTGTTCACACTCATTATGAGCTCATTTTGGAGTCCGAAATGCATGTATTTCTGTTCCTAAGGTGGTCGCCCGATATGAGCCTAATTCCATACATCATTGAACCTGAATAAGAGTCATAAAAGACTCCTATTGGGCTCATATTTATGACTCTTTTTTTCCTTCCTCTATGATTAGAAAAACCAAAAAATATTTTTTTTCATGCATTTTCCTTCCCCTTACCCAGTTTTCTCCAAACGCTTGTTAACCTCTTTTTCAGGCCTTTTTCACCTTCACTGCTTGCTTTATCGTGTTGTCTATTTTGAAATTCAAACCATGCCATCATATACTGGGATATTCAACATTATATTGAACTTCAGTGATATTTATACTTCCCCTTTTTCGAAACGACATCTATGAATTCAATTGTCATTTTAAAAAGCACAAAAAAAAAGAAAACGTAAAAAAAATTTTAAGCTCATATTTCACACAATTCGGATTCATATCGGACTCCAAATTATGAGGCTCCTGTTTAACACATATTTCGGTGTAATATATGATGATTTGCACGCAGACTACCACAAATATTTTGCGGGTGTGTTGGTTGCTCTGCCAGCGGTGCCGATCGCTGGTTTAGATACATACATATGTGTATTAGGGCGGAGTGAATTGGGGCTTTTTCGGAAATAATTATTGCTCTAGCTTCAGAAAGTTGATTTTATAGTACAGAAGTAAGACTGCAAAATATTATTGGCCTAGTCCTTTATTTGGTGGTGCCCCAATTCCATTAAAGAATGGACAAAATGCTCCAGATACATAAAATTCATTTGCTAGATAAAATTAATTTGCTAATTTCTCCTAAAAATTTACGAAATTTTCCGTTTCCGATACAGTGGCGGACGCTTCATACAAGCCGAACAGCCCGGCTTGCCTAAATATTTTCGTCCATTTCATTTCTTTAAAATCTGCTTATTTTATGCGGGTATTTGATTTGTACAGCCAACCGCAGCACAACCTGGATTAGCGAGCATGCTTGAACAGTCCACACATGGGCCTTTATGAGGCTTTCAAAACAGAATAACATAGCTTGTAAGTAGAAAAAACGTAGCAAACAAATTTTTTTATTTTTCAAATTCAATTTGTATTATTCTTCATCATCTTCATTTTCTCGATTTATTCCAATACATTAAAGTTCATACGCTATGAATGTAAACAACAAACCAAATATGCAAAACGAAGTCAATAAAAGTCAATGGGGAAACCGAAATCAGACTTTCAGATCATACAGCAAAGAATATTACATAAATGGCTAATGGCTATGCTTCATACTATGCTTGCCCAGCCAATTTATGCTAGGGCCGCCACTGATATGTACGTGTATATATCGCTAGCTTGGAGTGCAAATTGGCTAAATCCAATTTTATGAAAAAGTATGTATGTATATTTTTAGCTTTCAAACGAACTCTCAAAAAAACAATTCAAATTTCTCAGTTCCTCTTCTAAAAAATAGCAAATTGTTTCAAGTTACAAATAAGTATATACTCCTTTAGCCATTTTATACTGTGGGTGGTGTGCGTGTCATCATCAATGCTCTAATGGCCCATCAAATTGTGTTTACAAGGCAATTCTTGCAACATTGCAATTGTAAAAAGAACAAGAACAAGCGAAACGTCAATAATGCCAACTTGAGCAACATAACAGAAACAGAAGCGGAGCTACACGGGCAATGTATCCTACTAAGTAGCAACATTTGCCGGTAACTTAGCTTGGAATGAGCAGCAACATTTTCCATTAGTTTTAGACAACAGCTAGTAAATTTGTTGCAAAACAATATGGAAATAATTTCATTTGCATTTTAGCATTGCTGATCTTCGTAAAATCACTAATTTACAGCAATATTTTTGTGATTTTTATTCTTTCTTTGTTGTTGCTCCTGCTGCTGTTAAGCAAAGAATGCAGTTGTTGAGGATTTGCTGATAGTCCATTGAATGATGAACTCAATCGTAAAGCTGAAGTGTGCGCAGATATTTTACGAGCGAAGGCTGTACAACATCAGCTTCATCAGGTAATACGGTATGACAATTTATGGTGTGGTGTGCATATTTTCATTCTGAGTTTGCTTAAACCTCGCGAACCTCTTAGTAGATCGATCTAAATGTGATCGAATATAAATATGTTCATAGTGATCATAAAAAAGTGATAAATTTAAAGAAAGACATTATTGATTTCTAGCAATTATTTCGAAAACTTGGGGACTAAATCACATTGAAATCGGTATTATCTACTTTCAATTAAATACTTTCTTTGGCAATGAAAAATTGAATTTTTTTTGTTGTTTTAATCTTAGTATATTGTTTTTTGGCTATAAAAGTTTTCAACTCTTTTGGCTTATACAATATTTATGTACATATTTATTTTTAAACAAAAGCACATTTCATCAATTTTTTTTTTCTTCCAGTAGTTACGCACACCCATCACTTTACTTACATGTGTGTATATGTTAAGTCTATCAAAACGATTAGCGGCACTGTTTGAAGCATTTCGAATTAAAAGACGTGCGAGAAAATTATGCATTTCAGGTGTGAACAAAATTCTAATTTATGACACACAATCGTACTACTTTCAACGAGCCAATAGATAAGGAGTAAAAAGTCGGAAAAATTATATTGCGCAAAAAAAAAAGAATCAACAAAAGCAGTTTGATTCTTTTTTAGTGTAAATAGCATTAAATATGCATTAGCTAAAAAATAAAAATTTGTACAAATATTACATAAATTTAGCAGAAGTAAGTTTGGCATATTTACTGCTGAGCGGTGCCGCCAATTCTGCCAAGCACTTTAATAGTGGTCTCGAAGCAGAGGCGGTCTAGCATAAATGGGCTGGGCAAGCCCAAGAATGTATGAAGCATAGACATTAACCATTTATGTAATTTTCTTCTTTTCTGAATTATATGAAAATCTGGTTGCGTTTCCGTCATTGACTTTGATTAAATTTGTTTTGCATGTTTGGTTTGTCGCTTATATTCATACCGTATGAAACTGAGTGTATTGGTATAAATCGAATAAATGAAGATGATGTAGAATAATTAAGTTTTGATATACAATGGATAACATGAAGACTTTTGTTTTTTTGGCTGTACCTACTTTTCGCCAGCACAACCAGAGGAGAAGTTATTATTAGAATCGTTTGAGAAGTGCTGATTTCGTATTACTCAAATCAACACTCTTCAAATATCAAAATCAACGCTTTTACAGTGTGATATTTATAATTACATTTCCATGTAAGAAATTATGTACATGCAAACATAAATATCAAATATTAGATTGTGAATAGCACTGGTGAATATAAAATGAAGAATCCCAAGGCCAGCTTCTCATTCGCATGCAAATTTGTTGTGAAATATGAAAAAATGGGTTACTACTTTTTCTTATTTAACTCTAAAAATAAGCAATTGACTTCTCTTTAGAGGAAGCGAGAAAACAATATATGTTATTCTGTGTTGAAAGCCTCATAAAAGCCTATGTGTGGAGCTTTTAAAGCATACTTGCTAACCCAAGTTCTGCTGTTATTGGCTGTATAAACAAAATACATGTGAATGTTGTTGTTGGGCTAACGCGCCATGAGAACTTAGGTAGTAGACACATTCCAAGCGTAAAATAACCAGATTTGAAAGAAATTTATAAAATGAAAAGAACGAAAATATTTAGACAAACCGGGCTTTTCGGCTTTTATGAAGCGTCCGCCACTGCTTTGAAGTATGCATACCTTGCTGCTGATGCTTTTTGTGCTGAATCACTTAATAAATAAATCTGTGTACTCAGCCTACAAAAATGGCCAGTACAAAATATTGAAAATTATACTAAGTTTGTCTATGGTGTAAATTCGCCCACACGGCCAAATATAACCGAATAAAGCCGCATTCTCACACGCTTTAGTTCATTACAATTTATATAGTCTTGATATAGACAAAAGCGAAAATCTTCTCAACTCCACAACTTACAAACAACTATGAAAATATCTCTGCAAAACTCTTTTCCAACACTCCATATCCATTTCGTAGCAGTTGAGAAAAGTGATGTGCGCTTTCTAAACTCTGCATATTAATTAATTATTATTTTTTTATTACCAACAATCTTGATATTCTTTCTCACACCCATTCAATTTTCGAGTACCTATGTACTTACATACATATATGCATACGCTATCCCAGTGATTTATCGTAATTTCAACGGAATTATGTAAATTAAAGGACTTTGATGACGCTTAAGCAAATACTTAGCAACGCATAATAAATATTTTTGCTTTGTGACTTTCAGTTCGGAATAACCAATTCAGTAGAGGCTGTAGCTTGTTGACGATCGTGTGAAAATTCACATCAATTTGGAGTGGTCATTTCAAAGTTGTTGCTTTTTTATTTAATTTATTTTTAAAACAAACATATAGTGTACAGTTGATTAAACAATTGAAGGGGATATGACCTCTCACAAGCTCAAACTGAAATATTTGTAGACTTCATAAATACATGTTTATGTGCGTGTTTAGATACTATGAATAACAGCTCTCTTTCGAAAAAACCCCAATTCCTTTACTGTTTTTGAATACCAATAACACTCAACTGCCATAAAAGCACCTTGACTTAATCGTAAAGATATCAATGAATTAAAGCAAAGGCTTTGCTAATAAATTTGACCGTTAAATAAACTGTATCTTATCACTTAACACTTACATGTTTCATATCATTTTAATTACTCAATAACCAACTTTATTATTTGTAGCACTTGCAACAAATAATTCATTGTAGTAGTTTCTAAGATTTTCCAAATTAAGAAAGATCCAATAAAAAACAACTATGGGAAAAAAAAATAACCAAAAAAATATGGCACATCAACCATGCCACTAATCTAGATATTGATTAGGTCAAATTAATCCATATGAGTTTTTATGTGAGTATTCACTTCAACTTAAATTCATCAAACGTCTACAGCGTGTTTATTTATAGTGAGAATGTCCAGAAAAATACAATAGATCATGAAAACGATGGCATTACATTTACAGGTAAAGCTAACAAAATTTGCTTATATGTACATATTTTACAAATCTAATCACATGCACGTCATCATTGCACGTCAAAATGCAATTTGTGGTTCCTGCCACATGAACATGACAAATGCACATGTATGTAACGATATACAACCAGAGTACATAACATGGTTCAATTTTTATTTTTATTTACATATGTATAACAGCATGTGTTGTTGCCACGTGTTTTCATTCAAAATATTTTGTGAGCATTGCAAATCTATCGATTCTGTGCGAATTAAATTATATGTATGTGCAGCGAAATTGATGTTTTAGACACGTTTGGCAGAAATTTAATAAATTTGAAATCAAATTATCGACAACAAAGTACATACTGGCAAATTTGCAAAATTTCTACGTAAAAATGCCAATTTTACTGCAACAGTGATACAAAGTACATACACTTAAAACGCATGTGTATTAGACTGTACCGAAAAAGGGACTTCGACTTTGAGAAGAAAGATAATTTTGAATACACGTTCCAATACACAATTTTCTTTGTTTTGAGTAAATTTTCTCAAAAATATGGAAAAAACATCCAAAATCAATCAAAAAACCATTGCTAGGGTGATTTGTATGGGAATTCAATTTATCAAAATTAAAGAAATCAAATCTCCAAAACAAGGCCATGTGGGGAATGGAATGGCGCTTAAGAAATTTTTCCTTATTTTCATGTAAGTGTGAATCTAATACCTCTAAATGAGCAATTCTTGTATATATATATATATATATATATATATAATCAGGATCTCGGAAACGGCTCCAACGATTTTCATGATTTCATTCGAAAAATTTAATTTTTTTCCCAACTTTTATCCCGGGTCCCGAGATATGGGTCAAAATGTGGACCCGAATAACCCTCGAATGTTTCTGAGCGATATTGGTATCAAATGAAAGGTTTTGTTGAAGACTTCGACATTGAACTATTTTAATTGTTATACATAGGCCGGGTTCCCATATATGGACCAAAACGTGGATCCGGTTGACCCGCGAATGTTTCTGAACGATATTGGTATCGAATGAAAGGTTTTGATGGCCACTTCAACATATATGTCTCCGAAAATTGGGAATCATGGCTTCAATATAGAGATCTTTTAGATTTAATGCCCAACCTGGTCCCCTAAGTAAGGGGAAGATGAAAAGGAAAATTAAATTCGAATGGAATGGAATGGGAATGGGAAAGGGAGAGGGGTGAGAGAGAGGTTGGGAGAGGGAAAAGGGAGAACAAATAGGAAAGGGAGAGAAAAGGAGGGGTTAGGGAGAGCGATAGGGAAAGGAAAGGGAAAGGAAAAGAAAAAGGATATGGAGATGAAATGGAAAGGAAAAAGAAAGGTAGAGTGAGAAGGAAAAGGACATGAAGAGGTAGAGGTATTGCGGTCAAGCGAGGACCTCACAAACTGCTTCAACAATTTTCATGAAATTTCGTATACAAGGGATCTCGGGCGCACACTTCTGAAAAGTTTCATTTTTCAACTAATTTTTATATTTTAATCTTTTATTTCGCTTGCGAAGATCTTCGACAAAATGGCAGCCCGCGATAAGCTCGGTCATCATGGTACTTTCTTTAAAGCAAGTATCTGAATCCAGAGCAATTAACGAGCATTTAAACGACTTTATTTTATACATAATCCTTTTAACATGGTTTAGGGAAAATTTAGTATATTTAATTTAATCAAAACAATAAAAATAGTGTTCAATATAGGGAAGCAGTTTCTTTGAGCCGTCCATATAATTTCTTTTTTTCTTAGTGCAGATACTGAAGGATCGAAATCAGCTAGATAAATATGAATTCCGGCCAAGGATGCATCTAGTTGATAGGAACAGAGTTGTGGAGCATGCTTGGCCTAAAACTCGTTACAGTTACATCTATGTATGTACGTCAGTTCATTTCACAATAGTTGAAGGATGAGCTGAATTCGCCTTTTTGTCCAAAGGCCAAAGGTCTTTGTTTTTTGCTTGTAATTCGAAATAGTCTAATGCACGTAAATAAATTTAGAGGTACAACTACATACATATCCTATATATAAAAATTAAATGTATGCATATTTATTGGCAATAGTCTTGACATTGAAATTTGGCATATAGTACATTTTTGCAGCGGAGAAAAGTGGAGAACCCATTGCATTGAAAGCTTTTAACTCTGACAAACGTATGCTGTGGAATCTTCGGCTGCACTAAAACTCCTCCTTGTCGACAAGGCAAATTCCTGGATAGTGCAGACCAGTTTCCACTGTTAACTACATAGGTTTGGGGGCTAGGCTCTACGTCTGTTGTTTTCACGTTGTTCTAAGTCTAAGGCTTAAAGTTAAATTTGCGCCCACAAGTTCGTGCTCGTTTTTGTGTCATCTTAAGCCGTGATGAACTCTCCATTTCTTGATCAATTGTTGGTTTTTGAGAATCCCAGAATCCATCATGAATAAAAATCCAACAATTTTCGTACTTACATTCCCTTGCAAAAAAAAAATTTAGTTGCACTGCCTCGTTATACAAATTTAACCTTTTCGGCGATTTCGACGAAATATAAATTTTCGAAATTTTTGCTAAATTTATTTTAATAAAATAGCTTATAGAGTACTAGTGATAGCAATTAAATTTCAAAATATGGTACTACTGAGACTCCAACGGAAGTAGATAAACTTAAAATCGGTGGCATTTCAAAAAAAGAAATTTAACTCATTTAAATTGTAATTTTTCATTCACTGCCAGCAAATGCCATTAATGCACAATTCATTCATCGTAACAACATATGTGCTGCATGTTGTTTTGCTTTTGTTGTTGCACTGTTTAGTGATCATATGAACTACTCGCGCATGAATAGTAATGTGTGCCACTGTGCATTTTGTGACTACCAAAAATGGACAAAGTCATGCCGCAGAGCCAACATGCCGGCATAATTGTTGTCATACGCATAGCAAACGTTAAGAACAACAGCAACAATAACAATAAAGTACACATGCGTAGATGCGGTAGTACAGCGCGCATCCTTGTAAGCGCACTTGCTTAAGCAACTACTTACTTGCCCGCAGCTGGCAACATTGATTGATCAATATTCAAGCGACGAACTCGAGATGTTATGTGCCGCAGCACAAGCCGAGCACAAGTCACAGCAACAACAGAATAACAACAACAACAAAAAAAAATAGATAACAACATTGCAAACAAACAACAGTTGTATTTTTTATTTTTATTTTTTTGTTGTAGTTGCATTATGCTGCAATCCTCCTAGACGATTTCTATCCAATGTGCATTATTGCAGCATATCCTAGTGTTTACTTGCAGCAAGAAGTATGCGCCAGCTGATTTACTGCAACTGCAGTTACGCATACGTAATGTGAAATGCGGCAATGCGGCAATGCAGCAACGGCAGCCGTTCCGTCGTCGCGCGCCAAACTGTCACTTGGCGGTGCGAGAGTGAGTTCAGTGTTGTTGGTCGATGACTTTGGATGCTGCAATGGTGCTGGCTGGTTGGTTGACAATCGTATTTATGTGCGTACCCAGTGCCAGCTGTTATGCGTTGCGCGTCGTTCGGCAATGTGCGTAGTTGCAACACATTTGCGGCATGTTGTCTGTAATGCAGCAGCATGACAATGAAAAGGCAAAACACACGGCATGTATAACAAGCACAGCAGAGAATAATAAAAAAAATAAAAAACAAGCTAGAAAAATTAAATCATATTAAAACGGCTAGAAAGCGGGTATTTTGTATAAATAAGCATTTAACAACGGAAAGCATTTTAAGCGCAACAGCAGCGCTGCTGTTTTCCTGCAGACAGTTGTAGTGCACAGTGTGTCGATTTGCGTGAAACGGAGAGGCTAAATGGATAAGAGATTCCTTGTCAATGGTTCTTAAATACGATTTATGTTGCTAGTTTTTATATGTTACTTGTTATAGCAGTACTAAGCCCTGCTTAGCCGGCACGTTTGGCTCACAGATCGTCGTCAGACTCACTTAACGCGAGACCCAGGAATGGGCTAGTCCAGAGGGACAAGGGGTTTTGTTTTACGAGGAGGAAGCATCGTGTGGAACTCTAAAAGGTACTACACCTGCTACTGTCATCGTACTTAGTCCCCCGGCGCTGCCGTCAAGCTACCGTCGGGAAGTGGGTTGAGAACCCGGCTAGATGTCCATAGTGGTCGCGTTATTGCCCTCAGTCCGCCTTAAGAGGCTTTATCCATATATTTGTTTATAAACGTACTGCGTCGTGATTATAATGATTATTCATTACCACTGCGCACCCCATGTGATGACGGATGCAGGGGGCTGAACTCCTCTACGTATCCGTTCCACTCGAAGTGATTATTGTAAGGTGGTTTGCCGGGGCCAAAGCCCCACACGATGCGTGATGACGGATGCAGGAGGCTGAACTCCTTTACTCCACTCGAGGTCTCGACGTAGGGTAAGTTGGGGTCCTTTTGACTTTGGGGCACCGTTGACTTTGCCATTTTCGGTGTAAAAACGTTATAAAAACTTCACAAAAATAGAATTGAATGCAGCCTTATATAATAACACATGTGTATACCTAATTTGGCAGATCTGCTTTAATGCCTAGCGAAGTAACACATGATTCGATGATTTTCCTTTAGCTGATGTAATTTTTGTGTAGTGGCACGTAAGCGTTTTCACAAGTAAAACTAAATTTTTTTCTTAAATGAGTGTTCTTAACTGGCTCTTCGAAGCTTAAAGATTGAAAATAAATCTTAATTATTAAATGTTTTGAAAGAAAAAAAAAATGTTTGTGATGATTATTTTGGATAAAGTCATTTGGGGTACATTTGACTTTCCAGTTTGGGGAGCCTTTGACGAATGTCAAATAAAATAATAAGACCAATTAAACGTTTATGTGCCTCTAAGAAAGCTAAACCTGCCAAAACAAACCCATCTAGAACATCTCGATGCAGTATAAAATATTATTTCGATATAAACTTTCAAATATCTATTGGGTAATTTACAAGCTCTTTTAAAGTAGTATAACGTTATAAAGTGGTATAGGTTTACAACAATTGTATCAGCAGGGTTAGTTTTTCCCATAAAAATTAGAATAACATCAATACAACAACGCAGCCTATGTTTATTGAGTTTCCTATTCGATTTTGTTTTTATTTTTTGACTTTTTTTCAAGTTTTTTTTATCATTTATATTTTTATAATATTACCTTTTTCACTTTTGCTTGGTGTTTTCGATATTAAAATTTTAGTAAGCATCTGGTAACAAAATACAATACAACCTACATACCACAGGTGTTGCTTTCTAATACACATTTAATTTACAACGTACAAGATTAAAAGAGCTAGTGAATTTACCATATATTTTCGCTTTTTTTTATAATATTGTTATACTGTTTAAATAAAAACTTTAATTTTGTGTTATGATATAATGCCTCGTTTTTTTAAAGTTAAAAATTAATAAAATTTAGTTTACATTGTGATGGTCAAATGTGCCCCCATTCAAGTCACAGGTACCCCTACCACGGGGCACATTTGACAAAATGGCTTTTTTTAAAAAAGTATCTGAAAAAGGTATTCACGTGTTTTTTTATAACTCATTAGCTATTCAAATATTGAGATGAATAATGAATAGTTACTGTCAGTTGTTAAAACCTTAGTTTTCTCCAAAAATTTCTGAGATATGAGACTTCAAAAAAAAGGTGTCAAAGGCACCCCAGCTTACCCTACGTAGAAACAGTAATCTGACACGATAAGTGCTCCTTTAGTTGCCGCTGCTTCGCCGTATTCTCTCTAGGCCTCTCAGTGTTTTCTTGTGTCTCCTATTACGTCGCTCGCTGCAATCCATTTGGCCCTGCTTTCTACCATATACTTCATGAACAACAAGGCCGTTAAGTGAGGGGGTTTGAGTGGAAATGTGAAGAGAAGCGCTGTGTCTCCACATGTCGGACATACATATGTGCGTATCTCCTTTAGGGCCTGCCTGTAAACCGCTGGATCTATATTTTTCAACCTCTAGGGAGAGATCGAATATATGGCTACTGACGTGCCGGTGGGAGGTTCTGGTTGTAGCAGGTGGCTATTAGGATAGTGCCAGCGATAGCATCCCAGTAGTAACAGCGGCGCCATCACGAGATTACCCGTGGCTGTTCTGGGGGCTGAGTTTTGGCAGGTCTGGAGATTCTGCCATTGGGTCCTGGAAGTCCCCGGTGACCACACTGGCGATGCATAGTTAAGGACCGTCCGGCCGATTGCTTTGTATGTTGCAATGATAGTTTCTTTGACTTTTCTCCAAGTTCGGCCTTGTGAGCAATCGCGCTCGTATACGAGGAAAAGGAGCCAAGACTGTGGAAGGTAGCAACCAATATCCTTGGGTTGTTTACGGTAGGGATGAGTATATTCCCTATCCATATGCCTAGCTCCAGTCCGAACTCCTTCGTCCGTGTCGTAAATATGGCCGCGAGGAACAATCGATGGTTGTAATTCAAGGCATCGGAATGTGAAGAAAGAGGAGAGATCAAAAATCTATCTGTTGATTTGCGAGCACCAGTCGTTTATCTCGGTAATGATCGAGTAGTCATGGGCGTAGGAAATTATATCGACTACTTCAGGTGGGTTGGGAAGAGAGAGTGGTAGTAATTAAAAAGCGGGGGGAAAGGACAACACCCTACGGAAATTCCTGCTTTAGTCTCATCGGTTTTGAGATTTGGTTCCTAAACTCCACCAATGCCTGTCGACCACTCAGGTACCTAGTTCGCGGTCCAGCTTTTTAGTACTTGTGAGAGGCTCGACTACTTCAGGTGGGTTGGGAGGAGAGAGAGGTAGTAATTGAAAAGCAGGGCGGACAGGACAACACCCTGCGGAAATTCCTGCTTTAGTCTCATCGGTTTTGAGATTTGGTTCCTAAATTCCACCAATGCCTGTCGACCACTCAGGTACCTAGTTCGCGGTCCAGCTTTTTAGTACTTGTGAGAGGCTCGACTACTTCAGGTGGGTTGGGAGGAGAGAGAGGTAGTAATTGAAAAGCAGGACGGACAGGACAACACCCTGCGGAAATTCCTGCTTTAGTCTCATCGGTTTTGAGATTTGGTTCCTAAATTCCACCGATGCCTGTCGACTCAGTTACCCAGTTCACGGTCCACCTTTGTAGTCTCTGTGAGACGCTCGATTTAGTATCTGTGAGAGGCTCCACTTATCTAGATCCTCCAGTAAGGTGGCGTGGTTGTTTGTGTAGAATGCTTTCGACAGGTTAAGCAGCAGAAGGAACGTTCTCTCGCACGAACGTTTTTGGTTGAGACCACAAACTTTCCGATATTTATGGCGCTCAGTCCTGTTGTTGTGCTAGGCATTTTGCGGAATGCAAGTTGATGTATCGCAAGCTGTAAGCGTTGTTAGTTGCTAGACCTTAGTTCTTAAATTATTCTGTTATAATTCAGTGCTCCTTCAATCACAAAAATACCGCAAAAATCCAGAATTTAGCCGGCGAAGGATCTTTGGCCGAATATACTAAATCCAACCCACTGCTACAGTAAAATAAAGTCTGCTCTTCTTCGTAAATTATAATTCTTCAAACACTGCAATCAACTATCGCCCCAAAGCTGCGCTATAACCTTTTTTGGCGCTGCGGCATGCAACAAGCTGTGCTGCAACTTTACGCACAGATGACAACATTTATCCAACTACACAACAACAACAACAACAACAACAACAACAAAATCTAAATAAATCCTCAAACTACTTAACTAGTTGCATGCGACGCATTGGGACCATAAAAGTTTACAATTGGACTTTTGAACACGTTGCTGATGATGCACATTCCAGCAGTTAACAGCAGTTCTTGGTGAATGGAACAATATTTAATACGGGCATGTATGTACGAGTGTGTATGTATGTCTGTATGAATGATTAAATGAATGAATGCCGCATTTATGGGCATATAAGCAGGAGCAACCAGTGAGTTTAGTAGCATAAATAAAAAAGCAACAGAAGCTGGGGGACATTGTCTAATTTCGAATGCAAGCAACAATACAACAATTCGCATAGCAAAGGGGATATATGTATGATAACTAGGGCAACCAAAAATATGCTTCAAAAAAATTAAAACATGCCACAAAAAAGGCAAAATATGCCAAAAAAATATTACATATAAATCAAAAATATGCCCCAGAAAATTGCAAAAATGCACAAGACATCGGAAGTGCGTTTCTGTAACAAATTCGGGAAAATTTTCGTTAAATTGACTCCACAGTAATATGTTCCATACTTTTTCACCACCTAAAAATACGGTGCGGCGTCTGTTAGAAATAAAAGAATATAATCTCTATTGAAGCCTTCTCCCAACATTTTTACAGATTCATCGAAAAGCCGAGCAATTGTTTTTTGATTTGCAGCTTCCAATACTGCAACGTTCAAAAGTAACTTTTGCTTAGATATATCAAAGTTTTCATGTAAAATTCCGACTATAACATTTGCCACATATCTACCTGCAGAATCTGTAGTTTCATCAATCGCAATCCAAATAAAGTGGTCTTTTAGTAGCGATTGTATTTTTTCCATAGTATTGCTATATAGTTGCTTTACATAAGTATTTCGAAGGCTTGTGTCACATGATATTTTCTGGGAAACCCATTTTTCAAAAAACTGCACTAGATTTATGTTACGTATTTTATATAAGGGTATATCTTCACATACAAATGCCTTACACAAATCCTTTGCGAATTCGACATATGACGGTGTCAAGCTATTCGCTACAAAGCTTTGTGATTGTGGCAAATTTAGTGATGGTTTGAGTTTGATGTGCTTTTCACTCTGCACATGCTGCTTTACAAGAAATGTTTTCTTGAATAATACGGTCTTGCTGCATAACTTGCAAATCAGCACCTCACCGTCAGTTTGAAGATCGGGAAATTCCTTAACGATCTGCTTCAGCTTTCCCGAAATAGTTTGTTTAGCTTTTGGCATTATCTGTAAGAATTTGCATATGTACATTCATAAATGTATATATTTTCAATCTTTATTTCAACAAGCACTTACCGTTTCTTAAAATAAGAAAACGCTAGCAAAAAACAAAACCAGAGTATGCAAAAACAACTGAAATTTTTAAAGTGCCGTTATAAACTGAGATTTGCATAAATGTTTCGATAGTTCGATAATTAAATCGAAAGATGTCCAAGGACATGGTTGCATTTTTGCGCACTAACTCTGAAATTCTTTTATAACTTAGCAGAAATAATATGGACCGGATTCACCAACGTGACTAAAGCTAAAACTAAGTTTTGACTTAAGTTAGCCCAGATTTGGGGCTAACTTACTTTTGGATTTCACTAACTAGTCTAAGAAAATAGTTTTGCAACCAGCAACCCTGCCAGATTTTATGGAAAATACTGTTTTTTTTGGTTGTTTGCTCAGAATTTGCTCATTTTTTGTCATATTCGCTCTTTTTGTTGTTGAATTTGCTAAAGCGACTCAAATTCTTAGTTTATTTTTAGTCAAGACAAAAGCTGACTAACTTGTTACTTAGCTCAGTTACATGGTGAAACTGAAAACTTAAAAAAATCGGCTTAACTAAGTTGAGACCTGCACCAACCGGTCCTATGATTTTCCTCAAAGATGTCAAATATGACAAAATATGCATTTACAAGTAAAATATTCTGTCATTATTAAAATATGCTAAAATATGCTCTAAAAATATACGTCAACCACTTGTTTTTCTCTAGAAACAAATTTATAAATTAAAGGTTTTTCACTAGGACGAATCAGAAAAAATATGACATTGCATATTTTGGTTGCCCTAATGATAACAATGCACAGTACACTTACTCAGTATGTATGCATAGATGTCTTTGCAGCAAGAGTGAATGTGCAGCATCGCGACTGATGGAAGCAACTTGTCCAGAGAATGCGGCTACTGATGGCATCGGCAGATTGTCAATTGCGCGATCGCGTGCAATGAAATCATTGATCTCAAATGCTTATGTACAAAGATAGATATGTACATACCTACATAGGAAGATTTAAGCGGTGCGCCGAACGTTTTAATTAGGATAATGAGTTGTTTCCGGTTTGCGCATGCGCATGCGCATCTTGTGTACTGCAGGCAACTCTAGCAAAGTCTGCAATGGCCAACACGGCAATGCAGTCGCAGATTGAAATGTTGTTTAATCGTTTGTATGTATGTAAGCACATTTTTATGTTTGTTTGTCTGTTTATTTGTTTGTGTTTGTGCTATAAATTGTTGCTAACGATGGCTTAGAATGTACTTAGAAGAAGCTTAGCTAAATAATGATTGCCAGCTCGTCCTGCTCGTTTATAGTTGTATGCCACAGCATTTATACATGCACACGAATTAATGAATGAATTGTAGCGATGAATGAAGTACTTAGATGGATATAAGAGAATGAGTTAACTGAGCTGCTGCTTTTGCTGCTAATTTGCTGCATTTCTTTTTCTTCTTCTTTAAGTAGGTATGTATGTATATTGTAAATATGTTTGTATATATTTAGGTTTGTATGTATGACCGACACAACTAACTTACTAACTATCTACTAGTCAAACTTGTTTATCTCGCTGCTAACTATAACTATCTGCTATAAATGGTGACAGGCGGCAGGCGACAGATGACAGTTGGGCTGAATGAACAACGAGTGTGGTTTTGAATTTTAATTGAGGCGCAGCAAGCAAGTGAGGTGCAGGAAAATGCTAACAAAAAAAAATTAAAGCAGTAGATACTTATATATATGTACAAACATACATATGTTCGAAACGTTATGCACTATCGGCACAGAGAAATAATAAATGCAGGATTTCTTGGTAAAGACAATAGGGTGCACAAAAGTATGGCATTCAGAGGTTGCAATGAATTTTTGTCGTTGCTAGAAAGTTGTTTTGAGCTGCTGTAAAGAGCTATGTTGATTCCTCCCTCAGAGTTGGGATCACAAAATATCTAATACTAGTAAACCCTGTCATGTGATGGCTGTCAACTAGTGCTGGAAAACCATCGATAGTGGTCCCATCGATGGACCATCGATAGTTTTAAAGGCAACCATCGATAGTATCGATGGTTTAATATATGTACGTAGGTGGCCCGTTAAAGGGAAATGTGGTACTCAAACATTTCAAGCATATATACATACATACATATGTATGCATGTATGTACTTACGTTCCCATATTTAAAAGAAAAATATAAATTTTATTAGAAACATATTATAAAATTAATAGAACACCAAAGTTTATGTAAAAAGTTCAATACAAAAAATAAGTCAATACCCACCAAACATTTTATGTTGCCGGCAATAAAAAAACGAGTCCCCAATAAACACAACGGATTCGCCTCGAATTCGTGTCGGATTCGCTTACTCTGATTATATTATCGCGGCAATAGTTCGCGGCGATAGATCGGCGAATCCGAATTCGTAGGCATGTCACCTATCACTAGCGATTCGAATTTTTTATCATTAGCGATTCGAGAATTTTTAATTTCTCTGATCGTTGGCGATTCGAGATTTTTTATAAATGATGTTTAAAAAAATTAAAAGTTCAGTTTGGTTTACTGGCAACGGGTTAAATCCGAGTTCAGGTATAAATGTCAAATTTCAGAACTATAATGATTTTTTAGTGCAAAACAACTTAAAAAAAATGGAAAAAAATGATATCGCGAAAATCCATTTTCTCGAACTTGTCGCGAACTCGAGGCGAGTCCGAGAAATTACGTTCGCGAAAATATGCTTTCTCGAACTCGCCTCGAATTCGCCGCGATATCATCCTCGCGTCTGTGTTTATTGGGTCGTTTTGAAAATAAATATATTGCAAGCAATATCGAAATCTTACCGATTTCTTATTACTGGTCGGACTAAAACGTCCGCCGAAGGCAACTCGAACAGTCGACTCGCTTTCTAATTACCTCAATGATTCGTTTTCTTATTACCTGAACGATTCGTTTCAAGGCTTTCTGATATTTTCATTTCTCATCGCCAAGTAAAAACAAATAATTATTTCCAATTTATTATAAAGGCAACAAATTGGCAAGAAGAGAAGAGGAAACAAATGTTTCTGATTTTTTGTAGTAAGAAATCGATACGTTGCTGTAATAAATTAGAAATTTTGCCGGTTTCTCACAAAAGCAATAAATCGGCGAGTCGCCAATTTGTTGCCATAGACGATCATTGCCTATTTCTCGAGCTTTGCATGGTGGGTATATATTCAAAGAATACTACATACACACATTTGTACGTATACAGTTGTCCAAAAAATAATAGAAGAGCCGAAATCAAAACTTAATTGCTCAATTCTCAATAAAAAAAACTGTTGTATTTGCAAGTTTTTTTCATAAAATTATTCACTAGTCTTTTATTTATTTACTCACAGCCCACATATTCCAATCAAGTACCTTAAAATTATAAATCTCAGTTTTTTTGATTAATTTTTTAACAGAGGTTGTAGTTATGTGCCAAGTAAAATACTATCGATGGTTAAAAAAACCATCGATTATCGCTATGGCATCGGCCCCATCGATAGTATCGATAGTTCAATCGATGGTTTTCCAGCACTACTGTCAACAACACTATGCTACAATTTGAGGGTGGAAAGACCGCTACTCATATAGTAAAACCTCAAAACCATTTTTTCAAATTTGAACATTTTTTTATTGCCGTTTTAAATTTCTAAAATTTCGAGAAAGTTTACTCCAGTTCACGCATAAAAAAATCGACTCGTTTTTATTTGCCAATCTAATACAAATTTTTGTATTACTTGACTAAGAGACTTTCCCTTGAAAATTGCAGAATAGTATATATCGGCTTTAAGCCATTATTTCTTATTAATAAAATACTTATCAAATAAAAATAAAGCACATAGTTACTGGTTATTTCTGCTTTCTGTGGAGCTATAGATTTTTGTGTAAAAAGATTTTGTCCAAGGCGAATTATATTCTAATTCTAGAATATTTATACCTTAGCGACCTCAAAAATACCATTTTTCGGACTTCTCTTTCCAGTCTCATTTTTTCTCTTCCCCTTCCTGTTTATTTGCGTTTCCTTTTTCCCTTTCCCCTTTTTATTTTCCGTACACTTTCTTCTTACCAGTTTCTCTTTCATTTCCCTTTCCTTCGCCATTTCCATCCCTTCCACTTTCCCTTTCCTTTCCTTTTCTTTCCTTTCCTTTCGCTTTCCTCTTCCCATTCACTTTCCTTATCCCTTTCCTTTCCTGTCCTTTCCTTTAGTGAAAAATTGTCAAGTAAATTTTTTCAATAGGTGGCAACCCTTTTTTTTACATTTAATTTTATTGTCAATCTACAGAGCAAGCCTGCACATATGACAATTAAAATTTAAAAATGAAACAAACTGTAGCGTAAAAACTAATTTTTGGACAGGTGGCAACCCTTTTTGTAAAATTTTTAATAAATTACCAATTTTCAGCTCAAGCACTTTCATACGACAACTGAAATTTGAAAATCAAACAAACTATGTATACCGGAAAATTAAAATTTGTAACAGATGGCAACTCTCTTCAAAAAATGTCATTTCATTTGTCACCTCGAAAATCAGTATAACGGTGTAAGTCTGAAGGCCTGTACAAAAAATCCCTTCGCGTTTTATATATAAAAAAACCGTTTTTATAAAAATTTTATTTTATTATCCAACCTTAGGCCAAGCCTTTCCGTACTTATTACACTTCAAATTTAAAAATCAAACAAACTTTAAAGTGAAAAATTATTTTTGGACAGGTGGGGTACAATTTTTTATAAATTACTAATTTTCTGAATTAGCCCTTTCATGAGGCAACTGAAATTTAAAAGTAAAACAAACTATACTGTAAAATTAAAGTTTTAATAAGGTGGCAACTCTCTTCACCTCGAAAATCGGTATAACGGTGGACATCTTATGTCTTGTACATAAAATCCCTTCGCATATCACACTTATATATAAAAAGATATATAAAGATATGCTTTGAAGGCTCCCTAAATGTTGTTGATGCCATTCACACTTTTTTATGTGCCCATTTGGTTGGATTTGCTATCGAGGGTTAATTATGCATAAGGCAATCGAGTTCTATTAAGAAGTAGATGTACTCTGTGGAATTTGTATATTTTTCTCCCTAAGAATTGCGCTTTAAAGAGGACCTTAGTATGACATTAGTTATCGGGACAAAATTTCACTAACACTAGATCTGCAATGAAATTGGATAACTATTTCTGCCACGAGGTCTGTCTTATAGACACATCTTTATATATATTACGCTAAGCGATTTTTTGTAAGCACCATAACTTTTACACCGTTATACCGATTTTCGAAAATGTGGTGTCAGATGAAAGGGCTTGACCTGTAGATGTGCAGGAAGGTTAAATTTTTTTTGAAAAGGGTTGCCAGATGTTTGAAAATTTAATTTTACTGTATAGTTTGTTTGATTTTAAAATTTTTGGCACCATATGAAAGGGCTTGACCTGATATTAAGTAATTTAATAAAAATTTTACAAAAAGGGTTGCCACCTGTTCAAAAATTCAGTTTTACGCTATAGTTTGTTTGATTTTTAAATTTGAGGTGTCATATGAAAGGACTTGGCATGGAAATGAGTAATTTATTAAAATTTTTACAAAGAGGGTGCCACCTGTTCAAAAATCCATTTTTACCCTACAGTTTATCTTATCTTTATATATATTACGCTAAGCGATTTTTTGTAATCACCATAACTTTTACCCCGTTATACCAATTTTCGAAAATGTGGTGTCAGATGAAAGGGCTTGACCTGTAGATGTGCAGGAAGGTATAATTTTTTAAAAAGGGTTGCCAGATATTTGAAAATTTAATTTTGCTGTATAGTTTGTTTGATTTTAAAATTTTTGACACCATATGAAAGGGCTTGACCTGATATTGAGCAATTTAATAGAAATTTTTCAAAAAGGGTTGCCACCTGTTCAAAAATTCAGTTTTATGCTATAGTTTGTTTGATTTTTAAATTTGAGGTGTCATATGAAAGGACTTGGCATGGAAATGAGTAATTTATTAAAATTTTTACAAAAAGGGTGCCACCGTTCAATAATCCATTTTTACGCTACAGTTAATCTCATTTTTAAATTTGAAGTGTCATGCAGGGCCTAGCACTGAAGATGGGTAATAAAAGGAAAGGGAAGAGGAAAATGAAAGGGACGGATATGGCGAAGGACAGGAAGCGAAAGAGGAAATATGAAAAATAAAATGGATAAAGGGAAAATAAAGCGCAAATAAAGGGGAAAGGGGAAGAGAAAGAGAACTAGAAAGAAAAGAACGAGCGCGCCAAATGGCCTTTTGTAGGTCGCTTTAAGGTTACCATAGTCTAGAAAACCCAGTAGCTATGAAGGTATATCAAAAAATTTTCAAATGTGGCAATAAGTAGTCTTCCACCCTCAAATTGTCGCACAGTGTAATTGAAAGCCACAGCATCGCGTGGCCGGGTTTACTAGTTTTCACATAAATACGTTGCACCTGTTGCAACATTTGCACCAAAGTTCAGGTTGAAGGCGCCGCGTTGTCTTCCAACATTTATTCGTAAAAAAAACCTGTATAATAAAAAGCTGTTGCAAAAATTAAAGCAAAATTGCTTAGTGGAAAGTTCAGTAGGTACATGCAACAAGTACCTAAAATGCTCATTAATAAGTGTGTACAAATGCATATGCAATCAAGTTATGAGGAAACAATGATAGCAACAAAAAATGTGTTTACTAAGTATCTACAATTGTTGCATAAAATATAAAAGTAATAAAAAAAAAACAAAAAACATAAAACATAAAAATAAAAAAATAAAAAATAAGAAAGCAAAAAAAACACACAGTTAAAAAAATCAAACAAAACAAAGCTCACGCAATGCAACATGACAGCAACGAACAAGTTGACAAGCAACTTTAAATAAATTACAGCAGCAACAAATAAAAACAATAAAAATAACTATGCATAAAGAAAAAAAAAAAAAACATTATTCAAAGACCTGCAGCTGTAGCAAAAGTGCGCAAACGATTTTTTTTAATAAAAAATACAAAATAAATAAAATAAAATACAAAAAATAAAATAAAATAAAATAAAATAAAATAAAATAAAATAAAAGCAACGTGTTGCATCAACACCAATTTCACGAGTGCATAAACAACGCTTGAGCAACGCATTTTATAAACGATATACATATGTAAGACATACAAGTATGTGTGTACATCTGGTGTTGCTACCGCTGCTGCTACTTGTACTTCCAATGCTGCTGCAACATACGCGCATATTAACTTGGCTTGATTTTGTGTCACAAATGTTTGTCGTTTTGTTTTGTTTTGCAGCAGCACAGATGTGCATTGCATGCGCGTTTGTGTTTTGTGTTTCTAGTTTCATGAATTAATGCATGCACTTTTTTACTGCATTTAACTAAGCCCAGTTGCAGAATACTAGCTGCGTGCATGCATAGGTCGTTGGATTCTCGAGATTCAATAAACTTACATACCTACTTAAGTAAATAACTGCAAAAACCATATATGGAATGCAGAATGTTGTAGATATAATTTTTGCTGCGCTTTGAAAAGCATACAAAGTAGACATAGCATATGATGATCTTTGATAGAGAACAATAAATTAATACCAGAATCGCCCAGAATTTCCACCAACCCCTATTTTTGAATTTTCATTATGACATGAAAACTTATGCTAGAGACACACATCGTAGTATAGTATATGTGTCACTCTCATATTGTAGTTTAATTGAAAGTTTTCATAGTAAAGCCGAATTATAGTATTGATATTATAATATTCATACCACATATGTGTCTGAGGCATTAAACTGCCTAACAGACCACTGTCTCATGGGCATTCATGCCTATCGCATGGGCCTCTACAAAAACGTATTTTATCGCAAATGCAGAGACGTGGAAGAAATTGAAAGTGTTGAGCACTATATATATCTGCCAGTGCCCTGCACAAGTATCGTGCTTCTTTCATAGACACTTCTTAGAATGTCTGACGGAGTTGGAATGGGCAAAGATATTAGATTTTCTATGCTTTGTTAAGCAAACACGCTGGTTTAGCTTCACGGGCATTTAATCTTAACTTTATTTATTTCCGGAAAGGTGTTCAAAGGGTTATCGAAAACTAGGGCTCTCTCGTTGTATCACAGTGGAGCTATTCGACCTAAGTGTGCCTTTCTTGAATTGCGGCCGTAGCCACCTCAACCTAACCTAACCTAACATTTTCGTTCCGAACGTTATAGATAGACTAGCAAATACCCGTCCCGCTTGGCAGCGACGAAATAGTTTTTATGTTATAATCGCTCTTTCCCTCTACATTTACCTTTACCTTTACCTTTACCTTTACCTTTACCTTTACCTTTACCTTTACCTTTACCTTTACCTTTACCTTTACCTTTACCTTTACCTTTACCTTTACCTTTACCTTTACCTTTACCTTTACCTTTACCTTTACCTTTACCTTTACCTTTACCTTTACCTTTACCTTTACCTTTACCTTTACCTTTACCTTTACCTTTACCTTTACCTTTACCTTTACCTTTACCTTTACCTTTACCTTTACCTTTATCTTTATCTTTATCTTTACTTTTACCTTTACCTTTACCTTTACCTTTACCTTTACCTTTACCTTTACCTTTACCTTTACCTTTACCTTTACCTTTACCTTTACCTTTACCTTTACCTTTACCTTTACCTTTACCTTTACCTTTACCTTTACCTTTACCTTTACCTTTACCTTTACCTTTACCTTTACCTTTTCCTTTACTTTTACCTTTACCTTTACCTTTATCTTTATCTTTATCTTTATCTTTACCTTTACTTTTACCTTTACCTTTACCTTTACCTTTACCTGTACCTTTACCTTTACCTTTACCTTTACCTTTACCTTTATCTTTATCTTTATCTTTACCTTTACTTTTACCTTTACCTTTACCTTTACCTTTACCTTTACCTTTACCTTTACCTTTACCTTTACCTTTACCTTTACCTTTACCTTTACCTTTACCTTTACCTTTACCTTTACCTTTACCTTTACCTTTACCTTTACCTTTACCTTTACCTTTACCTTTACCTTTACCTTTACCTTTACCTTTACCTTTACCTTTACCTTTACCTTTACCTTTACCTTTACCTTTACCTTTACCTTTACCTTTACCTTTACCTTTACCTTTACCTTTACCTTTACCTTTACCTTTACCTTTACCTTTACCTTTACCTTTACCTTTACCTTTACCTTTACCTTTACCTTTACCTTTACCTTTACCTTTACCTTTACCTTTACCTTTACCTTTACCTTTACCTTTACCTTTACCTTTACCTTTATCTTTATCTTTATCTTTACCTTTACTTTTACCTTTACCTTTACCTTTACCTTTACCTTTACCTTTACCTTTACCTTTACCTTTACCTTTACCTTTACCTTTACCTTTACCTTTACCTTTACCTTTACCTTTACCTTTACCTTTACCTTTACTTTTACCTTTACCTTTACCTTTATCTTTATCTTTATCTTTACCTTTACTTTTACCTTTACCTTTACCTTTACCTTTACCTTTACCTTTACCTTTACCTTTACCTTTACCTTTACCTTTACCTTTACCTTTACCTTTACCTTTACCTTTACCTTTACCTTTACCTTTACCTTTACCTTTACCTTTACCTTTACCTTTACCTTTACCTTTATCTTTATCTTTATCTTTACCTTTACTTTTACCTTTACCTTTACGTACGCGATTAATGTTTTTGCATCAGACACTATCTCAGTTCCAAAAAAATTCTATCGTTGAGCTCAAGTGTTTCAGGCTTTTATCTCACTCATGGTACCTACTGCAAAGCCAAAAAATTTTTCAATTGCGGTCACTCCTTCAAGTACATATGTACATGTATTTCAGGAACAGAAGACTGCTGTTCAGCAAATACTTACATATGTATGTGTCTTTCTATGAATTGGGCTTACATTGAAAATTGTAAAAACAACTTGGTCAATAAATCATTTTTTTTAAAAGTAGAGTTTGAAAGGAATATGTACTGAGCCTCCTCTTCCACAAAATTCTTTAAAAAATTCTTCACAATCTTCCTTCCCAAGTTCCAAGCCAATTAACCTTCACTCTGCTTTCTATGCGAGTCTTCGGACCTCTATTCGATGACTGGGAATTCAAAGCACTAGTCACCTATGAAATTTCAAGAAAAGATGGATAAAAATTTGGAAATAAAGAGAAAGAGAGCAGCATGAGAGTATTTTAAGCTCAACTAAAGGAGCATTTGTGGGATCGAGTCCCCAGGTCGAAACGAAGACTGTTGAAGAAGATGTTGTATCCTCTGAAATAGCCAACACTACAACCTTCGATTTTAAATTCTGTTAAAAAGAATTTTAAATATCATAACTAGGAAAAATGTGGTAATGACATGGAGTTACTCTTGAATAAAAAAAATTTTGCAACGCCTTTAAAACAAAATATTTTTTTTGTGAAAAACTTTGCAATACCAAAAATGGCGAAATTCCTCCGAATGCAAAATTTCAACGCATGTTATTTTACGTACATTCAATTGGCAATGACTCTGAACACAAACAAATCATAAAAAATAGCTGCATACCTACATCAATGCTCAAAGAAAACATAACAAACAATAATAATGAAATTGAATTTGGATTAACTACTTGTACAAAAGCAAAACAAAACTATGTATGTATATATAAAAATCGAAAGAAGCAAACTTAAATTAAAACAATTACAAGCGTTGTATAAAAATAAATTAAATAAAACATATAAAATGTATAAAACGTATGGCCAAAGCAATTTGTGGCGCTCATAAAATGCATAGCCGTATTTATATATGTATGTATGTATGTCTGCATACCTGCCTAGAAAGAAGGTGTTTCGAACGCACAAAATGAAGGAACGCCGGTGCTAGCCAAACGAGCTGCCATAATCGATTAAGCGGACGATGTGCCGGCTGCATGTGCAATACGTTGACTACTTAACAAAAACAACAACAACAATAACAATATAATATGCATTCGAGCATAAATGCAAATGTTCATTTTTATTATATATATGTACATATTAAAGTTGGCATGCATACAGGTATGTCTTCATGTGCCCAGCATAGTCCGCGTATGCCACTTAGTGGCGCTGCCGCTGCCGCCGCAGTTGCAGCCACCAGACAGCCTGGCAAAAATCCAATAAAATCAAATTACCGCAATTACTGTACGTTTAATGGAGCGTTAAGTTGAGTGTTTAAGAAAAAAAATCATATAAGAAAACAAAAATGAGAATTACGATACAAAAAAATCAATTTCAAAATTGACTCTAATCATATCAACAGTAGTAATAAGGGTATTTTAGAGAAAACTAATGGCATCAATAAGAACAACAAAATTCTAATATCAAAAAGCAAAAAAAAATTAATGGAAAATCATGCAAGCAATGACTAAATATACCCAGCAGTACAAACGGAGACATAAAAAAAAGATTGATTTTAATATATAGCATGTATATGTCATGGCTGTATAAATTTACAATCATTTTGCTTAGCAATCAATGATTGTTCTAGAAATTTTATGGCAATCTAATATTTATTGCAATTTTTTCTATTGTAAAAAACTACAATCAGTAATAAGTTATTATTATTTTTAAAATTTATTGCAATCTTTCGATTTTAAAAAATTACAATAAACAGTAATTTTCGTTCCTTATGTTGAAATAAAATTGAGTGCAATAAATTTTTTACAATTATTGCAATCAGAATTTGATCTAATAGCCAAAATCGATAATACTATAGACGAAGATGTCATAAATAAATTTTGGTACTGGTTGGAGGCAGTACAGTTGTGTCGCATATGCTAATCTAATAAAAATGAGTTACGATTAAATATACATACTACAATTGTAATTTTTACAACTGATTTTTACAACTGATTGAATAGAATTTCGATATATTTTTGGTAAATTATATTAAAAATCAATATCTGCGATCAAAATGACATGATTAAATTTGATTGCAATAACATTTTTGTAAATTATTGCAGTTACTATATTTACAATCAAAATATTTGCGATCAAAATGATTTGTGATAAAAGTCGATTGCAATTAAATTTTTGAAAATTATTATATTTACATTCCAAATATTTGCAATCAAAATGATTTGTGTTAAAAGTCGATTGCAATTAAATTTTTAAAATTATTTCAATTGCTATGTTTACAATCCAAATATTTGCAATCAAAATGGTTTACGACTAAATTTGATTGCAATTAAATTTTTGTAAATTATTGCAATTTTTATATTTACAATAAAACTATTTGCAATCAAAATGGTTTACGACTTAATTTGATTGCAATTAAATTTTTGTAAATTAATGCAATTGTTATATTTACAATCAATATATTTGCAATCAAAATTATTCATATAAAAGTTGATTGCAATTAATTTTTTGTAAATTATTGCAATTGTTATATTTACAATCAAAATGATTTGTGATAAAAGTCGATTGCAATTAAATTTTTGTAAATTATTGCAATTGTTATATTTACAATCAAAATGATTCGTGATAAAAGTCGATTGCAATTAAATTTTTGTAAATTATTGCAATTGTTATATTTACAATCAAAATGAGTTGTGATAAAAGTCGATTGCAATTAAATTTTTGTAAATTATTGTAATTGTTATATTTACAATCAAAATGTTTACAATCAAAACGATTTACGATTAAATTTGAACTAAATTTTTGTAAATTATTGCAATTGTTATATTTGTAATCAAAATGTTTACAATCAAAACTATTTACGATAAAAGTTTAAATTAAAAATTAAAGCTGATTGCAATATAATGAACTAACTGAAACTTACAGATCTGAAAGATTAAAATTTTTTTAATACAATATACATACATATTTACATATCGAGACCTGTGCGCGGAAAAGGCGTGTCAACCAAAAATTAAATTTTAATGGAAATTTTTTTAATTTTCTATCTTACAGCAATGAAATTTTGGGAGCTGATGCGTGTGTTAATATATTATAGATTTACATAAAAAAGCAAAACATTGTTGTTAGGTCTTTTTGGCGCACACCGCTCAATTTGCCCTAAAGAATTCACGATCAGTGATCGGTCGAGTTGCCATCACTACTAAACTACTACTACCAAAACCAATTCGAGATTATTTACAAACTATGTAGATATACATACATATGTATTCCCACCTTGTTGGTGTAAGCGCTGCCGGGTATAAATATAATGAAAAGAGATGATCTTACGTAAACATTTGAGTTAAGGCAAAAGAAGTTACGAAACACCAAGTTTTAAAATTATGAAACAAACAAGAAAACCACCAAAAACTTTGAAGCATTGCAAGAACTGCTTAAAGGAAGCATAAAAGAGGCATTAAAATTTATTACTAATTAGGTGTGAATAATTTGAAATGTCGAAAAAAACGTGTTATGACGTCGATTGCTGCTGCAGTCTTCAATTGCACGCAAGCAATCACACTCTACACTTGTCTGCCAGTACCCAGTTTTACTTAGAAGCAGCTTTATCAGCAGCCGCAGCAACATTTCAGCATTTCTGGCTGCCCTTAACGCAAGCGTGGTGCTAATTGAAATGTCTTTGATGTTGCTATTTACGTACATATGTCAGCGATTATTTACACACATACAAAATTCTATTTTGGAAATAAATTAGATTTACCTGTATACATATATCTGTTGAAATGAGCAAAACTCTTAATAAAGCGCTTAGCTAAGTATCGGACGGAGCGATGTGGAACCATGAATTCTTCTTAGAACTAGTTTTGAAACGATTTGCTTTTAGTACATTTCGACGACTGTGTAAAAATACACGCTATTTCAGAATTTGCTTCAATAAATCCCTACTTCAAAATTTCACTGAAAAACATCCCAGCTCCGAAGCTAACTAAATGGTTGCTATCCCTGAAAAGAGGTGAATGTAGACTGTCATCGGGGTTCTACCAGGACACTGTCTTTCAGCATCACATGCCTTCAAACTAGGGACTGGGACTAGTTGGTAAAAGTGAATGTAGATGATGCGGATTATACGAAGAGACGGTAGAGCGTGTTCTTTGCTCTTGTCCTGCTTTTCCCAGGCTAAGGCTTCGGCTACTAGGGCAAGTCGTATTTAGTGCTCTTGAATCGGTATCCAAAATAGGGGTAAAGAAACTCTTGGAATTTTCAATAGGGACGGGATTGCTCTTCAGTCTGAGCCAAGGCTTTTGGTGTAGAGGTGTTCGAGAACTTTTCTGGTAACACTACGGGCTTACTCAGTCTATAAGCCCAGTCTAACCCAACCTAACCTAACCCAAGGTCAGAGAAAATTTCATATTCTGAAATAGTACATTTTTGAAACAAGTTTTAAAATATTGGAACTTTTACCCAGTCGTCTATATGCTGTCACTGCTATAAACCAACAATGACCTATGAATTAGTACACTCAGGGAAAAAAAATTATAAAAACATATGAAAACGTGCTTAAATACCAACATTTTTATTTTAAAAATGTTCATTATAAAATTTTTAAATCAAGAAAAAACATTTTAAATTTAAAAATGTTTATTTTTATTTTAAGCACTATGAGAACAGTGATGCCAGATAATCTCCGCTGAAATTCCCACAGAAATTGAAAAAAATCCCTAATTTCCCACCGAATTTAAAGCTTTTATTTCATTAATATAAGAATATATAACAGGCAAATAAAGTTTTTTAATAGCTAAGAGTATCAGTTGTACAAATTATTTGCATTGTGCAAGTGGATATGATTTTTGTTGATTTTAAAGTTGAAGCAATTGATATTTTTGGATTGAAAGGCAACTCTTACTTTACTTACACTATTTAACATATCACTAGATAGTTTGTTTCGCTTTTTACATTTAACATCCATTACAATTAAAAATATTCTTTCTGATTTAGCGTTTGAATGGGGTAACGTGAGTACAATTTCAACCAATTGCTTAAGATTATGAAACAAAAGATTGTCGTTATAGTTTTTAAAGTTTATTATTTTACTCCAAAATACATCAACAGGTAATTTTCTTAAATCGCCTTTTTGTGTTTCTGTTAAAACTATACAAATACTTTTGTATTCCGATTCTGTGAGATCAGGATTAAGATTTAATTTTTTAGTTAGAGCAAGAAGTCATACTCGTACACTATTGTTTTTAGAGAAATCAAAAACAATATCGGGATCTAGGAACTGCAATTCTTCGAAAACACCGTCAAATGGAAAACGTGATATTATCTGAAAAGCAGAAGCTTCGTAAAAGCGCAAACACTTTTTTTTTGAATACAATCTTTTCCTCCAAATTTAAATTTGACAAAATATCTTCGCATTCATAACCAACGTAAACGTTATGCACGTCAAGTAAATATGGAGTTGGGTATTTGGGGTTTTAAGAAATTTCTTGCAATTTTCAACACAAGTGTCTTAGCTTCTTGACCTAGTCGGTGTATAAGTACATTTCGGCTTAGGAACAATATGCCAAATTCGTTGAAAAAGTTAAGAACATATTTCAAAAATCTATTTTAAGCTATACATACTATAAGTTATACATATCGCCCGTTTTATGCAATAGGGATTTAACTCGAAATTTTCGATTTCTGGGATTTTGCCATATATTTCAATAACTGGTTAGTGCCTTTCAGTCTAGTCTTATAAAATACTCAAAAAGATAAAAATGGCGGAAATAGAAGTGATTTTGTAGTTAGCCGTAGAAGGAAACTATTTGAAATTATAAAACTTTATTTGCGTTTTCCCAAAAAAAAATTTTTTTAGTTAAATCC
Organism: Urophora cardui; assembly: GCA_960531455.1. Taxonomy (NCBI): domain Eukaryota; kingdom Metazoa; phylum Arthropoda; class Insecta; order Diptera; family Tephritidae; genus Urophora; species Urophora cardui. Next base: position 24,560,457 of record OY482674.1, on the reverse strand, counting down.
CTATTGCATAAAACGTGCGATATGTAGGTATGTAACAGTTCTGCAACCAAAAAATCCCTTTTTTATATGGACGACAACAAAATGTCCCTTTTTTCCCTCATTAAAAATTTTGCAGTGAAATATCCCTCAAAAAGGGAAATTTCCCTCAATCTGGCACCATTGTATGAGAAAAAAACGCTGCAGTGTTCTCTATATCATTTTCTCTTCCGTATTCGAAATTGTATCCAACAGCATTCTCTTCATTTTCTCTCAATCCGAGTAGGTACCAACTACAAAAATATAGCCTCCGCTTGTTCTCCTCTTCTTTTCTACTTCGCCTTAACTGTTTGCTATCTTTATTTCTTATTCTTCTTTTTCTTCTTTAGTTTATATTCTCCTCCGGATTCGAACTATGACATCAACCTGAAATTCAATCCAACGCCATCACATAGTGGAACATTAAACATTATATTGAATTGTAGTAACCTATTTATACTTCTCTTTTCCTAAAAAAGAATCCATGAATTATATGAATCATTGTAAAAACAAAATTAAAAAAAAAAATCGATTCTCATTATTGCTTTTGGTAGATTTCTCACCAAAAAATTTTGAATAAAGAGCGAGTTTTTGAATCAACATTCATTTTCATTTTTAATTTAAGTATGTTTCTTTTTAAATCCAAAATACATTTTTACTTCAAAAGTTGCATTCTTAATTCAAAAATTTCATTTTTAAAAATAAAAATTTTCATTGTTAAAATAAAAATGGTTTGATTTAAAACGTGCATTATGAAAACAAAAATTTTATTTTTGATTTTAAAATGCTGTTTTTCCCTCAGTGTATGGACTTTTAATCTCGCAACCAGTATGAAAGCAGCGCGATTAGCTCCAAATTAATGTGAAATAGAAAATGCAAAGAAAATTGCTTCAACATTTTTCTCTCACTGCACAAGTGCATTACTAAACGCGCTCAATAAACAAATTCTTATCACGAACATAACCATAACCATAACCATAACCGATTATTTTAAGTTGAATATACTCATAATTTAAATGCAGCTACTTAAGAAATAAATGCAATTGTCGTTGTTTTATTGTTTTTATTGTTGTTAATGTGCATTGTTGTTGCTGTAGCACTACATATTTGTGTTGGCAAACATTAATGGCAGCACAATATCATTTAAAACATTGACACGATCGTTTAAGGTTCTTATGGTAATCGTCATCATAATCGTAAAAACCATCAAACAAAGTAATCAGTGGTAAATGTAACAACACAACAACAAATGCAAGTAATAGATAGTAAATTGAAAAAAAAAAAAAAAACTACAAAAAGTGCTATTGATAAAAAACAATCAATTATGCGTGGCATATAAACACACACAAAAACATACCAAAATATTTAACAAAAAAAAAAAAAACAAAATCCCTTCAGCACAACATACAACATATTGTCTAACTAATCAATTCACTCAATTCGACAGCCAATCGTTGTTGAAGTAATTGAAACGAAAAGAATTGATCGTTAGCGTCAAACGGTAATCATTTGACAGAGGAAACATCAAATTTTATGCTTTCATAAATATGCAACATGCCACCAGCACCACTTGAGTTGAGTTCTGTGTGTTGTGCAGTTGAGTTAAATTGAATTGAATTGAGTTGAGTTGCGCATTGAATAACCGAAATTTAAATGAATCAAGAGGCAGAAAAAAGTGATATGTTAAATTGATGAAAATGCATTGCAATGAAATCCTTTTACACATCTTTGTACATACATATATATGTATATAGTATATAGGCATATGTATATATGTTCCTCTGCTTGCGCTTTTGATTGTTTTTAAAACCGTCTGCTTGTGTTTATTTTATTTAACAATTTCGAATCAACATAATCGTACATCTTTTGCGGTACTTCTTTTTGTTGTCGGCTTGTGTTCTCCTTAATGCCGCTTCCACTGCTGCTGTGACTGCTGCTGTTGCTGTTGTTTTGTTGTTAGTGGTAGTGCTCTTTCTGATGTTTTTGCTGTTGCCGCTCAATCATTGATTTGCTGAAACACGCTCACCTGCGCCTCGCCAGTGTTGCCCAACTTTTGCTTGACTTTTTGCTGATGGCAAAATGCAAGCGGTGAAATATTTGTTTTTTTTTTTTGTTTTTGCTATGTACTTTCGAGTGTATTAACAAAGGTTCACTCAGTTGATCGGAAAAAAATGTTTTTTTGTCATTCTAAAAACTTTTCCTTTTTTAGTATCTCCTCCAGTTTGGTTTCCCGATCGTGCTTAAATAGTCAAACTTTGTTACCAAATCCGGTCTTCAAAAGTCAGACTGCGGGAGAGACCTCGAAGGGATAGCGAAGGCTGTTGTCTGGTTGAATAAATAATGATAAAATTTCTATTGAAACGTTCTGAAATTTTTAAAAAGGCGCGGAAAACAAAAGCAAAGGACTGGATCTCTTTTATGGAATAACAAGTCAAGTATATACATAACTGTAAAAGACCTAAAGCAATACTTTGTCTATTGAAATTTGTCTTTGAATTATTTTTGGTTCCTTGCTTTTTCGACAGGTAGAAATATGATGTATATTGTAGAAACATTTTCCGTCATCCCTTTTTAAGGCATGAATACTTCCAATCGGATAGCTGATGGTGTAGTTACCCATTCCCAGTTTTTTAGTTTGTCTGTATTATTTATTGTCAAATTTGAAATAATTCTCATCCAGCGTTATTTTCAGCGTATAACAAAGGATTGACAAGGTATGACGGAAAATCGTTCCACAATACTTTGCCCTATTTATTGAGATGTGAATGTAGAGATTTTAATGAAGGCCGGATTATTGAATATTTTTTATACTTTTCTAAAAAAAATTGCCCATAAACATTAACGTTAGTGTGTATATGCTTTTGCATATATTCTCCACAAACGTGCTGAATTTTTGTTGTAGGCAGTTCGCAATGAACATTTGTTGTTGGTATTTATTTTATGTATATACCAAAAACGTTAACAATTTTACTTGAAAGAGTTTCTTAGTGCTTAGCACGAAATTTATTTTAATTCAATTTTTAATTGTTAATGTTGAAAATGAAAAAGGCAAAAGTGGTGAAAATTCAACAGCTTGCACAGAGTCTCAATGGTCGAGCGTGAAAATGCGTTGGGACATTGCGGCTGAAGATGGAATGTACTTGGGTTCAATCCCCAGTGGCATCCACTTCCGAAAAGAGTGCTGATGATCGAAAATGGTTTTTCGTGAAATAGCTATACACTCAACCTTCGCTGTAAATAGTTGTTAAATTTTTTTCCACTTACCTCAACAAATAAAACCATTGTACTTACTTTAAAATAAACTTCCTCAGTTTTTAATTAATTCATCGACGGCTGTTAATTCATAAATTATTCAATCAATATACATGTATAAATACGAATATTTTTCAGGTGCAGTGAAATAACGCCCGTGGAATTAACGCCCGCGGGCGTTATTTCCTTTCTTGAAAAAGAAATAGCGCCTGCGAATAAAACGAAATTAAACCCGTGGGTTTTATTTCCATTCAGAAAGGGAAAGAACGCCTGTGCGCCCTATTCGGCGATGTGGGCTTTATTTCTCTTTCGAAAGGGCAATTAACCCCGCAGAAGGGGTTTTCTTTAAATATGGTGTATTAGTGGGAAAAGCGCCACAGGCGATTTTTAATTCCAATTTTTATTTTTTTTTTAAATATGGTGTATTAGTATTGGAAAAAGCGCCGCAGGGGAAAAATTGGAATAAAAAATCGGCGATTTTTAATTCCAATTTTTCGTGTTTTTTTTTAAATATGGTGTATTACTATTGGAACAAGCGCCGCAGGCGAAAAATTGGAATAATAAATCGCGCGATTTTTAATTCCAATTTTTCGTTTTTTTTTTTAAATATGGTGTATTATTATTGGAAAAAGCGCCGCAGGGGAAAAATTGGAATAAAAAATCGCGCGATTTTTAATTGCAATTTTTGGTTTTTTTTTTTTTAAATATTGTGTATTATTATTGGAAAAAGCGCCGCAGGCGAAAAATTGGAATAAAAAATCGCGCGATTTTTAATTCCAATTTTTGATTTTTTTTTTTTTTTTAATATGGTGTATTAGTATTGGAAAAAGCGCCGCAGGCGAATCAAATGAGTAATCCCGAAAATAAGACATGTGACACAGAAGACATTGATGTATCCGAAATGGATTGTTCTGACTATGAAGAAACGGCGGACAATTTTTGCGAGAGTCAAAGCATGTTGTTGTGTGTTATTTGTTTTACCAAGCCACGCGATGTTCTCTTAAGTCCATGCAATCACTTTAAATTGTGTGCGGATTGCTTTGGAGAGCACAGTAAGGTTGCAATCGTAAATGGCAATAGAAATATTTTGTGCCCGGTTTGTCGTCAAATTGTTGAAAACTCTATATGAGTATTTGTTTAGATTGTGGTCTGAATGTGCCAATATGTATGTAATGAAGTTTTGTTTATTTTGATTGCGTATTTAAATATTTACTTACTTAGAGACCTTGAAAATTGTTACTAATAAATGATTATAGAAATTTACTGAAGCTTTGTTTATTTCGATTGAGTATTTGAATATTTAGAAGGGGATTTAAAAACAATTGAAAGAATCGAAAAATTGGAATTAAAAATCGCGCGATTGTTTATTCCAATTTTTCGCCTGCGGCGCTTTTTCCAATAATAATACACCATATTTAAAAAAAAACGAAAAATTGGAATTAAAAATCGCGCGATTTATTATTCCAATTTTTCGCCTGCGGCGCTTTTTTCCCTAATACACCATATTTAAAAAAAGCCCGTCTGCGGGCTTAATTGCCCTTCCGAAAGAGAAATAAAGCCCGTGGATCAAACGTAATAACGCCCGCGGGAATTATTTCTTTTTCAAGAAAGGAAAAAACGCCCGCGGGTATTATTTCCTTTTTTGGGAAATAACGCCCGCGGGCGTTAATTCCACTGGCGTTCTTTCACTGCACCTATTTTTCATAACTAAATCCCACTGCTGGATCTATGTATAAGTACATACGTATATACTTGTTTCTCCATCACGCTGCTTTTCATGGTCCTCTCACTAATTTTGCTTTGCCTTGTGGATTTTTATACTCAGCTGTACTAGTACACAGAGTATTATAATTTTGATTTCATAACGGTGGATTGTAACATAATGAAATAATCGGGATAGATATGGACTTATATATATCAAAATGATCCTGGTGAAAAGAGAAATCGATTGAGCCATGTCCGTCCGTCCGTCCGTCCGTCCGTCCGTACGCACTCTAACTCGCGTAAAAATTGAGATATTTTGATGAAATTTGAAATGCAAGTTGGTATCGAGACTGGGACGGTTGGTATTGAAAATGGGCGAAATCGGACCATGACCACGCCCACTTTTCCTATATAGAAAAAATCGGAAATTTGGTATCTCAGCCACTAATATAGCTAGAGTGATAAAATTTTACCCACGTATTGAGCTCAGGCCCTTATGAAGAAATTTGATGAAGTTTTGGAAAATGGGCGGTGCCACGCCCACTTATTAAGGGTCAAACATTGAAAGTTTTATATGTCATAACTCAGAAACCGTAGAAGATATATCGATGAAATTTGGTATGCATAATTTGCTTACTTAGGAAAATGTTTTGGCGAAAAATTATCAAAATCGGTTGACGGACACGCCCACTTTTATATATGGGAACTATAAAGGGGCCTAATAAAAACATTTTAAGCGATATCTCTGTCAAATATAAAGATCTATCACTGAGATTTTGTGGCAGGACTCCAACTACGGACGTAAAACAAAAAATGCAAAACTTTTGGAAAATGGGCCGTGCCACGCCCACTTATTAAGGGGCAAATATTGAAAGTTTTATAAGCCATAACTCAGAAACCGTTAAAGATATATCGATGAAATTTGGTACGCGTGATATATTTACTTAGCCAAATGTGTGGACGAAAAGTTACCAAAATCGGTTGACGACCACACCCACTTTTATATATGGGTATTATAAAGTGACCTAATAAAAACATTTTAAGCGATATCTCTGTGAAATATAAAGATAATTCATTGAAATTTTGTGACATGAGTTTTACAATAGACCGGAAAGAAAAATAAAAAAAGTTTGGAAAATGGGCGTGGCACCGCCTCTTTTTATACAAAGGAATCTACGTGCCTATTACTCGACAAATAACTGAGATATTATGACGAAACTTGGTTTATACACTTTTATAACATGTGTTAATAGACACGCAAAAATGTATTGAAATCGGTTTATGACCACGCCTACTTTTTAACAAAGATATTTCTGGAACACCCTTTTGGAATTTGTAACGTGAAGTCTTTGTAACTAAAAGTCATAGAGGGATGAAATTTTGCACTAACAATAATATTTATATGCTTATTTGGATGATTGATATAAATTTGGAAAATGGGCGTGGCTGCGCCTTGTTTATGCAGCACTCGTTTCATATAAAATACACCCTATATCGAACAAACGCAAACAAACAATGAAAGCATACAGCTGAGTATCTAATGTTCGATTCCACTCGAACTTAGGCTTCCTTACTTGTTTTAAATCGTTTTTTAATTATTTAGTAATTGTTTTGTAATGACTAACAAAAAACCAAAAAAGAAAACAAAGAAAAAAATAATTAAAAATAAAAAAGGAAAAATTGAAAATTGAAAATCGAAAACTCAAAAGCGCCGATGGAAAAATTTTTGCGTGATTTATGTGTTTGAATTAAAGCAAAAGTTCTAGGTGTTAGGATACAGCCAAACGACGCAAGAAATTACTTTCAGAAAGTGAAAAATTCAACTTTTTGTTTTTGTTTCTTAAAAAAAAAAAACAAATACCAAAATTTGAATTTTTCACTTTCTAAAAGTAATTTCTTGCGTCGTCTGGCTGCGCCCTTAAGCACTTCAACAATTTTTACAACTTAAACTATTTGTAGCTATGCATACATGTTTGTAACTGTGTATGTAAGATACATATATATAAATATACATACTATGTATTTGATTAGCCCTATAATATTTTTCTGCCGTGTGTTCTAGTTTATTCATACCTTACAATATTTGAACTACATACATATTTGGGCAATGTTTTCATTGCAAGTTTTTATGTCTAAATACTTGTTTTTTCAAGTTCTAATTTGTGTGTATTATTTTCTTTTCTTTCTCATTGCAGGTGAGTTGAAGGAAATTCATGTTTCGATTTTCGGTTTATTAAATGCCGCCGCGCATTTATGGTTTCATATTATGTGGTAAAATGATCACGTACACCACATTGACCTTTACATAACTCAAAAGGTATCATAACGTATTTAATTCTTTTTATATCACTGAGTTTATTGCCCTTCAAATTAATTTTTTGATTCTCTTTGGAAATATTCCATTCTAGTGCCAATGGAAATGTTGTGGCTACATAGCAACATGCCAAAAAAAAAACACAAAAAAAAACAAAAAAAAAACAAAAACAAAAAAAAAACAAAAAAAAAAAAAACATTTTCGTATCCATATAAAGAAAAAAGTAGGGTATTAGTATCAATTTCAACTTTTTCGTCTCCCCATTATGTCTATTAGTGACAATTTTAGGTTAAGTAAAAAAACACCTTGATTTGAGCAAGCGTATACATTGACACACACCCTCGCTTCCATGTATGCAGTTCCCCTTAACTCCAGAAATTAGAAAGGTTTTAATGAAATAAAGCATTGTTTGAATATAACAAAAAGCAAAATTTGCTGTGAATCACTTTTGATTTCTTGAACCAGCTTTCAATCATCTTTCAATTCAATTTACTGTCATCAAACCCTTGAAGTCATCCCTTGCCAGCCACTCCACTCTATTGCTTGCCTTTCTCTTCTTCAGATTGTTTAATGTGGGTGCCTTCATTGTCATTTAATAAAAGATCATCACCACAAAATTCCTTTATGTGTTTTTGTCGCACACAAAGCCTTTTGTTTTCTTAATTATTCTTTGGACTCCATTCTATTCTTCCATTAAATAATTTTCAATTTCAGCTGCGTTAAACACCTTGATCTCTTGATCTGACTAGCCCCTACATATTTCAAAATCTTTGACTGTGTTGCTCTTTTGAGGCGCATAAGGCCATTTATTAGATCACGTGCCAAATAATATCAGTACATAAATGAGGGGTAGATGCATTCAATTGCAATTTCGATAAGGTGTTTCATGAAATCGATCTTGCCAATTGCAATTGTTTTTACAATCGTAATAATGGGCGATCGATTTTCAATCGGCTTATGGGAGTGTATGTATATACATCTGTATTTATGTATGTTGTGTGCATGCTTGTGTGTAGTTCTTGTATTTTCTGTCCCTTTTTTTTCCATTTGTTATCTCATATATCCAGCTTAGTAATCGAAGATTTCTACGGCATTGTTTTAATTTAAATTCATTGCAGCACCTGAATTAAGAAGGAATTAAAAAGAATAAGGGTATTCATTTAAGAGTATAAGTTTATAAAGTGTAAATTTCTATCAGTTTACACACACTGTTATATGAACGCACCTAATAATTTTTTTTCGTAAACTTGTCATCAGCTGTGGTATTGTCAAAATTTATTTAAAACTATATCTACATATATTAAAGACATATATTAAAATATGCCAAAAATAAGTGAGAAATCCAAATTAAAACGACTTTACAAGGAAATTTTTGTAAATGACTTACTGATGCTAGAGGTTTCTGTTGCGCAAGGTTGCTTTTTTCGAGTTTACAGCGTTTACACACTGAAATGTGCGCGTAAATTTCTCAACCATGCGTAAATGATTTTCCATACAAAATTTGACAGTTCGTTTACAAACTTTATAAATTTACAAGTTTACACACTTTACGAGGCATTTATAAGGTTAAATGAATACCCTTAATATTGTTTAGGTATGTAAAATTTGAGCGGATTTTCAGGAAATGTTTCTCTTCATAAAGTCCAACAAACTTCAGCTGAGGAGATTTTAGACTCTAAAGTAAATATTGAGAGTTATAGTAACGGGAAGGGCAATAGCAAAAGTGATTTGTTTAGTCTATATATATAAAATTATAGGAGGTTTTTTGTGAGGAAGTGGCTCAAAAACTACTCAATCAAATTTTGAAAGTGTATTCTTTGGATAAGTGCCTCGACATAGGTACAAATTTTCTCGCTAGATGGCGCGGGAAACGCTATGTTTGCGAAAACCGTATTTATCATCCGATTCTGTTCGTTTTTGGCACTTATGTTTTTATGTAATGAAGAACTCGTTTACAAAAAATTAACCCGCTAGATGGTGCTGAAGTTGAGATATTCAGAGAATCCCTATTGTCGATTCGTATGAGCCCGGAATGTTTTTGTGCAATATTGCTATCAAATGAAATGTTATAATCAGGTCTTGAATATAGAGTTATTTTTAGAGGGATACCTAAATTGGTTCCCAAGATATATACTCGTACAATATACATATACAGTGGCGCTATTATAACTCTGACGAGTTTTATGGCCGAGCTTCTCTCCCAATTCGAGGTGTGCTCCTTTTGTTTTTTCTACTAATTGGGTGGACCTACAGTTTTTGCCGGCTCCGAACGGCGAATGCATTTTTTGTGAGAAGCTTTTTCATGGCAGAAATACTCTCGGAGGGTATACCGCCCACTGCCGGGAGGTGACCGCTGCTCTTAAAAAACCCAATAATTGGATTTTTACTAATTTGAAAAATTTTTTTGGTGTTTGTCCGGACTGGGGTTTGAACCCGAGACCTCTGGTATAGTAGGCGAGCACTCTACCCACTGCACCACAGCTGCCACAGCGGTTCCCAAGATATAGATAGGCTAAATCGTCGATCCGGGTTGCCACGAAATATTTTTAGGCGACAGAGAGAGAGAGAGAGAGGGTAACATAGATAGAAGGAGGCAGGTTTGTCACAGCGAAGCGGGGCGGGTATCCTCTAGTATTGAATAAAAATATTGTATTGCTCTTCAGAGATTATTTACTTTTCTTCATTTTTTTTGCATGTGTTCTGTGCATGAATTCACTGACTTGGCTGCGGCTTGTCATCAAAATTCTTACAAAGCTTTGTTTCATAAGTCTTAATTATAAGGTTACCATATCGTTTTGTTAGCAAATTTACATAAAAAGAAATTCCATGCCACTTGGATTATATGAAATGCTGTTTAAATGTACTCATACATATGTACATTAGGGTGGTCGAAAATTTTATGAAGAATATAAAGTTCTCCCGAAATCCGCGGAAATCTAAACCGAAAATTTTGCTCAATATATTAAAGTTTAGAGGTCATGCAAATGCTTCCAAATCTTCTTCTGCTGTTATAGATAACAGTGACGATACATAATTGTTTGCAAAGTCCTTAAGGTACAAGCAAGATTTTTTGTTATCATTAAAACAGGGGACACATATTGTTTTAGGAATAATAGAATAAAAATAGTCTTGTTCTGCAACGATTTGCTGGATTTTAATTTTTTTTGGAACACCTTAATGTACAAACATATATGTATACATGTGAACTTATTTATTAATATGAGCATATAGAAAAAACAAATTATTATAACTAATTTATTACTGCACTTCTTAGTAAAAATAAATAAAAATTAAATACTAAAATACCAAAAAACCAAACACAAACACACATTCTCAGCATATACTCAATTTTTTCTACGTTTTAACGCTTTTACGCGTTTATCAATGATAGGGATCTCTCCAAACGCTGTAGCGCGCTATGATTTATGTAATCGCTTGTAATATGAGCTGATGTGTATGTTTTTGTTTTTTTTTTTTTTTGGAAAAATTATTAACTTTTAATAAAACGGTATGAACGCATTGAAAGGTGGTATGTAAATAAAATTAAAGGTATTTGACTTTCACAAAAATATTTTTGTAGTTATGTTGTTTCGAGAGAAATTCCAATGAATTGCACATAAATTATGTACCACATGTGGCGCTCGATTGTCTAACATAACGAGGGAAATATGCGCGGTTGGGAGACACACTGTAAAATTCATTTAATTTATTCATAAAAAAAGAGTAATATAGGTTCATATTAAAAAGAGGAAAATAAGCAAAATGTTGTTAGCGAAGTATTGTAAGAACATTGAACTCGCGTACCTACAACTATTGTGTGTAATGTTAAAGACGCACGTAAGCAAAGCTAAAGTTTCATTAACATCAATTAGAGTTTTTACTATAAATTTGAAGCTATAAAAAACAAAAAAAAAATTCATTAACAACGCTAAGTAAAATATGCTTGCACAAAATATTCGTTTAACCACGCCTTTGCTAGAAACAGACGCAAAAATTATACTTTTTGAAATACTCTATTCCCATTAGGCCGTATCAACTTGCAGAAAGTTCAACCTAAATTTCGACACGTAAGCTATTTTCTGCTGATACAGCTTACTGTACATATGTACATAAAAATTTCTTATATATTTATCTATGTATGTTCGTCTTCATATGTACATAAATATATACACACAAAGGGCACATTTAATGACGTCCATCGATTGGCTCAAATAGCTACTCGTATGTGCCTCAGCGCCATTACGCCACTTGAAAATCCTCCTTTTGGCTTCTTGTAGTTGTTGGTTTTTCGGCTTGTCAGCACATTGCATTCTTCTTCAACAATTTTTTTTTTTTTTTCATTCCATTTCATTTCATGTTTACCTATGTATATTCCTTTGCTCAATGCATTTTCTCTACTCTTCTTTTTATGTTTTGTTTACAATTAATTGCATTTTTTATTGCCCTCAAACAGTTTGAATTCAAATTAACACAGCAGGCAACTGCAATTTAAATTGTTATTAGAAAGCACATTAAAAAACAAATTGTAATTGCAGCATAAAATGTCTACAAGCCAATTGGCTGCAAGTCCAATTTAGTTGGTTTACTGGGTTGCACTGAGTGCATATACATTTTTGTACGGCTTCCGCGTTTTTAAAGGTAAAATGGCGTGTGAAGCATGAAAGATCTGAAATTCAACTTGTATAACTTTTACATGTTTTGTTGCCATTCTCAATGGGATTGGAACCCAAGTTTTAAATCAATTTCTTCCATATTCTAAAACGCCTCGGACTCGGCAACGATTCCTATCGCTTTCAAAGCAAAACTAAAACTACCTCCGACTCGAAACAATCGCAAATACATCTCGATTGCGCAGTCGAGGAGTGAGTCAAATTTTGACTCGATTGTGACTCCCCAAGCGTAAATAAATTTTCACACATTCTAGTGACTTTTCACAACTAACGTTAAACGATAAGCCCAGACGGACCAGTTCTTAAACAAGAATGCCATCTACATCAGATAAAAGATCATCCAGCAACAAATGCAGCGCACAAAAGTTCACTGGAGAACCAGAAGGATAAACATACTTCAAGGGTCCAGATGCCGCATCACGGTTGGTTGGTTTGGATGACGACTCCAACTGACTCCAATTAGCGCAGGTGCGTCGTTTTGTTATCGCAACTCGTGACTTAACCAGCGAAAAGTAGAAGTACATAGAAGATAATGAGCAGGAGAGGTCTCACACCATATATCCATCCTGTTGAATTTAAGTATTTCAGCGGCCGCTCAGGCCTGGCGTCTTTGAGTTCCGAGAAGAAAGTTTCGCCAAGGAACTTCATTCTGTGCTGGCAGTGTGAAGGACACTCGCATAGCAGGTGCTCCACCGTCTCTTCCGACCCAGGAAGACTGCAGCTGCGATGCAATTTGTTCTGTTCCAATCCCGGGTCCGGGCCGCATGTGTACCAATGGTCCAATGTCTTGTGAAAACTGCAGTTAAGCGGGAAATATCTCTTCTGTTCATCTTTCGAATGGCAGTGCATCGCATCTCATTATATGAAGGCCACATACTTCTGCAGACCCTGCAGATCTGCAACCGCCACCATGTGGTTTTAGCCTCCTCTAGCCTCCTGCTTGATGCAATCCAGGGACGTAAGAACCTCCTCCGTCCTGCGACATCTAGAGCCGAGCCTTGCTGGGCTAACTCATCAGCCATTTAATTTCCCTGAATGTTGCGGTGACCCGTCACCAAAATCAGAGATACGCTATGTCGACTTGCCAAACCCATGACACACTCTCTGCACTACCTGACCAGGCTTGTTGACTCTATTGCAGACCCCAAAGCCCTCAGAACTGCCTTATTATCCGAGAAAATTCCTATCCGGTTGCCGGCATAGGCACTTTTCGTTGCAAGTAGATCCTTTCAGGCCTTCTATATGACGAAAGCTTTGGATTAAAATACGCTCGCCGTGTCCGCGAGCTTGACTAATATGGAAGTTTTTGGATGAGTTGCGAAGAGGCCCGCTCCCACTCCGCATGCCATTTTTGAGCCGTTCATGAAAACTGAAACATAAAATCTATGATGATGAGCAATTTTACAATCTTCCCTCCTGGATGTCAAGATAATCTCATAGTTTGTATCGACGACTGTTGTTGGACAGATCGCATCCTACTTGGAACTCTTAGCAGTCTCTTGAGAGATTAAAACATGAGGTCCATTGTAAAAGACTTCAGAGAGAATACTCGAGCACTTCTTTCGTCTTGCGTTGACGAAGCGCTGGAAAGCCTTAGCGTTATGTTCAAGTTCAGATTCAAACATATGAATATAATCACCAGGGACGTAACGGTTATAAGAGAAATGGGTTAAAAGTCATATTTAACCATTATCATGAGAAAAAAAAATTGTTGGTCCTTAATAACCATTATAAAAACCAAAAACCCGTTTTGGGCCTGAATAACCGTTATGGCAACCAAAAAAGTGTTTTGGGCTTGAATAACCGTTATAGCAACCAAAAAACAGTTTTGGGCCTGAATAACCGTTATTCAGATTTTTATTTTTTTTGATCAACTATAAAAATCAAGCCTATTTATTTGTCAATATTTCTGGACGATATTGGTATCAAATGAAAGGTGTTGAGCATTGATTGTAGCTCTGATTAACTCTTTTCATTTGATACCAATATTGCTTAAAACATTCAAGGGCATCCGGGTCCACTTTTCACCAATAACTGGGAACCCGACCTACGAATCTTAACAAATACACCTCTCTGTAAAAGCCTGCTCAACACCTTTCGTTTGATACCAATATCGTCCAGAAATATTGACAAATAAATAGGCTTGATTTTTATAGTTGACCAATAAATAATAAAAATCTGAATAACGGTTATTCAGGCCCAAAACAGTTTTTTGGTTGCCATAACGGTTATTCAGGTCCAAAACGGTTTTTTGTTTTTTATAATGGTTATTAAGGACCAAAACAAGATAAAGGTTATTTTTGCGTAACCTTTTCACCACACTAGAAAAAATAACCGTTATTTTCGGTCCCTGATAATCACACTAAGAAATTTACTCAAAGATTTAAATTGCTTTCAATAGCATTTATTTAGTATTGTCGGAAATCTTGATGGAGCAGACACTTAGATCCTCTGAAATATGCAGATAGTGATCTTTCAGATATCCTTTGCCTCTTTAGTTGATCAAAATCCTTCCTTCCTTATATCGAAATTTTACATCCTTAAGTCCTTTGCTGCTGCTCCCATGTAACGAGCTGTCAATACATTTGTTAAAATATAAAGAAACGAAAACATTGCTTTGCTATTTTATAAATATTTTTACATAGTTTTTTCATGTTTGTTTGTCGCAGGCACTTGTGGATCCTTAAGCAGGATTTTTACACAGTTTTTTTGCTTGCTTTTCCTTTTCAACGCTTTCATTAACGTTCCGCATTGCGAATGATGGTGGTCTGAGGCACTTGAGAAAAGGAATTCGGAAAATTCCTAACATATCATATTTCTAGAGAATTACAAAATTTTTCTTTCATCTCATGGTTAGTTGCGAGTAATTTTTGTTTTTGCTGCAGTTTGGACAACTAATGTAGCGGAAAATCAGTGGTGCGCCATAAATGACTAAAGTCATTTAGTTTAGCGCCAGCAACGCTACGGTCTGTCAAAAATTCCTCCTAAACCGGATGGATATTTATGTAGATATGTCAGTGTGTAAGTATTTACTATTGGAAATGCATTGAGGGCGGCCCTACACAACAGTTTATGCTGTTGCTATGTAGTCGTCGTCAGTAGCGTTTGGTGTCGAATTCTTTATAATTTTTGAACATTTTTTGTTTGTCGGTGTTGTTGTTGTTGTAGTTGTTGTTGTCGTAGTTGTTACTGTTGCTATTGTTGTAGGCATTTGCTTTCATTGTTTCGCTTTTAGGTGAATACCCATGGTTGCATTAGCATTACTACTGTTTGGCTGTCAGTCAACTGTGTTGAACAAGTGTATGTACATATGTATGTAGGTATATGTATGTTTGCCGATTGGCATATCTTTTGTGCTATTTCAAGAAAACAAAAAAAAAATTCAAGACAGAAAACACTAAAATACCAATTAGCAGTGGCGACAAGCGCCTTAGCGCGCCTAACCTTCACTGGCATTTGGCATTTTTGGAATGTGCAACACGTGTCAAATGCTGCAGGCGATTGTCAATGATATACGAGAGTTAATTTTTCGGGCTAATGAATGAGAAAGGTGCTTTACGAAGAAGCGGAAAAAAGTTGGGTTCGGCATAGCAACAAATCATAGAAAATAAGTCTGTAACGATTTTTTTTTTTTCTTTCCAATGTAAAGAGCTTTGCGATTGCAGTTTTGAGTTAAGTAAGGAATCCATACAAGAAATGTTTATTAGATTTATAAAAACTAAACTCTCCCTATATTTTTGTATATGTATCATATCGGCAGCTCGTTTATTAGTCACCACTACCTTCACTTAATTTTAAGGTACACTCCTACAGTATTTTGTATACATTATATTATGTTAGATTAGGTTCCATTGGCTTTTGTAACGATTTTGTGAATCTAGGATTTTCTATTGATCTATTTCTACCATTGATAACACCGAACCAAGGTAAGCTTAAGTTAAATTGGACAATCCTTAGATTTTCACATAGACCAGAATTGGTCCATGGCGTTACGAACTGCACTTTGTAGACAATTATGCTCTGCTTGGAATGCAGGACATTTCCCCTATCCCCAGTGGCTTCTAGCGATTCGAAGTGTGCAGAGCAGAGGCAATTGAGTTGTTGTCAAATGCTGGGTATCAGAAGAGGAGATGTTCTAGAGTGGCAATAGCATGGACTATGCTTGACCGTGCATCCCTGAAACAAGGTGTCACAAATTTGTTTAGCAATATGCTAGACATTCACACAATAAATGTTTTATAGTCTCTGGCTCCTCTGGATTGATAAGTCTCTCTGCATATTAGAACAAGGCCCTCAGAATGAACTTGGACGTGGTCGGCATACGAAAGCGGAATGAATATGCCTTCTCTTGCAAGTCCGTCTGCCATTTCATTACCTCGCATGTTACGGTCCCTACGTATCCTTAGCAATGTGAGAGAAGTCTGCTTTACCATCCCATCAAGAGATTTTCTGCAGCTCTTTAATATCCTGGATTTACAAAGGACCGATTCTTTCGCTTTCAGCAAGGACTCCTCTTCTACGAAATTACAATCCACTGTCTTTTAAAAAGCAACAACTTGGGAAAGGGAGGCGTCAAACCAAAGTTTCAGTCAGCTCTGCGCCGCCCACCACCTAACCCTCCAATTCTACCATCGCTTTTATTTTATGTTATGTTATTTTATTTATTTTAATTTTATTATATATTATCTTATTTTATATTTCATTTTATTTTATTTAATTTTTTATTTTTTTTTATTTCATTTTATTTTATTTTATTTTGTTTTGTTTTATTTTATTTTTTGCTTTTTTTCTTTTATTTTATTTTATTTTATTATTTTATTTCATTTCATTTCATTTCATTTTATTTTGTTTTATTTCATTTTATTATTTAATTTCATTTCATTTTATTTAATTTAATTTTTTGTTTTATACTCTCTTTCGCCGCCTTACTCCGATTATTTACTTCGCTTCATCAATCTTCGCCATAATGTCAATTTCTCCATCCCCAAAGCTTCAGTTATGCTGTTTTGTACACTACAAAACACAATTCACGCCACATCACGCCATTGGTGCTGCGCCGCCGTCATTAGCTTACGTGCCGTGCTCGAACACACACATACAAAAATCCAAAAACAGGAGGAGTCGCACATTTCAACACATAACAAAGAAATCCTTTTGTATGCTAATCAGCGGCAGAGTTTCTTTATTGCCACCGCGTTTTTTTGTGCTTTTGCTTTTTTATTAATTTTAAACTTCTCGCTTAGGCTTCATCTGTTTTTTTTCTTTCTTTTTCTTTTTCTTTTTATTTTATTTTTATTTTTATTTTTTGTTCTTTAGTTGCTTTTTTGTAGTGGGCATTACCCAAACTGTGTAGTGCCATTGTGGGGCGCACACTTCTTCGCTTTTGTATGGCATTATGTGCCACTGAGATTTCAACTCCACCAGCGATCGTTGATACCCAATAAAGTCTATATAAAAGGGGCACTGTTTTTTTTTTTTGTTTTCTTCTTTGTTCGTGTCTCTCCTTTTCTCGCATTAAATTTGTATCTTTTTGTGTTCTGTTAGTTAAGCATTGGAGACACCGCCTTTTCGTTGTTTGCAGTTCAATTCATTTTTATGTAGCACTTTTTTCCCTGTATTTTTTCTTGTATTCTTTTATAGTTTTTTTTTTCAGTGTTCATTTGGTAAGCTTTTCGCTTAATTGTAAGCAAATTTCCAAGTGAGTTTTATTTGTTCTGAAGCAAGTTGTTGCTGTTGTTTCTTAGTTAATTGAGTGCACCGTTTTCTTGCAAGTCTTCAACGCATCCGTGATGAGCGATTCTGCTTAGCCCTGCTATTGCGTTCCGGAAAAATTATATATAAATCGTTTTCACGGCCAACAGATCGCTATCACTTAATTGACACAAATAATTTTTCGACATTTGGCACAATCTATCTAAATATTTTCTCTGTTGCTAAGCGCAGTTGCTGTGCACCGTAGACCACCCACCACTCGTTGCGGCGGCACATTCTTCTTCCGTAGAATACATTCCTTAAAACTCAACGTTAGCGATTAATGACTTTCACCTTTGCGATTTTTTTATCACATCACATTTTGCTGCATTTCTCCTTTATCGGTTATCTGTTTTATTTTACTTAATTTTTTCACTTCTACCATGCCGCCATCACTGCAGGAAACACAACTTACACACAACCACAGACACACACAAACTCACAAAAAATGCCATCGAAATGGCAATTAAATTGTTAAATTGATGGAAGAAACACCACCGGAAAGACCCCACTGACCACAAAAAGGCCAAAACGCTCAAACAGTCAAGCCGCCAAAGGCGCAAGAAGTTGCCACACACGCGCGCAAAAATCCAAGAAACATTTCGAGAGTCTTTTTTTTTTTGGAACATTTTTGTTTCCAAGAAAATAACGAGTGCTGAGGTATCACTCATTCAATTTATTACTTTTTATTGGCTCCTCAGCTCGCAATAAACTATGGCATTGCATAGCAGTTAGTAAGTCATTTAAGTGCGCGGCCATTTTGTAAATCGCAATATCTACTGCTATTCCACTTATCCATATTCACACAAACATATCCTATTCTTATCTCTGACACTTATCAGGTGTGTGTGTGCGTGTAAAATTTATTTTCTGTCGCACTTAAAATCAAATGGAAAATGAAAATTAAAAATGCACTAAATGGAAATAGCAAAACATTCATTTATTACTCGTATCACCCAAATTCAATTCATTTATAATGTCGAATGTGGCAGTCAAAAAAAAAGAGAGAAAACCAACAAGAAAAATTACAAAAATCACTTAGCATTTCAATTTCAAAATACCTACATAAATTCCTTTTTACGCATTTCCCGTGAATTATCTTAATCCTTGCAATATAAATGCAAGTGCGGAAAAGCACTTAATATTTCGTAAATTGTTATCAAATATTTAGTTTTAGAAAATTTGGAAATTTTCGGTCGCCAGGACAGCCTCGCTAAGACAGCGAGCCAGCCATGTCCAGGTCTATGTCCATGCAATGCATTCGCTGCGACAGTACATATATAGGTACCTGGTACGCACAGCGGGAGCTCGGCAAATGGTTTGTGATGTACAACAATGTGGCACATGGTGCAAGACAATAGCACAACAGTGCACTTCAACAGCATGCAATTGAGATCCCGCCTTCGATGTTTGCTTAACACTCGCTCATTCCGCCTGGTAATCGCATCTCAGCCGGCCATCAAGTCAAGAGCATGTGACATTTGTGTTTCTGTTTCTGTGTCTGTGTGTTTTGACTTCGTAGCGATTGTCGAGAAGGCGGTGACGGCAGCTGATGTGAAAAGGTGAAATTGCCGAAAAAATTATTAAAATGCATATACCAGACTTTATACTCAGCTGTACTAGTACACAGAGTATTATAGTTTTAATCACATAACGGTGGATTGTAACAGAATGAAATAATCGAGATAGATATAGACATATATATATCAAAATGATCAGGGTGAAAAGAGAAATCGATTGAGCCATGTCCGTCCGTCCGTTCGTCTGTACGTCCGTCCGTCCGTCCGTCTGTCCGTCCGTCCGTCTGTAAACACTCTAACTCGCGCAAAAATTAAGATATTTTGATGAAATTTGAAATGCAAGTTGGTATCGAGACTGGGACGATTGAAAATATTGAAAATAGGCGAAATCGGACCATGACCACGCCCACTTTTCCTATATAGAAAAAATCGGAAATTTGGTATCTCAGCCACTAATATAGCTGGAGCGATTAAATTTTACCCACGTGTTGAGCTCGGGCCCCTATGAAGAAATGTGATGAAATTTTGGAAAATGGGCGGTGCCACGCCCACTTATTAAGGGTCAAACATTGAAAGTTTTATGAGTCATAACTCAGAAACCGTTGAAGATATAACGATGAAATTTGGTACGCGTGATTTACTTCCTTGGACAAGTGTTTGAACTAAAAATTGCCAAAATCGGTTGACGACCACGCCCACTTTTATATATGGGTATTATAATGTGGCCTAATAAAAACATTTTAAGCGATATCTTTGTCAAATTTAAAGATAATTCATAGAAATTTTGTGGCATGAGTTCCACAATAGACCGGAAACAAAAAATAGAAAAATTTCGGAAAATGGGCGTGGCACCGCCTCTTTTTAGACAAAGGAATATACGAGATTTCTTAGCCTATGACTCGACAAATAATTGAGATATTATTACGAAACTTGATTTATACACTTTTATAGCTTGTCTTAATAGACACGCAAAAATTTATTCAAATCGGTTTATGACCACGCCTACTTTTTAACAAAGATATTTCTGGAACACCCTTTGGGAATTTGTAACGTGACATCTTTGTAACTAGAAGTCATAAAGGAATGAAATGTTGCACTAACAGTAATATTTATATGCTTAGTTGGATGATTGGTACACATTTTGAAAATGGGCGTGGCTACGCCCACTTTATCTAGAACTCCCTTTATATAAAATACACCGTGTTTCCATCAAACGCAAACAAACTATGAAAGCATACAGCTGAGTATCTAATGTTCGATTCCACTCGAACTTAGGCTTCCTTACTTGTTATGTATACGTGTTGGCATAACCAGAAGAAGAAGAAGAAAAATAAGAAGAAGAAGATGAAGAAAAAAAGGAGGAGGAGGAGGAGAAAGAAGAAGAAGAAGAGGAGGAAGAAGAAGAAGAAGAAGAAGAAGAAGAAGAAGAAGAAGAGGAGGAGGAGGAGGAAGAAGAAGAAGAAGAAGCAATCTACTTCTGGAATGTAGTGCCCGGAGTTAAGGTATCTAAAAGTATAAATAAATTTAAGTAGCTACATACATACATACATACATACATATAAGTTACTATATTCCAAAGTGTAATCGAGCCAACGCGCTAGCCAGAATGTCTGCTCTATTGAAATTCTAAGCATTTACATATGTATGTATGTTTGTATGTACATACATACACATTCCCAAGTGTCAAAATAATGGCTCATATTCACTTGATAAAAGTTATAAAAACTTATTATTCATACTCGCTGCTTTTACATACATACTTACATATGTAGGTACATGCATACTAGGGATTCCAATTTTTCCGATTTTGACGATCCCGGGATTTTCGAGATTTTTTTTTCTAATCCCGGGATCCCGGGATTTATCCCGGGATTTGGACATTAATTATACAGGCCGACAAAATTTCCAAAAAATTTTCTAACTCTAATAAAATTCTACTTTTCTAAAGGATTTCGGTGCCCTGAATCTGAATCTGAAGTTGGATTTTCGGTAATACTTGTAGGTTTTGAGATATTTATGCGATTTTTTGCTATATTCACTGCTCAATCTGTTAAATTACTTACTTTCATTAAAAAATGATTGCAGCTATTGAAAGAACGATCAATTCTCTTGAAAACAGCGCTTTGTTTTCTCGGGTTTCTTATTTATATATCTAGAAATATATGTTTTTGTACAATAAGGTATTTTTCTTCGAAATCAACGGCAGTATTTGTAGCGCTGTTTTAATCGAAATCAAGTTTTGTAGCTGCTCTGCCGAACTATTTTTATTTCAGTATAGAAAATATATACATAGTAGGCCACTGATTGGAATTTTTGTTTCAGTCACGCAAAATTTAGTCGTATTTTCGATAAATTAATATAAATTAATTCACTTATTTCATTCTAACGCACAGTTTGTTGTTAATATAATAAACTGCCTAAAAGCGTGCTACAAAATTTTTATTTGCAATATTGCAAGTTACAAGCAAGATATCCGAAAAAGCAAAACATTGTCTTCAAGAGAAGTGATCGTGCTTTCAATAGATTTAATCAGTTTTTAATGAAAGTGGGCAATTTTAAAGATATTGAGGAGTGAATATGGCCAAAAACCACGTTTTTCGCGTCTTTGGACAAGAATATCTCAAAAAGTGCACCGAAATCCTTTTGAAACGTAGAATTTTATTTCTGTTACAAAAATTTGTCGACCAGTATTATTTTCCCAGATTTGATGTTGAAAAATTAAATACATATGTATATTTTCGAGAAAAGCTACAACTTTAACATGCAAAGAAAAAATAGATTTTTATTGCCATTTTTTATTATTTCATTACTAACAAAATAAAATAGGAACGTAAAATCATGCGTATTATCTAATAACACTTAAGAGTTACTTTAAAAAACACAATCAACAAAGAAAATTAAATACATTTGGTGAACAAAACATTTTCCTTTATAGTTGGTACTTTTAGGATATTAGGATAAAAAGGTTTGTGATCATTTGATAATTTCAAATAAAAATTTTTAGAATTTAACGACACACTTCGTTTAAGCGAATATTTCCAAGCTTGCCGAAAAAATCTGAAAATTAAAGCAACTTCCGAAAATATTTAAAAATTGGAGGCACATATTTTGATATGAATTCCGAGGATGCAGCTGCGTATTTAATTTTAGTAGAGTAATGTAAAACTATCAAGTCTAATTAAAATTTTGTTTGCATTTTCTTCCATTATTTACTTTCCATATGGGAAAATTCCAAAAACCATTTGGGAAATAAATGACCAAAAATCAGGAAATAGAAATTATCAAATGAATTTTACCACAAGAATTCTAAAGGCTTTAAAAATACCTAACGTACGTTTCTTTACAGCGCGTACTTCACGACAAAAAAAATTGATTATTAAAAAAAAACATCAAAAATATTAATCCTTACTTTGACTAATGGACTTTTTTATTCTGGCAAAAATGTCGCACTTTCTTCGGGCTGTCACATTTTTTTGTTCTCTTCCACACAGACTCAACACTTTTTTAAGGCTGTTTGTTCTATTGACAAAATATAAAACTGGCCCGACTACGGGGCAACATCTTCTGCTCTCAGCACATTGCATTATTTTTGTTTCATTCATCACATGAAAAATGCAACATTTATAGGGCACAGGGCACATGTTGATAATGGTGCAATGTAATAATGCAACATTTTCATGCAGAATAGGAAATGCTATTAGTATACAGATCTGAGACCACTAAAAATTATATAAAATCCAACTTTTCTTTGCTATAATAGGGGAATATTCTGTCTTTATCTTATCCCAAAAATCCCGGGATAAAATTCTAGCGATCCCGGGATTTTCGGGGTGTCCAAAAGGGCGGGATCCCGGGGTCCCTAATGCATACATATGAACATAAGTACATGCGCACTCTACATGCAGACATTCGAGGGTAGTCACAGAAATACCTCATTTAACTTCCTAAATGTGGCAGTAGTTTGCTGTGTGACCAAGAATTTACTACGGAATTTAAGTCTGGTGTGAGGCACAAAAATCACAAAAAGACGTATGCGAAGCAGCTAGAGGGTGCACAGAGGTTCTCTAGTCTGTGCACGACAGGAGCGCTACGCACAACCCCCTCAGCAGCGCTAAATAAGATACTGAACCTGTACTCCGCGGAGCTTGTGGCTAAAAGCGTAATTGAAAAGCTGGCGCTACGGCTCAAATTAACAGGCGCAGTTAAGTCAACGACAAAGCAACATACGAGAACTAAACACCAGCTCAGACTACGTTACCCCGAAATTGACCTCAACAGTGGACTACGGGTAATAATAGAAACGAACGGATGGAAGAAGCGACTACGAATCAACCGCCATACGTTCAACTTATTTACAGACCGATCAAAGATGGATGCAAGGGCAGGAACTGCAATGTTTTGTCCGCAGCTTGGAATACAACAATCCTTTAAACTACTGCAGTATCATTCAGGCTGAGGTTAACGCAGCCGCAAACACGGCGAAACTTGCAGCTGAACTAACGTCACCAAGGTTAGGTTGGTTAGGTTAGAATGACTGGCCGTTAGGGCATCTTACATAGACTGAATGAGTCCGTAGTGTTTAACGTCCTCAAACTCTCGTGTAAATTTTTTTTTTGTCGGCAGGCAGGCGGAAATTAAGTTGAACACGCTTTACGATCTACTGGGTACCCGGTCCCAGTTAGTCGAGGGAAATGAGATGGTGGACGTGTTAGCCAATACCGGGACATTACTAGCGCAAGTCAATCGGGAAAAAAATTTTCCCCACTAAACTTCTACACAGCTAAAATAGAACAGGCACTGATAAGCAAAGGCGATTCCCACTTCGCATCCGAGACAAACTAACAGTCAATATAATGGACTGAAAAGGGCAAACCCGCTTCAAAGAAGACGGAGACCGTTTTATCTGTAGGAAAAATCACAATGGAATGGGTTAATTTTCATTGACCAACTTTAAACAGGAAAAACTATCAATGGCGAGTATTACAAAAATTTATTGCAAAGTTTGAGCTTAGAAGTTACAGGAACTCAGTGACGATAGACATGTTACTATCTACTGGGCAGCCGGACACCAGGGAATTAAGGGAAATCAGAGAACGGACGAGTTAGCCAAGGCCAGGACATTACTTGCGCAAGTCAATGTGGAAAATATTTTCTCCTCTCTAAACTACTACAAAGCTCAAATAGAACAGGCACTGATACGTAAAGGCAATTTCCAGGGGAAAACCCTGCGATGCTGCGGTATCGCCAAAATCATGCTTCGGCCATACAAGCGAAAACCGAAAGTTACCTACTTACACTTCCTGGAGCAGACTGCAGACTGGCTGACGGCATACTAAGAGGGCACTATACCACACCATCTCATGCGTTTAAAATGGGAATGATGCAGAGTCAGGCATGCACGGCATGTAACGAAGCCGATGCTGTTGGCATTCTAGAAGACCTTCTATGTCAATGTACAGCTTTTGGCAGACTCCGCCACAGCTGCCTCATCTCCGTACACTACCCGTCCCTAGAAGGCATTGGGGATCAGAAAATACACAAACTACTAAAACTTGCGAAATCTTGCCTCCAATACGATATTGGCAACACTAAGGACCATATGTTGCCTATGTGAGGGATCATTGTATCCTGGCCAACATAACCTAATCTAAACTTGAGTATAGAAATTAAACAAGAACGGCCGTGTTTAGCAAAGAAATAAGTGTTGTTCCATCAAGACAATGCACCAGCTCACAAATGTGAACAAAATTAAAGAATAGATGGTGCCGTATGCAGGAGGCTGAACTCCTGTACGTATCCGTAATGGATGGAGGTCGCTTAACACCTGTACGTGTTCATTGCACCCGAAGTCTGGAAGTACCTGTGATTACACTGCACGGAAATTTTTCAGTATGAAATGTGCTTATTAGACAAATTTTCGTGTTCTTTGTCAGGTCGAGTACTTCTGGGACTACCCTCGTACATACATGCATAAACGCTTCATGCTCTGCAAGCTGCAAGACGAGTGTTACTAAAGAAACATTTGCTCGAGTAAAATGATCCTTAAAGTGTGCGTCACATAAAACAGCTGCGGGCAAATAAATATATACATTGAAAAATAAACTAATAAAAATGTATACACAAGTATGTACATTGTACATGCTTATGTTCGTTATAAATAAGTTATAAGTGGTATGAATAAAAACTGAAATCAGAAAAGGCACCGATAAAAAAAATTGTTGAACACATTCTGCGTGCAGTTTGCTAAATAAATAAACGAGAATAAATAAGCAGAATTTATATGTAATTGACAAACGTACTTTTTGTGTAAGAAAAAAAAACATAATAAAATAAAGACAAAATGAAACATGCGCATCGTTGTCCATTTCAACGTCCATTCGCTGGAATGAGTAGTTGAGCTTTTTATTGTGAAAGGGGTCGACCGCTGCTTGGGACTAACAATCATCGGCCGTACGCACACACACATTCTCAAAGAAACATGCATACATACCTATAAAATATGTGAAAGTTCTCTTCCTTTTCTCAATCACACTCGCCTTGTTGTTTCTTCGTTGTGCTTAAAAAGTTCCAAATGATGGACGCTAAAGCTACACACGCACGAGTACATACATACATATGTACATCAGCGGCTTTGCAACGCCAGATTGGCTGTACCTAAAGAGCCATAATGGCGCACACGGCTGATGAGTTTGGTCGCAATGATCAGACTTTTGGTCTATGTACTTGAATGCTTGGGTTTATTCAGCGACCGCCATTTATATATAAGTATGAGTATTTATTTCATCATCAATGCGCAGCCGTTGCCGTCCGTTCAGTCATCCATACCCAGCCAGTCAGTCAGACATTGATCCGGTGGCCAACGGGCCAACAAATGTTCGACCAGTCATTAGCAAACAAGTCATAATGATGGCGCTGCTAAAATAATGATGTGGCAACATTTCTCTGTTTGCGCGATCATTAAATATGAAATGAGTTGGAAATGTAGAATTATTTCGTTGCTTTTATTATTTATATTCATGGTTTTTCTTTTTACCTGAGGCAATTGAGAAGATCAAAATATACACTCGTTTCTTTGTAACTACTGAATGTTCTCAAGAACAAAATTGAAGCATATATGTATGTATGTACAAAGAGGTCTATGGTCAGACTCCATGCCAGCTCCACCTCCTTTTACGTTCTTTTTGAACACTACAACCGCAGACTCATGAACGTGACGCGCGGTAAATGCTGGAGGAAATCAATCGAAAATATAATTGCACAGTGTGTGAATTGGAGCAAAACTGTAAAAATAATTCGGTAACAAGTAATAAGTGAAAGGTGAAAAATAAGGAGTAACAAGTAACGAGTAACGAGTAAGAAGTAACGAGTAAGAAGTAACGAGTAAGAAGTAACGAGTAACAAGTAAGAAGTAAGGAGTGAGACATAATATGTAACGAGTAACGCGTAAGAAGTAACGAGTAAGACATAAGAAGTAACGGGTAACACGTAAGAAGTAACGAGTAACACGTAAGAAGTAACGAATAACACGTCATAAGTAATGAGTAACACGTAAGATGTTACGAATAACAAGTAAGAAGTGGCGAGTGGTAAATAAGAACTGACGAGTAATAAGTAACGAGTAATAAATAGGAAGTGACGAGTAATAAGTAGGAAATGACGAGTAATAAGTAACGAGAAACAAGTGGATGGTAACAAGTAACAAGCAACAAGGAATGAGTAACAAATGACAAGTAACAAGTAATAAGTAACGAGTAACAATTAACAAGTAACAACTAGCAACTGAAAGGTAAAAACTAACGATTAACGAGTAACGAGCAACAACTAGTAACTGACACCTAGCAACTAATAACGAGTAACAACTAACATTTAACAACTAACAACTAACAAAAGACCGAAATAAGCAAATGATCCTTATTATTTCCAAATTCGCCAAGCTCAATCCACCGTACTCATCCCGTTGACGCCAAGCTTGTCGTCAATACGTCTTGCAGCAGCGCATGCGCAATACATCTCGTCGATTCGACTAGGTACAAACGCCACGAAATTGAGTTGGCGCTGGCGGGGCGTGCATAAATATGTACATAAGGAAAGTAAGAAGAGCGAGCAAGCAATTTTTGTGTGAGCTCAGAATTCAGCAGAGCCACAGAGACGACATTGGAGGCGCCACAAAACCGTGAACCACCAAAAAATACAAATATCTACACTGCTTTGTGGATATTGAACAAATACAAATGCAAGATAAAGAACCCTGCAAAAAATGCGATCACTCCGGGATACATCCGGGACAACTCGCAAGGGAGCATGCGATTACTACCCATTTGTATCTCTTTATATGGGTTGAAGTGTTCTCTTTTGTTTGAGCATGTCCTATGAAGAGACTAATTGTACCCAGTTTGTACCCGAACGGGTAGCAAATGCGCACAATTGTACCCGTTTTGTACCCGAACAGGTAGCAAATGCGACACATCCATTTGAGCGACTAATTGTACCCGTTTGATACCCTTTCGGGTACAATTCGTCTACAATTAGTATACATATGTACCCGTTCGGGTACAATTGGGAACAATTGTAGACTAATTGTACCCGAAAGAGAGCGCTCCCGGACAAATCTTTTTAGAGACTCGTCGCACACTTTTTTACAGGGAACACAAAGCGCGTAAGCAACCCAAAAGGCACACACACACACACACACCGGAGCAACTACAGTCACGACAGGTGCTGCCCAATAAAAAAAAATCAAAAAAAGAACATTCGAGAGAAGTTTTTAAAAGTATTGGTGGCGTTGGTTGCAGACGATGACGATAAGTCTTGCTCTTTGACTGCGTCACGCCTGCGCGCTTCGTTGCTGCGCTCCACTCGGTCTCGATAAAGAACAATGAACAATGAAGACGAATAAAATAAGGGCGAGATAAATAAAATGAAAAAAACTTCATTCTTCGTCTTCTTAACTCATTCAGTTTTATACTCTTTGGAGCTGTTTGTATTTGTATTGGAAAAAAGCGCACTGAGGAGGCACTGCGCATGCTCAACAGCGCGCGCCCGCGCACAAACCTCCGCCGTTGTTGTATGCAAGGGCCTCCGCCGTTTCATACAAATAAGAAAGAGTTGGAGAGTTAATAATGACGCCCTCCTGTTTTAACTTCTTTCATACATACACATGTGTACTCATGCTGGTATCGACATCCATATCCACGTCGCGCTGCGCCAGAACGGCTAGCAGTTTTTAACCAATAAAAATTATCCTAATTCATGCTTTTTTGTTGTCATTTTTGGGCTCCCTCGCTCCACTCAATTCAACACAAGCAACAGCAGCAGCAGCAGCATTGTGAGTGTGTGTTTGTTTGTATGAGAGGGGATTGTACTCCCAACTTCCCCTCACTCGTAATTTTAAACACGATCGTTGTGTTACCTTTGCCTTTGCCCGCAGGTGAAGTGATTGAATGAGTTTTATATTTTGGCATTTGTATGTGTGCATTCGTGCGCTCAATCATTGCCCTAAGTCCGCTCATTAAGGATCTCTGCGGATCAAGAGGAAAAGTAGTGTGGCCACCCAGGCCACCAGCAACCATTATGGCAAGCTTTGAATGTTGCGCTTGCTTTTGAATTCGTCTTTTGCGTCTAGTCCGCATACAATTATCTACCATTTTTTTAGAGTTGTTGTATATACATATGTATGTAAATATGTGAGCGTATACAGGTAAATATTTATGTATGCGTGCTTGTGCCACGTCTACACACCGATTGTCATTTAATTGTGGCTGGTTGACTGGCTGGCTGGCGCTCGATCATCGAGACAGTTTGGTGCTGTTCTTAGTCTGTGGCATTATTTAGTTCATCATACGACACGTAGCAGACAGAATAGATCTCTTCTTGTTTAAAGCAACATTTAGCGGTCGAGAGGATATCTAGCTTCTAGTTGTATACTTACTGTGACTGTTCACATTTATATGTATTTTTTTTACCTAATATAGGTCTACGAATTACAAGTGTGTAAATCGGCGTCAGTGCAGCGCGTTTAGTGCAGTGTATTAGTATAAACTAACATTAAAGAACACATTCTTCAAATACTTAAAATTACAATTGTGTTTCGAAATACCGTCGCAAGAACATAAAAAAAAGTGAAAATTGTCTGGCAACTTTTAATTTTTGTTTTGGTAAGCAAAATCGTGATTTTTCCAATATATTTGACCAATTTTTAGTTTCTTGAAATAGTTCTTGCTTTATTTGTTATTTCAGTGTTGCCAAACTAATGAAAAATCTTTCAAAATTTGTCAAGTTTCTGAAAAAAAAGTTTTTTTTTTCAAATCCAAAAAAAATTTCCCATTGTGAATGAAAGGTTAAATTAACTATATTTTTGTAGCAGCGTAACCATCAGCGTTTTCCTGAAAGGGCATGTCGTCCATAACATTTTTGGTGAACAAGCTACTGGTGATTTCGATTCAATCAAAAAATGCTGCCCTCTTACTGCCCTCTTCTATGTTTGTGTTCGATTTAAAGAAATTAATAGTTGTGTTCGTTCCAAAAATTTCAAGAATGCAAAAAAGGTACTGATATTTTGTTATAAATTTTTGATGAATAAATATTTTAAAACAAAAATCGCTTCAGGACAACAGCGATCAGTGCTCGTTTCATAGAAGGTGAAAACTAATCAATAGAAAGTAAAAAAAATGCTTTTTTACAGTGCCAGGGCAAGATTTTTTCTTTGAAACGAAATCACCATTATACTCCAGCACATCTGAGTTAATTTGTAATTGTGCTGAAAGGTTAAGCGTTGGAAAATTTTCGCACACTTCTTCTAAAAACACCGGGCAACATGTTTCCAGCAACAATTCACCCTTAATATTTCAGCAACATTTCCTTTTGCTACTTAAAATATGCATGTCATTGTACGAAATATTAGCATAAGTTTTATATAAAAGTGAATATACATTTTTTTTCCCTGAGCTCCAATTTTGTTTTTTGTTCTGGGTCTGCTCCACCTCCCAATAAACAAACTTATCTACCAGTGATGGAAAATGACTCGAGCCTGTGGAGTTTTCGGCCGTTTCGGATGCACAATATAAAAGACCGTCTTAAATCCGAAACGGTAATTTTTAATGATGAAAAGAGACTCTCAACGTCTACTAGAGATATACATATGTAGGTACACTCGAAACTATTTGGCATATAGTATCGCTTTAAAAACGTCTTCGGTTTTAAACCTTCCTTTATTCTCTATAACTAGTCTAGTAAAAATGGCCTAAATGTATTTATATGTATATATCTATATATCGACGGCTGAGAATAAGATCGCTCTATTTCAAAAATTGTTTCAAAAAACGCCCTATTCCAAAAATTGTTTGAATAACGTCCTATTTCAGATTTTGCTTCAAGAACGCCCTATTTAAAAAATTATTTCAATAACGTCCTATTTCAGAGAAAATTCCATATATATTTCTCTGAAATAGGACGTTATTGAAACAATTTTTCAAATAGGGCGTTCTTGAAGCAAAATCTGAAATAGGACGTTATTCAAACAATTTTTGGAATAGGGCGTTTTTGAAACAATTTTTGAAATAGGGCGATCTTATTCTCAGCCGTCGATATGGATATGTAAGAAGCTAAGGAGCTAGTGATTTTTACATCCATATCCGCTCCGGCAAAAGGCCTTATTTCTTCGGTCCGTTGATCCGTTCCACTCTGGGGCCCTGGTTCAAGGCCGCTTTTAAAAATTGGAGTGTTTCTTTTGGTACTTCGCTGCTGGATTCTGCTCTCTTAGCTGACAGTTTTCATACAAACAAAATAAATCTTTAGAGAGTATGTCAGATAATTATTAAATTGGTCGTAACTGATTATGCCAATTTTTTCTATTGTAAATAAATAAAATGGTTTCAAATTGTTGGCGATAGATGTTTTCTCCATTTCGACAATATCCAAGACAATCCCAAAACCGTTCGTTAAAGTAAGGGAATTGAAGAAAAAGTGTTCACGAACGGTTTTGGAATTGAGTCTTAGATATTGTCGAAATGGGAAAGACATCTATCGACAACAATTTGAAACGTTTTTACTTATTCTACTACACTTTTTTCTAATTCCCTTACTTCAACGAACGGACGTACCATGGTTCACTCGTTTTTATACCAGTGGTTGTTTTTTCGCAACTCTCAAAGTCTTGCCCAAACAAATGCTGCTAATAAATACCTCTTTTGTGAGAGTAGAGATATTACCTACTGACTGATGAAAAATACTCCCCATTTAGCACGGCTCATCAAATCTTCAATTTATTTAAATGTTGCAAAGTAAAAAAAAAAGCAAAAATTCTCTTAAATTTGACTAGCCAGAAATCAATCAATTACACTACCCGACAAAATTTCAAAAATTTTCATATCCTCGACATTTGATGCATGATTCCTATGCAGAATTTTCTGCTGATTCCAAATATGTAACACTACTCGACAAATTTTGATCAACTTTAACCACCAAAAATGAAATAATACTTTTCTACAGCGAAATTTTATGTTGATTCCGAATATCATCTCCATTTTTTTGTGGCAGACCCAGTTTTTGAGATATTGGTAAAAATGTGGAAAAGGCCATATATGCAAGACATTGCATCACATAAGTGCATAAAAAAGTTTTATTAGACATCGTAGCGATTTCACATCTAGGAAGTGCTGGTAGGGGGAACTCCAACAAACATTTTTTGCCTTCACACTCCAAAATGGAGTGATGAACAAACCTATGTTTATTTTTTATCACAATCTTGTACTTAACCTCCATTTTTTTATTTATTTATGTATATTAAGAGTGTTTAATGTTGATAGTTTTCGCCGTTTTGGTACATTTTGTTCTTCTCGAAGAAGGAACCAGCAAAAATGGCTCATCATTCAATGTCCCTGACATTCCAATGGCCTTGGTATCGCAATCCCATGTTTTTTTTTTTATTTCTCCGTGAGAACGCTCACCGTTGTAACAGTCATCACATATATGAAGATTACGTTGAGAGAATTTCGGGACAATTTTTTTTACACCACGAAATACCGCGAAAAAAAATTTTTTTTTTTGCAACTTTTTTATTTGACATCCGATTTGTAAAATTGATATGTCATTATTTTAGTCTGGTGGAGTTCTATATATCGCTCTAATGTCCTTTTTAGCTATGAAGTCGTTTTCACATAGTTGGGTCACCTAACCAAGTTTTTCGTCTATAAAATATCCTTTTCATTTCACCTGAAAAAGATCGCTAAAAATAGAGTACTAATGGGATCTTGGTAACATTACGCTTAAAGTGTTTGCAATTTAATAGGCTAATTTTTAAAAATAAATCTTTTGCTGATTTTCTCAACTTCTTATAAAAAACCTATTTTCAAAATCAAAATTAAAAAAAAAAATTGCAAAAAATCCACAAAATTTTGACTTTGACCAGCTATGGCTCAGTGAGTTTTTACTCAACCACCAAAAGTTGTATGTCGTTAAAAGCGTATTTTAATTACGTTTAGAACGAGGTACTGTTAGCTGTTATCGCACATGTAACTTTAGCGAAAAATATTTTTGAATGAAGTGATAACCAAAAAACACAAAATTACCGTTATCTCAAAAGCCTAACCGTGCAAAAAATAAAACTAAATAGTTTTGAGCTCACGGGGCCCATGCCAATTTTCCCCTATACACCGATTTCTTGGTATTTTTTGCTGTAAACTAGTGTTAATGTTATAGTGGTTTACATTTGCCAGATTTGGAAGTTCAATGAAAATATAAATATAGGTTTCTTCACTTAATCTCTTATAACCTTGCCATTTTTCCACAGATTATAATCTGGAAAGTGCCAAAATGTTCACTAAGAAATAGGTTATTGACTCAAAATGTGAAACCAGGAGAATATTTAATATTTCTTAAAAAAAATTACAGAATAGAAGATGAATTTCGAAAAAAACCTGAATATTTTCATTAAAAAAAATCTTTTGTTCGCCATAACTCCGTCACTTTAACGGCGATTTTAATTATTTTTGCTTTGCTGGAAAGGGTATTTCATCCTCTCAAAACAAAATTAAATAACGTAAAAATAGAGACGGTAATGGCGGAGATATTGACAGATGAGTAATCATACTTTTTTTTCTTAGCTCAAAAACAGAAATTTCAAAATATCTCGAAAACTGTTCTACTTTTGAACCATCTGATTACATATTTGGAATCAGCAGAAAATTCTACATAGGAATCATGTATCAAATGTCGAGGATATTTTTTTGTCGGGTAGTGTTATTCATTAAACATAAAGTACGCCATAAATAGAAAACACACATATGTACATATTTATAAACATTATTATGTAGCCAAAGTCAATTACATTACATAGTCTTTATGTGTTTTGATTATACGTTTGTAATCGATACGTTTTACAATATTTGTAAATAAATGTTCGCTAAACGTCAAAACAAGCATGCATATTTCGAAATAAGAATTTATGCTGTGCACATAAGCGTGAAAATACAGTGAGTATGTACATACACACATATTACATAATAGTATGTAGTATGCGAAAATAAGCGCAAATAATTCGCACTCATGCAAAACGATTAATAAAACATGATGATAGTCTTGAAATTTTATTGTATACTCGTATATTTGAAAATTTGGCGGGATTTTTAATGTTAGTATTTTTCGTTTATTTTTTGTTTTTAAATAAGACATAATGCAAAGTGGCTGGAATAAATTTATGTGCATATGTATAATATTTTTAAGAGTATAATAAATACATAGAGATATATGTATATGTATGGACATATACATAGTGGTAAAGGTCACCTCCAACTACAAAATGGAAATGTAAATACATTCATGGTACATATATTTATAAGCAAGAAACCTTGAATGCGTCCTTCGTGTATGTATATATGTAGGTTAGGTTGCAGTGGCTGCCGCCATAGCGGCACACTTAGGCCAATGTGCAGGCCCATTGTGATACCACTAGAAAACAGATAACTCCTCCTTACATAAGCTATCCAGGAAAGGAGTCCCAGTTCAGCTACTTAGTTATGGTAGATTTAACGGTGGTATTTTATACCGTCTAGTGTAGGGGACAAGTTCCACCTTGTAGACAAGGCCCTGTCACACGGTCTGTAGATATTTATTGACGTGATCCACGCATTTATAGCTACCCGTTCGAAGTTAGTGCGCCTTAAGCTGGTCATACACTTGCACCTCGCGCGTAGTTAAATCACTTTGCTGCGCACATGCGGATTCGTTGGCGCGTTTAATTACTCACATACTTATTTACGCCTGTTGCGATTATCTCTGTCAGTAGACACTTTCAATAGGGGTGATAATTTTCTAGTAAGAGTCCGAAATGCTTCATTCGAATATCTCGATCGCTTATACAACTCGAATACTCTCGATGATTTTCTTTCGTAATCGAGTCTAGTCGCAAATAGTCGTCAGTGAAAGCAATCGCTAAAACATCTCGGACTTGCTAATCACCAGCGTTGCCATTCTAGCTTTTTTCAAGCTAGATTTAGCTTTTTTTCTCGCCTTTTCGCTGCAAAAATTCTGATTTAGCTTTGGTTTTTTTTTAGCTTTTTTATTTGCTAAAACTCACCAAAAAATTAGCGCTGCTCATATACATACATACATACAGTCATCATAGTTACCATTATTTGAATGTAAAACATTTTTTCAACATTTCGTTATTTTTATTGACACTGAATTACAAATTTACATATAGTATATGAAAATAAAAACTTATGCAGGCTTCACTAAACAAGTCGGTTCTTCAGGTCAGCTGACTTCTTGTTCTTCTTCGACAGCTATCCAATTTGTTTACTTCTGCATATTCTATACATGCATTCGTGTTTACAATTCGTCAAATTCTTCATTCTCTGAGTTTATCCATCATTCGCCCGTGAGCTGAGTGTCAAATTATTTCGTTTTCCTAACAGTTTTGACATCTCGGTCACGAGAGTTCGACATTAAGCTCACTGCGTGTATGTGTGTATGTATGTTTAACCGACCTGTTAAATTGACCTTGCATTTGTGTGTTTTTTGAACACACTTTAGGTGAGCTCCCCTGGCTGTGATCCAGATCCGCATAAAAATTTTGCATGCAAATGGAACAACAATTTTGTGATCCTGATGTTTATCTGGATCTATTTCGGGTCCGTATACAATTTTGTATACTCGCTTTTAACATTGTGTGTCCTAGGAAGGGAAATAATAAACACAAAATAAAACAAAACTGACAAAATTCTGATATTGCTCGGAAAGTACTCTTCTGCTCTCGCTTGGGGAGATCTCGCTCCAAGTTCTACTGGGTAATTTCGTAATTTTTTTTAGCTTCTTTTTTTAGCTTTTTCTAGCTTTTTTTTCTGAGAATCTAGCTGGAACTCTGGAAAAGTTCTGGCAACACTGCTAATCACTAATCGAAACAACCTCCGACTCGGAACAAACGCAAAAACATCACAATTGTGTAATCAAGAAACGAATCAACTTTTGACTAGACTGTGATTTTTTAACGTTAGCGATTCTCCCACTGTCTAAGCATATCGCACTCGCCCATCACTATTGTTTTCGGTTCAAAACAGCATAGAACACGGAAAAATATTATGCCAGATGTTTGTAAATTTCATAAAATTTTTAAAGTTGAGTCACTAATAGTATCTATTTTACAAAACATAAGGCCAACGACCCGGCAAGTACAATGAACTACATACATATAAAAACTATCAAAATTATGAAACTTTTAATTTGGCGATGTTTTTCTTTTAGCACCACCTTGCCACTATAAACATATGGCAAACAAAAAATAAAATATTTTATACAATGTATTTTAATTTCTTATAAACATAGACAACTACAGTAGGGGCAAGTGCTGCTGTTGCACGCTTCCAAAATTTCCACAAATTCCACAAAAATGTTTATTTATGCGAATCTAAACATGCTAAGTAGGTACTCTGGTACCACAATAAAAGTAAATAATCATTATTTTGGCAGAACTGGAAAAAAAAATAAATCAAAAAAGGAAAGCAAGAAAAGAAATAGAGAAAAGAAATAGAGAAAAGAAAGAAAAAAAAAACAAATAAAAACAAGTAAGGAAGCCTAAGTTCGATTGGAATCGAACATTAGATACTCAGCTGTATGCTTTCATAGTTTGTTTGCGTTTGATGGAAACACGGTGTATTTTATATAAAGGGAGTGCTAAATAAGTGGGCGTATCCACGCCCATTTTCAAAATGTGTACCAATCATCCAACTAAGCATATAAATATTACTGTTAGTGCAACATTTCATTCCTTTATGACTTCTAGTTACAAAGATTACACGTTACAAATTCCCAAAGGGTGTTCCAGAAATATCTTTGTTAAAAAGTAGGCGTGGTCATAAACCGATTTGAATGAATTTTTGCGTGTCTATTAACGCAAGCTATAAAAGTGTACAAACCAAGTTTTGTCATAATATCTCAATTATTTGTCGAGTCATAGGCTAAGAAATCTCGTATATTCCTTTGTCTAAAAAGAAGCGGTGCCACGCCCATTTTCCAAAATTTTTCTGTTTTTTGTTTCCGCTCTATTGTGGAACTCATGCCACAAAATTTCTATGAATTATCTTTATATTTAACAAAGATATCGCTTAAAATATTTTTATTAGGCCACTTTATAATACCCATATATAAAAGTGGGCGTGGTCGTCAACCGATTTTGGCAATTTTTAGTTCAAACATTTGCCTAAGTAAGTATATCACGCACACCAAATTTCATCGATATATCTTCAACGGTTTCTGAGTTATGACTCATAAAACTCAAATGTTTGCCCCTTAATAAGTGGGCGTGGCACGGCCCATTTTCCAAAATTTTTGTGTTTTCTGTTTTATGTCCATAGTTGGAATCATGCGACAAAATTTCAGTGATATATCTTTATATTTGACAGAGATATATCTTAAAATGTTTTTATTAGGTCACTTTATAATATACATATATAAAAGTGGGCGTGGTCGTCAACCGATTTTGGCAATTTTTAGTTCAAACATTTGCCTAAGTAAGTATATCACGCACACCAAATTTCATCGATATATCTTCAACGGTTTCTGAGTTATGACTCATAAAACTCAAATGTTTGCCCCTTAATAAGTGGGCGTGGCACGGCCCATTTTCCAAAATTTCTGTGTTTTCTGTTTTATGTCCATAGTTGGAATCATGCGACAAAATTTCAGTGATATATCTTTATATTTGACAAAGATATCGCTTAAAATGTTTTTATTAGGCCACTTTATAATACCCATATATAAAAGTGGGCGTGGTCGTCAACCGATTTTGGCAATTTTTAGTTCAAACATTTGCCTAAGTAAGTATATCACGCACACCAAATTTCATCGATATATCTTCAACGGTTTCTGAGTTATGACTCATAAAACTCAAATGTTTGCCCCTTAATAAGTGGGCGTGGCACGGCCCATTTTCCAAAATTTTTGTGTTTTCTGTTTTATGTCCATAG
This sequence comes from Urophora cardui, assembly GCA_960531455.1. Classification (NCBI taxonomy): domain Eukaryota; kingdom Metazoa; phylum Arthropoda; class Insecta; order Diptera; family Tephritidae; genus Urophora; species Urophora cardui. The sequence continues at coordinate 24,522,773 of OY482674.1, read as the reverse complement.
TTGGAATCATGCGACAAAATTTCAGTGATATATCTTTATATTTGACAGAGATATATCTTAAAATGTTTTTATTAGGTCACTTTATAATACACATATATAAAAGTGGGCGTGGCCGTCCACCGATTTTAACAATTTTCCATCCAAATGTTTACCCAAGTAAGTAAATCACGCATACCAAATTTCATCGATATATCTTCAATGGTTTCTGATGACATATAAAACTTTCCATGTTTGACCCTTAATAAGTGGGCGTGGCACCGCCCATTTTCATCAAATTTCTTCATAGGGGCCTGAGCTCAACACGTGGGTAAAATTTCATCGCTCCAGCTATATTAGTGACTGAGATACCAAATTTCCGATTTTTTCTGTATAGGAAAAGTGGGCGTGGTCATGGTCCGATTTCGCCCATTTTCAATACCAACCGTCCCAGTCTCGATACCAACTTGCATTTCAAATTTCATCAAAATATCTCAATTTTTGCGCGAGTTAGAGTGTTTACAGACGGACGGACATGGCTCAATCGATTTCTCTTTTCACCCTGATCATTTTGATATATATAAGTCTATCTCGATTATTTCATTCTGTTACAATCCACCGTTATGTGACTAAAACTATAATACTCTTTGTACTAGTACAGCTGAGTATAAAAAAAAAAAACAAATAAAAAAAACTATCTAAATAAAATTTTTGCAAATTTTCTTTTGTTTATTTGCATTTTTTGCAAGAAAATAAATAGCGAAAGGATAAAAATAAAAAAAAAATAAAAATAAAAAATAAACAAAATTATTGCAAATTTTTTTTTATCTTTTTTTTTTTTATTTTTTTTAATTTTTTTTCTTCAAATTTATTTTTCTAATGGGATTATTATCTGATTTAATTGAGTTAGGCGCAGCATTTGCTGCTTCCATTAGTTTTTTTTTTCATTTTTTCTTTACCATGCAGGTGAAACAGCGAACTTACTAACAACTTGCATGGTTTTTGTTAAGAGAGCGCACAAAGCAATCGGAAATTCACCACATTTATGTGGCTCAGAGAGCTTGATTATGATTGTACAAAGCACAATTTAAAATATTTAATTTTATGAGCAGGTAAAATCACTTTATTTGAGCGCAATTTGTAGATGGCTGGGACAAGTGATCGTGGTGGCTCAGATCAGCAAATCACTCAACCATTGAATGAAGTATGTATAAAGCTCACTCATCTAACGAAATGAAGCGATTAAATAATCATAAGTCAATTGTTAACTGCCAAAATTATTTTCTGAAACTAGATTAGCATAATTAATTAAGTGATCATAATGTAAGCGATCGTGACTCACAGTGAAGCGTGATTATTAGTTTGCCATGCGTAAATTTTTTAATTTTTTTTTATGCATTTCTTTTTCACTAATCACTCTAACTTAAACTTAATTAAGTTCGAAAAGCGCACTCTCCCAGCCAACTCTGTCCAAACAAAACTAACAATACTCGCCAACTCTTAACCCAATTGAGTATGAATATTATTGTATGCTTCCCCAACAATCGACTCATACTTCACACTCAATGCTGCTCCATTAGCGTTTGCGAGCGTCGACGAACGTGACGTGAATGCTGATGTTGAAGTTGTTAATAATGAGATTGAAGATGACTATGATGATGATGATGATGGTGATGAAGATTATGATTACGATGATGATGGTGGTGATGATGTTGCTGGCGTTGGTAGTGGTGTTGGTGATCGAGTTGCTCCGCTTTGTTGGTTGTTTGCTTCGTTTGTTGGCTAAAGGCGCTGATTTTTTGGTTTTTATTTAAAGTTTTCTGTTTTTTTTTTTTTTGTGTTGTTTATATATTTTTAATGCCTTCGTATAGTTCCTATGTGCATATACATTCGTACGTGTGAATTCGTAATTCGTTGCCAGTCGCCTGTATTGTACAATGTATGTACATACGATCATTCGCTTAATCGGCTTGATCGGTTGGTTGATTTTGCGGCACAGGTAGACAGTAAGGCGTTAGTCGTTCTTTAGCACTGTTCGAGTTTAAAAGCAATTTTTCGCTATAGTAAATTCGAGCAAATACTTATTAAAAGAAGCGATCGTTGGATCGTTGGATCGTAGTTTTATAGTAAAAGATCGGAAACGCGTCGCTATCTAGATACTATTTCCTATTTACATGCATAATTACTAGATATTGAGTTGAACAATTGTGTTTATTACAAGTTTGTTTACGCTATTTTAATTTAAGTAATAAATGTGATTTTGTGTAATGTGTGGTTAATAATAATGCCTAAGAAGGAGCGTCTATAAGAAGAATTCGTGTATGTTTTTTAAATATTTATTTATATATTTAAGCATTATTTTCGTACCTAAATATATATGAACAATTATAGTATTCGGCTTTGTGAATGCTTTGATTTTATTTTTGTTTATACCTTATTGTAGTTTTAAGTGTTTTAGTGTGTTTAAAAAAAAATATTAAATTTAATTTTTAATTGCTTTTGGTGTGTGCGAGAAAATTAAGCAAAAGAGTATTTTTTTCTTTTTTTTTGAATATGAAAGGGAAGTTTTTTTCTAACAAAATTTGCGTTCATTTATGGGCTTGACTTTTAGAAAGTCTCTGCTAAGAAAAACTGGGTTGGCTTTCCATAATTCGATATTGAGATAAATTCGCTATCGGAGTATCGTTTTTGCTTTCCGTAAACACAAATATCGTCGTGCTGTATCGCGCTGTTCTTTAGAAACGTAAGAAAGTCTGAACACAGCTTTTAACAGATAATAAAGGCCTTCGATGCACTTCTTGAAAATTTTTAGGAAAAGTTTACACTGTGCAACAAGATTCTATGTAATTGTTGAAACCAAAAGAATAGGAAACTTTACCCTTTCATATCAAAACCTCACACTGGATTTTTGGTCTGGTTTCATTTTTATTTGTATTTAAAGTTGGTTACCCTATGTATAGGGAGAAGTGATCAAATCTTGATAAAATTAAAGAATTAAGTACTTACGAAATGTGTGTTATATTACGGTTTCTTGGGTTAAGGAATAAATTTTTTATGTTTATTTTTACATAAAATGGCGCTGTGGCACAATTGCATATTCATTTTAAGCAGCAGAAGCGCAATGTTGCTAAGACATCATAATGTTGCTGTGGCAACATGTTGCGTGGTGTTTTTACTGCTCATACCCTGCAAAAAAGTGTGCGACGAGTCTCTAAAAAGATTTGTCCGGGAGCGCTCTCTTTCGGGTACAATTAGTCTACAATTGTTCCCAATTGTACCCGAACGGGTACATATGTATACTAATTGTAGACGAATTGTACCCGAAAGGGTATCAAACGGGTACAATTAGTCGCACAAATGGATGTGTCGCATTTGCTACCCGTTCGGGTACAAAACGGGTACAATTGTGCGCTTTTGCTACCCGTTCGGGTACAAACTGGGTACAATTAGTCTCTTCATAGGACATGCTCAAACAAAAGAGAACACTTCAACCCATATAAAGAGATACAAATGGGTAGTAATCGCATGCTCCCTTGCGAGTTGTCCCGGATGTATCCCGGAGTGATCGCATTTTTTGCAGGGTATTTGGTGGAGCATTTTTAGTATATTTTTGACTTTGATGGAGCAAACAAATAACAAAAAAAAATATTGCATAATAAGTATTGTTGCTTTTGCTGCTGTTACTGTTATTTTTAGTACATATTGCTGCAAGGCCAGCTCAAAGGCAAAGGCGTATGCGCAGTAGAGCGTATCGCCAAAAAAAAGTTCGCCGTATGCCCCCACATATGATTTCCATTTCGAAAACATTTCTGGAAAATTTTTTTATTTTTTTTTTGGGTGCCGCTATATGTCACTAACATTCATTTTTTTCATATCTTCGGCATTTATGGTCCGATCCCTAAGTTTGATACACCAATCTCTTTGGCTTGAGAGGAGGGTCTCTACCTAATAATTGTATTAACCCTGTGTGTGCCATTGGGGTCACTTCTACCCAGTACTTAGTTTATACCACCTTAGTGTAACTTTTTTCCAGCATGTTAAACGTCATCAAAAACATTAATCTTTTGCAAGATAAGTATTTAGATCGCTTCAGTAGAACTGGAAATAAACACACATTTTACATTACTAGGAATATAAGTTTTTCGCTTCCTGTGATCTTTTAGGCTGATTTTCTGAAGAGACTCCTACGGAAATTTTATGCCGCTGTGGTGCAGTGGGTAGAGTGCTCGCCTGCTATACCAGAGGTCGCAGTTTCAAACCCCAGTCCGAGCAAACACCAAAAAAAAATTTCTAATTAGTAAAAATCCAATTATTGGGTTTTCTAAGAGCAGCGGTCACCTCTCGGCAGTGGGCGGCATACCCCCGAGTGTATTTCTGCCATGAAAAAGCTTCTCACATAAAATGCATTCACCGTTCGGAGCCGGCATAAACTGTAGGTCCACCCAATTAGTAGGAAAAACAAAAGGAGCACACCTCGAATTGGGAGAGAAGCTCGGCCATAAAACTCGTCAGAGTTATAATAGCGCCATTGTATTATATTATTATATGTATCTATTTTGGCTTCAAGGCCTATGAATACAGGCACATAGCTTAAACAGACTCTTCCAACTACCTTGGAGAATGAATGCAAATATTTTACTTTCTCTGTCGGTTAGTATTGAAAAATTTGCTATTGTGGCATCCTCTGGACTAAGTTAAACCTCTCTAAGTATTTGACAGTGCAACGTTTAACAGGGGTGCAAGTAAGAAATGTAAACAAGGTACGATACGGTGCTAATGTGCTAAAGGCCGATTATTTCATGCGATCGGTGATTTTTAAGCTTCTTCTAGGCCTCACGGTATTATAACGATAGAAGTTGAATTTCGGCCTTACAGCTCGTTATGCAAATGTATGTATGTTTGAGCCATTCTACTCTCAATACTTTTGAATTAGAGCAACTGCGAATACGATTGCCAAGGCGGTTGGCATTTTTGCTTCGATTTTTTTTTTGTAAGCGGCTGCAACTAAGCCTTCAACTTAGCATTCACTTGCTTATGAGTCTAGCACTTTAGCCATCATTAAAACACGCCAACCGCCTTAAGCACACACAAAAAATTATCCACAACCTTGCAAGGTCAACGCACAGAGAGCGGCACACAGGTGTAGCTGGAAATATTATACAACACCCAAATATTTCAAATCAAAACAAATCAATCAAATGACAACAAATTTACGTATTCAATATCTATGTAGCTACAAATCAATAATATTTAAGATAACTGAAAGAGATTGTATAAATTAATATTATATTAAAATTCATTACATTTCCCTTTTATTACACCACAAATAACAATAGCGTTCATTAACAAGCCAATTAAACAGCCGGACAAAATAAAATTATGCAAAAATTTAAAAAATGTCCAAAGTGCATATAGGGAGAGATACATATACATATGTATAAAAAAATAAAAGTACAACAACAACAATAACAACACCAATAAATGCAAAAATAGCAGCAGTAACATTAACACGAAATACACAAAAAATTGATTACATTGGAATGTCAACTGACAAGTTGTAAAGAAACCCCCAACTGGAGGACGTTGCAGCAGCAACAAAAACCAAAAAAAAAAAAGAAAACAAAAAACTTGTTGCTGGAATACCAGCTGTTGCCATTGCAGTTGCTGTTGCTATTGCTATTGCTATTGCTATTGCTATTGCTATTGCTATTGCTATTGCTATTGCTATTGCTATTGCTATTGCTGTTGTTGTAGTTGTTGTTGTTGTTCTTGCACATATATTTTTTCTTTTGCCTATTGTTGCTGATGTCGCTGGCACTTTTTTGTTGTTATTGCTGATCTCGCTGTGAATTTAGTTGGTTAGTTAGCTGATTAAAGACAAGAGGAATTGACAAAATCACGAGGCAGCGACTGAAGCAGAGTCAGAGCCAGAGCCAGAGTCACTCCAAACGAGAAGATACCGCGCTGTAAGGGGGCACGCCAGCTAGAAGTGAGCGTGCACGAAGTGCTGCAAGAGGACGAGGAAGAGGAAGCAGCCAGCCAAGTGTGATGGTGTAGGAAGACAGCCGGCGGCACGTCATGCCATGCCTCGAGACATCGCACCGAAACTTGCTCGACCGCTTGAACGCCCAGTCGCTGAATCGCTGGTTTAGCGGTTGGAAAACAAATTAAGTGTGATTTTTTAATTAAAATAAAATCAAAAGTTTTATAAATAAAGTTAATAAAAAACAAGATATTCAGCGTAAAAATGCGCTTACACATGTAAGCGTTGCGAGCAGATGCAAGCTTGCGGATGTGCAGGCGTTTGTATGCATGTATGTATGTCAATTTTTTTTAGAGTGTGCTCAAGCATTATTCAAATTGTCACCACACAAAGTTATGTGGATTACTGTGTCAGCGGAAAAAGTGAAATATTTAGGTGTATACACAAACATACATACATACATACATACATACATACAAGCACGTATAAGCGAGAGTTTTTATTTAACAAATGTTTGTTCGCTTGGGATTTGAGCATGTTTGCTTGTTGAATGTATGTAGATAAAGCCATAAACATAAATACTTAGCACCAACGAAAAGGCATTTAAACGTGTCTCTAATAGAGGTAGAAAGGTTTTTTGGGCGTAATCGAATGCTTTTGTTGAATTACACCTAGCACAGACACACTCAGACATAAGCTTAGGTGGCCAAAGTAGGGCAAAAAGTATGTCTATAATTGGAAGATGGATTGAAGGTTCTTTGCACTGCTGAAAAAATTTACAATCATTCATCTTAGCATTCAATGATTGGTGTGACTGTTTTATTGTAATTAACATTTTTTCCAATATTTTGATTGCAAAAAACGACAATCAACAATAATTTACATTCGATCTATTGTAATCAACTTGATTTACGAAGCAAATTGACTGCAATAAATTTTTTTTTAATTATTGCACTCTTAATTTTAACAGTCAAATTGATTTATAAAAGAAAATTGATTGCAATCAAATTTTGTGTAAATTATTGCAATTGTAATTTTTGCAATCAAATAGAGTTACGAAGGAAGTTGATTGCAATACAATTTTTTTTTTAATTAATACAATCGTAATTTTTACAATCAAAATGGATCTCCGCAGAAAATTAATTACAATACAATTTTTGTAAATTGTTGCACCTCTAATTTTTACAATAAGAATGATTTACGATTAATGTTGCTTACAATAATTTTTTTGTAAATTATTGCAATCAAAATTTTTTTAATCAAAATGCTTTACGATTAAAAGTGATTGTAATAAAATTTTTTGTAAATTATTGCAATTTATTCGCTACTAATGTTTAATCATACAATAATATGTAAATATGTACATATGTATGTGCATAAGTTAGAAACGAATTATAGTAGGAAAGAAACTAGCAACAAATTTTCTATCAGATGTCGAAGGCAGGCAATAGCTCAGCGATATATTGTGGAACGATCCTCCGTCATCCCTTGTCAAGTTTGGTTTGGAGACAAACCGGTTTCGGCTAATATGCGCCATCTTCAGTGTCTTTTTTCGTTCAGCGGTTAGAACTGTAGTTATTGTACTGCAAGGTGCGCAAGTTCGAGTCTTGGCAGAAGCAAAAGTAACCTGATGAGTCATAGAGGGATCTAAGGTGAAACAGCTGTAGTTACATCCATGCTTAAAAAGTTCTAGTTTCTAAAAAAAATGTAATTTTTATAATCAAAATTGATATACGTAGAAAATTAATTACAATACAATTTTTGCAAATTATTGCACTTTTATTTTTTACAATAAGAATGCTTTACGATTGAAGTTGATTGCAATAAATTTTTTGTAAATTATTGCAATCATAATTTTTATAATTAAAATTATTTGCGAGGGAAATTGATTGCAATCAATTTTTTCCAAATAATGACAACTGTAAATTTTACAGTGAAATTGATTTATGATGAAAATTTATTACAATAATATGTTTATAAATAAATTTATAAAATTTATTACAATAAAATGTTGTAAAATAAAAATTATTTGTGATTCAATTTGATTGCAATCATTTTTTTCTAATTATTGCAATTGTCGTTTTTACAATAAAATTGATTTACGTGGGGAATTGATTGCAATCAAATTTTTCCAAATAACTACAACTGTAATTTTGCAATCAAATTGTTTTATGAAGAAAATTTATTGCAGTAAAATGTTTGCAAAATTATTGCGTGTGTAATTTTCACAATCAAAGCTAATTGCAATTTCAAACAATTTATCTCATTGCAAAGCAATTTGATTACAATTTTTTAAAGCTCTCACGAACAGCCGGTTTTTGGCCCGAATTAAATAGATTTCCATTATGCATATGCATGTAATATTAAATATTCATTCCTTCCCATTAGGGATGGGCCTATTTGAATAAAAATTATTCGAATAAAAAATCCTTTTATTCGAAAAGTATTCGTAATTCGAATAATATTTAAAAGTCCCACTACTACTTCCCATTTTAGCTTTCCATATTTTTGTATAAATTTGTGTGTATTTTAATTTTGCAATGATTTTTAAACATGTAGGCTTATTAAACAAACAAACAAGCAAGCAAGTTTCGCTATATAAAAATGTATAAGTATATAAATATATATTTGTGTACTTATGTATTTATATACGCACTGGCACGAGTTCAGGGTTGAAAAAGTAATTTTTCCACTTTTCTTCGCTGCAGCCGGTTATAATAATTTTTAGTACTTACTTTACTTTATACTACTTGTACACATTGGACTTAATTATTTTGTTATTGTTTGTTATTTTTCTTGTTCTTCTTAAACACACAATTGATATTATTCCTGTAATACTGTTATTTATATATAAGTATATGTATTTACATATGTACCCAGCAAGAAATCTACGCTTTATTTAAGAATTATTACAGAGCATGTAAAGGCTTCCGAAATAAGGCCTGAGAATTTTAAAGGAAGCTGGGCGAAGGCTTAAAATAAGGCTGATCTTCCTGTGCTGATGTCATCAGGCCGTAAGTAATACGCTCTCTCAGAGCGCACCTTTCTCTTAGGCTTATCCACATTTGAAATAAGGCTTATTTAATGCCTTATTATGGCCTGATGATCAGGCCTTATGTGGTGTATTTATAAATGTATTATATAAATGTTTTGATAGTACATAAAGTGTTTTTGTTTAGCTGCATAATTCACATTTTTTGCGCAGTTTAAGCGTTGCGGCAATTTAATAACAAAAAAAAATATTCTGCTAGGGTTGAAACATTATTATTTATACATTTTTATTTGTACATGTACATATACATACATATGTATATATCGGAATGAGATAAGTACTTGCACTTAAACATTAAACACTTAATTGCATGTCAGTTGAAAATGGACTGAAGCGACAATACGCAATTTTTACGCTCGCCACACATTGTACTTTGCTCACTAAATCTCAATTCCCTTTCTCTCTCTTTGGGATATGTTAAAATATAGCATTAAAATGTTTGGAGCAGAGATAATGAGTGCAAGTAGCAGCAGCGCTGCCAGTCTATTCCAGTTTTACAACTTAGCTTCTGCTTAGGCTTACGAGTCTGCTTGCTGGGTATGTACAATGTACATATGTTTGGTATGTATTAATTTCCCTCCGCCAATAACACTTCAAAACAATCAAAAAATGTGGAAATGTGAAACGTTGCGTATACGCACTGTAAAACCGCGGCATGTGCCGCAACGCGCACAAATTTATAAACAAAATACATACATAGTATGTATGTAGAGAAAAACTAGAAATTTTGTGTAAATTAAAAATCTATGAACATATGGATGTGTTCATTTTTTTAACTTTTTGCTAAAATTTTTATTGATACTTGCTTATTACATAGAGCTTTCTAAGTACATAGTACATAAATACGCACTTGTTAGTATTTTGCTTACTCACTCTATTGCAATTATGTAAATATGATGTGTATGATGTGTATAGTCAGTTGCGTAGTAAATTGTTGTTTATGTTTATATTTACTTCCATATGTGTATGTATGTATGTAGATATATGTATGTGCCTAGTTATTTTTATACTCAGCTGTACTAGTACACAGAGTATTATAGTTTTAATCACATAACGGTGGATTGTAACAGAGTGAAATAATCGAGAAAGATATAGACTTATATATATCAAAATGATCAGGGTGAAAAGAGAAATCGATTTAGCCATGTCCGTCCGTCCGTCCGTCCGTCCGTCCGTCCGTCCGTCCGTCCGTCTGTCCGTCCGTCCGTCCGTCCGTCCGTCTGTAAACACTCTAACTCGCGCAAAAATTGAGATATTTTGATGAAATTTGAAATGCAAGTTGATATCGACACTGGGACGGTTGGTATTGAAAATGGGCGAAATCGGACCATGACCACGCCCACTTTTCCTATATAGAAATAATCGGAAATTTGGTATCTCAGTCACTAATATAGCTGGAGCGATGAAATTTTACCCACGTGTTGAGCTCAGGCCACTAGGAAGAAATTTGATGAAATTTTGGAAAATGGGCGGTGCCACGCCCACTTATTAAGGGTCAAACCTTGAAAGTTTTATATGTCATAACTCAGAAACCATTGAAGATATATCGACAAAATTTGGTATGCGTGATTTACTTACTTAGGCATACGTTTGGACGGAAAATAGTTAAAATCGGTTGACGGCCACGCCCACTTTTATATATGTACATTACAAAGTGACCTAATAAAAACATTTTAAGCCATATCTCTGTCAAATATAAAGATCTATCAATGAAATTTTGTCGCGGGAGTCCAACTGCGGACATAAAACGAAAAACACAAAAATTTTGGAATATGGGCGTGGCACCGCCTCTTTTTATAAACAGGAATATACGAGATTTCTGAGCCCATAACTCGACAAATAATTTATATATAATGACGAAACTTGGTGTGTACACTTTCATTACTTGTGGTAATACACGATCAAAATTTTAGCGAAATCGGTTGACGACCACGCCCACTTTTATATATGAGAACTATAAAGGGGCCTAATAAAAACATTTTAAGCGATATCTTGGTCAAATATAAAGATAATTCATTGAAATTTTGTGGCATGACTATAGACCGGAAACAACAAATAGAAAAATTTTGGAAAATGGGCGTGGCACCGCCTCTTTTTACACAAAGGGATATACGAGATTTCTTAGCCTATATGTAACTCGACAAATAATTGAGATATTATGACGAAACTTGGTTTATACACTTTTATAACTTGTGTTAATAGCCGGTACCCTGACATAATCCCAAGGGGCATAATCCCAAATTTTTTATTTGGGATTATGTCACTCCCCCTAGGGTGACATAATCCCAACTTTTTTACTTGGGCTTATGTCACCCTAGGCGTAGTGACATAATCCCAATTGGGATAATGTCATTTTCAAACCCAAAAAAACATTTCAGTAGTCTTTCTTAGATTTTATTACATTCAGCAAAAAATTAAAGCTGACAATAAAGTAATGTTGTTATATAATAATACATTGAGTATATGTATAAGATGAAATATGTATGTACTTAAATACACATGTTCTCAAAAAATTACTTTAAAACTAAAAAATTACGTTAAAATTAAATATATTTACATATATACAGACTGTTTTCAATAAAACGATAGGTATATAAATATTTGTGTACATTGTATATATGTCTATAAAAAGATGAAAATTTGGAAGAAAAAATCGCGCGATTTTTGATTCCAAATTTTAGCCTGCGGCGCTTTTTTTTTTAATAGATCGATAGGTGTATACATATGTATGTACATATGTCTATAAAAAGATGAAAATTTGGAAGAAAAAATCGCGCGATTTTGATTCCAAATTTTCGCCTGCGGCGCTTTTTTTTAATAAATCGATAGGTGTATACATATGTATGTACATATGTCTATAAAAAATAAAAATTTGGAAGCAAAAATCGCGATTTTGCTTCGCACTAGTACCTACTCGAGTGATTTGGTATTCTGGCTTCCTTTTATTTGGGATTATGTCACTCCCACATAGGTGACATAATCCCAAGTAAAAAAATTGGGATTATGTCACACCATGGTGAGTGACATAATCCCAAATTTTAAAATTGGGGTTATGCCACTTGGGATTAAATCACGGCACCTTAATAGCCACGCAAAAATTTATTGAAATCGGTTTATGACCACGCCTACTTTTTAAGAAAGATATTTCTGGAACACCCTTTGGGAATTTGTAACGTGACATCTTTGTAACTGGAAGTCATAAAGGAATGAAATTTTGCACAAAGTATAATATTGATATGCTTAGTTGGATGACTGATAAAAATTTAGAAAATGGGCGTGACTACGCCCACTTTATGCAGCACTCGCTTTATATAAAGTACACCGTGTTTCCATCAAACGCAAACAAACAATGAAAGAATACAGCTGAGTATCTAATGTTCGATTCCACTCGAACTTAGGCTTCCTTACTTGTTACTTTACAATTTACAACAGCGCGAAAGAGCAAAGCTAAAAATATACATATTTCAATTACATTAGCTATACCCCATTGGATTTGATGATAATTATGTATGTACATTAGAGTGCGTTTAAAATTCAAATTAACGATATTTTACTGTATCGCCCCCTCAATCTGTAGTACCTAACATGGTCAAAGATATCACACATAAATTTTGGTACCGATTGGTGGCGATTAAGGCGTGGCGCATTGAGCTCAAAATCCCGAAAACTTTATGAAGGGTGAAAAAATCAAAATATTTTTTTTAATTATATTATACCCAAAATTAATAGTTCTATACCCAAGGATAACAAATATAAATTTTGGTTCCGATTGATGGCGGTTTAGTGGTGTTTTAAGGGGGTCAATGTTCACATTGCCATAGAAGACTTACATTTTTAGTGTCGCATATGGTAATCTGAACTTTGACCCCCTTGAAACACCAGTAAACCGTCATCAATCGGGACCAAAATTTATATTTGTTATCCTTGGGTATAGAAGTATTAATTTTGGGTATTAGATAATTAAAAAAAATATTTTGATTTTTTGGCCCTTCATAGAGTTTTCTGAACTTTGACCTCAATGCGCCACGCCTTAACCGCCACCAATCGGGACCAAAATTTATGTGTGATATCTTTGACCATGTTACTACAGATTGAGGGGGCGATACAGTCTTTTTATGAACTTTTAAATTTTTCATACAAATTAAAAGCACCCTAATGTACATACTATGTTCTAGATAGACATGAGGAAAGTGCAGTAATTTTCCAGTTCCACATGCATAAATATTCTTGGATGAGCGGAACTTTTAAACATTCCACTACCACGACTTTTTTCCACCAAAGCTTCATTCATTCAAAATTAGTTATATAGACATAAACTTCCCTACGACTTGCATATCATCGTTTTATAATATCTCATATTATCACATCGTTATATTTTCGTATCATCATATCATCATATCAACATATTATATCATCATATTATATTTTCATATGGTCATATCATCATATCCTCATATTATCATATCGTCATATCACCATATAATCATATAATGTTATCGTCATATTGTCATATCGTCATACCATCATATAATCATATCATAATATTGTCATGCCAACATATTATATGTATCACCATTTTATCATATTTTCACATTGGTATATTATCATTTTTTCATATCATCATATTGTCATATATGTAGGCATATCATCATTTTTTTATATTATCATATCATCATATCAGCATATCATCATATTATCATCATATTTTCATATCATCATATATCATTTTATCAACATTTAATCGAGTTATGTACATATATGCAAGTTTATTATAAGTCAAACAAAAATCATAAATTAAATAATAAAATTAAGAAATATGTATGTATGTACATATATTTTTACCAAAATTTATTTATTTTCAAATTTATTAGCATTATTTTTAAAGTTGCTTGTATTTTGTATTTGTATTTGTATTTGTATTTTTGTTTTTATTTTTTTTTTTTTATTTAACGCCTATTTTTGGCCGCTGTTGTTACTTGAGCCGTTTCTGTCTCAAACCAATTGGTTGTTTTATACTTTGACAACGCATTAATAATAAAATGTGTATGAAATAAAAACAACAACAAAAATACATAGCTCAATAATCACACAGGTGGTTCGCTGCTATTTAAGCTTTATGTATGCTTCTACATATATCTCTCTGCCGAGATGTGTACATACATATCATAGGTGGGCATTTTCAAGTATCACCAGTACTGCATTACCAGTATTCAAGCAGTAAAATGCTTGTCTTTGACTTTCTACCGAAAATTTTCGCAAAACTCAGTTTAAACTCGAATATTTTGCAACATAAACTAATATTTTAATAGCTATTGCAATTTTATGAGCATTCAGTAAGCTTTACTGCACTTGCATTTTTACTGCATTCTGAGTTTACTGCAGTATGCCCATCTATGACTCATATGTACATATGTTCAGCTGATTAACCGACTGTCAGTTTTTTGTCTGCTTAAATTGCGTGACCGATTATTTGTCTATCAAAGTTTGCGGTTTACACATTTGAAAAAACCTAACTCGCTGTGCTTATACGGCTATCACGTTTGAATTGTTGTTTCTGTTATTTTATTGTTCTATCATTTGTATAAGTCTATGTACATAAATACCCTGCCGGAAAATCAGAAACTAGAAAGCAAAATTTCTAGTACAGAACTGGCGAAAAGGTGTCAAAAAGGCACTAGTTCAATTGGAGTTAGATGCCCACCAGTTCAGAAGGGGTTAATTGAGTGATCATGCACATTTCTACAATTTCCATAGTATAATATATTACAGATAAATATATTAAAAACAAGATATTAAAAAAAGTTATAAATATAAATATATTACTAGTCAGAAACTATCGAAATTTATGCAGCGGCGGACAATAATGTTGTCGAAAAACACACTAGAAGCGGACTAGCTTGGAACTAAAAATTTTCCCTACGGGGCATGCAAGCAAATCATTAGACTTAAATTTTTGTGTTACAAATTTCTCATCTTTACTGGCGGCTGCACTGATTTGCCAATTTAAAATATTTGAGTTATGTATTTTTTAAGGTTTTTGTTGTTGTTGTTTTATTTTTTGTAAATATTTTTACTTTTTATTTATTGTTGTGTTTGTTTGCTGATAGTACCCACAAAATATATGTATGTATGTATATTCTGCCTTCAAGGTTGGCTTAAAGCTATGGCTTCCATATACATATTTACATCATTTGTATGAAAGAATTACGGAGCACGCCTCGTATTTGGGAGAGAAGCTCAGCTCCACTTTAATATAATACAGCACCTGCATTTATTTTCAAATCACTGTAAATTTTTCAATGAAACTTTCAGGAAATGTTCTCTGGATGCTAATTTATTTATTTTAACACCCTCGTCATTATTTAATTCATTAACGCGGAAGGTTGTTCTACGCATCGAGATATAAAATTCTAGGGCCTAGGAATTTTTCTGTGAAGAAGAAGTGTGTTCTACGCATCCGGCCAATTTCGATCACAGTTTTGTGATCTGAGAGACTTCCTCTATACCTTGAAAAATTTTTGTAAAATTTTCTGAGAAACTCGGCATAAAACTCCTTAAATAAGCTTCTAAAACACTATTAGAAGATTTTCTTAGCCTGAGTTTTTTTTTTTGACTGAAATTATATTATGGATTTATTTTTTCCTAAACACTAGTAAAAATTGCGGTCTAGTGCATAAAGAAAGATTTACATATGTATGTATGTACATTAGCGTGGTCCTCAAATGTATAAACACAAATTATACATCACATTTCGTGAACCACACCCACTCGGTCGATGCTAATCTAGTCGAAGATACCACGTATAAATTTTGGTCCCGATCGGAGATGGTTAAGGGGAGTCACACAGGGGTCAGAGGTCATATTACTATATGTGCCTTAATTGTCTCCAATAGGGACAAAAATTTATATGTGATATCTTTGACTGTGCAATTACCGATCTAGAGGGTGAGGACGATCAAAATCGCTAATTTAATTTTTTAAGGATCACCCTAATGTACATAATTAAATCATAAATTTATTGAGTTTCAATAAAAAAGTATCAATTCCTCGTTAATGCAGCGACAACAAATTAATTTACATAGGTTAAACACTTGTCCACATCAAAGATAAATTTCAATTAATAAAATGTTATATGATACATTGAGAGTTAAACTAAATAGATATGCATTTGTAAAAGTATGTACAAAATTTTTTACTATTTAAAACTTTTTTCCATTTCTTTCTCCTTAAAACTTTTCCAGATTGCAACATAAGCCAAAATCAAACAACAAAAAAGCAACAAAAAAATCGAAGCCATAAAAAAGAACAATTATTACTAACAAGTCAAATATGTGAATGCAAAAATACCGCAATGCAAATTGAATTATGTGAACAAGAGCACAAAAATTGGGCAATGACACAAAAGTAAGACGACCCTCAAATGACTCAATGAAATACATATGTATGTATCAAAAATCCACACACAAAAAAAAAGCACACGAAAGTTGTCGAATTGCATGCAACTTGTTGCAAAAGACACCAAAGCAGCAGCTCATATTACATGAATAAAGCGCAGGCAACAGAATTGCGAAAGAAAAAAATTGGAATAAAATAATTTGAAGGAAAAAAAAATTTGAGAAAAAAAATCAAAGCCAAGTCAGCCACAAAGGTGCCGAAACAAAATTCTAGAACAAAAAAAAACAAACAGCAAACAAGTCGACCAACGTCAAATGGTAAAGCCGGCAGTTTGAACTAAATGTAGTGCCATCGTCAGCAATTGCTGCAAACATACATATGCACATATAAAGGTACATACATATGTACATATGTGTAGAAATATAAATACATTTCATTTTGTGCCATCATCATCAATTCACCGTTCACATTTGACCAATAGAGCCAATGGAACAGAGCAGAATCAGCAGCAGAAGCAGCCGCCATTTTAGAAGTTACCAATGTTGTTAAAAGCAGTATAAAAGCAACAACAACAAGAACAACAGTAGCGCAGTAGCAGCAAAATGCATGAAAATGTAAAAGAAACGTAAAAGAAAGCAGAAAATAAAGAACCTTGTAATAAAGTGGAAATGGTATACTTTCCACACACACGCACATAAATTACTTTTCTTCACCTTTCCCCCCATTTCATCACATCGACAATCTAAATGTTGTTACCATCATTAACAGCAACATTAGTAGCAGCAATACACTTGCCAAGAAGAGTTGATGAGCTTAGTTTAGTGACAGAAACGACGACGTCAGCAGCGACGACGCTGACAGCCAATCGAGCAGCAAACAGCAGCGCAAACGAGGGCAGCAAAGCCAGCGAAGAAGAGGAAGGTGATAATTTAGTTTTAATAACAAAGAAACAGCAGGAGGAGCAACAACAACAACCAAGTTGTATTTAACAACAACAACTAAAGCATCAGCAGCAGCGTCAGGAGCAGCAGCACCCAGTACCTTGCCAGCAATACCTCGAGCAGTCGCTTTTCACATTTCGAATATTGGTTTTGAATCTATAGAAGCAACGCAACCTAAACGACGAACTTGGGTAGCAAAGAAAGTTATAAGGTAATTTGAATAATTTTTATATTTTTACTAGCAAATTCCCATTGCGCTTCGCAGCTACGAAATATGTATATTTTTATGTCAAATGGGTCTTTCGCTTTTCCTTCCGCTTTCTCCCACACCTACTCTATCTCCCACTCTTACTCTAACTCCCACCAACTTCCCCTCCCTATCCCTTTTCGTTTCCTTTCCCTCTCCCTTTTCCGTCCAGTTTCAATTTGCGTTCCCTTTCCCTTTTTTTCCCTTCCCTTCCCTTTCCTTTCCTTTCCTTTCCTTCCCTTTCCTTTCCTTCCTTTCCCTTTCCTTCCCACTTCATTTCCAATTCCTCTTATCCCTTTCCTTTCGCAAGGGAACCGGGTTGGGTATTGCATTGAACAGAGTTCCATAAGGGTCATCATTGTCTACGTATCGACACAGACCTGGTGACCCACCCTAAGCATCACAATCAAAATATCTCTATGTAGAAGCCCTTCTCAATGCCTTTCATTTGATACCAACATTGCTCAGAAACATTCCGGGTGCTTCCAGGTCTATATTTTGACCCCTATCTGGGCATCCGGGGATTTTCTTGTCTATTGTTCTTTTTTGGCCGCATACCAGTTCAAATTGGTGCTATAATAATAATAATACAATGGCGCTATTATAACTCTGACGAGTTTTATGGCCGAGCTTCTCTCCCAATTCGAGGTGTGCTCCTTTTTGTTTTTCCTACTAATTGGGTGGACCTACAGTTTTATGCCGGCTCCGAACGGCGAATGCATTTTTTTTTTGTGAGAAGCTTTTTCATGGCAGAAATACTCTCGGAGGGTATGCCGCCCACTGCCGAGAGGTGACCGCTGCTCTTAAAAAACCCAATAATTGGATTTTTACTAATTAGAAAAATTTGTTTGGCTCGGACCGTGGTTTGAACCCGAGACCTCTGACATAGCAGGCGAGCACTCTACCCACTGCACCACAGCGACCACAAATTGGTGCTAATCATATTAAAATCAGTCCAGACGCTCAATTTCATAGGATATTTCCTCAACCTCACCCGCTAGGTCGATGCTAATATAGATAACACATATAAATTTTTGTCGCTCAGGGATCAAAGTTCAGAAAACTCTACGTAGGTTCAAAACATGGAGTTTAATTTTTTGCATATGTACATACCGACTGCCCAAAATCAATTGTCCTGTACCCAAAAATACCCGATCGGAGACGGCTAAGCGGTATTCAGATTATCATATAAAGACCAAAAAATTAAATTAGTTTTTTTTCTAATGTTCAAAATCGATAGTCTTGTGCTCAAGGTTACAAAATATAAATTTTGGTCCCGATCGGAGACGGTTAAGGGGTGTTGCACAGGGTCCCATATGGTTATCTGCACTATCACCCCTTTGCAACACCCCTTAACCGTCTCCGATCGGGACCAAAATTTACCTATATGTGGTATCTTTGACTGCACTTTAACCGTTTTAGGTGGTGAGACTGAAAAAAAAAAATTTAATTTGATTTTAAGTACCACCCTAATATACATATATGTATAAATTCCTTCTTATTTCAGTATGAAGACATTGTTTCTCGAATTATTTTTTGTAATTCCTTGAGCGATGTTCTTGTAAAATTTATGACGTTTTTGTGTAGTGACTCCGTTGCTCAATTTGCATGGCCACCCTTGCTCCAGAACGCAAAGCCCTTAAAGTGCCTAATACCCAATAACGCACAGTAACTAATATTCTGTGATGGGTACACAATCCTTTGCAGCTAAAATTCTGAAATTTTGTATTTAGAGCATTTATTGTACACAAAGCGCTGTCGGCGAAAATCATCGGTATCGGATGACTATAACATGGAGATCCCATACTGCGATTTTGGGTTAAGGAAAAAAGAGTGCATTCTAGTTTTCCTATACAGGAAGATAAATTAATATTATAAAATATTGCTCATATATTGTATTGACCTATCTTTAAGAAATTTGCAAAAAAATTTAAGATATATTGTACACAGCAAGAGATAATCGCGAAAATATGCGATTTTCGGCATTCAGCCTCCATAACCGAAAATCAGGCTATATCTCGAAAACGGATCATCCGATTTTAGTTTCGATTTCATATCTGGATTCAGCATAAAATTCTGCTTCAACTCGATGTGCTGCATATTGACCTGGATATTTTTTTGTCGATTTTTGCCAAATTTTTATTTTCAAAAATTCGTCTTGGTTCATAAAAACCAAATTCCGGAACATCAAAATTAATTTTAGGCAAATGTCGTGGAGGAGTTTTCTACTCAGAAAAATGAGAGGAATCCAAATTTCGATCGCGCGGTATCGATTAATTTCCCTCCATACAAATCGCCCCACCCTAATGTATGTACCTACCTCTTCTTCAGAATCATCTCTGCTCTTCTTTCTTGTGCAATATGTTGCATAAATTTATTTTCACAACCCTAAAAAACATGCGAAAAGATTGATTGCATTTCAGCCAATAACAAATAAATAAACAATTGTGAAATTGAGTTCAACTTACAACTTACCGCAAAGCGTATTGAATGCAGTGTTTAAAAAACTGGCATAAGTTTCATTTCTGTTGATTTTGATTTTGATTCCGCTTTTAAAAAATCAGAAGTCGCAGTTAATCAATATGAAAAAATATGAAAATGAACGATTTTGCCTGATTTTGATTTTGCGTTGATTTCATATTGCTCAAAATCAAAAGCGGCCTGATTTCAAAATGAACGATTTTGCCTGATTTTGATTTTGCGTTGATTTCATATTGCTCAAAATCAAAAGCGGCCTGATTTCAAAATGAACAATCTTGCCTGATTTTGATTTTGTGCTGATTTCATATTGCTCAAAATCAAAAGCGGCCTGATTTCAAAATGAACAATTTTGCCTGATTTTGATTTTGTGCTGATTTCATATTGCTCAAAATCAAAAGCGGCCTGATTTCAAAATGAACGATTTTGCCTGATTTTGATTTTGCGTTGATTTCATATTGCTCAAAATGAAAAGCAGCCAAATATCAAAATTAGCGATTTTGCCTGATTTTCATTTTCTGCTAATTTTGATTTTGTGCTAATTTCATATTGCTAAAATCAAAAGCAGCCAAATATCAAAATCAATGCTTTCACAGTTTTGCTATTTACGCTTACATGCGCATACATACACATGTATGTATACAAACGTAATACAGAGGGTAAGAAATTACGTACATACGCACATGTGTTCATGTAAGCGTAAATAGCAAAACTGTGAAAGCATTGATTTTGATATTTGGCTGATTTTGATTTTAGCAATATGAAATTAGCACAAAATCAAAATTAGCACAAAATGAAAATCAGGCAAAATCGCTAATTTTGATATTTGGCCGCTTTTCATTTTGAGCAATATGAAATCAGCGCAAAATCAAAATCAGGCAAAATCATTCATTTTGAGATCAGGCCGCTTTTGATTTTGAGCAATATGAAATCAGCACAAAATGAAAATCAGGCAAAATTGTTCATTTTGAAAACAGGTCGCTTTTGATTTTGAGCAAAATGAAATCAGCGCAAAATCAAAATCAGGCAAAATCGTTCATTTTGAAATCAGGCCGCTTTTAATTTTGAGCAATATGAAATCAGCACAAAATGAAAATCAGGCAAAATTTTTCATTTTGAAATCAGGCCGCTTTTGATTTTGAGCAATATGAAATCAGCGCAAAATCAAAATCAGGCAAAATCGTCATTTTAAAAAGCGACGAATATCAAAATCAAATAAAATCAAACATTTCACGACTTTTGCTAATTACGACTGCAGTTTTTTAAACACTGATTGAATGCAAAGCAATAAAATATTTTTCGGCCATTCATTAGCTGCATATTTCATACTCGTATTGCATAAAATTTTGGAATACATATTTGTAATCAATACGCAATGCCGCAGAACTGAGAGATATACATACGTAAATTTGCAGATAACATCAATAATGTTATATGCCCTTCACATTACTGTTTATTTAATTACCTGTTTATTGGGGGAAAAGTAGATATTTATACATTCATACATACATACTTTCCAAAACACAAACACTCACTCACTCGCCGACTTTTCCACAAGCAGCCAACGCGCGCGCAATGCAAGTGCCACTTTAATGGCCCCCATAAGCATCATTAAACGCCTGATGATGATCCATTTTCATAGGTGTACATAAATGTGTTTATTTATCTGGATATAAAAATATTGTTTTACGTGTACAAGTGTGTAAACAACATACCTTTGTATGTACGTTATGAAAAGCAGAGAAGCAATTAATCTTCACATCAAAAAAAATAAAATGCGTGGACCACCTTTCACAACTCTGCGCTTGTGGTCCAAAATATATAAATTTTTATTGTAAGCAAAAACGTGAAATGTGGCAAAAAATGCGTGCAATATTATTTTCATAATTTCATTTTTTTTTTTGTGATTTGGTGAGGTGTTGACGCATAAACCGCCAGATGCTACATTTTGCCAAATGTTGCATATTATTAAAAATTTATTATTAATAGTTAAATCTATTTTTAACACCAGTGCCAATGCCATCAAAGACAAAAATATGTTTTGAGAAGCATTTTCTTCCCCATATAAAAATATATTAGTTAGGTTAGATTATACTGGCTGACCAGTGATGACCTCAATAGACAATGTAAGACCGTAGTGTTACCAGAAGAGTTCTTGAACATGAACGCTCCTAGGTTAAACGCCTGTACTCAAACTTAAAAGCAATCCCATCCCGTCCCTCTGAGTTAATTTACCTGTATTTTAGTTACTGATTCGAGATCACTGAATAAGACTGCCTATAGTAGTCGAAGACGTAGCCTAGAAAATGAAGGAGACGATCAGCGAACATGGTCTACCGTCTCTTCATGCAATACGCATCCTAGGCATACATTATCAACAACTATATTAATTTCGTATACATGTGATGCGTGTCCTGTGAAAGTCTCGATTATCAGTCCACACTCATCCCTCCTCAGGGATAGTAACCGTTTATTTAGCTTCAGATCTTATCTCTATCCCTTCATATCGTCACCTCTTAAACACACCTCTACGCCTCTATTGCGACATCAAGATACATATGTATGTATGTATGTATCGTGAATAACATAACCCTGCAAAAAATGCGCCTAATCCGTGATGTGTCCGCGATCACTCGCAAGGGAGCATGCGACTAATAAAACTTTTGATCTCTTTGTATAGAATGAAATATTCCCTTTGGTTTGAGCGTGTCCTATGGGGAGACTTATTGTACCCTTTTATACCTGAACGAGAACGATGGTAGACTACTCCATTTTGATGCCAATCGGATATCGAATGGAAATTGTAACCTTTTATACCTGAAGAAGCATATTTCAAAGTTCGTTTTTAACCTTTTGAGTACAATTTTCAACAATTAGTCTACATTTTTACCCTTCCGGCTACAATTGGGGAGTAATTGTAGGCCAATTGTACCCGAAAGAGAGGAATCGGGGACAAATATCTTTCGAGACTAATCGCACAATTTTTTACAGGGAATGTAGTCAGCTTAAGGCTATGTATAGTATATCTAAATACAATTTTTGTTTCTTACGTCGACCTCTGGCAGCTTTTTCGCTGAGCTTAGCATTATTATTGACCTTCATGAACATGTTGGCCTAATTTTTCAACTTTTGCGCCAGATTTTTTTTGCACTTTTTATTAGTAATTTTTTCAATATACAATAGGGGTATTCGCTATCCCTAGCAAGATAGCACGGCTTGCAAATATCCTAGACCAAAATATGCTACACATCGAGAGCACCCCATTGCACAGTCGTAGGAAATTTTAAGAAGCAGCTTTTCTTTTTAGCCAAAGGGACGCGTTAATCACTCACTTTTTAATAAATAAATAATTTTATTTTAGTAAATTTAATAAATACACATAAAAAATAACATTTTAAGCAAAATTCGAATGATCAAATTGAAATTGAAATTAGCAATTGGCAAATGTCAGCTGACGCAGGGTCGCAATTAATTTCCTACACTACATAGCAAATAAATATACATAGGTTTTGGTGTAGCATATTTTTGAGGTCTAGCATATTTTTGTGCGCCTGTATTTTGTTGTTGTGCGTTGTAAAACTTTGCAATCCGTGCAATCCGTGCTACGTGCTAGGGTTATGCTATGGATAGCGAATACCCCTAATATTACTCAACAGCTGTGCTAATATAAATAATAAGTCAAGGCAATATTGCAACATTGTATTGTACATTCGCATTGAGACAGCCGGTACCTAGACAGACAGTGGCTTTCACACGTACGCCAATCCTTTAATAGTTTTGTTCGCTGTCAGCAGCTAATTTACCTCATATGCCATTTATTAATAGAAAATTATAATAAAAAAGTTGTGTTCTTTTTTAATTTTAGCAATTTTCTTGCATAAATATGTAGATACATACATTGCTGGAAATAAGAATTTACTCGAAAAAATATCGCACATTCACCACGACCATTAGCGGAAAGTTTTGTACTTTCATGGAATTGTTTTTGATTTGAACATACATATGTGTATAAAATTATTGTTGCTTAACTCGTGGCACGCGGCATGAATTTTAATGATGAACGAATAATCGAACGTATCAATACAAATGAGTAGTCCACTTTCAAAAGTCGCCATCTGATTTTTTCATATTACGGCACAAATTAGAAAAATTAGAAAGATAATTTTGAATGTATTGTATTCGTATTTAATGCTGTTATATTCAGAATATCAAAGAATTTTGCAATAAATTCTTAATGGTTATTATACAGCTTTAAATACTGGCGCACAATCCATCAAAAAATCAATAGCGAAAAAATTTCACATAGCCACTTTTGAAAGTGAAAAAGTGAATCACGCAAATGTGCAATGTTTTCAAATATACTTAGTACGTAAGAAGCATAGATGGGCACTTTTAAGTATCTACCAGTAGTAATTCATTATTTTTACCCTTTTTACTGCTTACTTAAAATTTTTTACAGTAATAAGTAACGCGTTACTTATTACCTAAAATTTTTTACAGTATTAAGTATCGCTTTACTTATTACTTAAATTTTTTTACAGTATTAAGTACCGCGTTGCTTATTACTGTAAAAATTTTACAGTAATAAGTAGTCTTTACTTACTACTGTAAAAAGTTTACAGTATTTCAGTATTATTTACTGTTTACTGTAAGACTACTGAAGTAGCGAGGATACAGTAGTCTAAGAATTGGCATACACACACACGCACATTGATGAGCACAAGCGCATGCGCTAACGAGCATCTGAGGTATGATGCCCAATAAACATAATAGAAAAAAATCTCGAACGTTGAAAAACGTTTATACACATCTCTAATTCCAGAGCATTTTGAAATTCACAATTAAACGTACCTATTCTCAATTTTTTCTCAAATATACCAAGGTAAGTACCCAGGTATGTATGTATAAAGTAAGGATATGAAAAAAAAACTATATTTTTACCACAATGCTCGGTAAAACGTCAGGAAGCAAAAATTTACTTGATTTTTTTTTATAAAATCTTAACCTAGAATACAATTAAGATATTTGTTGCCACTGCTTCTAATAACATTTGGATGAAAAGCAATTTTATTTTTTCAATTGATTTTTAAGTAAATGTTTGCTTCCCGACGTTTTACCGAGCATTGTGGTAAAAATATAGTTTTTATTTTTATATCCTTAATTTATACATACCTGGGTACTTACCTTGGTATATTTGAGAAAAAATTGAGAATGGGTACGTTTAATTGTGAATTTCAAAATGCCCTGGAATTAGAAATGCGTATAAACGTTTTTTCAACGTTCGAGATTTTTTTCTATTATGTTTATTGGGCATCATACCTCATATGCTCGTTAGCGCATGCGCTTGTGCTCATCAATGTGCGTGTGTGTGTATGCCAGTTCTTAGACTACTGTATCCTCGCTACTTCAGTAGTCTTACAGTAAACAGTAAATAATACTGAAATACTGTAAACTTTTTACAGTAGTAAGTAAAGACTACTTATTACTGTAAAATTTTTACAGTAATAAGTAACGCGGTACTTAATACTGTAAAAAATTTTAAGTAATAAGTAAAGCGATACTTAATACTGTAAAAAATTTTAAGTAATAAGTAACGCGTTACTTATTACTGTAAAAAATTTTAAGTAAGCAATATTCTTTTACTGCTTACTGTTTGCTTTACTGAATTACAATTTTACTTCAGTATGCCCATCTATGGTAAGAAGCAGCTGATTTGCCTGCCGGCCGGCCGGTTTACGTTGGTATATATTTTGCATTTATTCCGCATGTAATGCCAAATAGTTTTGAGCGAAAATCAATCGCGAAACGAAAGTGAAAAATGCGCAATTACATGTTTGATTTGTAAATTGTTGTGTAAATTGTGATTTGTAAATTGTTGTTGTTTTTATTTTTTCTTCTTTTTTAATCGATTAATTTCCAATGAAATGAAATTGGCGCTTCTTAGAAAGCACAATTGTTTTACATATGTACATATATGTATGTACATCTATTATATGTATGTACATATGCACTTAAACAATAACAATTTTATAATCTTGGCCTTGAATTTGAAACTAAAAACAATCAAAATTTTGTTTTACAACAAAATGCAATAATCTAAATTTGTTCCGCATTTTCATCGATACAATGGATGAAACAAATAATGCTGTTAATTTTATTAAATGCCGAATATTAATTTAATTTTGATTTTAATATTTTTTTTTTTTTTGAAAATGTGTAAAAGTAACGAAAAAAACTAGCTGGTGTTAATACTTAATAGTTCTATAAATATTAGGCTTGGTTAGTCAAAGACCGATAAATCCAAAAACGATACATTCAAAGGCCGATAAATCCAAATACCGATAAATCCAAATACCAATAAATCCAAAAAACCGATAGATAGCACAAACTCAAAAGGCCCTACTTTGTATGGGGATACTATGCCCCATTTTTTATCTACTTTTCCAAAATTTTCTGCCACATATCATTAATCTAGGTGCAACAAACTCTGAATTATAAGAGCATAAAACTGTTCCCAGAGGGAAGGAGAGTTAGTGGAATCAATGTCCACTTTTCAAAATTGTCAATATAATCTCTAAGACCCATATACCAAATAGACTCGAGGTTAAAAAATATACATAACTAGTAAACCCGGCCACGCGATGCTGTGGCTTTCAATTGCACTGTGCGACAATTTGAGGGTGGATACCACTTATTGCTACATTAAAAAATTTTCTTGATTGCCAATTTAAATTTGACTTCCCCTTAAAAACGGCAGAATATATATCGGCTTTAAGCCCATAGAGTCTTATTAATAAAATATAAAATTAAGCATATATATAATTACTGGTTATTTTTATTTTCGTCGACCTAGATTTTGTTTTCAGAGATTTTATCCGAGGAATCCCATAGTGAAGTTTTAATGCGAATAATTTTCTACAATATTTTATCCATATACATAGCTACCTCCAAAAGGTCATATGTCGTACTTCTCTTTATCTTTCCCTTTTATTTGCGCTTTCTCGTCCCTTTATCCATTTTATTTTCCGTACTCTTCCATCTTTAGCTTCTTTTCCTTCGCCATTTCCGTTCCTTTCATTTTCCCGTTCCCTTTCTTTTTATTACAGGACAAGACCTTTCACGACACTGAAAATTTTTGAACAGGTGGCAAACCCTTTTGTAAAAATCGTAATAAATTACTCATTTTCAGGCCAAGCATTTTCATATGCCCGGCAAAGGCATTTCATATGACACTTTAAATTTAAAAATCAAACTGTGGAGTAAAAATAAAATTTGGAACAGGTGGCAACCCCCTTTGTAAAAATTATGATAAATTACTCATTTTGAGGCAAAGCACTTTCACCTGAAATCTCAAAATCAAAAAGACTATAGCGTAAAAATTAAATTGTGAACAGGTGGCAACCCTCTTTGTAAAAATTATGATAAATTACTCATTTTGAGGCAAAGCACTTTCATATGACTTCTCAAATCTCAAAATTAAAAAGACTATAGCGTAAAAATTAAATTGTGAACAGGTTGCAACCCTTTTTATAAAAATTATAATATATTACTTATTTCCACGCAGGTCCCTTTCATATGACACCTCAAATTTAAAAATCACACAAACTATAGCTTAAAATTGAATTTTTGAATAGGTGGCAACCCTTGTTGTAAAAATTGTAATAAATTACTAATTTCCAGCTCAAGCCCTTTCATATGGTACCTGAAATTTATAAATCAAGCAAAGTGTACAGGTCATTTAAATTTTTAAACAGGCGGCAACCCTTTTCAAAAAAATTAAACCTACCTGCACATCTCCAGAAACGCACCATACTACGCTACACTGCCGCGACACTTCAATTTTCGGTGCGACACTTTTGGGTATATCGCACTGCGCGACACTTTGCTGAACAATTTTTTTAATTTATTTCTCTAAAAACTTAATAATTTATTTGTCACTCACTAATCAAATTAACTTTTCTTCGTCCAACAATATTTTGCATTCATTATATTTTGAAGTGCAGTTGGCTATACCGAATTATGCGACGGTGTAACTGCACAAATTTCTGTCGTACGACGAAGTTGCCTAGTTGGTCGCGTAGTGTCGCGCAGTTCACCTCAATTGCAGCGTAGTGCGGTTGCTTCCATAAGATTACATGCAAATAATATTTTGTCGCGTCT
Organism: Urophora cardui; assembly: GCA_960531455.1. Lineage (NCBI taxonomy): Eukaryota > Metazoa > Arthropoda > Insecta > Diptera > Tephritidae > Urophora > Urophora cardui. The sequence continues at coordinate 24,494,541 of OY482674.1, read as the reverse complement.
TGCAGCGTCGCGTAGTGTAGTATGGTGCGATTCTAGCTTAAGTGAAACTTTCGTAACCGCCCTGCAGCTAGTAAGAGCGACAGTCCCGAAAACGACAGTCTAGAACTAGAGAGTTCACAACTAGCTCAGAACTGGTGCTAAAGGGATGCCGAACGGGACAGTTTATTATTGTGACTTCATGAAAAGTTTATTTTTACAGCTATTAGTTGAAAGTTGGGCAACAAAAAATGTTGCACTTTACAATAATGTTTTTTTGCTGTCTTTTGCTGGATAGTGCCAAATGGAACTTGGTTAAATGGACGTACATAAAACCAAAATAATATCACTTGGCATTTGTAGGTTATTGGCGACAATTCCACCTTTTGTGTAGTTAAGTTTAAAAAAATTGGTATAGTGCTGAAATGCTTTCTTTTAAACTAACGACGAACTATTGAATTTTGAACTATTCCAGTACTCTTCATACAGGCAGTAGTTTAGAACGCATTCCAAACTTCTGCAGTGGGGTATAATTGCCACTTGGTACGACATCACCGTCTTAAAAAACACAGTTGAAAGCTTTGCGTTTGAATAGAATAAAAACCAAGCCTGTCTCTTTTTGAACTAGTTCTGCACTAGGCTGGAACTAGCGCAAATTCCTACGGATCGCCTAATCGACAATTGTGCAATTAATTAGAATTGCATTCCTGACGCCCAGCACTACGACTTAAAAACTGAAAAGTACATTAGTAGAAAAATATGTGTAGAAATTCCCGAGCTTAACAAAGACCAAATTTATGCTATGGATCGATAGAGCTGGGCAACAGGACTTCGAGTTTGGCAAATCTTGGCATATTTTAACGACAATATGTTTCCTTAGCGCTCTATAATATATCTGTGTGAGAAATTGTTTCTTTGTATTATTTGTATCAAATCCTCATCTGAAGTTCCAATTATCTGTAAGTCTCGCCATTTCCCTTAGCACTTTAGCCATTCGACTGTCACTGGAATCTTACTGTGTATATGAACTCTTTGTTTTGTTTGAACCAAAAAATAACTATTGACACATTGATATTTCTCAGGAATACATAATTAAAAGAAAAGCATTAAACTTAAAGTATGACTAATCTCCTAATAAGCTAAACACATGCAGTTAATAAATTATGCAGTTACTGAGTCATAAGATAACATAAAATCTTCTTCATATAATTGTGATACGATATGCCAAATGGCAAATAAAGCAAATGAAGCGCATAAAACATACATACATATGTACATACATATATTTGTATGAGCATACTTACATATGTACATTAGATAGGGTCGAAAAAAAATGTTGTAAAAGTCCGCCCCTAAACTTGAAGCTTGTGTTGAGAGGGTTAAGGGACACAAAAAAAAATGTTTTTTTTGACCCCGCGAAATACCGCCGAAATTGTTTTTTTCTTGTAACTTTGTTATTTATCATCCGATTTTTAAAATTGATACGTCATTAGTTTCGTATTTTGAAGCTCTACACTTTCTTCTAATCTCCTTTTGAGCTCTGAAGTCGTTTTCACATAGTTGGGTCAGCTAATTTATTTGTATGTCCATGAATTATCCTCTTCGAAAGCCAAATGAAAGTGCTTCAGAATTCATGACAATGTTGCCTTGAAACGGTTTTACTAAATTAATAAACAAAGAAGTTACGTCACAAAGAAGTTATTTAACGTAGATATTATTTAACTAATTTTTTTAAGCAATTCAGTATATGTAAAGTTTTAAAAGTCCGACCCTAAATTTGAAGCCTATATTGAGAGGATTAAAGAAAAAAAATTTTTTTTTTTCTGATCCCGCGAAATACCGCCGAAATAGTTTTTTTATTGTAACTTTGTTATTTGACTTCAGAGTGCAAAAGGACATTAGAAGAAAATATAGAGCTTCGAAATACGAAAATAATGACGTATCAATTTTAAAAATCGGATGTTAAATAACAAAGTTACAAGGAAAAAAACCATTTCGGCGGAATTTCGCGGGATCAGAAAAAAAATTTTTTTTTGTTCCTTAATCCTTCCAATATAAGCTTCAAACTTAGGGTCGGACTTTTACAACTTTACATATATTGAATTGCTTAAAAAAATAAATTAAATAATAGCTACGTTAAATATTCGTAGTGACGTAACTTCTTTGTTTATTAATTTAGTAAAACCCTTTAAAGGCAACATTGTCATGAAAATTGTCATTCAGCACTTTCATTTGGCAAAACAAAGAGGGTAATTCATGGACATACAAATAAGTTATCTGACCCAACTATGTGAAAACGACTTCAGAGCTCAAAATAGCATTAGAAGGAAGTGTAGAGCTGCAAAATACAAAAAAAATGAGGTATCAATTTTAAAAATCGGATGAAAAATAACAAAGTTACAATAAAAAAACGATTTCGGCGGTATTTCGCGGGATCAAAAAAAATTTTTTTTTTGTGTCCCTTAACCCTCTCAACATAAGCTTCAAATTTAGGGGCGAACTTTTACAACTTTTTTTTTCGTATGGGGACCAACCCTATCTAACGTACATATTTATGAATCTAAAACATATTACAAATATATCTATATTTGCATATCAACATCATCTAATTTAGATTTAACTTGTCAAAACTACAATAACAATAACAACAACAAAAATAAATATCTAATTAAATAAAGAAAATTATTGAATTGTATTCAAAAACCAACAAGTTTCGGCACATTTGTGCATTTTGTACTTTTTTGGTGTAGCTACAAATTTATAATACATACAATTTTTGGCGTAAATTATGCTAATTTAGTTTATTATTTTATTGCCAATATTATACAGCATATAAATTTTGTAGATTTACACGCATATGTTTTTTTTATTAGATATCTATGCTATATACACCTGTGATTTGATATGATTTCACGTTATAAATAGATATCTACCTAAGTATGTATGTATGTATATAAATATGTATATGTAAGCAAGGCCGTATTTAGGGGGGGGGGGGGGGGGTTTGGGTGTTTGAACCCCCCTCGAAATTCTGGAAGATACATTTTACTTCTATCATATTCAAAGCTATATGTTGAAAACACTAGTTTACAAATAATTAATTTGAGAAAATATCAAAAATTTCAGGTATAGGGGAGGGCTGGCATGAACCTGCTGAGGTTAAAACCATTTTTTTATGGATAGGGTGTTGAGATAACGTAATTTTGGGTTTTTTGGTTAATATAATAATAATAATAATAATAATAATAATACAATGGCGCTATTATAACTCTGACGAGTTTTATGGCCGAGCTTCTCTCCCAATTCGAGGTGTGCTCCTTTTTGTTTTTCCTACTAATTGGGTGGACCTACAGTTTTATGCCGGCTCCGAACGGCGAATGCATTTTTTGTGAGAAGCTTTTTCATGGCAGAAATACTCTCGGAGGGTATGCCGCCCACTGCCGAGAGGTGACCGCTGCTCTTAAAAAACCCAATAATTGGATTTTTACTAATTAGAAAAATTTGTTTGGCTCGGACCGTGGTTTGAACCCGAGACCTCTGGCATAGCAGGCGAGCACTCTACCCACTGCACCACAGCGACCACTTTTTTATTAGATATCTATGCTATATACACCTGTGATTTGATATGATTTCACGTTATAAATAGATATCTACCTAAGTATGTATGTATGTATATAAATATGTATATGTAAGCAAGGCCGTATTTAGGGGGGGGGGGATTTGGGTGTTTGAACCCCCCTCGAAATTCTGGAAGATACATTTTACTTCTATCATATTCAAAGCTATATGTTGAAAACACTAGTTTACAAATAATTAATTTGAGAAAATATCAAAAATTTCAGGTATAGGGGAGGGCTGGCATGAACCTGCTGAGGTTAAAACCATTTTTTTATGGATAGGGTGTTGAGATAACGTAATTTTGGGTTTTTTGGTTAATATAATAATAATAATAATAATAATAATAATACAATGGCGCTATTATAACTCTTTTATGGATAGGGTGTTGAGATAACGTAATTTTGGGTTTTTTGGTTACAACTTCAATAAAAAATTCTTTTCGCTGAAGTTACAAATACCCGAAAACCGTATCTACTCCATTCGAAAGATAATTAAAGTACGCTTCCAACGACATACCACTTATAAATTAAATTATGTTACATACACTTTCTAAAATTTTAGCATATTTCCTTATAATTACATAAAATCAATGCATAGCTGAAAATTCATTACTCGGGTTATATTAGTGTCTGAATTATAACATTTTATGCGTTTTTCGAAAGATCCCATATATGGGATGTGTGCGTTGTTATAGTCCGATTTCACCTATTTTCAGTCAACATTTTATTGATTTTTTGCGATTATTGAAAAAATTTGGTTTTTATTGGGGTTTTTATAAGAAGTTGTAAAAATCAGGAAAGTTTTATTCTTTTTAAAATTATTCTGTTTTATTGCAAAGCGTAATATTAAAAAGATTCGATGAATACTTTATTTTTGGCGATTTTTCCAAGTGAAACAAAAAGGATGTTTTATGGTCGAAAAACTCGGCTAGGTGACCCAACTATATGAAAACGACTTCACAGATCAAAGAACATTAGAGGGAAATATAAAGCTTCCCAAGCAGTGTTTGCCAGCATAACAGCAACAGTCTGAAAAAAAAGCTGCTGCTGTTCTGCGCAAGTTATCATAATTTTTTGAGAACTTCTGAATTTCGATTTCCTTTGGAAATATCTGAAGTCGAAGCACTGAACAGTCGAATATATTTGTTTGTTTATTTGTGCTTTACTGTGTAATTTCAAACAGATCAGACGACAGCAAAGCACAGATAAACAGAATTTTAGTTTTCAGTGCGGCTTTTTAAAATTGTTTTTTTTTGTACATTACAATTTCGATTGTGTTCCCATAAATTAAAAAAAAAACAACAACAACACTGCTGTAAAAACTCGAAATTATGTTTGCCCTATGCTGTGCTGTAAAAATTTCCACAATACAGCAACAGTCGACTATAATTTTTTGAAACTTAAGGCTGCGCAGTAGCAGTACAGTAGAACTTTTTATTTTTTATACTTCTGCTGCGCTGTTAATTTTTTAATTTTCAAATGAAAATGAAATTCAATGGAAATGAAAAAATAATTTCAACCCCTGCTCAAAAGACTAAAATAATAACATATCTATCAATTTTTAAAATCGGATGTTAAATAACAAAGTTGCAAAAAAACAAGTTAGAGTCTCAACATAAGCTAAAAATCTTGGGGCGGACTTTCACATCTGTTTTCGTTTCCACATGGTTGGGTAATCTAACCGAGTTTTTCGTCCATAAAATATTTTTTTTTTCACTTGGATAAAATCACCAAAAATATAGTATTCATCGTGTTTGCAATAGAACAGTCTAATTTTTAAATGAATAAAAGTTTCCTGATATTTAAAACATCAAGTTTTTTAAAAAAAATTTTCTTCTAAATATCACTTTAGAAACCAGATTTTTTTTTATTATTTTTATTTAGTGCACGAAATAGGTTATATATTTTTCTCAAAAAAAAAAAAAAACAAACAGAAAAAATCTACGATGAAAACCCCCCACGAAAAAAAATCCTGGCTACGGGCCTCTATGTAAGTATGGTAAATATATCTGCTTGTTTATAGATAAAATTAGCAAGACACAAATGTGTTTTGTTGTTGTTGTTTTTATTCTTGGTTGTTAATTTAATAACGTTGTGTTAATATATTTTTTTTCCAATATGGCAGTGACCGAATTGGCATATCAAGTTTACTATTTTTACTCATAAATACTCGCTACACCTGCTTGGCTAGTCCAAAAATGGTTAAAAACGAATTTGAAGATTTAATATTTTAATTTCTTCGTTTTTTTCTTCTTCTTATTCTTGTATTGTGCTTGTTGCCTTTCATATCGGTCGATGGAAATTCCCATACGCGTTTCATTCATTATACGGCGCAGATAGAGAGATGAAATTGAAAACAAACGGTATATTTTTAAAGTGATATACAACAAAAAATCTATGAAAATAAATTACAGTATTAAATACGCTAAATATGGCATACAAATATGCATAGTAGATGTGCATATACATACCCACTTTTCTATTTAAGGAAAATCGGCGAGTGACAGTTAAATAAATGGGCTCGACTTTGATATAACCCACCTAAATTCATTTTCAATTTTTAAATTTTCTGTGCATGCTAATTGTACTAATTTAAACACTCCCGATTACGTAAAAATACTGTATAACGGTTCGTAGATATTAAGTACTCCAGAAAGAGAAATCTCAGAGCTTAGAGTTTTTTTGTGAAGCGCGGCCAAATGCCGCCAACGTCGCGCGTGCGTCAAATTTCGACTTCAGTTTAATGATCCGTAAGATCCGTTCTACCACCCTGAGGAAGTCATTTTTTTCGCGCTCGGGACCATTTTTGTAAAACCTTCTCAAGGCAAGAGCTCCATACTGCATTTGTGATTCTGTTAATTTTTTCTATACTTTTCTTATATGTACCAAATCTATTTAACTCGCAAACACAGTCAAGCAAATATATGTATTTGTATGTAAATATACATGCACATGTGTACATTAGGGTGGTCACAAAATGTATGGAGGCAAATTTCATATCATATTTCTACAATCTCACCCCCTAGGTCGCTGATCGGACACGGTTAACGAGTGTCGCACAGGGGTCAATGTAAATAGTACCATATTTGTCATTGTGCGACGCCTCTTAACCGTATCCGATCGGGACCAAAATTTATATTTGGTATACTTGAGTGCAGGACTATCGATTTTGGGCATTGGATATACCGAAAAAATTAAATTTAATTTTTTCAGTCTTCATAGCATTTCCTGAACTATGACCTCTGTGCGACACCTCTTAACCGTCCCCGATCGGAACCAAATCTTTTGTGTGATATCTTTGACAGCGCCGTTCCCGATGTAGGACCGAAGAAATTCGCTAATTTTATTTTTTTAAGGATCACCCTAGTGTACATACATCCCCACATTAATCTCTTTTAAACGTGTAAATATGTACGTACATATTTGAGTTCTAATTCTTATCAGCTCTACAAGATCAGTTTCGTCGGCATTTAATCGCACGGGGCGCATATCTCATCCGTCGTGGTAAGAAATTAAACTCAATTACCCCCTGTGGCGTGTGCTAAAGAAATGTTGTTTTTTTTGTTTTTTTTTTGTAGAAATATCTCATGATTGTAGTTTTGTTGTTTTTTCTATTTTCCTCTTGTTTTTTTTTCTCGTCATTTTTATTTTTTTTTTCATTTTTTTTTTTTGAAGTTTACCTCTACTTAGCCTCCATTTCCTTTGCATACTTAATGCGATAAGATTTTAATCTATAAAAAAATTTAGGTGCACACCAGCGTTGCCGTTTTAAATTCTTGAGACTACCCAAAAAGTATTCAAATTACCCATAATTGTCCAAGATTCCCCATACAAATTTTCAAATTACACTACCCGACAAAATTTCAAAAATTTTGATATCCTCGACATTTTATACATCTTGTATTTAACTTATTTTTTGCATAAAAACAAATCTTTTATCCGCCATAATTCCGTCACTTTAACGTTGATTTTATGTGGAATTGGAAAGGGTATTTCATCCTCTTAAAATGAAATGAAATGAAATAACATAAAACTCAAGACGGTAATGGCGGAGATATTGACAGATTAGTAATCCTCCTTTTCTTCTTAGCGCGAAAACTGAAATTTCAAAATATCTCGAAAACTGTTCTACTTTTGAACCATTTGATGACATATTTGGAATCAGCAGGAATACATAGGAATCAAATGTCGAGAATATTTTTTTGTCGGGTAGTGTTATCAAGAGATTTCCAATAAACAAGTATTTTCAAATTTATTTTACTTTATAACGGTTTGTATTTTTAAATTCATGTGCATATATGTGTGTTTAAAAAAAGTTATAAAGAAACATAAAACAAGTAAGAGAGAAATGAAACATTAAATAGTCCGATTTTCTTTAATTTATAGGTACCTCCAATTGTGTGGGTTGTTTATGCAAATATTTATAAAAAAAATATTGTAATGATCTTAGCAATTTAAGTGGGGAAGTTTTACCCCAAAATATATGGTTGGTTGTAGGGGAGCTATATGTTATAATGGTCCAATTTGGCCGATTCCAACAAATGATCAGCGTATCTTAACAACTGAGGAACTATCTTATGATTCTGATAATATCGGTATATATTTTGGTGGGTCTACTTTTTCTCCTTCTGGAACTTTCGACAAACCTGTTTTGGCTCAATTTCATGTTCATGAAAGGTATAAAACAGCTTATTTTTTCCTAGCTAACTTCTTACTTTAATGGGCTTATGAAATTTGCTTGTACATGTTCGACCAGCCGGTAATTCAAGATTAAATAAATGCTGCAAAAACTCATGCACACTTTCACACAATGCGAATGTAATAGAAACTAATGAAAATAATTAATTTTTTTATAGGTATTATTATTCATATAAAACTATTAAAAGGCGAATTCCCCAAAAATTCCCCAAATCATAGCACTCCCCAAAAATTACCCAAATATTAAAAAATTCCCCAAATTTGGGGAATTACCCACAAAACGGCAACGCTGGTGCACACACAAAAATATGATAGTTACAAACCTATGTACATATTTACTTAGGTACATATGTACATACATAAAATTTTCCAAATTTTTTTTTTCTGCTTGTAATTTGTTTGTAACACAGTTATGAACACATATTACATTTAGAACACACGTACGCAAATCGTTTTTTGGTTTTTGTTCATTGAATAGTTCTTTTGATTTTTATTATTTGTAGTTTATGAAATTGTAAACCAAATTGTTAGTTATTATATTCAATGCCGTTCTTAAACACGTTTAACGTACATATTTATGTGCGAGTATCTCTATTGCACTTTGTTTTCTCAAGTCCTATAGTTTCTTTGTATCCAAGCGACATATTTTTGATCACTTGATGTGCCGAGATTAAAATCTTAACAGCGGAAGTTATATTTGTTTCAAAAATATGGTTTTAAGGCAATTCGATATTTATTTCTTTTCTTATTTTTATATTTGCTTGCCTTTGATTGTCCGAAAAGTTAGATTTGAGGGCCAGTTTTACGGTCATAAACAATTGAATTAAGTTTGCATGAGTTTAGTTTCTCTAAAGAAGACTCCTTGTGAGAGAACACGTTTATTTGACTAACCCGTAAATTATGTTAGTTCTTTTTAATGCCTAGATTTTTTCAAGATCCCTGTATTTCAACGTTGCTCTCTAGCTCATGTCGATCGGAGCAAACCTTTCATCAAATCGCTTTGGCTTTATGAGTTTTGTATTATTGCAAGCGCTGATATAATTCGCCATCTGCCACCTGCTACTTTAAAGATCATGGTCCCTCAGAAAGACCTCGCTGGTAGAGAGAGACCAGACATCGGACCAGGTAGGTATATCCTTAGTTTTGCTAAAACGAGTCGTGCCTAAAAAACCTGTGGTGGCTTTCCGTAATTCAATATTCGACTCTCGTCGGCTCGATATTTCAATTCGATATCGAACGAACGAAGACACCGTTTTACTTTCTTCATTTCGATAGCAAAACTTTTCCTATAATGTTTTAAAAAGTTCATCGAAAGCCTTTATTATCTTTTAAAAGTTGCGTTCTGACAATTAAGAAATCGTGTAAACTCACAAAAATTATAAAAATTTTGAAGTTATATTTTTCTGCGGTTGACATCTTTGATAAGGCAAAGGGATGGCTAAAGTGGTGTCAAATTGTTTCTAATGAACTTTGGATGCAGCGCGACGATATTAGTGCGTACGGAAAACAAACACAATGCTTCGATATCGAGTTACGGAAAGACACCCTAGAAGAACAGATTAAACAAGAATATCAATTCGGATGCAGGACAAGCCCTACTCCCTATATCCATCCTGTTGAGTTTAGGTATCTAGGAAGACACTCGGGCCCGACATCCTTGAATTCTGAGAGGCTGTCGGAGAAAGGTTTGTCATTAATTCATTCATTCTGAATTGGAAGAGCGAAGGACACTGACATAGAAAGTGCTCCACCATCTCCTCCGCTTCAGGAAGAATGCAGCTGTGACATAGGGTGTTATGGTATAGACCCAGCCGGGCTGGGTAGGTACCAATGGCCCAATGTTCTGTGAACACCGCAGTTAAACGGTATGTGTCGCTCCTGTTCATCCTTAGAATGACCGAGAGATTTGTCCCTTGATGAAACACAGGGCCGCAAGCACCTCCTTTGCCTCTGCGACATCAAGGGCCGATCTTTGCTGGGTTACCCGAGAAAATTCCCATCCTTGCAGGCCTCCTGTATGGCGAAAACTTTAGATTGAAAAACGTTCGCCGTGTCCGAGAGCCTCATTGATATGGAAGTGTCCGGCTGAGTTGCGAAGATACCTGCTACCACTCTGCCCGTCATCTTGGACCAGTCCGCGAAAACAGAAATATCGAATCTGCGAGAGTTTACCATCTCCCTAGCCTTTCCTAGATGGAAAGATAATCTTATAGTTTGTATCGAAGACTTTTATAGGACAGATATCATCTGTTGATGTCGGAGTCGCTAAGGTGCAGCGGAATATGTCCAGGCCCGTATGTACGCTCCTTCCAGATTCCCAACTGCCGTAAGCTGAAGTTGAAACCTATTAGGTATATTAAATTGTTCAGTTAAATAGGGAACTACACACCCATTGTTCATTGAAAGAATTGTGGCAGTTGTTCACAACACCGATTTTGCATCTTAACTTTGTTGAGGCAAATTTAAAGTTGACTAAAATATAACAGAAGATGAGTTTGATAGACAATTTCAGTTTAATTTGCAGCGAAAATCTGGACCTTTGAATGACTCAAGAATTTTAAAGATATTTAATGGAATACGCTTTCGAAGCAGCGAAACATTTACTTTCAAATATCCGTCACTCGTCGGATTTAGTGACGGAATCACTTCTCAATCACAAATCTAATTGAAATCGCTTGCTTCAGTACAAAACACCTGACAAGTATATGCCACCCTCTTAGCACAAACATTACCGTTGAATATTGCCTACAAAAATATCTACCTTGTGGTATGAGAAATTCTGAAAATTATTCCTTTGCAGAAACACGCGTTATATGAAACTGTATAAGGCCCGCAAAAAGAAAACGATAACCAAGAAAAAGTATAAATTGCAAGGACTAAACGATTTACTAGAATATGAGCAAAGGGCAGTAAAAAAATTGAATTGTACTAAATAAATATATATTTATAGCACTTACGCCCTAAAATATTTTTATGTTTGATAACCGCATTTTCAAGAGTACATATACCTACATACATACATATGTATGTATGAATGAGCTTGCCAATGCCTTTATGTTTGTATATAAGGATATTTCCCTGCATACCTGAATATGAAAGAAAAGAATGTGAACATAACAGAAAAGGATACCTATTTAGGCTGTGTGCGAAATCGCAGAGCAAACAAGTATTTATATTTAAACATGGCAGGCACAACAACAACACAAAACGACCAATATGTATGCTCGTCCTTTTAATACACAACACACCGCTTATATTCATACCTGTTCTCGCAGCAAACAATGCTGCACAAGTGTATGGGTAAATACGCAGCCGCGCAAGTGCAATGGCAGGATAAGCAAGCAAACAGAGCAAAGACAGGTAAATTGCAATGCAGAGCAGCAGCGTAAATTTACTTGTGGTTGTTCTTATTTTCTGCTGCTGCTGCAACAGTCAGCAAAGCGACACCTGTGCATGTGTATGTAGCAGCCGCTGTCAGGTGAGAATGAAAGAGAGAGAGAGCAAGTGGTCGTTATGCGCATGAGTGAGACAGAGAGGGAGATAGCGCAAAAGAGAGTTTATGCATGAGTGTATAAACAAAGTGATCATGCCGTTGAGTGAGTTTTAGAAAAAAATTGAGCACACTTTATAAGGAGTTTATTTATTTATTTATTATTTGTACATAATTAAGTTATATGAGTATATATTTGTTCATAATTAAGTTTTATGATCGTCTATAAAATGAGTCGTTTTGAGAGTTACTCAAAAACGGTTAACACACCACACTTGTTTACGGTTCTCAAGCAAACATTCCGCTTCTGCTTTATACACCAAATTGAGCATGCTTTGAGTGGTATTGCCGTTCATTGAGAAATTTGTGTTTGAGTGAGATGACATGACAGCTAGTGATGCCTCTAACACACGCTAAAATGCCTTCAATTCATTTAAGCTCATTGCTGAGAGTGCGTTGTAGAATTGAACTGTTATGTATGCATGTGTTGCCAACTTTGCCAACACATTTACCACATTTACTATACGTATTAACACTGCATACCTTTTTGTATAATTTCTACTCTCACCAGTTTTTCCATTACTCACTCATTCACATACTCAACGCGCGCATTTACACTCGCATCGTTCGCTTGCTTGTTGGTTGTTCTTCGTTCACTACTATTTCCATGCCATGTAGTATATACTTGGTTAGCGATCGCTGAGCGCTTGCCATTTGCTACTCAACACTTTAGTTGGCGTGTTCGTTCGTTACCGTACAAACAAACCAACACAAAAGATACATAATTATATCAGAGAAAGATATATATAAATACAATTAAATATATAGTTAACCCTTTTACAAGTAATTAATTCGCCAGTTAAGCCAATTTCCATGGTTTTATATCGTTACAGAGTTGCAAGCGACCATGCGCGCATGGCTTTTACTCCTCGCAGTGCTGGCGACTTTTAAACCGTTCGTTCAAGTTGCTAGCACCGAGGATATAACTTCGATATTTATTCAAGCTATATCACCGTCAATAGAGCAGCAACAACAACAGCAACAAATACAAAAATTCGCGCACTACCTGCCCGTTGGGCTGGAGGACGACGACGACAACAACGATCACGCAGTGGCTGCGGTCGAGCAAAACGAGTACGAGAATCGTCGCCGCGATACGCGTAAATCAACGTCGTTTAATCATATTGAACCACAACAATTAGAGACAATAAAACAGAGTAAAAAAAGTAGCAAAATATTAAATAAACAAATTAAAAAATCAGCTGCAACAGCTTTGAGTCCAGTTATTGATATAACGGCGTTATCAGTGACAAAACAAAAAGCAACAAGTGACAACGCGCGATCAACAAGAAAGTCAGCCACCTCATCATCATCAACATCGATCACTTCGATCTTCAGCTACAGCAGCCAGAGCAGTGATAGTGATAATAGAAACAATAATAATTTTAATAAAATTAGTGCAAAGGATAATAATAGCGAAAATAAAAGCGAGCAGCAAAAAAGTGACGCTCTAGCCAAAGCATCAGAGAATAACAAGAAATACAGTGAAGTGAGACTAAAGCTAAGTAAAGGCGAAAAAGTAAATAAGAATAAAAATCAAAAAGAAAATAAAAACTACAACGAAGTGTACGAGAAAAGTGCAAAAAACATATTAATAAATAGCACAACAAAAACAACAACAACAAGGAAGCACGTAAATAATAAAGTGCAAACGCCAGAAGAACAAAGCAAGAAAGTGCAAAATATAGAAAATTATAACGAATTAAATAACACCAACAGAACGAATACAACAAAACATATAAGTGAACTAGCAAAAGATTTAAGCATAGTGAATAGTGAAGTAGCTAATATTAAGGAAGAAGAAGAAGAAGAAGAAAAGTACGTAAAAGAAGAAGAAGAAAAGTACGTAAAAGAAGAAGAAAAGAACGTAAAAGAAGAAAAAGAAAATAACGTAAAAGAAGAAGAAAAGTACGTAAAAGCAGAAGAAAAGAACGTAAAAGCAGAAAAAGAAAAGAACATAAAAGAAATTCCTAATAAAATGGCCATCAGCGAAAGAACAAGTGCAACAGCGCAGAAAACAGCGCCAGAACAAAGCCAAAGGCAAAAAGAATATAAGAAACAGCCACGAACTCAACAAACGCATCAGAGACGACAGCATCATCGACGACAGCATCATCGACGACAGCATCAACGCCATAATCACAAACGCCACCAACTGGAAACACATCAAGATATTCAAAAACAGCATCAGCCACAATCTGCACAACACCATATAACCAGCATAGAACAGCATTTCGACGCAAATGCAATAGAAGAACTAACAGCAGCAAAGGACGAGCGCCTAGAGAATGAATCGCTCCCAGCGACGGCGGCGACGACGACAGAAGCCATGCTATACCCAGCGAAAGCACATAACGATATAGCGATAGAATTGATGACAGCTGCGACGAGTACGACGACGAATAAACGCCCATCGAACATATACGCGCAAGTAGAAGAAGAAACTTCCACAACAAAAGCAGCTACGACGACAAGGCACTTGGAAGTGGCTGAAAGATTAGCACAAGAATCAGCGCGGACGTTGTTAGATAATACTAGCAGTAGTTATAGCAATAGCATAGCTGAGAGCACATCAACCACCTCCACCTCCAGCAACACCACCCTCACCAACGCATCCTCCACAATTACAATCACATCTTCAGCGATCAACACAACTGCAGCAGCACCCGCCTCGCAAGCTCCGCTGTCCAGCACGCCGAAGGACACAACAGATAGCGACGGCGATGATGATGACGCTGCTGATGCTGATGCTGACAATGTTGTAGACGACGCTGAAGCAGCGATAAGCAGTAGTAGTAGTAGCGAAAATGAAATTGAAACTGAACCCGCCACCTATAGTAATAAAGAGATAATCGGTGAAAAGTTAAAACCCGATCCATCGACTCTAGTCCAAATTGAGAATAGCTTGCTGTCGCTGTTCAATATGAAGAGGCCACCAAAAATTGATCGCACCAAAATTATCATACCCGAAGCGATGCGTCAATTGTATGCCCAAATTATGGGACATGAACTGGATATAGCGGCGGCTACACGACGACCGAGCATATTGAGCCGCAAAGCGAATACGGTGCGAAGTTTTACACATAAAGGTGAGTGAAAAGAAATTTTTGTTAGATATGTATATATGCTTTTTTGGTTTTTAGTTTTATAGGGATAGTTGTCTTTGGAAAGACATTTGCTAAAATAGCCTGGTTAGTTTGATTGGAAAATATCTTGCGAATATTAAATTAGAGTGAAAAGAAAGTAGGTAGTGTTTCTTTGCCAATTGGCAATGGGATCTGTTGCTGGGAAATTTGCACATTTACATATGTATGTATATACTATATGTATATTGAGATTTCTGTTTTACAATTGGAACTTCTGTTGGCTAAGCAACTGAATTTGCGTAGATGGCGAACATTCTACTAATCAGAAATGAAGTACCTAGTACGTAGTCGCTTTTAGGGGCCTAGAAAAGCACTTATGTTAGCGGTAAACTTTAGATAACTCCATCCAATGTTATTGAGACATATTACCAATACACATCCATTGTAATACATACCCAGCCAGCAAAATCATCGTAAACGAGCTCGAAAACGGATGTTTTCTCGAAGAAAACTCTAATAAAATATCGTTTATGATATCCGTTTACGATTCGCCTACGAATACTGTTTCGCTTTAAAATGTTCAGTGCCTACGAGTGTCGTAAATGTATCGAAAAAGCACTCGTATATGAATCTTTTTACGTCCGTTTTTTATTAAACGGTTTTATTTAGCTCACCCCGTTTGTTTTATTATTTATTCTTTATTCTTGGGTCAAATTTAGTAATTCAAATTTCACCCTCTTCCTGTCAACCGATTAATCTGAAATTTTGCACGCATGTATAACCCCGATGACAATGCAATATTATGAAAAAAAAATTCCGATAGGTGGCGCGTGGGTCGCTATATTTACAAAAATCGCATTTATGGTCCTATTTGGCTGAAATTCGGAACATGTATTACTACCTTGAAAAGAAATATTTTCTTAAAAGAAATATTTTCTTAAAAAAAAAAATTCCGCTAGGTGGCGCGTGGGTCGCTATATTTACAAAAATCGCATTTATGGTCCGATTTGGCTGAAATTCGGAACATGTATTACTACCTTGAAAAGAAATATTTTTTTTTTTTAAAAATTCCGCTAGGTGGCGCGTGGGTCGCTATATTTACAAAAATCGAATTTATGGTCCGATTTGGCTGAAATTCGGAACATGTATTACTACCTTGAAAGGAAATATTTTCCTAAAAAAAAACTTCCGATAGGTGGCGCGTGGGTCGCTATAGAGGCGTTGGACTGCAATAAACTAACGGGCAAGAAACCTTGCAATAATGAAGCACTAAATGAATTAAACAGAATGCGAAATAAAAACTAAAAACTAGAAAATAAAAATAGGTAAAAAAACTTTTTAAGTTAAACGGTTTTATGTTATACATACATTGCAATGTTTAAGATAAATGTACTAAAAACCAAAAAATAATAAAATAGATACAGTCGTGGGAATTATAAACATTTGCATAGACTAGACTAAAATAAAACCGGGGGGCACGTCAATTGTCTACAAATTATCGACTTAATGTGCGATAGAAGAATCGTTTAATTCGTCGTTAGGCAGTTGGCCCGCAGACGGTGAGGAAAATACTTACTATTTTCTGCTCATGGAAATTCCAATAGTTATACACTCCATGTTAATAAAAGAGATGTTGCAACTAGTTTATCGTTGAACATTCACACGAGGAATCGTTTCACTGCTCGTAGTTTGTCTTTAATCGACAAAACATATGATAAAAGTACTACTCGCTCACCACTATGAAACCCTAAAACTCGCTTATAATCGAGCTTGCTAGCTTTTTTCCACATTCTAGCCCTACTTATCACACGTCCATCGTTGTCGGTTGAACAACTGCCTAATTATAGTGTAACATTACAAAACAAACATTTTAATCAACGATTGTAGACAATTGACGTGCCCCACGGTTTTATTTTAGTCTAGTCTATGCAAATGTTTATAATTCCCACGACTGTATCTATTTTATTATTTTTTGGTTTTTAGTACATTTATCTTAAACATTGCAATGTATGTATAACATAAAACCGTTTAACTTAAAAAGTTTTTTTACCTATTTTTATTTATCGTAAATGTAGAAATTTTACAAACATACATACTTACTTTTAAAGTATTGAGTTTGAAATTTTTCGTTTTTTTTTTTTTTTTTTTTTTTGACATGATAGAAAAAAGTTTCTTTTGTTATTGTTTTCTTATTCGAGAATAGCTCGTAAATCGCAATGTTCGTAAAATGTACGGTACCTTGCTGGCTGGGTAGCCAGGGTTTGTTCTAAGTATGTATTACCCAAAAAGTATTACTCTGAAAAAAAAAAAAAAAATGCCCGTTGTTAAATGAACAACTTTCGGCTGTTGAACCGCCGTCTTCAACACCGATTCAACAGGAAAAAAAATTTTTTTTACAGCAAAGTTTTTGATCCAACAATTGATTCAAAAACGGGCGCTGTTGCTTCAAAAACTTGCTTGCTTTTAAAAAACTTTTTGCGAGAACACATTTTTTTGTGAGAAAACCAACAAAAACAATAATGATAGAGAGAAAATGAAGAGAAAAATCCAAACAAAAGTTTATTTTTAGCAGAAAATTTTCTTCAAAAGTCCCCGTTGTTGATTTAAAGGCAAAAGTGTTTGATTCAACAGTTTCCGTTGTTAACAAAACTAATGAGAACACATTTTTTTAAATTGTGTTTTTACAATGATTCATATAATTCATAGATGCTTTTTCGGGAAAGGGGAAGTATAAAAGGATGTTTTAAATTCAATATAATGTTGAATGTTCCACTATGTGATGATTGGATAGAATTTCAGGTTGATGTCTCGGTTCGAATCCGGCGGAGAGTATAAAATAAAGAAGAAAAAGCAGAATAAGAAATAAAGATAGCAACCAGTGAATGCTAAGAAGGAGAGAAGAAGAGGAGAACAAGCGAAGGCTACATATTTGCAGTTGGGGCCCGGCTGGGTCCGGCAAACAAAAATTTATTTTTAGGTGAAAATTTTTTCCAACAGCCTCCGTTGTTAACTTACAGGCAAAAGTATTTGATCTAACAGTTTCCGTGATTGACTTAAATCAACAACGCTCGCATCGTTGAAACAACAACGGAGCGTTGTTGGGCACATTTTAACTGCGGAAAGTAGTTGATTTAACAGCGAAAGTCTGTAGATTTACAACGTCTTTTTTTCAGAGTAGATTTACAACGTCTTTTTTTCAGAGTAGGTTAAACTAATATTTCGAAAAAGAATCTCTGTTTCAAGTCCCACCTTCGATAATGAACATAATATACTTAGTTGGTATTCGAAGTTGAGAATTAGGTAATGCTAGAGTAAAACGAAACCTTCGTTATACGATGTATTTTTTTTTATTATAAATCTTTCAATTAATATTTTTCAAGAGTATAAATTCGATTTGATTTTCTCATCATCTTGTATAATACGTATTTCAGTACTTAATTAAGTAGATTTTTCTGTTTCCTTGAGATTTTTTATGAAAAACTTCTGCATCATTTATCGGATTCACAGGTTTACATATAGATTTTTATACAAAGATTTTGCTCGAGGAGAGCCCTCGTGGCGAATAATATTCTAGAACATAGAGCTAGAGGGTTAGCGACCTTCAAAATATAATTTTTCATTAGGAATCCTAAAAAAATGCTTCAAAAGAACCCCTTCTTGATGGAGCTGGAGGGTTATAATGTTCTACGAACTTAATATGTACTCGCCTTATCTTGCTAAATATACACAAGGAAAATACATATGTATTTATCTCCGATATGTGCGTATTTGAAACCTTTTTTACATGTACATATGTATACTAAAAAGTCCCAGACAAAAATCGAAAATTTCAAATGGTCATTGCAAAGAAATTCGACCAAATGATGTTCTACAGGATTTCTTTTTATAAAAATTGGAAAAATTATTTTTAATATATACATACCTATATACTAAGGTGGAGTGAAAACATATGGAGATTTTTTTTGTTCTTTTTCTGAACGTACCAGCAATGAGAAGTTGCCTTTATACGAGTTAATGAACCCCACAAAATTTTATGGCGATAGGATGACGTTTTGAACTGCCCCCAGCCGCGCAAAGTTGAAAGCAATAAGCACGATCTGGTACAAATATGAAATTTTGAAAATTATAGAATCAAAAAACGAAGAATGAGGATTGATAAAGATGGCTAAGCTGAGTATTAAAGTAAATTTTTATTTTTTGGAAACAACAACAACAAAAGTTATTAAAGGTCAAAGTTTATATTATGCATTCTTTAAATTGCAATTACTTAAAAACTATTGAACCGATTTCGAATATTTTTATACAGTTCCATAGATATTTCGAATACCTTTAATTTGATATACATTTTATATATGAAATGTAAGGGTGGTAAAAGGGGGTTGACCCCGCAGGGGGGGGTTGTTATGGAACCCATATAAGATGTATACCATTAAAGGGAATCAAAATACCTATCGAATGGTATAAAAATATTCGAAATCGGTTCAGTAGTTTTTAAGTAATTGCAATTTAAAGAATGCATAATATAAACTCTGACCTTTAAAAACTTTTGTTGTTGTTTTTTCCAAAAAATAAAAATTCACATTAAAACTCAGCTTAGCCATCTTTATCAATCCTCATACTTCGTTTTTATACTCAGCTGTACTAGTACACAGAGTATTATAATTTTGATTTCATAACGGTGGATTGTAACATAATGAAATAATCGAGATAGATATGGACTTATATATATCAAAATGATCAGGGTGAAAAGAGAAATCGATTGAGCCATGTCCGTCCGTCCGTCCGTCCGTCCGTCCGTCCGTCCGTCCGTCCGTCCGTCCGTCCGTCCGTCCGTACGCAGGATAACTCGCGTAAAAATTGAGATATTTTGATGAAATTTGAAATGCAAGTTGGTATCGAGACTGGGACAGTTGGTATTGAAAATGGGCGAAATCGGACCATGACCACGCCCACTTTTCCTATATAGAAAAAATCGGAAATTTGGTATCTCAGCCACTAATATAGCTAGAGTGATAAAATTTTACCCAGGTATTGAGCTCAGACCGTTATGAAGAAAGTTGATTAAGTTTTGGAAAATGGGCGGTGCCACGCCCACTTATTAAGGGTCAAACATTGAAAGTTTTATATGTCATAACTCAGAAACCGTTGAAGATATATCGATGAAATTTGGTATGCGTAATTTGCTTACCTAGACAAATGTTTTGGCGAAAAATTATCAAAATCGGTTGACGGCCACGCCCACTTATATATATGGGAACTATAAAGGGGCCTAATAAAAAAATTTTAAGCGATATCTCTGTCAAATATAAAGATTTATCACTGAATTTTTGTGGCAGGAGTCCAACTACGGACATAAAACAAAAAGTACAAAAATTTTGGAAAATGGGCGGTGCCACGCCCACTTATTAAGGGGCAAACATTGAAAGTTTTATATGTCATAACTCAGAAACCGTTGAAGATATATCGATGAAATTTGTTTTGCGTAATTTGCTTACTTAGACAAATGTTTTGGCGAAAAATTATCAAAATCGGTTGACGGCCACGCCCACTTTTATATATGGGAACTATAAAGGGGCCTAATAAAAACATTTTAAGCGATATCTCTGTCAAATATAAAGATCTATTACTGAAATTTTGTGGCAGGAGACCAACTAGGGACATAAAACAAAAAATATAAAAATTTTGGAAAATGGGCGGTGCCACGCCCACTTATTAAGGGGCAAATATTGAAAGTTTTATAAGCCATAACTCAGAAACCGTTAAAGATATATCGATGAAATTTGGTACGCGTGATATATTTACTTAGCCAAATGTGTGGACGAAAGATTACCAAAATCGGTTGACGACCACGCCCACTTTTATATATGGGTATTATAAAGTGACCTAATAAAAACATTTTAAGCGATATCTCTGTCAAATATAAAGATCTATCACTGAAATTTTGTGACATGAGTTCTACAATAGACCGGAAACAAAAAATAAAAAAGTTTGGAAAATGGGCGTGGCACCGCCTCTTTTTATACAAATCTACGTGCCTATTACTCGAAAAATAACTGAGATATTATGACGAAACTTGGTTTATACACTTTTATAACTTGTGTTAATAGACACGCAAAAATGTATTGAAATCGGTTTATGACCACGCCTACTTTTTAACAAAGATATTTCTGGAACACCCTTTTGGAATTTGTAACGTGAAGTCTTTGCAACCAAAAGTCAATTTTGCACTAACAATAATATTTATATGCTTATTTGGATGATTGATACAAATTTTGAAAATGGGCGTGGCTGCGCCCTGTTTATGCAGCACTCGTGTCATATAAAATACACCCTATATCGAACAAACGCAAACAAACAATGAAAGCATACAGCTGAGTATCTAATGTTCGATTCCACTCGAACTTAGGCTTCCTTACTTGTTTTATTTTATAATTTTAGAAATTTCACATTTGTACCAGATCGTGGTTGTTGATTTCAACTTTGCGGGGCTGGGGGCACCTCTAAACATGCGAGTAGGTCAATAAAATTTTACAGGCTTATTTCTGGGCTAGAAAGGTACCGTTCTGGCTTTGGAACAAATTGAATTACCAAAAAAAAAAGTTTCACTCCACCCCACTATATACATACATATGCATAAGAAATTTAGTTAAAAGACGAAATAAGAAAGTTTTCAATATTTGCTAATCTGTATAATTTGACATACAAATTTTTATTACAAAAACATTAATCTCATTAACAGGATTTCAGTTCAGCTAAGTTCCAAACACTTATACCTAATTTACTCAACAGTGTCATAACTCAAAAACATAAATTTTGTACAAGGCATGAAGAAAATGTCGTAACATTTACTCATATTATGCAAAAATGTAATTTTTATACACCAAAAATTCAGCTCTCGAGCGCAAAAAAGTTTGCTACTTTTCTATGGAGGTTATCTATCCAGTAATTAAGAAATTTTAAGCGAAAGACCGCTATACACTTATATACATACCTATGTATGTGTAAGCAAAAATGGGGTTTAATAATTGCACTTTAATTGCCCATCACACACCTGAGTAAAAAAGATCACCCTATTTTAAAACTTGTTTCAAAATCACCCTACTGCAGAATTTTCTTTAATAACATCCTATTTCAGAAATTAATTCAAAAACGCCCTACAACAGAAAAGTATGTAACTATGAAATTTTCTCTGAAATCGGGCGTTTCTAAAACAAATTCAGAAATAGGGCGTGTTTGAAACAACTTTTGAAAGAGGGTGATATTTTACGCAGGCGTTGATATGCAAGTTCTGCAACCGAGGCAGGTTTATGGAACTTAGAAATACCTACATTACATTTGTTGTTGCTATAGTGATAAACGTAATGATTTGTATGCAGATCTACACTCGTATGTACTTTAAACGCACCAGCTGCAATATTTTCGCACACCTGTACTGAAACGTATTTTACGAAAGGACTATATGTATGTGTGTACAAACATACATAAAAATGTATGTATGTTTGAATGGGCATATGTATACATGAGGATTTTAGGTACGGATTTATGTGTGTTTTTGTAGACCATAGTGCTCACATAACCAAGGCTTCAATTGTTTTGTACGCAATGACCTTGAAATCGACTCAATAGAAATAGAATGCATGAAATGCTCGTACGCCAAAAGTAATAAATGAACAAAATGCATTTGCTTCAAATAGTTGCACTTGTACGTACGCATGTGCAGTTGAAAATACCACTAATTTCATATAGAAAACACTTGTATCTTTCAAATAAAATACATAACAATTAATATTACAATGCATATTCGTTCATATTCATATAGATATACATATGTATGTATATATTTACATTCATATGAATGTACATACATACATATATGTATATGCAGTACTAAATTTTGAACTGAATTTACTATAATTACAATGAAATGTGAATGTGAAGGGTATAAAAACAACAACAAAAATTCACATTTTCTGCATTTGTATTTTATTTTTCCCTTATTATACCCTTCAAGTACATGAAGTGGAATTAAAAGTTTGTTCCAAAACACTCACAAGCGCCAGAAGAAAAGGCGATAGAATCCTTTAAAATACATACCGGTATGATCACCATCAGAGTCAATTGAGCCGCGTTCTTCTAACTGTTTGAATTCAGTATATAAAAGGATTTTCATATTTTATGGATCATTTGTCAGAACTGACCGATTTTTCATATATCAGAGCTGTAAAAATTTACAATTATTCTTCTACTAATTTTATTGCAATTTTTTTTATTGTAAAAAACTGTAATCAACAATATTTTACGCTCTATTGAGCGCAGTCAAATTTCAACTTGATTGCAATCATTTAGATTGTCTTGTACCCCGGCCTATGAAATGATTTTCACATTTTATGGATCATTTGTCAGAACTGGACGACTGTTCAGATATCAGAGATGTAAAAATTTACAGTTATACTTCTTAGCAATCAATGACTGCTCCACTAATTTTATTGCAATTAAATCTTATTGCAATTTCTCGATTTTAAAAACTGCAATCAGCAATAATTTACGTTCTATCTAATACAATCAAATTTAATACTGATTGCAATCATTGATTTTGTCTTTAAATTCGATCTATTCAAGGACTTTCGTAGTTTATTGGTCATTTGTGGAAACTGAGCGACTGTTCAGTTATGAGAGCTTTAAAAATCTACAATTATTGTTCTTAGCAATCAATAATTATTATACCAATTTTATTGAAATTAAATTTTGTTGCAATTTCCCGATTGCAAAAACTGCAATCAACAATAGTTTACATTCGATCTATTACAATCAAATTTAAAACTGAAAGTAATCATTGAGATTGTCTTGAATTTCGAAATTTATGAAGGGATTTTCGTATTTTATTAAAGAATAATTCTACAATTATCCTTCTTAGTAATTAATTGCGTCTCTATCAATTTTATTGTAATTAAATTTTATTCCATTTTCTTATTGTAATAAATTGAAATAAATAAATTAAAGTTCATTTCAATCATGCAATCAATTTTTTTTATGTATTACCCAAAGTCACCAAATTATATGTAGCGGAAGATGTCTTTTATAGTCCCGATTGGAAGTAGCTCAGCGTCGCATATGCTAATCTAATCAACATGATTTACAATTAAAATTGATTGCAATAAATTTCCTGTAAATTATTGAAATTTTAATTTGATTTGAGTAAGTGGAAAAAAAATAAAAAAATAAAATTTCGTGCTAGGCACTAAAAATTGAAATTTTATTTACGTTTGTTTTTACATGGCCGTTTAATTCTAATAATTATTTTTATTTTTTCAATTTTTCTTCATTAAAAACTGGCCAATAGCTCATATAAAATTCACATTGAAATTTTATTTTTTACAATGAAATTGACTTACGATAAAAGTTAATTGATTTTTGTAAATATTGCAATTGTAACTTTTATAATAAAAAAAATGTACATTCAATATGATTAAAATTAAAGCTGATTTCAATATTATGCACTTCATCTGATTGCAACGAAAATTTATTGCAATTGTTTACTATTCTGTGCTAATTAATGACAGCTCTACCAATAATAATCACAATCATAACTCTTCGCACGCATAATCTTTAATCCTCGGAAACGAATAAAAAAATGTTTGTCTCCAAACCAAACTTGACAAGGGATGACGGAAGAAAATGCCCATTCATGAAAGGTATTAAGTACGAGTATTCAGCCGCGAATGTGTTTTTTTGTAGTGGCTCGAGTCATCGTACTGATCCTATTTTCGCTGGACATGAGTACATACAAACAAACCGTATGTACTTAGCTCTCAACCGTTAGAAACAGATTCTCTCATGTACAAAACAAAAAAAAAATTCCAACTTACCTGTCGCTGTTGCAGAACGAAAAGTGTAATTTTACAATAACAACAATTACAAAAATAACAACATAATAGCGTCAGAAAAAAGGTTCAAACGCTTTATGCCACATAAATTATGCTTAGTGAGAGTACGCACATAAATACATACACACATTCACATTTTAGTCTTTATTTATTTATTTTTTTTGCTGTTTCTTTCTTTCTTGCCGCTTAACGGAAAATCCCTTAAGTCCTACTGTGCATTCGAGTGCTTGGTCATTGTTTTGGTACTCGAGCGTTTCAAAAGGTGATTGCAATAAATCCCCAACCCAGTTGTTCTTACGCTTATCCACCTACATACATATGAACGCACATAGCTAGTATGTGAGATGTTACCTTTGGCGAAATCCCGCTTAGTTTTCAAGTACTGCATATAATTTGTCATTGTTCAAGTGCAAGCTGCGTGTGAATGCGTACGGGCGGGCGCTAACGGGTTGCCGATGCAATTTGATTGTAGTACTATTTGAAATTATTAGTATTGCTCAACAACCAAAAAAATTAGTGAAAAAAAAGGTAAAACAAGTAATTTTTCGAGTTATGCTGCTTTTGGTTATTGAGTGAGTTTTTGAGCAAATTTTTTGAGCATTTTTCGAGATTAATCTTAACGCAGAATAATAGCAAGTCTGCACGTGACGCAATTGGCTCTCCACATAATTCAATCAACGTTTCGAAAATTTCTCCACTTCATACATACATATACATATACATTAGGGTGATCCCCCTATAGATGTCGAAGATACCACTTGTAAATTTTGGTCCCGATCGGAGATATCTTTGACTGTGCTGCTACCGATATAGAAGGGATGAGACCGCAGAAAATCGCTTCTTTGCTTTTAAGAACCACCCTAATATACACATTTTTCAATTTCACAACCAATCACCTAGCAAATTCCCCCCATTTAACGCCATTTCTCTTTTTCCTCGATCTCTCTATCTTTCAGAAAGTAAAATCGACGATCGATTTCCCCATCATCATCGGTTTCGTTTGTATTTCGATGTGAAAAGCATACCCACCGAAGAGAAGCTGCGCGTGGCGGAGCTACATCTCTCACGTGACGCAATCAGCGATGCAGTGCTCAGTGAGCAACTCGCCAATCGCACCCGCTACCAAATTATCGCCTACGATATCACACGTGTAGGTTTACGTGGCAGGCGGCAGCCCAGCTTCGCGCTGCTCGACACCCAAACGGTGCAGTTGAACAGCACCGAAACGGTCAACCTTAACGTACAGCGGGCCGTCGATCGGTGGCTGGCAACACCGCATAAAAACTATGGTCTGTTGATTGAGGTGCGAACGACGCGTTCGCTCAAACCTGCAGCCCATCCGCATGTGCGTCTACGCCGCAGTATAGACGAACCTCACGACGTGTGGCAACACAAACAGCCGGTACTGTATGCGTACACCGACGATGGTAAGCACAGAGCGGCGCGATCGGCGCGAGATACCAACGGCGGCGGCAGCAACAATGGCAGCAGCGGCGGTAGCGGCAACGGCTCACGTTCGAAACGTGCCGGTCATCATGGCAGACGTGGTCATCGGCGGAAGAATAGCGATGAAATATGTCGACGCCACTCATTGTATGTGGACTTTGCGGATGTGGGTTGGAGTGATTGGATTGTTGCGCCGCCCGGTTACGATGCATTCTACTGTCAGGGCAAGTGTCCGTTCCCGTTGGCCGAACACATGAACTCAACAAATCACGCGGTCGTACAAACTTTGGTGAACAACTTGAATCCGGGTAAAGTGCCAAAGGCGTGCTGTGTGCCAACGCAATTGGAGGGCATTTCGATGCTCTATTTGAATGATCAAAATACCGTTGTACTCAAGAACTATCAGGATATGACAGTGGTGGGCTGTGGGTGTCGGTAATCACACAGCGATGGCGATGAAGGTGAAGTGAATCAGAGTGTGATGACTCGAAACTAGTTACAACGAGGATGACACGACAACGAACGTATTTCGAAAATTTCGCCTGCAGCAATGGCAAATACGAGCGTGCAATGGTGAGAAAATGCACTCACTCAAAACACACAACGTATGAGCGCGCAGTGAGTGGTAGTGTGAGCACTTTTTATTGGCCAAAAAGCAAGAGCGGAGGGAATACAATGAGTTCAAGTGGTTATTGTGAGTGATTGAGTGAGAGAGTTAGCCAAAATGGCAAGTGGTTAAAGGTCAGCTACACTATTGAACCACACCACAAAAAAAGCAAACGGGAGCGCTGACAAAAACAGGCATAAAATGCTGGGTTCCAAACCGCTTCATGCACACTTTAATAAGTTTAAATTTTATTAAACGAAAAGCAAACAAAATGGACTGAATATATGAATTTTAAGATTAATTTTTGTTAGACTTAATTCTTGTACATACCTAAATGCTAGAGAGAAGATATAGTGAGAGCGAATTATTAATAGAAATGCAACGCATTAGTCGAGAGCAGTTTAGCTGCATTTAGAGCTGACACACAACTGTCACAATTGACAGCCAGGCTGTCAAGACATATGACAGTTGTAGAAAAAGTACACAATAATGCCCAAACGATGACAGTAGAATTGCCAACGCGCGATATTCAACAACAGAAGGTGCCTCTTCGTTCTTACATATGTGCATATATAGAACAGCGTGTGAGGTCGTGAGCGCGAAGGAGATAGTATGTGAGCGGGCAATTTTAGCGTAGTTTCAAACCATTCGCTGCTACCTTAGCTGTGTTTAGACAACATTGCCACTACTGCGAACCACTCCTAAGTTAGCTAAGATTTTAAGAGAGAGTTGTACAGTAGTTTTATGATAAAATACATTTTAGAAATTAAAAATATTTTTTTTTTATTTGTTAAAAAGTAAATTTAGTCTAATTTTAAAATTTTTACGAGTTTAGAAATTTTATAATTATATTTGTATGTTGTTTTTACAAACGAATTCTGTCGCCCGTAGTCACTATGTAATTTTTATAGCATTAAGTTTTAGCGCAAAACATTTTTTAAGAAATTCATCTAAGAAATAAAATTAAAACAGCAATAAAAAATTAAGAACAAAAATAAAAAATTAAGATAAAAAATAAAAAAAAAAAAACAAGAATAAAATTAAAATCATTAATAAAAATTGTTTACGACTACTACTACTCTAATTTAGGTTGTCAACTTTTTACTACTTACGTGTAAATATTTATGTAGATATATGTATCTGTATAAAGGTTTTAATTTAAAAAAATCTTTAATTAAAAAAAAAAATCTTTAATTTTAAAATTATTATTTTTTTGTCTATTTTGTATGTAGTTAGTTGTGCCTTTGTATGACATGCTTGTTGATACTACTTTTAAATTGTTTTTCTTGCGTATGAACTTAGCCATATACATATGTAGATATATATATAGAGTTAATAAATACATACTAGCTATGTTTGTATTCGTTTTCCTAAATTGTAAAAAAAATATTAAATATATAAATTTTATTATATATTAAACTTTAAATAAATATAAAGTTTTTTAGTGTGTCCATAATATGTATTATGTATATGTAAAATCTAGCTGTTATTAAATGTTAAAAAGCTATGTAATAATGTAAAGGAATGTTATAAATAACACTCATACATTTACCGTAGTTGCGGGAAGAAACACATCCACACAAAAACCGTAATAAATTAGCACATGCATTTTTTTTTTTAATTTTTATTATTTATTTATATATATGATTATATTAAAGAAAGAAAATCAACAAAAAAAAAAACGGAAAAGAAAATATAAATGATATAAATTTTTATAGAAAAATATGCGCACTTGTTTTTAATTTTTATGGATGATTGGGTTGAGAAAAAAAATTGAAGCAAGGCAGGAATAAAGGTAAGTTGCAAAAGAGAGCCCAACTTAATGGGAGTAATAGAAAAGCCGTCGAAAACTTAGACGCTTTGGTAGCTGTAGCAGTTCCGTGGACTTTTTACAGCTCTGTCTAGCAGGCACCTAAACCAGAGCAAAGCTGCTTTATTGTTTTCCTTGCTATTTAGCTTTAATAGGTATGTACATATTTGCATTTCATAAAAGTGGTATTGATTTTATATACCCGTTAAGCGGGATATGTATGTACTAGGGATTCCAATCCCGGGATCCCGCCCTTTTGGACACCCCGAAAATCCCGGGATCGCTAGAATTTTATCCCGAGATTTTTGGGATAAGATAAAGACAGAATATTCCCCTATTATAGCAAAGAAAAGTTGTATTTTATCTGTATACTAATAGCATTTCCTATTCTGCATGAAAATGTTGCATTATTACATTGCACCATTATCAACATGTGCCCTGTGCTCTATAAATGTTGCATTTTTCATGTGATGAATGAAACAAAAATAATGCAATGTGCTAAGAGCAGAAGATGTTGCCCCGTAGTCGGGCCAGTTTTTTATTTTGTCAATAGAACAAACAGCCTTAAAAAAAAGTTGAGTCTGTGTGGAAGAGAACAAAAAAATGTGACAGCCCGAAGAAAGTGCGACATTTTTGCCAGAATAAAAAAGTCCATTAGTCAAAGTAAGGATTAATATTTTTGATGTTTTTTTTAATAATCAAATTTTTTTGTCGTGAAGTACGCGTTGTAAAGAAACGTATGTTAGGTATTTTTAAAGCCTTTAGAATTCTTGTGGTAAAATTCATTTGATAATTTCTATTTCCTGATTTTTGGTCATTTATTTCCCAAATGGTTTTTGGAATTTTCCCATATGGAAAGTAAATAATGGAAGAAAATGCAAACAAAATTTTAATTAGACTTGATAGTTTTACATTACTCTACTAAAATTAAATACGCAGCTGCATCCTCGGAATTCATATCAAAATATGTGCCTCCGATTTTTAAATGTTTTCGGAAGTTGCATTAATTTTCAGAATTTTTCGGCAAGCTTGGAAATATTCGCTTAAGCGAAGTGTGTCGTTAAATTCTAAAAATTTTTATTGGAAATTATCAAATGATCGCAAACCTTTTTATCCTAATAACCTAAAAGTACCAACTATAAAGGAAAATGTTTTGTTCACCAAATGTATTTATTTTCTTTGTTGATTGTGTTTTTTAAAGTAACTCTTAAGTGTTATTAAATAATAAGCATGATTTTACGTTCCTATTTTATTTTGTTAGTAATGAAATAATAAAAAATGGCAATAAAAATCTATTTTTTCTTTGCATATTAAAGTTTTAGCGTTTCTCGAAAATATACATATTTTTTTTTCAACCTCAAATGTGGGAAAATAATACTGGTCGACAAATTTTTTTAACAGAAATAAAATTCTACGTTTCAAAAGGTGCACTTTTTGAAATATTCATGTCCAAAGAGGCGAAAAACGCAGTTTTTGGCCATATTTACTCCTCAATATCTTTAAAATTGCTCACTTTCATTAAAAACTGATTAAATCTATTGAAAGCACGATCATTTCTCTTGAAGACAATGTTTTGCTTTTTCGGATATCTTGCTTGTAACTTGCAATATTGCAAATAAAAATTTTGTAGCACGCTTTTAGGCAGTTTATTATATTAACAACAACTGTGCGTTAGAATGAAATAAGTGAATTAATTTATATTAATTTATCGAAAATACGACTAAATTTTGCGTGACTGAAACAAAAATTCCAATCAGTGGCCTACTATGTATATATTTTCTATACTGAAATAAAAATAGTTCGGCAGAGCAGCTACAAAACTTGATTTCGATTAAAACAGCGCTACAAATACTGCCGTTGATTTCGAAGAAAAATACCTTATTGTACAAAAACATATATTTCTAGATATATAAATAAGAAACCCGAGAAAACAAAGCGCTGTTTTCAAGAGAATTGATCGTTCTTTCAATAGCTGCAATCATTTTTTAATGAAAGTAAGTAATTTAACAGATTGAGCAGTGAATATAGCAAAAAATCGCATAAATATCTCAAAAGCTACAAGTATTACCGAAAATCCGACTTCAGATTCAGATTCAGGGCACCGAAATCCTTTAGAAAAGTAGAATTTTATTTGAGTTAGAAAATTTTTTGGAAATTTTGTCGGCCTGTATAATTAATGTCCAAATCCCGGGATAAATCCCGGGATCCCGGGATTAGAAAAAAACATCCCGGGATCGTAAAAATCGGAAAAATTGGAATACCTAGTGTGTACGTATTGATACCTTCAAGTATTGATATCATTGGCGGCCCTAGCAGAAATTGGCTGGACAAGCCTTAATATGTATGAAGCAAAGCATTAGTAATTGATATATTTTTTTCTCTATTATCTGAGAGTCTGACTGTGGTTCCGTTATTGACTTTGATTAAATTCGTTTTGCATACTTGGTTTGTTGTTTATATTCATACCGTATGAAGCTGAATGTATTCGAATAAATCGAGAAAATGAAGAATGGTGAAGAATAATTAAGTTTTGATATACAATAGATAATAGTATGAAGATATGTATATAATCGCTATAGAAGAAAAAAGACGCAAACTGTTTTGTTGAGGAAGAAAGACGCATTAAAAATATTTTTCGAAAGAAAGACTCTTTATTTTTTTCAGAGTTGTAATTATTATAAGAGAAAAAATAAAAATCAAAAAATAATTATTATTGAAAGAAACATATTTTAAAAGTCTTTCCATAATAGTTATTTCTGAGATATTTTTTTTAAGTCGTTTTGTAATTATTATAAATGAGAAATTTTGTTTTATATCTTCAAAGACTTTTATATTGAGACAAATTTGAAAAAAGTCTTTGAGTAATTATTATCCGTAACAAATTGTTTTTTAAGTCTTCAAAGACTTTTTCATTGAGACGAATTTCAAAAATATCTTCAAGTAATTATTTTGAGTAACAAATTTATTTTTTACATCTTCGATAAAAATCTTTCATACAATTTCAAATTGGAAATTTGCTTGAATTTTGAAGTACTTATATGAAAGTTATTTTTATTTTATACTTATATGAAAGTTATTGAAAATTTTCTGAGACTTTTTTGAACTTTGTCTCAATGAAAAAGTCTTTGAAAATGTAAAAAACAATTTGTTACTGATAATAATTAAGCAAAGACTTTTTTCAAATTTGTCTCAATATAAAAGTCTTTGAAGACTTAAAAAATATATATTTGAAATAACTATTATGGAAAGATTTTTAAAATATAAGTTTCTGAATAATAATTATAGAAGATTTTTATCATTTTCATCAGGAAAAAAATATTATCAAAAGACTTTTATGATCCTGAAGAAAATTTGTAAGACTTTTTTATAATTTCAAAATGAAATAATAATTATTGTACATCTCTGATTTTTTTTGACAACGAAGAAAGACGCTTTATTTTTTTTTACTACAAAGAAAGACGTATTTAAATATTTTTTAGGAAAGAAAGACGTATTCGATTTTTTTCTTTGTCAATATTAATGCTAATGCGTCTTTCTTCGTCGAAATATTATATAATGCGTCTCTGTTCGTCGACATATTTTTTAATGCGTCTATCTTCGTCGACATGTTTTGTAAAGCGTCTTTCTTCCCCGACATATTTTTAATGCGCCTTTTTTCGTCGACAAATTACTGGCATGCGTATTTCTTCTGCCGGAGCGACGATATGACCTTTGTTGTTTTAGCTATATCTAATTTCGATCAGCACATCAACAAGCCTGGCTCAGTCCAAAGTAAATTCGATTTCTTCACCATCAGAACGTGTATTATCTACAAAAGCAGAGGAGATGTTATTATTAGGATCATTTGGGAAGAATTCAGTTGAATTGATTGCCGACGCCAAACTTATAGAGAAATCTCTGAAACTCATACGAAAGCGCTATTTTTCGTTTCTTTCCACCGACGGAAATTTAAGCAGTAGCAAGTGGATTTGCTTATCATAGCACTATAAGAGAATATCTAAAATATATGTAGGTGCTTTAGTGTTGAAAAAACGGATGTAGAATTAGCAAAAGTTGCGAAATGTTTGCTTTTATTTCATTTTGATTTTCATCGCTTTTTAAAATGATGCTTTTGTTCGATTTTTATTGTCGTTTTCGATTCGCCATCACACAAGCGAGGTCGGATCGAACAAAAATGTTTGAATCCATAATGAGTAGTAGACATACTCGCTAACTTGTCGATAAAAATTTCCCTCTGCTCGCTATCATTCACATATAAATTTGACAGAAAGAAATTTATAACCAGCAGAGAAATTGTGAATCGAAAGCGGCTTATATTTGCTGATTTCATATTTCTAAAAATCTACAGTCGCCAAATATCAAAATCAACGCGTTCACAACCTGATTTTTGATATTTACGTTTGCATGTACATGTAAGAAATGCATGTATGTATGTATGCTAACGTAAATATCAAATACCTATCAGACTGTGAACACCACTGTTGAATATCTAATCACCAGATGCCAAAGCCAATTGCTCATTCGCATACAAATTTTATATGAAAAATAAAAAAGTGGTTTGCTACTTTTCCTAATTTAACTCTGAAAATAAGCAATTGACTTATGCTTAGATAAGGCGAGAAAATAGGCAATTGACTTCTAATTTGAGAAAGCGAGATATCTTATTCTGTTTTGAAAGCCTCACAAAACCCATGTTTGAAACTGTTGCTCACTAACCCGGGTGAATGTTGTTGGTTGGCTAACGCGTCATGAGAACTTAAGTAGTAAACATATTTCAAGCGTAAAATAACCAGATTTTAAAGAAATTCGTAAAATGAAATGAACGAAAATATTTAGGCAAGTCGGGCTTTTCGGATTGTATGAAGCGTCTGCCACTTATTGCTACCTGAAGAAAATCCACTAATGCTGCCGTTACCATAAGTGGATAGGTACGCATTGTATGAGAGTAATCGTGATATTTTCCTGAAAGAGTACTTCTTCGGATCACTTTCGTTAAACAAAGTTATACATTGTCCAGTACTACATCTGAGCCTTTTTTATTTGTACTTAAATGTTAATAGGGTTAGAACAAGGAAATAACATTAAACATGGAGAATTAGATTATGGTAATGTTATTGAGGGCTAAGAGCTAATTTTTGATAAACACTTTTACACAAAACTGAAGCTAGAGGCAGATTTAGTATAATAAAAAAATGATGCTGGGATATCAAGGGTAAAATGTTGCTGGCAACATGTTGCGCGTTGTTTTTTCTGTGAGATTTTGTAGGATTCGTGCATTTTTAGCAGGTTTTTTTTGTGAAAATGAATATCAAGAATGGGCACATTTGACTTCAAAAACAGAAAAATATCATAATTCTCAAAAGTAGCTCCTGAATACACAATTTTTAACGTTTAACCTTATAAAAAAAAGAAGTCAAACGTGCTGGAGTAGATGCTTGTTCAAAACTGATCAGGACGAACGTCGCCCTCTTTCAGATTACTTGGTTACTCTGTTGCAAAAAATGCTGTTGAACTGTGTTATTTAAAAATATCAAAAAAGTGACTAAAACTTTATTAAATCCATTTTGTAGCGCATTCCAATTGATGATTTCACTTCCGGTTCAAAATACTTAATAAAAAACAGCATCCAAAACGCAACAAGTCATTTTGACTTGTGAATCCGCTTTCAAAAAAAAAAAAAACAAAAAAAAAAAAAACAACCAAAGATCAGCCATAAGAATTACACGCATTTTCATTTCCATTAACAAATTACAAGCAGAATACAATGCAAGATGAAATTCATAATTACTTACAACAACCAAAAATAATAATAATAATTAAAAACAAAAGAAATACAATTGCAGGCATATTAAACCATCAAATAAAAACGACAACAACAAAAGCAACAGCAACGAAAACAACAACAATACCGAAACAAGAAGCCACACTTCACTTAACCACTTAAATAATGATATTCAATATTCGACATGCATCAACAAAAAAACCAAAAAAAAAAAGATCAGATCAATTGATTGCGCTAAACAAAGGAAGTTGAAAAGAATGAAAAGTGCAACCGCAACCGTTTTAGGCGATGAAACATCAGATGCCACAACAATAACAACACCAACTGGTGGTGGCTGAACGGAACCGACAGCAACAGCAGCAGTAGGATACACAGGAGCAACGGCAGCAGCCAACAGTAACAACAAGACGGGAAGATGGCAGCAGCAGTCACTCACTCATTCATATTTACATACCTAAAAATATATTCGTATTGAGAAAATTTACTCAAAAACTCAATGGGATGACTTGCATTAATTGGTGCAACGTAAAAATATCTACCACTTTTTTACTAAAAAGGATGTACATTAGACCGTATCGCAAAAAGAATTCGCCATACGCCAGCCCGATTTGATGTCTTTTAGGAAAACATTTCTGGAAATTTTTAATTTTTTTTTGAACCCCGCCAGATGTCGCTAAAATGCATTTTTTTCATATCTCCTGTATTTATGGCCCGATCCCTGATTTGGATACACCAATGTCTCTGGCTTGAGAGGGGGGTTTCTAATTTATAACCGTATTAACCCTATCTGCGGCATTGGGGTCACTTCCACCCAGTACTTAGTTTGTACCACCTTAATGTAACTTTTTTTGACTGCATGCTAAACGTTGTAAAAAATCATGAATCTTTTGCAAAAGAAGTATTTCGAACACTTCAGTAGAACCGGAAATATAAAGCATTAAATATTTCGAGAAATGTAAGTTTTTCGTTTCCTGTGGTCTCTTATGTTCATATTACATAGATTTTTTCTGAGTGAACGTATGCTAAAATTTTTTGGCGAATAATTTTCTAGAACATTTTAGCTCTCTTTTTTTTTGGTCCATATAAGGCGAGACGGCCTAATGTACATATGTATGTATGAGTTAAAAGATCATCATCGTTAACAATAAGATATGTATCTATCTACATATCATTCATATGTTTTAACAATTTATGGTTAAAAGATGAACTTCATACAAAGCCACTGAATGAATGAAGGATTGAAGCTGGCACTGAATCAAAAGGAAATCTGTCAGCAATGGAATGCAGCCGACCATTCAAAAACCGATCAAAAAAGAGTAGGTGCGATAAAAAAAAATGGTACATACACCCGAATAAAATAAACACTTGATTCAAAAACTGAACACCCTTATTTCGCATTCATCGTAATGTTTTAGGAAGAAATGGTATTCTTACTATAACAGTCCAAATTTTTCGAAGTACAGTAGATCGATATTACAAATACAGATAAATTATAACTTTGGTAGTTCATCGTAGCACTATTTTGTAGCTAAATGCATCTCGCAAGCACTTTTTCCAAAACGCTCCCCTGCAGCAAATCGCGCTATTTCCAAGCCAGTGCAGAACTAGCTGAAGAAGTGGCAGAGTTGGTTCTCGTTTTATCCCAACACAATGTTTTCAACTGTCCTTTTTAACACGGTGATCTACTACGAAGTTGTAACGCGTTCTAAACTTCTTCTTGTATGAAGAGTACTGGAATAGTTCAAAAATCAAAATTTCGGAGTTAGTTTAAAAGAAAGCACTTCAAGACTAGTTCACAATGTGGTCGGTTATAGTTGTTGTTTTTGTTGCTGTAACCCCCAAGACACTTTCCGAAAGTTTTGGGGAGCGTAGGGGAAGTAACAGCCATTTGCCGGCTAAATCCGTAACGCTCGCGTACTAGTCCCTTCTAACACTATCCCGACTGTCGTGTGAACGATGTTTTTGGCCATTATCAATCATCTAGGCCGGTGGATTTTTGTCGCTTCTTAAGACAGGCATTCGTTACCACGGGTATATGCTAAGCCCCTAAATCGCTGGGGGTACAAAGTGGTCGGTCGTTGGCCGCGCTTTACAAAAATAATCCTCAGCCGGCAGAACTCATAACATAATACTGAAAATAAATGCGGCATTATATTATAAAATGTCAAGCTTGTGAAACTCGTCCATAAAAAAGGTGGAATTATACCCATTCACCTAACAGTCAGCAAAATATAGCAAAAAGGCAAATTTTTATAAAGTGCAACATTTGTTGTTGTTCAACTTTAGAGTATAAGCTGTAAGAGCAAATGTTTTATGAAGTCACAATAATAAAATATCCCACTCTGCATCCCTTTAGAAGCAGTTCTGAGCTAGTTGTGAACTCTCTAGTTCTAGACTGTTGTTTCTTGGTACTGTCCCTTATATTAGCTGCAGTGCCTTTATAAATGTTATCTATTTTACATTTAAGCCAATTCCTGCGCCATCTCACCCTCGGCATACATATAATAAATGCAACAAGGTCGAATAAATGGGCGTGCCAAAAATGCTATATTGAATTTTCAATGGACTTTAGACAGATTAATTGGACTGCAATAATGAATACAAAGAAAAATAAAGCAACAACAAACGTAAGTAATTGCGTGAAATACGCATTTAGAGTAGAAAACAAGCACAGATTGATGAATTGCTATTTCTTGTTCAAAGAGCCTTTTTGTCTGCGACAATCAAAAGCCCCGACAGACGGTGCAGCAGCAGCAACAATGACGGTAGCAGCAAGATGACAAAGGATTTAATTTTTTTATGCGAGAGCAACAGTTGCTGTTATGTATATTAAAATGGAGTATGACTGGCATTTGCTGTTGTGGCGCAAAGTGATTTTATCCTTTGGCGTTTCCGTTGTCTATAACAGGTGGTTTACATATAGTAAATATATAAATGCATGTTTTCTTGAAATGGCTGGAAAATGGTACTTTTATTTTATTTTATTTTATTTTATTTTTTTTTATTTATTTTTTATTGTGTGTGTGTACTAATTACTTA
The DNA here is from genome assembly GCA_960531455.1 of Urophora cardui. Classification (NCBI taxonomy): domain Eukaryota; kingdom Metazoa; phylum Arthropoda; class Insecta; order Diptera; family Tephritidae; genus Urophora; species Urophora cardui. The sequence continues at coordinate 24,457,046 of OY482674.1, read as the reverse complement.
AATATTTTTTATACATATGCACGCTGTTATGCTAACGAGCGATAATATTTAAATAAAATCAAATTGAAGGCGCTCATGAACGTGAAATAATATTAGTACGAGGGTGACTGCAAAAGTTCGCGAAAAAGGAAAACAAGAATTACGTTATGTAAAGTTTTATAGCATGTCCCCACATAACGCCGTTCGCTTTTTTTTTTTATCTGTATTCGCTCCCTCAATTGTCGTTCGACCTCGAAACCAGTGCCGAACCCCGCTAATTTCCATACAAAATTCTGAGAGCGAATAACAAATGAAATACATAATTCATTCTCAACATACTCGCCAACCCCGATAATATCGATAATAATAATAATACAATGGCGCTATTACAACTGTGACGAGATTTATGGCCGAGTTTCTCTCCCAATTCGAGGTATAATACCGATACCTTCTCTAATTTTGTATAGCAAATCTATCGAAATCTCACACATACCAAAATAAATACGCAAAAATGAGCGCACTTTGAAGAAGAACAAGAATTCGAAATATCAAACTGAACTACGATGGGTTATTTCGCGAGATTATTCGCTACATTATTCGCTGGCGAATTAGGTTATGTGTAGACGTACTTTTATTGCTTCTCTAAATATTCTCCTTTAAGATCTAGTATACACTTGAAGGCATTAATTGAATGTTGTTATTGGTCAAAAACTCTACAGTTCGTGGTGCTGTATGAGTGCTTGATGAACAATGATTCGCCGGCATATGTTGTTCCCTCTGATTTCAGCGATGACTTCCGGCAAAAAAATTTAAGTATAACTAACAGCATTTACTGTTATTCGATCCTCTAATGCAACAGTTGCAACAAGATCCATTTCTCCGAAGAAACAAGCAATCATTCTTTTCGAAACGCTTCGTGAATGCACCACTTTTATGGGTTGTGGGCATAAATATTTTTCGCAACAACAGAGTTGCATGGACGAACTTCGCGAGGATGATCATCAAATGTTGGTCTTCCACGTTTGAATTTTGCGAACCATTTGTGAACCTAGTTTTGAGTGCTTCATCCAAAAATAACGAATTAAGTTCTGCCAAAAATTGATACTTAAGCCGTATTGAAAATCATAAAAAATCATCACTCGGAAGTCTAGATTCAAAATCTCCATTTTTCACACAATTACAATTATGCACTCGTATTAATATAAAAATTAAGAAAATAAATAATAGCTTAAAAAACTAAAAAACACGCTTTAATCTTAAAAATCGTACTAAAAATTGAGAAATAATTTAATTAGAAACAAAATGATGAACGAAAATATAAGTATTTAAGGAAAAGCGTCGGGTGGTGCTCAGTATGTCAAAAACTATTTAAGATCGCTGTTAGTTAAAACTTTTATTTTGACTTTTTTGAGATTTCATATAACGTACTCTTTAATTTCGCAACTAGGTATGTATATTTTTGTACTAGTGGTACGAATCGAATATTTTCATGTTCAAATATTATTGAGCACCCCACGCTTTTCCTTAAATACTTATATTTTCGTTCATCATTTTGTTTCTAATTAAAATATTTCTCAATTTTTAGTACGATTTTTAAGATTAAAGCGTGTTTTTTAGTTTTTTTAAGCTATTATTTATTTTTAACTTTTTAGTGAAATTTTTCATTAAAGGATGTTTTATGCGGACGCAAGAATAAAAGTAACAAGTAAGGAAGCCTAAGTTCGAGTGGAATCGAACATTAGATACTCAGCTGTATGCTTTCATTGTTTGTTTGCGTTTGTTCGATATAGGGTGTATTTTATATGACACGAGTGCTGCATAAACAGGGCGCAGCCACGCCCATTTTCAAAATTTGTATCAATCATCCAAATAAGCATATAAATATTATTGTTAGTGCAAAATTGACTTTTGGTTGCAAAGACTTCACGTTACAAATTCCAAAAGGGTGTTCCAGAAATATCTTTGTTAAAAAGTAGGCGTGGTCATAAACCGATTTCAATACATTTTTGCGTGTCTATTAACACATGTTATAAAAGTGTATAAACCAAGTTTCGTCATAATATCTCAGTTATTTTTCGAGTAATAGGCACGTAGATTTGTATAAAAAGAGGCGGTGCCACGCCCATTTTCCAAACTTTTTTATTTTTTGTTTCCGGTCTATTGTAGAACTCATGTCACAAAATTTCAGTGATAGATCTTTATATTTGACAGAGATATCGCTTAAAATGTTTTTATTAGGTCACTTTATAATACCCATATATAAAAGTGGGCGTGGTCGTCAACCGATTTTGGTAATCTTTCGTCCACACATTTGGCTAAGTAAATATATCACGCGTACCAAATTTCATCGATATATCTTTAACGGTTTCTGAGTTATGGCTTATAAAACTTTCAATATTTGCCCCTTAATAAGTGGGCGTGGCACCGCCCATTTTCCAAAATTTTTATATTTTTTGTTTTATGTCCCTAGTTGGTCTCCTGCCACAAAATTTCAGTAATAGATCTTTATATTTGACAGAGATATCGCTTAAAATGTTTTTATTAGGCCCCTTTATAGTTCCCATATATAAAAGTGGGCGTGGCCGTCAACCGATTTTGATAATTTTTCGCCAAAACATTTGTCTAAGTAAGCAAATTACGCAAAACAAATTTCATCGATATATCTTCAACGGTTTCTGAGTTATGACATATAAAACTTTCAATGTTTGCCCCTTAATAAGTGGGCGTGGCACCGCCCATTTTCCAAAATTTTTGTACTTTTTGTTTTATGTCCGTAGTTGGACTCCTGCCACAAAAATTCAGTGATAAATCTTTATATTTGACAGAGATATCGCTTAAAATTTTTTTATTAGGCCCCTTTATAGTTCCCATATATATAAGTGGGCGTGGCCGTCAACCGATTTTGATAATTTTTCGCCAAAACATTTGTCTAGGTAAGCAAATTACGCATACCAAATTTCATCGATATATCTTCAACGGTTTCTGAGTTATGACATATAAAACTTTCAATGTTTGACCCTTAATAAGTGGGCGTGGCACCGCCCATTTTCCAAAACTTAATCAACTTTCTTCATAACGGTCTGAGCTCAATACCTGGGTAAAATTTTATCACTCTAGCTATATTAGTGGCTGAGATACCAAATTTCCGATTTTTTCTATATAGGAAAAGTGGGCGTGGTCATGGTCCGATTTCGCCCATTTTCAATACCAACTGTCCCAGTGTCGATACCAACTTGCATTTCAAATTTCATCAAAATATCTCAATTTTTACGCGAGTTATCCTGCGTACGGACGGACGGACGGACGGACGGACGGACGGACGGACGGACGGACGGACGGACGGACGGACGGACGGACATGGCTCAATCGATTTCTCTTTTCACCCTGATCATTTTGATATATATAAGTCCATATCTATCTCGATTATTTCATTATGTTACAATCCACCGTTATGAAATCAAAATTATAATACTCTGTGTACTAGTACAGCTGAGTATAAAAAGAAGTCTGATGAAGGGATGTGGTGATCTCCGAAATAGATCTATATACATATGTATTTATAACTTCTACCAAAAATATTAATTTTTCACATACATTTTTTCCTTATAAAAAAAAACATTGGTCATAAGAGCTCAAAAATGAAGCCTAAACGAAAAAATATCAACTAATATGTACTATGTGTATCGAAGCAAAACTATTTCAGTTTTTAATCGGAGATATGCTCTTCTTTATTTGCCTGTGCATATTCACAATGAACAGTCAGCGCTCCAAAATATTCTCATTGTCCTATAATCACTTCCATATTTTTCTTGTATACCAAAAATAGTAAACAACTTCTTGAAAAAAAAAATTGCCAAACAGATGTGAAAGTTACCAAGAAACCAACAGCGAAAAATAACCTATTTTGGTAATTACCAAGTTCGGCAACCCTGCTATAAGTGCTATAAATAGAATTTGAACCAGGGTTTGAAATTGTTTAACTACTTTTGCTGCATTTGCTTTGCTTTTGCTAACGAAAAGTAATTAGCAAACTCGGCCAGCCGAGTAAAAAACGAGAACACGATTCATTCGCTTCAGTTTTCAGCTGAGCCGTGTTTGCTTGTATAGTTAAGCAAAGCAACGCGATTTGGGGGATTTCATTTTACTTCCAGCAATTAGTTGTGTCTTTGCATTTTTTCTGCATTTGCTTATTGCATACTGTTAAGTTAACAGTGTTAACGTTACCAGAGTTGAGTGATGGTGAATTACAGATTTGAGAGAAAAGTTGAAAAAATTAGCAGCGCGCTGTAGAATGGAATGTTACTTTACATTTGTGCACATCTGCTGATATTCTTAGTTTTATTCACATACACCGATTTCACCAATGCACCAAATTCCTAAAACAGCAAAGTAATTTTAAAATTTTCTTATCGAATTTCAATTATAAATAAATTTAAGAATTAAAAAAAATCAATTTAAATTAGTTTCAATTTGACTTTTCTGGGACTCGAACCTGCGCCTCTATGTGCATATCTTTCTGTATTAAAAAATTATAATTCAATAGATGCTTTTGTGTACACAACAATATTATTATTGTTGTTTTTTGATATGTTTGGGGGACAGTAGGATTTTCGTTGATCAGTCATCAGAGTCTAGCAGCTGCTGTGCCCCGATACACCAAGATGAGGGTTTTGATGCAGCCACCAATTTATTATTGCTCAATAGATGTACATATGTATGTACATATGTATTGATGCATCATCTATTTGTTCAGAGAGGGTGACAATTAAATTTCATTGGCATAGGTATAGAGATGGTTGATCGTTGCTCATCAGCGAGGTTGATGGGTTGGCCATCAACAAGATGAAATGGACAACAAAATGTTTTTACATTTTCAAAATTTCGAAAATTTTAAAATAATTAAAAAACCGATGTGGAAATTGTAAAAATACTCACCGGTTGTAGCAAACTGGTGCATTGTTGTATGGTTTTTAATACAGAAAATGCATTGATGCGCAGGTTCGAGTCCCAGTAAAGTCAAATTGAAATTAATTTTAATTGATTTTTTTTTTAATTTTTAATTTATTTATAATTCAAATTCGATAAGAAAATAGTTAAAACACCAGCGGTTTTGGGAAATTAGTGCATCGATGGAACTGGTGTATGGGAGGAATAATGAGCCATATCAGCAGATGTGCAGAAAGTTAATATAACATTCCTTTCTACAGACGAACTCGCTCTACTTCTGTTATTTTAACAGCCAGCTGTGTTGAATTAAAATTTTTTATTCACCAAATGCACTAACAGAATTTTGTTGGGTCTCTGGCTTCCACGATTATTCGTAGTTGCAACTTCTCTGTTCATCTACGTTCTCTGTTATTGGCTTGCATACGGGAGTGAATTGAATGAAATTCATAGAGGCTATTTTGAAGAGAGGTAACATAAAAGCCACAATGAAGCATAGAGTATAATGTTGAATCTCATTATATGATGTCGTTGGGTTGAATCCCATGTTGTTGTCACGTTTCGAATGCGGAGGTGAATAGAAATAATAGAGGAGAGAACACAATAAAGTAAAGTAATGTTTCAAAAAAATAATAATTGAGTTAAACGTTTGCAACTTTTAGGATGGGATGAGTTACATACATACATACCAGTGGCGCACACAGAAAAAAATTTTGGGGGGGGTTTCAATATCCAACGGAAAATTCAAAAAAATACTTAAAACTCGTCCAGACAATTTTTACTTAAATTTATGGTTGGGGAGTGGACCTACGTATGCACACATTAAACAAAGGCACCTTTTAAATCTCAATTCATTTTATCTGTATTTAAACTAAAACTAACAAGTAAGGAAGCCTAAGTTCGACTGGAATCGAACATTAGATAATCAGCTGTATGCTTTCATTGTTTGTATGCGTTTGATGGAAACACGGTGTATTTTATATGAATCGAGTGCCGCATAAAGTGGGCGCAGCCACGCCCATTTTCAAAATTTTTATCAATCATTCAACTAATCATATAAATATTATTGTTAGTGCAAATTTGCAACCCTTTATGACTTCTAATTATAAAGATGTCACGATACAAATTCCCAAAGGATTTTCCAGAAATGTCTTTGTTAAAAAGTAGGCGTGGTCATACCCCGATTTCGCTAAATTTTTGAGCATGTATTACCACAAGTTATTAAAGTCTACAAACTGATTTTCATCATAACATCTCAATTATTTGTAGAGTTATGGGTTCCGAATCTACGAGATTTCTTTGTCTGAAAAGAGGCGGTGCCATGTCCATTTTCCATAATTTTTCTACTTTTTGTTTTATGTCTATTGTTGGACTCATGACACAAAATTTCAATGACATATCTTTATATTTGACAAAGATCGCTTAAAATGTTTTTATTTGGCCCCTTAATAGTTCTCACATATAAATTTGGGCGTGGTCGTCAACCGATTTTGGCAATTTTTCGTCCAAACCTTTTCCTAAGTAAGTAAATTTCATCGATATATCTGCTACGGTTTCTGAAATATGGTTTATAAACCTATCAATGTTTGCCCATTAATAAGTGGGCGTGGCACCGCCTATTTTCCAAAATTTCACCAAATTTCTTCATGAGAGCCTGATCCCAATACGTGGGTAAAATTTTATCGCTCTAGCTATATTAGTGGCTGAGATACTAAATTTCCGATTTTTTCTATATAGGATCATGGTCATGGTCCGATTTCGCCCATTTTCAATAACAACCGTCCCAGTCTCGATACCAACTTGCATTCCAAATTTGATCTCAATTTTTGCGCGAGAGTGTTTACAGACGTTAGAGTGTTTACAGACGGACGGACGGGCGGACGGACATCGCTCAATCGATTTCTCTTTTCACCCTGATCATTTTGATATATATAAGTCTATATCTATCTCGATTATTTCATTCTGTTACAATCCACCGTTATGTGATTAAAACTATAATACTCTGTGTACTAGTACAGCTGAGTATAACAAACCTCAGCTAATATGCACAGCATACTTTTAGGGAAATGTCTCCGCACTGCTTGTTTATAAACATAATCAGTAGTTGTTGACAAATATTGGCAATGTACATCCACGAATATTCATAGATTTTACAACATGTACTTACACAAATATTTTTGCATGTACGATCTTTTATAAAATTATTTTTTATGGTGTTGTCAAATTTTGGGGGGGGGGGTTTAACCCCAAACCCCCCCCCCCCTTGTGTGCGCCAATGAATACATACATACAGGTGAAGCTAATAAAAGCGCGTTAAAAAGGGGATTCCTACGAGCCGGATTTGAACCAGCGACCTATGGATATCTATTTCTATTTCAGATTTTCAATTCGAACTACAGTCCACCGCTCTACCAACTGAGCTATCGAAGGCTATGCATTTCGGTGGGCCAATTGCAAATGCCAATCAATATGCATTCGTGTGCTAGTGTGTGTGTTTATTAATGACTTAATATGCTTTTATATGCACATTGTTATGCTGCCGAGCGATAATCTTTAACTAAAACTTAATTGAAGGCGCTTTCATGAACACGAAATAATATTAGCACAACTTTGATCCAAAGCACGATTTAGCTTTTTTCAAGTTTCTTATCATATTTTGCTATAGGTATCTCTATAGAGATGTATGAGTGGTAATACATATTCAAAAATTTAGCGAAATTGGTTTACGACCACGCCTATTTTTTAACAAAGATATTTCTGGTTGAACCAATACATATTTCTGGTACACCCTTTGGGAATTTGTAACTACTCTAAAAAAAAAAAACGTTGTAAATCTGAAGACTTTCGCTGTTAAATCAACTACTTTTCGCAGTTGAAATGTGCCCAACAACGCTCCGTTTTTGTTTCAAAGGTGCGAGCGTTGTTGATTTGAGTTAACCACGGAAACTGTTGGATCAAATACTTTTGCCTTTAAGTTAACAACGGAGACTGTTGGAAAAAATTTTCACCTAAAAATAAATTTTTGTTTGCATTTTACTCTTCATCTTCTCTCCACCGGGGTCCCAGAACTGCAAATATGTAGCCCTCCGCTTGTTCTTCTCTTCTTCTCTCCTTTTTAGCATTCACTAGTTGCTATCTTTAGTTCTTATTCTGCTTTTTCTTCTTTATTTTATATTCTCCTCCGGATTCGAACCGAGAAATCAACCTGAAATTATATCCAATCATCACATAGTGGAACATTCAACATTATATTGAATTTAAAACATCCTTTTATACTTCCCCTTTCACGAAAAAGCATCTATGAATTATATGAATCATTGTAAAAACACAATTTAAAAAACTTGTTCTCATTAGTTTTGTTAACAACGGAAACTGTTGGAACAAACACTTTTGCCTTTAAATCAACAACGGGGACTTTTGGAGAAAATTTTCTGCTAAAAATAAACTTTTGTTTGGATTTTTCTCTTCATTTCCTCTCCATCATTATTGTTTTTATTGTTTTTATCACAAAACAATGTTTTCTCACAAAATAATTTTTAAAAGCAAGCAAGTTTTTGAAATAACAGAGCCCGTTTTTGAATCAATTGTTGGATCAAAATATTTGCTGTAAAAACAAATACCTTTTCTGTTGAATCAAAGACGGAGATTCAACAGCCGAAAGTTGTCGATTTAACTAGGGGGATTTTTTTCAGAGTAGAAGTCATAAAGGATTGAAATTTTGCTAACAATAATACTTATATGCTTAGTTGGATGATTGATAAAAATTTTGAAATTGGGCGTGGCAACGACCACTTTATGCGGCACTCGCCTTATATAAAATACACCGTGTTTCCATCAAGCGCAAGCAAACAATGAAAGCGTACAGCGTACCTATCTATTGTTCGACTCCACTCGAACTTAGGCGTCCTGACTTGTTTTATTTCACTTTGAATCAAAACTCAATATTCATAAGTCAAAATTTCACTCCCAAAATTGATTTACTACCACGCTTAACGCACAAATCATAAATATGTACCTACATAGTTCGCTACAAAAATGTTACTTAAATTTATATACGGAATTTTGTATTTTATGCGTGTGAATATTTTGATGTGCATTAAATAAAAATCTCGTTTAAGGTATTTCATAATTTTAGGTCTGCATGTGAAGACAAGCCACGGAACAACAAACAGCAAGCAACATGCCTGCAACCAAAAAATAAATCGTCAGCCGCATTTTTTTATTTCTCTATGTGATGACTCACTGCAATGGCGTGCGTTTTGCTTACATGCATACAAAAAGAAATTATTTGATAACAAAATGACGCACTAATTGATGTCGATAAAACAAAAATCAGTTGCAACAAAAAAATGTTTTACCAAAATCACATACATATGTATGTATGTAATTACCTACCATAGAGAGATCACAGAAGTGACCGAAAAGTCTGCTTGAGAACTCATCTATAGTTTGTAAGAAATTGTGTGTGTGTGTGTGTGTGTGAACTAAGAGGCAGTGAGTAGCGGTGTTGTTAAAGTGACCTTTTTGTGAAGTGAAGTGGCCAATTGCAGGGGGTTAGACAGCTCAATGATAAGGACGATATGCGTGGACCGCACAGGAAATCAATTTCAACACAAGAAAAGAAAAAACGAAAAACAACAAGAAACATGAGAAAAAGTAACGTTTGACTTCGTAAGCAAACGATTTTCGAAAGCAATCGCCGCATTCCCGGAGGTAAAATTAATATGTTTGTATGCAGGTATAGAACAGGAAACAAAAAAAAAAAAAAACAGTAAAATGCAATATGTACCTACAAACCAGCGGTGCCAGATTGAGGGAAATTTCCCTTTTTGAGGGATATTTCACTACAAAATTTTTAAAGAGGGAAAAAAGGGACAGTTTGTTGTCGTCCATATAAAAAAAGGGATTTTTTGGTTGCAGAACTGTTTACATACCTACATACTGTAAACATACAGTGAACTACACTGCGTATACGTTACTTGTTTATATAAATACATACATACATACATACATACATACATACATACAGGTGAAACTAATAAAAGCGTGTTAATAATCGCTCTTAAGTAATTTATTTTTCATTGTGCACATTCGTACAGTATTGTTAATAACACTGCTCTACAGCCAAAAAATACTCTGAACGCAACCATCCTTTGTATATGTAAAATCGGTCGCTGATTCCGAAAATCATTTTCATTTCATAAAATATACCCGTGTAGAGGCATTGTGCGACTTGGCTGTATTTACTTGATCGCCTATAACTTTTCCATTTTACCATGGATTTTCTTCGTTGATAGCTTATTTTTTTGCTAATGGAATAGAGCTTCACGTAAAAGATTAAAACCGAAGGTGAAGACATTGGTTTTAAAGATATTGTCTGACAAAGTCAATTTTTTCTTCAAAAAATCGTAAAAAATCGAAAAAATTAAAATTTAATCGTCAATATTTCAGAAACTGTAAGAGTTAGAGAAAAATGTTATAGGAGCCATGAAAAGGAAATTTTCTTTCGTTTGGTGTCACCCTAAGGAATATAACTCACTGTGTTAAAGAGTTATACTGGATTAAGTGGACACATTGGCCAAATAACGGTAAATTTCCGATATCTCAAAAACCTTCCCATAGAATTAAAAATGAACCCGATTTTCGGAATCAGCGACCGATTTTACATATAGATAGGATAGTCACGTCCAAAGTACAGACAAAAAATTTCATTTTGTGATCCAGTGTAATCGAAAGAATTTAGGAGAATTGGGAGCCACTTAAAAGCTATTTTCGCCTGACCTCATTTAAAGATAAGCGTAAAAAAGCTAAAACTATTTATGAAGAATTGGAAAGAATTCAAAACAAGGCTTATTTTAGATTTTTGAAGTACGTTCTTAACTTTTTAAATGCATTTAACGCATAGTAGCAAAGCCGAAAAGTACTTATAAACCGACTAGGGCAAGAAGCTAAAACACTTGTGTTGAAAATTGCAAGAAATTTCTTAAAACCCGACTTTTTTACAATTCCGTGGGAATTACAGCTAAAATTTTTGGAACTTCCAACTCCATATATATGTATGTATATTAGGGTGGGTCAATTTGTAGGGGCGGAACCTAAGCCATAGTGTTCCTAGCAAATTCGGATTCTGCATTAAATTCTATGAAAAAAAGTCTTCTAGAGCATGCCTCTAAAATCAATTTTGAGCTTGCCCATTTTCGATTGAAGTTTATGTAGAATTGTTTTAAGTATATCAACCCATACTCTTTTAAATTCAACCAGTAATTTTAACGTTATCGCTTTACTTTCTTTTTCATTTTGTTGGTCACTTTAAACACGTTTAATAATGTATAAAAAGTTGGATTTCGCTGTTGCGGTTTTGTTGAAAAAAAAGCATGTTTTTAAACAATATCCACTCGTTTAAACGCAAAATGAAAATATCCAAATTCCACAATTTTTGACTAAGAACAATAAAGTAACACTTTTCTAAAGTAGAATCTTCTTCTGATTCCGAATATCACATATACTTGCTTGTGGTAGATCTAGTTTCCGAGATATCCTGGCCTAAAGATGATTAAGATGCAAAAATTGCTGTTTCTGCGCTAATTTTGACATAGTGTAGCATCAACATTTTTCCATCAATCAAAAAGCTAAGAACAGCTGCTTAAAGTATGTATTTCAGTCTTTCAATTGCCCGTTAGTTTGCCCAAATATATTGTTTCTTCACTGAGATATTGCACTTTCAAACTATGCATGGGTTGCTATACATAAACTTCAATCGAAAATGGGCAAGCTCAAAATTGATTTTAGAGGCATCCTCTAGAAGACTTTTTTTCATAGAATTTAATGCAGAATCCGAATTTGCTAGGAACACTATGGCTTAGAAAATTGACCCAGCCTAATGTACATCTTGACGTGCATAACGTTTACGTTGGTTATGAATGCGAAGATATTTTGTCAACTTCTACTTTTCAGATAATATCACGTTTTCCATTTGACGGCGCTTTCGAAGAATTGCAGTTTTTAGATCACGATATTGTTTTTGATTTCTCTAAAAACAATCGTGTATCACTTCTTGCTCTAACTAAAAAATTAAATCTTAATCCTGATCACACAGAATCGGAGTACAAAAGTATTTGTATAGTTTTAACCGAAACACAAAAAGACGATTTAAAAAAATTACCTGTTGATGTAATGTGGAGTAAAATAATAAACTTTAAAAACTATAATGACAATTTGTTGTTTCATAATCTTAAGCAATTGGTTGAAATTGTACTCACGTTATCGTATTCAAACGCTGAATCAGAAAGAACATTTTAAATTCTAACGGATGTTAAGTGTACAAAGCGAAACAAACTATCTAGTGATATGTTAAATAGTATAAGTAAAGTAATAGTTGCCTTTCAATACAAAAATATCAATTGCTTCAACTTTAAAATCAACAAAGATCATATCCACTTGCACAATGCAAATAATTTGTACAACTAATACTTTTAGCCATTAAAAAAACTTTATTTGCCTGTTATATATTCTTATATTACTGAAATAAATGCTTTAAATTCGGTGGGAATTTTGTGGGATTTTTTTTATTTAAAACGTGTGAAATTAGGGATTTTTTTCCAATTTCTGTGGGAATTTTATCGGGGATTATCTGGAATCACTGCTACAAACATAATTGAAAGCAATCAGAATACGCCGCTGCTGATGACTCAGTAAATGTTTAAAGGCCACTAGAGGCGTTATTATAAGAACAAAATATTTGAACAGCCAGTTCAGCGGTTAATAGCAGACCGCCACGTTTGGCTATACAAAAAGAAAATCATTGCATGAGTGACATTCAAATTGATAAGAGCAACACGTTTTACTTATGTGTAGACATACAACAAGAACTTAAATCTTCAAAAAAAAAAAAAAAAAAAAAAAATGATGCTACTCAGCGGTGCGATAACCCAAATGAAAGGCGAGTAAATGAGACGAAAAAGACGAAAATATTGATACATAATAAATATAGGCACATAGGGACATACGTATGTACGTACATATGTATGTATGTACATGTGTACATATGTATGTAAATATATTCATAAATTCCAAAAATATTATTATTGTCTTTTTTTCTCAATTAAATTCCATTTGCGGCATTTCGCTTTTATGTTCAATTTGTAACTCAGCAATTAATTGCAATGGTTATGGTTTTTTTTTTTGGAAATTAAGTGACAGTTGATAAGATTCAGTTGAATTTAATCAAAATCAATTGTATTCTCTGGGTCAATGTGCTATCAATGGCAAAATTTTCGCGCCAAGTTCTCAGATTTAATTAATCAAAAAAGCTTTGATTCATAATTTAGCTTTTTTATTTGCATATGCGCTTTTACTAGAATTATGAATGCGTGGTTTTTGAATTTGGCCTAAAAAAATAAAATAAAATAAAAATGAAAAATTGTCAAAAAAAAAAACTAAAAACAATTGCCCAAAATCAGCGGTATTTTTTAGAACATCGACTTTGGCACATTATTATACTAGAATTTAGTGGATTACAAAACTGCATACAAAGAAAAGTTCCAAGAATTTGAGCACCGGATTTGAAAATTTTTCTAATTTTTTTTAGATATCGGCGAATTTTAAGAATTTTTTTTATAACTTTGAAAACAGTTATTTGATGAATTTCAGTACAAGAGTTGTCGGTTTTTATCTCAGATATTATCAAACCAATTTCACCTCATCGACTATAAAAAACATAAGTAGGTATAACAAAAACCAACTCAGCTTTGAAAATAAAAAAAGAATTCCTAAGAAATTATGATCAGTCGACCACAAGCAGTAACATCAACTGGATAGGCGCTGGCCTAGCTCTTGCAAGTGATTTTCTGCCACGAAAATAAAGCCATAAGTAAGTGCTCTACCTTCACAGATATGGGTCAGCATAGTCAGCATAAATCGGGTATACATATCTACATATGTCTTCAAGCCATCAATGACTATTTATTATAATCACTACACACACACACATACAAATGCATATTGATTGGGATTTGCAATTGGCCGTCGAAATGCATAGCCTTCGATAGCTCAGTTGGTAGAGCGGTGGACTGTAGTTGCAACTGAAAAAGTGAAATAGAAATCCATAGGTCGCTGGTTCAAATCCGGCTCGAAGGAATTTTTTAAATTTAATTAATTTTTATTTATATATATAAAATGTACGTAATAATATGTATAATAATACACTGGCACGTTTACAACTCTGGCGAGTTTTATGGCAGAGCTTCTTTCTCAATTCGAGGTGTCCTGATTAACTTCTACAAATTCTTCTATAAAATGTACATAGTGTTGGTTAAATTTCATTACTGCCTGACCAAAAAAGAAAATTTCAGTTAATTAAAAAAATTGCTTCGGTTATTCGAATAACCACAGTAAAGGGAGTGCCCTATCTCCAATCCATAAACATCAATTTTTGCCTTATTTTTTGTAAATACATACGTAGGTATATGTACATATGCATTTAGCCAGAGCTAATGTTAATTTTTACATTTATTGAAACATAAAAAAATATTAAATTAAAAAAAAACATATTAAATTAAACAAAAAATATTAAATAAAAAATAATGAAAAAAATATTAAATTAAAATAAATATTTAATTTAAAAAAAATATTAGTTTAAAAACATATTTTAAACTAAAAAAATATTAAGTAAAAAAAAATTTTAAATTAAATTAAAAAATATTAAATTAAAAAATATGAAATAAAAAAATATATTAGATTAAAAGTAAATATTAAATAAAAAAATATTAAATTTAAAATATATTGAATTAAAAAAATGTTAAATTAAAAAAAATATTAAATTAAATAAATATAAAATAAGAAAATATTAAATTAAAAATATGTAAATATTAAATAAAAAGTATTAACTAAAAATATATTAAATAAAAAAAAATGTTAAACTAAAAAAATTATTAAATTTAAAAAAATATGTTAAAAATAAATATTAAATAAAGAAGAATATTAAGTAAAAAATATATTAAATTAAAAAATTTTAAATTAAAAAAAACAAGCATATTAAATTAACAGTATATAAAATAAATAAAAAAAAAATTATAAATTATATAAAAATATACTAAATAAAAAATATTAATTTAAAAAATATTAAATTAAATAACAAAATATTAAAAAAAAATAAATAAAATTAAAAATAAAAATAAATATATAAAAAAATATTAAATTAAAAACAGATTAAATTTAAAAAATATTAGATGAAAAAAATATTAAATTAAAAAAAAAATATTAAATTAAACAAAAATATATTAAATAAAAGTATTAAATTAAATAAAAAAATATATTAAATTAAAAATAAATATTAAACAAAAAATATTAAATTAAAAAGAAAATTTTAAATCAAATGAAAAATATTAAACTAAAAAAAAATATTAAATAAAAAATAATTAAATTAAATAAAAGAATATCAAATTAAGAAGACAAATTAAATTAAAAAAATATTAAATTAAATAAAAAATATTAAATAAAAAAATATAAAATTAAAAAAATATTAAATAAAGTAATTCAATATTAAATAAAAAAAATTAAATTAAATAAAAAATATAAATTAAGAAAAAATTAAGTTAAAAAAAAAATATTAAATAAAAAAATTAAATATTAAATTTAAAAAATTATTAAATTAAAAAAAAAAATATTAAATTAGAAAGAAATAATTGATTTAAAAAAATATTATATTAAAAACAAATAAAAAAATATGAAATTAATAAAAAAAAAAATTAAAAAAAAATTATTTCCTTCGAGCCGGATTTGAACCAGCGACCTATGGATTTCTATTTTGCGCGCAGAAATGCTCGCATTTACTCGAAACTACAGTCCACCGCTCTACCAACTGAGCTATCGAAGGCTATGCGAACCGTTAGTCTAATGGCAATGCCATTTTATATAAGTTCGTGTGCGAGTGTGTGCTTCGTTGATTTGAGAGCACACACAGTGTGTGATATACATATTTATACAAACATATAAAAATATATAGCGGAGGTAGAGATTATCGTGATGAAACAACAACAGTATCTATTGAACAAATATATATGTAAGAGCGTGTCTTATCACAACTCATCAGTGAAATTTTTGTAGTAGGTAAGTATGTTGAAATGCATTGTGAGGTGGGGCATAAACTTTGTTAGTGGCGGCGCACGATGGAAAAAATGATTAAGTTTTAGCTTATCAAAACTGAAATCTTATTATACTCAGCTGTACTAGTACACAGAGTATTATAGTTTTGATTTCCTAACGGTGGATTGTAACAGAATGAAATAATCGAGATAGATATAGACTTATATATATAAAAATGATCAGGGTGAAAAGAGAAATCGATTGAGCCATGTCCGTCCGTCTGTCCGTCTGTCCGTCCGTCCGTCTGTGAGCACGATAACTCGCGCAAAAATTGAAATATTTTGATGAAATTTGGAATGCAAGTTGGTATCAAGACGAGAACGGATGGTATTGAAAATGGGCGAAATCGGACCATGACCACGCCCACCTCCCCTATATAGTAAAAATCCGAAATTTTGTATCTCAGTAACTAATAGAGCTGGAGTGATGAAATTTTACCCACGTATTGAGCTCAGGCCCTTATGAAGAAATATGGTGAAATTTTGGAAAATGGGCGGTGCCACGCCCACTTATTAAGGGGCAAACATTGAAAGTTTTATGAGTCATAACTCAGAAACCGTTGAAGACATATCGATGAAATTTGGTAGGCGTGATATACTTACTTAGGCAAATGTTTGGACGAAAAATTGCCAAAATCGTTTGACGACCACGCCCACTTTTATATATGGGTATTATAAAGTGGCCTAATAAAAACATTTTAAGCGATATCTCTGTCAAATATAAAGATATATCATTGAAATTTTATGGCAGGAGTCCAACTATGGACATAAAACAAAAAACACAAAAATTTTGGAAAATGGGCGTGGCACCGCCTCCTTTTAGAAGCAGGAATATACGAGATTTCTTAGCCCATAACTCGACAAATAATTGAGATATTATGACGAAACTTGGTGTGTACACTTTTATCACTTGTGGTAATAGACACGCAAAAATTTATTGAAATCGATTTATGACCACGCCTACTTTTTAACAAAGATATTTCTGAAACACCCTTTGGGAATTTTTAACGTGAAATCTTTGTAACTAGAACTCGTAAAGGAATGAAATTTTGCACAAATAATAATATTCATATACTTAGTTGGATAACTGATAAAAATTTTGGAAAATGGGCGTGGCTACGCCCACTTTATGCAGCACTCACTTTATATAAAGTACAACGTGTTTCCATTAAACGCAAACAAACAATAAAAGCATACAGCTGAGTATCTAATGTTCGATTCCACTCGAACTTAGGCTTCCTTACTTGTTTTTCGTTTATTTTAGATTAGTTTAGTTATTTTATTTTATTTTATTTTATTTCATTTTATTTTATTTTATTTTATTTTATTTTAATCTTTTTTTAATTTATTTTATTTAATAGAATGAAAAAACAATTTTATTTTATTTAATTTTATTTTTTTTTGTTTAATTTTATTTTATCTTATTTTCAGAAAATATGTAGTTATTATTATACATATGTAGATACATACATACATATTTAAAAAGCTAACTTTTTTATATTTTGTTTTTTCATTTTATTAAATGAAATAAATTAAAAAAGATTAAAATAAAATGAAATAAAATAAAATAAAATAAAATAAAATAAAATAAAATAAAATACATAAAAAAAAATAAAAACAAGAAGGGAAATCAATTCTTATTTTTAATTGATTTTTAGTTTATTTCATTTTATTTTTTTTTATTTTCTTTTATCTTACTTTCACGAAATATATATGTACACCACATATTTTCCTTAGTAAGTATTAGCAACAGTATATTAGAGACATATTCCGAAAAGTTTTAAGTCATGAGCTGAGTCGATTAAGTCATGTTTGTCTGCCTGTCGGCCTTTTTCATCACAAACTGATTACACAATTTTCGAGATATCTGCATGAAATTCGGTAAACGCAGAACAATTTAATATTTTTTGGAACTGCAGAGTTCGGACCACTATTAGATATACACAGCTCCGATACAACCTCCCTCTGCTCTGATATAAACATTTTGTGGTATACGTAACTTTTCTATTTAAACAGCTGAGGTCAGGTAGTATTTGTAATTACTTATACTAAGCTAAACTTTCAAACTAAAAAACATATACATATGTATAGATAAAGCTACTACATTAACCTCAGCCGTAACAGGAAGTTAAAAACCAATATATTTCAATCTATAAAATTTTATGACATTTTAAAAATAGCGCACGAGTTGGCCTTGACCATAAATTTATATGTAAGTAACTCAAATAATATTTAATATTCGTATATACATATGCATGTAAGTACATAATTGAAAGTGTAATAAAATCATAAAAGTAATAAAATCAATGTCTACAAGATAATAATGCTCGTTGTTTCGGCTGTTTGTAATAAAAACTTCTAATAGCAAAACAAAAAACACAATCGCCAATGAAAAAAAAACCAGGTAATTATCGCTTGTTTAACAATAAAGATTGCGCAATAAACAAGCGCACCTTGTGTTGAGTATTACATAGATATACATATACATATGTTAATGAGCCAAAATAGAGTTAGTAAAATTAGAAAAAAAGAAAAACAAATGGGATTAAAATAAATTTAATTGCGCGTAGCCAATGATCTTGCAGTTAAAAAAATAGTTTAAGAAGAAAAGATTTGAAAAAAGTTTTGGAATAAACAAGTAAATTAAGTGCATTCCTGACATGCTTAAAGGTCGTCACAATTATTACAGAAATATACATATGTATATTTTTAAGCCTTAAAATAAACTCATGTACATATAATTGTGTGTGTATTCAGTGATAAGTGTTACGCCCGTTTGCGCATGCGCAGCGTAAAAATTCCAATGACCGCAGGAATGCCACATTCCTTGCATTTCTAAGGCATGCAAGCGTAAATGATTGGCATGAAGCACTTTCATATATCTATATGCATAAAGGCATAAATAAATGAATGATATGAACACTTATTTATTTGCTTATTTAGATAAAAAGCAAAAGAGAAGCAGCAACAACAACAATCACGAAGAAAACTACGTAATCAGAAGTGCAAACGAAGTTGTAGTTTTTTGTTTTGTTTTTCTGCTTAACAACTTTGTTGCTGTTACTGATGCTGCAACTGTCGATGGCGGCAACTTTTGATCGCTGACAATCGATGATGGCGCTCTAAATTCCAACGCGTCACTGTCGACAATTGATGGCTGTAGCGGGTAACAAATGTGCGGATGCTCACGAGTAATACGAGTAACTGCGGTTTACACACGAAGAAATTTTGATATTAAAAGCTGAGTATAAGTACACATTTTCTTTCATTTCGTTTAATATAAATTCAGTATTGGCATTTTTTTTTGTTTCAGCAAACACAATAAGGCGTTCTTGATTTAAACACAAACTGATTAAGCGTAGTCTCGCTGTATTTTTATTCACTGAACAATACTCGTATCGATGTCTGTGTGACGCTCGTACAGCTCATCATTAAATCTCCTTCTTTAACTACCTCCCTTTCAAAACTGTTCAGCTCGAATTTGATTCATTTCTTCAAACCTTTTACCTTTATTTTTTCTCAGTGCATGTCTAACAAATTATTCCTGACACTTTCAAACAAGTTCAAATTACACAAAATTATGGACAAACATCAATCGCGTTCAATCGGCTGTCTACTGGCGGTATTTTTGTCGCTCTCCTATTGGTTTCCTATATTATTGTAATTTAAAACGCAAGTAGCGGCTACGTCAGTCCTATGTCTGATAGACTCGTTGCCCGGATGTTACAAAAAAGTTGTAGGACACTCTAGTATAGACAGTACACTCTAATATGTATATAAGTTTTCTAGTTCAAGGTAGCAACTTTGTAAAAAATATTCCAAAGAGTGGAAGAGTGGGCAAAGCCGGCTCGTTGTTACACATCTCAAGGTAATGTTTCCATCTACAAGGATGGCTTGAAATTAAAGGGCAAAAAAAAATGTGGATTATTTTCGCCTGAATCTACAATTGTCTTTCAGGTTTACCGAACACTGTCGCATTTTCCATCCTGAAATTTCAACAATATTACAAGCTGTTAGTTATCCACATGGGGGATAAACCTACCCATAATGGTTTATGCCTCTTTAGCCATAGCCAAGCGACCATTACATCCCTGGACTCTTACTCGCTCAATTCTGAACTAATATTGAATCTGCAACTGCCGAGCTTGCAGCGAGGATAGACGGCATTAATTGGGTGCTCTTCTCCTGCATAGCCGTTTAATAATTTAATGCGGAGTATGCAAAAATACATGATTGTTTTCCAGACAAATTAAAATCAATTAGAAAACATACATATGTATGTATTTGAGATTTTCATAGGCTTTTCTTTGGTTGTTCTAGGATCAGCAACTTTCTTACATTTGTTTTATTTTTTTATACTGTGATATTGTCTCCTCATGAACTGTGTTTTATTTACCTTTAAGTAGTTGTTATTTTATCTAATTTATTTTTATTCAATTACATTTGCAGATATTGCATTGTTAACGTCTTCTGAATGCCAGCAACATTTTACCACACACTCTCTCTCTCCATTGTTGCCGTTGCTGTTGCAATGCAATTTATATTCATGCTTATTGTAGCAAAGGCAACACCTTTAAATAGTTGCAGATTCACCAATGTTTAGTTTTTTGTTATTATTATTATTATTGCTGTTGTTGTAATTGTTATTTTCACTGCTGTTGTTGTTATTGTTATTGCTATTGTTTTTTAATGCTGAATATCGTGTCACAGCCGTAAATGCTATTTGAAATTGTGTAAAGACAAGAGAATGGCAAATAGAATTTAAATCTACAGCCTGTTGAATGTTGTTTTTGTTTTCGTTTGTGTCTTTTCGCTTAGGCTTAGACTTTATATTTTGTTGCTGCTCAAACCGCAGACATGGTACAATCCTTGCTTGAACTGCAACAGCTCAGCTCTTTTAACGAAATGGCGAGTGTAGGCGTAAGTTTTCATTTTGAATTGATCTTTTCAAATTTGAAAAAAAAAAAGCATTTTGAATTGTATCTTTTGGAGCTTTTTTGGCCAGTTTTATTAAATGAAATTTCAAATATTTTTTATAGTAGATCTATTTCGGAGATCATCACAGCTCCTCATCAGACTTCTCTCGCTAGACAGCCTCACTGAGGATCAAACTCGGGTCATTGGATTAGTAATAATTAATAATTAGTAATGGCAATCCTTTTGAAAGCTTCAAAATTATGAAAACCCGGATTTGGTTAGCCGAAACGCTCATAAAAAGATTTAAAAAAGTGTGGAAATAAGTTTTTTGAGATCGCTTAGAAATAAGGATTCCTCCTTATAAGAAACCAAATGCAGTCTATGAACTGAGCTTTTTTGCAGACTTGCTTCGTAAACCCAATAAAAACGTACTTTTTTATGATTCCGGTTTAGGGTAATTTTGGGACCTTTTTTTTTATTACTCCTTCTCCTTTACTTTTTTCTTAATTTTGAAACAAAAAAAATTAAAATTTTTCAATAATGTGTATTAAACCAACTAACTTTGTGCCGATACTCTCAAACACGGTTTGTTAAATCAATTGTTCCTTTTATTACGATTGCTGCTGCTGCTCCTTCTGGCCCTTTAGCCTTTATGCATATACATGCCTCTAATTATATATTCCTTCTCCTTAATACTACGCGCTACATACATATATACACACATACATATTTACTTCTTTCATTGGCTTTCTTATAATGCTATTTGGTTTTTGCGGTCGATTGAGTTGAATTGTTGTACAAAAAGCTAAAACCAAAAGTTTAAATGCAAACATTGAATAAAAAATGGTACATATTCACACATGCATACATATGTACATATGTATGTAAATACATACCTTCATACATGTCTGATCTTGCACATTTGATGTGTCTGTATGTTTTTATGTGTGGCATGTGCATAGATTGTTTTCTTGTGGCGAGCAGCCCTGACATTCACCATCGGCTAGGTATAATGGGCACAAGTGCTTATAAAAGCTAAAATAAATATACGAAAGGAAAAATAAAATAAATTAAAACAGCAACAACAATAACAATTTGATGGTGGCGGTAGTCGAGCGTTGACTTGTTGCAAACTCTACTTACAAGGCTCAAGAATTCAAAGGTGGTCTAGCTGTGTAGCTTTAGTTGTATGGCTAAACGTTTGCTGCATATTTTAACCCTACGATGGGCATTCGCAAAGATGACACATGACACAAAAAGGAGATTGTGCATTACAGAGACAATTCTGCTGGGATACATAAAATTAATACTTAGTATAATGTTTTCTGTTCGGAGCCGGCTTAAAACTGTAGATCCGCCCAATAAGTAGGAAAAACAAAAACTAAGGAGCCTTTCTCGAATTGGTAAGAGAAGCTTGGCCTTAAAACGCGTCAGAGTTATATCAGCATCATTGTGTTATTATTATTATAATGTTTGAGTGACGCCAATTATCCAAGACGAGGGAGACAAACTCCTTCTTAATTGTCATATCATTTAAAGAAATTGACTGACTGATCTTAAGCTATTTAAATATTGCCAATGTGGTCACCTGAAGCTTATAGGACCCAGACCTACCAACACTCCACTCTTAGAACAATTACTGTGTGTAATCCGATGTCACCAAAATACCCTTTCCATCACGAAGCTCAGGATTTTTCTGGAGAGTAACACAATCTCATGCTAAATAAACAGTTCTTACTGAGTTGTTATCACAGCGGGTACTCTTATAACAACCTGAACGAGTCTGATTCACCCGTCCGGCAGAGTTACTAGGAGTCACCTCAGAAGTGAGTTCGAAAAATACGTCAAACAAACACTTGATCCGAAGACATACAGGCAGGCCTCAAACAAAACAAAAATAGAACCAGTTAACATCTATGTTTCAAACCGAGTCACATAAATAGATACATTATAATAAAAGACCGACCGCCGGCAACATAGCCTATAGTCACATAGAAGCCGAAAATTGTCTGGGGTTTCCACTAAATGAGGTTGACGACAATCTGTAACAAACGGGGCTTAGTACTGCCACTATTATAGCAACAATAATGAAAGAAAAATTGGGAGAAATACTTTTTATCATAGACTTGAACCTGCCAAGCAAAGGCCAGACCCCAAAATACTATTAAACGCATGTATGCAAGGCCGTATTTAGAGGGGGGGGGGGGGATTTTGGGTGTTTGAACCCCCCACGAAATTCTGGTAGATAAATTTTACTTCTATCATATTCAAAGCTACATATATGTTGAAAATACTAGTTTACAAATAATTAATTTGAGAAAATACCAAGAATTTCAGGTATAGGGGAGGGCTGGCATGAACCTGCTGAGTTCAAAACCATTTTTTTATCGTTAGGGTTTTGAGATAACGTAATTTTGGGTTTTTTTGGTTACAACTTCAATGAAAAATTCTTTTCGCTGAAGTTACAAATACCCGCAAACCGTATCTACTCCGTTCGAAAGATAATTAAAGTACGCTTCTACCGACATACCACTTATAAATTAAATTATGTTACCACTCCGGAATAAGGCAGTCATCGCACATTTTCTAAAATTTTAGCATATTTCCTTATAATTGCATAAAGTCATTGCATGGCTGAAAATTCATTACTCGGGTTATATTAGTGTCTGAATTATAATATTTTGTGTGTTTTGGAAAGATCCCACATATGGGATATGTGAGTTCTTATAGTCCGATTTCACCTATTTTCAATACTAACTTTTCAAAGACAACATTTTATTGATTTTTTGCGATTATTGAAAAAATATGGTTTTTATTGGGGTTTTTATAAGAAGTTGTAAAAATCAGGAAAGTTTCATTCTTTTTAAAATTATTCTGTTTTATTGCAAACATTTTAAGCGTAATATTAAAAAGATTCGATGAATACTTTATTTTTGACGATTTTTCCAAGTGAAACAAAAAGGATGTTTTATGGTCGAAAAACTCGGCTAGGTGACCCAACTGTATGAAAACGACTTCACAGATCAATGGACATTAGAGGGAAATATAAAGCTTCCCAAGCACTGTTTGCCAGCATAACAGCAACAGTCTCAAAAAATAAGCTGTTGCTGTTCTGCGAAAGTTATCATAATTTTTTGAGAACTTTTGAATTTCGATTTCCTTTGAAAATGAAGTCGAAGCACAGAACAGTCGAATATAATTGTTTGTTTATTTGTGCTGTTGCTTTACTGTGTAATTTCAAACAGATCAGTCGACAGCAAAGCACAGATAAACAGAATTTTAGTTTTCAGTGCGGCTTTTTAAAATTGTTCTTTTTTTTTTGTGTACATTACAATTTCGATTGTGTTCCCATAAAGTAAAAAAACTACAACAACATTGCTGTAAAAATTTCCACAATACAGCAACAGTGGACTATAATTTTTGGAAACTTAAGGCTGCGCAATTGCAGTAGAGTAGAACTTTTTATTTTTTATACTTCTGTTGCGCTGTTTATTTTTAAATTTTCAAATGAAAATGAAATTCAATGGAAATGAAAAAGAAAAGTTGAAAATAATCTCAAACCCTGCTCAAAAGACTAAAATAATGACATATGTATCTATCAATTTTAAAAATCGGATGTCAAATAAGAAAGATGCAAAAAAAAAACAAGTTAGAGTCTCAACATAAGGTAAAATCTTGGGGCGGAGTTTTACAGCTGTTTTCGTTTCCACATGGATGGGTAATCTAACCGAGTTTTTCGTCCATAAATAATTTTTTTTTCACTTGGATAAAATATCCAAAAATAAAGTATTCATCGTGTTTGCAATAGAACAGTCTAATTCTTTCCTGATTTTTAAAACTTCTTATAAAAACCCTAATTTGAAAATCAAGCTTTGTAAAAAAAATTTTCTTCTAAATAGCACTTTAGAAACCCGATTTTTTTATTATTTTTATTTAGTGCACGAAATAGGTTACATATATTTCTCAAAAAAAAAAAAAAAAAAAAAAATCTACGATGAAAACCCCCCACGAAAAAAATTCCTGGCTACGGCCCTGCATGTATGAATAGTATTTTTTAGATAAGAGAGAGCAATTCCTTCACAATCTGAACTTATCAATGCACCCCTGCTGCAACTAGGAATACTTTCTGATTCGGACCATGTGATTCGCATAACATGGCTTAGTCAGACTAACTAGTGGTTGATTTTTGGCTACTCTGTCCAAAAAAGCATTAACTAACTCCATAGTATATCTATATTAAAGAAGACTTTTTTCTCGTTAAGTAAGCCGTTCTTATTTTGATGTGTACACATCTTTGCTGTAGCGAGTAATTTCGAAAAACGCGTAAACCGTAAACGTTCTTGGTGTTAGTGCGCTGCTGTGTACGTGTGAATCGCTTGGCATTGTCAGTGGTAGGTGCACATGTATTTATAAATGCTTGCATGCATAGCCGTGCAAATTAAAATATCAACAACAGCAAAGAAACGAAATCAAAACCCAAAAATTAAAAATTAAAAATTAAAAATAAAAAATCAAAAAATTAAAAATTTAAAATTTAAAAAATTTAAATCAACAATTACAAATCAAAAAATCCAAAATTACAAATTAAAAAATTAAAAAATTTTAAATTAAAAATTAAAAATTAAATTATCAAATATAAAATTTTAAATATAAAATTTAAAATTTAAAATTTAAAATTTAAAAATTAAAATTTAAAATCAAAATCAAAAATCAGAATTTAAAAAAATAAAAAATTTAAAATCTAAAATTTAAAATATAAAATCAAAATTCAACAATTAAAGAATAAAAAATCAAAAATCAAAAATTAAAAATTAAAAATTTAAAAAAATTAAAATGAAAAATTAAAATTTTAAAATTTAAAATTTAAAAGTTAAAATTTAAAATTTAAATTTAAAATTTAAAATTAAAAATTAAAAATTTAAAAAAATTAAAATGAAAAATTAAAATTTTAAAATTTAAAATTTAAAAGTTAAAATTTAAAATTTAAAATTTAAAATTTAAAATTTAAAATTAAAAATTAAAAATTAAAAATTAAAAATTTAAAATTAAAATTAAAAATATAAAATTTAAAATTTAAAATTAAAATTTAAAATCAGAAATTAAAAAATTAAAAAATTAAGAAACTTAATATTTAAAATTTAAAATTAATAGTTAAAAATTTTAAGTTAAAAATTGAAAATGTAAAATTTAAAATCAAAAATCAAAAGCACCCAATGAAAACAAAAACAACAAAACAGTAGCAGTGACAATGACAATAAAAAATTATAAAAAGGATAATCGTATTTGAATACATAGGGAAAAAAAGAATAAGGAAAAGGGAATAGAAATCCGATTTCGAAATTTTTCTCGCTGCATGATTCCTTAATGGAAAGCCTTAATGTAAGCCATCCTTTACAAAATTTTACGATTGATGGCTTTTATATTATATGAATGACCGAAATCCTCGCCATCAATCGTAAAATTTTGTAAAGGATGGCTTACATTAAGGCTTTCCATTACGGAATCATGCAGCGAGAAAAATTACGTTTTCAGGGCGGGAGGGGGGTTAGATGGGCTCTCACAGATCTCAAAACCGATATCAAAATTTGCCAGAGGCTTATAGTTTACCAGATATTTCTTAGTAAAGTTGGATGGATTCCACAAAGAGAGCAATATTTTGTCTTAAACCTCCCAACGAAAGGTTAAACATTTCGAGTACAATGTAACAAAACTAAAGCATGCGCACTTGTACTTTACCCTCAGCATTTCTCGTTCTATTGAAAAGTGACTTCAATGCCAACCTGTATATACTACAGATATGAATATGTATGTATGTACATAGACAACATCCTTGAAAAACCATAAAAACAGAAAGCCTGGTGTAGCACAAACCTTAAGGCTAGGCGTGCCAATACACCTACCATATATACATATGTATGTACATACATATGTATGCATTTTCGAGCAGATGTATCCAACACAAAAACAACAACAAAAACTAAAACAAACGTCACACACATCAGCAGCAACCACCACATGTTGCATGAGAAATCGCTATGTGCGCTTTTGGTAGCACGACGAGACTGTGAGTCTGTTGCAGCAGCAAGAGCAATAATGGGCCAAGTGGCCAAATGGCTAAATGACTCTGAATGGCTAAATGGCATGCTGGCAGATGTGCTGCTGCTGTTGCTGCTGCATTAGCTTAAATAAGCGAAAAGTAAATACGAATAGAGATAATAATAAACGAAGGCTAAATGCATACTATCTATCGCAGGCTTAAAGGCTTGGCGGTTAGGCTAGGAGATTTGCAAAACTATGCAGCTAAGCATGATGATGCAGGAAGAGCCAAGCCGCTGCTGTTGTCGGTGTCGTTGTCGTTGTCGTTTGGGGTTATCAACGCAGTTACAGAGTATAGAGGGCAGCAGGGGAAGTCAAGCAATTCAAACAAAATTGAAATTGCATTTTTCATGCTTTGGATAGAGACAATGATGATCCGAACATTTATAGCAAGCACATAGTGAGCACAAACAAAGAAACATACATAAGTGAATATATGTATTGTACATACATACATACATACATACATACATATAAGTGGATAGGATAAGCACATACATAAGTATGAGCAAAAATGTCGATGATGAAGCAAAATATGCTTGTAATCAGCAGAATGGGCAGAGCGAGCAGGAGAAGGAAAGGTGTTTAGGGTGAGTTCGGTAAAGCGGGGGAGAGTGGCAGTTGAATATGCAAACGATAATCATGGCAAAAATGTTGCAAATAATGATGTTGATAGTGGTGCCGTGTGTATTTGTGTGTGAGTGCAGCATTTCTTGCGCAGTTTTTGTGCTTGACTTTTCGTTTTTATTTTTTTCCTTGATCTTTTTATTTGCTTTTTTCTTGCTGCCACTTGCTGCTGCAGCTGCAAATTAAGTTGACGATGATGTTGCCATTTCGTGTTCCTTCTTCTATTGCCACACGAGTTATTATTATTATTATTTTAATGTTGGTTTTTGTAGCCAGTTGGGTCTTTTGAAAATAGTAATGAGATACATTGTCATGTAATTGGAGTTGCGCAAATTCAGGGCTCAGTAGAGCTTAAGCAAAACAAGTGCAGCTAGCAAAATTTCAAATCGGGTTATAGTCCAAATACAACTAAAGTAACTAAGACCTACATTGATTGTCTTGCAATTGTGCTATGTTGCCAGCCAGCCGCCAGCTTTAGACGCAGCGCGCAACATCCATGGACAATCGACAATCGACAAACGACAATTGTGCGCGACCACAGAAATATAATTGAAAGTAGCGTAGTTAGACAAACGGACGCCACGTTTTCACGATTTGGTTGTTAAGTACAAAAAATTGAAATTGAAATTTCCTGCACTCGTATGTTGTACACACATAAGTTTTATTATTGGTTTTAAGTGTTGTTGGTTAAGAAGACACAAGCAGATGTGCTTAGAAAAAGGCAAACAAAAAGGAAGCAAAAACAAAAAACCGCAGCAAAAAAACTATAAATGCGGTTAAACATTTGATGAATGTTTGTACATAACATAATATGTGCATATTACAGACTAGACAATGTGCTTTTTTTTACATACATACATTTGTACACAAGTTTCTACTATTGAGCTCAAGCTGCAACATTTGCACATTTGTGGCATAACTTCAGCATAGTTAATGTTGTAGCATTTGTGTATGTACGTGGATGGAATACCGTGTGTAACAACTACAAAATGTTATAGAAAGAATTATAACGATGCACATAGGTAGATTTTCATGTTTTACGCGGCCAAAATTGATTTTTTTGAAGTTGTTACAATTACAGAAAAAAACATACCCACATATTGGAAATAGACTGGGGAATAATAATTCATCGCTTTTTTCCCGACCCCATACTCTGCACTTGCTCGCAGATGGTCGAAACTTAGCATATCTAAAGTTAATATTTTAATTTTTTTTTACATATTTTTAAGTGCTAGTTTCAACGTGAATATTTATTTTATTTAATTTAACGAGCACAGGCCCAGGTTATATTTTATTTTTTATTTTTTTAGAAACTAGAAAAAAACTTTTTTTTTTTTTTTTTTTTTTTAAGCATGGATGTAACTACAGCTGTTTCACCTTAGATCCCTCTAAGACTCATCAGGTTACTTTTGCTTCTGCCAAGACTCGAACTTGCACACCTTGCAGTACAATAACTACAGTTCTAACCGCTGAGCTATTGCCTGCTTCGACATCTGATAGAAAATTTGTTGCTAGTTTCTTTCCTACTATAATTCGTTTCTAACTTATGCACATACATATGTACATACATATTTACATATTATTGTATGATTAAACATAAGTAGCGAATAAAGTGTAGGGATGTTCAAATGAACTTAATTTTTTATTTTAATTTATTTAATTTAACGAGCACAGGCCCAGGTTATATTTTAGTTTTTATTTTTTTAGAAACTAGAAAATTTTTTTTTTTTTTTTTTTTTTTTGTAAGCATGGATGTAACTACAGCTGTTTTACCTTAGATCCCTCTAAGACTCATCATATTTAACAATTCCCACAAGATTTAAAAATTAATAGAACGGCGTTAAACTTCGGTATAAGTTTGCGTATGATTTCCTCTAAACATAACTGGAACCACACACTTGATCATGTGAATGCATTAGGAATCTGGATCCTTTATCTTAGTGGGGGTATTTAAATACCCATCCGCCGAATCCAGTATAAATTATTAGACAATATAGATTTTTTCATAACTCTTTCAATAAGGTCTTTATACAACGTTTTGATTAAGTTTAAGCAAATATGTAATATAAATTAAGTAATTTACAATAAAATATTTATTAGTGCGATCTTTTTATCCTTTTTGCATCGGGTTCGACTGCATTGTGATAGTCAGAAAAACAGTTTTTAGGATGAAGCAAAGCATTACATTTTTTACATCCGAATTTGGTTTTTATGCCACACTGTCGACATCGGCCTCGCCGATCCAGTGTTTCTAAAATGTGGTTCACACGATCTGTTCGTTGACCTCCATCTCGGTGGGTAATTCGCCGTTTACAATTGCGTACATCGGTGACCAAAGCTTCTGATACTGCCACACGGAAATCGAATTGACTCATTGGCCTGCTCTTCTCATATTTTTCACAAAACACTTTTAATTTCCAGGCATTAACCATATCTGCATCGAAAACATTCGTCACCAAAGGCCGATACCATTTCTTGCCACTAATTTTAATACGATAATTGTTCATTGCATTGTCGAACAAGTCTACACCACCCATGCGATGATTGTATTCGTGAATTAGTAACGGCTGATCGCATCTCTTAACATGGTGCAACGGCTCATGTTTGATAAAGTTTGACATAATAGTTACAACCTGTTAAATGTTCATAACAAAACAAAAAAGTATTATACGTGCAACAGAAAATAAATCAATTTTTGTGTTTTAGAATTACCGAATTGTCAGTCCAGCGTGTGACTAGTACTTTGTTATTTCTGTCAAATACAAAATCAGAGCTTCCTCTCGGCCTTTTCTTCATGTCATTTAGGCTCACCAAAGGAGCATTATTAGTTCGATTATCACGCACAGTGCCCGTTGCGAAATATCTATTCGAGCTCAAGCGACTCATCAGCTTATAACTGGTGAAAAAGTTATCAAATGTTACATTATGGTTTTCAGGACGTGTTAGATGGGACAATAATTCTAGAACAACGTTTTCTCCAAGACGATAATCATTACTGAATTTGGTAGCTGCACCAGCATAGGCCATGAACGTAGCCATCCTCAGACGTCAAACACCAGTATTTATACCCAAAGCGAATTGGCTTGCCTTTTATATTCCAAAGCAGTTAAAAACTTTTTTCTTATCATTTTTACTAAGTAACAAAGAATTCACTTATTTGCACAAACGTTATTTTTCAATTCTGTTTCGATTGTGTTTTTATTACGCAACTGATATCAGCTCTTCGGTCTGACAAAAGTGTGCTGCCATACCGAATATTTTATTTACGTTCAGAACTCTGATCTGCCGGATGGGTATTTAAATACCCCTTATAAATCTCGGTTATCATAAAAGTTACAAGCCTGAAATTTTACAACACAACTTCTATGACTTATGTAAGCAATCTGATAAAATTTTATTAAAATCACACAACGGGATCCATGAGCAGGCTTTAATGGGTTAATACACACATAGAAGTCCTCAGAATTTTTTATTTTCATGACAGTAGAGCTATAAAAATTTGCAATTCTTTTTAGAAAGCAATGATTGGTTGTGGTTTATAAAATTGCAATCAACTATAATTTATATTCAAAATTATAGCAATCATATTGAGTACAATTAAGATTATTATGCCTATTAGTATCTAGCACGAAGTTATTATTTTTAGTTTTTAATTTACTCTTATCACAAAGTATATGAATACAATTAAATTTACCGAAATTTTCGGGTTTTAAAAATTTAGAATGAACAATAATTTTCTTTCCAGTTATTGTAATCAAATTGAATGCACTAAAACTTATCGCAATTTTTTGATATTAAAAATTTACAATCACCAATAGCTTTCATTTCATTTATAACAATCAAATTGAATAATACAATTTAACGAAATTTTTTTATATTAAAAATGTACAATCAAGAATAATTTACGTTCCCTTTAAAGCAATGAAATTGAATGCAATATAATTTTTCCCAAAAATGTTTAATTTAAGAAGCTATAGTTCTGGGATACCTCCTATCATTCCTGTGCGCCTGATCAAACTGGCTACCCGGCTTGGTGTACGTCTAATTTAAGTTCCATTTATAGCAATCAAAGTGGATGCAATAAAATTTATTGCAATATTTGTATTTTAAAAATTTACAAACAAAATTAATTACGTTATTAAAATTTGTTGATTATAAAAATTTGCAGTTAAAAATAATTTGCGTTCCTTTTATAACTATCAAGACGAATACAAAAAAATTATTGATCTTTTATTTTAAAAATTTGCAATCAAAAATAATTTACGTTCCATTTAATGAATTGCAATTATTGCAGTCGTTGAAAAATTTTAGTCCAATATAATTTATAAAAAAAAATTTGTTGCAATTAAATTTTTGTAAATACTTGCAATTCTAGTTTTTAGAATCAAGAAAATTACAATCAAAGCTGATTGCAATATTATGCACTTTTATTAACGTTACAGCTGACTATCAGCTTGGTAGAGCTGGTAGTAAATAACACAAGTAATCACAAACGTTTCTAAGCGCAATTCTTACCAAGGCTTTTAAGTTTTAAAACAAAAAAAAAAAACACATTTAGTTTTCATAAACTCATAAACTAGACAAGTTAACTCATAAATAAGCAACACAGCTTGACTTGCTGTGCTAATTTTAACTCTTATGACTGAAAATCTTAATAAATATGAATAATATTACAAAATTTCAACAACTCATCGCCTGTCAAAAAAGAATAAATATGATTTTTTTTTTGTTTTTTTTTTTTTTTGAATGCAGCATTAATATGCTAAAATGAATTATGTATTTGCATAGCAAGTTCTCATAAGATACCTACAATTGATTTACATATACGGGTATCTAGAGATACGCTTATTTATGCATATTCGTATAAAATGTAAATCTTCATACTAGAAAAACTTGCGGCTTTTTAGCATTCATGCATACAGATACATATACATATATATATACATTTGGGGGAATGGAGCTTAATGTATGGCTGACAATTATTTTTACTTAGTTTTCTGTTTTTTTTTGTATTAAACAAGGTTGATTTATGCCTGCATATTTATCTATTATAGATACTTAAATCGAAGTTTTCTACTAGTACTTAATTCACTATTACTACTACAAATGCATTAGTATATATCTACATACATATGTTGATACTTCTAGCTGCGCAGTTTGCTATTTAACGCGCACGTGCCACTTTTCTATTAAATATGTTTTTTTTTTTCTTTCTAGTTGATATTTGTGTTGTATAGGCCTGTGAGTGATTGAACCTACTGCCTAGATGTTGGTTGCGCGGTTAGATAGAAAATTTAGCAATAAAATTATTGCCTTTCCTAAATAGGTAAAGACATTTAAATAGGCGTTTTGTGTTTTAAAATATTCAAAAAATTTGCATTCAAATTTTCGTACGGTCATTGTATAAATTATATATAAGTAAATTAAGCATAGCGAATTTTCTATAGCCTTTAAATTGGCAACGATGATCAGTTTGAAAATGAATTTACATACAAAAGTAAATAAATATTTATGAAAATTTAAATAAATATACATATACCTAAATATATATGTAAATGCTGTATGTGTCCATACATAAGTTGTAAAAGACCCTGTAGAAAAAAGCTGGCTGCAGAATAGGATAACTTAAAGGAGTGTGAAAGGGGTAAGCATTATGAGTAAATTATTTATATAGAGCTCACTTCCCACAGGGAAATGTGTAACTAGTGAACAAAATTTCTGGTTGAGAACTAACGAAAAGGTGTCAAAGAGGAACTCATTTGATTTGTATAAAATTTCAAAGTATCAAGAATTCTATGTATTTCCTTTGTTCATTCATGTGCCGTCGGCTTTGCTGTTTTCTGTAATACTCAGAGTGCTAGGGAAGCATTTGGTATAAGGATTATATTACTTGCATATCCCCTTAAATGAGATGGAAGGTGGGCCTTTGTTTAAGCAACTCCTAGAAAAGTGCTAGTTGTCCAATTAGGTTCTTTCGATTTCTCAGGGTAACATGCAAAACGAATTGAGCTCGCAGCAATGTGGTATCAAAAGCAGTACTAAAAAGTTTGGAGTCCACTACAACCCTCCAAGTCCTCCGCGAACATATTTACGATATGGGCGAAGGAGGTAGGACTGTAGTCAGACATTCGGATACTGTATATACCCATCCTTACCGTAAGCAACCTAAAATTTTTTTTGTTACTTCCGATAGTCTAGCCTCCTTCTTCGCGCATACGACCGCGATTACGAACAAGGTTCAAGTCGTAACAAAATCCTCAAATCGCACGTCGGCAGCACTTGGGGAAAAGAAAAGGAAATCTTCATCGCCATCTACAAAATTTATGGGCCAGCCATTCATAAGCTATGCATTACCAGTATGGTCGGGGAGTTGCAGAACGCAATGGAGAATGCTCCAAGCCTGCCAAAATGCTGCTTTAACTACCGCAACAGGATGCCTCCTGATGTCACCTGATGTTACTTATAAATAAGTTTTTCCTACTGGATACATTTATATAAATAGGTACATGCAAATTATATATTTTTTTCAGAGCATAAACTTTTATTTAGCCGATCGGAGTCGCAAAGTCTGCGGCGGATTTTATATTTAGTATACAAGTAACTCTAACAAACTGTGAATATTTCTTTCTTGCTTT
Source organism: Urophora cardui (assembly GCA_960531455.1). Taxonomy (NCBI): domain Eukaryota; kingdom Metazoa; phylum Arthropoda; class Insecta; order Diptera; family Tephritidae; genus Urophora; species Urophora cardui. The sequence continues at coordinate 24,422,707 of OY482674.1, read as the reverse complement.
TTAGCTAAGTTTTGCTCATCGAAAGAGTAGCAAAACTCATTGCGTGACTTCTGCAAATATTTAGTTATAGTTCGTCAATAAATGACGATGGTTGCTATTATTAGAATAACACATTAATTGATTTTATTAACAAGATTTCGAGAAGATAACAAGAAAGGTTGACTAAGATTATGCAAAAAAACACGTTTAACTAAAAACTTATGCTTTAGAAGCGCTTCTAAGAATTTTTGGGTTGTCGAGCAGCAGTGACAGCTATTTTTCTTTTGATTTTTGCAGGCAAGTAACAGCTTAACATATGTCCAATTAAAATACTTATACACACTTCGCATTCAATTCTAGTCATTGTCATTTTTAATTGAGTCATAATTCATTAAAGTTAATTAACAAATCATATTATAATTTGCGCTTATCTTAACAAAATATCTTTTTTTACGTTTGCCGATGCAAATAAGTCGCGCGCATGAGCAAATTTACTGCAGTGTCAGTGTGTGTTGCAGTGAAGGAATTGGAAGCATGAAATTATGTTGTTTATTGCAGTTTAAAGTTTTAATGAAAATTAAAAATTTATTTGTATTTATCTTTGAAATTAGAATGACATGTTTTTTAGAGCCAATCCTTTTCAAACGCCTGAGAAGTGTGATGAAGGGATTTGGTGATCTCCGAAATGGATCCATAACTTCTACCAAAAAAACAATTTTCAAATTTTCTTAAATAAAACTGCCCAATGGCACATACACATAAAGTAATTATTAGAAATAAACGGCCATGTAAAAACATTCATATCTTTCCTTGCGCTTTTGCTGGGTTTTTCTTTTGAATGCTTATGTTAAGTTTGAGTTACTGTAACAGTAGCTATTCAACAAAAAAACAGGGGACAAACTATCAATGCATTGATCTTTTAAGCTTATCACATTGGCAGCTTGCGTCTTTTTCGCTTTCAAACAACTGCATGCTACTGCCTTCTGCTTGCAAACTAGTCGAATTATATGAAGCTTATTGAATTTTACTGCAATAGCAAATGCTATTTGTTTACATTTAACTAAATATTATACAAAAAATATTGAGTATTAAAAACGAATATAAATTTAACAAGTTTTAGGCAAAGCTTGTCTCTAAGGTCAGCATGCACATACATATATATGCTCCATGTTACAGCAGCTCAAATATGCATCTATATACATTTGCAGCTACATTAAATTATGCACACATATATATTTAAAAAAAAAAATTTACTTAAATTACAAATATTAATCCAAATATTTATGCTCATAAATACATAAATATCTTGATAAATGTGCCTATAATTAAATATAGCAATTGAATTATACATTAAAATAAATAAAAAAAAAATTAACCAAAAAAAAATTTTTAATGCTGAAATTTATAACGCAAAATGCAATTAAATAGCAAAATATATATGCATTTAATGTCAATCAAATTCCATCAATATTCAACAGTGTACAAAATTTGTACGAAAGACTTAAGACACAAACCTGCCAGGCATAGCGGCGGCGACTGCGGCTAATCATCAGCGGCAATGATTTATATACACACATACATAAACATACATATGTACGAGCTGCAAATGACACTGCTTAAATACTTTTCATATTTGTTTTATTTAATCGCTTGGCTGTTAGGCTGTTATGTGTTTTACATTTTTTATTAATATTTCGCTTTTATTGAAATCAAAATTTTGTGGTACTTCAGCAATATTGTTGCCATACCGAAAAACATGCTTATCGTCTTAATCAATCTATGTTTCGAATTCCTGCACAGCTTCTGCTCTCTCCAAGCGTTTTCCGTTCCAATCACAACGCTTTGCTTCAACCACATCAATGCCTGAAAACACGCCAACAAGCATAAAAAATGAAACAAATGCATAAAAAAAAAATCAATAAATAAGCTGGCGTAATATTTGTGTGGTGAGACAATAAAATATGATTTAAAAAAAAAAAAGTTGAAAACCAACGAAGCGCCCAGCGCAGTTTGCATTGCGTTGCGTTTGTCCGTGCTGCGCAGCATACACGTTTCATATTAAAAATTATAAAATTATTTATCGTTTCTCGAAAATAAATAAATATTTCTCTATTTTTTATTGATTTAAAAAATTAAAAAATTGTCTCCAGCTATCTCTAATCAACACTAGTAAATCTAAATCTCACCACTATCTAAACAATATGAATAGATATACAAATCAATTCATATACGGGTTTTACTTTGAGTTTTTGAGTTTCTCATTTACTCAAGTCGTTTCACATATCAAGAATTTATATTTATTTTCAAACACCTGCTGTGTGTTGTGCACGCACACGCTCTTCCCTGCTTAACCGCTTTGCTGGCTGTTTGACTGTTTTCATGCCGGCAAGTTGGCTGGGCTGCATTTTTGTATGTTAGCTGTCTAAGCAATGTGTGGTGATTGCCTTAAAATAAAATATAAGAAAAAAAATTTACAGTTAATTGTGAAACAATGTTGTTATCAGATGATATCATCACCCGAAATTTTTCGTTTAAATACAATAAATCCTGTGGTAAATAAATTTTGAAATTAATTGCTCGTTTTTTATGCTTTTTATCAGATTTTTAATGTTCATATTAGAGATGTGCATATTGATACATATTTATGCAAATTAGGAATGGCCGGCCAATGGGAACGAGAACTAGAACGCAATCGAAACGAGATGGGAAGCGAGAAAAATAGCGAGAATAAGAAGAGAAACGAGGACCAGAATGAGAACGAGAGCGACAACGAGAATAATAACCAGAACGATAGGAATAAGTTGCTGGAATGAGTAAAAGAACGGGAAATGAAGTACAAGGACGAGACTACAAGAAGAACAAAGAGGATAACAATAAAGCAGAAGACATGGAAAGGAACAAGAATAGCAATGAAAACAGAAATAACTACGAGAACAAGAACGATAAACGGGAGGTGAGAATGGCAACGAGAACGAGAATGAGAATGAGAACGGAAGCAATACAGCGACATAAAAATGAAAAAAATCAAGGACAAACACAAGAACGATAACTAGACCATAAACCATGAAAGTCAGAGGAAAAAAAGTAAATTTGAACAATTATACACGGAGAAAACTACATATCGTCGTACCATACGAAAACTAGCACTTTTAAAATTTCTTTCATAGAATTTCTTTGTAAAAAATTTTGAAAGTGCTAGTTTTCGTATGGTACGACGATATATTGATGTCACATCTATAGTTAATGATAATACTGATCCATATTTATGAATGTCGATGGCACCACAATTGGAGCTCGGAGCACGGAGAGTTATTTAGCAGGCTGTCAGAGCAATACCCTTTGTTTCTGGCCGCAAATGACAAGCTGTATACTTTGATAGACGATACACTGTCGATTTTTCCACAAAAGATCAGTGGAGAGATCCAGAAACTCCACTGGGAAGACCGAAGAAAATCATCTACACAGACGAATTAAAAACAGAATATGGTACTGGATCCGGCTGGCACCTGGAGGCCGACTTCAGGTGCCAATATGCTTAAGTATAATGGCGACGGATTTTCAATCGAAGATTTATGCCATACTAAAAGCAGCAGAATGGATAATTGTTGAGGGGTGGCGTGGATGCCAAATTTGTATCTGCAGTGACAACCAAGCCACATTGAAAGCACTAAAAGCTGCGCAAGCCTCTTCAACTGGATCGCTGCTAGTTATAGGACCAATTACTTCATGGGGGAAACTCACGGAAGACGCTGAAACTATATAGATTCCTGTAAATTTACAAAGTTCTTTCTGAAAAACCCTAATAGTTAGGTAACAACCTTCCTCCTCAAGCAGAGAAGTAGCGAGCTTCAAGCTCTTGTGGAGTTGATCAAAGGAAAAAATCGGGTTTGGTACCATATGTCGAAAATTTAAATATCGAATTAATGTATTTAATGATGTGTAAAATTCGCGCGCCCCTTCGTCCTCAGTCGGCAGAATTCTCTTTCTGTAGTAAAACGTATAGAGCAATCCATAGTACTTTTGAGCAGAAAACCTTCTTGCACTGGCGGCCTTCGGCCCAGACATGAGCATACTCAATTACATTTTGTAATTGATTACACACAAAAATTACAAGTAATTGTAATTGAAAAAGTTGGTAATTGCAGATGCCCATGTCTGCTTCGGCCACGCTTATAAAAAATAACCTGGGCTACGCCATCCAAGTCCGGTCGTGTGTCATAACCGTGGCTACCGCGGCCAGTTTCCTTATTTCGACATTTTTTAATTCGGTCAAAAATGTATTCGGTATAATAAGGCTTTTTTCAATTCGGTCTTTTAAGATTCGACATTTTTTTTCGACTAATCGTACGGACAAAATCCATGGGGACAGCACATGGCCATCATAGGTATTACCGAGAGCTCATTATGCCTATCTTGTCTGGAGGAGTATAACGACGGCACAGAGTAGAAGCTTTTTCTACACCTGTTCGGTTTTCACTAGACTACGATTTCGTATTATCGGATCGGTAATGAGAATGGCGGATGCACATTCCTCACCACTCGACAAACTTCTCAGATTTATAAGAGAATCTGAGAAGTTTTCATAGGAATTATTATTCCACTATCCCACCCGTTTCCAATACATGCTGATCCTTTCTGAAGGCCTCAAGACCTGAATGCTTTTGAAAAGACAAATTTTGCCGGCCTACTGCAATTCCATTCCATTCCTTGGGTATCTTACCGATATAATGGGTGTCATATCGAAAAACAACGTGTAATATATTAAAAAGAAAAACATAGATATGACATTCTCAGATTATGGTTTAGATAGGATTATCAATATATATGGAAGTGACATCAATATAGTTTTCGCCATGTAGTTAGTGATTTTATTTAATTTAGTCGCCCACTATTTACTTTCAATATTTCTATTGCTTTCAATATTCCTTTGTAATAATGCTAAACTATGAGTATTCATATTTCTAGGAAAAACTATGCGTTATTATAGGGTAAGAATTTCTGAAACGGATCACTTAAAATTGCAAAAATTCAATTTTAATCAATAGTGGTATTATCGAGTAGCTACTGACAATACAAACACATGCCTATCCTTACTTTTTTTTTTTTTTAAATGTTTATCCTGTTTTATCGCCAATTGAAATTTTTTGTCCTTTTTGTTTCAAAATGGAATATCTCGGTATATACTGAACCGATTTCGATGATTGAAAGACCAATTTCTTCAATTTTTTATTTTTTAAAAATTTAATTTTGATTGTATATATTTTTAAATTTTTGCGAAAACCGTGCAAAAAAAAAATGAGGCAATGCATCTTTTTGCACACAAAAAAAGCAAGATATGTAAAAATATGTTCTCTAAGATATTCCGTTGAGAAAAAAAATGGCCCGGCTCTATGAATACCAGATGTTTTAATTTGAACAACACCTCCTCTAAATTAAAAAAAAAAATATAATTTTTTAATTCATTTATTGAACAAGTTTTAGAGTAGTGAACCACTTAAATAGCCAACTCAACATCTAGGAATGTGGTTTTGGGTATATGAGGTAATTTTAAGTTGAATATGTGTGGTATTTTATAAAAAGCTTATGAACTATGTTGTGTGGATATTAGCGACAATTAAAAACTAGAATCATGTTTTTTTTTTCAAACAGAAGTGTGATTATTTCTCGATCCTGCATAAGACACTGTTTTCCGAACTAGAAAATGCAATAAGCACGATTCTGTGGCTGTTAGCATTTCTAATGAAAAAATAATTCGGTATTTGGCAAACATACACGACAAAGAAGAACAAGAACAAGTCAAATTTTATAAACATGCTATGTGTGCAGAGAGATACCGGTATACGCATTCAATGGAATTTCTTCGCGACATCACATGGCAAGGGAGCCTGCGACGCAATACCGAGCAAGCTTGCAACGACCGGTGCATTCACAAATAACCACGACGATCGATTTATTCGAATGGGATCAGCATTTTTTTAAAAATATAAACTTCGACTTTTGCACGCTATCTGAATACGAAATTGAGGCTGATCGGTTGAAATCTAAATTTGCGAATGCTCTTTCGATTCCAAAAATGCGAAAATATCACTCGTTCGAACCAGCAGATGAGGTTAAATACATTACATGCAAAATCATTTCTAGCTCGGAAAACAGTGTCTTATGCAGGATCGAGAAATAATCAAACTTCTGTTTGAAAAAAAAAACCGTGATTCTAGTTTGTAATTGTCGCTAATATCCACACAACATAGTTCATAAGCTTTTTATAAAATACCACACATATTCAACTTAAAATTACCTCAGATACCCAAAAACACATTCCTAGATGTTGAGTTGACTATTTTAAGTGGTTCACTACTCTAAAACTTGTTCAATAAATGAATTAAAAAATTATATTTTTTTTTTAATTTAGAGGAGGTGGTGTTCAAATTAAAATATCTGGTATTCATAGGGCCGGGCCATTTTTTTTCTCAACGGATTATCTTAGAGAACATATTTTTACATATCTTGCTTTTTTTGTGTGCAAAAAGATGCCTCATCTCTCTCACCTCTTTTTTTTTGCACGGTTTTCGCAAAAATTTAAAAATATATACAATCAAAATTAAATTTTTAAAAAATAAAAAATGTAGTCTTGTAGAGGTTTTAAAGACGAAGAAAGTGGTCTTTCAATCATCAAAATCGGTTCAGTATATCCCGAGATATTCCATTTTGAAACAAAAAGGACAAAAAATTTCAATTGGCGATAAGACAGGATAAACATTAAAAAAAAAAATAAGGATAGGCATGTGTTTGTATTATTATTATTTTTGCAATTTTAAGTGATCCGTTTCAGAAATTCTTACCCTATATACACATACACATATACTACATATGTAGATATATATGCGTCAGCAATAGTAATTTAATTAGTCGCACTGCACGTTTATGGGCATATTTGCGAGTACAACAGGTTGACAACTGGATATTTTATTGCATTTTAATTGACAAAATATATGTACGCCTTTTGTGCGCCATTGCATGCACTGACAGAAATTTAGTTGAAAATGTAGGTATGTATAAATTATACTTGTTAGAAAGTAACCGGCTCGCTTCGTTGAGACAAATCCAAATATAGAAATCCCGATAACAGTTCTAAGGGTCAGTAATCCATATGACAGAAATCCAAATATTGATAAATCCAATAATAAAGCTCGTCACTCATTCGTTACCACTTTATGATAACTGCCACCAATTACAACCCCAAGACAAGACAAATTATTCTCCACCTGAACTTTCCAATGAAGTGGATGCCTCCTTCTTCCTCTGCTACCACTCGAGGATGTCGATAGCATTACTATCGTATAGATCAGTATAAACTTCAATATTATCAATGTTCAGAATCATTAAACAATTTCTCTCTGTGCAAAATGCACGAATGCATTTGGCTGTCAGCTTTAAAACGTCAGAAACTTTGACAGTTATGGCGCGATTTGCAAATCATTACGTTTGTAATCAGGAAAACGTTTAGGTTAACCACATTCATGCATAAATACATAAATATGTAAACTTTAATAGACAAAGACAGTTGAACAATAAAGCTTAGAATTCCTGACAATGAGAGATCAATGCGTTAACAGGCACACCCACATTTCATCAAAGACACTTGAAGCACTTTAGTGCAGTGGCAGAACATAAAGAAGATATTTCTGAGAGCATGTTAAATAGCTTGAGTTGATTTGCCTTTCTAACTTTTTTCTCAACGCCATTTCTCAGTGAAAATTTCTTAGAAAAAAAAACTGGCTCGCTCGTGAACCTAATTTTGAATTGGTGTGTTTTTGAGTCAAATTTTTAACGGCGAATTTAAAAAAAAAATTTCAGTTAGACCGATCTTCCACTTATATGTCAATATTGTATATATTAAAATGAACTGCTTGACAAGGGATGATGGCATAAATTCATTCCACAATACATCTGAGTGAACTCCTTGTTTTTGCCATTCATTAATTGCGATGGAAACACCATTACCATTGCATTTTAACATTTTTTTTTCTTAATTTTAAAGTCAACCTTCATTTTTAAATTTTTACTAGAAAAGAAAGTAGTACCTATTTCTTGTCTTCCATTAAAGTAGACTCCTATCACTCAGCTTATATTTGCTGAATTTTAAATTACCATAGTCTTATCACAAGCATTACCAAATCCCATTTTCACAGCAAAACAAAAAGCGCTTTACACCAGTCTAGCAAATAATTAAAATGCGAATGGAGGCTAAGGCAAAATAAGGCTAAACCAAAAACAAGGTTAAGAGGTTACCCAAATATCTTTATTTGTGTTATTCGGTATACAATAGAAAAAAAAAAAATAGAATCAAATGCTTTTCAGTTTGACAGCCTTTTCGGCGTTGAGGGGCCACTGACTGAAAATATGTGCCTAATACAATCCAAATAAGTTATGTTAATTTTAGTAAAAAGTAAATAAAACAAGCATTAACAATTTCAAATATATATATGCGCATACATATATAGTAACCCTTCAAAAAATCAACGCTTTATTTCAGCGTTATTTCAGAAGATATAAAGGCTGACGAAATAATACCCGAAAATTTTAAGCGAACAAAAGTTGTATGGGCAAAGTCTTATAATAAGGCTGATTTTCCTGTGTTGATGTCATCAGGCTGTAAAGACTACTCTCTCTTATTTCCAAGGCTTATCCAATGCTTATATGCAATGGGAAATAAAGCCTTATGTGTTATCTATATACCTTATAATATGATTTATTCGCAATGAAAAATAAGGCTTAGGTAATTCCTGATAATAAAGTCTTCTGCGGTACTTAACTGTCTTGTAATAAGGAACAATAAAATGGCATTTTCTGTTTAGTTGCATATTTAACATATTTGACGCAACTTAAGCGCTGTGGCTATTTAATAATAAAAAATATATTCTGCTTTGTTTGAAACGTTAATATTTTTACTTTTATATATCTCTATTTGATATATGAGCGCATGACAGAAAATTAAGTATTAAAACATATGGAGTAGATCGAATGAGCGTATGAGGGCAAGCAGCGTTGCCAGCGTATGCCTTATTCTGGCTTATTGCTATGCGACCTTTTTGCAGGGAACTTAATAGATATACAAAAGTCATATGTATGTAAGTAAGTACATGTGCATCTACGTATGTAAGTGAATATCTCCAATATCTGCGCAAATAATTTATCACTGGCATGTTTAACAATCATTAACAAGTTGCACGTACCGCTAATATGTCAAAATAGTGACAGCTCATTGCAATTGTTGAATAATAATGTCAAATAACGCAAGAAAACAACAACAACAACCACAACAACAACAACAACAACAACAATAAACAAAATACAGAGCAAGCAATAAAAACAGCAAAAACTAATAGCAATAACAAGCCACCCACAAGAAAGCGCACATAAGAAAGAAACACTATAGGCGCATTTCTGTCGTACCCAAGCATGAAAAGAATACTCGCTTATTCATAAAATTACCTTCAAAGCAACAACACCAACTCGACTATTTTTAAAATACGCTATTTTTAAAATAGTCGAGTTGGTGTTGTTGCTTTGAAGGTAATTTGATGCATAAGCGAGTATTCTTTTCATGCTTGGGTACGACAGAAATGCGCCTTATGTAGTTACAACACAGTAGCGACAACAACAAAAAACAATAGTCAAGCACAACAAAAGCAGCAATACAAAAACAAAAACATAAGAATAACAACAACTCAACTAACGTGTGGCATAGAGGTGACAAAACCGCGAACCAAATATTGCGGCTTGTGGGTGTGGGTGGCGTGTTGGCGCGCAAACTCATATTTATGAGCTGCCGATTTTAGCGCTTAAGCGCATTTGAAATTTAAACTTAGGTATTAGACACACAACACACACTCTTGCAGGCTTTGACATCGCATACATACTCTGAAAAAAAAACGTTGTAAATGTAAAGACTTTCGCTGTTAAATCAACTACTTTTTGCAGTTGAAATGTGCCCAACAACGCTCCGTTGTTGTTTCAAAGGTGCGAACGTTGTTGACTTAAGTTTACAAAGGAGACTGTTGGAGAAAATGTTTACCTAAAAATAAATTTTTGTTTGCAATTTACCCTTCATCTTCTCTCCACCGGGGTCCCAACTGCAAATTTGTAGCCTCCGCTTGTTCTCCTCTTCTTCTCTCCTTATCATTCACTGCTTGCTATCTTTATTTCTTATTCTGCTTTTTCTTCTTTATTTTATATTCTCCTCCGGATTCGAACCATGACATCAACCTGAAATTCTATCCAATCATCACATAGTGGAACATTCAATATTATATTGAATTTAAAACCCCCTTTTATACTTCCTCTTTCCCGAAAAAGCGTCTATAAATTATATGAATCATTGTAAAAACAAAATTTAAAAAAATTGTTCTCATTACACTGAGAGAAAAAAAATATATGGAGGGGTCAAAGAAATTGTTTACCTATTTTGAACACTACTTTCTTTGTTTTGAGTAAATTTTCCTTAAAACATGTTAAAAGGTTTATAAAATATTGTTGTTACATGCGTTACCATGGTTTCATATACTTGTTTTGAAAAAATTCATACATTAAAATAATGAAAAATTCTTTAAGCGCCATTCCATTCCCAACTTTCCTTGTTTTGAAGACTTGATTTCTATAATTTTGAGAAATTAAATTCCCATACAAATCCCCATGGCAACGAATTTGTTTGAATGTTTTTTTATGTTTTTTCCACATTTTTGAGAAAATTTACACAAAACAAAGAAAATTTTGTATTGGGACGCGTGTTCAAAATAAGGAAAATTATGTCTTTGATCGAGAGAAATTTTTTTTTGAGTGTAGTTTTCTGCTAAAAATAAATTTTGTTTGGATTTTTCTCTTCATCTTCTCTCCATCATTACTGTTTTTGTTGGTTTTTTCACAAAAAAAAAATTTAAAAGCAAGCAAGTTTTTGAAACAGCAGCGCCCGTTTTTAAATAAATTGTTGGATCAAAAACTTTGCTGTAAAAACAAATACTTTTGTTGATCGAAAGTTGTTGATTTAACTACGGGTATTTTTTTCAGAGTACACTGAAAAAACAACTTACTCAGATTATGGAAGAGTGGGAATGATTCGACGCTAAAAACTAGGGATTCCAATTTTTCCGATTTTTACGATCCCGGGATTTTCGAGATTTGTTTTTATAATCCCGGGATCCCGGGATTTGTCCCGGGATTTGGACCTTAATTATTTTCCCACATTTTGGGGTTGAAAAAAGTAAATATATATTTCGAGGAACGCTACAACTTTAAAGTGCAAAGAAAAAATTGATTTTTATTGCCATTTTTATTATTTAAGTAATTAGTAACAAAATAAAATAGGAACGTAAAATCATGCGTATTATTTAATAATAAGAGTTACTTTAAAAAACGCAACCAACAAAGAAAATTACATACAAAACATTTGCCTTTACAGTTGGTACTTTTAGGATATTAATAATAAAGCTTGTGATCATTTGATAATTTCCAATACAAATTTTTAGAATTTAATGACGTACTTCGTTTAAGCGAATATTTCCAAGCTTGCCGAAAAATACTGAAAATTAATACAACATTCGGAAAAAAATTAAAAATCGGATGCAGAAATTTTGAGATGAATTCCGAGTATACAACTGCGTATTTTGTTTTAGTACGTAATGTGAAATTCTCAAATAAAATTAAACTTTTTCCTGGTTTTTACTAATTTTATTTTTGATTTTTTTTTGCATTTTCTTCCATTATTTACTTTTCTTGGGAGGAAATTGCAAAAACCTTTGAGAAATAAATGGCCAAAAATCAGGAAATAGAAATTATCAAATGAATTTTACCACAAAAATTCTAACGATTTTAAAAATACGACGTTTCCTTACAACGCGTATTTCGCAACAAAAAAAATTTAACTACACTAGTTTATAGCCAAAAAATATCTAAAAATTCAGGTATGGGGGAGGATAGGTATGGGACTGCTGAGCTCAGAACTATTTTTTTTATGTTTTGTATGGATAGGTTTTGAGATAACGGCAATTTGGTGTTTCTTTGGTTATCAATTCACTCAAAAATTATTTTCGGAAATCAAAAATGCGATAACCGCAATTAAGCAGGCTAATTTTTAAATGAATAAAACTTTCCTGAATTTTACAACTTCCTACAAAAACTTAATTTTAAAATCAATTTTTGTTCAAATATCGCAAGTAGTTAATAACATTTTGATTTCGACCAGCGAGGTAATGTCCAATTACTACAAGTTGTACATCGACAATTTTAATTTTCTTTCGAACGAGGTACTGTACTGCTTGAGATTATCCCATTTGTGACTCCCGCGAAAATAATTTTTCAATGAAGTGATAACCAAAAAAACCTAACCATACAAAAAATTAAAAAAAAAAATAGTTCCGAGCTCAGCAGGCCCATATCTATTCTCCCCCAAACCTGAATTTCTTGGTATTTTTTTTTAAATTATTTGTAGTGTTATTAAATCAAAAATATTAATCCTTACTTTGCTTTTTTATTCTGGCAAAAATGTCAAACTTATTCTGCATTTTCTTCATACTGTCAAGTTTTTTTATTCTCTTCCACAAAGATTTCACACATTTTTTAGGGCTGTTTGTTCTATAGACAAAATGTAAAACTGGCCCGACTAAGGGGCAACATTTTCTGTTCTTAGCACAAAAGGGTTGCATTATTTTTGTTTCATTTATCACATGAAAAATGCACCATTTTCATAGGTCACAGGGCATATGTTGATAATGCTGCTATGTAATAATGCAACATTAGTATACATATCTGAGACCAATAAAAATTATATAAAATACAATTTTTCTTTGCTATAATAGGGGAATATTCTCTCTTTATTTTATCCCGAAAATCCCGGGATGAAATTTTAGTAATCCCGGGATTTCCGGGGAGTCAAAAAGGGCGGGATCCCGGGATTGGAATCCCTACTAAAGACATATTTCCATATTTTGATGTACGATTTTCTTCAAATCAAGGAATAAAAGCCACGTTTTAAAGAAAATTGTACATCAAAATATGGAAATATGTCTTTAGCGCCGAATCATTCCCATTTTTCCATAATCTGAGTAATTTTTTTTTTTTTGAGTGTACTTTTTAATAAATCGGAAAATCCATAAATCAATTTAAAAAATAAAAACTGAAATTACAACTAAAGTGAAATGCTGAATAGCTTTGGCAGACAATTCGACGCGTCGTCTTTGTAGTCAGGCGGACTGCTGTGCTTTGAAAGACTTTTGGGTTTGGTACAAGCCTGGCATTCCCCACATAACTCATACGTATTGAAGTATCTTCGCAGTATACGTGTGAGGCATATGTGCGCGCGTATGTCTGCTGAATTTAAATAAACTTAAGTAATTGGCAGTCCATATATATTGATATAGTGAGCGCCAGCAATTGTAATTAGATTTAGGCGCAGATTGACACATGCATATACAGCATTCGCAGAGAATAACTGATGAGTTAAGACTGCCAGAATATGCTGAGTACAGTTTCAGTTAGTAAAGGTTAGCACTTTTTGAAAAAGAAAATAAATCACCAAAAATTTTGCCTAAATAGAGATAGGTATGTAAATAAAATAAAATTTCAGGGTCTTCTGTGTCACACACTACATACCCTGCAGGAAATGAATCTAACGTAAAAGTAACTTTAAGTTGCTTACAAATCAACCGGTATTGACTATTTACTGTAAATTTTCATATACTCGGACTAACTATTTTTGTTCGGTGATGGCCACAATCCGGTCAACTATGGTTACTTCTGCATGAGATGTCAACCAACTATTCTGTAGCTACTTTTCGAACACAAAAAGTCAATGGCTATTTTCTGACTACATCTAAACCAGCTAGTAGCTAGTTGGTTTGACATTACTTAGAAATTAGTAAAAAAGGTTGTAGTTTAATAACAACTTATAAAAACCGGATTTAAACCCGCTGTTAAAATAAATAATTTCTGTTTATTTAAATTAATACTCCACTTATTATTCACATTAATTAATATAGATCTATGTATGTACATATATATTCTGGAAATCAAGGTGAAGATCATCACCTAAAGCAACCGAAGCACCAAACGCCGCTGCCGCTGGTGCTGTCACTGCCTCTGCCTCGCTAATACTATTTAATCTATTTAAATAAATTTCCTTTTGCTGCTTTACCAATCTACGCTTATTCCTTCCACTACAACCTTTTTTTAACAATTTTAATATTATAAATACTTACTTTTACACAAAATTTACAATTCAACACACAAATTAAACTTTTCGGCCGGTTGAAAATTAAATTTTGTTTGACTTCATCAAACAGCTGATTGCTGTCATTGGCATCTGTGCTGCCACATTGCCATTTTAATTTAGTAACGAGTAAAAGTGGTAATCGAATTTTGGATTCCTCTGCATGACTTATGGTCCAATTAGACGTTAGTTATTCTAAGTACATTAAAAATTAACTATTTTCTGCAATTGCCACAAAGTAGTTACTTATAAGCTAGCTATTTTTCGCAATTGATATTTTTTTACTGCAGGGTAGTTACTCAACAAACACATGAGCTCAGCAGCCTCTAAAATTGCTCGCAGCCATGCTCTTTTGACATGAACTTGTTCGCGCTGACATATGTATGCAAGCAATTTATAATAGAAAATTCCAAATAGCTCATACTCATACCAGCTAGCGCTATAACTCATATAACATTAAAACATTTAAAAATTTAAACAATAAAAAGCACAAACCTAATAAACAGCAATAAGCAGAGTCAGAGTCAGTTGCATGTTGGTGGTCTACATAAATAATTCTCAAGCTTTTTCAGCTGCTTGCTTGCACCATTTAGTTGTATGCAAGGCCGTATTTAGGGGGTGGCGGGTTTGGGTGTTTGAACCCCCCACGAAATTCTGGTAGATAAATTTTACTTCTATCATATTCAAAGCTATTTATGTTCAAAATACTAGTTTACAAATAATTAATTTGAGAAAATACAAAGAATTTCAGGTATAGGGGAAGACTGGCATGAACCTGCTGAGGTCAAAACCAT
This sequence comes from Urophora cardui, assembly GCA_960531455.1. Taxonomy (NCBI): domain Eukaryota; kingdom Metazoa; phylum Arthropoda; class Insecta; order Diptera; family Tephritidae; genus Urophora; species Urophora cardui. The sequence continues at coordinate 24,407,674 of OY482674.1, read as the reverse complement.
TTTTTTATGGTTAGGGTTTTGAGATAACGTAATTTAGGGTTTTTTTGGTTACAACTTCAATAAAAAATTCTTTTCGCTGAAGTTACATATACCCGAAAACCGTATCTACTCCATTCGAAAGATAATTAAAGTACGCTTCTAACGACATACCACTTATAAATTAAATTATGTTACATACATACATTTTCTAAAATTTTAGTATATTTCCTTATAACCGCATAAAGTCATTGCATGGCTGAAAATTCATTACTCGGATTATATGTGTTAGTGTCTGATTTATAACATTTTGTGTGGTTTTGTGTGAAAGATCCCATATATGGGATGGTTGCGTTGTTATAGTTCGATTTCACCTATTTTCAATAAAGTTAGTATTGAAAATAGGTGAAATCGGACTATAATAACGCAACCATCCCATATATGTAAAAGTCAACATTTTATTGATTTTTTGCAATTATTGAAAAAATTTGGTTTTTATTGGGGTTTTTATAAGAAGTTGTAAAAATCAGGAAAGTTTTATTCTTTTTAAAATTATTCTGTTTCATTGCAAAGCGTAATATTAAAAAGATTCGATGAATACTTTATTTTTGGCGATTTTTCCAAGTGAAACAAAAAGGATGTTTTATGGTCGAAAAACTCGGCTAGGTGACCCAACTATATGAAAACGACTTCACAGATCAAAGAACATTAGAGGGAAATATAAAGCTTCCCAAGCAGTGTTTGCCAGCATAACACCAACAGTCTCAAAAAATAAGCTGTTGCTGTTTTGCGAAAGTTATCATAATTTTTTGAGAACTTTTGAATTTCGATTTCCTTTGAAAATATCTGAAGTCGAAGCACTGAACAGTCGAATATATTTGTTTGTTTATTTGTGCTGTTGCTTTGCTGTGTAATTTCAAACAGATCAGACGACAGCAAAGCACAGATAAACAGAATTTTAGTTTTCAGTGCGGCTTTTTAAAATTGTTTTTTTTTTTGTACATTACAATTTCGATTGTGTTCCCATAAATTAAAAAAAAAACAACAACAACACTATGTAAAAACTCGAAATTATGTTTGCCCTATGCTGTGCTGTAAAAATTTCCACAATACAGCAACAGTCGACTATAATTTTTTGAAACTTAAGGCTGCGCAGTTGCAGTACAGTATAACTTTTTATTTTTTATACTTCTGCTGCGCTGTTTATTTTTTAATTTTCAAATGAAAATGAAATTCAATGGAAATGAAAAAAAAGTTGATAACAGATGGGTAATCTAACCGAGTTTTTCGTCCATAAAATATTTTTTTTTTCACTTTTATAAAATCACCAAAAATAAAGTATTCATCGTGTTTGCAATGGAACAGTCTAATTTTTAAATGAATAAAAGTTTCCTGATTTTTAAAACTTCTTATAAAAACCTTAATTTGAAAAAAATTTTCTTCTAAATAGCAGTTTAGAAACCTTTTATTTTTAGTTAGTGCACGAAATAGGTTATATATTTTTCTCCAAAAAAAAAAAAAAAAAAAAAAAAAACTACTCTGAAAAAAAAAAACGTTGTACATCTAAAGACTTTCGCTGTTAAATCAACTACTTTCCGCAGTTGAAATGTGCCCAACAACGCTCCGTTGTTGTTTCAAAGGTGCGAGCGTTGTTGATTTAAGTCAATAACGGAGATTGTTGGAAAAAATTTTCACCTAAAAATAAATTTTTGTTTGCATTTTACTCTTCATCTTCTCTCCGCCCGGTTCCCAACTGCAAATAAGTAGCCTCCGCTTGTTCTCCTCTTCTTCTCTCCATCTTATTATTCACTTCTTTATTTTATATTCTCCTCCGGATTCGAACCATGACATCAACCTGAAATTCTATCCAATCATCACATAGTGGAACATTCAACATTATATTGAATTGTAGTAACCTATTTATACTTCCATTTCCGAAAAAGGAATCCATGAATTATTTGAATCATTCTAAAATCAAAATTTAAAAAAATTTGTTCTCATTAGTTTTGTTTACACCGGAAACTGTCGGGTCAAATACTTTTGCCTTTAAATCAACAACGGGGAGAAAATTATTGCTAAAAATAAACTTTTGTTTGGATTTTTCTCTTCATCTTCTCTCCATCATTATTTTTTTCTTGGTTTTCTCACAAAAAAATATTTTCTCACAAAAAATTTTTTAAAAGCAAGCAAGTTTTTGAAACAACAACGCCCGTTTTTGAATAAATTGTTGGATCAAAAACTTTGCTGTAAAAACAAATACTTTTGCTGTTGAATCAAAGACGGAGATTCAACAGCCGAAAGTTGTTGGTTTAACTACGGGTATTTTTTTCAGAGTACGGTGAAAACCTCCCACGAAAAAAATTCCTGGGTACGGCCCTGGTTGTATGTATGTACATACACACATACGTCCATGTTTTCATTTGTTTTATTACCTCGTAATCGCGACTTAAGTTATTTGTGTCGCGCACGATTTGCGCATTCGATGGCAATTTCAAGTATCTCAAAATCTAATAATAAACCAAGAAGAAAAAAAAAACAAATATGTATATAAGTAAGTGGCGGTGTGTAGTAAAAGCAACAACCAACATCATCATCATCGACATAATTTATGAAAAAAGAAGCATTTTGAGGAAAATAAATAAACACATGTACAAATATAGTATGTATGTATGGATATGTGTGGTGTTCGTATAGTTCATATACATAATTAAATGCGATTTAAGTTGCCGCTGGCTTAAACGAACCTTTTATTTAGAGTTAGGCGAAGCAAAGCAAAAATTAATTCACAATGTACAAATATATTGATATATAAAAGAAATCTATGCATGTGCATACTTATGTATGTGTGTATATTGCATTGCCTCTAAGCTTTTGTAGGCCCGTCTCATATGTAGCATGTTTAGTATGTAAGTTGAAATTGCATCGAAATCGTGATCACTGCAACTTGTTGCTCGCAAATCAAATGCGCGGCGTGCAACTTGTCAACAAATGCTCTGTATTATATAAGCATTTGTACGTGAATATATGTATGTATGTTTGTATGCACACCAAATTATAGCCCAACTGTCAATAACTGTTCGAAGCCCAATTTTTGAAGTGTGTGCTCAAGACAGTAGAGTAATTTCCTTTGCCGCCGTTACTTTGCAAAAATTGCCTCGAACTCTTTTTCAGCAGATGTTAGAATGTCAAAGCAATTGGAAATCTACACTTCCGTTTATGCTGTTTCGAAGAATTGCGCCGACAATGATGGCAAGTGCAAAGCTTACCTACCTTTTTGTACCCAAATCATCCTCAAAGGCTTTTTTATAAGAGGAATGTACTATTTTCTTAAAGGAAGATGTAGAAAGGAGGTTATGCAAACTTAAAGTTAAAAAGAAAACCATTTTTTGGATATGTTTGGAATGAAGTAAGAAGCCCTCTTATTTTGAGTCGGTTTTTTTTTGTTATGCAAAAAAGCAAAATTTCTTGTGCCGCAGCAGAAAATCTAATTTTCGCCTTCTTAGAGTCTTGGCCCAATCAAAATAAATAATCATGTAGACATCACTTCCTTTTGGAAGCTTCCCTAGATTTAAACTCATATCATGTCCAGAGCTTTACCTTTTAACAAAACTTATGGCTAACTAGCCAGCCCCTGCCACGCTTTGCTTTGCTTTGGCCAACTTCCTATTATAGGCAAGTGAGGGAAAATATGAATCTTATCTTTCTTTTCCCTTTCTTCTCAGTATTAGTTTCCCACTTCTCTTCCCTCTAGTATTCCCTTTATCTCTCTCTCCCCCCTCTCTCTCTAACTATCTCTCTCTATCTCTCGCTCTCTCTCTCTCTCTCTCTCTCAGTCTCTTTCCATTTCCCTTTTATTTCAGTTCTATTTTCCCTTTCCCGCAACATTTTCCCTTCCCTTCCTTCCTGTTTCTCTTTCACTACGGCTCTCCCTTAACTCGCCTTTCCTTCTCCCTCCTATTCTTTCTGTAACTGGGTACCTGGACTAAGAATCTTAATGAATGGAGCCTTATGAAGAAACCTTGATTTAAGCCATTCCTTTGACTCCAAAATCGCTCGAGAATATCCCGGGATCATCCAGGTCCAAATTTTCACACATTTCTGGAGACCCGACCTAGGAATCATAATGAGTCCATTTCTGGGCGGTATCCTATGACAAAAAATAGCGTTGATTTTTGTTTTATAACAATAGAGAAAGTTAAAAATGTCAAAAAGTTCCATAACCTTAAGCTATCTTAATTTAATTTACAAACTTTTCGACGCTAGTTGTCCTTCATAAGCGTCAACTGTTGAAACTGCTTGATTTTCTATCATGTTACCATCCAAAAAATCCTCGCCTTCCACTCTCCGCCATAGATTTACTTAACATCACATTATTTGCTCTATTTGTTTCTTACTTTTTTTGTTTGTCAATATTAAGTATTATACTTTGTTCCAACTGCAATAATGTTGCTAAAATAATATTCAATATTTACAATTGGCAACTCAATTTTGAACAAGTTTTTTTACTTCGCATTTAAATTCTTTGCCCTAAGTTTGTTTGCTTTTTAATTGATTTAAACTCGCTATTTGCGAATTATTAGACTCGTTCGCTTGCCATGTGTACCAACAACAATAACAAAAACAGCAACGACAACGAAGCATGATATTCACGAAAAACAAGTAAGGAAGCCTAAGTTCGAGTGGAATCGAACATTAGATACTCAGCTGTATGCTTTCATTGTTTGTTTGCGTTTGATGAAAACACGGTGTATTTTATATAAAGCGAGTGCTGCATAAAGTAGGCGTAGCCACGCCCATTTTCAACATTTTTATCAGTCATCCAACTAAGCATATGAATATTATTCTTTGTGCAATATTTCATTCCTTTAAGACTTCTAATTACAAAGATGTCACGTTACAAATTCCCAAAGGGTGTTCCAGAAATATCTTTGTTAAAAAGTAGGCGTGGTCATAAACCGATTTGAATAAATTTTTGCGTGTCTATTAGCATAAGTTATAAAAGTGTATAAACCAAGTTTCGTCTTAATGTCTCAATTATTTGTCGAGTTATGGGCTCCGAAATTTCGTATATTCCTTTGTCTAAAAAGAGGCGGTGCCACGCCCATTTTCCAAATTTTACTATTTTTTGTTTCCGGTCTATTGTGGAACTCATGCCTTAAAATTTGAATGAATTATCTTTATATTTGACAAAGATATCGCTTAAAATATTTTTATTAGGCCCCTTTATAGTTCCCATATATAAAAGTGGGCGTGGTCGCCAACCGATTTCGCTAAAATTTTGAACATGTATTACCACAACTAATAAAAGTGTGCACACCAAGTTTCGTCATTATATTTAAATTATTTGTCGAGTTATGGGCTCAGAAATCTCGTATATTCCTGCTTCTAAAAGGAGGCGGTGCCACGCCCATTTTCCAAAATTTTTATGCTTTTCGTTTTATATCCGCAGTTGGACTCCTGCCATAAAATTTCAATGAGATACCTTTATATTTGACAGAGATATCGCTTAAAATGTTTTTATTAGGCCACTTTATAAGACCCATATATAAAAGGGGGCGTGGTCGTTAACCGATTTTGGCAATTTTTCGTCCAAACATTTGCCTAAGTAAGTATATCACGCCTACCAAGTTTCATCGATATATCTTCAACGGTTTCTGAGTTATGACATATAAAACTTTCAATGTTTGGCCCTTAATAAGTGGGCGTGGCACCGCCCATTTTTCAAAATCTTACCAAATTTCTTCATAAGGGCCTGAGCTCCACACGTGGATGAAATTTTATCACTCTAGCTCTATTAGTGACTGAGATACAAAATTTCCGATTTTTACTATATAGGGGAAGTGGGCGTGGTCATGGTCCGATTTCGCCCATTTTCAATACCATCCGTTCCAGTCTTGATACCAACTTGCATTCCAAATTTCATCAAAATATCTCAATTTTTGCGTGAGTTATCGTGCGTACAGACAGACAGACGGACAGACGGACGGACATGGCTCAATCGATTTCTTTTTTCACCCTGATCAATTTGATATATATAAGTCAATATCTATCTCGATTTTTTATGGTGTTACAATCCACCGTTATGTGATTAAAACTATAATACTCTGTGTACTAGTACAGCTGAGTATAAAAAGCGTCTTTACTGCGACATTTGCAAATCAGCTCTATTTATAGCTAACAAACTCGCACATAACTAGCTTTAGCTTTCAGCTATCAACGTTCTCTGTTTTTTTTTTTTCAACGTTTGGCTTTAATACGATGCCACAGTGCCACACAGTCCCAGCCACGCTGTCTCGCAGTGAGCGTGTTTCTGCTGCTGCTATAGCTGCCCTGGCTGCTTTGGGTGCTGTTGTCAGTTGGGCTAGCCAAAATGGCAGCAATTCATACAGTGTAACATTCTGAATCTTAAAACTATGGAAGATATGATTTTATATTTTGAACGAAAATCCAAGTGTCGGAGTTTTATGTGGAATGATACCGGAATTTGTATGAATTCTGACAGCAGTGGAACTCGAACTTATTATATTGAGAAAATCACTTTTAAAATTATAAAATCAATTCCCAGTATAGTAAAGAATTTTAATCTTAATCTTAATCTTAATCTTAATCTTAATCTTAATCTTAATCTTAATCTTAATCTTAATCTTAATCTTAATCTTAATCTTAATCTTAATCTTAATCTTAATCTTAATCTTAATCTTAATCTTAATCTTAATCTTAATCTTAATCTTAATCTTAATCTTAATCTTAATCTTAATCTTAATCTTAATCTTAATCTTAATCTTAATCTTAATCTTAATCTTAATCTTAATCTTAATCTTAATCTTAATCTTAATCTTAATCTTAATCTTAATCTTAATCTTAATCTTAATCTTAATCTTAATCTTAATCTTAATCTTAATCTTAATCTTAATCTTAATCTTAATCTTAATCTTAATCTTAATCTTAATCTTAATCTTAATCTTAATGTTAATCTTAATCTTAATCTTAATCTTAATCTTAATCTTAATCTTAATCTTCATCTTAATCTTAATCTTAATCTTAATCTTAATCTTATTCTTATTCTTATTCTTAATTTTAATCTTAATCTTAATCTTAATTTTAATCTTAATCTTAATCTTAATCTTAATCTTAATCTTAATCTTAATCTTAATCTTAATCTTAATCTTAATCTTAATCTTAATCTTAATCTTAATCGTGATCTACTCGTTTTTTGTGCCTACCCATGCGCGGATAAGCGTATTTTTTGCCAAAATATTTAGGATTTAACCGAAACTTGTTCAAAACTAATACACTGTAACTTAACATCGTCTCAAAGTCTAATGATATAACAATAAAATAAATAAATTAACGCTCACGAAGCACCTTATTAATACTTATAATGTTGTTGTTAAAAAACAATCTAATACTCTCACAAGTATCTATATAAATGCATATTTACTAATGGCGTTTTCTTTTCTACGAAAAAATGTTGCCCTCCTATATCCCAATTATCGAATTACATATCCTGACTTTCTATAAAATGGTTGAATTTGTAGATAAGGGTGCCCTCTTACTTAGTTAGAGGTCAATATTTGGTGAAAGGACCAGACAAACTTACAAAATGGCTAAGAAAATCGAACAGGGCAACATTATTTCGAGAAAAGAAAACGCCATTATTTATCTTCCTACAAATATAAGTACATGCGCATTCCACACGTAGTTTAAGTAAATATTCTCATTATAAGCATTTCAAATAAGTCACATACATAAATACATACATATATTTCCATTTGTTAAGTCAATAATTAACTACAGCTATTATTGCTATTTACTATTTACCGATTAATTTATTTACATATTTTCGATATTTGTTATTTTTATTAACCCTCTACCACTGATACAGTCACCAGCCAAGCAAATATGCAACTCATACTTTAACTGGTATTAAGGCTTAATTGTAGTTGCATTTGTTATTGGTATTGCCTGTTGACTGCTGATGATTGAGTATTGTTGATTTTCTTATTGATGCGAATATTTTTATAAATAATTTAATAGCACATTCTTTGTTAGAGCGCACTTCATTAAAGCAATTTTTCTTAAATATTTTATATAAATATTGACTTTTTAAACAGCGCATATTTTACTTAATAAACTGCATGCGCGCGTTGAATAAAAGTGATATGATTGGGGAAAAGCAGTGTGATTCGAAAATAAGTATATATTTATAAAAGAGCTGAAAAATAATGGTTGGTTCAAGTAGCTACCTAAAATTGTATGATTTTTTGCTTTTTAATTAAAAAATTTCGCTTAAATGAGTTCAACTGGTTAATTTGACAAGCTTACACTACTTCTAACTTAAATAAACACTTTTTAGCTTAAATTGGGTTTCTGTTCAAACTAAGTTTATGTTATCAAACTGAGTTTAACTTTAAACCAGCGATGCGCAGCCCTTGCCCGCGGGCAGAACAGCTGTTTGCGATTCACACGTATACACACCGATTGTCACTAATACAGACAAATAAAGAGCGTAAAACGAGCGCTTACGATGGGACCATGCTTAGCAAAAATAATTAATTTGCTTTGGACTGTCGTGAAAGCAAGTTGTCGCTAGGTGATCGTCGCTTGACATTCTTTTGTTTTATTTGCAGAAGCCAGACAACAAACAAAACTATGAAGAGTTTGCATATAACATACGTATGTACTTGTATACGTACGTTGTTTCATAATTTCGCAAAGCGTGCGCAGCATGACCCTGCTCGCTCAACATCTGCATGCAGACTGATTATTGTTTATCGTTTTCCACTTTGGCCTACAGTAGGCGCACCAACACACATTAATTTTCGGAGATTGTTTGAATGTGTTTGTGTGCCCATCCCTGCTTTAAACTAAGCTTATTTTAAAGCATAACCAAGGAGTTAGTGACAAACTAGGCACTTAGCTAAATTTTTAAAGAAAAATATATAAGAAAAAACTCGGTTTAAGTATAAACAGAGTTTACTGTAAACTGAGTTGAAATAAAAATTTAAACAAAATAAAAAAAAATATGCAGTAAGCCATTTCTTCAGAAATAATAAACACTTTTTGGCTTAAATTGGACATCCGTTCAAATTAAGTTTAGGTATTTAAACTGAGTTTAACTTTAAACTAAGCTTATTTTAAAGAAGAGTCATGCCACTATTGCTAAACTAGGCATTTATTCACATTTGGAAGGAAAAATATGTAAAATGAAATGCGTTTAAGTGTAAACGGAGTTTAATGTAAACTGAGTTTAAACAAAAATTTAGACAAAATTAAAAAAATAAGTATGCAGTAAACCAATTCCTCAGCAAAAGAAACAAAATGCATTACAAGCTTACACCTATTTTGGCTTATAAAAAACACTTCTTAGCTTAAACTGAGATTCTGTTCAAACTAAATTTATGTAATTAAACTGAGTTTAACTTTTTAACTAAGCTTATTTTTAAGAAAATTCAAGCAGTTATTGATAAACTAAGCAAGAAAAAAATTTAAAATATACTGTTTTTAAGTACAAACAGAGTTTAATATAAACTGAGTTTAAGTATTAGTTTAAGTACGAATTTAAGTACGAGTTTAACTTTAACTGAGCTTAAGCAAAAATTTCAAACAAAATTTAAAAGAATATGCAGTAAACCAATTCGTCTAAAAAAGAAAAAACAAAATTCAATATAAGCTGTGCTCAAATTAAAACCGAGTTCATACGACAAACTAAGATTAAAAAATTATAAAAATAATGTAAAACAGTGCAATTCCACTATTACAGCCCAGCTTTTGTCTATCACATTTTTGTCGGAAAAGATTTTTGAAAAACGACAGTGCTCCGATCCACAAAACTTTTCTTCGGGGTTGGGGGAATGAAATCGAAATTTTTTTGTGCAAAAGAAGACGTATTCGTCAGATTTTTACTACTTTCAGCTATCGTACAAAAATTAAATCAAAGCATTATTTTTTAAATATTTTTTTAACTCAGTAAACATGCTTATACGCAGAGATACAAAACACATATGTATAGGTAAGTATTGTGCATGAGAAAATGCATGCATTTACATTTTAATTGCAAATAAATAATCTTAGTGCCATTAAGCAGCTGCACAACATTTCACTTAGTGACATAAATACATACATACAAAAAGGAATGCTCGTTCACTTGTCACTTGATGCAGCAGCAGCAGCAGCTAACTAACCTGCCACCCGTCGAGTTGCATCTGAACAGCTAAATAATCGTAACTCAATTTGCCCATTACACTTCCTTATGCACTCATATACATATTGACATATATGCATACACACATACATTTGCACATTTGCACTTGCATATCGTCGTTTAAAGTGCATTTTTGCGTAAGAGGTATTTTCATTTTCGAGTAGCGGACATTGGTTGAATTTTACAGGAGAGCAAAAAAACTGTTTCATTTCAAAACCGTTACTTCTTTCTGCGTACAAACTTAAATTTAAATAGTTACGTAGATCAGTTTGTTAGCTAAAACATCAACTTAGTGTAGAAAAAGAAACAAATTGAATTATTAGGACTCTTTTTTTTTTCATGTGCGGTTGTGCAATTTTTATTTGGCACAAAAATCACGCACAAGCGGTTATGAAATGGCAAAATGTTCAATATAATTCTTTTTTTAGTATTTTATAAAGAAAAAAAGTAAAAAAACTTAAACTTATATTAAATTTAAAGCTAAAATTAATATTTTTAATTAAGAAAACGTAATTTTGTTTACACATTGCTGGAGAAGTCGTAAGGTAAATGTGGTAAATTGTCATAAAAGCTATGACAATCGTAGGGCATCACTTGTTTTAAGTATTTTAAATCTTGATATTAACTTTTTGCAATTTTGAGGTGACTTGTGGATTGGATTACGAACATCCGTGTTCTATCTGGTTTATAACCTGACTTGAATGTCTTATAAATTTTCGCATAAGAATCATGGCCTACAAAAAACATGTTTTTATCGCAATGTAATAAATTAATTTTTATACACAGCTGTAATAATACACAGATTTAAATATTTTTATGAAATTTCGTATACAGGCATATCTATATGCTTGTTTTCTCGTTTTTGGGAATAAAATTGAATAAGACAAAATTTCATTGTAGTTTTCCAATGCAAATTGACTTAAATTTTAAGGTTTTATTGAAACAAAAAAAAAAAACGTCCAGGAATTATAATTTTTCAGAAATTAGAATCACCCTAAAAACAAAGTGGTTCTAATTTGTGAGCGTCTACTGTACCACGATAGAGAGAAGACCATAAACAGAAAAATTTTGGAAAATGGGCGTGGCACCGCCTCTTATTAGACAAAGAAATCTACGAGATTTCGGAGCCCATAACTCGACAAATAATTGAGATATTATGACGAAAATTGGTGGACTTATTTCTACCACTTGCGGTAGTATATGTGTAAAATTTTAGTGAAATCAGTTTATGACCACGCCTACTTTTTAGTAAAAATATTTCTCGAATGCCCTTCAGAAATTTGTAACGTGACATCTCTGTAAATAAAAGTCATAAAGGGATGAAATTTTATAATAACAAGAATATTTATACGTTTAGTCGGATTATTGATACGAATTTTCAAAATGGGCGTGGCTGCGCCCACTTTATGCGGCACGGGCTTTATATAGATTGCACCGTGTTTCCAGCAAACGTAAAAAAAACTATGAAAGCTTACAATATTTGGCTCCACTCGAACTGAGGCTTCCTTTCTTGTTTTGTTTTTTTAATTTTTGATACCTTTAGTCATAATTTGGTTGGGAAAATTGTAAAGATTGTAGCAAAAAAACGTAGTATCAGAGCTTACCAAGTAGAAACTTCATTTAATTTGTTTAAAATAATACCTGCTTGATATTTCCCTGACATTATTTGTTTAAAACAATGATGCCCAAACATTTCTTACGGGCGAGCAATATCATAATTTAAAGAAAAAAATTTTTTTTTCTATATGTTTGTTTTTGTAGTTTTCTACAACTTCATTGATATCTCGATAACCCAGTAAAAAAATTAGGACACAAACATATGTATACATTTTTAATTAATAAAATTAATATTAATATTTATAAATAAATAATTAATTAATATTGATAAGTGGATTGTTTTTAGAAAGCTTAAAAAATAAATTTAATACGAGATTTATGGATTTTGGCTACTATTACTGAATTTTTTAATTAATTTTCAATGCCCTCCTCTAAATTTTTCAAAATATATAAATAAATAATTAATTAATTATTAGTGTGACAAAGTTAAATATCTTTGCCTCCGAGCGTTTATTTTAAAACTTTCGTCAATGTTTTTAGTACGTATAAATGTGAAAGTGTATTTTCAAAATTAAAAATTGTAAAATCAAAACACAGAAACCGGATCTCAGACAAACACCTCGAGTCAGTTTTGCAACTATCAACCACAAATGTTGAAATAGACATAGATAACATTCTCGAAAATATGAACGAATCAAATTAATATACATATGTATATACGTATATATTCCACATTTCATTTTTTCATTACTGGGTTGGACCTGTTCGAATCAAAATAAAAAATTGTTTTTGTGTTTCCATAGAAATGTTTCGGGAGTATACAAATTTTGTTTTCCTATGCTCGCCTATGCTCGCCATATACACAAATTTCTTATGAAAGTGTATAGGCGAGTGAAGTTCAATACCTACGAGCACTACAAAAACAAAATGTGTATGCGAGTATAGGGCTTGGGCAACTATGGTTTAAAATATTTAACTTTTGCTCCCTTTCATATAAATTGGCCATTTAATTTATTTATCTAATAACATATAACTTCGCTTGTATGAATGAACTGAAATTATACGCGGTAATGCTGCCAAATTTTAACAATACTCTTCATAAGCGATTATGAAATTTACTGTTATTATGCGTTTTTGTTGTTAGAATTGCAAAGTTTTGGTATGGATCGATAGAGCTGAGCGTCAGGAACTCAGGGTTGGAAAATCTCATTTTTGGCAAAAATGTCCCTTACTCGAAAATGAAAATACCTCTTACGCAAAAATGCACTTTAAACGACGATATATACATAGTACTCGTATACGAATGGATTTTTGTCATAGCCGCGCCTATTTCAGTTAATATTTACAACGCGGTTTGCTTCATGTTAAATTTTTTTATTTTTTATTATTATTTACTATTCATATTTTCGCAAATTAACATGCATACATATGTAGGTACATACAAGCAAACTCACACTTGTCACATAAATATGCACTTTAGTGATATTTGTGAAATATGGACTGTCACTTAAGCGCGACGACGACCACTTTTCAAATCAATTCTCAGAATGCTTAATCCAATAATTTGTAATTGATTTTTATTTTGTTTAATTTTTTTTTGTTTCTTTTTTTGTCCGTTTTTTTTCTCCAATCGCGTAATGCAGTTTTCGTTTGAACGTTTTCTAAACAAGCTAAAATACATTTAATTGCTGTAGAAATCAATTTGTGCAGCATTTTTATTTTTATTGCCGGCGCATGAAATGGAAATTTCTATATTCATACATTCATATTTGCAAGGAATAACTAATAATATTAATAAAAACTAATGTATGCTGATATTTATAAAAAATATTTATTATTTGTTATACGAATTGCAAATTTTTAATGAAGCAATTGATTTTTATGCATTTTTACTGACCGCTAATCCAATACTTTAAATACATTTGTTGTTATTTGTTTGTAAAACCATTTTTTACTTATTTGCTTATGCCATTTAATGAATATTTCACTGGAAATATTTTTATGCACGTGGCAGGTGCAGGCATACAAATTTAGCAAAACAGAGTTTTCAAGACTTATGACTAGGGCAACAGAAAATATGCCCTAAAAAATTCGTTTTTAGCGCTAAAAATATGTCCTTAAAAATATCATTTAAGCGCTAAAAATATGCTCTTAAAACTTGGTTTAAGCACTGAAAATATGTCCTTAAAATTTTCTTTATATACTTAATAAAAAGATATACGGCATAGTAGGTTGTGTGCTCACTTTTCATGCAAGAGGTTCCAGGTTCAAACCCTGGCCCGGACAAATATCAAAAATTAGTTTTAAATAAAATTAAAATAGGTGCAAAAGCGAAATAAAAAACTCACATTTTATTAAATTATAGTACTTTTTGTAACAAAGAATTATTTTTATTAAAGGTACATTTTATAGGTACAAAAGACGAAATAAAAAAATTCACATTTGCGAAACACATCTTCGTTACCAAAAGAAAACAAGTATTTTTACATACGAAAATATATACATACATATATTTATGTGCATGAATTTAAAATTTTATGTGTTGATGGCAATCAAAATTCCAGTGCAAAACTTGCATACTTATTTATTCAAATTGCTATTGCTGTAAACTACAAAATTTAGCGATAAATTTTCAAATAGAAAACTATGTCGATTCTCGCGGTAAGTTTTTAAACGTAGAAAAAGATCTTTCCACGTCAAGTGAAGTTATCAAGGCGTATTTGAAAGCAAAAATTTCAGTCACTGTGTAGCGTGTAGTGCTACACGTTCAATAAGAATATTGCGATATTTTTCTCGCTCTGAGGTTCAAGATATTTTACTTCCGTCCTTTTCGAACTTTCACTTTCAATTCGTTTATTGCCAATATTGCTATCCGAATCGCGGATTTCAAAATTTCTAAACATTTTGCGATCCAGAATCGCGATCCATTAATACTCGATGCTACACTGTCAATATGAATCGCGATCCACGGATTTCATCAATATATATTGACCGTCTGATGTATGCCTATGCACATATGTAGATACACGGCTGATTCGTGTAGCACATTTGAATGAAGCATTGCGGAAATTATTAAATTCGTCTTGAACTTGTCAGACAAAGAGGAATAGCAAATAGTATGCGCATATACAAAAAAAAGTTGCCAGAGTAAAAAATGTAAATAAAAACAATTTTAAGAGCGAGATAGAAAACTATGAGGAAATACTATGCTAAAATATGAATTTATCGCAAAATATGCCAAAAATATCCAAATAAGTCAAAATATGCCAAAATAAGCCTTTTGACCTAAATATGCGAGAATATGCCCTAACAAGTTAGGCTTATTCTCTGCGTCTTGAGCTAAAACGCCGATATATATTTATCATATGTAAATAGGACTGCAACAGAAAAATATGCATTTGCATATCTTCTGTTGCCCTACTTATGACATACTTAAGCTTTATTATAAGTTAAGTAAACCTTATATAAGACCTTATTATATGGAATAATATAATAATAAATTTTTTAAACCTTATACAAAACCTTTTTATAAGGAATTTTATAAGCCTTATTCCACATAGTGAGCCTTTGACTTAGGAATAAGGATTACTCTCAGAGAGAAATAGCATGCCTTCCGAACGAATGGCATCAACACAGCAAAATAAAGCATAATACTCGCATAAGGAAAGCTTCACACAACTGGCATTCCTTTAAAGATTTCAACAATTAAATTATATCATATATAAAATAAGCTTCACAAAAAGCATACAATTCTTGCATGGAAACTGTACACATATAAGCACTTGAGCTTGAGACTTTTTTAAGTCCCAATCTTAACTAAATCTGAAATTTAAAACCCAAAAAACAAAAAGCATCCAAAGCATTCAAATGCATTAAAAAGCTGCCAAATCGGTAAAGGTGCGTTTAGTAAATGTGCAACAGCAATAAAAATGCACTTGTTGTGCACTTAAGTATACGGGGTTTGTTTGAAAAGTCGGTGACATTTTGAACTTGGCGAACAGTAATTTTGTATTCAACACTGTAAAATTTTGAGCAACCTTCTCAATTTTGTTTGTGTTTTAAAGCTATTTAAAACCGAAAACCTCGCGTGTTTTAACAAAAATGGAAAAAGTGGAAATCGATTATCTTGAAAAGAGTAAACTATTACTCAGAGCTTTTGCACAGATTCGATCTTGATTTGAAGCAAAAACTACAGCATTTATCATGAAAAAATTCTATTTCAGATTATTTCCTGTATACAAATCTGAAGAAATGGCTGGGTGGTAAGAGATTCGGTTCAAATGCAGAGGTCATCACATAATCAATTTTGCTATTTTGAGAGCCTTCAAAAGTCCTATTTTTATTTTTTTTTGGAAGGAATAAAAAATTGTAAAATCGCTGCGCTAGGTTTATCTAGCTAGAAGGAGATTATGTTGAAAAACAAAACAAGGAATTTTTGTCGAAAAAATTATTTCTTATTCAAAATGCCACGTACATATCAAACAATCCTCGTATGTATGCACAAATGTATAAAAACCAGACTTCATGGCTCAATGCCTTTCGAATTAAAATCATACGCCAATATTCAGTAAAACTTATCAGAAAAAAAAACAAAAAAAAAACGCTATGAGAAAATATCTACAAACATGCATACGCTAGTTTTAAGTTACGGTTTTTCTGAGGCCTTTAGTTTAGCATATTAAATTGTTGCTATGCAGGCGTGTAGTGCATACGCATTAGACTCTACCGGTAAATGATATTGCAGACGTGCTTGATTGTGACAGAAACTTCAAACACTACGGTGAAGATATTGTAGGTTTTTGCTATAACACATATACATATCGCGCGCTAAATCATAAAGTGCCGCAACTCAAAATTTTTTGAAACCGGCTTTCTTTCATAAACCAGTACACCGAAAAAATCTTTAACGGGTGACAAAAATTCTTTTCCATTATTGATATCTTTTGAACAAAAAATAATCATTTTGCCATGTCATTGCTTGTAAAGGAAAAAAGTGTTTTGACTCTCCTGAAAATGTTTCAAATATTGAGTTAGGTCACTTTATGATTTATGCTGCAATATGTAGTACTCAATTCGGGGGCCACGTGAAATTGCTGTCAAAATCCGTAGAAATTGCATGGGTGCATGAATGTGTCTCGCAGCAAAGTAACACTCTGCTCCCTGCTGTGAAAAACACTACGCAAGATGCTAGCAACATGTTGCCAGCAACATTTTTAACGCCTATTTAATTGATTATGCGATTAAAAATTGAGCGAAAAATATAATTTTTTGTGCTGCAAACTCAAAAACTAACCAAATTCTGCAAAATCTAGTGGAACTTGATAAAAAGTATAGAATTTCTTTTAATATTATTGTGTTTTAAGATTATTGTTTTTTAAGCTAAGCAAAAAATGTTGCGGGCGTAATTTCTCCATCTGTAAACTTATGGCGTTTTCGATTCTGACCAAAATGTCGCACTTATTCTGCATTTTTATCGGGCTGTCAAATTTTTTTGTTCTATTCCACATAGATTCCACACATTTTTTCAGAGTCGATTGTTCTATTGAAAAAAATGTCGCACTCTCCCCGACCACAGGGCAGCATTTTCTGCCCTTAATATGACCAAGGGGTTGCATTATTTTTGTTCCATACTTCACATGAAAAGTGCAACATTTTCTTAGGGCACAGGGCGCATGTTGATAATGATGCCTTGTAATAATGCAGCATTCTGGTTCAGAATCGAAAACGCTATTAGTGTTAAGCTTAGCTATTGAAAATAACTTGCGAATACTATTTGCAACGCTTTGATGTATACACATCTTTGCTGTAGCAACGAGTAATTTCAGAGAAAAGTGTTAGTTAGTGCGCTGCTGTGTCCGTGTGAATAGCTTGATATTGTAAGAGAATGTGTAGTGTATCTTCAAATCAAGTGTCAGGTTGACATAGTATAGCTCAGGTGTTAGGCTAAAACCACTAGTGTAGCCCTAAGCTTAACATAGTTTAAGTTAGATGGTAAGCACTGACAATGTCATGTTTCAGAGAACAGCCATTTTGAAGAATAAAGAGATTATTCGCGATCATTCGTGATACAGCCATCAAAAGCGTCGGTAGTCTTTTTATTTTCCAAATATATATATCAGTAAGATATATATATTATATCAGAAGTGGTGACGAGCCACCATCCTAAATTTTAAAATCAAATTAAATCTCGTGTATTTTTGAAAAGACATGGATAGAAACGCAATAAGTGCCGAAATGTATTCTCTGTTGCAGTTACGGGCCTGGTGCACGGCCGTAGGCATTAACGCGAGCGGTGCCAAAGCGTCATTGGCGGCACGATTGAGTGAGCTAAATGCTGAGGCACGCGGTTTGTGCCCAGATGTGCCGGACAGACGCATGACGCCTATGAGCACCAGACAAGACCAGAGCGGCGACGCTAACGATGGCGGCGATTTTGAGCAAAGTAACGAAGGTGACGTTAACGACTGCAGCGACAATGGCAATAAATGTAAAGGAAACAACGGCGATGGCAATGGAAACTATGGTGATGAAAACAATGGCAATGGAAACAATGGTAACGAAGACAACGGCAACGAAATCGGTGACAAAGAGCGCGACAACGCTAACTCAAATAACGACGTAACGGAATCGAACTGTGGCAGAGGCGCTGAACAAAGTCCCGTTGGCAGCAACGTAACGGGCCTAGACAACGGCAGAGGTAACGGACACAATCCCGTTGGCCGGCTTGACGGAACATTCGGCGCACATATATCCAGCACAAACAACTCATCTGTAAGTATTTCACCAACCATAACGACGTTCAGCCCGGAAATCCTAAAGCTGAGATTATTGGAAAAAGAGATAGAGTTGCTGAAAATACAGTTGAGCATGGAAAGGCAGGCGGCAGCACATGCTGTGCCATCAACCCACAGAGAAATATCGTTCGAAATATTAAAAGAAATCATCAACGATTATGGCGGCGGCGAAGGCTTTGAGCTGTGGCGGTCTCAGCTGCTCCATTTTAAGTCAGCGCTAAAAATATCGGATGAAACTATGTGTATTGTGTTGCGATTAAAATTAAAAAGCGTTGCGTTAACATAGTATAACACCAACAACATGTTTACTAGAAGTTTCTCAGATTTGATGCTCGAAATGTCAGCCATGTTTGCCACAAAAGAAAACATGCTGACGGCACGAAGTAAATTCGAAAAACGCCAATGGACGGCTGGTGAACCCTTTGCAAAACTGCTGGGCAACGCCGTAAAGCTAGAAGATGCAGAATTCCTCGAATATTTAATCGACGGCATCCCCAACAAACAACTACAAACGCAAGCCAAAATACAAAATTTTACCAGTAGCTGTGAAATGATGGCGGCTTTTCGTCTGGTGGAACTTCCACAGTCCAGTTCCAGGCTTAATTGCTATAATTGTAATTGTTCGGGCCATACATCGAAAGAATGCAAGAAAAAATAATTTGTATTGTAAATATAACGAGTACATTTATATGTTTGTATCTATGATATGTGTATATATGTATATGTGTATATATGGATTAATGTTAAGAGCATAGAATCAGGGGATTCTATATTATCAGGATGGCCGAGTTGTAAGAGAATGTGTAGTGTATCTTCAAATCAAGTGTCAGGTTGACATAGTATAGCTCAGGTGTTAGGCTAAAACCACTAGTGTAGCCCTAAGCTTAACATAGTTTAAGTTAGATGGTAAGCACTGACAATGTCATGTTTCAGAGAACAGCCATTTCGAAGAATAAATAGATTATTCGTGATCATTCGTGATACAGCCATCAAAAGCGTCGGTAGTCTTTTTATTTTCCAAATATATATATCAGTAAGATATATATATTATAAAATTGTCAGTGGTAGGTAGACATGCACCTAAAATTTTTGCACGCATAGGCATGCAAACGTAACTGATAACAACAACAAAAACAAAAATCAAAAAACAAAAGACCAAAAAAAACAAAAATAAAAGAAAAACAAAACCAAAAAAACAAAAACAAAAAAACAAAAACAAATCAAAAACAAAAATAAAAAAAACAGAAAAAGAGAAAAACAGAAAAACAGAAGAACAGAAAAACAGAAGAACAAAAACAAAAACAAATTAAAAACAAAAATAAAAACCAAAACCAGAAAAATAGTAAAACAGAAAAATAAAAACATAAACATAAACAGAAGAAAAACAAAAGAACCAAAAACAAAAACAAAAGCGGAAATATGTACAAAGAAAAACACAAACAAAAACAAAACCGAAAAACCGAAAAACAAAAAACAGACACAGAAAAACAATAAAGAAAAGAAACGAAAACAAAAACAAAAACAAAAATAAAAAAATATAAAAACATAAACAAAAACAAAAAACAGCGAAGACGAAAACGAAAACAGAAAAACAAAATAAACAATAAAACAAAAACTGAAAAAAAAAACAAAAAAAAAAACAAAAACGAAAAACGAAAAACAGATGAACAGAAAACCAATAAAAAACAAAATCGAAAACAAAAACAAAAACATAAATATAACAAGTAAGGAAGCCTAAGTTCGAGTGCAATCGAACATTAGATACTCAGCTGTATGCTTTCATTGTTTGTTTGCGTTTGTTCGATATAGGGTGTATTTTATATGAAACGAGTGCTGCATAAACAGGGCGCAGCCACGCCCATTTTCAAAATTTATATCAATCATCCAAATAAGCATACAAATATTATTGTTAGTGCAAAATTTCATCCCTCTATGACTTTTAGTTACAAAGACTTCACGTTACAAATTCCAAAAGGGTGTTCCAGAAATATCTTTGTTAAAAAGTAGGCGTGGTCATAAACCGATTTCAATACATTTTTGCGTGTCTATTAACACATGTTATAAAAGTGTATAAACCAAGTTTCGTCATAATATCTCAATTATTTGTCGAGTTAAAGGCTAAGAAATCTCATATATCCCTTTGTCTAAAAAGAGGCGGTGCCACGCCCATTTTCCAAACTTTTTTATTTTTTGTTTCCGGTCTATTGTAAAACTCATGTCACAAAATTTCAATGAATTATCTTTATATTTCACATAGATATCGCTTAAAATGGTTTTATTAGGTCACTTTATAATACACATATATAAAAGTGGGCGCGGTCGTCAACCGATTTTGGTAATTTTTCGTCCACACATTTGGCTAAGTAAATATATCACGCGTACCAGATTTCATCGATATATCTTTAACGGTTTCTGAGTTATGGCTTATTAAACTTTCAATATTCGCTCCTTAATAAGTGGGCGTGGCACCGCCCATTTTCCAAAATTTTTGTAGTTTTTGTTTTATGTCCATAGTTGGACTCCTGCCACAAAATCTCAGTGATTGATCTTTATATTTGACAGAGATATCGCTTAAAATGTTTTTATTAGGCCCCCTTATATTTCCTATATATAAAAGTGGGCGTGGCCGTCAACCGATTTTGATAATTTTTCGCCAAAACATTTGACTAAGTAATTATATTACGCGTACCGAATTTCATCGATATATCTTCAACGGTTTCTGAGTTATGACTCATAAAACTTTCAATGTCTGCCCCTTAATAAGTGGGCGTGGCACCGCCCATATTCCAAAATTTTTGTGTTTTTTGTTTTATGTCCATAGTTGGACTCATGCGACAAAATTTCAATGATAGATCTTTATATTTGACAGAGATATCGCTTAAAATGGTTTTATTAGGTCACTTTATAATACACATATATAAAAGTGGGCGTGGCCGTAAACCGATTTTGATAATTTTTCGTCAAAACATTTGTCTATGTAAGCAAATTACGCGTACCAAATTTCATCGATATATCTTCAACGGTTTCTGAGTTATGACATATAAAACTTTCAATGTTTGACCCTTAATAAGTGGGCGTGGCACCGCCCATTTTCCAAAACTTCATCAAATTTCTTCATAAGGGCCCGAGCTCAATACGTGGGTAAAATTTTAAAACTCTAGCTATATTAGTGGCTGAGATACCAAATTTCCGATTTTTTCTATATAGGAAAAGTGGGCGTGGTCATGGTCCGATTTCGCCCATTTTCAATACCAACCGTCCCAGTCTCGATACCAACTTGCGTTCCAAATTTCATCAAAATATCTCAATTTTTGCGCGAGTTAGAGTGTTTACAGACGGACGGACGGACGGACGGACAGACGGACGGACGGACGGACGGACGGACGGACGGACGGACGGACGGACATGGCTCAATCGATTTCTCTTTTCACCCTGATCATTTTGATATATATAAGTCTATATCTATCTCGATTATTTCATTCTGTTACAATCCACCGTTATGTGATTAAAACTATAATACTCTGTGTACTAGTACAGCTGAGTATAAAAACAAAACGAAAACGAAAATAAAAAAAAAAATTTAAAAATTTAAAAACAAAAACAAAAAACAAAAACGAAAGTGAAAACGAAAACAAAAACAAAAACACAAAAATAAAAACAAAAACAAAAAAATTATACAAAAAAAAACAGAAAAAAACCAAAGAGTACAACAAAAATTAAAAAAAAGAGAATATAGTCCAATTTTCATCCCAGAAAACCAGAAAGGGAATAAAAATCCAATTCCGGAACTGTTTACACATGAATATGCAGCTTACTCACGTTGTCATTTTTTTTAGATAAATGAGTACATATGGCGAACACTTTCCTTCGCATAAAGTGGCACATTCTATTGCACACGTGCATTTGCATACATATCTAAACGATTTTATGTTTCGTCTGGCAATGTACATAAATGTATGAAATTGAATGTTAACTTTCAATTTGACATGGCAATCAATTTTATAGCAAATCAAACTGCAACAAACTCTACTATATTGCCTGCAAATATTGTGGCAATTGCAGTTAGACTTATGAGCGATGAACTATTAAAGAAGTCGACCATAAAAGTCACACTTCATTTGCAAATTTAGTGCTATTTGGCGTTATGAGGTTTAAGTAGTATTTTTGGGATTTTTTTTAAAAAGATCTTAATTATGCGTATGTACAAGTATATACGTACATAGTTTTTGAGTAAATGACTAAACAAGGTCAATTGAACCAAAAATTTAGTGTATCCAAGTTGAAATGCAGAGCTGCTTAACAAATTGAGTATTGAAGAGTATGTGCTTTAGGTTTTAGGTCAGAATAGCCATGTGATTTGTAGCAGATCATTTCAGTGCCGATAAATCGCTTGCTCAACTTGCCTTGCTTCACTGAGCTGTACAGTTTTTCTGGAAATTTCACAGCTAATTGAGTGCTGCTAATTTGAAACCAATACATAACAAACACCCTAACAAATATGCACAAACGAAGCAAATCACTCGAAAATGCGCAGCACCGAAAACAAAAAAAAATGCACAGCGCCGAAAACGAATCTCTCCAAAAAGCACTTCCCAGCTTATCTCGCGGCGACGCATTCCTTCAATGTGATTTGTACATTAAACAAAACCGTGAAAAGAAAAAGAAAACTGATCGAGATTGTAATTCACATAACTCAAAAATCAAACGAGCCGTAAAAGAAAAGGATTTCGAAACCAAATTTGTTGATTGTCTCTTCTTGTGTTTTATTTTTAATTTGGCGATTTTGCAAATGCAAAAAAGGAAGCCGCACGGATGTTGAAGTCAGTACCAGTGCGCGATCAACATACAGATCAACAGTGGAGCAGTGGGGAGCGACCTGTTTGATGTAAAAGACACAAAAGGATCACACGAATGTGGCCGACGACGACGAGGATGGATGAAGCAGTAGAGGTAGGGAAGCGAAAGAGGTAAAGAATCAGAAGAGGTAGAGACAAGTAGACAGACAGACAGTCAACTTCTCAAGCTAATTCATATATCAAATCGCTAAACGGATCTGCATGTTCTCGTATTTTTCTTTTGGCTTGGCATTGATTTTGACGGATCGGACGTTAGTAAAAGGTAGGAGGCTGACAAGCGTGCATAATTTGGGCAGCAGCAGAAGCAGAAGCAGCAAAACAGTGGCAGTGGCAGAGAGGAGTAGCGTTGAGAAGGCAAAGAAGGTGCAGAAGGTACAGAAGCCACAGAAGAACTCTTCCATATAGATTTTCTATGTATTTACGTGCATGTATATTCGCTGATAAATTAGATGCCCAATCAGCTTGAATATTTTTGCATGCCAACGATGGCATGACTTCTTCATGAAAGCGACAACGTTGAGCGCAAACGTCGACAGCAAGTCTACTTCAGCAAGCAAGCAGCGCCACTCGTCGACAAGAGTATGTACTTCACTTTTGTGTGTGTGCTAAAGATTTGATCAATGAAGTGGACAGGCGGCAACGCTTTGTGGCGGCGGCGGTGCAACTTTCGGTTTAAAAAAGTTTTTAATTTCAATCTACTATTTTTTTTTTTGCTTTTTGCTTTCTTTGATATTTTTTTTTTTTTTGCGGTTTCACTTTTCACTGTTTGCCGACAAGCATTTTGAGCTAAGCAAAAAAAGGAAAATAAGAAATTGTTAAGCAGACAATTAGGCATTTTGCGTTAATGTGAAACGAAAGCAATGCTAAACTAAAGAAGCCGCTGACTGTAAAATACAAAAAAAAAGATTGAAAATTATTTCCTTTTTTAATAAGCAAATTTTTGTAATTTGAATAAAGCAACGCTGATTTGACAAACCATCACAGCATTCAAGCATATCCTTGCCGACTATCCGCTTGATCTTATTTATAAGCAGAGGTAGACAAAGCCAATGTCGTAGCCGCCGTCTATTTTCTTCCCATGCTTGGCAAAACAGACGCATTGTCTGCGTAATTAAAAAAAAATAAAAAACTAAAAAAAAATATGTTCTTTTATTTCTTTGATATTTAAGTACGTATGTATGTATGCAATTACATAAATATTATTTTTCTCAGCCATAAATTAATCGGCCGTCAAATGAGCCACACCCTTTATTATGTGGGTAGTGACTTAATTGTCACTTAACAATTAATTAATTGCCATTTACCTATTCAGAAAAATCATAGGTATAAATATTAATTGCTTGAATACATAATAATAATAATAAAATGGCGCTATTATAACTCTCGCGAGTTTTATGGCCGAGCTTCTCTCCAAATTCGAGGTGTGCTCCTTTTTTGTTTTTTCCTACTAATTGAGTGGACCTACAGTTTTATGCCGGCTCCGAACGGCGAATGCATTTTTTGTGAGAAGCTTTTTCATGGCAGAAATACTCTCGGAGGGTATGCCGTCCACTGCCGAGAGGTGACCGCTGCTCTTAAAAAATCCAATAATTGGATTTTTACTAATTAAAAAATGTTTTTTTTTTTTTTTGGTGTTTGAATACATAACATAACACAAAAACAACAATAATATCTAATTTAAATGTATAAATTAAAAATTGAAAAATAAATCAGTATTGTTTTTGTAAAATTTTGTATTGATTGTGATATTACAAGTGGTTATGGTTTTTTCTATTACACAGATAAAAGCTCAATCAGCAACAATAATACAAATTACAAAAACAATCAAATGAGGCGTAAAAGAAAGAACAATAACAAGAAGTCACAAACAAAAAAAAAATAACAATAACACTACAAGGGTTCTTATTGTGAACAACTTTGTTTTTCAATATTTTGAAGCTTAATTTTTTTTTCTAAATACAATTCTGTTCTATGCGAATTCAGGCGCAAAATATAATCAAAACATTGCTTGGCGACAAATTGGCTGCTATTTGTTGCTGTTCATTGCCTGTTAACTATGCCTTGTTTTCGTTGTAAAAAGCGTTGATTGACGCAAAGCGATTAGCAATTATAAGACAGAGGTTCTCTATTGTAATAAATAAATAAACACTTTTGGGCTTAAGGCAACAATTGCTGAGTTTTTTTTTTTTGTACTTTTGTGATTTAATTCGTTTATCGACTCTTTCAACACAACAAATATTGTGATTGGTTAACGATTTGAAATAGGCTGAAAAAACGATAAGCTCTTTCCAATCTCAGCTTTTATAATTATAATGGATGTTATACGGGTTATATAAAACGAAATATTCGTTATGCGTTGCATTTTCCTTTCGCTATTACTTGGCTAATTTGCCCGTTCTCGAAGGGGATGTTTAATGAGAGCGTGAAAGCGTGGCTGTCTTAAAATATGTCACTTCTTACTATATGTAGGGTTAAGTTAGTCAATCATAAGATTTCCCTATAGACCAGAACTGGTTAATATTGTTGCTACACTGTTATAAATATTGGAATATTTTTTAAACTTTGATTTGGTTTGAAAGAAATTTAAAACTTTTTTTGCGTTAAATTTTGAACCTTCGAAAGTTTAAATGCTTCTTATTCCTTTTTGGTTTAAAATTCAAACTTACAAAAGTTCAAATATTTCAAAGTATTTTTTGGAATAAATTTTATACTTTTTTGGTTTAAATTTTACACTTTTTCTAATTTAAACTTTTAAGGTTTAAATTTTAAACATTCCTTGTTCGTAAAATTTGGTTTCAACAAAAAAATTGCAATTTTTGATTTGAAATTCCAACTTGCTTTTTCGAGAAATGAACAATATAAAAAGCTCATTTATACACTGAGAGAAAAAAAATATATGGAGGGGTCAAAGAAATTGTTTACCTATTTTGAACACTACTTTCTTTGTTTTGAGTAAATTTTCCTTAAAACATGTTAAAAGGTTTATAAAATATCGTTGTTACATGCGTTACCATGGTTTCATATACTTGTTTTGAAAAAATTCATACATTAAAATAATGAAAAATTCTTTAAGCGCCATTCCATTCCCAACTTTCCTTGTTTTGAAGACTTGATTTCTTTAATTTTGAGAAATTAAATTCCCATACAAATCCCCATGGCAACGAATTTGTTTGAAAGTTTTTTTATGTTTTTTCCACATTTTTGAGAAAATTTACACAAAACAAAGAAAATTTTGTATTGGTACGCGTGTTCAAAATAAGGAAAATTGTGTCTTTGATCGAGAGAAATTTTTTTTTGAGTGTAGTTATTGGACAATTTGAATGAATGACTGTGTGGCGTTGTTTGAATGGAGAAATAAACAAACACAAAATAATTATGGAAACAGATAAAATGAAGAGGAAAGAAAAGGAGAAGAAGAGGATAGGAAAGAAGATAATAATACAATGGCGCTATTATAACTCTGACGAGTTTTATGGCCGAGCTTCTCTCCCAATTCGAGTTGTGCTCCTTTTTGTTTTTCCTACTAATTGCGTGGACCTACAGTTTTATGCCGGCTCCGAACGGCGAATGCATTTTTTGTGAGAAGCTTTTTCATGGCAGAAATACTCTCGGAGGGTATGCCGCCCACTGCCGAGAGGTGACCGCTGCTCTTAAAAAACCCAATAATTGGATTTTTACTAATTAGAATAATTTGTTTGGCTCGGACCGTGGTTTGAACCCGAGACCTCTGGCATAGCAGGCGAGCACTCTACCCACTGCACCACAGCAGCCACAGGAAAGAAGATACAATACGGAAAAGCATGAAGAGGGTTTGGGAGCAGACATTTTTTTTTTTTTAATTTAAACCAAAAAAAGGTTTAAATTTTAAACTTTTCAATGTCTTAAAATAAATTTTAATTTGGAATAAAATCTAAACCTTAAAAGTTTAAAAATCTTTTAAACTTTTCAAAGTATAAATTTTAAATAATTTTCGGTCGTGTCCTATATATCGACCAAAAAAGTTTAAAATTTATACCAAAATTTATTTGAGTGTAACAGTAATTTGGAGTTTTAATATCTGATGTAAGACCTAGTCCGCAATTTCTTCTAGGGATTTTAAGTCTGCAGAGCCAAAATATCTCATTTATCGTGTGGGAAAGCGCAGAGTGTTTTACACTACATTGGTTTCTCATTTACTCATATGATAACAACTTAAACTTCGTTTGCATTCCGCACACGCTTGACTATATATCAGTCCCATTTTGAAGGCATGGAATAGTGTGAGTCAGTGCGCTGTTAGTAGTTATGCCTACTGCCAGTTTACAGTCAGACTTAGGCAATGCCAATGGGTCGTTGGTGGTTATTTTCCGATCCGGTTGTGCTTTTAGGAAATTAAGGGGAAGGGGGAAATATGTCTTCAGCATTCACTTGTGGTAGCTCGTCGACTTTGGCTACCTCGCCAGCTGTCTCACTTTCCTCGATTTATTGGTATACAAGTACTCAGTAGATGGTGACTTTTCGGTTAGACGAGCTTTTTTTCCATCTTGACCCTGCAATGTTTCGCATACAGTGACGTAGTTATCGCACCTGCAGTTGCTTTAATTGCTGCTTGGCCGTCGATAAAGAATTTAACCGTACGGCGATTAGATCGGAGTTCTTTCTGCCATCCGTCTTATTTTATAACGATGCGATGACTTTTGCCAAAGCTTCTAATGGGTATAACGTATTCCGAGCTTCCGTTTAGCGCACGATATGTGATCGAAATATCGTTAGATAAATTTTCCTTTTACTCTAACCCACAGCACTACATTTTCAACTATTTTTTTGATCGCAAGGTCTTAGTAGCACAGGTTCAGTATTTTGTTAAGCGCTGCTATCATACACAGACTATGTAGAGAGCCTCTGTACTCTCTCTAACAGCTTAGCGTATGACTATCTCTTAAATATATTCAACCATACCAGAACTCTGTGCAGCATAATTAGGAGCACTGCCGCTGTGGCGGTCCAGCGTCATTTTTTACCTTTTATACCCTTTCCTCTACGTTGAGTCTCCACGTCATTTTACTCTCTAGTATGACTTGCAGGCATATCGCTGATGGTTTCACGGCTAGTGTCTTGTTAGTAAAGTAACATGCGGTAATCATTGTTTTTCGAATATATATCGAGGTAATGTGTCAAATGAAAGGGCTTAACTTTGTAGATGTGCAGGAAAGTTTATTTTTTTAAGAGTTGTCGCCTGTTTATAAATTTAATTTCCGGTATAGCTTGTTTGTCATATGAACGGGCTTTCCATGTAGATGGATTATAAAATTAAATTTTTATAAAAAGGTAGCCTATTTAAAAAAAAAATTCTTAAAATTTTTTACTTTAGGGAACGAAAGGGAAGAAAAGGAAAGGAAAGGAAAGGAAAGAAGAGGAAAAGAAAGAAAAGAAAAAAAGAGAAAAGAAAAGAAAAGAAAATAAAAGAAAAGAAAAGAAAAGAAAAGAAAAGAAAAGGAAAGAAAAGAAAAGAAAAGGAAAGGAAAGGAAAGGAAAGGAAAGGAAAGCAAATGAAAGGAGAGGAAAGGAAAGGAAAAGAAAGGACAGGAGAGGAGAGGGAAGGGGAAAGTTAAAGGGACGGAAATTACGAAGGAAAAGGTAATGGAATAGGAAAGAGTACGGAAAATTAAAAGGAAAAAGGGGAAAGGAAACGAAAATAAAAGGGAAAGCGGAGAGAAAAAAAAGTGTGAAGAGAAACAGGAGATCGCTAGAGGGTTAAAATATTTTAGAAAATTGTTCAACATAAACAACAACATATCACTAAGAGTCTCGACCCCAAAATTGTCGCACAGTATAATTGAAAGCCACAGTATTGCGTGGCAGGATTTATTAGTTTTTCTTTTTCATTTTTTTTTTTAGATTTCTTACTAAGATTTGTCAATGCTAACTCACTATGGTTTGTTTTTTAGCACTATTAGTTAATTCATACAACACTTCTGGAGGTATAATGAAATAAATAATAGCTTAAGAAAACTAAAAAACACGCTTTAATCTTAAAAATCGTACTAAAAATTGAGAAATAATTTAATTAGAAACAAAATGATGAACGAAAATATAAGTATTTAAGGAAAAGCGTCGGTTTTGAGTTGGTGGCCGCTGTGGTGCAGTGGGTAGAGTGCTCGCCTGCTATGCCAGAGGTCTCGGGTTCAAACCACGGTCCGAGCCAAACAAATTTTTCTAATTAGTAAAAATCCAATTATTGGGTTTTTTAAGAGCAGCGGTCACCTCTCGGCAGTGGGCGGCATACCCTCCGAGAGTATTTCTGCCATGAAAAAGCTTCTCACAAAAAATGCATTCGCCGTTCGGAGCCGGCATAAAACTGTAGGTCCACCCAATTAGTAGGAAAAACAAAAAAAGGAGCACACCTCGAATTGGGAGAGAAGCTCGGCCATAAAACTCGTCAGAGTTATAATAGCGCCATTGTATTATTATTATACGAGAGTGAGGCTATGTTCAGAAACGCAGCATGAAACGCAACAGCGGCAGTAATTATTTTTTTGATGATTGTGATGAGCGACGCTTTATGCAAAATTTACGTTTATGAACGCTCTGCTTGTACTACAAAAACAGATTGCGCTTCAAACTGAGTTTCTGAACAAAGCCTGAATTGAATGAAATTCATATAGACTTTTTGAAGAGAGATAACTTAAAAGCCTCAATGAAGAATAGAATATAATGTTGAATGTCCACTATATGATGTCGGTGGGCTGAATCTCATGTTGATGTCAGGTTTCGAATCCGGAGGAGAATAGAAAAAAAATAGAAGAGAGAACACAATAAAAGTAAAGTGAATGTTTCAAAAAAATAATGATTGAGTTAAACGTTGGAACTTTTAGGATGGGATGAAGTTACATACATACATACATACAGGTGAAGCTAATAAAAGCGTGTTAAAAATAGCAACACTTTTATTCGTATTATTTCGTATTTTTTTTTTTTTTGAGTATTTCGAAGAATATTACCAAAAGCAACGTGCGGCTTCGAAAATTAAAAAGTTGCTTTAAGAACAACGTAAGAAAAGTAAGTCGCAAATTATTATTAAATAAAGATATCAAACTTGCCCAAAATAAGAAGGTACATAAGTATGTATGTACATGTAGTACATAACTTTAATTACAATTGCGTAGAAATTTATTATCTAACCTGAACATCTTACTTGCCTTGCGGAAAGAAATATAATTATTTTTGAAAACATTATTTTACAACTATATATGTATATACGCGATAAGCTTACAAAAAATTGCTATGAAACAACAAAAAAGTAACAAATCTTAACAAAATGAAAGAAAGCTATTAAATTCGCTGTTATTGTTAAAACTGCGAAGTTGTTAAAGCAAGTTGTATTCAAGCATATGTACACACAAGCGCTTACTTACAAGCTTAAGTTGCGCACTTAATAACAAGCTTTTTTAGTTGGTGTTTTTTTTTTATATTTTGGTTTACGCTTACATGTTCATGTACTAAGCACAATTCCCAGCTGTGCACGTCAATATAAATATGAAATTGTTATTCGTTGTCTGTTGATGGATTTTGTGGAGCCTCAAAGTCTACACAAAACAAACGACGCGACTAATGAACTTTGTATCAAAAGTAGCAAAAGCCGTAAGGCAAGGCAATTTTTTTATATTTTTTTTTAGACACGGCAGCCAAGCTGGCAGCGTTTTAGCTATGAGAAAGCCAGCCAACCAGCCAACCAGCCAGCCAGCCAGGCAGCTAACAAGCTAGCCAGTGTGGCGAGCAAAATGGCACAGCTGGGTTATTGCGCATATGTTGCTTGTTTATTTGTACGTACTAGATGGATACATAGCTTGAGTTGTGTAGCCACTTTCGACGACATCTTGCAATGTGCGAGCGCTTTTCATTTTTTTCGGACAATCAAAAAAATTTGTAATTTTTATGCATGTATGTATATATGTATGTGCACAAAGTCTCTGTCTGTTATAACAGACAGACAGTTAATCAAGCGGACAACAAGCCAGCTGACTTTTGTTGTCATTATTATTACAAAGTTTATTATTGTAAAAATTTTATATTTTTTTTATATTGTATTTTTTTATAACTGTTGTTATTATTGCAGTCAACTTGTTTGTCACTCGTATTTTTTTTTTATTTTGTCCAGCTTAACTGCTGTAAATATGCTTCCTTTATGTGTGAACAGCCATATGCTCACTTAGCTTTGCGTGTGCGTGCTTGTCTTTATGCGTCGTTTTTTCTCATACATATTTCTCTCATAATTCAATAGTTTTTTTGCTGGCATTTTTGACTTTTAATGCCCTGGCGATGGTGGGAACTATCGACTTTGTTAATTTGTAAAATATATACGGGTGTATGTATTTGTTAACCAGTGGCGGCGCTACACAAAAGCCGAAAAGCCCGGCTTTGCCTATCGATTTTCGCTCATTTCATTTTAGGAATTTCTTTAAACTCTGTCAATTTTACGCTTGAAATTTGTTTGCTATTTTAGTTCTTCAATGTACTTACTACTAATGTAAGTTCTCATGGAGCGTTAGCCCACCAACAACATTCACGTTGTAACGTAGCGTTACAATAATACAGCGCCACTGTAGCATCGAACCACTTGCGCCTAAAAGCGCTCTAGAAACATATCACTTTACATCAGTGATCACCAGCATCATGGAGCATCACATCACCAGCCCACCTCAAAAAGTGTATTTTGTATGTACAGCCAATTGCAGCACTAGCTGCGTTAGTGAGCATGCTTTAACAGTTTCACACATGGGCTTTTATGAGGCTTTCAATACAGTATAATATAGCTTGTTTTCTCGCGACGAAATGCCATCTTTTGTCAACGAAAACAAAGTCACGTTTACAGCATAAGCAGAGAAAAAGTGATAGCACAATATATGATTTAACCTATGAAAAGGGAGTTTTTAGCCGCTAACTCGAGATTTTGAGGGTGTATTGGAAATTCTATGTATGCAGTTTTTGTATACTTGACTAGACCTAAAACTTGAGGTATGTCTCGCAAAAAGTATTTTTCTTCTTATTCGTCATCGTCTTCGTTTTCTCGATTTATTCCCAAACATTCAGTTTCATACAATATGAGTATAAAAAAACAAACCAAATATGCAAAACGAATTTAATTAAAGTCAATGACGGAACCGCAATTAGGGCCGTTTACTCAACCTCTGATTAACACTAACCACGGTTAAACATCATTATCGGCTTCATCAAGCATTTAACATGTGCTCGATAATGCAGTCCATAGTTTAACCGGACCTTTATTCTCCGGTTAGCGTTAATCAGAGGTAAATGGCCGTTAGACTTTCAAAAAATTACATAAATGGCTGATGACTTTGCTTCATACATAGGCTTGCTCAGCCCAAGGCAAATTCATTATGGTAATGGCAGGGCTGATTCGGCAATATTCGCCTCGATTCGCTTTAAGTATTTGTCCATCAGAATGTGAAACTCAAAGTCAAATATCTCTTTGTTTGACATTCTTCTGTATTCTTCTGTACACGGCGAGTTAAAAACGAGAAGAAGAAGTCAGCTGTTCGCTTACCATTATCATATGAATGAATTTGTCTTGGCTCAGCCAATTTATGCTAGCGCCGCCAATGCTACAGTTATATGTATGTGTTTATAATAAGTAGAAAAGTACGGTTAATTGTTGTTCTCTTCATTTAAAATTTTGTTTTTTCCTATAAACATTAACTGCTGTTGTTGTTGCGTTATGAGTGTAAGCAGTGTCATTTCTTTGGCTGCAGCTTATTCTGCATCTGTTTTCCTTCCATTTTAAACGCTCCATTAAATGTACATATAACTATGTGGTTGTTACTTTTGTTATTTTTTCTTCTTCTTTATTAAAGAAAGATGTTCTTTATTTTCTGGTTGCAAGCTTTAGGTTATTGCTTTTGCTTTTTTTTTCATGTATTTATTATTATGTTTTAATTTTTTTTTATTTAAATGTATGCATTTCTTTCTTACGCTTTATTTCAGCCGTCTTGTTGCCTTGGGAATTTGAGACGGCATGGACAGCTGCGCTCTTTCATAATATTTTTCTTTTAACACAATTTTGTATATTTTAGTTTTTTCTTAATATCTTTGTAGTTAATTTTTTCTCACATTTCCTTGTTATTATACATACTTTTTACCTCTCACCGCTTTTTTTTAGGCTAAGCAATCATGTTTTACGCCTTAATTCAATTGTGGACAAGGTCTTTGTGTAATTTGTCACCCTTTTGTGCTCAAACGTGCTAAAAATACTGTGAATTTCTTACACCGGTAGCAATAACAGTAGCTTTAGCAGCAAAAAGAGAAACAAACAGACATAAACTAATATGCTGTAGTAGCTTCAGTGCGTGGGAAGAAAATTTTGCTGATAGCACTTTGAACACTTTCAAAAAAATCACGTTTGCGTTTTGTATGTGTGCGTGTGTATGTGTGCGGCAGTTATTCGATATGTTTTGCTAGCTGGTAAACAATATTTTTGACACGTTTTCATAAACTGTGTACTATAGTAGTTATACAATTCTTCATTACGCAAACTGTAGATTCAAGACACAAACTCGCTTTAGATACTTGTACTATATGTAGGCTTTAAAAGAGTAATTGTGCAAAGCAGTGATTTTGTAGCTGATAAAAATTAATTAAAGAAGCCATTCGATGAGAAAATCATGCTTTCATACCCACGTGCTGCTTGTTGTGTGTTGCAATGCGCTGCAACGCGTTCGGTTAAGTCGATTCCAAAAAAAATTAGATTTTTAAACTAAGTACATACGCTTAGCGAAATTCGAGAAGATATCTCAAATAAAAGACACGACTTTTGCTCTAGAACAATCAGATCGACTCAGTGTCCATTTTACTTTTAAGCAGATATATACAAAAGCGCAGTGCTTATCATCATTCAGTTCAACTCACTATACATTATGATAACTTTACAATTTCTCCTGTTCTTACTTGTTTTGTGTAGCAGTAGGTTGCATTTTTCTAACAAAGAAAATCGCTAATTTTCACTTTTTAAAATGATGTTCATTTAGAAGCTTTCAAATGAAATTGAGCGCAGCTTTCATGGCTTAAGGCAAGTCTGCAGAAAAAGAAAATTTTTTACATAAAGGGTATATATAAAAAAAAGGATTTAATCTGTATTTTTAGAGCTATTGCTAAGTTTTTTTTTTTCTTTATTAACCCCTTTTAAGGAAAAACAGCAAAAATATGACTATTTTAGCATCAAGTTATTCTTAAACTCGCGCTCTCTCAGCTTGACTTCTGGCAAATCAGCAAAATGCAGCGCAATTAAATTTCTTTGTTTCCAATTTTGCACGCTTAACTGACTGGCGCGCTATGGTTTTGCTTTCCAATGCAAGAATTTCCTGCCACCACTCACATTAATACAAACATATACATATATATGTAAATATATCGATTGACTCTGATTACAAGCAAACAATTAGCGCAGCGAGCAATTAAATATTCATTAAACACAAAACTGCACTACGCGCCCACGATTCATTATTGATTTTGCCGTATTTACCATATTTGCTTAACAACAAATAAGCATTAAGCTTATGAATATTGTGATTTTATATTTAAATGATTTCATTAAAAAAAAAAAACAAAGGATAAACCATTTAGAATGGGATCGCTTTCAACGCATTTGGCGTTGGCGCATCTTCCACAACTTCGATGGCTTTTGATTACACGCCCGCTGCGGTTTTTTGTAATCAGTGGCATCGCATAAATTTCGCCGACAATTAAACATGTCGAAATATTGAGTGAAAATGGTGCGCTAAGCCATGGATTATCGCTGGGATTATTATTAAGCGAACAATGTGGTTAGTGGTGAATATGAATCGATCGGCGCACAAACAAACAAACAAACAAAGAAATGCATTTAAGTTGAAGCAAAAACAAAAAAATGCAATATTAAATGTAAATATGCAATAATCATTAACGAGTATGCAAATGGAAAAGCGGCGGGATATCAAAGACTTGTACGGCAATGAGACATTTCCATTTGCATTTTGAATGTATGTGTATGCAGTAATCGTTTAAGATAAAGGCGCATAATTTTGACACACAAAAAACAAAAAAAAAAAAAAACAAAATCCTACCAGAAAAGTTCCAGAAAGAAAATCAATAAAAATGTAATAAGTACGTACGCACTGAACTAAGTACAGCAGTGATAAATTTATATTTTGGGTAAAAATACACTGAATTGTGTTTTTTTTTTCGTAAGAAAATCAGTATCTACTATATAGCTTTCATCTCACTGCATTTTCTTAATATTTCAAGCAAAGAAAAGCTTAACTTAAAAGCTTAAGAAAAGTGTACATTTCGCAATTGGGAAAATATTTTGCGTTATTAATTAATTATCTAATTGTGTGTTTTGTTGTTTATTTTTTTACTAAAAGTTTGCACATAGAAGGTAAGGCATGTTATTTTATTAAAAATTTCATATTGAGCTAAGAATGCTCTTGCTTACACACATGCATGGAAGAACACTATGAATCATACATATAGCTATAGCTATTTCTGAGAACTATATTTATATATTTCTTCGTATTAAGGAAGCTTTATAAAACTCAAGTTCGCTGCTTAAGTCTTTTCCCCGTTTGTATGCAGAAAATACATACTAGCTGAATATGGCAGAAGACTTAAGCAGCGAACTCGATTTTATAAAGCTTACAGCATAAGAACAAATATGTATGTAAAACAATGGTGGGCATTTTGACTCATATGAGCGTTACTCTCAGCACACGTATTCTTACGCTCTTATTTCAGTTGCTGTTGAGAGCGAAAAATCAATTGAGTCACAGTGGTGTTAGAACAGAATTTTCATGTCAGTTGTGTTTCAGCAAGCAAAGGGGTGACACGTATCGTCGCTTTGCTTTTATTTTTTATGCAATAGTAAATTATGCGCTATTTAATGAATGAAAGCATTTAACAAGCAGTGAACAAACACATATACATATGTAGGTACGCACATAAATAGTATCATAAAACAATCAAGCGGTGCACGATGTTGCTTCGCTGTTGTTTGTTAATCAACTGACTGCAAATGTTCTTTGTCCCATGGTAGCCACTTTACGCTCGCGGTTACCAATACATGCTTACATTTCATTTGCCCACCAATGATGTAAAATTAAAAATTATATACAAAATTTCAATGAGAACTAATTTGTAAAAGTTAGCTATACATGAAATTCCTTTAAAATTATATATTTTTATACCAAAAGTGTATTACATAATTTCAATTGTACATAAGACTTATAAAATCGAGTTCGCTGCTTAAGTCTTTTGCCCGTTTGAATACAGAAAATGCTGACTTAATAAAACAACAGACTTAAGTAGCGAACGCGATGAGATTGAATGACAACAAATTTGTAAAATTTATGCTCCATATTCTTTTAAAATTATATTTATACGAAAAAGTGTATTATTTGTACATACGTACATATGTACCTACGTATGTATGTATATCAGTGCTATAAAGTAAATTATATTTATACTAGCAAATATTCACGCCGCACAGACACAAAACCAAAGATAGATAACAGCTTTTATTACTTTAATCCATCAGAAAAACTACAGGTTTTTAACAATCCATTTTATATTTTTCACTCTAGTCATATAAAGTATGACATACACTTAGCTGCCTCGATTAAAACACAAAACAAAAAATACAAAATTAATACTAATAAATTCAAGTCACAGTTACTCACAAAAACGTTGCACTGAGTGTTGAGTGCTAACAAAATAATTTATACCCACTTAATGGCTTATTAACCATCATTAGCCGGGCTTATCATGTCACAACGCGTACGCGCAATAAACAAATAACCTTAAAGAATATGTAGCAATGCACAGGGCACAGCAGAAAAAGTATCAAAAAAAAAAATTCGATTCATTCTTGCAAGTCGCATACACACACAAACAAAGAAACGTATACAATTTCAATGAAATCATATGCAGGTAGTCCCTTTTTGTCTGTTCAACTTATAGGTATTTGGTGGCATTTCGTTGTCGAGTGGTGGTGGTCCTAGTCTTGACTTGGCTGCCTGCTTGCTCACTGCCTGCCTGCCTGTCGTCATCGTGCTCGGCGCGAATGAAAAATTGTCGCAATAAATTAAATTCGCTATCGGCGCACATTAATTTCATGCTTCTTCTTCGTTTACTTCAGTCAAAAAGGAATTTCATTCACGCACGCCTGATACGTACGTTCGTAATTCGCTTTGTTTTGTGGCAGAAGTTTAAGTTTCGTTTAGTTTGTTGGCATTTTGTTTTTATTATATTTTTTTTTTTTTCATTTATTTATTTATTGTGATTTTTAAGTGTTTCTTTTGCTTGTCCTGCCGTTGCTAGTTTGACACAGTACTGCGCCAACGTACTGGCTTGAAACGCGATTTTATTGAATTTTAGTGATATCTATACATATCTATGTACAAATAATACACTTTGGTATATTTATAATTTTAGAAGAATTTCGTCTAATAAGTACTAATTTTTACACATTTTTTCTAATTCAAAAAAATCGAGTTCGCTGCTTAAGTCTTTTTTTAAGTCAGTATTCTCTCTAGGCAAAGGAGCAAAAGACTTAAGCAGGGAACTCGATTTTATAAGGCTGATGTACAATTAAAACTTTGGTATATTTATAATTTTAAAATAATTTCATGTATGTATATGGCTGACAAACTAATGAAAAAAGGGAAAGAACAAAAATCAATTTCAGAAGTGGAATATCTGGTCTTTTAATCGGTGCAGTGAAATAACGCCCGCGGGCGTTTTTTCTTTTCTTGAAAAAGAAATAGCGCCTGCGAATAAAACGAAATTAAACCCGTGGGTATTATTTCCACTCAGAAAGGGAAAGAACGCCCGCGCGCCCTATTCGGCGATGTGGGCTTTATTTCCCTTTCGAAAGGGAAGTAAAGACCAGATATTCCACTTCTGAAATTGATTTTTGTTCTTTCCCTTTTTTCATTAGTTTGTCAGCCATCGGAGTTGAAATGTCGCACCACATACAAATGCGTTCCAAAGACGAAATTCTGCGATCACATTGCCGACTGCGATGATATGACCGATGAGCCGACGCTGTGTTCTTGTTATACATATTTGCAGTAAGTGACAAAGGAAATAATTTCGAACAATTCCGAATTATTTATTTATTAAACTGCTTATACAAACAGAGCCACTGATCCGCGGAAAATATGCGATGGCGTAAGAAATTGTTGTATGTAAATGTATGTATAATAGTGTCCGACCGAAGCTGGAATTTTAGGCCGAAGCCGAAGCCGTAGCCGAATATTCGGCATAAT
Organism: Urophora cardui; assembly: GCA_960531455.1. Classification (NCBI taxonomy): domain Eukaryota; kingdom Metazoa; phylum Arthropoda; class Insecta; order Diptera; family Tephritidae; genus Urophora; species Urophora cardui. Next base: position 24,368,991 of record OY482674.1, on the reverse strand, counting down.
CCTTTATTCGGCCGAAAACCGAAGCCGAAGCCGAATACCAAAATAAGAAAAATATATACTTAAGTATGAGATTTTTTTTATTTCATAACTAGAGCTCGGATAATAGGTGAAAATCAAACGCCTAAAATTATGCTACGTAATGTTTGTGAGCATATCCAGTGGCAAGTTTAAGGGTGGGTGGGGTTCATTCAGGTCTAAGCCCCCGTGAATGCAATTGGATTTTTTGCTTACTAGGATGCCAGAAAAATAAATTATTAAGGTTTTTTATGGGTTGCACGTGAAAAATTGCAAAGAAAGCTACAATAAATAAATATAATAATAAAGAATAATAATAAATAAGGTATATTAAATAAATATATAATTATAAAGAATAAAGAAAAAAATTAAAAATTTGTAGTGACTCGCTTAAATTTGAGACAAAATCCTCGCACGTGAAGGAAAAGCAATTACAGTTTCAAACCAAATATACTTTGAATGAAAATGAGGCAAATGCATATTAGCAAATGGAATATATAAACCAGCTTTTTAATTTGTAGTGGTCTGACTTTAAACATTTGCATATTTTAGGTAAAAAAACTTGATTTGAAGTTTCCTATTTTTTCTTATGACCATTTCAGGGTTTACAATTTTCCAATTGGATACTCGGCATAATTCCATATCTGTAAAAATGCAAATTTCTGTCGTGGTAAAACCCGTTCTGCATTTTTGTTTATGAGTTATTGGAACATTAACTATGCCATAATTTACTTACTTTTCCCAAATTTTATTTTCATTACAGCTAGTTTTGTTTTGCTTTCAAAAAGCTTGACGATGTACAAAAATATAAAATACAAAATGTGTTCTTCATACTTTTTTTCAGTAAAAATGTCAAAGAAACTAAACCCCTCTTTGGCTTTATTTCATCACACACCACTGTATGTTTATTCAAACTGCAAATTTGTGTAACATGATTAAGAACTTTTCTAATAAAATCTTCACCATACCAATATGCTACCCCTTTATATTTAAATTGTAATCCCGCCACTGAAAACAACCAAAATTTACAAAATGTAGTATTTTTTAGGCGCTTGATTTCACCTATTCTTCCGAGCTCTATTCATAACAATTAATTTTTTTTTTGTTTTTTGAATAAACAAAACACCTTACAAAAATACATACATAGTTGTAAACAAAAATAAAAAAAAATTCAGTCTTTATGTAGGTAAATAAAATTCAATACTTAAAGTTCAACAGCTTTATGTTGTACGCCAAAAAAAGAGTTTATCTGCTTCGGTGTATAGTTGACCAGCAACTAAGGTTAAGTTAGTCGAACAGCTGGTTGGAGTTGTGTATGTATACTCAAATTGTATTCCGCCAATCATGGTCTGCGACTTCCGCGAAAATAATTTTTAATGAAGTGATAACCAAGAAAACACAAAATTACCATTATCTCAAAAACCTAACCATAAAACAATAGCAGTACTTGAATTTTTTGGTTATTTTTTTGCTGTAACATAGTATTATACATACATAAAACTATTTTTTTTGAAACTGTATTGAATTTTTACTTATGATCTCTTTGTTTTTATGGCCAATAAGTGAATAAACCACTTTTTCGTGTAATAAACTATGTTTAATTTAATGACACTTTAAAAGAATTGATCGACACACTAAGGTGACGATATTTAATAATTACACTGCTATTCCGAGCGTTACCGGAAAATTACTTTACTGGTAATTTATGTTGCTGAAAATTGTTACCATCTTTTCAATTGGTATTCTGGCACAAATGGTAACGCTGTCAAAGCATTTCCATACGAACGGAATTGAATCGGTCTGAAAATGGTAATAAAATATTACCACGTATTGAGGTGGTAACTTAATTTTCTGCTGCCAGAATACGAAAAGAGTGTTTAAAGTACCAGATTTTTTATTTCACCAGTAAAGCAAATTATGTTACCACACCGGAATAAGGCCGTTAGCGTAAGTTATCGTTCGTAATCTTAGACCTGTTCAATAACAAAAACATATTACTACAAGTTACGATATTCTGTCGCTTATAAAAAATCAAAAATTCGTAAAATCCAGTCAATTTTTTTTTGTTATTAAACACATCTATTATTCGGCCTTGACTATTCGGCCTTTTCAGCCGAAGGCCGAAGCCGAAGCCGAATAAAAAATACCAGCCGAATAGGCCGAATACCGAAGCTTGGCCGAATATTCGGTCGGACACTAATGTATAACTAACTTGTAAAAATTGGTTCTCATTCAAATTATTTTATAATTTTTAATTTTACATACATATTTGTTCTTATTCTGTAAGCATTATAAAAATCGAGTTCGCTACTTAAGTCTTCTGCCCTATTAAGCTAGTATTTGCTGTATACAAACGGCCAAAAGACTTAAGCAGCGAACTTGACTTTACAAGATGTATGCACAATTGAAATTAATACATATAATGTTGGTATACAAGTATATACATAATTTTAAAGGAATTTCATGCATTTCTTCTCATAAAAATTTTTGTACAATTTTTAATTTTACATTCATATTAGTTCCCATTCTGTAAGCCTTATAAAATCGAGTTCGTTACTTAAGTCTTCTGCCTTATTAAACTGGTATTTTATGTATAGAAAGAAAAGACTTAAGCAGCGTACTTGATTTTATAAGGCTTCCGAAATATGTAAACAAATAGGAAATATGTAAAGTTAAAACTTATAAATATAACAAAATTGCATTAAAATAAAATTTCACATTTCTCTAGTTCTCAGAAATACTTAGTAATAGCTAATATGTATGATTCATAGTATATGTCAGACTTGGGCATTATTCGAATAAATTTTTATTTAGATAATTATTTGAATAAAAATTTATTTTTCAAATTTTATTCAGATAAATTCATTCGAATAATTATTCTGAGGTTTATTCGTTATTTCAAATAATAAATAAAAACTCAGGGTACAACAAAAAAACAACTGAGTAATAGTAAAAAAAAAAATTTGTATATTTTTTTTGTTTGTATGTTTGTTTGTTCTTACATATATAAATGAAAATTATCTATTATTCGAATAATTTTTTGTTTGAATAAACGAAATTATTTATTATTCAAATAAAAATAAAAAAATTTATTCATCTATTATTCTTATTCGAATAAATTTTGCCCAATTGTGGTATATGTATGTAAGCAACAACAATCTTAACTATTTATGAAATTTTTAGTAAAAAAATGCCTTGCTTTCTAAGTGCAAACTTTTAGAAAAAAAAAACAACAACAAAGCAGACAATTAAATAACTAATTAACAACGCAAAATATTTTTCCAATTGCGAAACTCTACAAACACAACAAGAAAATATACAGAAATTAATTCTAATAATAAAACAATTAACACATTAGCGTGTGCAATCAACTTAACAAATTGAAGTGTCAAATGGCAAGTAATTAACACATACATTTGTTAAATTGATTAAGCAAAAATGTTAATAGAATCATACAGAAAAAAATGGGTAAAAAATTATGTACATATGTATATGTATGTATGTGTATACAATATTGCTAAATACGCTAAATAATAAAATTCCTCTTACTCTAATTGGATGATTTTGCTTTAAAAGCGCTTACGCGCTAAATAAGCAATTTTTTAATGTGAGATTATTGCTCATGATTTTTATGATATTTTCATTCATTAGCTAGTAGTTTATTTCATTGTACTCTTTTGATTAAAATATTATTGTCAACAGAGAATTTCGCACAAAAATATATGTTGGAATAGACAAGCATATGACTTAAAGAGTTGGTGATGACACAACCTCGGAGTGCAGAGCACAAGTAACACTACATACGCAAAAAGCAATATTAATCAAATTAATTATTTCATACAGTTGTGTGACAAAAAAGGACAAAGAAAAACTTAAAGCGACAAGTGAGTCACTCACATTCCAGTCTCAGCAAAGAAAACTTGCACGCCAATGATTGATTGCGTTTGATTCACTTGCTACAAACTATGATAGAGATTATAAATAAAATGTAGATAATTGTTGTTGTTATTGCGCACAATACAAATAATGCAAATTATATTAAAAGCAACCTGAATATGCGCGCAAGAACAAAGAGCAATAAATGTGTTTCAGAAAAAATCATCAACAGCCAAACGAGCGAGTGTCTTGAATTGTTGGCCGGCCTCTCAGTCAAATAAACAAATAAAGCTGTCAGAAATATATGTATATATACATACACATAGGCATATACATACACGTATATGTAGTTACAAACGTATGTACCTACTAGGCCGCCATCAGTGTCACTGCGCATTAGCTCAGTGTCAGTTGCGCTTGCGATGCTGCAATTTGTAATGCGCTAAAGTGCAACTAACCAATTTATTATGTCAAAAATAACTAATTAATTGAGTTTATGGTGGCGCACATGACAGAAGAAATTAAAATGAAAAATTAAGCAAATAAAGAAAAAAATCAAAAAACAAAGCAAACAAACAGCAATTGCAATTGTAATAAGAACATATGTAAATGCAAGCATATCTCTATATACATATAACAATTTACTTACATAAACCGCCGTAAGCAATTAAAAAAGCAAACAAACAACTGCCAACAGACATTAGGTCACTCACGTCAACTTAGCGGCTTTCTAGCGTAAGATGTTGATGGGTACTGGTTGCGGTGCTTAGTAAAGCCTTTCCATATATCGACGCTTCCAAACAATACTGTACTAAGTCGACTTAGCATATTTTCTCGTTTTTGTCGTTTTCATGTATTACGTGTCTTAATTTAGATGCGGTCTAATTTTGGTATCAATCGGACAATCAAATCAAAAGTTATGAGCAAAAGTGTAAATATAATACAACTCGAGATTTATACAGAATAAAATTTTTGAGAGCTTGCCATGAAAAACCACGTAGCAAATTTTTATTTTTTTTTTTACGGTTTTATATAAAGCGCGCCCTAACTTTGATATTGTCGAGTTTTGGTGTTGATGGTTCAATCCAAACAGAAGTTAGAAGTGATAATATACTTAGCATACAACCGAAGTTTCATATCGAGTTTAACCTTTGAGAGCTTCTCCTGCAAAACACAGTTTTCAGACTTAGTACAGTTTTGCTTGGAAGCGTCGATATGCTATATATGCACATATGTAGTAATAAATGGCATTAACAACTAAATAAATATATTTAATTACGCTTTTATACATATATGCATGCATATCTAGGTTCGCATACGTTCTGGCAGACTGTCTGACGCATAAAAATGCTTGTACAATTAAGCATTACTTGTTGTTTTCTATTGTTGTTGTTAAGCTTCTGTGCAACGCAAAACGAAAGATTTCAATTAAGCAACAAACTTGCTTGCCTCCAAGCCAATAGATATTTGCATTACTGGTCACTTGTGTAAATATATACATATGTACATATATTAGGCTGAATGTATTACATATATTATATGCACGCTTGTACTATATATGCATCTTTGTGCCTATGTAAATGTATGTATCTATGCATGTGTTTATACGCTCAGAAAAACTACTTCATTAGCTACATTTAATTCAAGCGCTTCAAGTAATTCAATATCGTCGATTTTACCACTACCGTATTGCGCTGCATCTTTACTGAATTTTTTCCACGTAGGTACATACCCTCCAAGATTGTTGGGAAAAAAAGCATAACTCGCTTTAACGCATTACATTTACATATGTGCATTTCAATGGTGCGTATGCTTTGACAGATATGCGCTTGTACTTTGAACTTGAATATCTTTGTTCGAAAGCAATTATATCTACATAAAAATACTTGTTTGTTTTAAGCATTTTTCCGTATTGGTATGCAGAAATATAGCTGCTAAAAAACGACACATTTCTTTGCAAACCTTGTTAGTGCCGCACAGTGGCCACTCCTTTAGAAGAATATGTATATACATATGTATTACCAACAGCCTCACATGTCAGCCAAGCGTACACGACAGACCGATGCATTTAGTTACGCTTTAATAAGATGCTATTTTGTTTGTAATCATTTACAACTGCACAAGAATGAGTGTTTACATACATATATGCTTTGATTTACATGCACACAAAAAAAGTTGTAACTTGCAACAAGTGCTGGTTTCGTTAAATTTAGCAACATGCATCTCCCATCTCTTTCTCTCTGTAATTGCTGCCTGCTACATGCGTAACGAATGATCAAGAAGCTTTTGCATAAATAATTTTAACAACAACAACAAAATTTTTTTTCGCATGCATCATTGTGTATTTACCAGCGCCGTATTATGACAAATCGACGCTGCTTTATTTGATATTTCTTGGAAAGCGCGTCAAATGGAGTAGTTACACTTCCATTCAACGCTTGGGGAGATCTCACTCCAAGTCCTATTGGGATATATGTGAAAAATACACACAAATAATACACAGGAATATATTTTTTGCTTTCTGTAATCTTTTAAGTTCTTTGTGCAAAGATTTTGTCTGAGGGGACCTCTGGTGAAATTTTATGACGAATAATTTTCTAGAACATTTTAACCCTCTATCGACCCTCGAAGTACTATTTTTCTTAGACTTTCTAAAAAAGGAGTCAAAACGACATGCTCGTGCTAGTGTTAGAGGATTAAATTATTGTACGAAATTAAATCCCACGCAATTTTACTATATATTTCCTGACAACATATTTCCATGCGATATGTGTTTTAACCCATTTCTTCTTCACTTAAAAATCACTTAGACGAAATTTCGCAAATTTAAAATGGAATTAAAAAAATTTGTTTGAAATCAGGTAGCAAAACGGTTTGGGGGGTTTTACTAAATAGATAGTGGTCTTTCGTTCTGTGTGGGAATTATTCCACGCCCAGACAACAACCCTCAATTTGTGTCACAGTGTAATAAATGCTCTATAACCCTTTAGCAACAAAAATTATTAAAGCGAAGATTCTATACGCCTCTAAAATATATTTTATTTTTTACATTTTATGCAAGGCATTATACAGCCATCTCTCTAGCTTCCTGCATACTCGTAGATATATACATATATGTATATACGTACATTAGATGCGTTTTTTTTTCGGCAACAGGGCCGTGCGCAGGAATTAGCCTTGGGGGGGGGTTTAATTTTGGTTTGCATTCGCATACATTTTTCGCTAAGATAAACATATTTGCTGAAACAGATATCCAGACCCATACACCATAAATTTAAATGTTCTCTAACTTTTCTGAAACTCATTTTGATTCACCAAAACCTAGTTAACCAGGTCCTGAATAGTACACGGATAGATTTTTTTACTAGAATCAATGCCGAGACAAGAAAAATTAGACTTGATTTTGAACTTAGAAAATAATTTCTTAATATCAAGAAAATCCAAGAAAATTGGATTTTAAATAAATAAGTAAAAATTTTCTTGCTTCAAGTAAAATTGGATTTTAAATAAATAAGAAAACATTTTATTGCTTAAAGTAAAATTGGATTTTAAATAAATAAGAAATATTTTACTTAGGGTAAGTGTTTTTTTCTTGTTTTTTGAAATAAATTAAGAAATTATTTTTTTGTTGCAAGTAAAACTTTTCTTATATGAGCTTAAGTAAGTAATGTGAGAGACACACATCGTAGTATAGTAATAATATTTCGATCTATACCACATATGTGTCACCCTCATATTGTAGTTTAATTGAAAATTTTCATAGCATAGCCAAATTATAATATTGATATTCTAATATTCATTTGTGTCTGAGGCATAAGAAAATATTAAATATTAAATTAAGCAAATATTTTCTAAAAATATTAAAAACGTAAAAGGACTTGTTTATTGAAATGACAACATTTTATTTAATATAAATGAAGATGGAAGTAGTGAACTCCTTATACCAAATGCTTCACTAACAATCTGAGAATTGCAAAAATATTCAGAAATATGCAAAGCGGATGGAAAATGAAAAAAAATACATGTAACTTTGGAAATGCAAATTCAGCAAGAAAAATTTTACTTCGCTCAAGAAAACGTTTTCTTATTCATTTTACATTTTTTTTCGCTGTATTTTGTTGTTCCATTTCGTCGAAACACAATTTTCTTAAATTCTTCTTGATATTAGCAAAAAGATTTTCTGCATTTAAGTAAATTTAAGAAAAGATGTTCTTATTTATTTAAACATTTTTTTTCAACATTTTTTTCTATAGATTTTGTTAGTGTTCTTGAATAAGAAAATAATTGTCTCATTTTTGGAAAACTCAATTTCTTATTTGCAGTAATAATTAAGTAAATTTTTCTTATTTCCCTAAAAATTTTCTAAATTGAGTTCAAGAAAGCATTTTTCTTGATTCAAGTATACAAATTTCTTTCCGTGTACTGTTTACAGTACTTGTTAATTGAAACTGCTCACTGTTTTCACAAAATGAACATTTTTTGTTATCAGTACAGTTACAGTAAAAATGCCAAACGAACATATGCTACACAACTTTGTAATTTCGGAAAGCTCCAAGTGCAATTCAAAGTGCCGAACTTATGTATTGGCCAACCTTGTTTTTTGCAACTTTTACCAATTCTTCTTCCGTAAAATTATTGTAACTAATATTGTCAAAAATTATGAGTCAAAATTCAATGCAAAATTTATAAACTGTATTTTGAAAAGTTTTGCAAAATCATTGCAACTTAGATTTGGTCATGGGGGGGGGGGGTTTAACCACCAAACCCCCCCCCCCCCCGTGCGCACGGCCCTGTTCGGCAAAGTTTCTCAGATCTTCCCACCGGCCACAGAATATGAAAATAGGATGTTGTAGGATAACTAAGCTGATTTTTGTTTTTTTTTTAGAAAAAAAAAAACTGAGTGGGCTACTCAAAAAATAGCGATTTTTTTTTTAAATTCCATGATAGGTTTAGATTAATATATGAAAAAAACCACAGAATTAAAAATAAAAAAACAAAAGATACATATTCTCATGTAAAATTAACGGCTTAATCGAATGGTGCGAGCCATAGGGAAGGTACCAAGATCGCCTAAAGGGGAATTTAATTTTTTTTAGTCACGGATTTTCAAGTTTGGACCCGCGCATTTTCAAGATACCTTAAACTTATTTTTAATCAAAATATACATGAATCTGCGCAAATTAATGCAGTTTTCAGAAAAGTTTCTTTGATCGAAATCGAGCTTTTTTTACCCAAGCTACTTTGGTTTAAATGAAATATTCCAAAATCACTTTCATACTGAACAATATTTTTTATTTTTGCAAGTACAAAATTCGAAAATTTATTATTTACATATGGGGTATGTTAGATCAAAAAACGCATCTAATGTACATATGTTTATACTTATACTTAATACCTTAATACTAACGTTGTCTTTGGAACTCTAAGTTCTGTTATGAATTCAGATTGTCCTTCTTTTATTGTTGCTTTTCAACTCATATACATACATTCACAGATACATACATACATACATACATACACAGTTGTATAATAATTCTGTTTTTTGCTTCAAAGTAGCTCTTCGCTTCTTGATTTTTTATTTCGGTTCATGCATAATAAAATTGGTTAAAATGCATCGTCATATGCCCCTTGGGGGTAAATGATGAATGAAATGTTTGGACCTACCAGAAGTACCATCATCATCATCATCGTCATCATCAACATTAACCAAAAATATGAAACTGAGTCAATATAAAAGTAAGCAAAGGACTAAAGAAAAGAAAAGGAAGCAAGTACTCCAATGTGTACATGTGGATATGGAAACGCTTGTATATTTATATGCATATGGTTTTGTATGTATCAATATATGTATGCTCGAGAGAAAAGTTCTTCGTAAGATTTATGGACCTTTGCGCGTTGGCGTGGGCGAGTATCGACGGAGATTTAACGATGAGCTGTACGAGCTTTACACAGACATCGACATTGTTCAGCGAATAAAGATCAAGCGGCTGCGTTGGGCAGGTCATGTCGTGAGAATGGACGAAGGCGCTCCGGCCAAGAAAGCATTTCTATCGAAACCCGCTGAACGCAAAAGAAAAGGGAGACCTCCACTGCGTTGGGAAAATCAGGTGGACAGCGATGCTGCCTCCCTAGGTGTTCCCAAGTGGCGCCATGCTGCACGAAACAGAAGCAATTGGCGCGCTCTGTTGGACTCGGCCAGAATCGTCTAGACGGTTAAGCGCCAATCAAGAAGAAGAATATATGTATGCAGAATTGTACAAACCCTGCAGAAAACGGAACTAATCCATACACGCATGTACAAACTAGTCGCTTGTGGCAATAAAGTTTAGTCACAAAGCTGCCACATTTCATATAACAAAATTGTTCCAATTAAAAATGCGATGTGCTAGAACAGGACCACATAACAAACTGCTAATTACACTGGATCACAAAATGAAATTGTTTGTCTGTACTTTGGACGTGACTATCCTATTTTTATGTAAAATCGGTCGCTGATTCCGAAAATCAGGTTCATTTTGTGCGTAACTCACTGTGTTAAGGAGATATACTATAAGTGGACCCATTGGCAAAATAACGGTAAATTGCCGATATCTCAAAAACCTTCCCATAAAATTAAAAATGAACCCGATTTTCGGAATCAGCGGCCGATTTCACATATAGGAAGGATGGTTGCGTTCAGAGTATTTTTTGGCTGTAGAGCAGTGTTATTTCACATTAAAATATTCCTTAAATTACTAATTTCCCTTAGATATACACGTCTACGTATGAAAGGCACTAAACAAAGGTTTTAGATCAGTATTGCCGAATTTAAATAAAATAAAATTATTTTACAATTATTTAGAAAATTACTTTTTTGCATATGCTGTAGAAGTGGTTTCGGAATGGGTTTGCCGTAGCTGTTTTACTAGTTTGATTCGATCGAGAGATCGGACCACTTGATTAGAGTTTATAAACAAATTTGCCGTGGCTACTCTCAGCTGTTATATGGGCATGACGGGACTATTTATTTATTTATAAATGTTTGTACATATATATGTTTGTATAAATTTGTACTCATACGAGTATCACGGTAGAAAATGTTGACAAATGTATACATAGATCTCAAGTTTATCAGCTCATTCAACTCCGTTTTAGATTCGCTATCTGCCCCCAATGAATTTCATCTAATATCTAAAAGAAAGTACTAGAATATAACATCAACTGCACCATTTTGCCAGTGACGGATCTGCATATCCAAAAATATATTATGACACACTGTCTGTAGATGTTATTGTATCGATTTCTGCAAATCTCTCGCCAGCAGAGCAAATTAAATTACACATAAATTGAGTACAGCATTGAGTCATAACGTCATGGTACGATTTTCCATGGATAAAGTGTTTACATTTTTCTTTAAACCTATGGGGTTTCCCAGCATAGTCCATGCTACTTGTGAGGTTATTCTTGCGCAAATAAAACAAATACATATAAGGATATATACATATAAATGCATACATATACATGCATGTATGTAATTTCTTTGTAGCCTCATAAAAAGACAGAATATAGGCAAACAGTGAATCTATGTACGAACAACTTTTCTATCAGCGGCTGCTAATAGGCCAGCCAACTATTCCAAAGTATAAATTGAGTATGGAGAGAAGAAGTTCAGCTTGTCGCGACCACTGCCAAGGGGCGTTTTTTTATGATATTTGGAATTGTGGCCAGAACCTCTAGTATATTGGGTGAAGATTCACTATGGTATAGGCGCTGTCAAGCAATATCCTTCAATGAGCCTAGAATGCGCTTTTCGAATGTCTTCTAACATATGGCTTACTATGCCACAGAGCAGATAAAAGCGAACTTGTAATGGATACACTTTCCCTATATCGACAACTGAGTATAATATAACATAAATTCAAGCAAATTTAAAAAGGCATTCCAGTTCAAAATTTGGTTCAATCAATGCGTTAAAATTTTACTTAGTTGTCGCTATGGTGCAGTGGGTAGAGTGTTCGCCTGTTATGGCGAGGTCTCGGGTTCAAACCCCAGTCCGGAAAAACACCCAAAAAATGTTTCTAATTAATTACAAACCCAATTATTGTGTTTTTAGAAACAGCGGTCACCTCTCGGCAGTGGGCGGCATACCCTCCGAGTGTATTTCTGCCATGAAAAAGCTTCTCACAAAAAATGCATTCCCGTTAGCAGCCGGCAGAAAACTGTAGGTCCACCCAATTAGGAGGAAAAACAAAAAGGAGCACACCTCGAATTGGGAGAGAAGCTCGGCCATAAAACTCGTCAGAGTTATAATAGCGCCATTGTATTATTATATTGTGATATTCGTTAACAGAGTGACCGGTCCATTTAGGAAAATGGCTATCTATTCCTCGCTATCAATACACAAAAACCACACAACTTTTAGCTGATCAACATTGATTATTGCAGAATAGAAACTCGGCATTGCGACGATACAATCAACCGATTAGACCTTGTTTCTCTTTAGAAAGCCACTTACTTACTCTTGTATGTTGCACGTATCTATATTCGTACGTAAAAGGATATACAATAAAATCCCACACATCATGCATTCTCGTCAGCTCTCCAAACCATTTCAATACCAACTCTTCCATTGCTCTTTTTTTTGAACGAACCACATAAAATGTATTTCACATTTCAAGAGTAAAAGGAAACGGTCAAAATAATCATAAAATATGTCTGTGAACAAGCTTAAATACAAGCTTGACGTGTATTCTCATACAAATATATGTATGCATATGTGCGTATGTGTGTATGTGTGTATGGGTATATCTTCAATATTTGTAGATGCATATAAACAAACAGACATTTGTTGGTACATGCATGCATCCTCATATAAAAAAAAATATCTTGTTTAAATACCTACAAATAAGCCGACAAAATGGCTAACAAGCTGCTAACAATATGATCAGCGTCACCGATACAAAATTCTTTACAAATGTACATAAATATATATAGACATACATATGTACATTTTTTTATACATAATATATGTACATATGTGCCTTTCTCTCCGTTCAGAAGACTCATCCTAAAGCCCATGCGATTGGTGCGCATGCGCGCCGCCATAAATGCTGATTAAGGCGGCAAATAAAACGCGGCTTACTCACACGCACGCACACACACATACACACTTACGCCCATAAAATGATCTATGGCGATGATAAATATGTGCAGGGGACAGTAATTATTGTAGCATTTCAGCATTTCTTTGTTTTTTTTTTTTTTGTTTTAGCTCGTATTTGCTTGTTTGTTTGGAGTCATAATTAACGAGTTTGTGGCAAAAAGGTCCCGAAAAAAAGGACCACCAACGCGGCTAAAGCAGAAAAACAAAACACTACATAATAAGCGTTAAAGTTGTTTGTATTTATGTACATATGTTAAAAAAATTTATGTACAAATATATATGTATGCATACTCGTATGTATAGGTATGAAATTCAAGGTGTAGCGCTACGTTAACAAAAGGATATGCCACCAAACGGAAGCGTCTGTGGCAATTTTGAAGTGTATAAGAATTGTTTGCGTCAATATTGAGGGAAGTAGAGTTGACAACAAGAAATATTGTTTGTATGTATATAGGCATGTTAGAATGTTATTGGCAATATATCTTGGTTGTCTTCGAAGTAAATTTTGTGGTTGATACAGACTCAAGTTGACCATTGAATTTTATGATATTTTAGCCAGGAATGCGTTCTTCTGATTTGGTGATTATAGAATGTGTTTTTATATTTATTATTATTTATTATTTATTTATTTCGTCTATGAAACCAGTTCTTACAGACTATTAAAAAAAAAACCTAAGTTACAAAGAATATATGTTTACAATTACATATTTTAATATAATTTAACGGTATCTATATTAGCGATAAGCTTGAATTAAAACAGATTTAACATAATTTTTTCCAAGCCCAAAATCAATTTCATATTTCTTCGCAAGGCTATTAAATTCAGTTAACGCTCTGTTTATTGGCGAATTTAAAGCATAATTAGTACGGCAAACTCCCATATTAAAAAGATAAGAGTGCCTAAGCAATCTTGACGGTACATTAAAGTTAATTAAACCAAGCAGATGCGGGCAATCGATAATTCCAACAATGATGTCAGTTATGAAAGAAAGTGACAGTATCTTTCTTCTATTCTCTAATGTTTTAAGATCAATTAGCATACAGCGGGATTCGTAAGATGGGATGGGCTCATTAAATTTTAGGGGATGTAAAGCAAAGCGTATAAATGCCTTTTGAACACGCTCTAAGCGATATGCATGTATCGAGTAAACTGGGTTCCATATAACCGAAGCATACTCAAGCCTTGAACGAACTAAGCTGGTATATAGAGACTTAAAAGTGTAAGGATCAGTAAAGTTTGAGCTATTTCGACGTATAAAGGCTAGAAGTGAGTATGCCTTCGGTAGTATGAAATTCACATGAGGTACGAAAGAAAATTTCGTATCAAAAATCACTCCCAAATCTTTTACTTCTTTCACAAAGTTAAGTCGTGAATTAGAGAGAAAGTAGCTCGTGGGTATCGGCGTATTCGATTTAGAAAAAGTTGCCACAGAGCATTTGTTAATATTCAAAAACAGAAGATTTCTTGTGCACCAATTATTAACAGAGTTGATATCATCTTGGAGTTTATCAACATCACGCAAGTCACGTATTTTTAAAAATAATTTCATATCATCTGCAAATAAAAGGCAGTGGGCATTATTTATTTGAGATACGATATCATTTATAAAAAGAACAAAAAGGAGTGGCCCAAGCACACTGCCTTGTGGTACACCAGAAGTGGCAACAATAGGTCTTGAATGTGCTTCCTCAATGCTTACAAAACTTAATCTGTTTTTAAGATAAGACTCAAACCAACGTAGTAAATTTGCGTGGATACCAAACTTCGATAATTTTTCAATAAGGAGGGAATGACAAACTTTGTCGAACGCCTTAGAAAAATCCGTGTAAATAGCATCAACCTGGTAGCCTTCTTGAAATGATGAAACACAGTATTCGGAGAAAATTGTTAGATTTGTAACAGTTGATCGGCCAGGCATAAAACCGTGCTGGAGGGGAGAAATTAAATTTTTGACACTACGGAAAAGTTTGTCTTTTACAATGGATTCAAAGAGCTTACTTATGGTTGTAATCTTTGATATCGGACGGTAATTGCAGATATTACTTTTATTGCCAGCTTTGAAAATTGGAGTAATAAAAGTGAGCTTCCATTCCTCGATAAAGATCCCGGATTTTAACGAATAATTAAAGATATATTGGAGCGGACTCGCAAGAGCATTACAACACTTTTTCAAAAGGTAAGCGGATAAGCCATCATTATCTGGTTTACGGGACATTTTTAATTTCGAGATGCCCAATATTACATCATCTTCTGACACTGTGATAGAACTGATATTCGGTGTATACCCATTCGTAATACACGAACTGTCAATAATATTAGGCCCATTTACAAAGTTAGATTCAAAAAAATCTGCAAATAAATTTGCTGTTTCTAAAGAATTTGTTGAAGTTTTATTGTTTAAAAACATGGAATTTGGTATATTCGAGCTTTTACGTTTTGAGTTAATGTAACGCCAAAATTCTTTAGGATTATTTTTAATATTGATTTCAAACTTATTGATATAATTTACATACAGAGCTTTGCTATTTAGATTAAATTCGCGCATATAATGCCTGTAAATATGAAAGTAGTTAACATCATGTGTAGTCAGATATTTTTTATAGAATTTGTTACGTAAGTTTTTTAACTTGATTAGAGCACGCGTATACCAAGGTACTTTATAGGTAGGCTTGGCCTTAACTGGCATATAAACATTGCAAATACCAATTATTTTGGACTTGAACAACTTAAAAGAAGACTCTAAACTATGGTATTTGAACTGACATTCCCAATCAACACCTAAGATGTGTTTATTTAAAATATCAAAATTGCAATTTTTGAAATCAAAGTTAAATTGATTATTTATAGTTCTGCTAGATGGAAGAAATGAATAAACATTTAGATCGATAAGCAATGGCACATGATGCATGTCAGATGCCGACATTGGGAAAGCAGCCCTATTAATAGTAAAACTAAGACTATTACTAATGTAGACTAAGTCTAAAAGCCTATTCAATTCATTAAAAAATCGGTTGATTTGAATTAAATCTAGTAAAGAGAATGTATCAATTACATAGGATTCAGTTTCATTGCAAGTATTTGATTATAATGCCAATATAGAGGTAAGGGATCAGCCCCGAGGCAACTCGACTTCCGGCGTTATAAACACAGTAATATAACGAGAAAAGACTGTAAATGGACAGCGTATATTTTCCTACTTTCATTGTGCAGCACTTCGATAGATCGAGATCTTAAATCTAGTATAAGGGGTGGCTGGCGGAAAGTTCCAACAAACATCGAGGTAAGAGATTTTCAAATTTATTACCTTAGAGGACGACTCGAGAATTGGATTCTAATGAAGTTTTATTCGCACGCTCTCGATTAGAGAATGGTTAGAGAATTACACTAGTTATCTAGTGTGGTCTACACAATTTCTCTAACATTAGGTATTGTGTTTGTTGGGATAGTAAATATGATATGGAACACCAATTCCACTGATGAACGGGAAACAATAGAAATGGTACACGGAGAAAACTATATTGATCTCACATCCATATTTATGGATAATCCCGTCTAATCCATAAATATGGATGTGACATCAATATAGCTTTTTCCGTATAGTATCACCAGACGCTGCTGTAACCTTAGAAAAACATTATGTAAACTTGTACTGAATTTTGGGTCACAAGGCAATATCGATTAACGAAAAAGTAACTAAGAACACTAAAACTCAAGACATGCACAAAGTCGACCATGGAGATAAGACATGGAGATGAGACAGCGCTTTAAGGTGGGAAGTTGCGTAATATTGGTATCAAATGAAAGGTGTTGAGCAGGACTTCAACATAGTGTTCTTTTTATAGCAATGGAAAATGGAAAAGGAAAAGGAAGAGGAGAAGGAAAAGGAAAAGGAAAAGGAAAAGTAAAAGGAAAAGAAAAAGGAAAAGGAAAAGGAAAAGGAAAAGGAAAAGGAAAAGGAAAAGGAAAAGGAAAAGGAAAAGGAAAATGAGAAGGAAAAGGAAAAGGAAACGGAAAAGGAAAAGGAAAAGGAAAAGGAAAAGAAAAGGAATAACAAAAGTGAAAGGAAAAGGAACAGGAAAATGAAAAGGAAAAGAAAAGGAAAAGGAAAAGGAAAAGGAAAGGGAGTAGTCCAGAAAAGGGAGTGGGGAAATGAATCGAAAAGGAGTTGAGAGAGGGAAAGCGACTAATATATGGTTAAAGACTAGGAGGGAGAGGAAAGAGAGAGCAATAAAGGAATGGAAAGGGATAGGGAAACCAAAAAAGGAAGAAGGGCACGAAAATGAAAGGCAGAGGGAAAGGTAGACGATAAGACCCATTACATATAACATAAAAACTTATTTTGTCGCTGCGAAGTGGGACGGCTATTTGCTGCAAAAAATGCCAAAAGCAAAATCTCTAAAATATTTCATTTTGCATTTGGACTACCAGCATTCCCATTGTACTAAGTCAACTTAGGCGCCATCTACATACATATGTATATCTGTAAGTGCATTCATAAAACTTCAAACCCACCAACAGTGGCGCTGTGGCACGGTGGCATGAAGAAGTTTCTACTCACACACACACACACACAAATGCAAATGCTTCAACCAGCAGCAAAGCAAAGCTATCAACATACGAATTTTTTATTTTTTATGTAAAGTTTTTATTATTGTTGACCAGTCAGCAGACGCAGCGGTTGGTATCGACATTTTTGAACCCAAAAACACACACACACAATACAATTTCTACACACAGTGCAGTGCATTCAATGATGGTGGTGATGATTTGTTCTCAACGAGCCACCAAAAAAAAAGGAAACAACAAAAATAAAATAACGAAATGAAACAGAAGTTATGAGTTGTATAAACAGAGGCAAACAAACAAAGTTTTTTAATTTGTTTTTTTTTTATTGTTTTTATGAGAACGAATACAATTTGAGTTACTGCGCATATGTAGTAAAAGCCACACAGCGGTTGCTGATGAAAGCTGCTGAAGGTGGCTGAGAAGCGAAGCGGCAACAACTGTGGCAACCATGTTGCCTTAAGAAATTTGTTGCTCGTTTTTTTAAGCTTTCGTTTTTGTAGTGATTATTTTTGTTATTTTTGTTTCGGTTTTTTTTTTTTGTTGCTTTCGGATTTTGGAATTCGTTCTGGCTTGTTAAGAGTTGTTAAGATTATGATATACGGCGCATGAAGCGCCGCAGCCAATGCGCCAATGCAGTTAGTCGTTATTTCGATGAAGATGATGATGCGATTCACGCATGCCCACACACACACACCCATGTATGTAGATATGTATATAATCAGCAAAGCAGTCGCGGCGCTTGCATGTGGCGAGCGACCATTATGGCGCACAGCAGGCTTGTGGGAAATCGTATGTACATTGATACATACATACATACAGATTTGTGTATTTTGTAGCCTGGGAATATTGTTAGTTGATGCTTTTTTTTGGCTTCTTGGTGGATTTTTGACTGCCTTTTTTCACCGGCCCACTTGTTTGTTATACCAAATAGTGCCAAGGCATGACATGCTTAGAGGTATTAGTTTTGGAGTTCTAGCTTTTGGACTTCTAGCATTTGGGTTTCTATCCTTCGGATTTGTGTTTATTTATTGCGGTTAACGATTTTTCGGATTCTTATTATCCGAATTTCTATCCTTTCGATTTATCTCAGCGAAGCGGTATGGGTATCTGCTAGTGAAGCAACAAATGTCACTTGCTACTGGGTATATAATACACACATAAATACATTTTATTCAATTTTGATTTTTCATTACTGTTTTCTGTTTTATTAATGAAATGTAAATGCTGTGGTTGTTGTTGTAGAGCGGCATCCATCTTGTACATGCTACACTAAAAGGTTCTACTTCTTCAAAGTTATTGTTGTTGCTGTTTATTTTCAAGTTGCAACATACATAAGTACATATATATAATCGATTTATGATTTTTTTTATATTTAGTTTTTCTATTTTCCTCCTTTAACATGTATAGTTAGCACTGTTTGTTGTTGTTATTTTCAACATTCTTTATTATCATCTTCCCACCTCACCTTCCGCCTTTGGTTTTTTTTTTTTTAGTTTTTGAAACATTCTGCGTGCTGGCCGTGCGGTGTGCGGAATGTGCTTTATGATTTGTTTGATCACTACTTTTATGCTGCAGTTAAGTATTTGGTGCGAATGCCTTTGCGTTTGTGCCTCTTTGTGTGTGTGTGTGTTAATTTTTTCGAGCTCCACTTCTTCCTATTGGATCGGTTTCGGACCACCAACGCTGTTCAGCTCAGCTTGTTGGCCATGTTTTATTAAGCATTCTTTATAAGACTTTTGTTGCCTTCATTATAAATATGTATGTTTGTGTGTATGTATGCACAAGTATCTTAGTTTCGTTTGTTTGCTTTTGTTGTTGTTGTTGTTTTAGATGCCGTTGCTTACTTCTAGCGCACTTTTATCATTGTTGCCTGCCGCCTGCTGTCTCCACTTTTCATCCTTCATTGATTCTTATGAGTTTCTCGATTTTTAATTTAATTTGTATACCCTTTAGAAAATACATAATTAAAAGCAGTTCCAGTTGTGCTAGAGCAAAGCAAAGTATTAGTGAAAGATATATTAAAATATTTGAAGTCTAACACTCTGGAGACCTACAAAATACCATATTTCAGACTCCTCTTTTTCTTTCCAGTTTCTTTCGTATAATGCAAAAATTTTTGGTAAATTTTTTAAATAGGTGGCAACCCTTTTTATAAAAATTAAATTTTATTATCCATCTAAAGGCGAAGCCCTTTCATATGACACTTCAAATATAAAAATCAAACAAATTCTAGCGTGAAAATGAATTTATGAACAGCTGGCAACTCTGTTTGTAAAAATTATAGTAAGTTACTCATTTTCAGGCCAAGCCCTTTGATATGATACCTGAAATTTTAAAATGAAACAAACTACCGGAACATTAAATTTTTAAACATCTGGCAAACCTTTCTGTAACAATTATAATAAATTACTCATTTCCAAGCAAAGCACTTTCATTTGGCAATTGCAATTTAAAATCAAACAAACTACCGGAACATTAAATTTTAAAACATCTGGCAACCCTTTTTGTAAGAATTATAATAAATTACCCATTTCCAAGCAAAGCCCTTACATATGATAATTGAAATTTAAAATCAAACAAACTAGCGGAACATTAAATTTTTAAACATCCGACAACCCCTTTTGTAAGAATTATAATAAATTATCCATTTCCCAGCAAAGCCCTCTTGTTTGGCAATTGCAATTTAAAATCAAACAAACTAACGGAAAATTAAAGTTTTAAACATCTTTTCAGGCGAAGCTCTTTCATATGGTACCTGAAATTTTAAAATCAAAACAATTGTAAAGGAAAATTAAATTTTAATCAGGTGGCAACTCTAATGGAACCTTCCAGGACATCTAAAGGTCAAGCCCTTTCTTTTACGAAAATCAAGCGTTCTCATTTTCGAAAATCTGTATACAGCGTATATATCTAAAGATTTACTCTAAAACATTTAAGCAAGGTATAGCCACTTTAGCTTAACCGAAGCGAGAAAGCAAATGCATTTATTTAATATTTGCTTAAATTACGCTTGTTTATGGTAACATTTAAATTGTCTGTAAGCGCCTGCGTCTGCGCCTACTCAACTGGCTCTAGCTACACGGCCATACAATTGATAAACGTGCTACTTTCATTTGTTGTTACTTATAGATATATACAGACATACCTACATTTGTTGTTGCTTTTTTATAGATACATACACACTTACTTTTGTTGCTTTTTTAGCTACGTTTGTTTTTAGTTATTTATTTTTTGTTTTCAATTTTTTATAATTTATTTCCATTGCTCCCTGGGAAGCCATTACCGTGTGTACAAAAAATCTGCTTGAGTGGCTTGAGTGTTGTTGTCAGTAAAAAAAATTGTTGTTGCGCTGCGTTGTTAGTGCTTTGTTCTGCTTCTTCATTTACTTGTTACTCTCAAGCGCTGTTGCCTTGTTGTTGTTTGTTTTTATTTTATTTATTATTTTGTCTCTGTTGCTGTTGTTGTTTGCTTTTATTTTATTTATTATTTTGTCTCAGTTGTTGTTGTTAACATTGCTGGTGGTTTATGAATAATCATTGGCCATCAACGGCATTTCATCGTCACAATCATTCTTCAACATTTCGTATTTAAGTGTTAATTAAAAGCAATTCTGAAGTTGTACCTTTTTCTAGGAAATTTTTCATTTATACTCGTATGTTTCATTTATTGAATGAGTTTTAAGACAAACATGTATTTATTTTATTTTTTTGTTGTTATTATTGTAAAAACTTAAGTGTTGCATTTTGTTAAGCTAAACATACATACATATATAAGTATGTGGCAAATACTCGTGAGAACGTTGTTAATATCGATGAATCATTGTTGGACTTTGTTAAACAGCTTTTGATGATTCCAATGAGGAGCTCGCGACGGTATTTTAGTATAACTGTGTTGCCTGGAAAAGGCGGAGAGCACGTGTGTTTTAAGCAGAGATGCTTAACGAACGAACGGATTCTATTTCGTTTTGTTAATTCACAATGCTAAATTATCAAAATGGTTTTGTTTCGATAATTCGCAACGCTAAATTATCAAAACCATTTCGTTTCGATAATTAACAAAACTAAATTATCAAAATGCAACCGGTAACGTTGAAACGAAGTGAATCAACAAAAAGATTGCCTGCACGAGGCGCACACATACACAGCTGTCACTCAAATCGTAGCAGTTCGTGTGCATATGCATATATGTATGTATGTATTCGAGTACTCGGCCGATTGTTCGCGACGGCATTGCGAGCACACTAAGCATTTCAACGTTATAAATTTGGTTATGATAACGCTAATCAACGAAATGAAATTATTTTGATAATTTCTTTTCGCTAATCAACGAAATGATATTATTTCGATAATTGCGTAAACGGTAAAAACCTGAATAGTTTCAACGGAAACGATTGCTTTTTTTCGGTAAACGATAATATTAACGTTACGATGCATCCTTGGTTTTAAGTTATCCCACGATCCAAGGAAGAGCATTGACTCAGGCGAGCAAATGAGTCAAAAATAAAAGTTTTCGGTTAAAAACAACCATTCCACAATGTATTATTAATCTATTGTGTACGTAGTCAACGATGGTGAGCTAGTTTGTCAGTATTGTTAAATTCACCGACTCAACAATTTAGGGCACGTCCACCAGCCCCACTAATTCACCACAAATTCATCTAATTTATCGCACTGCAGCTGCACCAATATAAAGCACACCAAACAGCAACGCATTCAACGGTTTTGTGGTGCTCATTTGCTCCACCGTTGTTGACTACATCCACTAGCTGCTTTAATTCACCGATTTCATCACTTTTTTTGCAGTCACCGATTCCAGCAATTGCAAAATTTTACCGATTTCGTCGATTTTGTTGCATTCGCCGGTTCCACCAGTCATGAGTATTGCCACCAGTTGCGATAATTCAACGGTTTCATCATTTTTTTCGCAGTTACCGATTCCACCAATTGCAAAATTTTACCGATTTCATCGATTTTGTTGCATTTACTGGGTCCACCAGTTATGAGCACTTCCACCGGTTGCGACATTTCGCCGGTTTCATCGTTTTTGTTGCATTCACTTGATTCACCAGTTATGAGGACTTCCACCAATTGCGATATTTTACTTGATTCACCAGTTGTGAAGACTTCCACCAATTGCGATATTTTACCGATTTCATCGATTTTGTTGCATTTATCGGTTTCACCAATTATGAGCAATCCCACTAATTGCATAGTTGACCGATTTCATCGTTTTTGTTGCTTTCGCCGGTTCCACCAGTTATGAGTACTTCCACCTATTGCGACAATCCGCCGGTGTCATAGTTTTTGTTGCTTTCACCGTTTCCACCAGTTATGAGTAGGTACTTCCACCTATCGCGATAATTCACTGGTTTCATCGTTTTTGTTACATTCACCGGTTACACCAGTTATGAGGACTTCCACCGATCGCGATAATTCACCGGTTTCATCGTTGTTTGCTGCATTCATCAGTTCCACCAGTTATGAAGTCTCTCACCAATAACGATATTTCAACAGTTTTGTTGATTTTGTTTTCGGTTTTTGTTGTAGTGAATCAATTAGCGTTCGTATTCGGTATTCGTATTAATATTCCGTATTCGGTATTAATATTCGGTATTAATATTCGGGTTTCGGCATTGGTATTTCGGTCTTCGGAATTTATATTCGGTATTCGTATTAATATTCCGTATTCGGTATTGATATTCGGTATTATTATTCGGTTTTCGGCATTGGTATTCGGTCTTCGGAATTAATATTCGGAATTAATATTCCGTATTCGGTATTGATATTCGGTATTAATATTCGGTTTTCGGCATTGGTATTCCGTATTCGGTATTAATATTCGGTATTAATATTCGGTATTAATATTCGGTTTTCGGCATTGGTATTCGGTTTTCGGCATTGATATTCGGTATTATTTTAATTATTTTATGACTTTTTCGATAAAAGTTAGAAAAAAAATAATAAAACTCACATGGGATTGACTATCTGTGGACATCAAGCATCACTATTAAATGTTAAAATTCCAAATGTCACATTCAAAAGTAATTCTTATATTATTTGGCTTTTGATCCAAATTACCAGTTTTTTGCAGTTTTAATTTTTTACTGGTTTACAAAGCAATCGTCACACTAACTTTAAAATCAGCTCTACGCAAAAAGGCACACTTTAAACGCTACTATGATTATTGTAACATTAACTTTTGTTTAGAGTATCTATACTCTAACTCATTTAGCGCCAACCTGAACTTCACTATGCTTATTTAATTATGCGACATTATCGCTTCTTCTAACTCCACTTCAAATATTTTCTACTTGCATACTTAATAACGCGCCAAAATTCTTGTAGGCGAGACAAAGCCTATTAAATAACAATAATCGCAGTTAATTTAATTGGCAATCGTCGCCTGCGCCGTAGACGCCTTCCTCAATTGTCTTGCTGATCCAAACTAATCTAATGATATTAATACACACTTTAAACAAAGATTGCTTATCCAATCGGCATCCAATCGGCATTTAATCTGAATCTATGCGTAAGCTGCCAAATGTTCTTTTAGACGCCAACGAAATGACAACGGTTCTAAGCTTTCGCCTTAGCCATTGTCTGCATGCATTAAATTTTTAAATATTTAATTATGTCGAGACGCAAACTAGCAATTGGATCTACATCGACGCCGGCGTTTAAAATTATATAAATTTACCTATATAAATTCCATATTGCATAATTATGTCGCGATTGCATAACTGCTTATTCAGCAAAGAAAAATTCTTTACACAAAAATGAAAGAAAAAAGTCTCATCAACTTGGACGATAGTTACGCTGCTTTCCTAAACTGAGTTCACTTCCCTGCTGGCAATATAGTCAAAGCTAAGCTAATAAAAACAATTGGCATTAAAATTATTTTTATTGGTATTTAAATTACACCTGCTTCTGTCTATAATAACAATGGGGAATAGCGTACAGTGTGTGGTGAAAAGGCATTTCTTTACAAAAAAAAACTTTTTCTGTAAATAAGCCAACACTGAAGCTTTTAAATTAAAATATGCATTGCTCGAACGCAATTGCTGGTGAAGATGGGCATATTAAGCTCGCTTGTATTAATTCTTTTTATTTCAAAATTCATATGAACTAATTATATATAGTCCTAGAGCTCTAGGACTGCATTCTTCTTCTTAATGGACCTTTAATTGTGTATGTAAAGTCAATGGAGTTCCTTCTCTATTAACGGAACTGACGCCAATAAAAACAGGTAAGAGCGCGGCTGTCTTCGACCGTACCGAAGACTTCATACCTTTCGTGAATAGTTCTGATTTTACTTTCTGGTTGCTTATTTTTCCGACAGGGCAGGAATATGATGTATTGTGGAACGATTTTCCGTCATCCCTTGTCAAGTTTGGTTTGGAGACAAACCGGTTTCGGCTAGTATGCGCCATCTTCAATGTCTTTTTTCGTTCGAACGGTTTGTCTCCAAACTAAACTTGACAAGGGATGACGGAAAATCGTTCCACAATACATCAGGTCTGATTTTGTTTGATTTACATATATTTTGACCTTGCCAGTTCATAGTAATATCCTTTAGATCCATAAGGGTACAAACACAGCAAATTTTCAAGTCCTTATCTGTTTAAATGGAGTAGCTATATTTCAAAATGTCTATATCTGAACAATCAATTGTATGGCAGCTATGCTTCGATCTTGAAAAATTTCGGAGACAATAGTCCATATGGGTACAAATACCTCAAAGTTTCATGTCCTTACCTCTTGAAATGCAGAAGCTATAGCCCAAAATATCCATATCTGAACAATCGGTTGTATGGCAGCTATATGTTTTAGTGGTCCGATTCAGCCGATTCTGACAAATGATCAGCCTCTCCTAAAAATGCACTCACACTGCGAATTTCATGAACATATCTTGAAAACTGAGGGCCTCCACACAGAAAGACGGACAGACAGACAGACGGACAGACGGACATGGCTTAATCGACTCAGCTCGTGATTCTGCTCATATCGGTATATATTTTAGTGGGTCTTTCAAGATTTTTATTTAGGCACAAAGTTATTATACCATTTCATTTTCATGAAAGATATAAAAATAGCAAAAAAAAAAAAAATGGGCAGTATTCTTCTGCTTTTCCAACACTTCCACAAACAATCTTTAGTCAATATAGACATTGAAATTAAATTAATTTTACTGCAATTGACCGTAGATAATCTCCAATTAAACCATACACTGTGCACCGCTGGCGACACAAGCCAATACTACTAAACACAAGCGCATTTCACCGCTTGCGCGTGTCAGCTATTTAACTAACTATTTGGCATTTTTAACACATTATCAAAGCGCCAACGTGAATATTCCCAGTAGATTATCTAAATTACCTGTGAATAAACGTAAATTTTGCACAATCATTAAAACGCCTTCTTGGCGCCGCCGATCAATTAAAATCGCTTCCAATCAACACGAAAACCACCGCCAGCAAACAAGCAAAGAAAAAACAACAGCAACAACAAAAATAAAACAAAAAGAACAACAAAACCAACGCAAAATTCCAAACTATACTCTCCTACGTGTGTGTGTGTGGTCGTCGTTACACGCGATGCCATCTCACTTTCAATTGCCAGCCATAAAAATTAAGCTAATAAAAAACTTCCTATGATTTGAGATGCCTTCGTGGCTTATTTGCTATGGGCGAGCCAACCAACAGCATTCTAAGCATTGTTTTGATTTTTGTTGTCGCAGATTTTTTGCTACTCTACGTGCACTGCAAATAAAATAGGAAATATGCGACTAAAAATAGAATTTCGAAATAAAATTAACCGCAAAGAAAAACAATTGGTTTTTATTTTTTTTTATTTATTTTTTTAGAAACTAGAAAAAAACTTTTTTAAGCATGGATGTAACTAGGGACACGAATTTCGATACGATACGATACCAAATCGATATTTTTTGCATTTGATACCGATACTTTTTACTCGATTCTTTTGCAACGATATTTTTTGGTATCGAGTACTTCAACCACGGTATCGAACAAATGAGTACATTGAGTAATGGAAAATTAAAATTGTGTCATATTTGTCCAAAAAATTGTGCAACGCAAAATAGTGCCGAAAATCGGTCGAGTGTGCAGAAGTGACAAGCTGCTTCCTAAAGAGCCGAAAAATGCACAAGCACGAGTAATTTTGCATTACTGGTACATATCGAAAAATAGGTCTGATCCACGTGCTGAAATAATTGCAGGTTTGGGCTTTCGTAAGGTTTTTTGTAAGAAGTTGTATGAAGTTACCGAAATCTGTTTATTGATTTTTACATTAAACGAGGCGCACACTTACCACTGAAACTTGCGAACAATTTGCAATTACCATACGATAATTTGACGTTGCAAATAAAAAATCGTCATTTCAGCGAAAAAATTGTCAATATCTTTTTTCTTTCTTACTTTACTAAAAATACGGTATAAACAAAAAAAATGTCTATTTTCCATTAATGCCCATATGACACTACGTTTTTTCCTGATATTCTACAAGGTTTTTTGTGTGGAAGAGGTTGTGAAATACAGTTTTGTGTTGGCGCAAGGGAGTAAGCTATACTTTTTGGTTGCTTGTTTTTCCGACAGGGTAGGAATATGATGTATTGTGGAACGATCCTCCGTCATCCCTTGTCAAGTTTGGTTTGGAGACAAACCGGTTTCGGCTAATATACACAGAACGAAAAAAGACACTGAAGATGGCGTATATTAGCCGAAACCGGTTTGTCTCCAAACCAAACTTGACAAGGGATGACGGAGGATCGTTCCACAATACATCGGAGTAAGCTATGTTGGAAAAAAACCAACGAAATGCCATCTAGGCGGTTAAAAACCAATGAGCCAGCTTGTATTTCGATAGGTTTTTTGACATTCGGCACTTTTTTCTGACAATTGTTTCAATTTGACAGCTATAAAATAAATTATTTTTAAAATATAAAATATATGTAAATACATATTTAAAATTTGCATCTTGTAAGCTTCTGCTTTGGCCGTAAGGGGAAAGAAGAAGTCCGGTAGAATAATCATACTGCGCAATGGCTTCTCTTTATAAAATGGAATGCACATCTATTCTGCCCTTGAGTTTCATCTTTTTTTTTTTTGTTTCGATAATTTAAATTCAAATTTCCAAAAAAATTCAATGATGGATACATATAATCTCAATGAAAATGAATTGTTAATGTTATTTAAGATGTTTATTTTTCAAAATACTAAATATTTTGCAAATATCTTTTACAACTGTGATTGCATTCAATACACCTGTTGTTTTGTAAAAGCTGTTGGCTTGTAAAAAATGTTTTCAAGAACTTAATAAACTTCTATATTTTTTTTAATCAGCTTGAACTATTCTTATGAGTTGGAAAAGGATTTACGTCAAAATCAAAGTTTGAAACCAGCCATGGCATACTATGCCATGGAATTACCACTAATAAAGCGATATGCGTGTGCCTCAGTATGCAGTTTTCTTGCGTTTTTGGTAACTTTCTAGAAGACGGTGCAACTTTAAACCGTTTTAATAAATATCTTTTAAATGTGGAAAAATCTTTTATCTCCGCTTTCGAATTCATAATCTAGAGGTCAGAACGCGTCGATTGGTACGTCTTTTAACTATTTTAGAGGAAATTTTAAGGTTGCACCTTCTAGAAAATTATCGCTTTCGATACCGATACTTTGAGTATCGAGTAGTTTAGTTTCGATATTATCGGGTTCGCGATTCTTTTTAACCGATATTTTAGATGAGTACCAGATCGATGCTTTTGATTCGATATCGTGTCCCTAGATGTAACAATTCGTTTTAAAAATAGAAAGATAAATAATATACATAGATGGAATAGTAATTTATGTATACCCAGCTGAGAGTTTGTTTTTTGGTAAGATATTAATTTTTAAGAGTAAATTAAAGTTGAAAGTGTAATTGAAAGTTAAATTGGCATTGAAATTCAGAAATTGAGAAATTGCCATGGAAATTAAAATTGAAATTGAAAGTGAAATTGAAAGTGAAATTGAAATTCAGAAATTGAATTGAAAGTTAAATTAGCATTGAAATTCAAAAACAGAGAAATTCACATGGAAATTAAAATTGAAATTTAAAGTGAAAGTGAAATTCAGAAATTGAGCTGAAAGTGGAATTTAAGATGCAAGTGAAATACAGAAATTGAGAAATTGCAATTGCAACTGAAAATTAAATTAGAAGTAAAGTTGAAAGTGAAATTGAATTGAAAGGGGAATTGAAAATGAAATTGAAAGGAAAAGGAAATTTAGTTAAAAGTGTAATTTAAAAAGAAACTAAAGGTGGAATTAAAAATGAAATTGAATTGAAGTGGAATTGAAAGTGAAATTCAGACTGAATTGAAAGTGGAATTGAAAGAGAAACTGATTTGAAAGTTGAACTGAAAATGAATTGAAAGTGGAATCGAAAGTGAAATTGAAATTGATAGTGAATTGAAAGTAGAATTGAAAGTGAAATTGAAGTGGAAGTGGAACTTATAATGAAGGCAAATTGAAAGTAAAATTGAATTCACAGAGGGATCTAAAGTGAAATTGCATCTAAAGTGGAATTGAATGTGGAAATGAAAGCTAAGTTGGAATTGAAAGTGAAATTGAATTGAAAGTGGAATTGAAAGTAGAATTGAAAGAGAAATTGTTTGAAAGTGGAACTGAAAATTAAATTGAACTGAAAGTGCAATCGGAAGTTAAGTTGAAAGTGAAATTGAACTGAAAGTGGAATCGAAAGTGAAATCTAAGTGAAATGGAAGTGATAATGAAATCAAATTGAAAGTTAAATTGAACTCACAGAGGGATCTAAAATGAAATTGCATTGCAATTGGAATTGAAAGTGGAACTTAAAGTGAAATTGATTTGAAAGTGGTTTTGAAGTGGAATTGAATTGAAAGTGAAATTCAATGGAAAGTGAAGTTTAATTGAAAGTGGAATTGAATTTAAAGTAGAATTAAAATTGATATTTAGAAAGTGAAATTTAAATTAAAATTATTCAAAATTTGTTAAATTTCAATGGAAATTAAATTAAAAATTAAATTAAAATTAAATTTGAAATTGAAATTCAGAAATCGAAAGTGAAATTTAAATTAAGATTAAAATTCAAAAATCCATAAATTTCAATGGAAATTAAATTAAAGATGAAATTAAAATTAAAATTGAAATTGAAATTCAGAAATCGAAAGTGAAATTTAAATTAAGATTAAAATTCAAAAATTCATAAATTTCAATGGAAATTGAAATTGAAACTGAAATTGGAACTGAAATTGAAAATGAAAATTAAATTGAAATTCAAACGGAAATGTTGAATTGATAAAATTGAAATTCAGAAAGTGAAATTTAAATTAAGATTGAAATTTAAAAATTGATAAATTGCAATTGTAATTGAAACAGAAATTGAAATACAGAAATCGAAAGTCAAATTTAAATTAAGATTTAATTTAAAAAATTGATAAGTTGCACTTGAAATTGAAATTGAAATCGAAGCGTTGAAATCGAGGTTGAAATTAGTCAAATAAAATTGAAAACAACAGCTTATTTTTCAACTAGCGCTGCGTGCAGTTGGGTATAGGAACAAACATATCGCAATGTAAATCATAAAGTTACATAAATAAAAATTTTTTGAAATCGGGTTTTGCCATAAACCGGTACACAGAACATATCTCTAGCGAATGCCAAAAAAAAATTCAATTGGTGTCTCTTTTAACTAAAAAAAATAGCCATTATTCGTGACCTTTTGTCATATAATTGCTTGTAAAGAAAAAAATTTTTCGGCTCTGCTGAAAATTTTTTAATTTTGAGTTGTGTCACTTTGTGAATTAGGGTGCGATATGTGTACATAGAACAAAATTATGTACATACATACATCTACATTTTGCTGGCGTTTGGGGGTTGGTTCAACTTTTATTGCTGCTCTAACTTTTTATAATTTTTTGCTTGATTTTATTGGTATTTTCTTCAAGTAAACACAAAAAGCTGTGTTGTTGCAAAATTTCATAATACCTACTTTGTTTTTTTTTTTGTTTTTGTTTTGCTAACGTTTTCTACTTTCATTGGCTGCGGTCGTTAACTACATATTCAATTCGTATTCAATGCCGGCAACGCTGCAAATATAATTTTTTTAATTACTCAATTTATATCTTCACAGCGATTTTTTGCGCTATGAATAGCGTAGAAGTAAATAAATAAAATTTGCACATTAAAAATTGTTGTTTGTTTTGATTTGAACATTTTTTATGTATAAATTATGATCGAGTATAAGTTTTCGGTGTGGAATGTTGCTTTATTTCGCTATTAAAAAAAATACTACTTTATTATTTTAATATTTTTAAGCTTGACATTAAACTTGACATTTGCTGTGGTTTCAAGGAAAGAAACAAGAATAGAGAAAAGAGAAAAGAGCGGTAGAGCGATAGAGCTGGCTGCTTTGCTTAGCAATATAATGTTTTTAACGTATTTTATATGTTCCAGTAAGTTAATGCTTATTTCTCCTGGCATATTAACCAGCATTTTTCGCTATTATTTATCTCAAAACTTCATCTTATAAATAAATTGTGTGTCTTCTAATGATCACTCCTTGTGAACTAGTGGAGATCTAACTACAATTGAGCTAGTGCCTCTTTGAGACCTTTTCACTGGTTCTAAACCAGAAATTTTGTTCACTATTTATTGTTTTCATTGTAGTGTTATATACATTTGTGCATACATATGTATAGTACATACATACAGCACATGAAATCAGTAAATTCCCAATCCGTCGACATGTATAGATCAATTGTGTTGACAATTAGACACTTATAAACGACATTTGGAGGTGCGGATTCAAATCCATAAAAAATGAGCTAACACTTAATAAAAATCTGTTGTTTTTTTTTTTTATTTGCATAAAGCGATGTGTATGTGTGTGTGTTTGTTTGCCATGAACTTCATTTAAGTGTTTTTTTGTACAACACACACAAATGCACACAAAAAAAAAATGTTAAAAAGGCGTGTGCTGGCAGTCAAGGTTTTGACTTTGAAAACAGCTTAAGCGGCTTAAGTGTTGATGGCTTGGCTTCAAAATACTTAAAAGTACACAAGTACATCTAATTTGGTTATTTATTTACATACATATAGATAGTATTTGTTTTTGTTATGGCTATTTGCTGTTGTTGGTTTCAAATTGTTCGTGGCCATTTCGCATTAACAATGCTTAACTAATAAATAAATGTAAATGTAGTTATAGTAATTTTGATATGTACAACAAAAATCAGCAATGCAACATCTGGATACATATACACACAAATTTATTTATATACTCAAATAAGTATATCTGTTATAAAATTGAAAGCTTTCGGCGCGTACCTTAATCTAACGCTTGTAGTTCAGCTTCCATAGACAGTCTGGCATTTTGCATTTGTTTCTTTGTTTGTTTTTGTTTTTGATATTTCAGCGTAAAACACTTCAGTTCAATGTTATTTAAACACATCAATAACTACTTAAATATTAACAATTATTTTTCTAACAACGCTTCCCCACGGCAACCACACAAACCGCTCCCATAAAACTCGCTGGCAAAGCAATGTGCGCTCAATTGAAGAGATGTAACCCACCCTACAATATGCATATACCCTACTGGCTCACAATTGTTGTAATGCTCATAAAAAATGATTGTCATATATGTACCTATTTTCCAAGTCTGATAACTTGCTGTTGAGCACTCTAGTTTACGTAAGCTTAAGATTTTTAGAAGATTTGTTGCTTTAAAGAAAATTACACCTTGCTTTGAATGCAGAATTTTGCGAGTTTGCAATGCTCTCTAGGCTCCGGTTTACAATGCTTTCTAGTAACGGGAAATACTATGCCTAGCTAAGGCATCTACATATGTAAGTCATTGTTTGACCAATTCTAGGCACTGATGGCGGAAATGTTGCAGAGTGACAACAAAGCATCAGTTTCATGGCAAGCCACACACGCGCTTGGCTATGCATTGGTTCTTGTTTTTTGTAGAGCATGAGTTAATGTATGTCAATTGCAAGTCTGCAGTGCAATTTAGGCATTATCAAGAGTTATTACTTAGTAGTTGATTTTCGCATTGTATTATGAATGAAGTATGATTATCGCGGCCGATCATGTGGCCGCTGTGGTGCAGTGGGTAAAGTGCTCGCCTACTATACCAGAGGTCTCGGGTTCAAACCCCAGTCCGGACAAACACCAAAAACATTTTTCTAATTAGTAAAAATCCAATTATTGGCTTTTTTAAGAGCAGCGGTCACCTCTCGGCAGCGGGCGGCATACCCTCCGAGTGTATTTCTGCCATGAAAAAGCTTCTCACAAAAATTGCATTCGCCGTTCGGAGCCGGCATAAAACTGTAGGTCCACCCAATTAGTGGGAAAAAACAAAAGGAGCACACCTCGAATTGGGAGAGAAGCTCGGCCATAAAACTCGTCAGAGTTATAATAGCGCCATTGTATTATTATATTATTATGATTATCGCGGTCTTGCAGTTCTGATATGGTCTCCCATTTGGAAACACCATTGCGTATCTTTGTCAGAACTAATTGCGATTTAATACAATTGCGGGAGTTGTAAATGTCTTCTGTAATCAGTCAGTTGCACTAGTTCCATCCTAGCTTTGGCTGGCAGATCAGACCTAACATTTCCCCCCATTTTCAAGTAGATGACAACGCCTCCACTCGCACAAAGTTCATCTATCTTGGCACTGCATTTCAGCGCGTACAGAGAAATGTCTACAAGTTATCGCAGCTGCAGTCGCATTAATTGCTGCTTGCCTTCACCACTTTGAAGGCAGCCTGAAAGGTGCTAAAGTAGACCGAGAGTCGAAAGGACCATTGTACTCCCAAATAAAGGTAAAATTGTTCAGCATGCATCCTTTCGTTCTCTAAAGAAATTAAACGTTTTTTCCCCCATTTGAGTTGCTTTATCATTACCGGCACATTAGACCTCACTCGTCCATTCGCTCAGTGTTCATTTACCTGCGACCTGCACTTCGACGCGCATAGAGAAGTGCCTAGAGAGTTGTCGCAGATGCAGACGCTTCAATTGTTGTTTGGCTTTCGATGAAGCTGTTCAACCGGGGGTAATAAGTGATTAGATCAGCTGCTCACTTCAACGCTTGGAAGGCAGTATAGATTCCAGCCTTCTACACTGAGAGAAAAAAAAAATATGGAGGGGTCAAAGAAATTGTTTACCTATTTTGAACACTACTTTCTTTGTTTTGAGTAAATTTTCCTTAAAACATGTTAAAAGGTTTATAAAATATTGTTGTTACATGCGTTACCATGGTTTCATATACTTGTTTTGAAAAAATTCATACATTAAAATAATGAAAAATTCTTTAAGCGCCATTCCATTCCCAACTTTCCTTGTTTTGAAGACTTGATTTCTTTAATTTTGAGAAATTAAATTCCCATACAAATCCCCATGGCAACGAATTTGTTTGAATGTTTTTTTATGTTTTTTCCACATTTTTGAGAAAATTTACACAAAACAAAGAAAATTTTGTATTGGGACGCGTGTTTAAAATAAGGAAAATTATGTCTTTGATCGAGAGAAATTTTTTTTTTTGAGTGTAAAATATATATATATATATAATACTACAGTAGTCTAAGAGTCTAATGCCTCAGACACACATGTGGTATGAATATTATAATATCAATACTATGATTTGGCTATACTATGAAAATTTTCAATTAAACTACAATATGATGATGACACATATGTGGTATAGATCGCAATATTATTACTATGCTACGATGTGTGTCTCTAGCATAAACATAGTACGGCAAAATTTTGAGAGAGTTTGTGTTGGTGAGCGCAGACCGATTTACGATACATTGTTTAGAATGTGTGTGATGCTTCTCATTTTCCCGTGCGGGGCAGTTTTGCCGGTGCCTAGTCTAAAGGACTATTGTATCACCAAGCTAAGGGCAGAATACTGCAGTAGCCATATCTTTGTTCCGTAAAGAAATTAAGCGTATTTGCTCTGAACTGACTTGCTTTGTTATAAGGTGAGCTACTTTGAGACTAGTTTGTGGATTAATGTAGTTTGGGTTGCCGTATCTGTAGCTAAATGGCCGTTGTCTAAATTCTGTTTTTACCCTGTGCCTTAACGTTGTCTTTTCAGCGCTCCCAACTGTATATGGAATATACATATATACAAAAATTTCTAATGGGTGTTTGTTGCTCTTTGCTTTTTAGCACAACTTGGTATTAAAAATATGAAAAATAAAAAAATTAAGAAATACCAATTAAAACAATAATAAAAAAATAATAAAAATATGACGCTGTGGTGCAGTGGGTAGAATGCTCGCCTGCTATGCCAGAGTTCTCGGGTTCAAACCACGGTCCGAGCGAAACACCAAAACAATTTTTCTAATTACTAAAAATCCAATTGTTGGGTTTTTTAAGAGCAGCGGTCACCTCTCGGCAGTGGGCGGCATACCCTCCGAGTGTATTTCTGCCATGAAAAAGCTTCTCACAAAAAATGCATTCGCCGTTCGGAGCCGGCATAAAACTGTAGGTCCACCCAATTAGTAGGAAAAACAAAAAAGTAGCACACCTCGAATTGGGAGAGAAGCTCGGCCATAAAACTCGTCAGAGTTATAATAGCGCCATTGTATTATTATTATATAATTTTAATAAAAAATATATTCTGCACATTTGCTCATATTTATGTACACGTGTGTTTTTGTTTATAAGCAATTGCATGTGCTTAAATGGCGGAGCCAAAATGTCTGTTGTTTGATTTCACACAAAGACATACACATATACACGTGCGCAAAGTCAAGCAAACTTAGTAAGTTTGTACGTGTATAATAATTATGTTTTTATATATGTACACCATATACACACACTATCTATATATATATATATATATATATATATATATATATATATATATATAGATATCGTCATTTAAACTTCATAAACACCTATGCCAAAATTGAGATTTGCCAAACTTTAACAGCTGACCCCCATCTCTCGTCTATACATACTATGAATTTGGTGTTTGGCAAGCTCGGAAGCTCTCTATATTTCCTCCAGTGTTCTTTTCAGCTCTGAAGTCGCAGAGTTGTGTGTTAGGAATTCAATTTTATTTTATTGGCACAAATGTCGTTTTGGCGGTTATGAAAGTCTCACTTAGGCGGCTATGAAGTTTAAACGGCGATATATGGGATTTATTTTTACGACTTTATGCCTCATTTGCTTTTCTATTCAATTCTGTAATGGTACATGCTATTTTTAAATCGTTTGTATTCGACCACCGCGCTTTCATCTGTTCAACTGTTAATTTTTTCATTTATTTTGCCTTTTTTTTGGGCAACGAAAACTGAAAAGTTGCCTATTTCGGCTTTAATTTGCGCTTATTGAAAAGTAACAAAAGATAAAAATCTCAATTTTTTTATTTTTTTGTTGCTCTTTTTTTGTTTTTTTTGTGCGAATCGACAATAGTTTTTGCTTAATCTATTTCACGCAACGCAACGCAACTCATCGCTTGTCTAGTTAACCATTTTTGTTTGTTTACATTGTTGTTGCTGTTGCTATTGGCGATCGCTTTTTGTTGACTATTTATTTGCGTTTTTTGTTTAAGTGTATGACTTTGCTTTTCTTTGTTTTTTTTTTTTTTGGTCTGATTGGGCGCGGTTTAAAAGCCGCTTAATTTGATTTCATTGTCGCGGCGGCTTAAGATTTCATTCGCCAGTTTTTTGTTGCTATTTTTTTATGTGTATAAATGATTAATTGTATTAGTTGTTGGATTTGTTATACATTAAATTTTTTGCCTGTCATATTTATTTTTGGATTTTACTTTGCTGCTTTTTTACTATTTTACGCTTTTTTACTGCTTTTTTTCTTGCTTTTATTTTTTCCTTTACTTTTTTTCTATTTTTTCTTCTTTCTTTTCTTCAAATTCTAATGACTTCATGCAAAATTGCGCTCAAACAAATTAATTTCTATTCAATGAATTTGTTTACTTTTAATCATTTATGTAAGTTTCTTTTAACTTCTTTTATAATTTTATTTTATTTTTATTTGTTGGCCCGCCTTTGATTTTCTTAAATAAATATTTACATTTTATTAATTTTTAAATAAATATTCAATATTTGTTGCTTAATTTAATTCCTGTTTTTCTTCTAAAATATTGCGCCATTTCTTATGCATAAATCGTTTATGTGTATATTTCTTTTGTATTATACATAAAGCCAGATGCATGTATGTATGTATGTATGTATATTTGTGTTTTGCTTGCTTAAATTATTTTGACATTTATTACTGAATTTGCGGTTTTGGTAGTTAATTTTGGACACGCGTTGCTTGTTTTTGCTCGCCAAATTGGTTTAATATAAATGGCTAATTTTGTAGTTTTCTACTGCTTTTCTAACACCGACAAAAGCAAAAGACTTAAGACACGAACTCGCCGCTTGTGAAGTGTGTTAATTGAAAAACAGGCTACAAAAGTAAGAAGGGGCAAAAAACCGCTAAATCTTGTTTTTATATTTTTAATGCTATCTAGTACTTTGTTGCGACGCTTATAGTATTTGCTATGACTTAATTTATCGGTCTGAAATTCAGTTTTTTGCACCTTTTTGAGTGCAATTTTGTCGTTCAAAAATTATACTCAGCGCTTAAAGAGAGAGGAATTTGTATTCTTTATATATATTACGCTAAGCGATTTTTTGTACGCACCATAACTTTTACACCGTTATACCGATTTTGGAAAATGAGGTGCCAAATGAAACGGATTGACCTGTAGATGTGCAGAAAGGTTTAACTTTTTAAAAAGGGTTGCCACCTGTGTTTATGCTATAGTTTGTTTGATTTTCAAATTTGAGGTGCCATATGAAAGGGCTTGGCCTGGAGATTAGTAATTTATTATAATTTTTACAAAAAGGGTTACCGCCTTTTAAAAAATTCAATTAAACTCTAGAGTTTGTTTGATTTTTATATTTAAAGTGTCATATGAAAGGGCTTTGCCTGCCAATATAAAACATAGCTGGGGAATAATGATTAGTAATCCTAATGATTACTAATCGGATTAGAAACTTTTTTTTTTAATCCTAATTGATTAATTAGGATTACATGGCTATTCTAATCGACTACTTTTTGATTAGATTATAACTAATCAAAAATCTAATCACGATTAGTGACGATTGGCATATCTAATCAAAACTAATCAAAACTAATCAAAAATAAAATCGATTAGATTTCTCGACAAGTTTTGATTAGATTTGATTAGATCAACTATTTTGAAATATTTGCAATCGTGAAGTTACTACAGTACAAAGAGAAATTGAATAAGCTTTCCGATGAGCTGAATCTGTCTCCTTTTACATCAAGTGATTTTCAATATTTGGAGTCGTACAAGCTGCTAATGGAGCCTATTGCCCAAACTTTGGACTTTCTCCAAGGTTAAGCCAATGTGAAATATGGTTGTATTAATCCTGCGTTATTTTTTTTGAGTAATAAACCGCTAAAATTATCCAGAAAACCCGAAGTTTTGAGCAATGTTAGCTCAACAGCAGTACAATTAGAACATCAATTGAGAGAACGGTTTAAACCATACTTTACATTGGCTCCTGAGGGCTTTTTAAGAGCAGCGTCACCTCTCGGCAGTGGGCGGCATACCCTCCGAGTGTATTTCTGCCATGAAAAAGCTTCTCACAAAAAATTCATTCGCCGTTCGGAGCCGGCATAAAACTGTAGGTCCACCCAATTAGTAAGAAAAACAAAAAGCAGCACACCTCGAATTGGGAGAGAAGCTCGGCCATAAAACTCGCCAGAGTTATAATAGCGCCATTGTATTATATATGTGGGATTTTGGCTTACCAATGTTAAACGTGTCCTCGAATAGATGCTTCGATTATATTTATCGTTTTTTTAATTATTTAGTAAGCGTAGTTTTATTGATTTTTATGTATAAATGTATTGAATTACGATATTTAGTTAAAATTGAAAATTTATTTTTCACGTCGTCAAACTCACGTCTTTATTCTAACCGCGTTGCTTCTCAACTAAGGGCCGATTTCATAATCAAATTAAAAGTTCCTTTAAATTCTAAAGGAGCCTTTAATTTGCTGATCGATTTCATAAAGTCTTTTTGAAGATAAAAGCTCCTTCAAAGTTAAATACCCAAAAACGGGCATTTAAGTTATTTAAAGGTTCCCTTTGCCAGAAAAAATTTCATTTCTGCAGTCTGTCAAAATCAAATATCAAAAATTTATTAATATTTTTGAACCGATTTTGTTTGTTGTTTTGTTTGTTGAGTCCTATAATGCAATATTAATCTTCTTCCTCTTTTGTGAGGTTGGATGACCGCTTCTTTTTTTTCTGCACTGGGTTTCCAAATTATGCTTCTTTGTTCTTTTTCCTTTTTCAAACAAACAAAAAAAATAAAGAGTTTTTAGTGCTTAGCACGAAATTTTTATTTTAATTCAATTTTTAATTGTTGGGGTAAGTGGAAAAAAATTCAACAACTATTTACAGCGAAGGTTGAGTGTATAGCTATTTCACGAAAAACCATTTTCGATCATCAGCACTCTTTTCGGAAGTGGATGCACCGGGGATTGAACCCGAGTCCATTCCAACTTCAGCCGCAATGACCCAACGGATAAACACACTCGGCCATTGAGACTCTGTGCAAGCTGTTGGAATTTCCCCACTTTTGCCTTTTTCATTTTCAACATTAACGTTAGTGTGTATATGCTTTTGCATATATTCTCCACAAACGTGCTGAATTTTTTTTGTTGTAGGCAGTTCGCAATGAACATTGTTGTTGGTATTTTATTTTATGTATATACCAAACAACGTTAACAATTTTACTTGAAAGAGTTTTTAGTGCTTAGCACGAAATTTTTATTTTAATTCAATTTTTAATTGTTGGGGTAAGTGGAAAAAAATTCAACAACTATTTACAGCGAAGGTTGAGTGTATAGCTATTTCACGAAAAACCATTTTCGATCATCAGCACTCTTTTCGGAAGTGGATGCACCGGGGATTGAACCCGAGTCCATTCCAACTTCAGCCGCAATGACCCAACGGATAAACACACTCGGCCATTGAGACTCTGTGCAAGCTGTTGGAATTTCCCCACTTTTGCCTTTTTCATTTTCAACATTAACGTTAGTGTGTATATGCTTTTGCATATATTCTCCACAAACGTGCTGAATTTTTTTTGTTGTAGGCAGTATGGTATATACATAAAATAAAATACCAACAACAATGTTCATTGCGAACTGCCTACAACAAAAAAAATTCAGCACGTTTGTGGAGAATATATGAAAAAGCATATACACACTAACGTTAATGTTGAAAATGAAAAAGGCAAAAGTGGGGAAAATCCAACAGCTTGCACAGAGTCTCAATGGCCGAGTGTGTTTATCCGTTGGGTCATTGCGGCTGAAGTTGGAATGGACTCGGGTTCAATCCCCGGTGCATCCACTTCCGAAAAGAGTGCTGATGATCGAAAATGGTTTTTCGTGAAATAGCTATACACTCAACCTTCGCTGTAAATAATTGTTGAATTTTTTTCCACTTACCCCAACAAAAAAAAATAAAGCCACAATCAAAAAATGTATTTATTTTCAGAAAAAAACAAATGTCAAATTTCAATATTTTTAAATTTATGACAATCATTTGACGTTAAAGGAGCCTTTTAATATTATATTATTATGAAATCACTCCCACTTTAAAGATAATTTAAATGGCTCTTTAACTAAAAGGCTCCTTTAACAAAAGGAGCTTTAAGAATTTCATTATGAAATCGGCCCTTACTCCGTTTTCATTTGCTTCAAGTTTTTTCATATATAAAAAATGTTGTTTGTAGTTTTCTCGTTGGTTCTATAAAAATGTTGTTTGTTGATTTAGAAAAATGTTGTTTGTGGTTATTAACCCTTCACTTCCCACATATATTATACTTTATGAATTAAATGACAAAAAAAAAATATTTCAAAACAGTTGATCTAATCAAATTTAATCAAAACTAATCGAGAAATCCAATTGATTTTTATTTTTATTAGTTTTGATTAGTTTTGATTAGATTTGCTAATCGTCGCTAATCGCCATTAGATTTTTGATTAGCTCTAATCTAATCAATTAGTAATCAAAATATAAAGAATCAAAAAAAATCTAATGATTAGATTACTTAATTTTTCTAATCGTAATGATTTCTAATTCTAATCGAAGTTCCCCAGCTATGATATAAAAGCGATTTATTTAAAAATGAGCAATTTATTATAATTTTTACAAAAAGGGTTGCCACCTGTTCAAAAATTAATTTTTATGCTCCAGTTTGTTTTACTTTTAAATTTGCGGTGTTATATGAAAGGGCTTAACCTGAAAATTGGTAATTTATTATCATTTTTAGAAAAAGGGTTGCCACATTGTTTATTATTAATTTTTAAATTTGAAACGTCATCTGAAAGAGCTTGCCCCCGATAATAAAATTTAATTTTTACAAAACCGGTTGCCACCTATTTGAAAAATTTTGTTGACAGTCTATAGGAAAGGAAGGAAAGAAAAATAAAAGAAAAGAAAAGAAAAGAAAAGAAAAGAAAAGAAAAGAAAAGAAAAGAAAAGAAAAGAAAAGAAAAGAAAAGAAAAGAAAAGAAAAGAAAAGAAAAGAAAAGAAAAGAAAATTCGCCATTTCCGTTCCTTTCACTTTCCCCTTCTTTTATTTTCCTTTCCCTTCCATTAGATTCCTTCAAGTGAAGGAAAGTAAAGGAATCTAATGGAAGGGAAAGGAAAATAAAAGAAGGGGAAAGTGAAAGGAACGGAAATGGCGAAGGAAGAGGAAAGGAAAGGGGAAAATGTAAGTGGAAAGTGTACGGAAAGTAAAAAGAATAAAGGGGAAGGAAAAGCAAAAAGGACAGAAGAAGCGAAAAAGCAAGGAAACTGAAAAGAGAAAGAAGAGTCCGGAAAATGCAATTTTAGAGGTCGCTAGAGGTTTAGAATATTCTAGAAAATTATTCGACATAAAATTTAACTATGTCTTCTCGGAAAATCAGTACCATTAGCTATATGTTTTATTTTATACATATTTTATTATAGAAATATTATATAAGAAATATGGTCGTTCCACTCTCAAATCGTTCCGCTTTCAATTTAATTGGTCGAATTTTCGACCACGGTGATACTAGTTTTCCATATTTTTCTTTTCCGCAAAATATGTTTGCTTGTTTTTCTTCTTGTCACAATTACAAATACATGAGTTATGAAAGTTCCCAGCAAAGAGATTCATAAGCCTAAGCTGTTAAATTTGAATACGCTGGCAGCGCTTGTTGCTGTTATGCGCTCGGCTCCAAATCGCCCTTATCTTAAGCCTTTGTCCATACAAATTTTGTCGCTTAGAATTTTCAGGCATCGTTTCATAAGCCTTTAAATTTTCTGGAATAAACCTTAAATAAGGCGCAGATATTTCGGAGGATTCGTACAAAAACCCTTCCATAGCACACACCCACACACACATATACACAGACACAGGCATGCAATTTTAAACACTTCATCATATATATCACTGCAATTGTTATAGTAAGCTCGTAAATGTAGATATGTACATATGTATTGATTTGCTCATACTCAACAATTCTTTGTGCCGCAAAACAACAAAAAAAAGTCTTCACG
Organism: Urophora cardui; assembly: GCA_960531455.1. NCBI lineage: Eukaryota > Metazoa > Arthropoda > Insecta > Diptera > Tephritidae > Urophora > Urophora cardui. Next base: position 24,326,756 of record OY482674.1, on the reverse strand, counting down.
CAACAGCTCAAGGCAATGGCTATGGCAATGGCAACCAACATGCAGAGCAGATAAGCGCAATGGCACAATCATCATTCGTTCGCATTCTTCTGGCCAATTTTCAGGGTGGTCTTCAATTGCTTTGCAAACAATTTTGGTTGCGCCACCAATTGCAGCTCGTTTGGACCCTTTTTATGTAGACGTTGGTGCCCAATTGCCCAATTTTTGTCATTGTTATTGTTGTTGTTTTTGTTGCTGTTGTTCTGTTGGTGGTGGGCCATTTTGGCATTTTTCGTTTTCTCATGGCATGCATTTGGACTAACTACCGCCCTTTTGCAAATTACCTTTTTTATTGTTACCCACTCATGGCTGTGCGTTGCGGCTTTTGTATGTGTGTATGTATATACAGATGTGTGCGTGTTTGTGGGTGGTTGTATGTTCATTCGTTTTTAACATTTTCTTTTTTTTTTGGTCTTTTGTTTTCGAGTGCTGACCGCAATCACGAATTGCATTAAAAATGCAATTTTGGACGAACAAAGTTCACAGGCAAACTTGTGTATCCTCTCCATAGGCAAGAATGTTGTTGGCTGGCGTTTTGTTGATGCGCACGCGCATTCCCACAAGCCACGATTTTATATTTCAGCGCTTGCATCGTCGTGTTTTTTGCTGCGGCTGCGAGTTATTTGAGTCAATTGAGCTTGTTTTGGGTTTTTTGTATTTTTTATTTTTGTTTTTATTTGTGTGTTGTATAAGCGTTTTCTTTTGGATGTTTCGTTCTCCCTGCCTGCTCTTCCTCCTTTTTTCTTTTGTTTGTATTTTTTTGTTTTACTTCTGCTCCTCCTAGCTCTCGTCATAGCCCTCTGCAATGATGTTTCTCGCATTTTGTTAATTTTCTTTTATTTCATTTATTCTCAAGCACTGCCACGTTGTATGCCACATAGAAGAATTGAAAGTAATTTATTTCTTTATTGTTTTATGAACTTACAACAATGCAACCGATCACACACACACACAAAAGCTGCAGTAGTTGCAATAATTACATGCATACATACAATTTTATGTTCCAAGCAGACATGCTGACCATACAAAATGCCGTAAGGATAGACAAACTGGCGGATGGCGGATGGATGGATGAATGTGTCGACTGCTGCGGTGTTGTACTTCTTGTGATGCTCTGCCGTTTCGGCATGAGAAAAAAAGCAAAAATAATAACTAAAACAGCAAACACAATTGAGTGCGTGTTGTGTTGGAAATTTTGTGGCATTGTCATTGGTGATTTTTTGGGCTCAGTTCAGTAGGCCGGCGGGGGCCAGAGCAACTGCCAACTGCCAGCTGCAGCATGCAACTTCAAAGCCTCCGGACACAACTCCGTCTGCCAACAATGCAGCTGAATTATAAACAATAAAAGTAAAATTAAACCAAATGTCGGCAATAATGTGGCAAGCAAGTGACTGGGAAGCAATGACTTTGTTTGGCGAAGGATGCCAGCTATACATATTCATAGAGAGTGTTTCGACTGCATATGCCTATGTATAGCAGAGTTCGGATATTGAAAAAGTCGCACAGCAAAAACTCTTTACTATATAATTAAGGCAATACTTTATACTATTGTCACTGACAAGTGTTTAAGAGGGTCTTCAGAAAAAAGATGTAGAAAATCATAGAATACTCTAGCATACACTGATACCAGAAGTGTCTTTTAGTAAGTTGCGGGGTTTAAAAAGAGGGTGAAGTGGTCATATAACATATCTGCAACAACCAGCATCGAATGGACCAGAAATATGTAGTCTGAATTTCCCTTTTTTAGACTGCCACCCAAAGTCCAAACTACATGCATCCACCCAAAATTAGATGCTAAACGCCTGATAACTCTAGTTGGTTTTTTTTTTATTAGACGACCTTGAAAAGAACGCTCAACTTGCTAGAAATTAATTACAAGCACTCCACATTAGAGGGATTCAAGCGGATTCCAATTTTTGCAATTCATCAGCATAAGAGTTCGGTTGTGTTCAGCTAGTTACCGGTAGTTTACCGATAGAGTCCACATGGAATAGCCTCTGTATAAAAGATTACGATTGGTTAATATTTATGCTATTGCTTGATGTTTATGCTACAAGAACATATGTTCCAAAAACATAGATTCCAAAAATTATATTTTTCTATTCGTTCTTTTACAAAGCAACACTGCAATTGCAGGTTGACAAACAGCTAAGCACTTTCGTTCGACGCGCTTAACATAGCCCACTGGCTTAGTTTTTGTTGTTGCTTTCCATGTTATTCGCTAATCTAGCGTGTGTATTTTTCGAACTTGCGTGCAAAAGAATGTGGCTTCTGTTTACATAATAATAAAATGGCGCTATTATAACTCTGACAAGTTTTATGGCCGAGCTTTTCTCCCAATTTGAGTTGTGCTCCTTTCGTTTTCCTACTAATCGGGTGGACCTACAGTTTTATGCCGGCTCCGAACGGCGAATGCATTTTTTGTGAGAAGCTTTTTCATGGCAGAAATACACTCGGAGGGTATGCCGTTCACTACCGAGAGGCGACCGCTGCTCTTAAAAAACCCAATAATTGGATTTTTACTAATTAGAAAAATTTGTTTGGTGTTTGCTCGGCCTGGGTTCGAACCCGACACCTCTGGCATAGCAGGCGAGCATTCTACCAACTGCACTACAGCGGCTGTATCGTAAAAAAAGTTCGACCTTAAAATTACTATTTTTTAGGCTTTCTAAAAAAGGCGTCAAAATAACCTTATCGTTAGGGTGTTAGAGGGTTAAAATGTTCTAGAAAATTATTTACCATAAAATTTTACAAGGGGACTCCTAAGAAAAAATCTCTGTAAAATAAACCGAGAAGACAACAGAAAGTAAAAAACATACATTTATTGCTCGGAAAGTCTAATGTGTTTTATTTCGTTTTCTGTTGGGAAACTGTAATAATTTTTGACGACGTTTAACATATAAGTATTTATAAAAAAAAAAGGTAAAATAGGGTGGTTTAAACTAAGTACTTGGTGATAGTGACCTCGATGGCGCACATAGGATTAATACGATTATACAGTCCAAAAAAGTTTTATTTTTTGAAAATGTTTTTAAACAAGATATCATATGGAAGGGGCCGTAAGGTGGAATCTTTTTTGATCCCTATAAAGTGAGACGGCCTAACATACAAATGAGGTCGTTGTTTACGCAACCTATGCTGTATATATTACGTTCGTGCATTCGCATGCGGCTGTGACAAATTTCTGTAATTCTAAGCCGTCTTAAGTATGCGTTGTTCGAGTTCTTGAGCATGAGTGAGCAACTTATACTCTGGATTTTTCACATTGAAAATAAAGTAAAGGCACTCTCGCCACGATCCCCTTAGACACCAGCCACTCTACATATGTAAGAAGATGATACAACTCCCCGTAGTCAAACCCACCCAATTCCATCAACTCGCCTTCCCTCTCCCAACAAAGCTTAGACAGTCGTGCAAATCTATCTTTGTAACCAAAAAAAGCAAAATCAATCTCTGTCAACATTTGCTAACGAAATCGGGTATATAAAAAAAAATTTCCATAAAATGCAACAATAAAATGGGAGCGAACAAACACAAACACAAAAGCAAAAAACACCAAAAGCAATAAAATAAAAAATTAACAACAATTTAAGCGTAGCAGTTAAAGTGTAGCTCATCAGTGTCATTTGGATTTGCAATGAGAAGGTAAGGTATGTAAGCGTAGCGACAGCGACAGCGACATCGACATCAAGCGCAAAAACATATACCAACAATAACAACAGTAACAACAATAACGAAGCCAAGCACACACTTGCAGCAACGACCACAACAAAGTGGCTGGGTGACGCTTGAAGCCGTGTGCCACGCTATGTTTGTGCCACACCAAGCAAACCACCACTACAAAATCCCTGCCACCCAACCAACTCCTCAGCTATAGCTTTAGCTTTAGCTCAGCCATCCAACATGCAGCAGCCATTCTTCCTGCATACGTTCTTTGTGTTTATTGTATATGCATACACATCGCCCTAAGGAATGTGCGCATGCGCAATGTGAAATGCAAAATGTCTCAGCGCTTCACTTTGCTTTGCTTCGCTTTGATTTGAGTGCGCGCTTCGTTTGGCGTGTGGAATTTCCATTGTTTCATTTTCGCTGCTTTGCTGGCTGCTCACTGTGGGCTGCTGATCTTTGCGAAAATCGCTTGTGTTGTGCTGGACACATCGGACATAACAGCGAATGTGCAATGTGCATAAATTGTTGCCGTTGAATGCAACTAGCCTTTTAGCCTCCTTAGCTCCTCACAACTCCTTAGCTTTGTAGCTCTGAAAATCTTTAGTTAAGCAGCCTGGCATTCTGGATGCTTCGTTCCTTCCTTATGCATTCGTGTTCGAATGCGTGTATTATTTTTGTATGCTGCGCCACGAAGTTTGTGCCTTTTATTATTATCTACTTTATGTAGTGATTTTTATACTCAGCTGTACTAGTACACAGAGTATTATAATTTTGATTTCATAACGGTGGATTGTAACATAATGAAATAATCGAGATAGATATGGACTTATATATATCAAAATGATCAGGGTGAAAAGAGAAATCGATTGAGCCATGTCCGTCCGTCCGTCCGTCCGTCCGTCCGTCCGTCCGTCCGTCCGTCCGTCCGTACGCAGGATAACTCGCGTAAAAATTGAGATATTTTGATGAAATTTGAAATGCAAGTTGGTATCGAGACTGGGACGGTTGGTATTGAAAATGGGCGAAATCGGACCATGACCACGCCCACTTTTCCTATATAGAAAAAATCGGAAATTTGGTATCTCAGCCACTAATATAGCTAGAGTGATAAAATTTTACCCACGTATTGAGCTCAGGCCCTTATGAAGAAATTTGTTGAAGTTTTGGAAAATGGGCGGTGCCACGCCCACTTATTAAGGGTCAAACATTGAAAGTTTTATATGTCATAACTCAGAAACCGTTGAAGATATATCGATGAAATTTGGTATGCGTAATTTGCTTACCTAGACAAATGTTTTGGCGAAAAATTATCAAAATCGGTTGACGGCCACGCCCACTTTTATATATGGGAACTATAAAGGGGCCTAATAAAAACATTTTAAGCGATATCTCTGTCAAATATAAAGATCTATCACTGAAATTTTGTGGCAGGAGACCAACTAGGGAAATAAAACAAAAATTATAAAAATTTTGGAAAATGGGCGGTGCCACGCCCACTTATTAAGGGGCAAATATTGAAAGTTTTATAAGCCATAACTCAGAAACCGTTAAAGATATATCGATGAAATTTGGTACGCGTGATATATTTACTTAGCCAAATGTGTGGACGAAAGATTACCAAAATCGGTTGACGACCACGCCCACTTTTATATATGGGTATTATAAAGTGACCTAATAAAAACATTTTAAGCGATATCTCTGTCAAATATAAAGATCTATCACTGAAATTTTGTGACATGAGTTCTACAATAGACCGGAAACAAAAAATAAAAAAGTTTGGAAAATGGGCGTGGCACCGCCTCTTTTTATACAAAGGAATCTACGTGCCTATTACTCGACAAATAACTGAGATATTATGACGAAACTTGGTTTATACACTTTTATAACATGTGTTAGTTGGCCGCTGTGGTGCAGTGGGTAGAGTGCTCGCCTGCTATGCCAGAGGTCTCGGGTTCAAACCACGGTCCGAGCCAAACAAATTTTTCTAATTAGTAAAAATCCAATTATTGGGTTTTTTAAGAGCAGCGGTCACCTCTCGGCAGTGGGCGGCATACCCTCCGAGAGTATTTCTGCCATGAAAAAGCTTCTCACAAAAAATGCATTCGCCGTTCGGAGCCGGCATAAAACTGTAGGTCCACCCAATTAGTAGGAAAAAACAAAAAGGAGCACACCTCGAATTGGGAGAGAAGCTCGGGTAACTAAAAGTCATAGAGGGATGCAATTTTGCACTAACAATAATATTTATATGCTTATTTGGATGATTGATACAAATTTTGAAAATGGGCGTGGCTGCGCCCTGTTTATGCAGCACTCGTGTCATATAAAATACACCCTATATCGAACAAACGCAAACAAACAATGAAAGCATACAGCTGAGTATCTAATGTTCGATTCTACTCGAACTTAGGCTTCCTTACTTGTTGTTATTGCGGACGTTGTTATTGTTGTTGTTGTTGTTGGTTTTGTCGTTGCCGCTGTTTGTTTGTTGTGTGGATTCGTTGCAAGATTGACCACTAAATGTGCCGCATGTGTGGCATTTGGGCAATTAAAATTTTTCAAGTGTTTAGCTTTTGTTCTTCTTCGGCTGCTGCTGCTGTTGTGTTGCTTAAGCACGTTGCTTCTTTGCCTTGTTTCTTTTACCGTCTCTGCTTCTTCTACCGCCTCTTCTTCTGCTGTGTGCCTCCTCCAACTTCTTCTCTTCTCACTGTCTCACTTGTGTTTTTCATAGTTTTTTTTTTTTTTGTTTTGTAGTAGAAGTTGTTGCTGTTTTTGTCGTTGTTTCTATTCTTTGTTTTGCTTATTTTATAGCCAATTTATTTATGTGCTTTAATGCGTTGAATGAAAATTTATCTGCAATACAATCGAACTGCATACAAATCGAAACAATGTTAATTTCACTTAAATTGCATACATCGCAAATTTATTTAATGATCGATAAAAAAAAAACAAACAATACTTGCAAAAGTTTAATACAGAGCAAAGAATTTATTGCATGATTAAGCTCAAGGAATGTAGGTAGATATGCTTATACTTATGCATACATATTCGTATGTATATATGTATGTATGTATATATTTTTTTATATTTCTTTTCCAACAGAAAATTAAAACACAGGAACTAAGCGGAATTGATTTAAGAACAGCAAGTATGTATGTATGTAGTAGGCCTTCAGGAATTGACACTCACTATGGTGTGATACCAAAAAAGCCTCAAAATTCAGCAACTTGCTACAAAAAGTGTTACACTAGCAGAGCTGTAAGAATTTATAATCATTCATCTTAGCAATCAATGATTGTTCTACCATTTAATTTTAATTGAAATTTATTGAAGTTTTGTTATTGTAAAAAACTACAATCAACAGTCTAATGCAACCAAATTGAAATAAAACTTTTTTGCAATTTTTTATTTAAAAAATCTAGAATCAAATATAATTCACAATCAAATTGATTGCAAAAAATTTACTGAAATTCTTCGATTGTAAAAAAACTAATCAATCTACTGTAAATGAAATTTATGAATATTTTTGTTTGTTTTTTAAACTACAGTATATTGCAATGAAATTGAAACACAATTTTTTTGCAATTTTTTTTATTTTAAAAAGTTACAATCAAGAATAATTAAAATTACATTTATTGTAACCAAATTGTTTGCAAAAAATTTCTGAAATTTTTCGATTGTAGAAAAAGAATCAATCTATTGTAATTAAAATTTATTAAAGTTCTTGATTTTTGAAAATTACAATCAACAATAATTTAATTTTAATTAATAATCTATTGCAATCGAATTGATTGCTAATAACTTTATTTTAATTCTAAAAATTTACAATCAAGAATAATTTACGTTCGCTCTATTGCAGTTAAATTTATTGCAAATAAAATTTATTGCAATTTCTCGCTTAAAAAAATACGCAATCAACAATATTTTAAGCTACATATATTGCAATCAAATTGACTGCAAAAAAAATTCACTGTAATTTTTGATTTTAGAAATTTGCATCCGACAGTAGTTAAAATTTCATCTATTGCAATTAAAATTCGTTTAAATTTTTGGATTGAAAAAAAAAAAAAACACAATCACAATCAACAATCAACAATAAACATAACAATAAAACATATTTAAACATTTGATCAGCAAAAACATCACAATAATTTATGTTGCGATAATTTATTTCAATATTATTTTTAACAACAATCAACAATAATTTAAGTTCTATATTTATTCTAATTTTTTAGTGTAAAAACAAACAATCAATAATAATTTAAGTTACATCTGTTGCAATCAAATTGACTGCAATGAAATTTATTGTAATTATTTTATTTTAAAAATTTACAATCAAGATTAATTTACATTTTAAAATTTATTGCAATTTTTTTTATTGTAAAAAACTGCAATCAATAATAATTTAAGCTACATATATTGCAATCAAATTGACTGCAAAAAAATTCATTGTAATTTTTGATTTTAGATTAGTTAAAATTCGTTTAAGTTTTTTGATTGAAAAAAAAACACAATCACAATCAACAATGAGCAATAATTTATGTTGCGATAATTTATTTCAATTTTTTTTTTTAACCACAATCAACAATAATTTAAGTTCTATATATCGTAATCGATTTTATTCTAAATTTGTAGCGTAAAAAAAACAACAATCAATAATGATTTAAGTTACATCTGCTGCAATCAAATTGACTGCAATAAAATTTATTTTAATTATTTTATTTTAAAAATTTACAATCAAGATCAATTTACATTTCTTCTGTTGCATTTAAAATTTATTGTAAAAAACTATAATCAACAATAATTTAAGTTCCATATATTGCAATCAAATTGATTGCAAAAAAATATTATGTTTTTTATTTTAAAAATTTGCAATCAACAATAATTTACTTTCCATTTATCGCAATCAAATTTATTGTAATTTTTTGATTTTAAAATTTTGCAATCAACAAAATTATTTCGTACCATCTATTGCAATTAAAATTTATTGCTGTTTTTGATTATAAAAACCATAATCAGATTTTGAGTGAACTTTAATTGCAATAAAATTTTTGTAAATTATTGCAATTGTAATTTTTACAATCAAAAAATTTGGAATCAATTTGTTTTACAATGAAAGTCAAATGCTATATTATCCACTTCATCTGACTGCAATGCAGCACTAGCACTCTTTTATTGCTACTCTTGTGATTTTTGGAAATAAATTTGTAGTCACATACAGCTCCAAAGATTCTTTAGTGGATTTCAAACGGAACTAAAAGCAGTCTACTTCATAAGCTGGATATAGCAGTGGCGGATTAAAGGTTCAGAACGCCCTAGGCAGCCACTTTCTCGGCGCCCCTGTACCGACCATAAATGGCCATCATAATACTATAAATTTTAACTATCTAGTTGTTTTACACCCTAACAATCAAAATCTTTCCTCTTTATAATATTAGTGTAGATGTAGATATAGATGATGTAAAAGCTTAGATAATTTGTTAATCTCTACATATAATAGAATTGTAACAGATCGATGTCTGTACATTGCAGATATCGAGAAAAAAATGATTGGGGGAAGCATTATTAAGCCAGTAGAATCCAAATCAACCATTTTTAGAATTTTTGTCTGTCTGTCTGTCTGTCCGTATGTTTGTGGCCGTATCACTCAAAAAGTGCTGAATGGAATTGAACGAAACTTTTTTTTGTTGGATTGCTAGACGCTCAACTTAAAGTTTAAGGTATTATTTGTTTCGATATCTCGACCGGTTTCGGGGTTATCGGCCAATACGTGCACCAAAATGTGTTAGTACAATATGGGTATCAAACGAAAGGTGTTTATGAATGCTGCCATAAACCATTTGATTCATTTCAATACCTAAACTGGCTTCGGAGATATCTCATAAAATGTGAACCTTCTTAATCTCAAAATGCTTAATATAGCTATTTTGTTATAAGAAATAAAATAATGGCTACCTGGTAATGGACGTACAGAGTGCACTTATGTTATGGAGCGATAAATTCTCCTCATTGATAAATTGCGAGGGAGTCGTCGAACCCGATACCACAATCCCTGACGATGCAAAAGACATTCCACCACCCGACTATGATGAAGTGAGGACAGCTATACCCCGGGTCCAAAACAATAAAGCTCCTGGAAAAGACGGACTACCTGCCGAGCTGTTCAAACACGGACGCGAAGAGCTGGTTGAAAGCAGGCATAATCTTAGAGTTGAAATCCAGTCTTTTTTGTTGGTACTTATTATTTACCAACAGAGTTGAAAAATAGAAGAGAAATTATACGCATACGAAGTCGCGGGCAACAGCAAGTATTTAATTAATTAATTAAATTTATTGAAAAAATTTAAGTAAGTAGTAACAGAGCAAACAAAATTTAAAAAATTAAAAATCTTTGCGTCTACATTTTTGTTTCGCGAAATTGTCGATAACATCGTCGTAGTTTAATGACAGCAATAAGACAGATTCAATATTTAGTATTGCTAACGAATTTAATCTCTTATCTGTCATGGTTGAGCGAAGATAGTTTTTCACTCTTTTTAGGCAGGAAAAACTCCGCTCCCCACTGCAATTACTGACTGCCGTCGATACGCACATTCTTAAGGCTATGTCAATGTTGGGGTAAATTGTGTCAAGCTCTTTATTTCTCAGAACCTGTAATACCGCGTTCGTTGTTCGGGGCAGTTCTCCGTCTCGAGCTATCGTTGTTAAATAAGAACGTAGATGGATACATTCGTCAACAAAGCATTTTTCTAAATCATTGGAATACATTGTTACCAACGAACTTGCTCTATTTTGAACTTCTTCGGTGTTTAAATTCGTCAAATTGCATAAAAATGAAAATTTATTGCAAAAATTATTGTACGCTTTTCGTCTCTTTTCAAGTTCAACGACAATTCGGTCTATAATTACTAGATATACTGTCACTAGGAATGTTTCCCGACCCGATAATGAAGTAGTTATATCTTCAGCAGATTCATCTGCTGTGAGCTTTAGATAGGCGAGTGTGCAGACCAAAATTTTGGTTTGCACTCAAGTGTGCAGAAAATGGTTGCCAGAGTATGTAGTATATATTTATTTTCTCAATAGATCTCTACATATCGTAAGATTTATTGGCAAAGTGGAGATATTGGGTCGTATTAATAAACAAAAAGCAATTGCTATTTCTCAAATTTTTTGTAATTTGACAAAAATTTGTATGAAGAAACTTTCAAAATTTGAGAAAAAGGCTTGAAAAAGTAATTGCTTTTTTATTAATATAATCTAATATTTTGATAATCGCCAAAAAAGTCGCCATCGCCAATTTTCATAAATTGGTCGCCAAAGTTTTTAAAAAATCGCCAATTTGGCGACAAATCGCCAGTACTGGCAAGCCTGACGACGCAACAAACGCGCAATATTGCACAATATATCGATGCTTGTGCAATATAATCGATTTATCTATTATCGATCTATTATAGATCAGCTTTAATTCTTAATCGTCGATATGTTATTTTCTTTATTTGTTTAAAAATTCTGAGCTCGCGCCCCTTGTAACTACGCGCCCCTAGGCAAGTGCCTAGTTTGCCTTAGGGATAATTCGCCTCTGGGATATAGCACTACTTAAACCATTTAATTTACATCATTAAAAACATGTACGGCAGGCCTATCTCGTTATAAAATACTGCATTTATTCACTCTTGCATTATAGAAAGAAGATTTTCCGTATCTTACTAATATTATAAATGTGAATGTAGCGATGTTTGGATGTTTGGATGTCCAGACGTTTGCTTTTGTTCCTCAAAAACGTGAGAATGGCAAGACGGATTTTGTTGAAATTTGGCAGGCATACAGGTTATAGTCTGGAAGGAAGTATAGGCTATTTTTTGTTTTTAATTTTGGGGGTTCCGACCCTGCTAAGGACCGTTACTTTTCGTTATATTTTTATTCCATATAACTATGAGTATACTGGAACTATACTTATGATATTTCGCATATAGGTATAGATAGATCGTACAATATAGGTATCAAACGAAAGGGGAAGGTCCCAGGTTACATTTGGACTTCGATATATTTCGATAAATTGATCGATAACTGACCAAAACGATAACTAACCAAAACCTTAAACTTGCCCTACAATATGGGTATCAAACGAAAGGGGATGGCTCCAGGTTTCATTTGGACTTCGGCATATTTCGATAAATTTATCGATAACTGAGTTATCGGGGATTGCCCAAAAACCTTAACATTACCCTATAAAATGGGTATCAAACGAAAGGGGATAGCCCAAGGTTTTTTATTTGGATTTCTATATATTTCGATAAATTTATCGATAACTGAGTTATCGGTCAAAATGCGTTTCCCGAAAAACCTTAATATTACCCTACAATATGGGTATCAAACGAAAGGGGATGGTCCCAGGTTTCATTTGGACTTCGATATGCTTCGATAAATTTATCGATGATTGAGTTATCGGTGAAAATGTGATTGCCCAAAAACCTTAAAATTAACGAACAAGGGGAAGTTTTTTAGTCTATGGACACACGGTTGGTGCGACGGCATCAATTACGGTGCATTGCCCACCCGCAAAAACAAAAAATAAAAAAAAACAGGTAAGAATTTAAATATTTCCCTTACGTTTGTTCTTACAGCCTCTTCTATAACCATCTTTGGGCCTTTTCACATTACTCTGCACGACTTTTGTCTTCAATGAATCCATTAAGATGAATTTTTGTTAATACATATTCAAACCCATGAGTTTACATTTTTTTCTCTTTATGCTGGACTTCGACAAACTGAATGTTGAAAGGGGACTTCGTAGGTGCGGACAAGACCGCGGGTAAAGACTAGTACTTTATAATTTAGAAATCATGAAGAGCATTCTTTGGTCGTAAAAACACTCATAAAATGATTTTGAAATACCTAAAAAAAATTTCGCGCAAAAAATCATAAGATCACAACTCATAAACATTAGCCAACCCTCAAATTGGCCAAAAAATATCATGCCATCAATTTGTGTGCGTTTTTCCACAATATTTCACCGCTTGCTGAAAGTCTGCTGGTGGCCCAACTAACTAAACCGCGCCAAATTAAGACATAAAGAGCAAACAAATCAAAGTACTCAGTATCCAGTTGTCAGATCTTTTAAAATGAATGAGGTTTTTTCACGCATTCGCCCTCAATGCAAACGAAAATCGCAACAAAAGCAAAAGCAGTGCAGGTTTAATATACCAAATCTGAAATGCTGCTGCGCATGCGTAACGCCCCCTCAATAAAAAGCAATTCTTCCAAGTCAAGTTTTTGGCTAGTGAACAAAAATTCGTGTGCGTGTTTGTTTGCTGATTATTTGTTGGTGTTCCCCTCTTTTGTTTTTGTTTTTTTTTTGTTGGTGTTCCTTTTCTTTTCTTGGTTAGCCCTCGTGGCCGTTGATTGCTTTGGTGGCTGCCGTGTTCCGTTGCTGGTGTTCTCCTGCGCTGCGGCTGACGATATCATCTATGGGTGTTTCTCGCGCTTTGTGTGTTTTCGCATTGTTGTTATATATACATACATACAATGATATAATAAATATTAGTGGCATATCTTTTTTTATTTTTTTTTTTCTGTCGGTAGATGAAGAGTAGCTTCAATCTTTGCTCTTTTTTGTTGGTTTTGTTGTTTTTTTGTTGCTTATTTTGTGCTTCAAAGAACAAATCGCATTGTTTCGTGCGCGGCCACCCAAAAAGTTCAAGCTAAAATATAATATTGTCTGTGTGTGTGTGTGTTTGGTGAAGTTGAAATTGAGTATTTATCTTGTGCTCGACTTGTGCCTTACGGTGTTGACTGCTGCATAAATCATGGCGTGAAGTGTATTCGCCGCTTTGGAAGAGTTTATTGAATGGAAAAATTGGCATTATTGCTTGTTGGCTTTTTTATTATTAAATGTGTGTGTATGTATGTACTTCTAAGAAGAGTTCATTCTTAAAGCGGTGCAATTGCTTCCTGTTATAAACCGCTTTTTCTTCAAATACTGGAAAATTGGTCTGAAAGTATTTTGTTCCTTTAGGTCAACGGAAGTGCAACTGAAACTGTGTCTCGATGAAGGTATTAATTTTGCCGCAGAAAATATGAGCACCAACGCTTTATTCTAGAGTAACTGATTATTTGATTCAGTGAGTATGCTTTGATTCTAGATAAGAAACTGCCCGGAAAGCTCATGTCAAGTTGAAGGAAAACATGACACTGAAAGTTTTCGGATAGTGCAGAAGAAACTTTAGCAAGATCTGGAGTCTGAGACAAGCAATGGGCGATGTGAATTTACAAAGCTTTGGTCATACCAATTATCACGTAAGCCGCTGCTGTGTGGTGGCGTAGAACCATAGATAAGTCCACGGTTAATATGCTGAAGAGGGAGCAGGTTGCATTCGTTGATCCAAGAGGAGACTATGAAAACGATGAGTAGACTGCACCCCTTCGGGTTGTGGCACGACGACTGGAGCTCAGGGCACGGGAATTTTTTTTTAGCAGGCTGACAGTGCATTGACCATTGTTTCTGGCCTCAAATGACAAGCTGGTACCGAGAGTATCCTTTGGTTTCTGATACACTGTCGATTTTCCAAAAAGAGATCAATGGAAAGACTCAGAAACTCTACTGGGAGGATTGAACAAAATCATCTACACAGACAGATCAAAAGCAGAATATGGTACTGGATCCTGCTGGCAACTGGTGGCCAATCAGGCTGCATTGAAGGCACTGGAAGCTGTGCGAACCTCTTCAAAAAATTTTTTATGTGAATTTTATAGAGCTATTGGCCAGTTTTTAATTAAGAAAAATTGAAAAAAATTTTTTGGTAGAAGTTCAAAAATTGTTGATAAATGCAAGTTAAACCTGGGATACGTAGCAAAATGGAATAAACTTTGACTTATGTGGGTAGGCGAACACTGCTATGTTCAAGGTAGCGAAAAAATTTTAATGATTATTAATTAAAGCATGTTTTGTTGTTGTAACTATTTAATGATTAATTACGATTATTTTCACCTTTTTAATGATTAAAAGTTAATTAAATTATATAAAAAATAATAATTAATCGATTAATTTTAATTTTTTTAATTGCACAATTATTTAGATTATTTTCAATTGTTTTTAATTGCATGATTAACGCAATTACTTGATTATTTTCAATTATTTTTGATTTTTTTTAATTGCATGATTAATACAATTATATGATTATTTCAAATTATCTATGATTTTTTTAATTGCATGATTAATTAATTAATCGATTAATTATTTTTAATTTTTTGTTTCTTTTCAAATTTGTTTGTGAACAAAACATACATACATATATTCATACATACATATGCACGTGCATACATACATACATACATGTGGACAGACATAAGTTAGAAACATTCAAGAAGTGTAAAATACGCTCCGTATGATTATTAAAAAAAAAACCGGAAAATATTAAGTGCGAGTTAGAAACAACGCGTCGTAAACAAAAATCAGTCGATCCCGATCTGAAAATTGTGCGCGCATGTGATAAAACTTGCGATTAAGATAAGAAAAACATAAAAAATCTTTATTAAAACTACATATATGTAAAAACTTCGTGAAAATTTGACTGGAAGTGTTCAAGAAAGAGACAGCAAATTTACGCGAAAATAAGAGAATTTCTCAGTGTGTAACTAAAGCTGTTCTTGTCACGCAATAGCGAGACAGATGATGCAGCAGTAATCAGCTGATTTGCACTGCACACAGAGAGAAATAAAGAAGCAAATATAAGAACTATAACAGGGTGGTACACATGAAAAAAAATTTTGAATAAGTGGTAGAAGTGTAATAAGGTTATAAGGGATAGGTTATATTATTATTACAAATTGAATAAAATAAATTCATTGGATTTAAGAAAAAAAAAAAAAAAAAAAAAAAAAAAAAAAAAAAAAAAAAAAAAAAATAATAATATTCATCATTAGATACATATACATATATACATTTCTTATATACCCTATACAACCCATATACCCTATAAACATCCCGAAGGCGAGAGAATAACCCAAATTAGAACTAATACTAATACAATTATACTGATCGTCATTATTATTATTAATGCGGCAGTAATAATAATACATAATACATAATAATAAAATAATAATAAAAATAATAATAAAAAAAAAATAATAATAATAATAATAATAATAATAATAATAATAATAATAATAATAATAATAATAATAATAATAATAATAATAATAATAATAATAATAATAATAATAATAATAATAATAATAATAATAATAATAATAATAATAATAATAATAATAATAATAATAATAAAAATAAAAATAATAATAATAATAATAATAATAATAATAATAATAATAATAATAATAATAATAATAATAATAATAATAATAATAATAATAATAATAATAATAATAATAATAATAATAATAATAATAATAATAATAATAATAATAATAATAATAATAATAATAATAACAGTAATATAAATAATTAACAATAATACATAATATAATACTAATAGTAGTTATACCTATAATAATAATAATAGTTCTTTTGCCTGGTTGGTTCTAAGGGAGCTTTTTAATTAAACCTCCCTAAACAATTTATGTATGGATAGAACACCACCACCCGTGAGTGCGGGGTTAACTGAAAATGCTGAAGTCGACCCATTTGCGAAGCGGTCGAGACTAACACAGTCTCCCCCGCGGTCAGCTATCAACAATACAGCGATGCCCCTAAGTAAGAAAGACGGGGAGACATGTTCCCAAGAAGAGCTCAACGACGACGGTGATGCTTTCATTAGTCTCGGAAAGCTTATAAAAGAGCTGAACGAGATCGTAATGAGCGGAAAACGTTCTATAAACCAGAGCTTTAGAGAACTGGTAAAAGCGATTGCGGTCTCATACGACGAAGCGAGCGTCATACTAAATGAGACGATTGTGAAAGACACAAAGAAAGACACAAAGCAGTCTCAGACGACACCTTCACTGAAGCAGCAGCAGCAACAACGGGCAAAGCGGGGTAGGGAAAGGGCTTCTGGTGCTACACCATCCCCGGAAACGCTCCCAAAAAAGATGAGGGAGGTTCAAAGGACTACAGCCACCGACACCGAAGCTACCACGTTGAAAATGGCTAAGGAAATGGAACCAAGCAAAGAGGGGGCATGGACAAGAGTGGAAAAGCGAAAAGGTCTAAAATCTAAGGCCCAAAAGCCAAAGGCAGTGCGCCCTGATGCCATTATCATAAAGCGCACGGGCGAGTCTTCTTATGCCGACATTTTGAAGGCAGTTAAACAAGAGGACTCGCTGAAGGATATGAGCGCATTAGTCCGCAAGATAAGGAAGACGGGGAGCGGAGACCTCCTGTTCCAGCTCTCCAAGCAGTCGGAGACTGACACAGCGAAGCTGCAAGCAGCGGTAGAAAAGGTTCTCGCAGGAAAAGCAGAGGTAAAATCCTTGAAGGAAGAGTCGCTGTGCGAAATACGTGACATTGACGAGGTAACGACAAAGGAGGAAATCTGCGAGGCGTTAAGCAAAGAGCTGAATTCCTACGACGTGAAACCAATGTGCGTGCGCTCCATCAGGAAAGCCTATGGAGAAACGCAAACAGCCACTATTTCCTTACCAACGGAGGTAGTTAAGAAGCTATTGGTAAGCGGCAAAGTCCGGATCGGATGGGTTGTTTGCCGGATTAGGGCAAAAGTTCAGCCTAAACGGTGTTTTAAATGCCTCGACTATGGTCACATTTCGAAGAACTGTACCAGCAAAGGTGACTTTAGAAGTGCATGTTTTAAATGTGGTGCTGCAGGGCATGTAGCGAAAACATGTAACAATGTACCAAAGTGCTTATTATGCGTAAAAAGGGGAACTAGCAGATACGATCATCCTACAGGAGGAAATCAATGTCCTGCATACAAGGAAGCAATACAGAAGATGACACAGCGATGAGATTCCTCCAACTAAACTTAAATCATTGCGAAGCTGCACAAGATTTGCTAGCGCAATCTGTGCTTGAGCTGAAAGTAGATATTGCGCTACTGAGTGAGCCATATAAAGAAAAATCAGCAAACTGGATACAAAGTATTTGTAGCAAGACCGCAACTTGGTCCTGCGGACAACAGCCTTTACACGTGGAAGCCGTAATAAAAGAAAATGGATTCGTATGTGCGAAAGCCAGTGACATATATGTTTACAGCTGCTATATACCACCAAGCACTCCGCTAGACAGATTTGAAGAAATCGTCGAGAAAATAGCCATGGATGCAACTAACAGACCGCGCTTCATGATCGCGGGAGATTTCAATGCCTGGGCAATAGAATGGGGCTCAAAGCGGACTACTCCAAAAGGCAGAGCTCTGCTTGAAGCATTCGCTTGCTTAGATGTAGTCCTGCTAAACACAGGCAGTGAAAACACCTTTTCTAAAAACGGCCGCGGTTCCGTAATCGATATAACATTTGTTAGCTCCAACCTTTATAGGCTTTCCGATTGGAAAATCAGCGAATGTTACACTCAAAGTGACCACTCGGCGATATTAATAGATGTTACAATGAGCGAGGGAGAACGGCCAACTAAGAAACCCCGTGCAAAGTGTCAAGGCTGGAAAGTAAACACATTCGACCAAGAAGTATTCATGGAAATGTTCCCTAGAACTGAGCACAGCGGGCGTGCGAATGACATGGCTACTGCAATAATGAACGACTTACGGGCGGCTTGTGACACATCAATGTCACGGAAAATGAAATCCAGGCATCAATCTGCCACGTACTGGTGGAACGAAAATATAAGTTCACTACGAAAGGAGTGCATCAAAGCTCGAAGGAACTTTCAACGTTCAAGAGGTAGAGCTGATTTCGAGGAACTAAGAGCAAAATTCAAATCGGCTCGACGCTCCCTCAAAATGGCTATCAAGCAAAGCAAGCGTCAATGTTTTCTAGAACTTTGCGATGATGCAGAGAATAACCCGTGGGGGACCGCATACAAGATTGTGACTAAAAAATTAAAAACAGGCAGGGAGTCTACACCAACATGCCCTATGTTCCTGGAGCAAGTGGTAACAACTCTTTTTCCTGTCCAAAGGAAACTAGTTTCCTCTATTTCGAGTGACATAATGCAATCATTTGGAGAAGTAACGGACGAAGAAATTCTCCAGGCAGCCAACGGGCTCAAGGAGAGCAAGTCACCCGGACCAGATGCGATACCTAACAAAGTACTTAAAGTAGCATTTGAACATGCTACACCAGTGTTCACGAACCTGTTTAATTCGTGTCTAGCAGAAGGTACATTTCCAACGATATGGAAACACCAAAAATTGGTACTGCTACCTAAGCCTGGTAAAGATCCCACTGTACCATCTAGCTACAGGCCCATATGCCTACTCGACTCGGCAGGCAAAGTCCTAGAGAGAGTCATCTACAACCGCCTCGAAGGGGAAGTATTGGCATTAGGAGGCATATCTGAGAATCAGTTTGGCTTTAGGAAAGGAAGATCCACCGTTCACGCAGTGGAGGCGGTGAAAAAGGTAGCCCAAGACGCCATAAGTGGCACCCGATGGCTGTCAGGAACCAAAGAGTACTGTCTTATAGTAACACTGGACATAAAGAACGCATTCAATACTGCCAACTGGGCAAAAATACTAGATGCGCTTGATCGAATCGGAGTGCCAAAATACCTTACAAGGTTAATACGAAGTTACTTCGAAAATCGAACGCTAGAGTACGAAACGTCGGCCGGCACTAAGAAACTAAAGGTTACAGGCGGCGTTCCACAAGGTTCAGTGCTAGGCCCCCTGCTATGGAACATTATGTATGACGGCATTCTACGCCTTAGATTCCCGGAAGGTGTAAAAATATTTGGCTTTGCTGATGACATAGCCCTGGTTGTTACTGCTAAGCAACTAGACGATATACGCACAAAAACAAACGAAAGTATAAGCAGCGTGAAAAGATGGCTGGACAAAAATGGCTTGCAGCTAGCGGAGCAGAAGACAGAGTCAGTGCTGATATCAAGCAGGAAAAAAGTGGAGCACACTATAATAAGAAGCGGTAGTCACGATATCGTCACACTACAAGCAATAAAGTACCTGGGGATTATGATAGATCGAAGACTGTCGTTTAAAAATCATATTGAATACGCAAACGAAAAGGCATCAGCGACTGTGACAGCATTATCACGCATAATGCTGAACTCACGTGGTCCAAAGCAACGGCGGCGACAACTACTTGCGTGCGTCGTAAGGAGCCAAATTCTCTACGGCGCTCCTGTGTGGCACCACGCTATAGAACATCAGTCGTATTTTCGCTGCATCAAGTCGACTTACCGTCTGTGCGCGCTGAGAGTATGCTGTGCGTTTAAAACCGTATCGGATGAGGCCGCACTAGTAATTGCCAGTCTATACCCTATAGACATACTAGCAAAAGAAGCTGCAATTATTGCACAGAACGATGTCCAGCGTTCCAAGGCGAGAGAAGCCAGCATGCATAGCTGGCAGTTTAGATGGAGTAACTCCACGAAGGGACGCTGGACACATAGATGCATACCAGATTTGAAATGCTGGTTGGAACGAGCACACGGCGAAGTCGATTTCTACCTGACGCAGTTCCTATCTGGGCACGGTTGTTTCAAGGCCTATCTCTTTCGCTTTAAGCACGAGTCGAACCCAACGTGCGATCACTGCGGGGGGCAAGCAATAGAGGATGCATACCACGTATTCTTTGAGTGTGCGAGATTTTACGAATCTAGAAACAAACTCCGTAGAATATTTGGAGGTGACTATACACCTGAGTCGTTCGTGAAGCATATGCTAGAAAGCAAGGAAAAATGGACTGCAGCGAGTAACGTAATAGCAGACACCATGAAAACACTGAGAAGCCTAGAGAGAAGACGGCGAGCAAACGGCGACTAAATGAGCACTAATTGTGTCCTTCTAATCATAGGCACGTCTAACAATGACCACCTTGTGTGGAACGGATACGCACAGGAGCTCGGCCTCCTGCATCCGTTACTGATACGTACAGGAGCTAGTCCTCCTGCATCCGTTACGCGCGTGGTGCGGAGCTTTGGCCTCCGCAGACCACCTAACATTAACCACTTCGAGTGGAACGGATACGTACAGGAGCTCGGCCTCCTGCATCCGTTACGGATACGTACAGGAGCTAGGCCTCCTGCATCCGTCATCGCGTGTGGTGCGGATCTTTGGCCTCCGCAGACCACCTAATATTGTGAACTTTGAATGAAACGGATACGTACAGGAGCTCGGCCTCTTGCATCCGTTACGGATACGTACAGGAGCTAGGCCTCCTGCATCCGTCATCGCGTGTGGTGCGGATCTTTGGCCTCCGCAGACCACCTAATATTGTGAACTTTGAATGAAACGGATACGTACAGGAGCTCGGCCTCTTGCATCCGTTACGGATACGTACAGGAGCTAGGCCTCCTGCATCCGTCATCGCGTGTGGTGCGGAGCTTTGGCCTCCGCAGACCACCTAATATTGTGAACTTTGAATGAAACGAATGAAACGGATACGTACAGGAGCTCGGCCTCTTGCATCCGTTACGGATACGTACAGGAGCTAGGCCTCCTGCATCCGTCAATGCGCGTGGTACGGAGCTTTGGCCTCCGTAGACCACCTAACACTGACCACTTTTATAAAAATATATGGGTGAAGCCTTTTAAGGCAGACTGAGGGCAATAACGCGACCATTACGGACTGTGAGCCTAGTGCTCAACCCACCTCCCGACGGTAGCTTGACGGTAGTACCGGGGGGTTCGGTACGATGACAGTAGGAGGTTTAGTTCGGGTTAGAGTCCCACACTGACGGGGTAAAGGCTTTCGATGCTTCCTCCTCGTAAAAAAAAAAAAAAAAAAACATACATGTGCTGAGAGTATGCTGTGCGTTTAAACCCGTATCGGATGAGGCTGCACTAGTAATTGCCAGTCTATACTGCTGACGAAGTTCCTATCTCTACACGGTTGTTTCAAGGCCCATCTCTTCCGCTTTAAGCACGAGTCGAACCTAACGTGCGTTCACTGCGGGAGGCAAACAATAGACGATGCATACCACGTATTCTTTGAGTGTGCAAGATTTTACGAATCTAGAAACAAGTTCCGTAGAATATTTGGAGGAGACTATACACCTGAGTCGTTCGTGAAGCATATGCTAGAAAGCAAGCCAAAGTGGACTGCAGCGAGTGATGTAATAGCACACACCATGAAAACACTAAGAAGCCTAGAGAGAATACAGCGAGGCAGTGGCGACTAAATTAGCACTAATTGTATCCCTCTAATCATAGGCACCTCAAGTGGAACGGATACGTAAGTACAGGAGCTCGGCCTCCTGTATCCGTCATTGCGCGTGGTACGGAGCTTTGGCCTCCGCTGACCACGTAACAGTGACCACTTTTGTAAAAAATAAATGGGTGAAGCCTTTTAAGGCAGACTGAGGGCAATAACGCGACCATTACGGACTTTCGAGCCTGGTGCTCAACCCACCACCCAATGGTAGCCTGACGCCAGTACTGGGGCGTTCGGTACGATGACAGTAGAACGTTTAGTGCGCACTGAAAGGGTAAAGGCTTTCGATGCTTCCTCCTCGTTAAAAAAAAAATATATATATATATGTATACACATACATACATGTGCACATGCATACATACATACACACATTCATGCACACATACAAACACACATACATGTATATATGTACATACTTACACATACCTATTTTCAAAAATAATTTAAAATAATCATATTAAAGAAAATAATCGCACAATTGAAAATAATCGAGCAATTAAAAATAATCATACAATTAAAAAAATTTTGGCAATTAAAAATAATCAAACAATTAAAAATAATTGGGCAATTAAAAATAATCATGCGATTAAAAAAAATTATATGATTATATGATTATTTCCGATTATTTTTTTAATGGTTAGTAATCATGATTTTTTTTTACAATTTTTTTAATTTAATCGATTATTAATTGTCCGCTTAATGTAAGACAATTAAAATAATCATTAAAATTAAAAAATCCAAAAAAATTTATCATTATTAATTTTAATCGGAATTTAACAGGTCTGGATACAACCAATTGGGACAGCACATGGCCGCCATAGGTATCATAATAATAATAATAATAATAATAATAATAATAATAATAATAATAATAATAATAATAATAATTATAATAATAATAATAATAATAATAATAATAATAATAATAATAATAATAATAATAATAATAATAATAATAATAATAATAATAATAATAATAATAATAATAATAATAATAATAATAATAATAATAATAATAATAATAATAATAATAATAATAATAATAATAATAATAATAATAATAATAATAATAATAATAATAATAATAATAATAATAATAATAATAATAATAATAATAATAATAATAATAATAATAATAATAATAATAATAATAATAATAATAATAATAATAATAATAATAATAATAATAATAATAATAATAATAATAATAATAATAATAATAATAATAATAATAATAATAATAATAATAATAATAATAATAATAATAATAATAATAATAATAATAATAATAATAATAATAATAATAATAATAATAATAATAATAATAATAATAATAATAATAATAATAATAATAATAATAATAATAATAATAATAATAATAATAATAATAATAATAATAATAATAATAATAATAATAATAATAATAATAATAATAATAATAATAATAATAATAATAATAATAATAATAATAATAATAATAATAATAATAATAATAATAATAATAATAATAATAATAATAATAATAATAATAATAATAATAATAATAATAATAATAATAATAATAATAATAATAATAATAATAATAATAATAATAATAATAATAATAATAATAATAATAATAATAATAATAATAATAATAATAATAATAATAATAATAATAATAATAATAATAATAATAATAATAATAATAATAATAATAATAATAATAATAATAATAATAATAATAATAATAATAATAATAATAATAACCCACGCCCTCCAATCCCGCCCGACCGAACGAGAGGCGCACCCGCTTGACGTACGGATATTTTTTATTTACATAAAATGCCGAGGTGTTGAGTGGCAGGAGTTTGTTAAGCGTCGAGATCTTAAACTGCTCAGCTACAGAGAAATAAAATCATCAGCTGAGTATAGTACATTTGAAGTTAGTCTTGAGAATTACAACAGAATAATCGCTACTATGTGTTAAGATAAGACAGTATTTTTTCCCTTATAATGAAAAGCGAGTCCGAAATATCTAAAAAGCTGGAATAGGAATTAAAGCTCTTACATAAACCCCGGAAAGGTTCATTTAATTCAAAGTTTGATTTACACTGCTTTAAATAGATAGGGTTGAAGTGTCTTGTTGAACGAGAAGGAATGTTAAGCTTTATTTCAGCTAGCAAGAAAGGAGAAAGAATTAAGCCATTCAAGAGCTTAACGATAAATATTACCCCTAACACTTCTCACCGACTTGCAATAGTCGGAAGATTAAGGAGTTTTAAACGGCTAGTATACGGTGGAAGATTGTAACCAGAATCCCAAGGCAAATTTCTTAAAGCAAAAAGCAAAAACTGTTTTTGGACTGACTCTAAGCGATCAGAGTGAATCTGATAGTATGGATTCCAAACTATGGAACCATATTCCAATATAGGTCTTACTAAAGTTGTAAAGAGTGTTTTAGTTATGTATGGGTCGCTGAATTCCTTTGACCAACGTCTTACAAACGCTAAGACACCTCTTGCCTTATTTGCTGTAGCATATGAATGTTAAAACTAAGTTTGCAGTCCATTATTACTCCTAAATCCACAAACTCATTTACTTGTTCGAGACCTAAGCCATTTATTGCATAAGAAGCTGGCTGTACGGTTTTCCGGGAAAAGCGAATGAATTTACATTTATTGAGGTTAAGTGGCATTAAGTTAGTGTCACACCAAGAAACTAAGGAAATTAAATCTTCCTGAAGCAAAGTTCTATCATCAAATGAAGAGATTGATCTAAAAAGCTTTACGTCGTCCGCATACAATGAAATTTTTGAGTATTTAATTGTAGTAGTTATATCGTTAATAAATGGCAAAAAACAGAATCGGGCCAAGGTGACTGCCTTGAGGAACTCCTGAAGTAACATTAATAATAGACGAGTAGGCATTTTTGAAAATCACCCTTTGTGTTCTATTTAAAAGATATGAAGATATCCATTACAAAAGACTGGGCTGAAAGCCAAGAAGATCGAGAGCTCATTATGCCTATCCTGTCTGGAAGAGGAGGACGATGGCACACAGCATTTGCTCTGCCGCTGTCCGGTCTTCGCTATAATAAGATTGCGCGTTCTCGGGTCGGATGTGTTGATACCACTCGACAAACTTCGCAGATTTATTAAAGAATCTGAGAAGTTTGCAGAGATATCCTGATTCCAATGTGCCACCCTTCTCCCTTTCCCTAATCCTTTCTAAAGGCCTTAAGTGTAATGGGCAAATATGCCTGAGTGCTTGGGTGACCACAAATTTTTCCCAGTCTACCACCGATTGTTTAATTCTCCTATTCGAAAACCTTCGGTGGTGAGCTTCAGCAACGCTATTTTCTAATCCTTCCATTCTTGTCCATTACGGTAGTGATTATCTTCTTTAAAAAACTTAAAAAAACACTCTCTAGCATAACTTGCCTAAACCACTTGAAATTCCAATCATTCAATTCATTGTACTCGTATAATTCTTAACATTACAACTTGTTTTCTGCTCTGCACACATAAAACGCCATTTCCAATCATCAGCTTATCGCATTGACAAGCCATTTTGTACTTACAAGCCATTATCACCAGTTCCACTGATTTCAGCATGCGATAAGAGTTGCGCGTTTTAATGTGTTGCAATCAACTATAGCAACATGTATATAAACATTTATGTATATATGCGCGTGTAGCTGCATTTATAACGCAAGTAAAATGCTGCAGAGCTACATATGTAAGTGAATGTGAACGCTAGTTGGTTGGAATATTATACGGTCTGTTAGCCACCAGCCACCAACCACCAACAACATTTGCTCACCACAACTACATACAAATGCAAGTGTTTTTTATCTCTTGCACGCTTGAATTTATATCAGTGGAATCACATTTTAAGAAATCATTGCAACATGAAACAGAAGCAGTTACAATAACATAAAGAGTGGTAGCAACAACAACAACAACAAAACAAACAACAACAAAAAAGCATAAACTGCAGTGGCCAACAAACACAGCCGACCAGCGCCAAACAAAATCTAGCAAATGAACATGACACAACGCCACACACACACAACATTCAACCGATAATGATGTCATTTGGCATTTATTTACGAGCTCAATGGTCATTCAACATTTTTCTTGTTTGTGTTTTGTCTGCAGCTTATATTGTTTCTGTTATTGTTACTGTTTTTGTTGTTCAAAAAGCGATAAGCATCGCATCGCTAAACGAGCTCTAATTTACATTTATGAAGCTGTTATTGTTGCGCGCATAATGGGGGATCCTTTTCCAGAGCTATGTATTTATCCCTAAAAGAGAACATGCCATCGATAACGTTAATAAAAACGACAACAAAAGTAACAACAATACAACATCAACAAAACCAACAATAACAAGCAGCAAGCGGCCATAATAAAGCAACATTGTGTGGCAAAGCGAACCCACAAAAGCCCACCAGAGTCAACAAGAAAAGACCAAAAACAAAAAAGTCCATCGAACAGGCGGCGTACCTTTACATTGCAGCAGCCGCTCCAGCACTAACCGCTAACCGCACACTTCACTTCAACTGCCCGCAACACACTATATGTAAATGTGTGTTTATGTTAGTGTAATTGTGGCATGATGCTCTCGTTCTGATCATCTGCCGCGTGATAAGATCTGTGTAGTTTGTTACCGCTTTTATTGTTGTGTATGTGAATGCTGTTGTTGTTGTTGTAGTTGCTCACTGTATCCTTTTCATGCTACTATGCTTGCTTTGTTATCCCTTCTCACACTTTATTGTTGTTTATCTGTTTGTTTAACTGACCATGTTATCGATTTTGAGAAGCCAACAACAAGTGCATAAATTACGATAACGAACTCATCTGACAACCAACGGACAAGCAGCATCGGCGCTTAGGAAGCACCCATGGGATATCATGGGCAGCAGCGCTGAGGAAGCAATGATGATAGCCGGCAACAGCACTGAGCAATCATTGATGATGTCGGTCGGCAAGTGTCGCTCATCCTGAGCGGATTGAATTATTCAATTGCTCCGGGTGGCGTATGTAATTGGTGATCGGTTGTGAATTATATTTAGTAAGTATGTGGGATATGACATAATTTTCACTACTTTCAGCTGTAGATTGCACAAAAGCTTATCGTCTTTGCTGGTCGTGATAGCCAATTTATTTCGAACTAGAGTGCTGCCTACTGTCGAAATTCGACAGTTTTCTAGATGTTTTCTTATGACTAAGGTGCAACTATAGTTTTTGTATAATTGTTTGTTGTTATTGTCACTGTTACTATTTTATTATTGTTCCTGTTGATGCTGCTCCTTTTGTTGCTAATGTCACCGCTACTATTTTGTTGTTGTTGTTGGTGTTGTTGTCGTTACTCGTCTTCACAATTCTCCTACATATGAACTTCTATCTATCTATTTCTGCTCTTTTCTTTCCTCAATTTTTTTCCTACTTATTCTTTCTTATTCTTTCTTATCCTTCTTATTACTTGACTTTGTGTTGTGCTCAAAAGGATGCAACAACAACCACACGGCAATTTTCCAACGACGAATGTGGACGTATTTTCCAACCAATTTTCATGAAAATTGGCGCAGTTCTATTTGAGAGCAATACCTTTCTAATGGTGTTCTTAATTTTAAAATCGGTTCAGTAGTTTCGAAAGAGAAGATGGAACAACATTTATGTTAGCGTATTAATAATATAGAAGAATAGAAGATACCTCAATGAACTTTCTTAAAATAACTGTAAAAACCCGTATTGTTTTTGTTGTCGTTGCTACTTTTCTTCTTAATTCCTCTACGTAAATGAATTTTCTTAAAATAACGGTAAAAAACCTTACTGTTGTTGTTATCGTTGTTTCTAGTCTTCCTAATTGCTTCTTTCTATTTCTCGACGTTCCTTTTCCCCCTTTCTTTCCTACTTTTTCTTTTTTATTCTACTTATTCCGTCTATTTCTTTTTGTTATAGTGCTTCTTCTCATTGTCACTGCTAATATGTTGTTGTTGTTGTTGTTTGTAGATATTGTTTTTGTTTGTAGCTGTTGTTGTTGCTGTTATATTTGGTGTGGTGTTGTTGTTGTTACTCGTCCTACTAATTCTTCTAACTACATACATACATAGATACATATGTTCAATATATCGCCCGTTTTATGCAATAGGGATTTAACTCGAAATTTTCGATTTCTGGGATTTTGCCATATATTTCAATAACTGGGTAGTTTCTTTGAGTCTAGTCTTATAAAATACTCAAAAAGATAAAAATGGCGGAAATAAAAGTGATTTTGTAGTTAGCCGTAGAAGGAAACTATTTGAAATTATAAAACTTTATTTGCGTTTTCCCAAAAAAAAATTTTTTTGAGTTAAATCCCTATTGCATAAAACGTGCGATATGTACATAATTGTTTCATTTTATTTCTAGTTTATTTATTTATTATTTCTTATCCTACTTATTCCTTGCCATTACATTTTTTTTGTAGTATTTTTGCTACCTTTTTACGTTTCTACTTCTTTGAAACTACACACCACATCCAGCCAAACATGATCAGAATTGCATGATAAGTTTGGTGAAAACGCACAGTCAGGTACATATGCTTGGGCATTGACACAGCTCTGTTGTGTTCAAATGCATGCAACAACAACCACACGGGAATTTTCCAACGACTATTGTGGGCGCATTTTCCAACCAATTTTAATGAAAATTGGCGCAGTTCTATTTTTAGTTTTAAAATCGGTTCAGTAGTATCGACGGAGACGAAGGAACAAAATTTATGTTAGCGTATTAATAATATAGATACTTAAGTCATATGCAGTTAATTGGTTAGTCGGTTTGAGTGGCGAGTCACACTGACCTCAATTAAGGCTGCAACGCCGTTCAGATACCACGACTCGTAACTAAGTCAGTGGCAAATGAATGTAAGAGAGCATAAGCAGTTCGAAAACCCGGACCCGTCACGCGGCGCTATATTCATGCTGTTGAGTTTAAATATTTAAGCAACCCCCAGGCCTCTGACGTTTTTGAGTTCCGTAAGGCTGTCGAAGACAGATTTATCATTCTGCCTTGGCAGTGCAAAGGACACTCGCATAGCAGGTAATTCACCATCTCCTCCATACCAAAAAGACTGCAGCTGCGACACAAGTTGTTATGTTTCAATCCCAATCACGCCGCGTGGCTACCAATAATGCAATGTGCATGTGAATACTGCAGTTAAGCGGTCCTTTCCATCCATCTATAGAATGGCTGCCGATCGCATCTCATTGCATGAAGGCCAACGATTTATGCAGACCCTGCAGGCTTGCAACCATCTATATCCGGTTTTTGCCTCATCGATCCAGTGCCGAGAGATTCGGCCCAAGGGCGCAAGAACCTCTTCCGCATCTGCGATATCCAGAACCAAGCTCCGCCTGGCCAGCTCATCAGCCATTTAGTTACCCTGCATATCTTGGTGCTCCGAAAGCCAGATCAGGGATGCGCAATGTCGACTTGCCAAGCCCATGAACCATGCAACGTAGACATGTAGAACCCACGATCATCTCTCTGCACTGCTTGACTAGGCTTTATGCCACCCACATGCAGATCCCAGAGCCCTCAAAGCTGCCTGACTATCCGGGAAAATTCCTACGCTGTTTCCAGCACCGGCATTTTCCGTTGCAAGTAGAGCCTTTCAGACCTCCTCTATGGCGAAAACTACGGATTGAAAAGCACGCGTCATACCTGGGAGTCTAATTGATATGGAAGTAGCCGAATGAGTTGCGAACGTATCCGCTCCCATTATGCACACCATCTTTGAACCGCTCCGTGAAAACTGAAACCGCAAAGCTCTGAGCACCACCATCTACCATCTCTCCAGTACTTCGTAGATTAAAAGATAATCTCATAGTTTGTATTGAAGACTGTTATAGCACAGGTATAATCTCTGTCTTTGTATTGATGTAGAAGTCATTAACGTGGATCAGAATGCGACCGTGACCGTATGTGCATTCCTTCCAGACTTCCAACCCCCGTAACATAAGACCAGCCTGAGATGACATTTGCTTGAAAAGCAGATCAATGGGCGGCGGAATATTGCAAATCGCATTCAGAGCCTCCTCGTGGGACATGGTGATTGCAGCGCAAGAAGCTCGTAGAAGTTTCCTTAGCATATCAGCCATGCAGCTCACTGCGGTTGATCTCCAACACACCAACAGTGATGCATAGGTTATGATCGGGCGAATAACTGCTTGTATAGCCAGTGCATGCGCTATTGCGAGTATCGACTAAGATAGATAATCGGCATTCGAAATAGGGATGTAAGTCATTTACCTTTTTATACTCAGCTGTACTAGTACACAGAGTATTATAGTTTTAATCACATAACGGTGGATTGTAACAGAATGAAATAATCGAGATAGATATAGACTTATATATATCAAAATGATCAGGGTGAAAAGAGAAATCGATTGAGCCATGTCCGTCCGTCCGTCCGTCCGTCCGTCCGTCCGTCCGTCCGTCCGTCCGTCTGTCCGTCCGTCCGTCCGTCCGTCCGTCTGTAAACACTCTAACTCGCGCAAAAATTGAGATATTTTGATGAAATTTGGAACGCAAGTTGGTATCGAGACTGGGACGGTTGGTATTGAAAATGGGCGAAATCGGACCATGACCACGCCCACTTTTCCTATATAGAAAAAATCGGAAATTTGGTATCTCAGCCACTAATATAGCTAGAGTTTTAAAATTTTACCCACGTATTGAGCTCGGGCCCTTATGAAGAAATTTGATGAAGTTTTGGAAAATGGGCGGTGCCACGCCCACTTATTAAGGGTCAAACATTGAAAGTTTTATATGTCATAACTCAGAAACCGTTGAAGATATATCGATGAAATTTGGTACGCGTAATTTGCTTACATAGACAAATGTTTTGACGAAAAATTATCAAAATCGGTTTACGGCCACGCCCACTTTTATATATGTGTATTATAAAGTGACCTAATAAAACCATTTTAAGCGATATCTCTGTCAAATATAAAGATCTATCATTGAAATTTTGTCGCATGAGTCCAACTATGGACATAAAACAAAAAACACAAAAATTTTGGAATATGGGCGGTGCCACGCCCACTTATTAAGGGGCAGACATTGAAAGTTTTATGAGTCATAACTCAGAAACCGTTGAAGATATATCGATGAAATTCGGTACGCGTAATATAATTACTTAGTCAAATGTTTTGGCGAAAAATTATCAAAATCGGTTGACGGCCACGCCCACTTTTATATATAGGAAATATAAGGGGGCCTAATAAAAACATTTTAAGCGATATCTCTGTCAAATATAAAGATCAATCACTGAGATTTTGTGGCAGGAGTCCAACTATGGACATAAAACAAAAACTACAAAAATTTTGGAAAATGGGCGGTGCCACGCCCACTTATTAAGGAGCGAATATTGAAAGTTTAATAAGCCATAACTCAGAAACCGTTAAAGATATATCGATGAAATCTGGTACGCGTGATATATTTACTTAGCCAAATGTGTGGACGAAAAATTACCAAAATCGGTTGACGACCGCGCCCACTTTTATATATGTGTATTATAAAGTGACCTAATAAAACCATTTTAAGCGATATCTATGTGAAATATAAAGATAATTCATTGAAATTTTGTGACATGAGTTTTACAATAGACCGGAAACAAAAAATAAAAAAGTTTGGAAAATGGGCGTGGCACCGCCTCTTTTTAGACAAAGGGATATATGAGATTTCTTAGCCTTTAACTCGACAAATAATTGAGATATTATGACGAAACTTGGTTTATACACTTTTATAACATGTGTTAATAGACACGCAAAAATGTATTGAAATCGGTTTATGACCACGCCTACTTTTTAACAAAGATATTTCTGGAACACCCTTTTGGAATTTGTAACGTGAAGTCTTTGTAACTAAAAGTCATAGAGGGATGAAATTTTGCACTAACAATAATATTTGTATGCTTATTTGGATGATTGATATAAATTTTGAAAATGGGCGTGGCTGCGCCCTGTTTATGCAGCACTCGTTTCATATAAAATACACCCTATATCGAACAAACGCAAACAAACAATGAAAGCATACAGCTGAGTATCTAATGTTCGATTGCACTCGAACTTAGGCTTCCTTACTTGTTTTTTTTGGAAGAAATCATATCGTCGGTGATACTGCAAAACGTGCTATGTCGCCGTGACTAAATTTTTGAGGAAGGAGAAAAAACTATATATATTTTCACTTTTCGCGGTGTTTTTTACATTTTTATAGTATATATAAAAGCGAAGTTATATATAAAGGCAAAATCTATGTGATTGACAAAAGTGTAAAAAGGTTATTTAGGTGTATTCAGGAAGAAGTGAAAAGTGACATGGAACGTATTGCAGTATCACCGACGATATGCCGTGATGCTTTCTACGCGTTCAAGATCAACTTTCTTCAAGATAATCTTTCTTCAAGATCACCTTTCTTCAAGATCACCTTTCTTTTCATCATTACGAAAAAGTCGAGTCTTCCTATGTATTTACACCACCAAAGTAATTTCTTCAAATCATACGCATCTGAAAACTGATTAAGCTATCGTTCCTCCCCCAGAAATCAGGCCAAAGCGATTTATTACCACCAATAACATAATGTGAATATTTCCTATGACTAATTACATAAGCATGCAAAATCTTTCGAAAAATATTCCCATGATGTAGGTAGATACACACCTTGCAATCAAGGACCACACGACGAGCGCAACAACACATTTTGCAAAGCAGATAAACAGACAGATGCACCAAAAGGTATACCTTAAATTTCAATTAAGACATCTGTCAGCAGATGTCGACACAAAATTTATGCTCTCAATTTTCTGCATAAAACTATGCAACGGTTGGTGTTGGGCTGAGATGTTGTGGTTGTTATGGTTGTTGTGGTGTTACTGTTGGCGAAACCACGAAACTGTGAAGTTAAAACAGTTTAATGACATCATTTGCGATGGCAAGAAAGTAAAAATAAAAGCCAATTATGTAGCATATGAATCTGTTGTCGAGTATGTGCAGCACAAACATGTGACATATGTGTTGACCGTAACGCTGCAGCATAAGCAGTGCCAAAAGAAGGTGTTAAGGGTTGAGCTGCATAAGCATTTGTGTGAAGAGTTGCGACGGAAACTTAATTAAAAATAAGAGAAATTCAAAGAAAAATTATGCACAATTTCACAGCAACAACAAACACAACAATAACAATAAAGTGTTGACAGTAAGCAATGGTGGGCATGCAAGGAAAGTTGCACTGAATGAGGACGCTATGCGGAGACACTAACTTCAACGCAGATAAGCACATAAAAGCTCAGCTTAAGGCACATGTATGGTTACAATTTCAACGCTTAAAAGTCTCTCAAGGTCACAAGCAAGCACAACACATCTTCAACACATGCTATTTTAACAAATGAATTTCCATAAAATCAATGCAATCGTTTCGATTTGGGTCACTTTAATACCCCCTGGGCCAAAATGCTTTCTCAATGTTGCAACATTTCTCATACAAAAATGAAACATTGCGTCGTCTGCATTTCTCACTGTTTGTTTGTATGTAGCATGCCATAGCGCTCTCGTGGTTAATCAGGCTCATTAGGTGGTCAAAGTCATTTGGAACACACACAGACACACCTTTCACACACAGTTTCATATTTACGTTGATCATTCATACATAGTACATCGCATTGGGCAAAATGTTCGCCTGTTTTCGATTTCGATTTGGTTTTGGTTTACGTTTTTTTGCGGTGGTGCGGCAAAGTGATTAAGTTGTGTTGCGGTTTTTTATGCCACAACGCTCCATTAAACGTAATTTAGCTGTTGTCCCTAAGGTTAGTTGTGTGTGGCAATTTGTTATCCTCGCGCAGCGTACACTTTAAAAAATTGCGTAACATTGAAATTTCATTTAGAGAAATTTCGGCTTATACATATGTTTCGAATTTGCAGACAAAATGGCTCACAAACGATGAGGCATAGTTTGAGCTTTAATTTGGACTTGTTTTGTTTTCCAAAAATAAATTGATAACACTACTCGACAAATTTTGATCAACTTTAACCACCAAAAATGAAATAATACTTTTCTAAAGCGAAATTTTACGCTGATTCCGAATATCATGATAATTTCCCTACAAGCTTAGGTGCTGAAAGTGATGAACATGGTGAGAGATTTCATCAGGACTTAATAGTTTTCAAATGGCGATATCAAGGGTCTTGGTACGAGAACTATTTTTTGGACAATCATACGTGTAACATATGCAGAAAATCACAAAAGAGTAGTCAAAAGTACTTACTCACATCGCTCATTATTTATCCTCTCTTTAAAATCGCGAAATGCAGATATTTTTTTATTCAATTAATTTTTTTTTTTCCTATTAATCGCTGTTTTGAGAGATATTGTGCACTTCAAAACACGTAATAAATGGAATGAAATAATCTTGAGTATTAATCCTTAATAAAGTTTTATGAATAAGCCCAATTTTGTTGTTGAAATTTTACTCTTCCGGAAAATTTTTAGTTAAGGACTTTCAATAAAAATATTTAAATATAAAAAATGGTACATCCGATTATTGCGCAATTAGTCTTAGAATGTTCCCAATTAAATTCTATATAGGATAGGTGTGCTAACTTTTTGTCGCCCATACATTTTTTTGATATTAGGACAGTCGAATCTGAAATTTCTTTAAAAAAAATTCGATTTTTTTCAAATTTTTTTCATTATTTTTGCCATTGTGGCCAAACTAATTGACCAATTTTGGAGTGTGAATGCAAAAAATGTTTGTTGGAGCTCCCTGTACCAGCACTTCCTATATGTCAAATCGCCACGATGTCTAATAATACTTTTTGATGCACTTATGTGATCCAATGTCTTGCATATATGGATTTTTCCACATTTTTACCAATATCTCAAAAACTGGGTCTGCCACAAGAAAATGGAGATGATATTCGGAATCAGCGTAAAATTTCGCTTTAGAAAAGTATTATTTTATTCTTGGTGATTTTTGGTGTCGAGTAGTGTAATCGATATATTTATATACATATATAAATTTTAAACCTTTAAATTTCCTTATTGAATAAATAAAAGTTTTGGGTAGTTTTTCAAGCATTAAAAAAAATTCTTGTAGTTTTGAAAATTCCGAGTTTTTAAAATCCTTGTAGTTTTCCAAATACAGACAGTTTTTAAAATTCTTGCAGTTTCAAATTCTAGTACTTTTCAAAATTGTTATAGCTTTCAAAATTGTTGTATTTTTTAAAATTGTAGCAGTTTTTTAAATTAAAAAAATCTTGTAATTTTTAAAATTCATGCATAAAAAAAATTCTGGTATTTCTTAAAATTCTTGCAGTTTTCAAAATAAAATTTGTGGGTAGTTTTTCAACTTCTTGCATTAAAAAAGGTTTTTGTAGTGTTGATAATTCAGACAGTTTCTAAAATTCCTGCAATTCTTAAAATTCTGGTACTTTTCCAAATTTTTCTAGCATTCAAAATTCTTGTAGTTTTTAAAATTCTAGCAGTTTTCTTAATTATTTCAGATTAAACAAATCGTGTAATTTTTAAAATTCTTGCATTAAAAAAATTCTGGTATTTTTTTTAAATTCTTACAATTTTCAAAGTAAAATTTTTGGGTAGTTTTTCAACTTCTTGCATTAAAAAGATTCTTGTAGTATTGAAAATTTAGACTGTTTTTAAAATTCCTGTAATTCTTAAAATTCTGGTACTTTTCCAAATTTTTTTAGCTTTCAAAATTCTTGTAGTTTTTAAAATTCTGGCAGTTTTCTTAATTATTTCGGCTTAAAAAAAATCATGTAATTTTTTATTGCATTAAAAAAAATTCTGGTATTTTTTAAATTCTTGCAGTTTTCAAAATGATTGCATTTAAAAAAAATTCTTGTAGCTTTTAAAATTCTTTCAGCTCAAAAATAAAATCTTGCAATTTTTAAAATTCTTAGATATAAAAAAGATGTTTGCAATTTTTAAATTCTTGCAGTCTAAAATTCTTGTAGTTTTCAAAATTCTTGTGGTTTCTAAAATTCTGTCAGTTTTTAAATTCTTCAGCTCAAACAAAAATCTTGCAATTTTTTAAATTCTTGCATTAAAAAATTATTTTAGTTATTGAAATTTCTTCAGTTTTTAAAATTCTTGCATTTAAAAAAAAATTCTTATAGTTTTTAATATTCTGTTTGTTTTTAAAATTCTGGTAGTTTTTAAAATTTTTGCATTTATAAAAAAATTGTTGCAGTTATTAAAATTCTGATAGTTTTTGAAATTCTCGCAGTTAAAAACATTCCTTCAGTTTTTAAAATTCTTATATTTAAAAAAAAATTCTTATAGTTTTTAATATTCTGTTAGTTTTCAAAATTCTTTTAGTTTTAATATTCTTTAAGTTTCTGAAATTGTTGCATTAAAAAACATTCTGTACTTTAAAATTCTTGCATTTAAAAAAATCTTGCAGTTTAAAAAATTCTTGCAGTTTAAAAAATTTTGGCAATTTAAAAATTTTTTGCTGTATTTAAAATTCTTGTATTTTTTTTTAATTCTTGTTTTTTTTTTAATTCTTGTATTTTTTTAAATTCTTGCATATTTTAAAATTCTTGTAGGTTTTCAAATAATAGCATTTAAAAAAAAATTCTTGGTTTTTAAAAGAAATTCTAGTAGTTTTTAAAATTATTGCAGTTTTTTTTAAATCTTGTAGTTTTTAAAATACATAATTGCATTTAAAAAAATCCTTGCTTTTTAAAAGAAATTCTAGCAGTTTTTAAAATTATTTCAGTTTTTTAAAATTCTTGTAGTTTTTAAAATAATTGCATTTAAAAAAATTCTTGCAGTTTAAAAAAAAAACTTCTCGCAGTGCATTGCCTAGCCTTAACTCATTTCTGTTTACACTGCCAGGTTTTGCACTGTTTCGGTCGTTCTTTTAATGTTTACTTAATTTTTCGCATATTTCGTTTTATAACTTTTGCTTGAATCACACACATAAACGCGCACACACATACGTACACATGTGCCAAGCCCTGTATGTACCAAAACACTTGTGTGTTTTCTCCCCGAACAGTCGATATTATGATAAAGTGACCTCTTTGGTTATTATTTATGGCCTATTAGTAAGGTGTGCGCAACCACACAACTCTACACACACACACACGCACGTATACACAAACAAACAAGGGCATAAATTCGTAGTTCGCCAAAGGACCACACAACAAGACTAAAGTCAATAATTTGCCGCTTTTTATCCGCGCGAACACCCAAAACTCCATAGTCGCTCTTGCTGCTCAGCCAAAATTCCATGTTGTCCCCCAATACTCCTCCGCATTCGTACTCTGTATGTGCTATTGGGACACAAAAAAGACAAAATCAAAAAAAAAAAAAAATTATAGAAAAAACATACATCGCTTGGCAGCAGCAGCAGTAAATGTTGAAAGCACAGCGATTTTGCTCAATCAGCCAAGCAAACTTGCAATCTTTGGTCATATAACTTTTTGGGTTGCTCATCTGGCTTTTATTGTTGTTGTGGTTGGTTTTGGTGGTGAGTTGATGAGTTAATAGGAATCAGGTTACATGCGAGTTACCTGATCAGGACAAGCCAAAACTCGCCAACATCGATCGATGGATCGTTCGATCAACCATCCAACAGCGATCGCCATTCATATGGACAACTTTACTGAAGAAGCCACACCATATTTTTTTTTTTTGTAATTTTTGTTTTTATGTTTTTTTGTAGTTTGTTTTTAGTGTCCTTTTCTTGCTTGCTCTATGGTCGCTTTGGCTTTGAAAAATGGCTTTATATTTGTTGCGTGTCTTAAGCTGCTATTAATTTTGCGTTTTTTGCATGTTTTGCTGCTCTTACTATTGTTGTTGTTGTTGTTGTTTTGTTGTTCTTTCTTGTCATTTTATAGCTCTGATGGCAGTTTCACAACAGCTAAATACCGGCTAATGTGTGCTTTCATCGGTTGGGCTGTTGTTATCGTTGTTCATGTTATTGTTGTTGGCTATTTGGCCCCATTGTAGGTATTGACAGCTTTAATTAACTCATCCGCATCATCATCATCATCACCGGCATCATCTGTGTGTGGTAGACATTTTTATATCCGTTTAACATTTCGCGGTTATAGCATTTTGTTCATACAAATATTCATCAATTTTTGTTTTTCCTTTTTTTGGTAAACCTTTTTTTTTATTTTGGCATCTCTTTAACGTTTTCGATGTCTTACGCATGCGCTTTTAGTTAGGGTCGTGGCTGACTGCTCGGCTTGTTTTAAAGGTCACATCCGGTTAACGTGTTATGTCTGTGTTGGCAAAAGAGGGTTTGCTAGACTTTTGCATGGTTAATAAATTCTTAATAATGTTGCAAACGTACATATATGTATATGTTTTTATAATAACTAAGTGAACGCTAATTTTGCAGTTCTAGTTTTTGAAACTCTTGCAGTTTTTAATACACTTGCAGTTTTTAAAATTCTTGTAGTTTAAAAAAATTTTTAAGTTCTTAAAATTCTTGCATTTTTTAAAATTCTGGTATTTTTCAAAACTTTTGCAGTACAAAAAATTTCTGCAGTATCTACAATTTTGGTAGTTTTTAAAATTCTTGCAGTTTAAAAAAATCCGGCAATTTTTTAAAATTCTTGCAGTTTATAAAATTCTTGCAGTTTTTAAATTCTTGCAGTTTCTAAAATTCTTGCAGTTTTTTAAAATTCCTACCGTTTCAAAATCCTTGCAGTTTTTAAAATTCTTGCAGTTCATAAAATTCCTATAGTTTTTTAAATTCTTGCAGTTTAAGAATTCTTTTCGTTTTTAAAATGCTTGCATTTTTTAAGATTTAGGTAGTTTATAAAATTCTTGCCGTTTCTAAATTCTTGCAGTTTCTAAAATTCTTACAGTTTTTAAAATTCATACGGTTTAAAATCCTTGCAGTTTTTAAAATGCATGCAGTTCTTAGAATTCGTACAGTTTAAGAATTCTTTTGGTTTTTAAAATGCTTGCTGTTTTTAAGATTTAGGTAGTATATACAATTCTTGCAGTTTTTAAATTCCTGCAGGTTTAAAAGTTTTCGTAGTTTAAAATCCTTGCAGTTTTTAGAATTCTTGCAGTTTTCAAGTTCTTGCACGTGTTAACATCCTTGCAGTTTTTAGAATTCTTGCAGTTTTTAAATTTCGTGCAATTTTAAGATTTAGGTAGTATATAAAATTCTTGCAGTTTTCAAGTTCTTGCGGGTTTTAACATCCTTGCAGTTTTTAAAATGCTCGCAGTTTTTAAATTTTGTGCAGTTTAAGAATCCTTTCTGTTGCAGTTTTTAAAATGCTTCCAGTTTTTTAAGGTTTAGATAGTATATAAAATTCTTGCAGTTTTTAAATTCTTACAGTTTTTAAAATTCTTGCAGTTTTTAAAATTCTTGCAGTTTTTGAAATTATTGCAGTTTATAAAATCCTTCTTATTTTTTAAATTCTAAATTGTGTTCGGTCTGGGGTTTTGATCCCACAACCCACTACACCACAGCTGCTAATTTAGGTACTTTAAGCATCACTGCTGTAAGTTGGCCATTCAGCTCATTATTCTCTACAGATAACCTCGCATATGTATGTATATGCAACAAGATTGCCTCAATATGCACCCAGCAACAGTCGCGCAAAAGATTAGGCAAGCAAATATGTACATATGTATGTTTCGAAAGCCTTCACTATTAACCAATTGCTAGCAAATTCATCAAATATTTTTACCATTTTTTTTATAAAAAAAGTGTTTTCAAGGCAGCGAATAAAAATAAAATATACTAAATTGAATTTAAATACACAAAACTAAAAGTGACCAAACAAGGCTTTACATGCATAAATATTCAAATAACGCCAAATACCAATATACACATATCTACATACAATTCAATCAAAATTTGTAATGCAAATTTTGTACAAAAACAAATATAGAAACTCACATGTGGAAAAAGGAAAATAATCGCACAAATCAAATGGCATGCAATCAGCAATGACAATTTCAAACGTAAATAAATGCAATATTTTATAAATTTTGCATAAAAATATTTATTATAAATAAATGCAAACAAAAAATGACAACAAGCTAACAAGAAATTTATAAGAATTCATAAATGCAAAACAAAAAAGTGAGTAAAAAGCGCGATAACTCAAATGTGCAACATTCACTTGCCCCTCAAATTTTATTCTTTTTTTTATTATGTGCACTTGCCGGCGTAGAAACAACTAAAATATGTTTTAAAGCAGCCAAAAGTCCAAATGTCATATTTACAGGTATTAGTGTTGTTTTTGTAGTTATTGCAGTTGTAATATATTTATATGCATTTAATATACTTTTTGTCACGTTTTTTGTTTTGTGTTGTTAGCTCAGCTGCATCTAATTACAAGCAAATCAAATTTATTTATGGCAAAAATGTGCGCGTTTAAAGCAGAGCGACACGAATTGCAATGCAACCAAATACAACAACAACTAAGCGCAATTCAAATAACTGGCAAAGTAGGTGAGCGCTAGCTGTCTTTGATTTATTTTGGTGTTTTTGTTTGGATTTTTGATGGGCGTTTTTTGCAGCTAGTCCAACTAACGAGTGAATGAGCTACTATTTAGCTGACTGACTGACTGACTGCTTGGGAGATTGCTTGTGAGCGTATCTAATCAAATCAAACCTAGTTTTTCATAACTTGTTATTTATCGCATGTTGAGATATTTACAAAAAAAAATATAATAAAAATTTGAACAAAATATGAGTAGTTTCCATATTGTATTAAAATAGTTTTTCGTATGCCTTTCATGCGCATAAAATGGTATTATAACTTTGTGCCCAATTATGATTTTTGAAAGTACATAACAGAGGAAGGGGTGATAGACAGACGAAAATATATCGGAATCATAAGCTGAGTCGACTAAACAATGTGCGTCCATCAAACGCAACTATTGTCTCTTATGCTTTTGGATAAGCGGAAAAATCCAAGTCCCTTAGTTTTTAAGATGTGTATTGACTGATGTTTTGTAAATTCCTGCAGTTTTAAAAAATCTTGCAGTTTTTTCAAATTTTGTTATATTCTTGTAGTTTTTAATGTTCTTGTACTTTCTTCAAGTTTTTAAAATTCTTGTAGTTTATAAAATTCTTGCAGTTTTAAAAATTCTTTAAGTTTGAAAATTTCTTGTGGTTCTTGCAGTTTTTAAGATTCTTGTAGTTCTTAAAATTTATGCAGTTTTAAAAATTCTTTTAGTTTAAAATTTTCTTGTAGTTCTTAAAGTTTTTACAGTTTTCAGAAATCTTGGGGTCTATAAAATTCTTGCAGTTTAAGAATTCTTTTGGTTTTCAAAATGCTTGTAGTTCTTCAAATGCTTGCAGTTTTTAAAATTCTTGTTGTTCCAAAAATTCTTGTAGTTTTTAAAATTCTTGCAGTTTTAAAAATTCTTTCAACTTTCAAAGATTCTTGTAGTTTTGAAAGTTCTTTCAGTTTTAAAAATTCTTGCAGTTTATAAATTCTTGTAGTTTTGAAAATTCTTTTAGCTTCAAAAATTTTTTTAATTCCAAAAATTCTTGTAGTTTCTAAGATTCTTGTAAGTCTTAAAATTCACGCTGTTTTAAAAATTCTTTTAGTTTCAGAAATTCTTGTACTTAAAATTCTTGCAGTTTTGAAAATTCGTGTAGTTCCAAAAATTATTGTAGGTATAAAATTCTTGAAGTTTTAAAAATTCTTTCAGTTTCAAAAATTCTTGTGGGTTTGAAAATTCGGTTGGTTTCAAAAATTCTTGCAATTAGTAGGAAAAACAAAAAGGAGCACACCTCGAATTGGTAGAGAGCACGGCCATAAAACTCGTCAGAGTTATAACAGCGCCATTGTATTATAATATGTTATTTTTTTTTAATTCTTGTAGTTATTAAAATGAATGCGGCTTTAAAAATTCTTTTAGTTTCAAAAATTCTTTTAGTTTCAAAAATTCTTGCTGTTCTTAAAATTCTTGCAGTTTTTAAAATTCTTGTAGTTCCAAAAATTCTTGTAGTTTTAAAATTCATGCAGTTTTAAAAATTCCTCTTCCTAAAATTCTTACAGTTTTAAAATTCTTGTAGATTTTAAATTTCTTGCAGTTTTAAAGTTTCTTTCAGTCTGTAAGCTTCTTAATTTTTTTAAATTATTGCAGCTTTTTTAATTGTTGTAGCTTTAAATTTTTTTTCTCGATTATTGCATTTTTTAAATTCTTGCAGTTTTTAAATTCATCTTCTTATTGATGCTTAACCATCTAGATGATTAATATGAAAATTAATGAAAATCACAACATGTGAAATTCCCTTTCCCCATATTTGCATGGTATGAAGCCTTCGACTTGAAGACATCCACGCTCTTACATTTTTTAGTAAAATGCCTTTGTCGAGTTTTTAAATTGTTGCTCAAGTTTTATTTTTAGCGTACTAGCAATAGAGATTTTACAGCGGCACACGTTTCATGTCAGTCTACTGTCAAACATGTAACAAGGTTAAAAAATCAAGACTTGAAAAAAATTTATGCTATAAAAATTTAAGCATATTTCGCAGAGAAAAAAATGGAATTTGTATAAAATTTATACCCAGCAGGCTATTTGTTTTTGCAGTAAATTTCAATCAGCAACGTTGCATCGTGCGTTGTTGGTGATTAATGCTGCTTCGAGTTCAAATTTACATACATACATATGTACATATGTATGTAACTATATGATATACGATATATTAATGAACCACGGGGTATAAAAACCAATTTGCTAAGCATTTCATCTTTTCGCAAAAAAATATCAAACTAAAAAGCATAAATTGCATGCATACATAAAAACATACATACTTGTTTGCTAACTATGCGCAAATTTATAAGCCAATGAAGTTCGTGTCTTAAGTCTTTTGTTACAAATCGGCTTAAGCTGTAAATAATCGCACTTAATTAACATACAAGCATATACATATTTTTTTGAGGCGCTTATTAAATATGTATGTATATATTTAGCAGAAAATATGTGTTGTAGGT
The DNA here is from genome assembly GCA_960531455.1 of Urophora cardui. NCBI lineage: Eukaryota > Metazoa > Arthropoda > Insecta > Diptera > Tephritidae > Urophora > Urophora cardui. The sequence goes on along the minus strand of OY482674.1, from coordinate 24,283,808 downwards.
TATACATACATATGTGTACATGTGATCGGCAGTTCGACCGCAAAAAACAGAAACAGAAACAGCAAACAGTACACAGAGAATTTATGTATATGCCCCAATTAGCAGCGAATAGCACATTCTCAACGCAAAAAAACTAATTCGAAGCACTTAAGTGGACAGCAAAACAGGCACTAAATTAAGAGAAGAAACCGAAACTAAAAATAAAAAAAATGCTTGAAGCCGAAAAAAAACAATTAGTACCCTTTTTTGTTGAGCAGCACAGACCACCGGATGAGCGAAGGCTGCATTTGGAAATTATTTCATCAAATCTTAATCAGTTAACTGCTACATAGGTTGAGAAAAGTATCTATGTGTGTATGAATGTGTGTATACGCAAAGGCAAGCAATAAAAATAAATAAAAAATTAAACACACACAAAATGTGAGTCAACCAACAACGGTTAATCAATAATAATTAAAAAATAAAAAATAAAAAATAAAAAATAAAAAGGAGCCTGCAACAAAAACAATAATCATTATAATTTCGATGCTGCCTGCTGCCATGCCACCACACCAAAAGTGACTGTGGGAACACTTCAGCGTGTGTGCAGCAACACAACATCACTCCTGCAATCCAACAAAAAAAAAACACACACAAACATAATAAAGCAACAAACAAGAAATTAAGCGATACAACATGATGGGCGCTGGCGCAGACGCATGAAATGAAATGCAAAATTGAAAAAGCACATCACTTAAACTGAACATAAAAATCCACAGCAACAAAAGGTATAAAAAAACAAATACAGAAGGCAAGCCGCTACAAGCAACAAGCAACAACGCAGCTTAAATACACTAATGTAGCAATAATAAATGTTGAAATAAAATTAAATCAGCCGAAATTACTTTAATTTCTTAATAATATTGCTATTAGCCTGTTGTTGTTGCTGTACGTTTGTTCGTTTGTTTGCTGTGCGCTATTTTTGCTGTTGTTCGTGTTGTTGTTGTTGTTATAGCAGCTGCTGCGCATGCCATGTTTTCAATTTTGTTCACCTTTTTTCATGTTTTTTTTTTATTTGTTTGGTTAATCCAAGGCATGCAAGCATGAAATGGACGCTGTTCTCTAAAATAGTTGTATATCCTTTAGCATATACAAACAAATGTGAGATGATATTTGGCCATGGGCGTTCAAGTCAGTTGGTTATACTTTATATTGTATATGTATGTATACATATATGTATATATCAGAGCTGCAAAATTCTCATTAAAATTAATAGTAATTAATTCTTACAAATTTTTAAATTTTTATGATTATTTTTATTATCTTTCATTAGCCTAGAAATTAATAATCAATTAAATTAAAAGATTATAATAAATTAGCATGATTAATAGCTGTTAAAAAATAATTAAAAATTATTTTATAATCAAATAATTTTTTTTTTAATTTTATGATTATTTTTAATAGCTTAATTATTTTTAATTGTTTAATTCACTATTTTCAATTATATGATTATTTCATTTCATATCATTATTTTCAATTATTTTAATTGCATGATTATATGAATTCTGTTCAATTATTTTACGATTTTTTAATTGCATGATTAATACCATTTTTGATTATATGGTTTCAATTATTTTTGATTATTTTAATTGCACGATTAATAAAATTATTTAAATATTATCAATTATTCTTATTACATGATTAATTAACTAATCGATTAATTTCTTTTACTAACCCAAGGATAAAAATAATTAATCGATTATTTGCTCGTGTAATTAAAATATTTGAAAGTAAGATGAAAATAATTAATCAATTAATAAATTAATCACGTAATCACCTAATTAAAATAATCAAAAAACAAACAAATAATTTATTAATCGAGCAATTAAAAAATTTATAAATAATCAAAAAAAATAATTGAAAACAATCCGATTAATCATGCAATTAAAACAAATTGTTCGATTAGTTATTGAGCTTTTTTAATTTGAAATAACCTTTAATCATTAAAAATGTGATATTAATCGCATTTAATCACTAAGGATTTGCAAAAACAAAGCGTGCCTAAATTAATAATCATTAAAATTTTTAATCATAAAATAAGAAGTATGTACATAATATAAATATGTACACAGCTGTAAAACTTTATAATCATTCTGCTTAACAATTAATGATTGTTCGGCAATTTTATGCAATAAGAATTTATTGCAATTTTTTGATTGTAAAAAAAATAATAAAAATTTATTGCAATTTCTTTACTGTAAATAAAAATAATAACAATTTATCGCAATTTTTTGATTATAAAAAAATAATAAAAATTATAAAAATTTAATGCATTTTTTTATTGTAAAAAAATAATAATTTACGTGCAATCAAATTGATTTAAATCAAATTGGCTTAATACCCGAAGTTGACAGTGCTATATTCGAAGTCATTGATTCCAATAAATTGTAATTTTCAATAAAAAAATTTACAATCAAATTTGATTGCAATATTGTTTTTCTGATTGCAACGCAATTTCATTGCAATCTTCCACAGCGACAGTTAAGCAAGATCAACGGAAATTAAAACAATTGACACTATTTCCGACTCGGCTGCAAAATAAGATTAATTAAATTCTTTTCTGCAAATGAAAATGACAATTGAGACAAAGGTTGCTTTATTATACACCACCGGATGTTATACGAAAAAAAGAATTCTTCCAACTGGACCGAAGCTATGCAAATTAAATACTTGAAAGTGCATTAATGCCAATCAATAAATTTTATTTCGAAAATGCAATCAAAGTCAATTGACTTTCATAATTACTTAATTTTTTTACTTTATTTCACAACCGAATAGAAAATAATGTCAATAGACGTTATTTCCCTTGATCTTGTTAGCTGTCACCATTTCTTACAGCTCTGTTATATGGACATATATATATATGTACCTAATATTATATATCTACGTGTGTCTGTTTGCTTTAAAATGTGCGTTTGTGCTTATCGCATCTTTTTCCAGCATCTGCGGTGGTCACCTCACATCTAACCATATCTCTGAGCTTGTTCTTTTGTTTTTTTACTTTGCGATTTATTTTATATCAATTTAGTTTTATATCAATGTTTTATACCTACTGATGATTGTTCGTCCTCTTGAATGCTTGTATGGTCTGAAATAAAAAAAAGAAGTATTTTCGATGTCTTTTCAAAAAAAAAAAAAAAAAAACAAGTCGATCATTTCGATTTTTGGTGTACAGCAATAATTTCCAATTTTAAATTTACTATTCTATTCTCTTAATTTTGATTACCTTAATCAAATTACGAACATGAGGCAATAAATAATGCCGAGTGTCGGGCAAGTCTCTTCTCCACAGTCATTCTGTAAGCGAAAGCTTAATATCACATCTGATAATAAATATTTTCGGCTTCGATCGTGAAGGAATTCTGAAATTAAATATCGAAAACTGTACGCTCAAAAAACGAGATTCTTCCAAATCTGCTTATGAGCAACTTCGTAGTGGATACGCATCTACAGTCTAACTAGTCACTATCTTGCCAGTTGTATTTGCTGCTCAGCTCATTAAAACTTCTATTGTAATTTTCTCAAAAAATTATTACCTCGTCTTTTATTTACTTGCTTGTGAGCATCTCAAACCGCATCACACAAAAACTTTCATCATATCAATTCGTTCCGTAATGCCTGTTTCACATGAGTATTCGGTCATTTGCTATGCTAGAACCTTGGCTGGCATAACAATAAATAGAAAAAAAAACCTTTGCATATGTGACAGACTCTTTGGTTATACACTCGGCACATGCGCTCATCTAACATTTGAGGGATAGAGGGTTAGGTGAAAATGGTATGTGGAGCGTAGATGCAGCGAATTTGTTTGGTGTGGCCACTTTGGCTAGCCAAACTCTTGCGTTGTCTCTAAGAACATACATACATACACTCGACTGTCTGTGTGTGGCTTTATTTGCTTGCTTTTTGTGTTTTTTTTTTCGTTTTGCAACCGAGCATAAAATAAATGTGCATAAAACATGGAAAATGAAGCGATAAACTTGAGATACGCGATCATAAAGTAAAGCGTACTCTCATGGTCACATGCCTGCTGTCAATTTATGTTTTCATGTATGTTTGCAGTTGCTCCACACTTTGGCACGGTCGTCATACAAAGCGAACTTGTGACTTAACCTTAGTTGGAACGGCGCTGAGGCAGCTCTAAGAAGGTGTGCGCATGCTTGGGAGGTTCCCGTGAGTGTTTCTGTTTTTTTTTTTTTTTTTTTTTTTTTTTTGTTTTTTGTTACTATTTCCTCCATCAACCTGCGCCTATTCACATGACATGATGCACAGCAAACACATTTGCTTCATGGAGCCTTCTTTCTGTTGCTGCTGCAATTGTAAATTGTTGTTGGTAAGAGTAATGCGAATTTTATTTGTTTTAATAGACCTAATGGCCCAAGATATCCCGCTGACCTGCTGCTGATCTGTAGCTTTTCGTAAAACTAATATGCATGAAGGTGTATATGTGCATACATAGCTGCTGTTGCTGTCTATGGTTGGTGTTGTTGTAAAACTATGCATACATTCATCCGTCCGTCCATCCATCCATCTATGCATCCACTATCATACCCCATCCATCCATCCATTCGCTGTCGTGCTCCATCAATCGCCGCTTGTATCTGCCACACATTCCGTTCTGCGTGCACTTGGCGCTTTAGCTTGCTTGCATTGACTTGGAAGTCGATGTCTGCCGCGTTGTCTGTTTCGGTTCTGCTGCTTCTTCGTCTCGTATTTCTCTTCCTAGACTATTTGCAAGATTTCTTCTGCATTTTGTAACAATTTAATTTTGTGTGCGCTGTCCGGCGTCTTATCTGTAAATAATTTTGGCTTAGTTAATGTGAGGCTCTGCTTCAATATTGAGATGGTGCAGTTGGGACAAGATCTATGAAGATTTAGTAGACGCATTGGTTGATCGATTGTTCTTAAGTTAAATTTATATTATGTTTATAGGACGTATAGAAGATTTTGACGCTACTTCAGGTATTTGTTTGGAGGCACAACTGCCTTAGATAATGTCCGATTTCGAGTGTATTTTAGTTAAAAAAAAGTTTGACTGCCCTGAAAGAGATCACTCCATAACATTCCGTAAGTTCCATGTCTGAGTTGTTATACAACACAAACATGCGTAATATTGGGAATGCTCTGGAGTGCGTTCAAAGCCAAAAAATCCAGTTTCAGAATCTAAATCACCAAATTTCTCCAAAGTGGGTTTTGACATTAATGGAATTCCAAATAACAAAGATACACAAATAAGTGTTGCATGAATAAGCAAATTCTTGACATAGTTCTGCTATCGTTAGTATGTTTTTTATACCTTTCATGAGAATGAAATGGTATTATAACTTAGTGCCAAAAAATTTTTGTCGAAAGTACCAGAAGGAAGCGTGGGGGACCCACCAAAATATATACCGATATGATCAGAATCACGAGCTGAGTCGATTAAGCCATGTCCGTCTGTCCGTCTGTCCGTCTGTCCGTCCGTCCGTCTGTGTGAACGCAAACTAGTTCCTCAGTTTTTGAGATATCTGAATGAAATTCGGAATACAGGTATGTTGTTATATGCAGCTGATCATTTGTCGGAACCGGCCGAATCGGACCACTATAACATATAGAAAACAACCGATTATTCAGATACACATGAAATTTTTGGATGTAATTTGTGCATAGCTTCCCCATTTAAACAGCTAAGGACATGAAACTTTGAAGTAGACGTGCCCATTTTGGCCCAAACAAGGTTACCGAAAATTGTCAAGATCGGACCACTATAACATATAGTTCCACAACATCCGATTATTCAGATATGGACATTTTGGTGTATAACTCCTCCATTTTAACAGCTAACGGCGTGAAATTTTGAGGTATTTGTACCCATATGGGCCCAAACAGGTTTACCGAAAATTGTCAAGATCGGACCACTATAACATATAGCTCCCCTACAACCGATTGTTCAGATATGGACATTTTGGTGTATAACTCCTCCATTTTTACAGCTAACGCGGTGAAATTTTGAAGTATTTGTACCCAAATGGGCCCAAACGGGGTTACCGAAAATTGTCAAGATCGGACCATTATAACATATAGCTCCCATACAACCGATTGTTCAGATATGGACATTTTGGTGTATAACTCCTCCATTTTAACAGCTAACGGCGTGAAATTTTGAAGTATTTGTACCCAAATGGGCCCAAACGGGGTTACCGAAAATTGTCAAGATCGGACCACTATAGCATATAGCTCCCCTACAACCGATTGTTCAGATATGGACAGTTTGGTGTATAACTCCTCCATTTTAACAGCTAACGGCGTGAAATTTTGAAGTATTTGTACCCATATGGGCCCAAATAGGTTTACCGAAAATTGTCAAGATCGGACCACTATAACATATAGCTCCCCTACAACCGATTGTTCATATATGGACATTTTGGTGTATAACTCCTCCATTTTTACAGCTAACGGCGTGAAATTTTGAAGTATTTGTACCCAAATGGGCCCAAATGGGGTTACCGAAAATTGTCAAGATCGGACCTTTATAACATATAGCTCCCATACAACCGATTGTTCAGATATGGACATTTTGGTGTATAACTCCTCCATTTTAACAGCTAACGGCGTGAAATTTTGAAGTATTTGTACCCAAATGGGCCCAAACGGGTTTACCGAAAATTGTCAAGATCGGACCATTATAACATATAGCTCCCATACAACCGATTGTTCAGATATGGACATTTTGGTGTATAACTCCTCCATTTTAACAGCTAACGGCGTGAAATTTTGAAGTATTTGTACCCAAATTGGCCCAAACGGGGTTACCGAAAATTGTCAAGATCGGACGATTATAACATATAGCTCCCATACAACCGATTGTTCAGATATGGACATTTTGGTGTATAACTCCTCCATTTAAATAGTCAAGACACCATTTTTTTCTAATACATCTTTCCATAAATAACCCACAAAATTAAAATTATAAATTAAACTTAATCCGGCTATTTACATACATAGGTAGCTTTTCATTTCCCCACTCATGAAAGGTATGAAGTTTTCGGTACGGCCGAAGACAGCCGCGCTTTTACTTGTTTTTGTTTTTTTCTGTTTCGAACTGACTTTAATTTTGTATCCTTATCCACCAGCACAACAAATACAAAGTTTACGCATATAAACCACCACTCAGACTACTTTTATCTGTGTTCCTTATTCCACTCAACAAAATATTTCCATATGCTTATCGTTGCATACCGTTCTGCTTCTGCGTCTGCTTCTTCTACTTTTTATTATTCCTTTTCTTCTTCTTCTTATCCTTTTTGTATATTCCCCCATAAGGGCAGTGGCTTTTGTGGAATGTCACCTTCACCTGCAAACTCATAACAATTAATTTCATCGGCTCATCTTATTGGTAGTCAATTAGTAAATTAGTGACTGTCATAATGAACAAAAAAAATACAAAAAAGCAAACGTTAAAAAATTGAAGTGAAAGATATGTATGATTGCAACAAAATAAACGACAAAAAAAACAACAACAACAACAGAAAATAAAGAAATTAGTTGCGCACTTTTTTATGATTAAGTAATTAAGCAATCTTTTAGCGCTGATAAGAATCTGAAGTGCGACTGCGTTGCAGGCGAATGGGCAACAATGTTGGTGCGTGGATTTTTTATTATTATTTTTATTTTATTGATTTTTAAAAATGTTTTAAATTCTTTTTTTTTCTGTTAATAAGTGTGTTAATAAGCATTTCGTCTACTTTATGGTTTTTGGTTTGTTGGTCACGAAGCTCTCGAAAACTGTTTACTTATTGAAACAGTCATGTGTTTTAAGAATAATTTGTAAATTCCACAAGCCTAAGTAGCAGACAAGCATGTGGCCGCTGTGGTGTAGTGGGTCGAGTTCTCGGCTGCTATGCCAGAGGTCTCAGGTTCAAACCACAGTCCGAGCAAGACACCAAAACAATTTTGCTAATTAGTAAAAATCCAATTATTGGGTTGTTTAAGAGCAGCGGTCACCTCTCGGCAGTGGGCGGCATACCCTCCGAGTGTATTTCCGCAATGAAAAAGCTTCTCACAAAAAATGCATTCGCCGTTATTATTATTATTATTATTATTATTATTATTATTATTATTATTATTATTATTATTATTATTATTATTATTATTATTATTATTATTATTATTATTATTATTATTATTATTATTGTTATTATTATTATTATTATTATTATTATTATTATTATTATTATTATTATTATTATTATTATTATTATTATTATTATTATTATTATTATTATTATTATTATTATTATTATTATTATTATTATTATTATTATTATTATTATTATTATTATTATTATTATTATTATTATTATTATTATTATTATTATTATTATTATTATTATTATTATTATTATTATTATTATTATTATTATTATTATTATTATTATTATTATTATTATTATTATTATTATTATTATTATTATTATTATTATTATTATTATTATTATTATTATTATTATTATTATTATTATTATTATTATTATTATTGTTACGTATTTGTCGATAGCTCGATTATTTCTATAGGGTTCGTATCACTAAATTGTTAAATAAAAGTCTTTATTTACTTCTTAATTCATACCGCTTTATTTCACGACTAAAAAGTATACACTCGTTTTACTTGACTTGATGTTAACACTTCTACGGTTAAATTACGACTGACTCTGGAGCGCCTGCTCGCCGCCTTATATAGTCTGTCAAACGCAATCTGGAAAATTCTGGCAACACTGGAAATTATCTGGTATCTTCTTCTAGTTCTGGCACTGTCCCTAGAGATGTGTTCAATCATTTTAGTGATGTAAGTGGAGAACCGATTATATTCGCCACACTGCCCTCCACCTAAGTCTGATCGTCCCGATCTGACACATTACTTGTCCCAAATGCTGCTAGCCTTTCCAGATGAACCACTTTCATTTTATTCCTTGGTCTTCCAATCGTTTGTATGCGATACACAACATCGTTGAGCCGTTTAATCACTTTGTAGGGCCCTTCCCAAGTACACTGCAATTTCGGGGACAAACCTTTCTTTCGCTGCGGGTTGTATAGCAAAACTAGATCTCCCTCAACAAAACCTTCTGAGTTCATTGCCTTGTCGTATCTGGCCTTCATCTTGTCACTCATGATCTTTGTTCGCTGTCTTACAAGTTCATGTATTTCTCTCATTTCCTCTTCCAGAACGTTGTTAGATTGTCTGGCATTTATTCCCGCATCAGCACTTATCCCAAATTTCAAGTCAGCTGGCAGTCGAAGATCACTACCAAAGATTACTTTTGCAGGAGTCTGACCTGTTGTATCGTGTACGGCCGATCGATATGCCATCAGGAACAGAGGAATATGAGTGTCCCAATCTCTCTGGAACTTATCCACCACTTTTCGTAAATGTTCCTCTAATGTTCTGTTAAATCTTTCTACCATGCCGTCTGATTGTGGATGCAACGCAGTTGTTCGGGTTTTCCTAATATCCAGTGTTTTGCACAGCTCCTGAAACACAACTGATTCGAAGTTCCTTCCTTGGTCAGAATGTAGCTCTATAGGTGCACCATATCTCGCCACCCAATTGTTGGTGAATACTTCGGCTATAGTTTCTGCTTCTTGATTTGGAATCGGGTACACCTCCGGCCATTTGCTGAAGTAATCCATGACTACCAGTACATATTTGTTTCCAAGTTTGCTAGTAGGAAATGGCCCAGCTACATCCATGGCAATTCTCTCAAATGGTGCTCCTGCGTTGTATTGTTTCATCAGCCCATGACTCCTGGATTTGGGACCCTTAGCCTTTATGCACACGTCGCAGTTCGCAATCCACTCAACAACTGTCTGACGGCAGCCGACCCAATAAAACCTCTTCTTGATTTTCTCTACCGTCTTTGTTACTCCAAGATGACCTCCACTTGGACCATTGTGTAGTTCATTTAACACATCCGGTATTCTTTTCCTTGGAACAACTATCAATGTTTTAGAACTTTGACCATCTTCACTCTCCCAAACACGATGTAGGCAACCATTTACCAATTGCAAACTATTCCACTGTGCCCAATATGATTTGGCAACAGGACTTTCTGCTGACATCTCTTCTTTTGATGGTCGTTCGTTTTGCTCCAAACCAATCATTACACGTGCCAGATCTGGATCTTCTATCTGACACTTCCTTAATTGTTCCGTATTCCATTCGTCTGTAGATGTTATTGTCATTAGCCGAACATCTATGATGTCTTCCTTCTCCTCAGCTTTAGAGCAATGCTTGCATTCAAGATTACATGGTCGCCGCGACATTGCATCAGCATTTCCATGGGTACTGCCTTTGCGATGGTCTATAGAAAAGTCATAATTTTGTAGTCGCTCAATCCACCTTGCTAACTGACCCTCCGGATTTCGGAATTTCAAAAGCCATTTTAACGCTGCATGATCAGTCCTGACGTGGAATCGTTGACCATAGAGGTACTTATGGAAGTGTTTGATGCATTCTACCAATGCCAATAGTTCTCTTCGTGTTACACAGTAATTTCTTTCCGGTTTCCCAATTGATCGGCTGTAGTATGCGATAACCTTCTCCTGTCCGTCGATTTCCTGTGACAAAACACCTCCTATAGCATAACCACTCGCATCAGTATCCAAAATAAACCTCGCTCCTGGAACCGGGTATGCTAGCATTGGAGCAGTACAAAGCCGATCTTTTAACGTTTGGAAAGCCATTTCTTGTTCCTTCCTCCACTCAAAAGTCTTATTTTTCCTCATAAGCTCCGTGAGACTATTTGCTACGCTGGCAAAATTTGGTACAAATCGGCGATAGTATGTGCACAGCCCAAGAAAGCTTCGCAATTCATGTAGATTCCGAGGTCTTGGCCAATCTTTTACTGCTTCTATTTTTTCGTTATCAGTGCAGATGCCCTCTGTAGTCACTTTATGTCCCAAGTATTTTACTTCTTTCTTGAATAATGCACATTTCTTAGGACTTAACTTGAGACCAGCGCCAGCTATTCTTCGGAAAACTTCCTCCAAATTTTTGAGATGTTCATCAAAGCCTTTTCCCAATACAATGATATCGTCCAGGTACACAAGACATGTTTTCCAGTGCAATCCTTTCAGTACCTGATCCATAAGTCTCTCAAAGGTAGCTGGAGCATTACATAATCCAAATGGCATCACCGTAAATTGCCAAAGACCATCGCCAACACTGAAGGCTGTTTTCTCCTTGTCTTCCTCTTTTACTTCGACTTGCCAATAGCCGCTTTTCAAGTCCAGTGTTGAAAACCATTCCGTTCCAGATAGCGAGTCCAGAGTGTCGTCAATTCTTGGCAATGGGTAACTATCCTTTTTCGTTACATCATTCAGTTTCCGGTAGTCAACGCAGAATCTCATCTTGCCATCTTTCTTTTTAACAAGTACTACCGGAGAACTCCATGGACTGACTGATGGTTCAACTACCCCACTGTCGCTCATTTCTTGTATAATCTGGCTCACCATTTGACGTTTCGCTAATGGAACGCTGCGAGGAGCCTGACGGATTGGCCTTGCATCACCGGTGTCAATGTGATGCTTCACAATATTTGTCCTGCCTGGTTTTGTACCATCCTTATCAAATATGCTAGAATACTTGGCAAGTAATTCGTTCGCCTTTCTTTTGTGATTCTCCTGCAGTTCTTCTGTCCAAGCATTTATTTCATCTGAAAGATCTGTATTGCTAGTAGAAACTTCTCCTTGGGATTGTTCGCAATTCATGATGATGTCAACCTCTTCGCATTTTCCCAATATAGCACCTTTGGAGAGTTTGATTGGTGACTTGAACTCATTAAGTACTCTTACTGGTAGTCGTCCATCTTCTTTTGTCATAGCCAGGGTTTTTCCAACAAGTACATCGGATTTAGTTTCTGTTTCTGCTTCGACAACCCACAATTTGTTTGTCCCACAATCTCCATCAATCTTTGCCCAAATAATTGCCTCGGACTTTGGCGGTATCTGCTGATTCTCTTCCACGAGCACTTTCTTACTGCTGCATCTCTTATCGTAGCCAAAATTTAGCGGCACCTCCAAGTTTTTGTAACTCATAACCTTGTTTTTCATGTCAATCTTAATGCCTTGGTCGATTAGGAAGTCCACACCAATTATGACTTCATCAACAATTTCCGCCACTATGAAGGTGTGTCGTACGACAACATTTCCAATTACAACTTCGCATGTAACTTCCCCTAGGACTTGGGTATCCTCGCCTGTTGCCGTACGCAATTTTGCTCCATACAATGGCCTTATTTTCTTCTTTACCAAGTCAGATCGAATGATGGAATGAGATGCTCCCGTATCCACAGTCAACATTCGCTCCATTCCGTCCACCAAACCACCAATAGTAACATTACTCGTGCTTCTTCCCAACTGAGAGACAGAGATTATGGGGCATTCCATTGTGGGGACCAGCCCACGCCCCTTTTGGCTGGCCCGCTTTAGTTTAACGACTCAGTTGATTTGGGCGCTTGTTCATACCCATCAATATTCCGCTTGCGCCCATCGGCAGTGCTGAACTTACTGGAACTATTGCTGCAGTGGCGTGCTATATGTCCTATTTTTCCGCATCTGAAGCATTTCACAGCATTACTTTTCTTTTTCTGCATTTCATTCAACGCCTCCCATATTTTGCTTAGTAAGTCTGGCGTTTCCACTTCCACACGATGAGCCTTGTAAGTGGGCTTGCTTAATAGAGATGCCGTTTCCTGTGTCAAAGCATATGAGACCGTTTCAGCGAAAGTTCCTTTTGGGTTTGCATAGGTAGCCCGCTTCGTTTCAATATCTCGTATTCCATTGATGAAGCTTTGAATTTTCATTCTTTCGATGAATTCTTGAGGTGCTCCTGCGTTTGCCAAATGAGCTAGCCTCTCAATCTCAGAAGAAAATTCTTGTAACGTCTCATTTGGTTTCTGGAAGCGATTCTGCAACTCCATTTGATATATCTGCTTCCTGTGCTCGCTACCATAACGTCTTTCAATGGCACCCATAATTGCGTCATAGCTGTTCCTTTCGCCCTCGCTAACAGTCTGTAATATTTCTGCTGCAGGTCCTTTCAATGCTACGAACAGGGCAGCGACTTTGTCCTCCGCACTCCAATTATTTACAACTGCCGTTTTCTCAAATTGTAGCTTGAATACTTGAAATGGACCACTTCCATCAAACGACGGAGGTTTTATCTTCTGTGTAGCAGTTGAAGCGACTGGACGACTTAGTTGAATATCCTGGAGACGGGCTTTCAATGCTTTTACATCGTCCTCTAATTTTTCTTGTCTTTCTTCAAGGACCTCCTTAACTTGTATAATTTTTGCATCCTGTGCCTTGAATTGTAAGGACATGCGTTCTTCTTGTGCCTCCAACTGAGCCGCAATGCCGGACACCTGTGATGAAAGTACTGACTGTTGCAATTCCATTTTTGACGTTATCTGTGCCTGTTGTTCTTCGATTTTTGTCGACATCTGTGCCTGTTGATCTTCCATTTTTGCCGATATCTGTGCCTGTTGTTCTTCGATTTTTGTCGACATCTGTGCCTGTTGATCTTCCATTTTTGCCGATATCTGTGTCAGCACAGCCAATATCGAGTTCATGTCTACGTTTGCTACTGACTGTGGAGCCTCTTCCTTCTGGGTTTCTTCCTTTTGCACCTCTTCCACATCATCGTTGAAATCAAACTCATCTACATTAATGTTATATGCTTCCATAGCTACTCTTAACCTTGCCTGTAGTTCAATTTTATTGCCGGTGGTACTCAGGTTTCTCTTTTCTAACTCCCTTTTAAGTTCTTGGATTTTCAGATCATTTAACTTTGCCATTATTCTTATTTCGTTATCCTTGTTTCCTTATCCTTGATTCGTTATCCTTGATTCGTTATCCTTGCTTCGTTATCCTTGGTCCTGGAATTTATTTAACAATTCCAATTCTGACACCAATTGTTACGTATTTGTCGATAGCTCGATTATTTCTATAGGGTTCGTATCACTAAATTGTTAAATAAAAGTCTTTATTTACTTCTTAATTCATACCGCTTTATTTCACGACTAAAAAGTATACACTCGTTTTACTTGACTTGATGTTAACACTTCTACGGTTAAATTACGACTGACTCTGGAGCGCCTGCTCGCCGCCTTATATAGTCTGTCAAACGCAATCTGGAAAATTCTGGCAACACTGGAAATTATCTGGTATCTTCTTCTAGTTCTGGCACTTTCCCTAGAGATGTGTTCAATCATTTTAGTGATGTAAGTGGAGAACCGATTATATTCGCCACATTATTATTATTATTATTATTATTATTATTATTATTATTATTATTATTATAAGTAGCAGACAAGATTAGGCTAGGCTAGACTGGCTGGCCATTAATGTCCTCACACAGACTGAATGAGTCCGTAGTGTTACCACAAAAAGTATTAAACATGAACAGCTCTGCATTAAAAGCCTGTATTCCAAATGAAGAACAATCCCGGCCCTTTGGCAAATACCAAGACTTACCGTAACCCTATTTTGGATGCAGCTTGGAGATCAATGTATAAAACTATCGCTAGTAGCGAATTATTATTATTATTATTATTATTATTATTATTATTATTATTATTATTATTATTATTATTATTATTATTATTATTATTATTATTATTATTATTATTATTATTATTATTATTATTATTATTATTATTATTATTATTATTATTATTATTATTATTATTATTATTATTATTATTATTATTATTATTATTATTATTATTATTATTATTATTATTATTATTATTATTATTATTATTATTATTATTATTATTATTATTATTATTATTATTATTATTATTATTATTATTATTATTATTATTATTATTATTATTATTATTATTATTATTATTATTATTATTATTATTATTATTATTATTATTATTATTATTATTATTATTATTATTATTATTATTATTATTATTATTATTATTATTATTATTATTATTATTATTATTATTATTATTATTATTATTATTATTATTATTATTATTATTATTATTATTATTATTATTATTATTATTATTATTATTATTATTATTATTATTATTATTATTATTATTATTATTATTATTATTATTATTATTATTATTATTATTATTATTATTATTATTATTATTATTATTATTATTATTATTATTATTATTATTATTATTATTATTATTATTATTATTATTATTATTATTATTATTATTATTATTATTATTATTATTATTATTATTATTATTATTATTATTATTATTATTATTATTATTATTATTATTATTATTATTATTATTATTATTATTATTATTATTATTATTATTATTATTATTATTATTATTATTATTATTATTATTATTATTATTATTATTATTATTATTATTATTATTATTATTATTATTATTATTATTATTATTATTATTATTATTATTATTATTATTATTATTATTATTATTATTATTATTATTATTATTATTATTATTATTATTATTATTATTATTATTATTATTATTATTATTATTATTATTATTATTATTATTATTATTATTATTATTATTATAAGTAGCAGACAAGATTAGGCTAGGTTAGACTGGCTGGTCATTAATGTCCTCACACAGACTGAATGAGTCCGTAGTGTTACCACAAAATGTATTAAACATGAACAGCTCTGCATTAAAAGCCTGTATTCCAAATGAAGAACAATCCTGGCCCTTTGGCAAATACCAAGACTTACCGTAACCCTATTTTGGATGCAGCTTGGAGATCAATGTATAAAACTTTCGCTAGTAGCCAAAGCCTTGGTCGGAGAGAACATGCTCCACAGTCTGCATTCATCCCTTTAGTTAGCATCGAATCGTCTATCCACTTGCGGTCTGAGATAAAATATAGATGGATAATACTACATATGTAGTTCTGCATATTACCCTTAAGACTTCCTTGTAGTACGCTACATACTTGGATGGAGTGCAGTGCGAAAGTATCGACTTTATAGCCGCCTAACTATCTATATAGAAATTAATATGCTCCCTTCGTAAGTTACTACAGGCTAACATCTCTGCTGCCCTCCTTAAAGCTAATACTTCTACATGAAATACACTAAAGTGATCCGGTAGCTTAATACCTACTGCTGCTGGTATCCAGTTTACTGCAATAAACCGCAGCAACTTTTCCTTCTGACGCTTTAGATACACCTTTGTACACCTGGATGATGTCTTCCTTCATATCTGCGCCCTTCCGTCAGCCGTCTGCCTCTATTGTGGCATCAAGATGCTTATGGAAGCAGTCAAGGCCATCAAACTATATTTTTCGATAACAGACCTTCCTTTAAGATCACTTTTAGGTAAGTGTAGAAATAGCTATAGACCAAAGAGCCTAACGTATTTCTAAAGAGTTTAGCTTGGAAGTGTTTCAAGATCACATAATTCAAGATGCGGGCAATATTGACATGTTAGAAAACTATAAGAATCGACCATTAAAATAGACTGAGTTAACGACGCGAGGTCGAAATTTTACTTTAGATTTCTCAATATTGAACTACATATACATATATCTAAATGAGAAGAAGTTCTTATGCATACATTCCAGAGAGCTACACACTCCATTTGCATCAGAACTATCTTAACTCAGAGACTTTATTTTCTTTTGATAAACCAACATTAGATTTAAAAACATTCAATATGAGAAATAGTACTAAAATATAAAGTTTACAAGCCTGCAAAATCATAACTCTTATCCAAATTACGCTCAAAACTAATAACGAACAGAGTTTGTAATAAATTTTTACCTTGATCAAACAACTGCCACACACACGTCCATGTATTTGCTCCTTTAACATGTGGCGCTTAAAATGTTTTTTTCAATTTTCCGCTGGTCATTTAGCTGCACAAATTACACAGTAAAACATCAAATAAAGAAATAAAAAACTTAAAAAAAAAAGACAAACACAAATAAATAAAGGTATTAAGTATGTAAGTAAAGACGATAGGCATATCGTAAAAGGAAGTGAGCGCTCGTAAAAATTAGGGAAAAAATGCGCATAAGACAAATGACTTGAGATGCTCATTTCAAAGAAAAATTATAACTAAATTAGTAAAAACGAAATGAGGGGCGCGCGAGTACAAGGAAAAAACAAAAAAACAAGAAAATAAATAAGTGAATGCATTCCAAACTCGACCTCACGCATGCAACACGCAGAAGCACACATATGTTTGTATGTATGTTGCATGTACATAGAAGCACAAGCGCCGTGTAGGTATGTGCACCTGATGGCGCAGCAATTTGAATGACGTGGTGGCATTCCTGCTCTGCTACGCACACCGGCGGCGTTTACAAAAAACGCAACAACAACACAAGCTTGTATTGCAGCGCAAACGCCGACGATGAAGACTTTGTTTGTGTTTTGGGGTAGTTTCAGGGCAATTAGCTATGCATAATCAGTGAAATTATCGAACAGTTAATGGCTACATACGTACAAATTTTGTTGTTGTTTGTTATTTTTATTATGACTTAATCTTTTTTTTTTTTTGATGTTTTTTCTTTCATTTTTTTATTGTGCTTTTCCTTCTTCTTCTTGTGTCGTTCTTCATGTGGGTTTTTTTACTTTTTCTTTAACTTCTTTCCTTATATGCTACGGCGATTCTTTGCTTAGTGTTTTATAGATTAAGGTATGTATAAATATCGTCTTCTAAAGGAATACAGATCTTATATGAATTTCAAACCTAACTTTGGTAACAACCATTATAAGTGCTACTTTTGTTTTGAAGTTTTCATAGGTTTAACAGGGTACCCGCTTTAGGAGAAAAAATATTTTGTTATTGAAAGCTATACACGCAAAAAAAATTACTCAGATTATGGAAAAGTGGGAATGATTCGGCGCTAAAGACAATTTTCGTTGTTTTGATGTACAATTTTCTTCAAATCGAGGAATAAAAAACACGTTTTAAAGAAAATTGTATATCAAAACAATGAAAATTGTCTTTACCGCCGAATCATTCTCACTTTTCCATAATCTGAGTAATTTTTTTTTTGAGTGTAGTGGTTCTTTTTCTAAAAATTATTTGGTTGCTGTAATTAGGTTTGCACAAAAATTGGTGCACCCTCATGTTCGCCTGGACATGCATGCATACGTACCTACATACATTCATATCTATGTAAGTACCCTGCAGGGAACTCAATAACTACACTCAAAAAAAAAATTACTCAGATTATGGAAAAATGGGAATGATTCGGCGCTAAAGACATATTTCCATATTTTGATGTACAATTTTCTTTAAAACGTGGTTTTTATTCCTTGATTTGAAGAAAATCGTACATCAAAATATGGAAATATGTCTTTAGCGCCGAATCATTCCCACTTTTCCATAATCTGAGTAAGTTGTTTTTTCAGTATAGTGAGCAAAATTTCTAGTTTCGAACTAGCGAAAAGGTGTCAAAATGGAACTAGATCAATTGTAGTTAGACCCTCACCAGTTCAGAAGGAGTGAATTGAGTGACCATTATAAGACACACTTTGATATGTATGCAATTTCGAAGTGACAAAAATTCTATGAAAATTTTTCGTTCGTTCAATTGCCGTCGGCTTTGTATATTTCTGCAATTCTCAGATGTTTAGTGAAGCATTTTATATAAAGAGTTTTCTATTTCCATCTTGTATGAAATGAAAATTTCCCCTAATTATGCTTTTCCGATCCCTCAGGCTTATTTTTAATTTTTTTTATTTTATTACTTTTTAAATATTATTGTAAATTTTTATTAAATAAATAAATAAAAAAATATTTGTTAAAAAAAATTAAAAAAAAAAATATCATCCACCTTGACACCGACAGGATTCGAACCCGCGCCCCTCAGATTGAATGGCACATGCGTTAGCCAGTCGGCCATGGCGCCACTTGCATGAAGTGTGTCAAAGGCTACACTTAAGCGGCAGATGTAAAACTGTAGAATTTGTAGGTACTTGTAGCTAGTTCAGAACTATCGAAATGGTGCCAATAAACGAACTAGTGTAAACTGTAGAATTTAGTACTAGTTCGGAACTATCGAAAATGTAGTGCAGAGAGTGGCAATTGACACCGCCTAGGACATCGCCGTGTTAAATTCGCCAGTTGATAACATGCAAAAGAGATTTAGCTCGCACTAGTAGTGCCGAAAAATGCACTAGAAGCGGCCTAGTTCGGAACTAGAGATTTTCCCTACAGGCTATATGCTTGTGCAAAGAGACATTTGTTGCTATACAATTGAAGGGCGATTAGCTAATGTAACTCCTGGAAAAATTCAAACTCGTCAATATTGAAATTTTTATTTTTTTTCATTTTTCTATGCTTGTATGTACATATGCACATAATTAATCATGTGTTGTTGTGCTCGCATTATATAAGGTTGTTTTACGTTTTTCATTTAACCATTTATCATTTTCTCATTTATAAATTTTTCATGTTAGCTGAGCACTCAATTGTAATGTTTGCTTTTGCAGTCAAAATTGAAATCTACTTATACTTTGGTTTAGTGGGCGTGTAATTTAATTTTTTATTAAATAAAAAATAAAAGAAAAACATTCTTGAGTGCTGTGTGATTCCAACTAAGAATGGAAAATATACCCACTAAGCCCATTTGTAAGGTGATGCGATTTTTATTCTTGCCAGTATGTTCAGCGGCACTAACAACAGCAAAGCCACACGCAGACTTCACAAATTGAGCACAGATAATTTCTTCACTGAGACTAAAGTAGGAGTTAAGAAGAGTAAACCGAAACAGAAACATTTATACGAATGAAGTACATAACAAATTTAGATGGTAGGCAGCTGTATATGCAGAACTAAAATACTGCTATCATTCATGCTGAATATATAACAAGAGTAAAATAACGACCGCTGTGGTGCAGTGGGTAGAGTGCTCGCCTGCTATGCCATTGTATTATTATTATAAAATAACGACCATATGAAAAAGGTATTATGGAATGAACGCCCGACGCCTTCGCTTCATTGTTTTTTTTTTACTATAAAAGCCATGCATGCGAAGGCGGCCATAGCCGTGCGGTAGTCATGGTCATATAAGTTGTTATATTCCCTAAAGGAAATGTATGGTGGAAAGTATTGACGATTGGAGTACCTTTGGGCCTACTGGGTATGTATCTATGCACACAGTTTAATATTCCAATAACTATGGTCTCTTAAGTCAATACTTTTTTTGTACAATAGACTTAATTTTTTGGCAGTTAAAATATTTTTCTCTTAAACAGATATCCACATAAAGGCCAAGGGGACAGTTGTCTACAAGTCATTATGCATTCTACAGCGACAACTGCACTAGTTCAATTATCGACAAAGTACAAAATTTGTAGAGATCCTGGCTCGTTGGAAATAATCGTAAGCCATGGCCTTGTTAACGTTAGAAAATTTGTGGAGACTGCATTACATACTACACTGAAAAGGCAACTTACTCAGATTATGGAAAAATGAAAATGATTCGGCGCTAAATACATATGCATTTACATTGTTTGATATACAACTTTCTTCAAATCAAGGAATAAAAATCACGTTTTGAAGAAAATTGTATTCAAAACAATGAAAATATGTCTTTAGCGGCGAATCATTCCCATTTTCCATAATCTGAGTTTTTTTTTTTTAGTGTAGTAGTGTAATTCTTTAACCATTCTTTAATCGAGAGCGAGCGTACAAAACTAGGTGCAGTGTTATAAAGCCATAGGCAATAAAGCCATAGGGCCTTATTTCTCAATGGAGTGTGAGATAAGGTCATATGGTTTTATTTCCATGCAAGGAGTGAAATAAAGCCATTATCGCATTATTTCGCATTTAAATTTTTTTTTTTAATAATTCAAATTTATTTGGTTTCTTTTATTTACCCTCATCCGGCAGAATTCTATTTCTAGAATAGTATCTATGGACCGATCCACAGTACTTTTGCATGGACACGCTGTAGATACCAATGTCCACCTCCTCTACCATATTTTTCAACACGTGACAATGTCAACTCATGCCTTTGGCAGCTTGTAACCGCAACAATTACACTGTTATGGCGTTATTTCCACTTTGGTTACTAAACGATTATGGTGATATTGCACTTTCAATAAGGCCATATGGTTTCATTTCTCATTCCATTGAGCAATAAGGCCATATGGCTTTATTGCTTTTCTCTTTATAACACTGCACCAGCAAATTACATAGGAGTCCGATTGGAAACTGATTAGAGAAACAACCCAATATTAAAATCTATAAAATAAATGCAAATTCTCATTAAAATCCCATTGGAGAAGTACATTAGATTTCGATTCGAGAATTATAATTTTCTCGATTTGAGAACTACATATGTCCTTTTACTTTTGGTTTTTGGTCGTTTTTATTTTGATAACTACTTTATTATTGAGCTCTCAAGACCATTTTTTTTTTAAGGAAAAATTGGTATGAAAGATTAATACTTGTTTGGTAGAAGTTATAGATCCATTTCCAACCGGAAAATCCGAGGTTCGATCTCGGCGGATGCCAGTGAATCAAAAATGTTAAAAAGAAGTCTGATGAAGAGATGTGGTGGTCTCCGAAATGGATCTATAACTTCTACCAAACAAGTATTAATCTTTCATACCAATTTTTCCTTAAAAAAATAAACAAAAAAAAAAATGGTCTTGAGAGCTCAATAATAAAGTAGTTACATATCGTCCCCTCAATATAACAATAGCGCAGAGCCGTAGCGAGGGTGTGGCAACCGAGGCATTTGCCTCGGGCGCCAATAGAGAGGGGCGCTGAATTTCGGTAATATTAAACAAAATTTCGCAGAAGTATTTTGAAAAAACATAATGAAAAAATAGGCGTTCGTTTGCCAGGAACCCGCAAGGTTCTCAATTGATCATCAGATTTGTAAAATTTCTTCAAAAGTAATAGGTATGTATTTATATGGCGCCCTTTATTTTTAATGTAGTGAAATTGAATGAATATTTAAATTAGAATGCTTATGATAGTCGTTTAATTCATACATTTATTTGAAAGTTGTGATTACCGATAAAGCGCGCTCATGCGTGCATGTACAAAAAAAAAGGTACGTACATTTGCAAAAACTGGCAAGGTAATGTAATAAGAGCAAGAAATCTCGATAAATAGAACATTTCTTATAATAATATTAGGGAGTCGACTTTATATGGGTGTTTCCAGCGTTACGGACGTTCCATGCTGCCACATTATTTTCAGTATAAAACCTATAGTAGGCTTTGGATCAGAATATTTTTTTGTCATAAGTAGCCTTTGTACTCCTCTATCCAACGCTATCAAACTTTTTTTCTAGAGATGACACATTACCACTGTAGAAGGATTTAAAGTTGCCGTTCGGACGTTCCCCAAAAGTACCTCGTATTTGAGGTTATATCTGATTTCGTTAAAATTCTGCGAATTGGTTGATGCTACAAAAAAATGATGTATATACGACTAACAGAGGAATATACAAGGACTGTCACTGCATTAAAGTTATATTTCTATAGACGTTTTTTATTGGAGAAATATCGGTTTTAATTTTGTTCGGACGTTCCCGTTCGGACGTTTCAAATTTTCTATGAAGGAAAACATAACTTTTTCATAACAAAACAAGTGTTGAGCACATATTTTATTGCAATTAACTCATTAATTCAAAATTTACATTACTTGCACATTCTGAGCACTAAAACGATACTTAATAATGTATAGTGGCAATGAATATAAAAAAAAACTGATGTAAGTACTACCAAAATTTAATAAGAATAAACAAAGGTATTTTAAATATCGCGTTGCTTAGATGTCGCTGTACGTCCGGCAGTAATATGATGCCCATTTTCGCATGAGAAACTGTGTAATGATTGAAGAGCTGGTATTTGTTTTACTTTAAGCCATCGCATATAGGTATTTTTCAAGTTTTATGCGGCCAAAAGAGGTTTAACCTCCACCTTATAGCCCTTTGAGCGGAATTCATTGCTAGATAGCCTTATAAGGAACAAAAAAAAAAAATAATTATCTGAAGACGTTCGGACGTTCCAATGTTTAATATACTTACACTCAGGAATCCTTTTGATTTTGGGAATAGAATTAACGCTGCCCGAAAGAGCACCCAAAACTGTGTTTTGTCAAAAAAAATTTGAAAAATATCACAAAGGTAAGTATGTTTTTTTTACTGCAAAGTATATTTTGCGTCCGAACGCTTGAAAAAAAAGCACTACTTTAGAATTCACTTCATACAAGATTTGAACTATTTTGTAAATGTATCTATGTTGATATTCCCAGGTCTGACCTTGGGCTAAGTACACGTAAACGCCATTTTTCTACCAGCGCTTTTATTGCGAATTCGCGGATGTATTTCGGAAGTCATATACACTTAGCTAAAAAAAAAATTTTATATGGTAGTCTGAACGACGTAATTTTTGTATGTAGCAGTGCTCCAATGTCCATAAAATTTTGTGGCGTGATAAAGGAAATACGTACCTATATAATGTTATCAAAAAGTTTGGCCTAGGTGCATTTTTAAATGTTTCTCTTTGGTTGACCCATTTTCGGAAACACCCATATGCATATAGCGGCGACACCTGTTTGTCAACAACCAGCTACTTACGTCAGAATAATTACATACCTGATTGGTCGATTGCGCAACCCTTTCGCGTCGCTAGGAATGTAACCAGTGTTTAAAAAATTGCACGAATTTTCATTCTCTTGCTTTTGATTAGGGCACTTGGACACACGATGGGCATCAAAAGCTAATGCCGTAAAATCATTGAATTCCCAAATTGAGGCAGTTCTTGGAGTACTTCAAGATATAATCGCCAATCCAAATAATCCTGACAGCAAATCATCTGGCGAAAATCTGATTAAAAATATTGATTTAGGGTTTGATGTATTGTGGAACGCTTTTCCGTCATCCCTTGTCAAGTTTGGTTTGGAGACAAACCGGTTTCGGCTAATATGCGCCATCTTCAGTGTCTTCTTTCGTTCTGAGTTATTTTGTGTAAGTTCGATAGTATTTATAGTAACTAACTTCCGTCGTTTTGTTCAGGTACTTCGTGTTCATGTGATGTGTTCGTGCATTCGTGCGTGTGTGTGTGTGTGAGTCTGTGTTGTGTGTTTAGGTATGCAAATCTATTTTTTGTCATATTTTCATTATTGTACCCTCATTAACCAAGTAGGTAAAAGTCCGTTATTGTCCGTTTGTGTGTTGTTTTGTTTATGTCGGTTTTAGGTCTTTTGTCCTCTTTCGGGTATAGTAGCTTAAGCGGTTCAAATAATGTATCCGATGCGGTGTTTATTTGTTCATTTATTATTTTACCTACGAATGTTTTTTGTTTGTATATCTCCATATTTTCTAATATGTTAAGTCGTCTTCCTTTATGCTGTATGTGGAGAATTTTAGCTGTTTTTCCTATTTTCATGGGTGTACACTTGTTTTCTGCCATGTGGTTGGCGAAATTTGATTCCACTGTCGTTGATGATTTTCTTATTTTCTTATTGTAATCCCTTATGTGTTCTCGATATCTCGTCTTGATTTGGCGTCCTGTTTGTCCTATATAACTGTTTTGGCATTCGCAAGTCAATTTGTATACGCCTTGTTTGTCAAAGAGGTCTTCCTTGTTAATGTTGTTTCGTAGAAGTTTTCCCATATTGTTCCTCGTTTTAAATGCTGCATTAATGTTATATTTTTGGAAAACTTTAGCCAACTTGTAAGATGTTGCTCCAGTATATGATAGGACTGCCCATTTCTTCTCTTCTTTTTCTTTGGTTTCTGACTTTCTTGAATTTATGTTTTTTTGTATTTTCTTCACTAAACTTTTTTGATGTCCGTTGTTCTCTGCGATTGTGTATATTGTGCTCAGTTCCTTGTTGTAAGCTTCTTTTCCTAACGGGGTTCGTTCAAGTCGTGTTAATAAATGTCTGAAAGCGGCGTTCTTGTGCTGTTGAGGATGGTTAGATTTATTGTGTATTATTGTATCTGTTGCTGTGGGTTTTCTGTATATTTCGTAAGTAAATTTGTTAGTCTCTTTGTTTATTTTAATTGTTAGGTCCAGGTAGTTGATTTTTCCATTTTTCTCTGTATCCATAGTGAATTTTATATTTTTGTGTTGGCTGTTGAGGTGCTCCAAAATTTGTTCTTCTTTATTTTCCGATATTAGGCAGATGATGTCATCTACATACCTGGCATAAAAATTTACTCCCAAATTTGCCGTCAGTTCTTCCATATAAATTTCTTCCAAATGTTGCATAAATACTTCCATAAGGATAGCTGATGTGGGGCTACCCATGCCTAGTCCGTGAGTTTGTCTGTATATTTTATTGTCAAATTTAAAATAATTCTGGTCCAGGGTTACTCTCAGCGTATTTACTATCTCTGTAGCAATGTCTTTGTTCGTTTTCTCTGTCAGTATTTTAGTTAAAGTTTTTAGTGTTTCTGTCGTTGGTACCGAAGGGTATAGATCCTTCACGTCAAATGATACCAGTTTTGAGTCCTTGGGGACGTTCAGGTTGTTCAGTTTGTTGACTAGTTCCGTCGTGTTTTTGATTGTGTATTTATTGGATAGGTCTAGTTTCTCGGTTAGTAGCTTGTTTAGATGTTTTGATAGTCTATATCCTGGTGCCGACTTATGGTTTACTATTGGTCGCATAGGTGTTCCTGCTTTGTGGATTTTAGGTAGTGCGATCAGTGACGGGGCCGATGGATTCATTGCTGTGAGAGTGTAGGTCATCTTGTTGTCTATTATATTCTTTGCTTGTTTTATTGCACGCTTTATTGCCATTTGGTATTCTTCCGTTGGGTCTTTCCTTATCACTCGACAGCCCATTTCTTTGATGAGTTGACCCGTTTTCGCGGTGTATTCCTCTTCGTCCATTAGCACCGTTGTATTTCCTTTGTCTGCTTTTGTTGCTATCACCTTATTATCGATTAGTTTCTTCCTTAGTACTTTTGCCGTTTTATTGTCGTCCGTTGCCATTTCATTTCCAGCAGCTTTTATACTCTTTTCGATTATGCGTCTGCATAGATGCCTTGCGTGCTCCTGTTCTTCGTTTGGTACTAGTGATATGGCCATCTCCGTGTCTGCAATAGTGTTCTCTACGTCTTTTTTTCTATCGTAGCTTTCGATATTGTACTTCAAACCTTTTTGTAGTAGCTCTGTTTCTTTGGCGTTGATTGAAAGATTTGTCAAGTTAACAAATCTTGGATGGAATGATG
The DNA here is from genome assembly GCA_960531455.1 of Urophora cardui. Lineage (NCBI taxonomy): Eukaryota > Metazoa > Arthropoda > Insecta > Diptera > Tephritidae > Urophora > Urophora cardui. The sequence continues at coordinate 24,257,564 of OY482674.1, read as the reverse complement.
TTTTGTTCTGTTGTGAGCCTTTTTTGTTGTTGTTTTGTTTTGTGTCAAGGTCCTCCAGTTTTTTGTTGAGTTTTTTGTATTTGTGTTCCATGGCCTTTTTGATCTCCTCCTTTATAGTGTCTAACGTTTCCATAAGGCAACGAACTAGGTTGTTTTCCATCAGCTCCAGGTGGATGCGTAGTAGTTCCTCATTTATGCGCTCCTTCTTTGCGTGTTGGTTCCTGATCTCGCATCTGAGGAAGCTGTTCTCCGCTTTCCGTATAATTTTGCGTTTATCCTCGCTGTTCACTTTGTGCCCTATTTGCGCGTATTTTGGAATGAGTTTGTTCTTTAGACATTCCTTATTAAACCATATGTTGGCTTTTGTGTTGTGTATTTTCTGTAGCCGCCTTTTGTATGCTGTCAGTAGAATATTAGTCCGGATTTGATGTGCCTGACTGGCATTATTAATAACTTTTTGGTTGCTTGTTTTTCCGACAGGGTAGGAATATGATGTATTGTGGAACGCTTTTCCGTCATCCCTTGTCAAGTTTGGTTTGGAGACAAACCGGTTTCGGCTAATATGCGCCATCTTCAGTGTCTTCTTTCGTTCTGAGTTATTTTGTGTAAGTTCGATAGTATTTATAGTAACTAACTTCCGTCGTTTTGTTCAGGTACTTCGTGTTCATGTGATGTGTTCGTGCATTCGTGCGTGTGTGTGTGTGTGAGTCTGTGTTGTGTGTTTAGGTATGCAAATCTATTTTTTGTCATATTTTCATTATTGTACCCTCATTAACCAAGTAGGTAAAAGTCCGTTATTGTCCGTTTGTGTGTTGTTTTGTTTATGTCGGTTTTAGGTCTTTTGTCCTCTTTCGGGTATAGTAGCTTAAGCGGTTCAAATAATGTATCCGATGCGGTGTTTATTTGTTCATTTATTATTTTACCTACGAATGTTTTTTGTTTGTATATCTCCATATTTTCTAATATGTTAAGTCGTCTTCCTTTATGCTGTATGTGGAGAATTTTAGCTGTTTTTCCTATTTTCATGGGTGTACACTTGTTTTCTGCCATGTGGTTGGCGAAATTTGATTCCACTGTCGTTGATGATTTTCTTATTTTCTTATTGTAATCCCTTATGTGTTCTCGATATCTCGTCTTGATTTGGCGTCCTGTTTGTCCTATATAACTGTTTTGGCATTCGCAAGTCAATTTGTATACGCCTTGTTTGTCAAAGAGGTCTTCCTTGTTAATGTTGTTTCGTAGAAGTTTTCCCATATTGTTCCTCGTTTTAAATGCTGCATTAATGTTATATTTTTGGAAAACTTTAGCCAACTTGTAAGATGTTGCTCCAGTATATGATAGGACTGCCCATTTCTTCTCTTCTTTTTCTTTGGTTTCTGACTTTCTTGAATTTATGTTTTTTTGTATTTTCTTCACTAAACTTTTTTGATGTCCGTTGTTCTCTGCGATTGTGTATATTGTGCTCAGTTCCTTGTTGTAAGCTTCTTTTCCTAACGGGGTTCGTTCAAGTCGTGTTAATAAATGTCTGAAAGCGGCGTTCTTGTGCTGTTGAGGATGGTTAGATTTATTGTGTATTATTGTATCTGTTGCTGTGGGTTTTCTGTATATTTCGTAAGTAAATTTGTTAGTCTCTTTGTTTATTTTAATTGTTAGGTCCAGGTAGTTGATTTTTCCATTTTTCTCTGTATCCATAGTGAATTTTATATTTTTGTGTTGGCTGTTGAGGTGCTCCAAAATTTGTTCTTCTTTATTTTCCGATATTAGGCAGATGATGTCATCTACATACCTGGCATAAAAATTTACTCCCAAATTTGCCGTCAGTTCTTCCATATAAATTTCTTCCAAATGTTGCATAAATACTTCCATAAGGATAGCTGATGTGGAGCTACCCATGCCTAGTCCGTGAGTTTGTCTGTATATTTTATTGTCAAATTTAAAATAATTCTGGTCCAGGGTTACTCTCAGCGTATTTACTATCTCTGTAGCAATGTCTTTGTTCGTTTTCTCTGTCAGTATTTTAGTTAAAGTTTTTAGTGTTTCTGTCGTTGGTATCGAAGGGTATAGATCCTTCACGTCAAATGATACCAGTTTTGAGTCCTTGGGGACGTTCAGGTTGTTCAGTTTGTTGACTAGTTCCGTCGTGTTTTTGATTGTGTATTTATTGGATAGGTCTAGTTTCTCGGTTAGTAGCTTGTTTAGATGTTTTGATAGTCTATATCCTGGTGCCGACTTATGGTTTACTATTGGTCGCATAGGTGTTCCTGCTTTGTGGATTTTAGGTAGTGCGATCAGTGACGGGGCCGATGGATTCATTGCTGTGAGAGTGTAGGTCATCTTGTTGTCTATTATATTCTTTGCTTGTTTTATTGCACGCTTTATTGCCATTTGGTATTCTTCCGTTGGGTCTTTCCTTATCACTCGACAGCCCATTTCTTTGATGAGTTGACCCGTTTTCGCGGTGTATTCCTCTTCGTCCATTAGCACCGTTGTATTTCCTTTGTCTGCTTTTGTTGCTATCACCTTATTATCGATTAGTTTCTTCCTTAATACTTTTGCCGTTTTATTGTCGTCCGTTGCCATTTCATTTCCAGCAGCTTTTATACTCTTTTCGATTATGCGTCTGCATAGATGCCTTGCGTGCTCCTGTTCTTCGTTTGGTACTAGTGATATGGCCATCTCCGTGTCTGCAATAGTGTTCTCTACGTCTTTTTTTCTATCGTAGCTTTCGATATTGTACTTCAAACCTTTTTGTAGTAGCTCTGTTTCTTTGGCGTTGATTGAAAGATTTGTCAAGTTAACAAATCTTGGATGGAATGATGTTTTGTTCTGTTGTGAGCCTTTTTTGTTGTTGTTTTGTTTTGTGTCAAGGTCCTCCAGTTTTTTGTTGAGTTTTTTGTATTTGTGTTCCATGGCCTTTTTGATCTCCTCCTTTATAGTGTCTAACGTTTCCATAAGGCAACGAACTAGGTTGTTTTCCATCAGCTCCAGGTGGATGCGTAGTAGTTCCTCATTTATGCGCTCCTTCTTTGCGTGTTGGTTCCTGATCTCGCATCTGAGGAAGCTGTTCTCCGCTTTCCGTATAATTTTGCGTTTATCCTCGCTGTTCACTTTGTGCCCTATTTGCGCGTATTTTGGAATGAGTTTGTTCTTTAGACATTCCTTATTAAACCATATGTTGGCTTTTGTGTTGTGTATTTTCTGTAGCCGCCTTTTGTATGCTGTCAGTAGAATATTAGTCCGGATTTGATGTGCCTGACTGGCATTATTAATAACTTTTTGGTTGCTTGTTTTTCCGACAGGGTAGGAATATGATGTATTGTGGAACGCTTTTCCGTCATCCCTTGTCAAGTTTGGTTTGGAGACAAACCGGTTTCGGCTAATATGCGCCATCTTCAGTGTCTTCTTTCGTTCTGAGTTATTTTGTGTAAGTTCGATAGTATTTATAGTAACTAACTTCCGTCGTTTTGTTCAGGTACTTCGTGTTCATGTGATGTGTTCGTGCATTCGTGCGTGTGTGTGTGTGTGAGTCTGTGTTGTGTGTTTAGGTATGCAAATCTATTTTTTGTCATATTTTCATTATTGTACCCTCATTAACCAAGTAGGTAAAAGTCCGTTATTGTCCGTTTGTGTGTTGTTTTGTTTATGTCGGTTTTAGGTCTTTTGTCCTCTTTCGGGTATAGTAGCTTAAGCGGTTCAAATAATGTATCCGATGCGGTGTTTATTTGTTCATTTATTATTTTACCTACGAATGTTTTTTGTTTGTATATCTCCATATTTTCTAATATGTTAAGTCGTCTTCCTTTATGCTGTATGTGGAGAATTTTAGCTGTTTTTCCTATTTTCATGGGTGTACACTTGTTTTCTGCCATGTGGTTGGCGAAATTTGATTCCACTGTCGTTGATGATTTTCTTATTTTCTTATTGTAATCCCTTATGTGTTCTCGATATCTCGTCTTGATTTGGCGTCCTGTTTGTCCTATATAACTGTTTTGGCATTCGCAAGTCAATTTGTATACGCCTTGTTTGTCAAAGAGGTCTTCCTTGTTAATGTTGTTTCGTAGAAGTTTTCCCATATTGTTCCTCGTTTTAAATGCTGCATTAATGTTATATTTTTGGAAAACTTTAGCCAACTTGTAAGATGTTGCTCCAGTATATGATAGGACTGCCCATTTCTTCTCTTCTTTTTCTTTGGTTTCTGACTTTCTTGAATTTATGTTTTTTTGTATTTTCTTCACTAAACTTTTTTGATGTCCGTTGTTCTCTGCGATTGTGTATATTGTGCTCAGTTCCTTGTTGTAAGCTTCTTTTCCTAACGGGGTTCGTTCAAGTCGTGTTAATAAATGTCTGAAAGCGGCGTTCTTGTGCTGTTGAGGATGGTTAGATTTATTGTGTATTATTGTATCTGTTGCTGTGGGTTTTCTGTATATTTCGTAAGTAAATTTGTTAGTCTCTTTGTTTATTTTAATTGTTAGGTCCAGGTAGTTGATTTTTCCATTTTTCTCTGTATCCATAGTGAATTTTATATTTTTGTGTTGGCTGTTGAGGTGCTCCAAAATTTGTTCTTCTTTATTTTCCGATATTAGGCAGATGATGTCATCTACATACCTGGCATAAAAATTTACTCCCAAATTTGCCGTCAGTTCTTCCATATAAATTTCTTCCAAATGTTGCATAAATACTTCCATAAGGATAGCTGATGTGGAGCTACCCATGCCTAGTCCGTGAGTTTGTCTGTATATTTTATTGTCAAATTTAAAATAATTCTGGTCCAGGGTTACTCTCAGCGTATTTACTATCTCTGTAGCAATGTCTTTGTTCGTTTTCTCTGTCAGTATTTTAGTTAAAGTTTTTAGTGTTTCTGTCGTTGGTATCGAAGGGTATAGATCCTTCACGTCAAATGATACCAGTTTTGAGTCCTTGGGGACGTTCAGGTTGTTCAGTTTGTTGACTAGTTCCGTCGTGTTTTTGATTGTGTATTTATTGGATAGGTCTAGTTTCTCGGTTAGTAGCTTGTTTAGATGTTTTGATAGTCTATATCCTGGTGCCGACTTATGGTTTACTATTGGTCGCATAGGTGTTCCTGCTTTGTGGATTTTAGGTAGTGCGATCAGTGACGGGGCCGATGGATTCATTGCTGTGAGAGTGTAGGTCATCTTGTTGTCTATTATATTCTTTGCTTGTTTTATTGCACGCTTTATTGCCATTTGGTATTCTTCCGTTGGGTCTTTCCTTATCACTCGACAGCCCATTTCTTTGATGAGTTGACCCGTTTTCGCGGTGTATTCCTCTTCGTCCATTAGCACCGTTGTATTTCCTTTGTCTGCTTTTGTTGCTATCACCTTATTATCGATTAGTTTCTTCCTTAGTACTTTTGCCGTTTTATTGTCGTCCGTTGCCATTTCATTTCCAGCAGCTTTTATACTCTTTTCGATTATGCGTCTGCATAGATGCCTTGCGTGCTCCTGTTCTTCGTTTGGTACTAGTGATATGGCCATCTCCGTGTCTGCAATAGTGTTCTCTACGTCTTTTTTTCTATCGTAGCTTTCGATATTGTACTTCAAACCTTTTTGTAGTAGCTCTGTTTCTTTGGCGTTGATTGAAAGATTTGTCAAGTTAACAAATCTTGGATGGAATGATGTTTTGTTCTGTTGTGAGCCTTTTTTGTTGTTGTTTTGTTTTGTGTCAAGGTCCTCCAGTTTTTTGTTGAGTTTTTTGTATTTGTGTTCCATGGCCTTTTTGATCTCCTCCTTTATAGTGTCTAACGTTTCCATAAGGCAACGAACTAGGTTGTTTTCCATCAGCTCCAGGTGGATGCGTAGTAGTTCCTCATTTATGCGCTCCTTCTTTGCGTGTTGGTTCCTGATCTCGCATCTGAGGAAGCTGTTCTCCGCTTTCCGTATAATTTTGCGTTTATCCTCGCTGTTCACTTTGTGCCCTATTTGCGCGTATTTTGGAATGAGTTTGTTCTTTAGACATTCCTTATTAAACCATATGTTGGCTTTTGTGTTGTGTATTTTCTGTAGCCGCCTTTTGTATGCTGTCAGTAGAATATTAGTCCGGATTTGATGTGCCTGACTGGCATTATTAATAACTTTTTGGTTGCTTGTTTTTCCGACAGGGTAGGAATATGATGTATTGTGGAACGCTTTTCCGTCATCCCTTGTCAAGTACGGAAAGCGGAGAACAGCTTCCTCAGATGCGAGATCAGGAACCAACACGCAAAGAAGGAGCGCATAAATGAGGAACTACTACGCATCCACCTGGAGCTGATGGAAAACAACCTAGTTCGTTGCCTTATGGAAACGTTAGACACTATAAAGGAGGAGATCAAAAAGGCCATGGAACACAAATACAAAAAACTCAACAAAAAACTGGAGGACCTTGACACAAAACAAAACAGCAACAAAAAAGGCTCACAACAGAACAAAACATCATTCCATCCAAGATTTGTTAACTTGACAAATCTTTCAATCAACGCCAAAGAAACAGAGCTACTACAAAAAGGTTTGAAGTACAATATCGAAAGCTACGATAGAAAAAAAGACGTAGAGAACACTATTGCAGACACGGAGATGGCCATATCACTAGTACCAAACGAAGAACAGGAGCACGCAAGGCATCTATGCAGACGCACAATCGAAAAGAGTATAAAAGCTGCTGGAAATGAAATGGCAACGGACGACAATAAAACGGCAAAAGTACTAAGGAAGAAACTAATCGATAATAAGGTGATAGCAACAAAAGCAGACAAAGGAAATACAACGGTGCTAATGGACGAAGAGGAATACACCGCGAAAACGGGTCAACTCATCAAAGAAATGGGCTGTCGAGTGATAAGGAAAGACCCAACGGAAGAATACCAAATGGCAATAAAGCGTGCAATAAAACAAGCAAAGAATATAATAGACAACAAGATGACCTACACTCTCACAGCAATGAATCCATCGGCCCCGTCACTGATCGCACTACCTAAAATCCACAAAGCAGGAACACCTATGCGACCAATAGTAAACCATAAGTCGGCACCAGGATATAGACTATCAAAACATCTAAACAAGCTACTAACCGAGAAACTAGACCTATCCAATAAATACACAATCAAAAACACGACGGAACTAGTCAACAAACTGAACAACCTGAACGTCCCCAAGGACTCAAAACTGGTATCATTTGACGTGAAGGATCTATACCCTTCGATACCAACGACAGAAACACTAAAAACTTTAACTAAAATACTGACAGAGAAAACGAACAAAGACATTGCTACAGAGATAGTAAATACGCTGAGAGTAACCCTGGACCAGAATTATTTTAAATTTGACAATAAAATATACAGACAAACTCACGGACTAGGCATGGGTAGCCCCACATCAGCTATCCTTATGGAAGTATTTATGCAACATTTGGAAGAAATTTATATGGAAGAACTGACGGCAAATTTGGGAGTAAATTTTTATGCCAGGTATGTAGATGACATCATCTGCCTAATATCGGAAAATAAAGAAGAACAAATTTTGGAGCACCTCAACAGCCAACACAAAAATATAAAATTCACTATGGATACAGAGAAAAATGGAAAAATCAACTACCTGGACCTAACAATTAAAATAAACAAAGAGACTAACAAATTTACTTACGAAATATACAGAAAACCCACAGCAACAGATACAATAATACACAATAAATCTAACCATCCTCAACAGCACAAGAACGCCGCTTTCAGACATTTATTAACACGACTTGAACGAACCCCGTTAGGAAAAGAAGCTTACAACAAGGAACTGAGCACAATATACACAATCGCAGAGAACAACGGACATCAAAAAAGTTTAGTGAAGAAAATACAAAAAAACATAAATTCAAGAAAGTCAGAAACCAAAGAAAAAGAAGAGAAGAAATGGGCAGTCCTATCATATACTGGAGCAACATCTTACAAGTTGGCTAAAGTTTTCCAAAAATATAACATTAATGCAGCATTTAAAACGAGGAACAATATGGGAAAACTTCTACGAAACAACATTAACAAGGAAGACCTCTTTGACAAACAAGGCGTATACAAATTGACTTGCGAATGCCAAAACAGTTATATAGGACAAACAGGACGCCAAATCAAGACGAGATATCGAGAACACATAAGGGATTACAATAAGAAAATAAGAAAATCATCAACGACAGTGGAATCAAATTTCGCCAACCACATGGCAGAAAACAAGTGTACACCCATGAAAATAGGAAAAACAGCTAAAATTCTCCACATACAGCATAAAGGAAGACGACTTAACATATTAGAAAATATGGAGATATACAAACAAAAAACATTCGTAGGTAAAATAATAAATGAACAAATAAACACCGCATCGGATACATTATTTGAACCGCTTAAGCTACTATACCCGAAAGAGGACAAAAGACCTAAAACCGACATAAACAAAACAACACACAAACGGACAATAACGGACTTTTACCTACTTGGTTAATGAGGGTACAATAATGAAAATATGACAAAAAATAGATTTGCATACCTAAACACACAACACAGACTCACACACACACACACGCACGAATGCACGAACACATCACATGAACACGAAGTACCTGAACAAAACGACGGAAGTTAGTTACTATAAATACTATCGAACTTACACAAAATAACTCAGAACGAAAGAAGACACTGAAGATGGCGCATATTAGCCGAAACCGGTTTGTCTCCAAACCAAACTTGACAAGGGATGACGGAAAAGCGTTCCACAATACATCATATTCCTACCCTGTCGGAAAAACAAGCAACCAAAAAGTGATTTAGGGTTTCTTCTTTTCCTCGACGTCTGGGATCAGATATTAAGTCGGGTTGATCGCGTTACGAAAGCCTTGCGAACGAAAGGTGGACTTTGGAAAAAGCTGCACATTTGATTCAGGGTTTGAAAAATTCACTACAAGAACTTCGCGACACAGAATTCAAAGAAAATTTTAAGCGTGTTTCTGCATTAGCTACTAGTCTACTAGCGAGCAATGTCAGCAAGCGGTCAAATAAGAAGAAAAAATTGGAATTTATGAAGGAGAAGACGACGCACTCGAAATTCCGGATAATCAAAAGTTTCGCATTGACATCAACGAGGTAGTTGATAGGTTGATAGTTGAAATCGACTGGAGGTATAAAAAGATAATGGATGTGGCCAATGATTTCGGATTTTTGTCTGGCGAGTTTTTGAAAAATGAGTAGCACCGAATTGAAAAAAGCAGCGATGGATTTGGCAATCAAATACGAAAAAGACATCAATGGCGCAGAATTTATTGAGAAAATTTCAGATTTCATGCCCGCAGCTTTGTCAATCATCCCTGATCGTCTCGAATCCACGACTGTTATAGAACTATTCCAAATTATTCAATATTATGGTTTAAAAGCATCATACCCAAACGTTGAAACTGCTTTCAGAATTTTTTCGACGATTCCTGTAACAATCGCTACGTGTGAACGTAGCTTTAGCAAACTCAAACTCGTTAAGTATTATTTGAGATCAACAATGGACCAAGAAAGAGTGTCGAACTTGGCTATTTTATCGATAGAAAACGAAATTGCCAGTAAATTTGATTTCGACGATATTATTAACGAATTCGCTTCTATTAAGTCAAGAAAAATTCACTTGTAAATGTTAAAAGAACATTTTTTTAATACAGTATTATATGGTAAATGCTACAGTATTAACAAATATATATATGCATGAATAATTTGTTCAAAAAAATTTGCCATTTGTTCTTATCAAGGATGCATCGTAACGTTAATATTATCGTTTACCGAAAAAAAGCAATCGTTTCCGTTGAAACTATTCAGGTTTTTACCGTTTACGCAATTATCGAAATAATCTCATTTCGTTGATTAGCGAAAATAAATTATCAAAATAATTTCATTTCGTTGATTAGCGTTATCATAACCAAATTTGTAACGTTGAAATGCTACGCGATGCCGTCGCGAACAATCGGCCGAGTACTCATATACATACATATATGCATATGCACACGAACTGCTACGATTTGAGTGACAGCTGTGTATGTATGCGCCTCGTGCAGGCAATCTTTTTGTTGATTTACTTCGTTTCAACGTTACCGGTTGCATTTTGATAATTTAGTTTTGTGAATTATCGAAACGAAATGGTTTTGATAATTTAGCGTTGCGAATTAACGAAACAAAACCATTTTGATAATTTAGCATTGTGAATAAACAAAACGAAATAGAATCCGTTCGTTCGTTAAGCATCTCTGGTTCTTATATAGAACAAGTTTTGTTGTCCTGCATTTTGAACAGGGGGCGCGGGAATAACAAGCTTGCCTCGGGCGCCAGAAAAGCTCGCTACGGCACTGCAATAGCGTATGTGCTCATACGCGATTATTTTTTTATTGCATATTTAGAATCTCCATCATTGATTCTATGTCTGGTCAAAATTTCGTCAAATTCTACTTCCACAAAGTGGGTCAAAATGTCATTGGAAAAAATGGTGTATAATTTCTTGTTCAAAAATTTAAAAGATATCTGATTTGACAAAAACTTTAAACTCGATTTTCTCAAAACCCAAAAAAAATTATACGCTATTGTTATATTGAGGGGACGATATGTCCCATTTTGCTTGAAAACGTTATGATTCTCGACAGTTTCTCGCGTCGCCCTCTAACGTTAGAGATTTGAGAAAAGAGCTAGTTTTCGAATCATTCTCAAACTAATATTGACATTTTCTGAATTAGGTAACCTCGTCCTTGTTACTCGTCGATACCGACTTAAAACTATTGAGATTTGTTTTTCTCGTCTTACCTATCCATCCATCACATGACAGTCTTAATTCATTCCAAAAAAGGTTAAAATCTTACAAGAATTACATAAATTGAAACCATTAGTTAGTATGGACGGTACCACTCTCACTTTTCCGATGATGGTTATTTTATGGTTTGCGGCTTCCGGGTATCATAGTAGATAATCATGTTTTATTTCATGCGATTCCGTTCAAAATTTATAAGAGTTTAAATGAACAGATTTTCATACTTCAGTTTCATATAAAAAATTTCTATTTTTTTCCATATTGCGATCCATTTTTTTTTGACTTCTGAATATTTTAGGGAGTAAAATTTTGCAAATTTTACTAATTTTTTTTATGGAAAAGAGGCGGAGAACACAATTCTTTTGACCATTTTTGAAAAAATTTCATACAAATTTCACAAAAATTTAATTTAAAAAATTTGTTTAAAATATATATATTATACCAATAAAAAACTTTTAAAAAGAAAGAAAATGACGGTTGAATTATCAAAATCGGTTAGGTAGATCGTCTGCAATCGCGTTCTAAAAAAAATTCTTACCCTAAGAGCATTAACATTATTTTGTTTCATTTATTTTTCAGCAAAAAGGCGGTCACACAACATCATCGTCAACGTTGTTGTTGTCCCCATTGGTACCGTTAAGAATTTCTCATTACTTGAGCGCAACTTGCCAACGGTTGATGGCAAATCGCCTTTTATTTGTTTTATTTTTCTCATTTTCTTTAATTTATCATCAATTGATATTTTTTCATATGTTGTTGTTCTTTTAACTTTTTTTCTCGTTTTGTTCATATTATATGCTTCTTGTTGTGTGTTTATCATTTGCACATTTTTCAATTCAAAGTTTTTTTGTATTTTTTTTTTTTTTTTTTGATTTTTTATTTATTTGTATTTTTGCTTGCCATTTCCTCTTCACCAGCGCGCTTCTACATACACACGAGCTTTGTGTGAATTTTTGGGCATATTAGACTTTATTCATGTGTATATATGTCAGCACAGTTGGGCCACCACCTCCTCTCATCAACACAGCACTCCTCCCATCAGCGCGGTCTAACCTCTTTTGCCGTATCAACCAGGGGTATCGTTCCTCGATGGGCGCTGGAGGGTTGGTTAATCGTGGGGTCGAAGTAGCCACAGCCCTCCACTAGGGTATCAGCCTATATCCCAAAGCTCACCTCTATCCGGGGCATGACAGCCACCTACAACCACTCAACTCTATACTTTCCCTCACCTCAACCTTACATCAGTTCACAAACCCAACACCAGTCGCCAGCTAATCAAGGTTCACCACCTAACTTAGAAGTGCAGTCGCTTAAGGAAACAGCTGCAACACAGTCAACAACACAACACAGGGAACAGAACACACAGGACGAAAGTGTGCTTTTTTCTTCACACAAAGCACGTGTGTGCGTGCGCAATTATGCGCTGGAGGGAACAGAGAAATGGTTCGCTTTTTGTTGTTTGTTTTTTTTGTTTGATTTTACAATTTCGCTTACGGACATATATGCTCGCTCGTACTTTTTATGTACATATATTGCTAGTATATGCCGTTTGCATTTATGTTACTCTCTTATGTTTTTCTTCAATCTTTAATTGAGAGGGTGCCACAAAAGCCCTTCGAGAAATTTTATATGGGTGTTGTTGTTTGTGGGCATTTTATAACCCTGCATTTTCATTTTTAATCAATGTTCTTATTTGTTGTTGATATTTCAAAGTAATGAGAAATTATAACATTTGTTGTTTGAATTTGAATCTATGCTGCGAGAGAGTTTGTAGATTCTCTCCTCAAATTATTCATCATTCATATGTATGTACTTTGTATGTATGTATTTGATTTTGCATTTTTACTTTTGCTTTGTACTGCAATTCGGGAAGGGGTGTGCAGTCAACCCTGACAACCATGGGGCAACGGACCGCCGTTAAGTACAAATTGTTAGTACTATTTATACGATTAAGTATGCGGAATTGCATCCATGAATTGCAACACGAAATCTGGTGCGCAAGGGAAATTTAAGAGAATCTATTGCATTGTGTGAAATACATGTGTACATACATGTGTGTGTTTGCTTAGGTGCTCTACACAAGTGATGGAAAATGGAAATTTTATATTGTGCCAAATTTTGCAAAAAATTGTGCATTTTTGAATCAATGCATGCATTTGCAATCAATTTAAAAATCGTTTATAAATACGTACCATCAGCTTTAAAAAATAAATTTACAGTACATATTCTATATGTAAAGATATCATACTTAACCTATATTTTACATATATACATATATAGGCGTCCTACTTTTATGAAGAGCACTTTAAAAATATATAAAATTTTTTCTTGAATAAATACCTAACAGATTGCACATATATAGTTTATTTGTTTTTGGTTTACTGACATTATGATTGCAAAAATATTTATGAGTTTAATTGAGTTTCGCAAAATAGTGCCGAAAAATAGTGGAAGGCGCACAGGCACGAGGCATTTTCCATCACTGCTTTACACGCCATTTAGTGGTGATTGTTGCCAGCAGTGTTGCCGCTTTGGTTATTTTTAAACAAAATTGTTATTTTTTATTCTCTGAGATAGATTTTCGTGATTTGGTAATTTTTTCCGATTTGGTAATTTTTCCATATATTGGGCTACTATACGATTATTATTGTCCGATATCGAAAATTTTTACACATTTATTATATACTTATTTCCTATCCTTCAATGCTCTAACACAAATAGTTCAAGAGATATGCAATGTGAAAATCTCAGTTTTCAAGGGAAGCATCATCACTGCCACCTCTATCATGGTCTCGGCAGGAAAAAAATATTCTGCACATCTATGGAAGGATTCCTTTCATGTGATATACATATATTTTATTCCGACACATTCCGATGACATTAAGACTTTCATTTTGGTACGACAAAAAAATATGTTTGCCTATTAATATTTAGATGACAAAATAAACTACTTGGAACAGGACAAACTAAGCTACTTGTATAAGCAGCGATCGTAACGGTTATGAGTTATATTTAAAAAGTTAAGTTCTGAACAAAAAAATAACTTTTTAAGGAAAAAAAAATCCAAAAAACAAAATATATTTTATTTTTAAATTTGTGTACAAAAATGAAAATTATAATCAGAGGTGTGATTTTTATTATTTATAAAAAAAATTGTAATTTTTAATTTTTTTTATTTTTGGTAAATTTTTTATTTTGGCTGCGACAACACTGGTTGTTATTGAGAGCAAAGAACTGAGAGCTTTCAAAGCTTTTTCATTGAATGGAAAAAGGGATAGTTCGTGGTGTAGAGAATGCATGCTAAATACATATTTTATGAAAACGAATATACATATGTACATACACATGTGTACTCACAATAATGTATAATGAGTAAGAGCTTAACGTATTGTGTTGATATGAAAGCTACTAAATAGTTGCTTAAATCATTTGTCTTGCGCAAGCAAAGCTGTAAAAATTTACAATTATTCTTCATAGCAATGTTTGTTGTTCCGAGTTTATTGCAATAAAAAATTGTTTGCAAGTCTTTGATTGTAAAAATTTACGTTTCATTTACTGCAATCAGATTTATTACAAAGAAAATGCATGCAATTTTTTTATTTTAATCAAACAGTCAGCAGCGCGGGGTGGCACTGATTGCAATTTTTTAGTTTTTTTGTAAAAAGCTGCAATTAGTGAGAATTTAAGTTCCAATTACTGCAATCAGATTGATTATAAACAAAATTTACGGATTCTTTTTATTTTAATCAAACAGTCAGCTGCGTTGAATGGTATTCATTGCAATTAAAATTTATTGCATTTTTTTGTTGTAAAAATCTGCTATCAGCAATAATTTCCGTTCCAACTTTTGAAATCAAATTGACTGGAATAAACTTTATTGCAATTTTTTTATTTTAAAAAATTACAATCAACAATAATCTAATTTCCATTTACCGCAATCAAATAGATTATAAACAAAATGCACGCAATTTTTTGATTTTAATCAAACAATGCACAGCATTTATTGCAATTTTTTTGTAACAAACTTAAAACAACAGTAATTAGGTTTCATCATTTGCAAAAAAAATCCATTGCAATATAATTGATTGCAATTCTTTTTCATTTTAAAAATTTACAATCAACAATAATTTATATTCCATCTATTACAATCAAATTGATTGCAGTAAAATTTCCTACAATTTCTTAAATTTTAAAATTTTTAATAAATCAGAATTTACGTGTTGTGTCGCATAAGTTAATCTAATCAAAATGATTTACAATAAAAATTTATTGCAATAAATTTCATGTAAATTATTGCAATTTTAATTTTTACAATAAAAATTTGTTCATTAAAAATCATTTACAATCAATATGATTAACAATCGAAACTGATTGCAATGTTATGTAATTTAATTGCAATTTTTACAGCGCTATGTGATTTATATTATAAACTTACTAAGAAAAAAAGATTAATAACACTGCTCTACAGCCAAAAAATACTCTGAACGCGACCATCCTATTTATATGTAAAATCGGTCGCTGATTCCGAAAATCGGGCTCATTTTTAATTCTATGGGAAGGTTTTTGAGATATCGACAATTTACCGTTATTTGGCCAATGGCTCCACTTAATCCTGTATACCTCTTTAACGCAGTGAGCTATCTTCCTTGGAGTGACACTCAACGAAAGAAAATTAAATTTCCTTTTCATCCCTGCTACAACATTTTTCTGTAACTCTTATAGTTTCTGAAATATTGACGATTCAATTTGAATTTTTTCGATTTTTTACGATTTTTTGAAAAAAATTGACTTTGTCAGGCAATATCTTTTAAACCAATGTCTTCACCTTCGGTTTTACTCCTTTACGTGAAGCTCCATTCTATTGGGAAAAAGATAAGCTATCAACGAAGAAAATCCATGGTAAAATAGAAAAGTTATAGGCGATCAAGTAAATACATCCAAGTCGCGCAATGCCTCTGCACGGGTATATTCTATGCATGTTATACCAATACCTTCACATCTGCAGTAGCAGCACATTGGCAGCGCAGTAGATAAAAGCCCATTTACGGGTATAACATGCATAGAATATACCCGTGCAGAGGCATTGCGCGAGTTGGATGTATTTACTTGATCGCCTATAACTTTTCCATTTTACCATGGATTTTCTTCGTTGATAGCTTATATTTTTCCCAATAGAATGGAGCTTCATGTAAAGGAGTAAAACCGAAGGTGAAGACATTGGTTTAAAAGATATTGCCTGACAAATTCAATTTTTTCTTCAAAAAATCGTAAAAAATCGAAAAAATTCAAATTGAATCGTCAATATTTCAGAAACTATAAGAGTTACAGAAAAATGTTATAGCAGCGATGAAAAGGAAATTTAATTTTCTTTCGTTGAGTGTCACTCCAAGGAAGATAGCTCACTGCGTTAAAAAGGTATACAGGATTAAGTGGAGCCAGTGGCCAAATAACGGTAAATTGCCGATATCTCAAAAACCTTCCCATAGAATTAAAAATGAGCCCGATTTTCGGAATCAGCGACCGATTTTACATATAGATAGGATGGTCACGTCCAAAGTACAGACAAAAAATTTCATTTTGTGATCCAGTGTATCTAATCGTGACACATTAGAAAAATTGTATCTTTAAGAAATTTGAAATTTTAAATTAACATTAATTTCTTAAAAATACATACTAATAAACACAAACAACACACGTACCAAATATGTATTAGCAGCCAAACCGACACTCCTAACTGAAGTCATACAGCGAAAATTTCAGCGACAATAAACAACCAAAATCTAGTCAATAAGCAAAAAATTAGCGCTATTCAGCTAAAAGATTTAGTACACACATATAAGTATTAGCATTTAGGAAAAAACTAAATTTAAAACATCTTTCTTAATTTCATACAATTTAAAGCAACAACAACAGATACAACGCCTCCAGCGGCTGAACACGCCGAAATCGCGCTTGTAGACTGCGTGCCGCTGTTCAGGCACATTATTCAAGGTGTTGGAGCAGACAATAGCGGCAAAAATTAAATAAAAATAAAAATAAAATAAAATGCTACAACAAATATGCTTTAAGCGAATAAATAAACAGTGAAAAAAAAAAACAGAGAAATAAATATTAATAATGATATAATCAAAGCTTTGCATGTTTTTGCTATTTTTGTTGTTGTTCGTCATTGTTTTGCTCATCATTAACATTCAACTGCGCAAACGCTTTACTGGGCTGGCTTCGCTGTTGCTGTGCGCTAAAAAACCACGTCTCGCGCTAAAATAAAATTGAAAAAAGGCCACACCTTTATATATGTACATACGTATATAATACACAGTTGGCTGTAGCATCGGTACGTATCTATGTGTGTCTGGTTTAAGAAATTCAACGCAAAACATTTTCCAACGCTGATATGGAACGTAGTAGTAGCTTGCTAGTGATTGCTTTCATTTCATTTTTTGTTTAACATTTAAATGCTGAAACGGTGAGCGTTTTTATGTATATATATATAATTTATATATATCTGCTTGTATATACCTATGTATATCGCTCAATTTACTGTACTGCTATTTACTCACTTCTTTTTTTAATGTTTGTAATTTTTTTCACTTTTTTTAATTTAATTTCTTATTTTTATTTTTTATTTTTATTTTTTTCGTACTCGTCATTGCACCTCTGCGTTCAATGTTCCTCATTTCCTCATTCTGCAACCTCTAGACGGCAAGAAGGTCAGTCGTCTTCACCATCCACAAAGCCTCTAAAAGCTCTAGAAGCCTTCAACTCACCGCCGCACGCTGTTGAACTCGCTCGAATTGTAGTAATTAATAATAATAATTTGCAGCACGATAAGCATTGCATTAAAAGTAAAAAATATGTAGTAGATATTTTTGGTTAAAAAAAAGTATTATATACCCATCTGTACGACTTCTTCTTCTTTATAATTTGCATATTATCTGCAACACTTAAAAACTTTATGAGTGCCTGATGATAAAAAATGGAGTCTTTTACGTCTATTTCCATGACATAGGCTATGCGAAAAGATTCTACCAGGTAGTTATGACAGTCTAGTACAGAGATCGGCGAAATTGTGAGGGAGTGATTGTATTAGCGTGTGCAGAGCAATGTATTTGCGCTACATGGGTTAAAATGTACAGACCTGTTGTTTAATAAAAAAAAATTCATAAAAAAAGTTAAATTAAAAAAAATTGAAATTAAAAAATATTTTAAATTAAAAAAATAATTATTTAAATTAAAAAAAAAAATTAAAAATGTTAATAAAAAAGGTGAAAGTAATAAAAGTTTTTTTTTTAATTAAAAAAAATCTAAATTAAAAAAATTTGTTTTAAAACAAAATTAAATTAAATACAATACCTTAATTATTAGTTAATTTTATTAAGAAAAGTACATCGATTAACGATTAATTAATTTTAATTGCTTGATTTTTTGATTTTTTTCTTCAATTATTTTCATATTTTTTTAATTGCATGATTAATAAAATTATTTTATTATTTGCATTTGTTTCTGATTTTTTTAATTGCGTGATTAATTAATTAAGCGATCAATTTTTTTCATGTTTGGTTTTTTTTTAATTTACGATTTATTTCTGCTTGTGAATAATGATTAATAGTTAATTTTATTAAGAAAAGTACATCGATTAACGATTAATTAATTTTAATTGCTTGATCTTTTTGATTGTTTCTTCAATTATTTTCATATTTTTTTAATTGCATGATTAATAAAAAATAGTTGATTATTTGCATTTGTTTCTGTTTTTTTAATTGCGTGATTAATTAATTAAGCGATTAATTTTTTTCGTGTTTTGTTTTTTTTTTTTTAATTTATGATTTATTTCTGCTTGTAATACATTACAAGGCTTCACTTATTTTCAAAAAAAAAAAATTACAAACAATCATGCAAAAAGAAATAATCGGATAATTAAAAATAATCAAGTAATTAAAGACAATCAAACAATTAAAAAATATATCTAATTTAAAATAATCAAACAATTAGAAATAATTAAGAAATTAAGAATAATCACGAGATAAAAAAAATGATTCATTTTTGTAAGTGATTATTTTTGTTTATTCTTTAATGGCAACAAATCATGATTATTTGTTTGTGAATTTTTAATTTAACTGATTATTAATTTTAGGTTAATGTAAGAATAAAATAAAAAAATAAAAATAAAAAAAATTTAAAATTAAAAATTAAAAAAAAAAATTAAAATTAAAAAAATAAAAATAAAAAAAAAATAAATAAAAAAAAATAAAAAAAAAATAAAAAAATAATTATTACTAATTTGAATGGGAATTTATACATACACAATAAAACAATTAAAACCAATTATAAAAGTAAAAAATAATCAATCAATTAGAAATAATTAAGCAATTAAAAATAATCATACAATAAAAAAATTGATTAATTTTGAGCATATGACTATTTCTGATTATTTTTAATGTCTATAAATCATGGTTATTTTTTATATTTTTTTAATTTAATTAATTATAAATTCCTGGTTAATGTACAATTAAAATAATCATTAAAATCAAAAAATCCCAGAAGCTTAAACAATATTAATTTTAGTTGTAATTTATACATACATATATGTAGGTACATATGTATGGATTCTTTATTGTGAAGAACCAATGCTGCGAGGCCCATGAGAGGTGGTGCAAAAAGTTCTGTTCGTTCATCTCCAGTTGAGCTCAGCAATAGTCCAGCATTGATGCAACTTAAACGAGTTCTAGGGACTTATTGGCTGATTGTACATATTGATGAGAATATGTGTACCAGTAGGCGCGCTTCTAGTACATCCATAGTTGCCAAAGTTTCAGTCTTGAGAACATTTCAATTAGTTATCAGCGATGCCCGAAATAAAGTTGTAGTTTAGACGGAAATAAATTGACTACATTTTTATCAACGTAGATACTACAAGTGGGTATAAAACGTACCACTAACTGTATTGAAATAAAAACATTTTCAAAGAAGTCAAAATGGATAACAAATATGTATATAAACTACCTACATATATATGTAAGTATGTTAAAATAAGAAAGCGCCCAGCGACATAAATGAAGCAATAAAGCGCTCAGCGCAAGCCGCTCGCGCACTCGGCATGATTTCAACTCTTTTGTGTACTTAATTTATTAAAATTTGGTTTAATTGTTCTTTTTTCAATTTAGTTTACTTTGTTGTAGTTGTTGTTGTTGCTGATTGCTGCAACTTTGTGTTGTTTGCATTTATTTTTTGTTTTCACAGCGCGCAGACATCTACATCTCATCGGTGGCTTTCAGCTACGGTGGTCATGCGTTTTTTTTTTGTTTTTGTTTCTGTTTTTTTTTTTTACTTTTGCGTATCTTTTTCCTTTCAGCCTCATTTGTGTGCGATGGGCGCGTTATCTGGATTGAAATGCTTGCGGCTATAAAAACCGTTCATTATTGAAATCATTTTGGTTAATGTTTTAACTTTTTTAAAAAATTTACTTTACTCACTAGCATGCTTTGTGTTCGCTTCAAGTGTGTGTGTGTGTGTGTGTGTCTCGCTACATTGTTTCTGCAGCCCGTCGGTTTGCTGGCGATTTTTCTGGAGTGTTTTTTGTTTTTTTTTTTTTGGTGAGCTTCTTCAGCTTCGCTTGATTGTATTTTGTGCGATTGCTGTTGAATGTTAATTGCTGAATTTCGTGCTTCTATCGGTTGTTTAATTTTTTGTTTTTGTTTTTTTTTATATATACGAGTTTCGTGTTATGTATATATATATATAAATATATGTATTTATGTTTGCATTTAAATTTATTTTAATTTAGCATTTAGACTTTGCTAGACTCTTTGGCATTTTTAACATCTTTGTCCGTGTTTTTTTTTTGCTTGAATCATAATTGCATCTTCATTGTCTTTACTGCTGCGCTGCTTCTCGAAGTAATTTGCATAGTTTTTTCTTCTTTTTTGTATATTCTTATTTTAAGCAAATTAATTCGTTTTTTTTTTTTTTGTTTTATTAGATTAAATTTGTTTTTGCTTTTTTTCTTTTCAAAATTTGAGTGCAGCTCGATTTTTAATAAGCGGGTAATTTTGAAAATGACGACTTATGCTGTGGTTATGGTACCAATCAACATTGCCAATCAAAATCGGAAACATTTCGTGATTGGTGAGAGGTGGTTATGCTTACATTGGTGATTGGAGCGCACATACACAACATAACACATGATAATTACTGAGCACATACACAACATAACACATTATTACCTCTGAAACCTCGTTTGCTGGCTGCCTGTTTCACACAGCAAGTTTGCTGGATGTGAGAGTCCGAAAATTCTCTCACCGTCGGAGTGCACAACAACAATTACACGGTGCTCGACCAGCTTGATTGGTAGCATAACCAGGCCATTAGCAGCAAAGCATGAATATGTATTTATATATATTTATATGTATATGTATGTATAATGTCAGTTGTAGCCAGGGTTTGAATTTGCTTGCTGCAAAACAGCAATAGCCGATGTTTTTTGCTTATTGCTGAATTCAGCCGAGCCAAAAACGAAAACACGAATCATTCGCTTCAGTTTTCAGCTGAGTCGTGTTTGCTTGTATAGTTAAGCCAAGCAACTCAATTTGAGAGGGTTGCTTTTACTTCCAGCAATTAGTTGAGTAGTAAATTTTTGCTTACAGTTGCTTATTTTGCTGAAACTAGTTTTTAAGCAAAATTCAACATGAAAAGATGTTTACAAATGGACATACATACATATTATGTGTATATACATACATACACATAAGTAAATATGTATAAAAAATCGAAATATGCGTAAACAAATCGTTTCAGCAAAATAAGCAAAAGCAGAAAAAATGCAAAGACACAACTAATTGCTGGAAGTAAAATGAAATCCCCCAAATCGCGTTGCTTTGCTTAACTATACAAGCAAACACGGCTCAGCTGAATACTTGGCTGGCCGAGTTTGCTAATTTACTTTTCGTTAGCAAAAGCAAAGCAAAAGCAAATGCAGCAAAAGTAGCTAAGCAATTTCAAACCCTGGTTGTAGCTACTAGACGTAGCGGCAGCGTTAATTTGCTTTTGGAATTATACGAAAGACTTAAGCAACGAACTTGAACAGAAAGAGTACATTATATGTAGATAAGTATTTACGTTATTTCAGTTAACAATCTAAAAGCCATTTTTACGCAGGCTCATACTTGCACTTGAGATTGTGACTGACTCTAAGTATGTTCTAAAATATTGAATTCGGTTATCGTAGTATCTAAAGCATTGATATAGAACAAAAAGTAGAACCAACAACTCAGCAGAATCATCAATGTACGCAGTGCTTAACGCTTCGCTTGGTTGGAGCATAGCTTCGAAACCTGTGTGCTGCTGCCGAAAAAGAAGTATGATGATGAAGAATTGGTCACAGCATAGTCATACATATATAAATTTTGATGCTGTTTGGAGATGGTTAAAAGTTGTCGCACAGGCGCCAAATTTCAGATCAAAGTAAAGACCAACAATTTCATAATATTTTTTGTATATCTAATGCCCAAAATCGATAGTCCCGTAGGCGAGAATAGCAAATATAAATTTTGGTCTCTATCGGAGACGGTTAAGGGGTGTCAAATAATATTATGAACTTTGATCACTGTGCGACACCCATTAACCGTCTCCGATCGGCACCAACATTTATATTTGGTATCTTTGACTATGTTAGCATCAACCTAGGGGTGGGAAGTTCACGAAATATGATATACAATTTGTCTCCATACATTTGGGTACCACCCTAATGTACATGTATTTGTGCGTTTTATTAAAAACGTCAACAATTTGCTCATAGATTGAGCACATAATGAGTTGTTTTGTCAAAAATGTCCAATTACACTAGAAAAATTCTGATTGAGGCAATTAAAGCAACTTGGCTAACAGTGGGACAAATCAAAGTATATGTATGTATATTAATATGCATACCTACATACATGAAATTTATAGTGAATGATGATAATAGTAATTTGGAGCTGCACTCAGTCTTAGATATAATCGATGGGGATAGCCTTGAGCCTTTTTACATTTTGCTTTTTCGACCGTTAAATATGAACAAATGCAATAGTGCAAAGTTATGCTACTTAGGCCCATTAATTGCGCAAGTCTAAGTTAGTCTAAACTGAACTTCATTATTTTCAATTTTACTTTACTATAAGCTTTTTTGTGGAACAATTATATCATATTCCTACCCTGTCGGAAAAACAAGCAACCAAAAAGTATAAGATTTTTTATTTGTTTTTTTTTTTTTTAAGAAAAATCTGTTTTAGACCAATTTTGGATTCTCACCCTCATTAGACTTCATAACCTGGCCAAAAAAGCTCAAAATAAAGTAGTTTTTATTTTTTATAGAAAATAAAATGACCTGAAAAGCAACCCTTGGAAAAGTGTACCTATATGTAACTTAAGGAGAGCTTCCGATATTAGTATTATAGCTAAGCTATGTACATACTACAATATGTACTGATCCATATTATACTTTGGAAAAAACTTATAAGCGACCCACTACACAGCTTACCTTTTGCTTTCAAGAGAACTTATAAAGTTTGTTAGATCTTGAAGACTTTATTTACACATTTTTCTATTCTGCTTAGCCTAAAAACTAACTCAACTTGCTTTTGGCTCAGCTTTATAGTACCTTTGCTATAAAAATTGGAAAAACCTGAAATTTTTCTACTGAAAAATGAAATGCTCACTTTAGGGTACATTAATGTTTACAGCACAATTCAATAACCTTTATAGTCTTTAGTGTAAACCATAGATTTTTTATCACATTTACGAGTATTTTAAAAACAAAACGGCCCACAGTGCAATAATCTGTGTTTAGACTAGAACTTAAAAACAAATTATAACAACAACTATAACATATGTCAAACACAAAGCAACAACAACAACAACAACAACATCTATAATGCCAAATACACTTGTACCTACACAAGTACACTTGTATGTTTTTATAACAAACAACCACAAAATCCCATACGAGCCGCTAAGATTTCACACTCTACTCAATTTTCGAATTCCCAGCGACCGCAACGACCAAAAAAGGCATTTCGCATGCCAAGCATTCCATTTAAAGAGTTAATCACCACGCTTATGTGGTATGCAACTAGCAAAAATGCCAATATACATACATGTATAAATATGTATGTAACATGGCCTGAAGTGCTAAATGCTCTATCCAAAACCGACACAAATAACAGACGCACAGCGGCACAAAGTGGGGATGTTGCAGCGCATGTTGCAACAACATTTAGAACATTGGTATTACATGCAGCAATTAATTGCAGAGCGATGAAAAAGAGACACTTATACACACACACAGATACATATGTATACACTCAAAAAAAAAAAATTTCTCTCGATCAAAGACATAATTTTCCTTATTTTGAACACGCGTCCCAATACAAAATTTTCTTTGTTTTGTGTAAATTTTCTCAAAAATGTGGAAAAAACATAAAAAAACTTTCAAACAAATTCGTTGCCATGGGGATTTGTATGGGAATTTAATTTCTCAAAATTAAAGAAATCAAGTCTTCAAAACAAGGAAAGTTGGGAATGGAATGGCGCTTAAAGAATTTTTCATTATTTTAATGTATGAATTTTTTCAAAACAAGTATATGAAACCATGGTAACGCATGTAACAACGATATTTTATAAACCTTTTAACATGTTTTAAGGAAAATTTACTCAAAACAAAGAAAGTAGTGTTCAAAATAGGTAAACAATTTCTTTGACCCCTCCATATATTTTTTTTCTCTCAGTGTATGCATGTAAGCATTTGTACAAACATATGTCATACAATCGTTGGTGCGTTAAGCTATTTTAGAAAAATTCCATCAATAAATAAATTACTTATGTTCGCGAAGCCAAAAAAAAACGAAGAGTATGTACAAAACGCTCACATAACTTTGAATACACCAAAGGATAAGCGCAGCGTTGAAGCTGGTGGTATTCGGTGTGGCTTAGCCTACGTGTAGTGTGATTGGTGTGGAAATATGTGCGGTATGAGACACCATACTTGGCACGTTTGTATGTAAAATCGATTTAGGCTTATTCCACGTGCGACTGCTTAGTCAATTCATGCTGCGGAAGCAGTGACCAATTTTGTAACTGCTAGCTAGATGGCGCTGAAGTATTTTTATTCCCAGCAAACACAGTCTCTAACGTTAGAAATTTTGTCGAGATTACCTTAGATAACTAGTGTAATTCTCTATATATTCTCAAATCGATAACTAGGGTTGAAAACTACACTAGAATTCGATTAGCGAGTGATTAGAGAAGGAGCCAAATCTCACGCCTTTTATCAATTCTCAATATATTTCTGTGATATATTGAATATACATACATATATTGAAATTAGATACTAAAAATGGTAAAGTTAATATTACCGTAGTACAATGTTTTCCATTAAAAAGTACAAGAAGTAGCTTTAATTTAAATAATAAGACTGAATTTTGTTTAAATTTCAGTTCTTATAAATGTGGTAAACATATACATGTCAATATATATAATCATATGCAATTTAGACACATATTGCGTTAATAAAATCTAAACAATGAAAACATCATGTAAAAGGAGACAAAGCTTTGTTTTTCATTTCAATTGGACGTATTTGCAAATTCTGATTAGAATCTCATTAGAGAACTACATTAGAATTCGATTCGAGAATTATAATTTTCTCGATTTGAGAATTAGGTACCCTTTTGTTTGAGAACGCTATGATTCTCGATAGATTTTCGAGTCGTCCTCTAACGTTAGAGGTTTGAGAATGAGGCTAGTTCTCGAGTCATTCTCCAATCGATAACTAACCTCAGTGTTTGTTGGGTTGCTAACGTTTAAAAAGGACTTTGAGTTGAGAAGCTCCAAAGCAAAAATACAACTTTATGTTAAGCTGATGTCTCGAAAACACTATGTAGATGTTATTAGCGAGAGCCGTTTGAGACAAAACGGGGTTTCAGACAAGGTGACCCTCTACCGTATGATTTCTTGATGCTAGAGAAGATAATTCGAACTGCAAAACATCACCACACCTCTGGCGTACTTATTCTTATTTTTCCATTTTAAACTTTTTTTTCCCTAAAATAACACGGAAATAGGTACACTTACCTTACGTTGATAAATATTTACATCATTAGTCTTGAAAATCGCACTATTTGATCTGCCTTCTCTAAACTGGACAAAGAAGCTAAGAGAATGTGTTTAGCGCTCAACGAGGATAAGACGAAGTACCTTCTGCTGTCACATAAAGAGTCAGCGCATCTGTGTCTTGGCAACCACGTCACTGTTGACAGCTAAAAAGGACTAAGCGGCTCATCGTAATCTTCTTGATTTACGGCGCAGAAGCATGAACGATATGAACATCATCATTTTATGGCACTTGGAGTAGTCGAGAGGAAACATCTGCGGGAGATTTATGGACCTCTGCGTGTTGGCGATGGCGAATATCGAAAGAGATTTAATGATAAGCTTTACGCAGCCATTGACATAGCTCAGCGAATAAAAATCGAGCGACTGTGTTAGCTGGGTCATGTCATGAGAGTGGATAATGAAGGGGCTGCGGTCCGGTAAGTATATCTATCGACACACGTTTGTGGCAGCAAAAGAGGAGGCCACTACGTTGGCACCAGTTAGCACAAGGAAGAAATGAACTACATATGTATTAACAAAGCCCCGGGCGCTGACGGCTTGCCCGCCGAGCTATTCAAATATGCCGGCGAAGAGTTGATAAGGAGCATGCATCAACTCATATGCAGAATATGGTCGGACGAGCGCATGCCCGACTATTGGAACTTATGTGTGCTCTGCCCAATCAATAAAAAGGAGACTCCACAGTACGCGCCAATTATCGTGAGATAAGCCTTCTGAATATCGCATATAAGGTCTTAGCAAGTGTATTGTGCGAAAGACTGAAGCCCACCGTCAACAAGCCGATTGGACCTTATCAGTGTGGCTTCAGACCTGGTAAATCTACCATCGACCAGATCTTCACAATACGTCAAATACTGGATAAAACCCATGAAAAAGGAACCGACACACATCATCTCTTTGTCGATTTTAAAGCCGCTTTTGATAGCACGAATAGGAATTGCCTATATGCCGCAATGTCTGAATTTCGTTTCCCTGCAAAACTTAAACGGCTATGCCAAATGACGTTGACTAACACCACCAGCTCCGTCAGAATTGGGAAGGACTTCTCCGAGCTGTTCGAGACCAAACGAGGTTTCAGACAAGGTGACTTCCTCTCGTGTGACTTCTTCAACTTGATGCTGGAGAAGATAATACGAGTTGCAGAATTCCACCGTACAGGAAGTACACAAGAGTGTGCAACTGCTGGCGTACGCCGATGATATCGACATCATTGGCACTAACACGCGCGCCGTATGTTCCGCCTTCTCCAAGCTGGATAAAGAGGCTACGAAAATGGGTTTGTCGGTCAACGAGGACACGACGAAGTACCTCCTATCATCACACAAAGAAACAGCACGCGTTGACAGCCATGTCACTGTTGATAGCTACAAATTCGAAACTGTTAAGGACTTCGTCTATTTGGGAACCAGCATTAACACCAAGAATGATGTCAGCACGGAGATCCAACGAAAAATCACGCTTGCCAATAAATGCTACTTCGGACTAAGTAGGCAATTGAAGAGTAAAGTCCTCTCTCGACGAACAAAAATCACACTATACAGGACGCTCATCGTTCCAGTCCTCATGTACGGCGCAGAAGCATGGATTATATCAAAAGCAGATGAGATGGCGCTTGGAGTATTCGAGAGGAAAGTTCTTCGGAGGATTTATGGACCTTTGCGCGTTGGCGGGAGCCAGTATCGACGGAGATTTAACGATGAGCTTTACGAGCTGTACGCAAACATCGACATTGTTTAGCGAATAAAAATCCAGCGCCTGCGCTGCGCAAGTCATGTCGTGAGAATGGATGAAGGCGCTCCGGCCAAGAAAGTATTTCTATCGAAACCCGCTGAACGCAGAAGAAAGGGGAGAACTCCACTGCGTTGGGAAGATCAGGTGGACAGTGATGCTGACTCGCTAGGTATTCCCAAATGGTGCCATGCTGCACGAAACAGAAATTGCTGGCGTACTTTATTAGACTCGGCCAAAATCGTGTAGACGGTTACGTGCCAATTATGTCAGTAAGTAGGAACCAAGTATTTTTAACTTTATTTCTGTGGTACTAAAAAATGCCTCCTGGCTTACCTATTGGGACAACAGATCGACAACGAAGTAAGAAATGTTTCATTAAGCATTAATACAAAGTGCTTTCTGAAAAAGCCTAACAGGGAGGTAGCAAACTTCCTCTTTAAGCAGAGAAGATGGAAGTTTCGGGCCTTTGTGGGGTTGATTACAGGATACAATACATAGTATGTAGGTATAGCACATGGCCACCATAGGCATCATCAAGAGCTCGTTTTGCCTATCTTGTTTGGAGAAGGACGACGATGGCACAGAGCTATTTCTCTGCACCTGTCCAGCCTACGCTAGACTAAGATTGCGCATTCTCGGGTCAGATGTACTGAGAATGTCGGATGCACATTCCCCACCACTAGACAAACTTCTCACATTTTTAAAAGAAAAATCTGGCAAGTTTGCAGATAAATTCTCTTTTTTGTTGGAATGACCCACAATGAAAGCAAAAAGAACACATTAAAAAGAAAAACCTTTGCTTCTAAAGCAAAAAATACTAGTTATTGGCTGCGTTGCGCCGGGCTACACTTACGCTTACCAGGAACTTTAATGCATTAAAGTTCCAATTTCCATCGAAATGAGAAATTCCAAAACGAAACTACAAATATGTGCATATGTATGTACGTGCGTCAGCGCTACTTGGCGCATATCGCAAACGCAAGCACAGGCGCAGTCACATATTGCCGAGGCCACACGCACACACATACACACACACTCCATACACCCAACGACCATAAACAATCTGACGCTTTTGCCCGATATAAACGCCTTATTGCAGAAGTAAGCCAAGCTAGGGATTGGGGCATCGTCGCGCCGAGCGTCCTAAAAATGTGCACTTGATGATGTGACACTGACAGTTTTCACATTTCAAATTACCTGACAATTATAGTTGGTTAATTTTTTATGGATAGTGAGAGATGAAGTGAGTCTTGCAAGCAAGCAAACACAAGTGTGGCTGGCGCATCGATGGCTGGATGCGGGCAGCGTGCAGGACGGAGGAACTGGACATACCTAACTGATATTTTTGTATGTATGTAAGAGTATACTACAGTGTACATTTGTATGTATATAGTAAGGGCGGGTTTCTTGGAACGCTAGTATCGTTTACAAACATCGAACAATTTAAGATCATGCTAGGGATAGAACAAAGCAATGGAGAAGTGCACTGGACCATTTCAACATTTAGGCCATACAAATCTCCAGGACCGGAGGGGCTCTAGCCCTTGCTTGCAATAAAAGGGAAGAAATTATATAGCTCCAATCCTATCCAATTTATATAGAGCATCTCTATTGTTGGGTCATATACCCAACAGGTGGACTGAGGTCAAAGTCGTATTTATACCAAAGCCAGGGAAGCCAGAGCACCTGCCCTCATCGTGCCGGCCTATTAGCCTAAGTTCTTTTCTGTTAAAATGAATGGAAAAAATCTTATATCGGTGCATTAAGGATGGCAACTTAGCGAAACATCTTCTGTGCAAGCATTAATTTGCCTACCAGACAGATAAATCTGCAGAGACTGTCATACATAGCGTTATAACAAAGCTTGAAAAGGCTTTGTAATCTAAAAATATAGCACTTTGTGCATTCATTGACTTATCAGAGGTTGGCCCCAAGTTGGAGTATATGTCCCATAAACTCCCACTGAATAAAAACACGAAATTTCCGTGTTAAGATCGAACACAGACACACATGGTCTGAGGTGTTGAGAGAGCAGCAGCTTTCCGTAACGAAAGAGCGAGACGTTGCAGAGAGAGAGAGAGAGAGACAGAGAGAAAGAAAGAGAAGTTTCTGGACATGATCAGAGTGGTTGACAGCGGCTGGTTTCAGAGATTGGACGGCAACCGGTAATACATAGTAAACGGAGGAGAGCGGTCCTAGTAGTAGAAAGGCAGTTGTTTGACGGATGCGCAAGAGTAGCGCCAGGCGGAGGACAGTAACAAGGCAGTAGTGCGACGAAAGGGCTTACCAAAGATAGGGCCACAGTCGGGCAGGGTCGGTGACGGAGCGGGCATTTCCCTTTGATGCTCGGTGATGGTCAGCGTCGCGAAGGCGTATTTACATACCTTCGGTCTGGGTAACTTCTAATCGTAGCTTACTTGGTGGTGCAGCTGGAAGTTGCCTACAAAAAACTACGTAGACTCCGGTTAGTAGCTAGCTCTCGTGTTGGACACCACCGTCTACATGGCTGCACACTACTGTAAGGTGCGAAATGCGGGGCAGAGCTGTACAAGCCTTAACCTGTAGGCCAATTGAAAAACTTATGGGCAGTGTGCCCGAACGACAAACTGATCCACAGCCAGAGCCAGGCCCAAGTGGAGGAGAATCGCTGCTTGGCTGCCATCACTTAGCTAAGGTAACGGTGCGTAAAATACCAAAAAGACTTCGCTCCATTGCCCTTGCTAAGCTATGGTTGACTAGCGCCATGATCACCTCCTACACCGGGCCAGCTAGTTAGCAGGATGTTATAAGCTTTAGAGGCGTTTACTCCCGCTGGCTTACCTACGAAGACTGATTCGAAACTGGCGTCCCTTTTATATGCCAGCAGTGATAAAACGGTCGAGAATTACTGTGCTTGTTTGCTATTGGTAAGCAATGAAATGCTATTGGCTGTTGGTGTTGTATTTGCGCTATTTTCCTGGAGGGCTTTTAGGCGCAAGTTTGGCGGATGTTACAGTAGAGCGTATCGCAAAAAAAAGTTCGCCGTACACCCTCCCCCATATGATTTCTTTTTCGTAAATATGGGGACAGGTGTATCCAAGTCATTGTATATTCTACAGCGACAACTGCACTAATTAAAATGTCGACAAATTTAGAAGTACAAAATTTGTATAGACCTTGGCTCGTTCGAAGGTTTTCGTACTAGATACGGATACAAACCCTTCCTACACCTTGGGAAGATTCATTTTTATGTTCAGTATAAGGACAGGGAAGGGCGAATAAAGAATTCTGATTATGACAGAGATTATCTTTACGTAAATCTATTTGCAACATAGCAAATCGTCTACTGCTTTATTATGTAGTAGGCATGCGAAGACGAATACAAATTCCCAAATAATCCTATTTGAGGAACAATGTCGGAACGTAAGTACATAATATTTCTGCCTTTTAGAAGAATACAATAGGGAAATAACTAGGGCTGAAACGGTATGGCGTATGATGAACAATAAATACAACTTATATGAAATTAAGAATTTTTCCTTTTTTGAAAAAATTGATGAAGTGTGAAACAGACAAAGGAAATACAACTGTGCTAATGGAGGAAGAGGAATATACCGCAAAAACAGGTCAACTAATCAAATAAATGGGCTGCGGAGTGATGAGAAAAGATCCAACGGAAGAATACCAAATGGCAATAAAGCGTGCAATAAAACAAGCGAAAAATATAAGAGACAGCAAAGTAGCCTACACTCTCACAGCAATGAATCCATCTGCCCCATCACTGATCGCACTACCTAAAATCCACAAAACAGGAACAGCTATGCGACCAATAGTAAACCATAAATCGGCACCAGGATGTAGACTTTCAAAACATCTAAATATGCTACTAGCAATCAAAAACACAACGGAACTAGTCAACAAACTGAGAATTCTGAACGTACCCAAGGACTCAAAACAGGTATCACTTTACGTGAAGGATCTATACCCCTCGATACCAAAGACAGAAATACTAAAAGCTCTAACTAAAATACTGACAGAGAAAACGAACAAAGACATTGCAACAGAGATCGTAAATACGCTGAAAATAACCCTGGACCAGAATTATTTCAAATTTGGCAATAAAATGTACAGACAAACTCACGGAAAATGCAGAAGGAGGCATGACAGATCCACCAAAATATAACCGCTATGATGAGGATCATGAGCTGAGTCGTTTGTATAAACGCAAACTAATCCCTCATTTTTTTGAGATATCTACTTGAAATTTGGTACTTGGGTGACTTCTTAAGAGAAATTGGACCACTATAACATATAGGTCCCATACAACGGATTGTTCAGATATAGACATTTTGGACTATAACATCTCCATAAATAACACACATTATTCACTGCATAAATTAATGAAAATGAGACTATGTATCGCTTCTTTTCCTCATTCATGAATGTCATAAAGTCTCGATACAGTCGAAGACAGCGCAATATTAGTTGCTTTTCATTGTATACCTAACTACGAGAAATTCTGTATTAAAGCCCAATTTATGAGTTAGTACAACAGCGAATGTTACACTAAAATGTTTGATTTGGCCACTTGAAACAATTTTTCATAAAGATAAATAATTAGATATAAACGTGCATCGTACCATGTACGGTCAATGACAAACTAACAATAATTCCAAGCTTGTAAGATATGTATAAATGTGTATGCCTCTCTGCACAAATATACGAGGAGGAAGCATACAGAGCCTTTATCCTGTTAGTGTGGGACTTTAACCGCACTACACCACCTACGCTCATCGTATCGAATCCCCCGTTACTACCATCAAGCTACCGTCGGGAGTCTGCCTTAAAAGGCTATATACATACCTGCATACGTACAAATGTGCATATTTCTTTAAACCATATTGATAAAAATTAAAAAAAATCAAAAAAAAATCATAAAAAATCAAAAAAAATCAAAAAAAAAAATCATAAATAATCAAAAATAATCAAAAACAATCAAAATAATTTTTTTTGATTATTTTTGATTATTTTTGATTTTTTATGATTATTTTTCTTTTTTTTTGATTTTTTATGATTTTTTTTGATTTTTTTTAATGGTAATTACAAAATAATCATTAAAATTTCAAAACAATGGGTAATCAATCATTAAATGGACAGTTGAAAAAATAATCAATCAAGCCGGTAATCATTACGATTAATAATCATTATTTAACAGGTTTGGTTTATACCACCTTAATGTAACTTTTTTTGCCGGCATGTTAAACGTCGTTAAAAAGCATTAATCTTTTGTAAAAGAAGTATTTCTATCGATTCAGTAGAACGGGGAATAAAACAAATTTAACATTCCGAGGAATATAAGTTTTTCGCTTCCTGTGGTCTTTTAGGTTCATTTTACAAAGATTTTTTTCTGAAGAGACTCCTACTGAAATTTTACGCCGAATAATTTTTTAGAACATTTTAACCATCTATCAGCCCTGAAAAAAGGTTATTTTGACCCCTTTTTATACAGTCAGAAAATAGAGTATAGTCAGGAAATAGTATTTTTAAGGTCGCTAGATGGCTAAAATGTTCTAGAAAATTATTCACCATAAAATTTCAGTAGGAGTCTCTTCAGAAAAAATCTTTGTAAAATGAACCTCAGAGACCACACGAAGCGAAAAACTTATACTCCCCGGAATGTTAAATGTGTTTTATTTCCGGTTCTACTGAATCGATCGAAATACTTCTTTTGCAAAAGATTAATGCTTTTTAACGACATTTAACATGCCGGCAAAAAAAAGTTAGGTACATTAAGGTGGTATACACTAAGTACTGGGTGGAAGTGACCCCAATGGCGCACATAGTGTTAATGAAATTAGAAAGTGGAAACCTTCCTCTCACGCCAAAGAGATTGATGAGAGATTGAACTTAGGCATCGGACCATAAATACCGAAGATATGAAAAAATGAAATTTAGCGACATCTAGCGGCGTCCAAAAAAAAAAAAATAAAAAAATTTTCCAGAAATGTTTTCGAAAGAGAATTCATATGGGAGGGCGTACGGTGGACTTTTTTTTTGGACCATATAAGGCGAGACGGCCTAATGTTACGGTGGAGCAACGCTAAAGCTAACAAAAAGAAAAGAAAGGTACTTTCTTCAAAAATCCAGCTCGTTTATATATCAATATAGTTATTTTTATTCCACTTAACCCATACGTTCGGATCAATGCTAATATGTAAAGCAAGACATTCGTTTTGCGAAAAATGCTACATACAAATAATTGTTAATTGTTACATACATAAATGATTGTGATTTTCTTTTACTATTTAACTAAAATATCGCCAGCTAAAATGCAAAATAATTGGTCAACAAAAACGCGCTGCTTATATGTCTTTATTTTGTTATATGAAACAATGCATTTATAAAACCAAAGGTGTGATTAATAAATTTAAAAGCATGTTCTCTGGGGCTGAAATGCTCTATATATTTTATTCTCACTTTGTTAGTTTGCATTCTAGCTAACGATACATATAGTAATCATGCGATAAGGCGTCGCGACGTTTAAAGTATGTATACAAAATGATTAGATACATATTTGTAGATTGACTTTTCAGCTAAATAATGTTTGTAAATATTTAGGCTACATATATGTAGCATACAAATGCGCATATAAAAGCATACATATGTTATGAATATATGTATACTTAGATAAATATTGAAAATATTTGAAAATATATGTATTTCTAAACAGACAACATTTAAAATATCTAAAGTTAACAGTACTTAGCTAACTTTTAAAGTATGTAATATGTATACAAAATGCTAATTTAGTTACAAATAAACTCGAAAAAAAAACCAATTACAATTTGTCAAAATTTCCGCCACTGTTCAACAGCATTTCAATTTCCTGCGCCATTCCTAACTCAAAACGGGCGCCTGAATATCACGTCCCAATGCCGACAACTCCTTTAGAAAGAGTTTCGCATTGCTCAATGTTGATGAGCCATAAATGATGCGTTTATTTACATTAGCGCTTTGCTTTTGTTTAATATAATCTACTAAATTTTGATATTCAATATAATTGCCGCCACCCACCACAAAGACGACAGCGTCTTGGAATGGTGCGCGATTTTTTGGCAGCACATCACCACCTTTCAATAGTTTCGGATCTAAATAGAGATAGTCATCGGTTTCGGTATTGCTGCGACACTCCATTACTTGCTCGGTAATTTTGGTAACAGGCAGACTCTGAAAGGCAAAAGAGTTTGTATTGTAATAAAAAAAAAAGTGATCCACCAAACAGATACAAGCTTCGCTTCGCTTACATGTCGCTTCACAACCAAATTCTTAACACCCTCCATGACGAATGAGGAACCTTGCGACACAAGTTTTGAGAACATGGAAACCGTACGTGTACCACCGCCCTCATATTGCGCGGCCTGATTCATTGCAGGCGACCGATTCATTATGCCCTTCCAACGTTGCACATAAGCAAGTGCTGATAGATCACAGCCTGCCTCTTGTAATGCCTCCTTCATGCGTTCGAACTCATATTCAGGCACATTTTGCGCGCATATGTAATAAATGATGTACAAACGCAGCTTATCTTCGGGCAGACCGAATTCAGGATCTTTCAGCAATTCCAATAGCGGTCGATCGAGCGCTTGCTTTGACATGATTTTCTCTTCCAACTCGAAAAAGGAATCTAAGCGTCTGGCTTTGATGTAATTCAATATAGCTGTGGCGATTTTTGTATGCATATCGATGAGTCGCTTTTTCTCCATCAATTGTGGCAATGAATTGACTGCGTTGGTAAGACGCGCTGTCGTATCGTTGACTATGGAGTAAGCTACTTCAGTTTCACCATCAATGCCCATTGAAGTTTTCAGACGTTTAATTTCCTCTTCTGAATTGCGGTATGACTCGAGTTCTTCTTGTATTGCTTCGGCAACTGTGGGAAACGGGCTGCCCTTGTGTGTCATCCAAAAGCGATCGTTACGATCAAGATCACAAGCCTTTGGCTTTTTGCGCGTACCTGTTGAAAGCGCAAAATGACAGTAACTTTGAAATGATAGCAACTTATCAATACAACAACACACCTGTTTTCGTTGCACCATCATCCTCCTCCACATACACCAAATTCAGCCCCAAATCGAGCACATCATGCACCAACGCCTGATATGACCATGTGTGATGTAGTGGTGTTGCTAAATCTATATTCCGATCCAACAGTAGCAAAACTGGCCGCGTGAAACTAAATACACCGCC
Organism: Urophora cardui; assembly: GCA_960531455.1. Classification (NCBI taxonomy): domain Eukaryota; kingdom Metazoa; phylum Arthropoda; class Insecta; order Diptera; family Tephritidae; genus Urophora; species Urophora cardui. Next base: position 24,221,655 of record OY482674.1, on the reverse strand, counting down.
GCCAGCTTGTGTGGCATCCATGTGAAAAAGATTGGAACGTGAATCCCATAAGTTTTCACGCAATTTCTTTTCCAACTTGCGTGCAACCATTTCGGCTGCACTTGCACGTGGACAGCGTATAATGGGTACATTCCCCAGCGTCACAAATACCGCAAATAATGAATCCACTATAGAATCCATTAATGCTTCCATCTCATCATCACGTGTATTTGCACGATTTATGGAATAATAGGATAACTGTTCGCTCTTCTGATGTTTCAATATGAAGAAATCATCTTCCAAACTAATAAAATTCACATATTGATCGTAAACTCGATGTATATTGGCAACGCAACCGGCCTGCAGTGCTGCTGCGGCAAGATCCTCAATTTTTTGGCGTGTGATGGGCGCAAGAAAATTCAAATGATATATATCGTACAGACCATTGCCGAAATCTTGTTGTATGCGATCCAAATTTTCATTGGTTGGCAGGCAAAAATATATGGCAGGCACATCTGGTATGGAATCTCGGTCGGAATGTAGTTGCCTGTGGAATGGGGAATTTTTAATGAGAATTGAGTGAAACCCCTTATCTAAGTTTACTCACACATGCAAGGTAACACCCAATTCGCGTAATTCTTTAACGGAAATTATCGGCGATATGATATCCTGCCCCACCCGATCGAAGATTAGTATTTTCCAGACTGGTTCCGCTGCCAGCACCTTCGGTTGTTCTGCATTCAAATTAAGGATTTGCTTGATGGCATCTGTAATTGCAGAAAAATGGTCAATATTATGTTTTTGTTTTGTACAAAATATACATATGTAGGTTTATTAATTAAAACGTTGTTTTTTTTTCACTTGAGACAGCGCTTCAGTCTCTACAGTGTACACTTTTTGCGTTGATTTATGCTTACTTATTTGTCTATCGCGTAGCGTTAACATTATGTTTGGAAAATATTCAATTTTCTAATTAAAAAATAAAGAAACTTTTATTCAAATTAATTAATCAATTGCAATTGCACAGATAAATCAGATTTTTCACATATTTGCTACAGCTGTGAGCTGTGAAATGTCAATACAAATCACCACGTATTCAATCTGTCATCGAGGCAGTGTTGCGTGAAGTGCTCAACATTTATTTTATATTACCGAACAGCTATGTAGCATTACCAAACTTCGGTACAAATTTCGATTGAATCAGGATTGAATTATGTGCAATTGGCAGACTTTTTCGCATGAATGAACAAATAACCAGATTGTGCATTCAGCGGTTCCGCTATGCATTCATCCAAAATTTAACAGAATCAGCTGGTTTAGTGATGCAGTAAGTTAACCTAAATTCTCTTTCGCCCAGTTTCGTTTCCGGTTATCTAAAAACTAAAGATTGTGTGCGATAAATGTGAAATTTATATTACATAACTATTTTAAGTAAAGAAAAATGAAGTGCCGCGTAATTATTTGTATGAATAATAGTTCAATAAAGGTATTTTTTGCATGTTTGCAAATTTTCTTTCTCATCGATAACGTAGTTCATGACGTACTAACCAAAATGAACCCATTCTGTCGGATGAATATGAATGCACAATCTTCTTTATTTGAATCATACTTTTGCTTTGGTGAAGGAGACGGCCCGCAGCATTTGATTTGGAGAATTTACAATTTACCAACTACAGTAAATTTGCCGTACAACCTTTACAATCAGATATACAATGTTCTTCACTGAAAATAAAGATAAGAAGACAAAATCAACAAAAGGGGGGCAATACAAATAGAGACTCCGGCTAAAAGAAGAAGCATTGTATTTAAATTGGAAACACTCACCGACGCACGTTTCCGTGTTTCTTCTTTCCCCTTACGACCAAAGCAGAAGCTTACAAGAAGCAAATTAAAAATTTGTATTTCCATATATTTTTTATTTTAAATATAATTTATTTTATAGTTGTCAAAGTGAAAAAATTGTCAGATGATCAATCAAATGACTATCAGTGTTTCGATAGGGATATGCGCTCATATCTCAAACCACACTCAGAACGCTTCTTTTCGGATTCATAAAGGTCCCCACAAACAGAAGCGATACGATACAGCCCACACAGCAAATTTGCAAATTTTAAAATCGTGCATGACGCGATACGATTTTGCTGTGTGGGTTGTATCGTATCGCTTCTGTTTGTGGGGACCTTAAGGTATAACAGTATGGCAGCATTACACTACCACACTGACTTCTAAACTGCGTGTATTTGATTCATGGCCCAATCATAGAGATCGAAGCAATAGAGAAAGCTCTTCTTCTTCCTGTTATAAGATATTGTCGATGTCCAAACAAGGAGACAAAAAGTTGTACAACCCGATGCGATGAGGAAGGGAGGGGTGTACCAAGCCGTCCGTGTTCGGACCAACTGCTTTAAGATGTCGTTCCTATCGCCAGTAACCAATCAGAGCGTTCGAAGGATGCCACAACAAAACATATTGAACAAAAGTTGAGCTAGCGACGAGTTGATGTGTTTGTTCAAATGGAAGACAGTCCCAGCAAGAACGGACTAACGCATTCACCAACACATGCGCAACATAATCAGCCGTCCACTAACCCAACTAGTTATATAATGCATTAAACTATCTGTAGTGCTACAAAAACTCACACGTACAGAACAGTATTCGTTATATTTTGTCACCAAGCCTGTACAAACTCATGGACAGCGGCACAAGAGAATCTTTCGATAATCACAAGGCAGATTTGCGGTGTTTGGACACGGACAATGTCAAACTATCGTATTCTGTTTTGATTTTACATTCTGGCGCGTTTTATTCGTCGAAATAGCTCGTGTTTGCTGTCGTTTTTTCTGCTTTTGACGTTTTGGAAAACAGCCGTCGAACGGTAATCGCCTGTTCTCTTTTACATGCGGCAACCTCTATAGTTAGATCATACACTGCCTTTCAAACTGTGTGTATTTGATTTTGTACTAGTGGAGACTTTTATTTGGTATGTCTTTGCTGGCCATTGGAATTTGCTTTCAGTCTTTTAAAACATGGCGGATTAAAAACACGTTTCCGGAATGAATTCGCTTTTCGCCGCTCTAGATATTTTCATAAAAATAAAAATTAATGTGTCAAAAATCATAGTATTTTACATGTTTGTATCGTGATATTTCAACGATTTGAATTGATTATGCACTGCTCTACATGTGTTATTAGAACTCAAAGAAATAACTGGTTCGCGAAAAAAATAAAGTGCCAGTAGGAAAGCCAAATGCAAATTTCCTCTGTCGCGTCTTGCAAAAAAAATCTCGCCAGACCACAAAAAAAAAAACATCATTGGCAATTGAAAAAAATGCTGAAATATTAAACCACAAAATCTGAATTCATTATTTTTTATCGCAGATTCATGTTTCCCATGAAATGAGTTTTTATAATATAATGAGATTGAAGTTAAAAAAAAAAATGCCACGAAAGCCACATCCGTTCCGATAAGCATTGGCTGAGTGTTACGCCTCTTTGTGTATATTATAAAGGGTTTATTTGTGTGTGGCTGTTATAAGTGTGCTGTTTCGAGTTTCATAAATATTTCGAAAAGTGCATATTTATCGCACTAAAATATAATAGGGAAATCAAATAATATATCTAAAATAAAACTGATAAAAATGTGTCTTATAAAAACCCACAACCACAGCTATTTGGGTCCATTCTCAATAGTAGTGCGGTCGTGTACGGGTAGTGGTGTCAAATTTAATTTTATTGTGGTAATTTTTTTGAATCTTTTGCTGAATTCACGCAGTCAGTTGCTGATCAACGTACAAAATCAGGTTTGTTTTTAAATTCCTTATTTAAATTTTATTTATTATTTAAATTTATGTTATAGGTTTACCTTTATAGTACCTAATAATTTAATTGTGGTTATAGATATGTATTATATAGTTATTCTACATGCACTGCAGTACATGTTTAATTTCTGCAAAGGAAATTGTTCCGTAAAAACCGTATGCAGTCAAAGTATATGTACCTACATTTGTTGTGAAATTGATGTCCCCCCTTGGGGAATAATATTTAGCTGTAAATCAAAAGTAGTAATCCTCTTGCATTAAAAATGCTTCTTTTTAGCATTTTTCTTACAAAATAAAGCATTTGTTTGTACAAAAGTTTCACTAGACAGAAAATGGAAAACAAAGAAATACAGCTGACTGCGCTGATGAAAAAAAAACGCAAAATAAGCGCAACTCTCCGATTTTCGGTGTAAAGAAAAGTCTACACAAATTCGCCATCTACTCTCGCGGCGAAAAAGAGTGAATTTGTATGAACAGAATGTCGGCGAAAGGAATTTTGAAGAAGCCAAGGAAGAGGCATATTAAATTTGCTGTAAAAATTGTCCATGGAATTAAAAACATTAAAGTTGTTGCATACTTTTGGGAGAAGAGAAACAAAATATCCTTCATTGCTTTTGTGTGACGTGACAACGCGTTTGAGTGAGTGGCGTAAATAAGCAGACCAAACGTTTCAAAGCCGGCAAATTTCTTATCAGATTCATGTACTATGCCCATATTTTATATACCTGAGTATTTGCCGTCAAATTTAGTTTATTTTATGTAAGTACGTATTTTTTTCGTTGAAGGATAGCGGTAGTCTAGTTGGGGTGCGTTGTCCTTGAACTTGCTTTAGATACCTCCTTATGTAGGTATGTATGTATGTAAATACGCTTATATACTTATGTATTTTGTAATGCTCTAAATTTTTGGTTGTTTATTTTGGGATTATAATTTAAATTTTTTTAACTCAAATACATAGATACATATGTACATACATATGTACATACATATGTACATACATATGTACATACATATGTATGCAATTGGAAAAGTGCTTTTCAGAGGAAATTTCTTTGCGTCTAATTGAGGAATATTTAAGTGTATCGATAGTGGAACGAGTTTCAGTCATCATTTGTTTTGGAAACAAAAGACTGCCACTTCCCCTACACTACCCAAAACCTTCGGGGAGTGTCTTGGTGGCTACAACAACAACAACAGTAACCGGTGTCATCTCATCATCAGATTTGTTGGAAACAAAAAAAAAATTCCAAAATTTCAAAAAAAATTTTCTCGAATTTTCAGAATTTTTGTATAAGCTTGGATACACTGATTTAAAATTTTTTCCTCGGAAAATTATGTATATTTTTAGGAGAAATTAGCAAATTAATTTTATCTAGCAAATTAATTTTATGCATCTGGAGCATTTTGTCCATTCTTTAATGGAATTGGGGCACCTGCAAATAAAGGATTAGGCCAATAATATTTTGAGGTCTTACTTCTGTACTAGAAAGACGATCTGACAACGCCTTAAGTATTCACAGCCAGTGCTGCCGCTAAGAAATTTAAAAAAGTGGTAAAAAAGGGGAAAAAGTGTCCTCCAATTTTTTTTTTAGCAAGAAACATATTTTCACATTGTTTTACTAAAACAAAGTAAAACTAGAGCAAACATATATTTATTTCAAGTGTATATATAATAAAATAAGTTATAATTCAATGGATTTAAAATTCAGTTCTCAGATATTTGACAACCAAATTTTCTTCCGGTATCCAAGAATCTAAATCATTTCCATTAGTTAAGTAAATTGAGCGCTGAGATCATTGAATTGCACGTATCAATTTTGGTCTTAAGTAAATAAGTAGTGAGGTGTGAAAATAATCTTTCTGCTGATGCACTGCTATGTGGCAGCCTTAATATATTTCCAACAAATTCACAATAAGTTCTCATTTACTTAATTCCCCACGCTGTGTCAAAACTCTTCTATTTCGGTTTGTTCAAACAATTTTCATGAATTCTAAAAATTTAAACTCCTAAATAACTCTTTCGGGATTTTCCTTCGCATCGAATAGTTGCCAATGAAAAGTTATTATTAAAAAATATTTATTACATTATAGGTTTGAAAGTAAAACGTACCAAAAGTGCCCCGAATTTTTAAAAAAGTTCAAATATTGGGTATTTTGAAAAAGTTGGGTTCCGGTGGCCTGGCTCCTAAAATGGTGCAAATTGCGACTTTAGTGGCCCCAGCGGCAATGCTGATAGTACTTACGTACTACCTACTGCGTGCTTTTATTTAATGTATTCGAACGACATCAAAGCCAAAATAGCGATCCGCAATTGTTTGGGTTGAGAGTCAGTTTAAGCGCGCAAAAAAATATGCGATTAATCCCGAAAGAGATTTGTCCCGGATTGATCTCTTTCGGGTACAATCGGTCTACAATTAGTCCCCGATTCTGCCCGCACGGGTATAAATGTAGATTAAACGCTTTCATTCCGAATGGGTACAAATCTAGATTGATTAAATGTAGAAATTTTACAAAAATAAGTAGTCAATGTAGGTATGTATTAAAAATTTTTTTATAATAATACTTAGTTAAAACTGAACAACCTTTCCTTTAATAACAATGATGAATAATAATTTTAACAAAATGTTATAAAAAATACACAGTAAAAATTTTAGTTTAATTTTAATACCATTTTGGTATTTATATATAACAATGCCAAAACGCATAAAATTAAAACCATTCTGGTTTAAAAAAAAAAAGAAGAGAATATCGAGAGACAGAAATTATTCCAAATTTTGATTATTTTTAGAATATTTCTGGTATTAAAAGTAGCTGAAATGGTATAAGGTCAATCCAAAATTGGAATAAATTCTATACTTTTATAGAATTAAATCAAAACCAAATTTTGATTATTTTTATAATATTTTTGGCAATAAAAATAGTTTAAATTGTATTAGATCTAACCGAAAATTGGAACAAATTGTATACTTTTTGGATTTAAAAATACACTTCCATAAAATTTCCAATGGATATACCACAAATAACCCATTATCCCAAATATTAATGAGAAATTGAACAACGTTAACATTGTTTATTTACATAAAAATCCAAAACAGTAGCAGGAAACACTAAATTTCCTTATATATCGAGCCCTAATCCCCATAAAAGTGTATCCAACAAAAAGTTACAGGACACAGTTTTTTTTTAATTTGTTTTGCATACAGTTTGTATGCAGCCTTGAAACTTATTTAGTCTCTAACTTCGAAACTGAACATTTCATGAAATTTAGGGAGTTGATGCATGTGATAATAAATTGTTGATTTCCATAAAAAAGTTGAAATTGATAATTTGGTTGTATACACTTTTATTGCGCTTAGGGCTCGATATAGATATATACATATGTACATATTGTCGCTTTTAGAATAATATTTTGGAGATGTCCAGGGAAATTTCGGCACCATCGCGGTTCTTGCAGTGATACTGAAAGAGGAACCCTAACTGCCTTATGACTGAAAAAATAAAGGAAAATTTTACCTCATGATATTTAATTAATCTCCTGCATTACTTACTTGATACAATTATTCGATTCGGGCCATTTATTTTAGTAGATTTAATTACTCATCCGGATTTTGTCTGATTTATTTTGAATTTTTTTTCTCATAATCTTTTCTTAATATTTTTTTTTTGTTCTGATTTCAAACCAAAAATACTTTGATGGTAATATAATTGAGAAAGATAAACAGCCCTATCATGAACTTCATGTGAAAAATTTCCCTCGAAAAATATAAAGCAAAACAATAACAATTTTTCACATTTTGTTTTTGTTTTGCTTGGTAATTTTTGGGAACATTTTGTTCACATGAAGTTCACGATAAGGCTGAAAGTTTTTTATAGTACTTTTCAGGATTTGTTTTTAAACCCTAAATGATTAAACTTCTTTAGAGAGAATTTTAAAACTTTTCAAGACTTTATTTTGAAACTATTTTGGAATAAATAAAATTGTAAAATTTCCCATAGTTTAAAAATAAGACTTTTTGGCATTAAAATTCAAATTTAATTCCAAGAATGATTAAATTAAGTACCTAATATTAGAAGTAAACTATAATTTTTTACTGTGTATCCATAGAAAAATCAATTACTATTTTTTACAAAAGTAAAGCTTATTGTTTAATCTTTATTTAAATAGGAATGAACATTTATAATTTTTAAAGATTCTTATAAAAAATAGCATTGGCTAACAACTTTGAAAAATTCCTCACATGTCTTTTATACTCGCATAATGCATTCTCAAAACTTAAAATTTTGTAGGAAATACTTAATTTTTTTTAAAGATTTCACTACAAGATGAAAGCTAATCGAATAAACTTTTTCTAGTATATAACAATTTATAATTTTTAGACATTTTCATAAAAAATAGCCTTGGCTTACAACTTTGGATGAAAGCGATTAATCTACATTTGTACCCGTTCGAGATAAAAGCGATTGATCTACATTTGTACCCGTTCGAGATAAAAGCGATTCATCTACATTTGTACCCGTTCGGGTATACAAATTTAACAATTAGTCTCTTCATAGGGCATGCTCGAACAAATGCGACCAATTCACTCCATATAAGTAAAGAGATGTAAAATTGTATTAGTCGCATGCTAACTTTCGATTGATCCCGGAGACGTTCTTGATTAATCGTATCTTTTGCAGGTAATAAACATCTACACAAACATGTGTAATTTGATATGCACGTTCGATCGAGTATCAAAATAAATATAACATAAATTTATGCATATGAATGTATGTAGTATGTATGTATGTATGTACATAAATAAAATTTAAGACTGCCAATGTTTAAAATATACAGCCTTATCGTGAACTTCATGTGAACAAAATGTTCCCAAAAATTACCAAGCAAAACAAAAACAAAATGTGAAAAATTGTTATTGTTTTGCTTTATATTTTTCGAGGGAAATTTTTCACATGAAGTTCATGATAGGGCTGATAATTTCATAGGAAAGCAATTATGTATGTATGTATGTATGTATGTATGTATGTATGTATGTATGTATGTATGTATGTATGTATATCCGATAAAGAGAATTCTTTGTTCTGGAGTGTATAAAAAGGCATTCAGTCTACTTAAAAGAAGTCAGTTTAATTTTGAAGTGCTAAGTGAAAAGAAGCCCGAGCAAACACCAAAAAATTTTTCTAATTAGTAAAAATCCAATTATTGGGTTTTTTAAGAGCAGCGGTCACCTCTCGGCAGTGGGCGGCATACCCTCCGAGAGTATTTCTGCCATGAAAAAGCTTCTCACAAATAATGCATTCGCCGTTCGGAGCCGGCATAAAACTGTAGGTCCACCCAATTAGTAGGAAAAAACAAAAAGGAGCACACCTCGAATTGGGAGAGAAGCTCGGCCATAAAACTCGTCAGAGTTATAATAGCGCCATTGTATTATTATTATTATTAAGTGAAAAGAAGAAGTGCTTTTGTTAGAAATTTTGTACATACTTACAGACATTTCGCCGATGATGGAATTTGAGGTTATACTTACTAGGATGTGACGGTTTAATAGCTTTCCTTTTTTTTCCATTTCCTTTTATTTATTAACTCATTAAACAGGGCGGCGAAGTCATACAAGAGAGCATCACCTCAAATGTCAGCGAAGACATAATTACTTTAGAGTTTCAAAAAACCGATGGTACGCTTATAACACAAGTCATCGATTTTCGAAATGTAAGTATTTGCGAACATAATGGTTCCAACAGTCATCAACGCCCGCACATACCCGTGTCAGCTGACACGATCTATCTTATGGGAGTTGCATGTAAACGAAATCTCACCGACGCTGACATAAACGCCCATAGCCGCCCGTATCGAAGAAATCAAACGAGTTTTGATTTTTCCCATAACAACGTGTCAGCTGATTGCTTTTGCTCATCGCGGTGTTGCCGAACGAACTTTTTTAGCCACTAAAACATTTGAACGGTATTTTTCATTGTATTATTAAACGAAATCAATGCGAGTGTAAAATGTAATAGAATATATCTTTGTTCATAGGAAAAACCGCTTAAGTTTACTTAAGCGAAATATGAGTTATTAGATAATTGTTTAGCTCATTTAATGAAAATAATTATCATTTCTGTATATGTTATTAATTCACATGTAACCATTTTTAATGCGTTTATTTTAGTTTCAAATAAACTTAAAATCGATATTATCCAGTTATAACTTTTATGTTTTTCGGAGCATAACTTCGCACATGATGAAATAAAAAAGTTGCATAAATGATGTTATATTTGAAAAATGTACATGTTTGAATGAAATAATAGTTATTTCATATCCCTGCTACATAGGAAATGGATAACGTATTTTTCAAATAAATGAGAAATTAGGCAATGAAAAGAAAAGAGTAATTTACGATAAATAAAAGTAATTTTTATTTCAAAATTATCCCTTTTTACCATTTTTGAACGGATCAACGGATAGCGGGCCAACGGGTAGTGAACAACTGATATTACAAAATGCATCAGAAATGCAACTCTGACTCCTGAGGAGGGACAGGACCACACCACTCAAAAAACTGTTTTTACCCCGCCGTCTTTTGTTAACAATTTTTTATTGTGTTAAAAAATTAAGTTCCGCTTCGAATTCGTGTTCATGTGACCAAAACGCGTCGATTGACACCCCAGTTCTTGAAAATTTACCAATTTTCAGCGTGTCACCTAAACTAGATAATTACCAAAACTTGGAATACAAAATCGCGCATATTTTTATTAAAAATTTTCGCCTACGGCTCTTTTTTTTTCTGAAAGAAAACAATATATTTAAAAATTTAAATCGAGAATAAATATCGGTACTAAGTTTGGGTATTTCATGCGAAATTTTTGTGTCTTCCCATTATTTCAAATACGGCAACACTCACACGGCTGTTCAAAATAGAAAACAGCTGATTTTTGTGTTGTCATGCGGGCATGAAATTCGTTCAACTCGTTATGTTTACGGGTACTCGATTCGTTCGGTCGACTCGTTGATGACTGTCGGCACCCTAACTCTCTCTAATGGGTCCGTCAAAATGAATAATTTTCCGACAATGCGGCTCCGTTTAACAGCATACCACAATTTCATATATGTAAGTATTTGTTAGGTATGTCAAAGTTGAAAGTTGTGTCGAACGCCATTCAAATACAGTTTTTACTGTCTCAATTAAACGGATTGCTGGATTGCCGGAAAAGTATTCATTCTGACAGCCCTATAACTAAGTACTTATATTAAACTATGTATTTTACACTAGCTTTTGTACTTTTTGACATACACATGAAATATCTTTTATGTAACACGTCTGTTAATAATTTTCCTTTTCTCCATTTTTGCCTTTTTATTATGCAATCCATGCATCAACAGGAAGTCAAAATCGTTAAAGCGCTCGTGCTGGGCGAAGAGGAGCGTGGCCAAAGTCAATATCAAGTCATGTGTTTTGTGACGAAATTCAATAAAGGCGATTTCATTTCATCTGATGCAATGGCCAAATTGCGTCAAAAAAATCCCAGCACAATACGTACGCCAGAAGAGGATAAGGGACGGGAAACGTTCACAATGTCCTCGTGGGTACATTTAAATCGTTCGCTACCAATAACGCGTCACCTGCAGACGTTATGCGCTGAAGCGGCAGACACAACATATGTGCGTAGCGCCGATTTGAAGGCGTGGGCGGAGTTGCCGGGTGAGTAGATGTTTTTTTTTTTTTTGGTTCATTTCACTTTTTTTTTGTTTTAGATTAAAGTCTGAACTGTGCACCGCTTTTTGTTTTCAATTCATAAGTAAGAGAAGATACATATGTAAATTACTTATCAACTACGAATGTAACTGATATGTAGAAAGGGTATACTTATTACTTAGCTTCAGCATAAGCACTCATTTTAACTTGTTGAAATTGCCATCCCTTCAATTGGTTTGATTTTGTACTAATGCCAACTAAGTACTTACCTCTTGGCGGTGCCTGTAATAACTAAGTAGATAATACCGCATTTTAAGGAAGACTGACTGCAGAAAACCTACAAATTCTTCAAAAACCAAGATATCAACCTTAAATTCGCTATTGAATAATTTTACTGCACTTTTCTTTTATCTACTTTGCCTTAATTTTTTCATAATTTTCTTTTTAAACATTTTACTTGCAGGTTCCTCCATTTCCAGTCTTGAAGCAGCTACCGAAAAATTTCCCGATACACTTAACTCACGTTGCAATGAGGTAAGTGGCTTGTGGGCACCCTGCCTTTGTACGCTCGAAACCTGCATTGGTTGGTATCCATGTGGTTTGAAATATTGCAAAGCCAAAAATGTTGGCGGTGATTCATCGGCGGCGGCACAACCCAACTATCGCTGCGGCATTAAGACGTGCCGCAAGTGTAGTCAATACACCTATTACGTGCGACAGAAACAACAATGCCTGTGGGATGAATGACGAGGACTGCATATGAGCTTTGACGGCTACTACTGCAATCATAAAACATGCACAGTGGTGGTGGTGGTGAATAAGCGACGTTGGCCAGCAACTGCCACAACAACGACGACAACAACAACAACAACTGCCAAAGCGGCGACGACGACGACGACGACAACAACAAAAGCAATGGACATAAGTAATGGTGGTAATCGTTATGCAGCGTCATTGTCATTGCCACCGCCACCGCCACAGCCACAGCGTAAATGGTATGCAGCGAATAAGAGTATATATTGTGCTGGTGGTAATAAACTTTGTCTCACATATAACCATCGAGAGTTTGCTGGTGCCACAACCGCCGGCACAGGCACAGCGTTGGCAGTTAATTTTGAACAAATGTTTATGCCACAATTGCCAATGCTCTTTATGGTATCGGAGACAGCGTCGTTGTCGTCGTCATCGTCATCGCCTTTGCATTTGCCATTGCCATTACCATCGTCATCGTCCTCATCGGATGCTGTTGTTGTGGCGCCACCATTAGACTATTGAAGCTGTTCAAAGCAAGTAATCGCTTTATTTATACATACTCAACTTTCTTTATTATTATTTTTGTCTTAGATTAAGACATTGTAAATATTAGTTTAGGTACATAAGTATATGTATATACATATGTATAGCTATAGTAAATCATTACTTGAAAGGATTACATTATATGTCTAATGACTGAACAGTTAGTTATGCGAGTGTTTTTCAAGTCAAGGTAGGGCGTTTTAAGAATTCAATATTATCTAAATTTTTAATTTTTTCTGAAGCATTTTTTGACTCAAATTCGTATCAATTCTTTCCCTTTCTCGCTTAAAATCATAAATGTTACTGTTATCTTATACTTATATTTTCTTCGCACAATTACAAATTGTGTAGTATCTATTACGCCCAACCCTAATTTTCCTATTTCAAATAAGTAGTTTGTAAATTAAGCTCTTCTTGAAAAATTTTTTTTTTTTACTATAAAGAAAGACGCATTTAAATATTTTTTAGGAAAGAAAGACGTATTCCATTTTTTATTTTTCTTTGTCAATATTAACGCTAATGCGTCTTTCTTCGCAGTTAATAATGCTAATGCGTCTTTTTTCGTCGAAATATTTTTTAATGCGTCTCTGTTCGTCGACATGTTTTGTAAGGCGTCTTTCTTCCCCGAAATATTTTTAATGCACCTTTTTTCGTCGACAAATTACTGGCATGCGTCTTTCTTCTTCCTGAGTGACGATATGTTAAGGTTAAAGCAAATACATATTAATTTTTTTTTTCATTTACTTCCTAAGCACAAAAGTTGAATATTTACCCTAAGTATTTAAATTATCATACACACTAAATAGTTAATACAAGAAATCGAATTTTTTAATTTATTTTTTGCAGCGTGTGAATTAAACAATTTTAACAACGACTTTCCTTTTTGAACACACTGTATTTCCGTGTTCTATTATTAGGCTCTAATTATTGCTCGTTTTAATGTAATGTAATCTATAAATAGATTCATCACTTAACGATGGTATATACGACGCTAATGACGATGGTATAATGACGCGATGTAATGCATGTCATGTGCACACCTAACTGCTGACCTTGGTTGCTTAAGTTGAAAAATTTTTTCTCTGCAAAACAAGACGAAGGCCTTATCGCTAGAGCAAATTTTACACATTGCTTTCACAGCTGTAGCATATTTGATTCCTAAATCCGGGGTTAAACTATCGGATGTGTATGCTCATATCTTGTAATGAATTTGCAAGTTTTTCTAACTTTAACTTTATGTGAGAAGATTTTATGCATTCTTTTATATCATTAGGCGCATTTCTGTCGTACCCAAGCATGAAAAGAATACTCGCTTATGCATCAAATTACCTTCAAAGCAACAACACCAACTCGACTATTTTAAAAATAAAAGCATTCAGAAGGTAACTTCACTTCAAACTTTTTGACGGCTATTGAATTTTTCTGAAGTATATTTTTTGTAAACATTATGAGTGAGGCTGCCATATTGGACAAATATAAAAATGGAGATTTTTTAAGAATATTTTGGTAATTTTCGTTTTACTTGAAGAAAGCTCAATAATTATCAAAGAAAGTCATATATTATTAAAAGGGATGTGAAAAGTGGGAAGTATTTGGCTCGAATATTTAATACAAAGCCTTACGCAATACAGCAGACAGAGCGTTTAACAAAGAAGTAAGGCTGGAGTCATCGTTATGTCCGAACAAATTTTTTGTTTACATTTTGCCGAATTTAGATGTTCCAAAATATTTATAAAAGTTCAGTTTGGCTTGTATAAGCCTCCCTGATATAAACAATTTACAAACGAATAATTTGGATGCTTTTCCTCATACGTTTTATGTCCAAATTTTTTGATACCCACTAATTGCACTCTAAAAAATGCATACATACATATTTTATTAAGATTTATACACATTTTAATTATTGCGTCCATAATTTGTTTTCGCATTATAACTTGGCACTGACATTTCGATAATAAAGTTTTGTTGTTTGTGCTACTAATATCGCTAGCACCGAAATGCACTGAGCACATCAACGGGTTCTTTGGAAGATCAACTTCCTCTATTTGGCACGCTTGAAGCCATTAATTTCTTATAAACGGAATTGCTGGAAACCTAAAAAACTTCACCGCTGAGCCTTTGTAAAAGTGCACGGCAATTTCGCATCCCCTAAAGAGGCAGCTCATTTTTTAAATCTTTTTCACAAATTACGCGTATGAAAGTAAATTTGTTTATTTATTAATTTTGTACAAATCACACAGCTTTCGAATTTTTTTTAAATTAATTTATTTTCACAAACTTCAGATTTCGGCCCAAAAAAACATTTGCTGCTGTTTACTCTGGTAGCATGACTTCAATGAAATGTCATAAATTCAATAAAAGTCAAATGGCTAAGATGGCTGCCTACGTCAATAAGTGATTTTACCTTCTATTTTTCTACCATGGTTGAAAGTGTATTTTAAACGGAATGAATTTTAAACGGAATGAATTTTAAACGCAGGCAAACTGGACAGAAGTATTATGACTTTTAGCTCTTCGTTCAATTCGATGTTGACTTCGGCTAATTTATCTATGACTTCCACAAACGAAGTTAGATAAGTTGACATTTATTGACTTGCGGACATACTGCATTCAAGCAACTTTTTGTACAGTGAAACCTTTTGCAATGGCCCACTCGGCATACATATCGCTCATTTGCTGCAAGACCGGCATAAGTAAAAAAAATCGATTGTCCAGAAAACGCTTTTAAAGTTTTCAACTGACTCTAATCTTACACAGAAAATAGGAAATCCTACAAATTCAAAACAAACCAATTCAGTATAATATATTTAACATATCCATAAAGGAAAATCAACACCAAGTATCCATTTATGGTTTTTTCCTGAATAAGAACCAACTCTCCTTTGCGTAATGACGTTATTGTTGCAAAAATATATTCAATAGAGTGTCTTAAGTTATAATGTGTCATTATTGTTGAAAAAAAAACAATAATTTCGTATTAATTCATTTTATTTTCAGTCTTTTGAACTTCAAATATACATATTATGTACTTATGAATATCACAAAAATAAACATAAATTAATTATAATTCATACACCGAGAGAAAAGATACTGGTAGATCAACGGGATTACGGGTTAAAACAACAGATTCCACAGTCAAATCACATCCAAAGGATATATCTGTTAAATTGACAGACGATATTTTGTTTTAACAGTTTTATTGTTGTACTACTCTGAAAACAAAAAATCGCTGTGAATCCAAACACTTTTGCTGTTAAATCAACAATTTTCCGAAGTTGAAATTTTGTCACTTAAAAACAAATCCCTTTGTGTTTTACATGACCATTTATTTCTAACAATTACTTTATAATGTGTATTTTTAGAGCTATTGGCAAGTTTTTTAAATCTTTTGTTTGCATTTTTCTCTTCATCCTCCCTCCGTTCTGTTTCCTAGTACAAATATGTAGCTTCATTTCCGCTTGTTTTCCATTGCGGCACCTTCTTCGCCTTCACTGCTTGCTATATTGTGTTCTCTATTTTATATTCTCCTCCGATCTCAAACCATGACATCAACCTGAAATTCAATCAAATGGCATCATATGTATAGTGCGAAATTCAACATTCAACTTTATATTGAATATTGAACTTTAGTGGCTATTATACTTACCTCTGTTCGAAAAAGCATCCGTGAATTAAAACTCAC
This sequence comes from Urophora cardui, assembly GCA_960531455.1. Lineage (NCBI taxonomy): Eukaryota > Metazoa > Arthropoda > Insecta > Diptera > Tephritidae > Urophora > Urophora cardui. Next base: position 24,205,192 of record OY482674.1, on the reverse strand, counting down.
TCACGCAAGCAAAGCAACAAGTAACAACGGAGAAAGCTGGCAGAAAGCTTCTTTTGATAGTCAACAGTAATGATTTGTTGAATCAACAAATAAATATAAAGGTTACAGCAACAGATATTAGGGTTAAGTTAACAGTGACTCAGTTATATCAACGAAAATTTCTGTTAATAATTGACGATCAGTCCTGTTGAACTAACAAATAGGTTATAATAGATATATTTGTTAAAGTAAAAGATGTTTTCGTTTATATAACTCTAAATGTGTCTACTTAAACATATTTCTGTTAATTTAACGAATTTAGGGATTAACAGAAGAAAACTGTTGATACTACTGTGATTATTTTTCTGAGTGTAGAAACAGTTTTTTGAACTTAAGAAATTAAGGAACTCTTCAACATCTTTTCATCTTAAGTTATAATTCATAAACGAAAAATGTCAATTTTTTACTTCAAGTAATTAAAAAATTAATGGATTACATGTTTCGTCTTGCTATCCTCACTATCACTTTCTTGTTGCGGTGATTTTGAGCAGTATGTTGCATCAGCCACGGAGTCGTCAAAGTCTTCCGAAAAAGAGGATGATCGGGATAAACTCGAAGATGATTTGCTGCTGTTGCAGTTTGACATTTTAAAATAACATAAAACAACAACTTTTATTATTGTGATCGTGCGTTTTATTCATACATAGCTATTTTTTTTTATCAGCAATAGCATCATATTTTGTGTTAGGGAGAGCAATTTATTGTTACTGTTAATAATGCTATATTCAACAACGACACATTTTGTTATAATGTAAAATGATGACTGTTTATTAGTCATTCTTTTATATGTAATAACGTCATATCACGAAATACTTAAGTTGGCGATAGTATTTTTATCAACTAGAACGTCATATTTTGTAATATACCCTGTTTGAATTAAATCAAACTTTTCAACAAGATAGTCATAACTCAAATTAGCGCTGTGTACTTGAAAAAATCTAGATTAAAAATACCATTACCTTTCCGCGAAGAACTCCACAACACAAAATATGCCTCTGTTTGAGAAAGCCAAACGATCTTAACACGACGGCAGCAGTCGCACAACTGAGATATGTCGTTCTTACGTATAAAAAAAGTTGAAACAGATGAAATGAAATAACGGCATATTCTCTTCTCAAGCGGAGCATGTAAGAGGTATTCATATGAATTTTTTACTCAACATTAAGTATGATATAACGAACAATTCTGCATCATTAACTCAAAAATCACGTTTTTTGATTTATGCCGGTCTTGCAGCAAATGAGCGATATGTACATCACGAAGTCTTTTCCATGCTTCTGCTGACGTTTTACATGATTTTATATTACTAAGTTGCGTTGGTTTTACACACAAAATTATGTTTGCGAGCGGCTTTTGATCATCTTGATCCCATTTTGCCGCATTTTCATTGTTGCGCAGCAAAACTTCACTTACCATGTTCCACTGGTCAGTGCTAATTAAAATGCTACGCAGTACGTAGACACCAAACATCATAATTGTTCTCGCCGAGTTTTTCAATTTGGTAGTTAGAATTCATTTTTTATAATTTCACACGCGTTCTGGGCTCATAACCCTTGTTAGAAGTATTTATGTACATAAGTATATCGTGGTGTACTTACACACACCTGCGCCAGTTAACGAAACTAAAGGAAAACAACGTGTTAATGTTTTCGGATATGTAAGTTTTTCTAACTTTAACTTTATTTCAAAAGTTTTCATTTCATTTCATATATCATTGATATACATACATAGATATTAAACAAAATGGGACCTAGTACGGAATCTTGCGGCAGTCCGGTTGATACCTGTCTACTATGGGATAGAGAGGATCCTACCGCTGTTCGTTAAACAATTTTTTTTTAGTAGCAACTTCTGGTTAATGGTTTCGAAATCACGTTTCAGATGTAAGAAAATCGCTATAATATGCTTATTGCTAATCAAATCTACCTTCCAGTTAGCAATAACTTAATTTATAGCGTTTTCTTACCGCTAATTTTATTTTTAAATGTGCTGTTCTGTTTTGTATTAGCGTTCCTCTTTCGGTATTCAGTACCTACCTGTGCAACCATATTTCTTATGAAGTTCGATAACTCGTATGTCGGTTGTAGGGCAGAATCAGGATTTGGAGATGGGATTGGATTAAGGCCTGGACTCCCTAAAACAGGTGGTCTTTGTCTTTCTTTCTTTTAATTTACAATTACAATTATTTTTTTTAAGTAGCAAAAGACTGATCTTTGATTGCTTGACCAATTGTTCCTTTTCTGACATTGTGAATCCTACTCTACACACTCGTAAAACTGTATCATGTGAGTGCTGGGGCGCCCGTGTCTATTCGAAAACCATTCGAACCACTCCGTAGGATTCCTTGTAGCTGGCTTCATATCACCCTCCGAATCTTGGGCTAATGCCGGAATTTAATCATCTACGTCCATGCTCGCGGCTGCTCCGGATGCGGCTTGTCTGGCTTTGTTTTGTTTCTGAAGATCTTCTGCTAATATCTCTCTAGCCTGAATTTCAGCTCTGTCATCTACACTGGCATAATACATCTCCATATCCATTTGAGTTGTGAATATATAAGATACTAATTAAGCTAGATCAGTTATGTCAACATTGTTGGAGCCCAATATGATACGCGCATTCAAACAGCGACCATGGGTCAACATGGCTCCCACCATGTTGCTTCAATAATGGATACCGGGATTCATTCTCGCCGAGTGGGCGCTTTTCCCAAAATTTTCCAACTCAATCTGGTGAGGGAAGAATGATTACTCTTTGCCTAATTCTTCCTCTAGACTGCTAAAGAACATCCGATTAGTCTCTGACACAAGCAAGTCCTTTCAGAACCACAAAATAGTGGGTCCAAAAGTTGTATATCCTAGAACTTCAGAGATGTAACCTATTGATAGTGCTGCACAATCCTTATATCTGGATCCCACTACATTTTGCTGGGCTTTCTAGCAAACCCCCATTCGATGTTCCCATATTGTTCCTACACCTGTCATCAATTGTGATCCGAGTCGGATCCGAATCGCATGTGCTCAATCAACATGCACACACGCAACTGAATGGGTGGGGGTTGGAATAAGTGTGTTATAGTCTAATGTTTGTTCCCTATTCATTCCTATTAATCTCCATAACACTCTTAAATCTTCTAATTCTCTTTCTAAATTTCTTTCCTCTTCTAATTCCCTTCCTAAATTTCTTTCCTCTTCCAATTCCCTTTCTGAATTTCTTTCCTCTTCCAATTCTCTTTCTAAATTTCTTTCCTCTTCCAATTCTCATTTTAAATTTCTTTCCTCTTCTAATTCCCTTTCTAAATTTCTTTCCTCTTCCAATTCTCTTTCTAAATTTCTTTCCTCTTCTAATTGCCTTTCTAAATACCTTGCCGGTTATCCAGCCGCACAAGGCACTTTGCAACGCTAACAGGGTATAGCTGTTGCTAAGATTTCCATAAATAGTATCACTACAAAGATTAGATTTTTGTCGATTGCGGGTTATCGTGCCGCACAAGGCAACTTGCTATTATGATAGCAATTTAGGCGGATTGTTATCCTGTCGTTTTATGATTAAGGCAAATTGCTTATCAAACAGCAATAAGTAGTAAGCTTACTGTTGATTTTCCTTAATATATTTCCTATTTTATTCTAAATGTTTAATTTTGGTCTCTCTCCTGATGTACATACATATATACTTTTATTAGTGCATTTGTATGATTGCTCTGTGAGACTTTTTTCATTTAATAACGATATTCAGCGTCAGCATAATATTTAGCTGTTGCTTGTTTACGTTATAAATTTTAATAATTGAACAAAGTTGAATGCACTTCTGGTGCATTTCAAATTTTTTTGTTTTAAGTAAGTTACAAGTTGAATGTGCTCAAACATTTCCGACATGCTACGCACAAACTCGTTAAAAAAATATTTTTTTTTTTTTGGGAGGCAAGCTTCCTTATTTATTGGCTTCCAACTTAGAACTAACTCTTTACAATTATCATTTCTTAAATCTAACTTACTCTGCCGTCTGTTCTGCCGCAGCTTCTGTTGAGATTTTGCTGACTATGCGATTCCCACCGTTCGCTGCATTCCTCATTGTCTGAAGGTGTTGTGTTCCAGTTGTTTGTGCATTTTGGTGTATTTTTGCACATAGGAATTTCTATTTACCTGTTTGTGCAATGTTGTATCTTATTGCATACAGGAATGTGCATTTTATTTAAGTAAATAAACTTGTGGCGTGCTAACATACACATATCTTCCCAATTCTCCATTGGAAAAGTATCAAATCCTTATTAAACTTATACTTACTTTAACTAGTGCATTGGCACCACTTCCAGGAAGTCGTTTCTTTCGCTTTCAATACAATCCTCAATTTTATCGCGGAATCGCAAATCCTTTTGCCATTTAAAATGGTACCGCGCCATTTGCTCGTCATTTACATTACATAAGTACGTTGTTAATATACAACCTCATTTTCGAGCTGTTAAATATTGCTTTGTTAATCAACATGACCTCCAAGCGCACAAACGGATTTTCCATGTAGAAATGAATTGAATACAAGGAATTTTAGTGACTTCTTATGTACGTATGTATATAGTTCAGCAATGTTGAAAAAAAGTATATACATATGTAAAAGAAATTGCTATGAGTTGTGTATGTGTGGGAATTTGAAAAAAAAAAGCGTTGGAGTATTCTTCAAATAATTTTTTTTTGCGGTTAGAAATCGTTGATAAAAGAGTCCACATGAACGTGCGGTTCGCGTTGTTGGATATACATATATATAGAATCCAATTTATGAATGCCCGTAGTTCTCAGTTGAAAACTAATGTTTTCACCTGAAGACCTTTCGTCGATACACGCTTCCTTGAAAATCTGTTTTTTTCCATTGTTGGTTCAGTCCTTCCAGTATGCAGATTATTTCAATTATTTAAATAGGTTGTCGCGTTACTACATACATGGCTATTCTGTGGATCTCATGTCAAAATCCCAAATAACCTTTTAGAGAAGATTGACTTAAGCTTCTCAAATCAATTGTCTATTGCGACAACCTAGCTGTTAAAATTATCTGCATCGCAGCCAATGTTACGATCAAGTTCAGCGTTGCATTCCATTAACTCCAAATGAAAGTAGGGTTAAGTGGAGTTGCGAGGCGATTTTATCAAAATATTTTGCATGGTTAACTCGGAGTTAAGTGGTTGATTCAAAATTTCCACTTAACTCGAGTTAACTCTTTAACGTGAACATAGTATAATGGGAATTCACTTCCACACAAAAGCCACTACATTTGCTGTGCTTTTGATATGAAAATACTCTGAGGTTGGTGTTATGTGGAGGATTCGTGGAACCAACAATTGTTGGCCATTTCCTATGTCAGCTCAGTCACTATTGAGCCATTATTCTTGGTCTTGAGTGGAATGTGTTAATATATATATTAATATTATATTAAGATTTTTCTCTTTCAATTTCTGTTAAATTTTCTTTAAATGAGCACACCTTTCGGTCTCTGTGCCATTTAGAGCCCGTGCACAATTGGCTTTGTCTGCTCCAACTTTGATAGAAAAAACCTTAAAGCAAAGCGAAATTCCAGATGCTTGCTACAATTAACACTTTGACAATTTCCACTTCACTTCTTTGCTTTAATTTATAAACCTGATTTTTGGTAATATATTTGGGGAATTTGCTTTTTTCTGCTTATTCGAATGTTATTTTTTACTTTTCTCTGCTCACTTCTCACGAAATTGCGCGAAATCGCTAAAATAAGTGTAGATATACAAACATACACACACACACACAAGGGGAGATGTTTGTCAAAGTGGAAAAAAGTTGAAAGATGGCTAACTTTATACTTTGCTTTACTCGCTTCACCTCAATTGTGAACATGTCCCTTTAAAAAGCACATGCTGAACAGAACTGTCAAAGCAAAACTCTGAAGCAAAGCGAGGTAGAAGTCAATTGTGCACGGCTTATTACTTTCATCATTTCTTCACTCTGTCGGTCGATTGAACGATTGTGTGTCAATTCATAATTTTTGTAACCAAAAAGCATTGTAAGATTTTTGTGATATTAAGGTGATAATTAAATGAGTTTAGGTTAATGATAAACCTAACTAAATACTTTGGCTTAATCTGCCGATATGAGTCAAGAGTATATGTAGGTTAGTATTTTATTGAATCGGACGTGTGGGTGTTTCTCCACTCATTGCGCCAGCAAGCCTTCTGGCTCAAACCACACTTTCCTTGGTTTGGAAGGCTAGAAGTGACTTAATTATCCTCTCTTTCCTTAAGTTAATGATATTTTAAATATTAATTTAACTCAGATCTAAAATAAGCAAATCCCAAATTCTGCCAACGATTGCAGTTCCCTGGCGGTCGGCAATTGCGCGCCATGTAGAACTTGCTTGTCTACAATCGGTCGACTGAACGATTGTATGTCATACCATAATTCTTGTAACCGAAAAGTATTGTAAGATTGTTGTGATATTAAGTTGGTAGTTAAATGAGTTTAGGTTGATGATAAACCTAACTAAACGTTATGGCCTACTGTTGCTGTTTTCGTTATTGGGAAACATATGTAAGCTAATGGCGATTAGATATATAGTTATGACGGTCACTTGGCCCTCGAAAGGATATACATGCATACAACTTATCGGTTCGCTTAGTCGCGAAACGTTTTTAAAAAAACACTTAGGAGTTCAAGCGCAGCACCAAAACTGAAACTGAATTTCTTTATTTATTTCCTTATATACAAAATCTTCTTAGTGCTAGATACTCTTACATATATATATATTCCAAGAATCTTAAGTTTAGCTTTGTTAGCTTTTTTCTAAGTGCGAGTTAATGGTCGCTGCCTAATTGCTAATGTGCCAATGATATATGTGGCACATATAACTGTTAATGTTTACATTATGCATAAGTGCTCTGTATGAGTGGTGGCGTTAACTCCCCCACCTCTAAATCGAAGCGTCCCGTCTTCGAATATAAAGCTGTTAAGTGGTTGATTTGATTTGACAACTTCAATAATATTGTTTCTTTTTCTTTTGATTTTTTTAATTGAATCTGAAAATTAATGTGTATAATCAATTTATAAACGAAATATGCTGTTATTGTAATTAATGCCAAAGCCGTAAATGACCACCAAATGGGGTTTCTTTTTATTTCCTCTTTCATTGGAGTAAGTATATTAAAATTGTCAAATTTCAAATCAATATTTTTTGTTTCAATGTATTCTTTTACAAAAAATGGTTTAAATTTTCCTTCTTTTAAATGGTTTAATATTTTTCCTGTGGGATTTTCATATTTTTTATTATCAATCGTTACATTATCTTGAAAGGTTATTAAATAAACTCCATCTATTGTGTGATTATTGACTGTGTGTGTTCCTGATGCTATTATAGCACCATCTTTTACAATTTTTATTGACTCATTTCTTTCATTTATTTTTGTACAATTAGCGTGTTTATTATTCAACATATCTGACAAACAAGTATTATTTTCCTTTATCATACAAAATGCGGCATTTAATTCCTTTTTACAAAATTTTACTGAATAAAATTTATTTTCACATTTTACTATTTCATTTTCAATCAACAATTTTCCATCGTTTTGTGCTACAGCTATTGCCTTAAATAATTTACATGTGTTTTTTACTTTTGGATACTTAATATAAATAACTATTAAATTGTTTTTTTGTGCAATTTTAAATTTTGAAACATCCATAATATCTGATATCGTTACATTAACCCTTTCTTCGCTTATTATTTCTTTTATTTCTGCCATATCTAAAATTAATGGATTCAATATTCCTACTTTTGACAATGTAATTGTTTCCACTGTGTTTTCAAGTTCAGTAATTATTAATTTGTTTCTTTGTCTTAAGACAGTTTTCTCATTAGAGCTGCCTTGTATTTGTTTTAATATCTGTGTTAATTCCGTAATTGTTTTAAATAATTGTGAATTTGTTGTAAACTGCTTATTATTATTTTCTATTAAATCATTTACTTTATTCGTTATTTGCATAAAATCATCATGGTCAGGTGTGCCGGTGATCCATTTCCAAACCGTTCCAAGTTCATTAATTCCCCTTTTTGATCTATTATCAATTTTTAATTTTCTTAACAAAGTTTCTATTATTTGTATTTCAAAATCCATACTTGAGTCATCAAGTAATATTATTTCCTCATTTCTTCTGTAGTTTTCTATAATGCTTTCAAATAATGACAAATTTGTTAAATGGTATATTGACCCATAACCTTCAAAAATCGCCGCATCTTCCTCCTCTACAAGTATATAATTTTCTCTTGTATAATCAATTATGTCTGATTTGATTATGGTGATGTACAACATTATCAATGAAATCTGTATAAGTTTCCCCATTTTTCCTATAATAAAATTAAACTTTAATATTGTCTTTATGAATTATTCTGTTTCTGCTTTGTATTTTAACCTTATTCCCTAAATCTTCTACTACTATTTGTCTCTTATATTTGGGTTTTAATTTATTCCTTTCCCCATATAATTTTTCATATATAATCTCACCTCTATGATAATTTTTTTGAACTCGCTTTTTGTTGTGATGCTCCAACATTTTTTTCTGAGCATTTTTTAATATATCCCTTATATTTCCATGTGCTTCTTTATTAAACAGAATATTACAAGGCTGTTTACCTGTTACCGAATGTATTGTCTTATTATACTGCTGAACCGCCCTCATAATTGACTCATAATCACTTATTAAACTATGTTCCTGTTTTAAACATCGCGCTATTTCTATTAGTGTGGAATGAACCCTCTCTATTTGTCCATTACTAGTACTGTGGCGTGGTGCACAGTAGTAAATCTGTATGTTGAACCTTTCCATTAAAGACTTAAATTGTATAGTACTAAAACCTGGTTCGTTATCTATAACTATATTTTTAACATCTGGAAATGTTTGTAAAAATTCTAAAATTTTATCTTCTAAGTTTAATTTGTCCTCAATATACTTAATAACTAGATACTTTGAATAAGAATCCAAACATGTTATAAATTTTAATTTCTGGGCGAAAAAGATATCAATATGGAGTTGTTCTCCTTCTTTTTCTGGTATAGGTGCTTCACCCATTGGAATCAATTTCGGGTGTCTTTCGTATTTATTATTATTGCATATGTTGCAATTTTTTGCGTATTGTTTAAATTGTTTAACCATTAATGGCCAATAATATTCTTGCCTAACTTGAGCCAAATTTTCCCTATAATTTCTGTGTGCTCTATTATGCGTTTGTTCAATAATTGCTCCTTGATCCTCTCTATTAGTAACATCATTCGCAAATAATTTGGTATATAAAAATTACACCGTTGGAAATGCCTCTCTCAACACATTCTTTATCTCATAAATCACTTCAGGTGTGCAGTATATTCCAGTAACGACCTTTGGATTCATATATTCCTTTAAAACACTAACTATATTTTGTGGCATGTCATACTCAATTAAAAATCGCCTGTTATTAAAATTAGAAATCGTCTCTAAGACGGTTATTCTTGCTCCACTATTTATCAATATCTGCTGTTTAAAGTGGTTCAATGGCTTCTTTGTTTCATGAATCTGATACTCATCACTGCTTTCCGCAGAATGTTGAGTATTTGTCACCGAATCATCCGAATCATCTGATTCTTCAGAACTTGTCAAATTATTCAGTATTTGTCTTGATAATGCGTCGGCAACAACATTTGTTGCCCCTGGTTTATAAATTATTTTTGGCGAAAATTCCTCAACAAACGATCTCCATCTTTTAATTTTAATATTCGGGTTTCTTTCAGAAACCGCAAATGACAAAGGCTGATGATCTGTGTGGATTTCTAAATCACTCACACCGTAAAGATAATTCCTTAAAGTTTTTAATGGCCACACTATGGCATATAATTCCTTTTCATTGGTTGCATAATTCATCTCCGTGGAATTTAATGTCTTTGAAATAAATATAATGGGTTTACCTTCCTGTGACAGCACAGCACCCAAAGCTACATTTGACGCATCGGTAGTTAATACAAGTTTTTTATTATAATCAGGTTGCGTCAATTGCAACTGTTGAGACAATAAATTCTTCAATTTTTCACAAGCAGCTATTCCCTCTTGATCGAGATTAATAACTTTCTTTTTTGATAAATATTGGGAAATCTTCCCATTTTCCCCTTGCAAATATTTAGTCAATGGTTTCGATATAACCGCATAGTTTTCTATAAATTTTCTATAATATCCCGTCAACCCCAAAAATCCTCGCAACTGACGCAATGTCCCTGGTATTGGGTAATTTTGTATAGCTTCAACCTTTTTCGGGTCTGTTTTAATAACGTCCTTGGCCACCACATATCCCAAAAATTCTACTTCCTTTTGATAAAATTTTGATTTTTCGGACGATATTTTCATATTTGCCTCCCTTAATATTTCAATTACCAAACTCAAATGCCTTTTATGTTCCCTCAAATTTTCTGAAAAAATTATGACATCGTCGACATAAACGTGGCAAAACTTCCCTATGTAATCCCTTAACACATTGTCCATAGCTCGCTGAAAAATGCTTGGCGCATTCTTTAATCCAAACGGCATTCGTAAAAATTCATATTTCCCATTATTCACTGAGAATGCCGTTTTCTCTATATCACTTTCTTTCATTAATATCTGGTAAAATCCAGACTCCAAATCAATCGTGGAAAAGTATTTTGACTTTCCCAAATTTGCAAGTATAATATCTGGACTTGGCATCGGGTACCTATCCGATATTGTTTTCTCATTAATTTTTTTGAAATCAATTACCAATCGCAACTTCGGACTTCCGTCGTCATTTATTCCTTTCTTTGGAACTACCCATACTGGAGAGTTATATGGGCTTTTACTTTCCCTAATTATTCCCTTTTGCAACAAATTTTGGATTTCGCTATTAACAAAATTATTCACCGACATTGGATAAGGATATTGTTTAGACCAAATTGGTCTTTCCTCAATTGTTCGTATCTCCGCTTTAACATCCGTACGAAAGGGTAAATCTAAGTCAACATCGCCATGTACTGCTAAAATTTCATTACTTGCTTCATTTTGCAATCTTTTATTATTTCTTTTTCCTCACTAGAATTTGTTCCTTCGATTAATATATTATTTATAAAATGTTCACTCTCAGAAGTATTTTTATTTTCATGCTGCTCTATTTTCTCGGTATTTCTATTGGATAATTTTTCGGGAGTTACTTTCCCCGATTTAGTTTTAAATTTTCTTTTTCCTTGTTTCTTTTCAGCTTTCAATAAGCTTTTATTATCTTTGTTGCCGGTATTCCCATCGGCGGGCGCCTTAGGACTATTTTGTCCCAAGGGGTTTGAATTATTTAATTGGCCGGTATTATCATCGGCGGGCGCCTTAGGATTTTTTAATCCCAAGGGGTTCAATTGTTCACTTTTAATAGGCTTAATTGCCTTATTTGGTTTTTTTATTTCACTTTTCGTTTTGCCGGTAAAAACTTCGGCGGGAGCCTTAGGACTTTCTGGTCCCAAGGGGTTTGAATTATTTAAATCGTTTAAAAAATGTATTTTTTCCTTTTGATCGTCCCCATAAATCAACAATCGCCCCGGGATATCAATCTTGGCTCTGATTCTATTTAAGAAACTGACCCCAATTAAGAGATCGCTCTCTAAATTATCAATCTCATAAAATCGTTCCTGAATCCCAAACAAGGTGATATTATGGAAATACTCTATGATGGTCGAACCATTTATGGTCCTTACCCTCTTCTTAATAGCTAAAATATTTTTGTTTTTATATATTCCCGCCCGTATATAAGAACTTGTTGCCCCCGTATCTATTAATATTCTTAAGATTTGTCCCGTTTTTTTTTATCCGATTTAACAATATAGGGCAAATCAGAATTTATTCTAAAAAATGGTTTTCATTTATATTATTTATTCTTTGTAATTTTTGCTGAGGCTGAGTGCTGACTTGAGCACTTTCGTTAGCCCTTTTCGGTACACTATTCTGTTGGTAATTAGTTTGAAAATTACTCCTATTCCTCACCTGCGGTTGGTTTGATTGTAAAGGCCTAGGCCTATTTAATATTTGTAATGATTCATCCACTTCCATAGGTTCTGAATGATTTTGGTTTGCTTCATTTGTTGAAGTTATCCTTGTTGGATACCTTAAGTTATTTTGAAAATCTTGAGTTCTTCGATTTCCCTGTGGAGGACTTCGTGGACCAATTACTTGGTTATTTTTTGAAAATTGGAGAGCAAATTGTGCTCGCATTTGGTTTGAATACAGCTCTTGTGCTTTTGCAAGAGCATTTGGCAAATCTTTTGGTGCCAATGTGAACAAAATCTGATCCAACGGGTGGTTAAGACCAGTTATGAAAGTTCGTAGTGCTGTATCCCTATTCTTTATATTTAGTTCTTTAGTTATGACAGAACTTGTGCCATGAGTCATTATGGTTTTGTTGGTTAACAATGTCAACTTCTTATTAACTTCATTATAAAATTCTATTAAAGTCCTGGAACCCTGTCTTAGGACACTCATCTCCTGCTCTATAATATGGCAGGGTCTCTTGTCTGCATATGCAAAGTCCAATCGACTTAAAATGGCGTCGAAATTAAGGACAGTGCCATGGTTTGTTAGGATATCGTTTGCATCCTGCATTATTTTGTTTCGCAAAATTGTTAGGGCGGCAAAATATTTCTTACTACCTCTAGTATATAAAGACATAGAATTATTAGCGGCTTCACGCCAACTAACATAATTATTAATTTTCCCTTTAAATTCAGGAAGGGATTTTATTACATCTAAACTCTCTTCGCACTGTATGGTCGAGTCAATATTCTCAACCGAATATTCTGTTACATTATTGGACGAATCCAAATTCTGGAGCTGGCGCCTAACTTGCTCCAGTTCACTACGCAAAGAAGCGGTATTGGCCGCTATCAGCCTGGACACTACATCCATATTTATGGAATTGTTGCTGTTGTTTGATACCGCCATTTTAGAAAATTTATTTATTAAATTCTCCAGTTTTTTATTTAGATTTTCGTTTAGACACCTTTTCCTTTACTATAGTTATCCCTACACTTTTCACAATAGTTACATTTTCATATATCCTAAACTAAAAGGATTATTTCTTATTATTATTAGCTTAATTCTATTACCGCTCAACTTCTTTGTGTTAAGTACCACCAAGTTCTCGTCCCGATCCGACCTTTGTACCTCCCGTCCACTCGGAATTTGCCTTTGATTTTGTGTTGATTCTATGATTTATCCCCCTTTTTTGTCTTTTATTATTTTTCCAAGCTTTTATTTAACTTCACTTTTTGTATGGGTGTATGTCATGGAAGTTTGCAACAAATATTTAAGATACTTCCAGTTGAGCTTGTTTTATTTTGTTTACTTTACACTATAGTGTTATTTAATTGTTTTTAGTTTTTGGTTTAAATTATGGTAACTTCTTTTTGGCAGACGATGTATTTTTAGTTGTTCTATCTTACTGCGTTAAAATCTCAGTTTTGATAAAAATTGGACTTAGCACATTTGCTCACGAAGCCAAAGATATTTGATTTTGTTTTTGGGTTTTTTTTTTTCAATTCGTGATACTTAATTTTTTAGAACATCAATTACACTACAGCGTCATTTAACTGTTTTTAGTTTTTGGTTTAGCTTTTCTCACATATTTGTGATACTTGTTTTTTCAATGTTTAATAGATGTTAAGAGATTTTTGTCTCTTTTTTAAAACATCTATTTTTTTTTTTATTTTTTTTTTTTTTTTTTTTTTTCTCACATTTATAGTGATACTTTTTTCCTTTACTAGACTTATCTAGTCTCCTGGCAGGATCGCCACTTATCGGTTCGCTTAGTCGCGAAACGTTTTTAAAAAAACACTTAGGAGTTCAAGCGCAGCACCAAAACTGAAACTGAATTTCTTTATTTATTTCCTTATATACAAAATCTTCTTAGTGCTAGATACTCTTACATATATATATATTCCAAGAATCTTAAGTTTAGCTTTGTTAGCTTTTTTCTAAGTGCGAGTTAATGGTCGCTGCCTAATTGCTAATGTGCCAATGATATATGTGGCACATATAACTGTTAATGTTTACATTATGCATAAGTGCTCTGTATGAGTGGTGGCGTTAACTTACATATGTATGAGCGTACTTACTAACTATCGCCTCACTGCGATGGGATTCGTAGTGTTTACAGTGCGTCTCTCTCTCCTGCTAACCGCCACCTTCGTGTGTGTGTGTGTGTGTGCTTCGCCAACACTGCCTACTGAATATGGGGTTTTCGTTGTTTTGGCGTTTTAGAATTTCCAAATAATTTTACATAATATTCTGGAAATTCAATATAAACTTTTTCATTCGGTCAATTCGAACCGAAAAATTTCTCAAATTCAAATCCTTAAAAATCTTTGGAAAATCGTCCTTTATCACATTTTCATAAATGAAGATTCTGCGATTACTAATTTGAGTTTTAAATAAATTTATTTATATATTGAAGACGACGCACGATTTCGACTAATGTTTTCACCTAAGGACATTTCTCACTAATAAGGATATTACCAAATTAAGTAGCCTTTGTTTGTCATTTCCTTACCCGTGAAAAAAAAAATTCAATTGGCAAATATTTCATTCATTCAGTACAAATTAAACAGCTTTTATTAATCAGGATATCACCAGCAGCTTTTTGTTTTGCTTTTATTCCAAATTAAACGGCTTTCCAGGTTTTACTTTGACTTTTTTTTTTTGTTTTGGTTTTCCTGCCAATTTATGACAAGGCAATTTGCTTTATTAGCAGTAATTTTCCAAATTATGTCTAGGCAGGATCGCCATATGATAAGTAAAAACGCAAGAAGTTGGTGTTCGACCTCTAGTTTATTATATTATTTGTCGCCCCTTTTTCTTCTAAACAAAGCTGGTTTTGGAACTCTTGGTACCTGAATCTTACAATTATTCTTTTGCCTTCGCAGCGACTCTCCAATTGTTATCGGCAAGGGGTGCTGGAAGATCACTTTCTATGTGTGGTGTTTATAGTGCTCAATCTATATTTTAATCACCGGAGAGCTATTGGATGCCATTCATCTACATGACATCAGCCCACATAACTGCATGGCGAATTTCGCTCTGAGAAGCAGATCCTTGTGTGTAACATTCGTCAAAGTTCGAAGTGAAGCGGCCGTGTTTTATTGAATCAAACTCAGCTCCAAGGAGCAGAGCCGATGTCAGCTTTTCTTCGAATTCTGGCACTTCTTCATTCATATAATACAGCGTTTCCTGTTCAAGAACGTTTAGACGATCCGGATATCTGACAGGTGGTGTCGAGGATTCTGTTTTAACCGCAGATAGATTCGTTGTGTCTGATACCTTTAGCCGGCGAAGAATTAATGCCTGTAGCTCAGCATGGAAACCTGCATTCTTATTACGCCGATAAGCTTCTTGTTGGCGATTGCGTGTGCCGGATCCTTTCTTATTTGGCTTTGATTTGGCAGCATTTCCAGTTGATTCAGTTGCAGCAGGATTATCCATTTTGGGTTTTCGTTCGTCCAAAAGGTGCGTTCAACAAGCCCGCTTGTTTTGTACAAACAAATCCATTCTTAAAGGAGTCATTGAGTTTAATTATAATCGCTCTACTAGTGTCGCTCTTTTCTGATAATTAAGTATTTGCATTTCATTTAACAGCTAAGTATCAAGTTTTCAATACTTGAAGCCTATTTCTCAACACTGAAATTGCCGTGAGATGCCTTAGCTAATTCAGAGTGAATATCGCTCTGGTTTTTCAACCGTTTGAAGTTCTTTGATAAGATTTTCGGGATTTGCATCTACTAATATTCTATTTTTGATTTTTATTACAATCAAAATCATTCATATACATACATAAGTATGTATTTATTGTTGGCGATTGTATAACGATGACAACATTGAACAATACTTCCTCTAATACTACTAAGTACTACTTATTACTAAGAAATTTATATTTATCAATATCAGTTAATAATTCTAATTTTATACTTATTATATAATATTTCGTGTATGTTCTCTACCAATTATAAACTTAATTGAGCTTCTGAAAAAGGTGATTTTATTATAATTCATGTGTTTGTACAAAATATAATACATCTTAAATCTAAATAATTACCTGAAAAAGGTGAAACGACATTTAAAGTTTATAATTCGGTCTTTTACTATAAATGCAATTTTGCCTTGTCATGATTTGCGTTAGTGATGGGTCGCTCGCTAGCAATCATTTTATCTTATATGTAGTCTCGACTTGCGACCTAATCAACTTGTGTAATACTTAGTTTAGGCTTACAATATGATATAATTAGATACTAAGTACAATGAAGCATTGAATGCTTTACATACTTATTAGTTGTCTTTCACATTGCATCCCAAGGCAATCCAGATGTCGTGTAATATTGAGCAGGATCTAAATTATAGATATTTTTACATACTTTTCTAAAATTCTCAAATATATCACACGAAAGTATTACATCAGCTTTCAAATATATTAAAATATAATCTAGCAAATTTTGACATTGAAATGTATGCTATACTTTCTTTTCTATTGAAAATTAGAAGACGAGAGGGTAATTGAGTTTTCTGAAGACGTTACTCAGATTCTAGATAATCAAATCGAAATACACCTTTTCTTTTTTTTTTCATTAAACTGAATTCATTGTCATCAGAATAAAATGGTTTTACAATCTTTAGATCATCAGATAAATAACTATGTAGCTAAATTTTGTAAACTTGAAGGCATGAATCCATGTGAATCTAGAAACCGAAGTTCAATACTATCCTTTGCTTTAAAAAAAATTCTTCTCGAAATTGAAATACATATCTTTATCCAATTCCTTATTTAATGAAATTATATTTATATCTGCTTCAATTGACGATAGGTCTTTAACAAATAAATGACATATTGTGAAAAGTTATAGCAACAAAATTAGTAATTTGTTAATTTAAATAATGCATTTTATATGCTGGACCTCTATAGTTACCAGTTAAATGACAATGATCAGCTACTCTATCTTTACTAAATAAGTAAGTACTTACTTAAAGTTTTCAAATATGACAAATTTTACCTTCTGTTTGCTCTTTTTCTTCAGCAGGAGTAAATTAATCCTTTTTTCGAATCTTACTTAAATAATCATTATATAGTTTTAAAATATCACTAACCAAACTTTGAAAAAATGTTTTTTGAAGAATTCTCACCACTATAAATTCTTAATATATTTAAGTTTATATCAAAAGATTACTTATTTAATGTAGTAGCTGGCTTATCTTTTCGAATTGATTTCACTTTTGTTGAATTTTGGATACTTACCGCTTGCAGTATTAAATCGAAATCCGCATAGATCACAAATGCTGTTTTCTAAAGTTATTATATTCAAAAATTTTCTGCTCTTCTGTGGACATCTTAGTCACAATTAATATTGTAGATAGCTATTACAGGTGTCTACTTTTTCATTATTGTTTCCAGATAGTATTGGAGATCTCTGGGGGCCTGTTGTATTGCCCCCTGCTGCCAGCCTCAGTTGACATGACGCGACTGTGGTATTCACCGCAGCTGGCTGCTGCTGTTCGGAGGGATCTCCTTACTGGGTTTGGGAGCGTTCACCTTGCTTCTCTTCCGTATTCTCACTCTCTTTCAGGATGATGCTGCAATGAACGGTGGTAACGCTCGTCAGTTTCTGTACTCATACAGTTCTTCCTCAGTCTGCTCAATCTGATCTAAATGATGAGCCCGTGTTCGTTCGTATAGACGTGCTGTCCGGACAGGTAGGCGTTTTTGTCCGCCGGCCCCATCTTCTTGAACAGTGTCAGAGGCACCGTCACTGGGAACAGACCGTCGTTCTGGTTTTCATCAATACCGCGATGATTTAATCTTAAATGTTCCCTTTCATTGATCTCGAGGGCTTTTTCTTCGTTCTCGACATCATCCAAAAGAATATTACATTTTAATGCTTTTACTTATTTTAGAATTTCCAAATAATTTTACAAAATATTCGGGAAATTTAATATAAATTTTTTCATTCGAAAAATTTTTTAAATTTAAATCCTTAAGAATCTTTGAAAAATCGTCATTTATCACATTTCCATAAATGAAGATTCTACGATTCCTGGTTTGAGTTTTCGATATTCTAGGTATCCGATACCCCTAATGAATCGGTACGGTGTTGAGTCTGTTTTGTCCACTGCAGGGTCTATGCTTGCGGTCATGCACGCCAGGCGTGCTGGGGCGGCTTCCTCCATCAGTATGCTCCCTTCATCGATACACCCCTTAGCGTGGGATATGCACGAGTGTCTGTTGTGTGGTTCCTGCATTCATTTTGACAGTGGTAGTTGTATTATCTTTCTCGAATTCCTCTTCCTGGACTTCGTCGATAATTTCCTTTTTTGGTAACACGTAAGGTTGACACCTTTTCTTCATGTAACATTTTACCCCTCTCATATCCTTATGATCCTTCAATCCATAGACGCAACTGTTGTGTCTGCGCCTTATCCTCCCCTGCCAGTTTCGTCAACTCATACGCTCGTGCCAATATTCTTTTATGCTTTAAATAAAACTTAGATTTGGGAATTACCTTAATCCTTGAATGTTTTACCTTTACTCTTTATTTATTTAGTGCTTCAACTGCACTTCAAACTGGAACTGCAACCAAACTATAACTGAACTGCTATAATTGAAATGATACACACTGTCTATTTTTGGATACAAAGAAAACATCCAACACATATAAGCTACTTTCTTAATCTCCAGTATTTAACTTATTCAGCATTCCCAAACCTATTGTATGCCTGAACATATGTATGTATGTCAGGGATTATCACACTAATACTTTCAAACATTGTGCATGTGTTAAAAGCACAAAAGCTCTTGGCTACACCCAAAAGAAACTCAATCATTGTCGAAAACTAAAATTTTTGAATTGCAAATGGATAGTATTTTTGTTATTAACGTCACACAAAACCACAAACAAAAAAAAATAAACTAAAAAAATATGAGACGAAATGCAAACTCTCGATTCCTAATAAAAATATTACGTAAAAAAATCCAAATAAAAAAACCACCCCCAACACACAATCATTTACAAGCATTCAGAGACTGCTCGAGCAACACAACCTGCTAGCTCAACAGCTAAATGCTGACTGAATAGAAATTTGCAAAATTTCTGTGCGTGAACGAAGTGCTTTGACTCGTCGGTGTGAGGCTGTCGGTGTGAAAGCTATAAGAGCCCGTGCACAATTGGCTTTGTCTGCTCCAACTTTGATAGAAAAAACCTTAAAGCAAAGCGAAATTCCAGATGCTTGCTACAATTAACACTTTGACAATTTCCACTTCACTTCTTTGCTTTAATTTATAAACCTGATTTTTGGTAATATATTTGGGGAATTTGCTTTTTTCTGCTTATTCGAATGTTATTTTTTACTTTTCTCTGCTCACTTCTCACGAAATTGCGCGAAATCGCTAAAATAAGTGTAGATATACAAACATACACACACACACACAAGGGGAGATGTTTGTCAAAGTGGAAAAAAGTTGAAAGATGGCTAACTTTATACTTTGCTTTACTCGCTTCACCTCAATTGTGAACATATCCCTTTAAAAAGCACATGCTGAACAGAACTGTCAAAGCAAAACTCTGAAGCAAAGCGAGGTAGAAGTCAATTGTGCACGGCTTATAAAAAGCTCCCGCACGCGTGCATAGGAAAATCAAACACGGATGTATGTAAATTTTTTACATTTGTTGTTTTTGGGTTTTGACGATTAATAACTCACTTTATTTAATTCGATAAAATATACAAAGTTTACTTATTCGGAAAAAACCGTCTGTCCTCGATGGTGTGAGAAAGGAAATATAAAATAGGTTATATACTTACAATTGTAAACGCTGAAAGCTTCACGTGAAGCTGCACCCCCCTTTTTGACATATAAAAAAAAAACCCTTAAAATTGGAGCACAAAATTTTTTTTTGGAACAAATTAGCACATAAATAGCACATAATTCCTAGCATATTAATTTTCAAATCCATTGAATGGGGGGTCCAGCTTCACGCAGCCATTTTACATTTAAAACAGTATTCATCAGCATTATCTACATTTACGCATGCTTTTTTTTGAGTTCCTGCTTCCGGTAAAGGTATGTTTTGTGATCCTATGAAAGGTTTGTACTTATTGATTTATGTTAATTTCAATGAAAGATATTTCAATTAATGTCCATCCACTATCTCTTTCCTGAAATTCACTCATCTTTTTAAATAAAATACTGCACTGATTTTCAAAGAATTTATCAATGTAATCCATTGTTAAAGTTGTTTCTAAAATACACATTTTAGTTTGATGAGATTTTAAATCAATTTAACATGATTCGTCATTTTTCACTAGCATATCTCTAGTACCGATATCTTCTTTTTGAGAAAACAGTGTTCTGTGGACAATTTCGTCCATTCCTTTATACACTCGTTACTCATAATTTAATTTTTGAAGACTTTAACTAAGCTGAAAAATGTGAAATAAAAAAATGATTAAATAATAAGAATAGTAAATTATTTACATACTATTTATTATTATTATTATTTCACCTTGTAACACTTTACTTTTTCAATCGTATTGCTGAGCTTTTTTTCTTCCAATCCTTGTCACACACAGCAAGTTATAAGGTGAAGTATACTGTGCACTTGTACCAAACATCAGACCGTTAGAAGTTAACGCAAACGTTTCGTGCCTGTATTATGCGTGGTTTTGGGCTGGGCGGGGCCTCCTCTGTATGGTTACACATTCGCAACTTCATGGTCACCTGTTTTGTGTACTCAACGAATCCCACCCCCACTCGTGCGGTGTCAGCTTCGGTGAACTCCATAGATTCTCTGCTCACTGTTGGTTCATGCGACGAGACACTCAGCGGTGTAGTTGCGCGCTGTATTTCCCCATACGCGCTTTCCTCTGCCGATATCGTTTTCGACTCATCGTTGTGAAATCTTTGCGTTGCTGCGTCTCCATCCGATACTTCGCTAAGGTGGCCATATGAGCTGCCGCTGTTGGTGTTTTCTTCTTCCTCGGGCTCACTCGAGCTGATGCGTTGCAGCCGGATCCTCAGGCTGTCATCGTTCACGTTTTCAGCTGAATATTGGGGCGTGTATGCTTTCATATTGACTGTTGGGCTGTTGACGACTGACTGGCCTTGGCCTCGTTTCCGCTATTATTTTTTAGTAAAAATCCAAAAAACCCTATATTCCTACCCGTCATTACCTTTGCACCATCAGTACATACCGCACTCAGCTTCCCCATATCGACGTTCTTAAACACTTGGGTATTAAATATGTAACTGCTTTCCATATGGTCTCACCCTTAACATGACTGTGCATTGGAACAAGACAAAGAAATTCTTCATATGTTTCAAAGCTGTCGTGAACTGTCTGCAACATAAATTGCTAGTTGACTAGTATTTGTTAGGTCAGTCGTTTCGTCAAGACATATAGAAAAATTAAGAAATAAAATTATTTTTATTTTATTTATTACATTACTTGAGCACTTTGCTATGTTCATCGCTAAAACTTGAACAAAAACATTTATACTGAATAAATAGTTAAAACTAGTAAACCCGGCCACGCGATGTTGTGGCTTTCAATTACACTGTGCGACAATTTGAGGGTGGAAGACCACTTATTGCAACATTTGAAAATTTTTTGATATACCTTCATAGCTACTGGTTACTTTTATTTTCTGTGGACCTACATTTTTTATACATAGATTTTGACCAAGGAGCCCCATAGTGAAGTTTTGTGCCGAATATTTTTCTAGACTATGGTAACCTTAAAGCGACCTACAAAAGGCCATTTGGCGCGCTCCTCCCTTTCTTTCTAGTTCTCTTTCTCTCCCCCTTTCCCCTTTATTTGCACTTTATTTTCCCTTTATCCATTTTATTTTTCATATTTCCTCTTTCGCTTCCTGTCCTTCGCCATATCCGTCCCTTTCATTTTCCTCTTCCCTTTCCTTTTATTACCCATCTTCAGTGCTAGGCCTTGCATGACACTTCAAATTTAAAAATGAGATAAACTGTAGCGTAAAAATGGATTTTTGAACAGGTGGCACCCTTTTTGTAAACATTTTAATAAATTACTCATTTCCTTGCCAAGCCCTTTCACATGACACATCAAATTTAAAAATCAAACAAACTATAACGTAAAACTTAATTTTTGAACAGGTGGCAACCCTTTATGTAAATTTTTTATTAAATTACTCAATATCAGGTCAAGTCTTTCATATGGCACCAAAAATTTTAAAATCAAACAAACTATACAGTAAAATTAAATTTTCAAACATCTGGCAACCCTTTTCAAAAAAATTAAACCTTCCTGCACATCTACAGGTCAAGCTCTTTCATCTGACACCACATTTTCTAAAATCGGTATATCGGTGTAAAAGTTATGGTGTTTACAAAAAATCGCTTAGCGTAATATATATAAAGATAAGATAAACTGTAGGGTAAAAATGGATTTTTGAACAGGTGGTACCCTTTTTGTAAAAATTTTAATAAATTACTCATTTCCATGCCAAGTCCTTTCATATGACACCTCAAATTTAAAAATCAAACAAACTATAGCGTAAAACTGATTTTTTGAACAGGTGGCAACCCTTTTTGAAATTTTTTTTATTAAATTATTACACAAGGAAATCGCTGTTTGCTTGCCTAGTTCGCTCTAAGTTGGAGTACGCCTCAATAATCTGGAACCCTTATTATTCTACACATTCTGATAGAATAGAGCGTGTGCAACGAAATTTTACTCGTTTTGCCCTTCTGCCTCTTAGGTTTGCTGACCCCTTTCCATCTTATCATTCACGCTGTCTTCTCATCAATTTAAATTCCCTTGCTAATAGACGCATGATCCAGTCCCTAATGTTCTTCTTTGATGTCATTAACGGCTCAATTGACTGTCAGCCACTTCTTGAGAAGATCTATATAAATGTACCTTCGAGGATGTTACGTTTTTTCTACCCTCTTCATGTTGATGTAGTGAAGTCAAATTATTTTAATTATGCACCTATATCGAGAATCGCTAGTGAGATGAATAGAATATATCAAAAATTAGATCTTGATTTCGCCATGCCTCGATCTCAATTTATCTCTAAGATATCTTCATACTATCAGTGACTCAGGTCTTTGAATTTTGTTGAACAAAAATTATTTATTATATACGTACAAATTAACAAAATTATTAAACAGCGTCAATATTAATTTTTGACTGGGTCCCTTCTGGCCCAAAATGTATTAAAATAGTGTCAAATTTAATTTTTGACTGGGTCCTTTCTGGCCATTAGTGTCCTTTAAGGCACACTCGCCCCTTAATGGGTATATCACTCCCTACTGAGTGAGTCTAATTTTGTAATTTTGTATTTTATTGTTTGCAAAAATGTATATGCATATTTTTGTACATTTATGTGTTCACTTAATATTAAAAAATCAAATGAAAATGAAAATAAAAATTGTATCTAAAATTGTATCTAGTCTGTAAGATTTTTTGTAATCATAGACTGAATAAACTGAAATTGAAATTGAAATTGAAAAATTGCTCAATGTCAGGTCAAGCCCCTTCATATGGTACCAAAAATTAAAAAAAAAAACTATACAGTAAAATTAAATTTTCAAACATCTGGCAACCCTTTTCAAAAAAATTAAACCTTCCTGCACATCTACAGGTCAAGCCCTTTCAACTGACACCACATTTTCGAAAATCGGTATAACGGTGTAAAAGTTATGGTGCTTACAAAAAATCGCTTAGCGTAATATATATAAAGATATCAAAGTAGCACAAATAAAAAATACGGAAAAAATTGCACAAATATTGTAAATAAAATCAAACAGCTAGTGCAGAAATTACAGGGATGGTACTTTCGTCAATCGCTTGGCCGATAAATAGTGGACGCCGTCTCAAAACGCTTAGCTAATGCCGATTTGACAATGACGTCGACGACGACGGCAACCGTAATAAGGGCGAAAATGTTACTTACCCAAAATTTGTGTCCGTATGCTTGCACTGATCAATCCAAAGTAACGCGGAGATCGACTCGAGCTTATTAAACCTAATCCGCTAAAGTGAGCCTCTCAGTCTCACTTTAAAGTTTAAAAGCGAATTATTCCTAAACCAAAAAAGCTTTTTGCCTGAAATTTTGGGTATTCCTCCATTTGTGTTCATAAATTATGAAATAATTATGATCTTTGATCTATTTATTTATTTTAATCATTTTTTTGCAATCGTATAAAATTGTAACGAAAAACCGAAAGTGAGCCTCAAAGACTCACCTTAAGTATCTTTATCGTCATAAGCTTACATTTCTATAATTCAACTAAATTTTGAATCCGTTGTTTACAAGGTTTATCCAGTGAGGTTTTTACATTGTGAACTCACCATACTTCCCCCGGATTTTGGTGAATCCGTCGTATTTCACCATAGATCTTTAGATCATATGATGTCATAAAATTAAGGAGAATGGTAAAGTCAGCAATTTCAAAACCATTAAAATCTTATAATTTTCTGTTAACTGAGATTCTAAATTACGGAAAAGATGCATTCAGATAGAGAAACGAACGATCGTCTGCTTTTATACGTCAGTAATTTCATCACGAACGGCGCGTTTTAAAACTTTTCAATTTGATCGCGGAAAATATATATTAGGGGCGATCATATGAAAAATTTATTCATATTCATTTGATTCGTAGTTTTTCTCATTGTGTGCGCAAAAACAAATTTATAAAAGATGTAATAAATCCATTTGTAATGAACATTCAACAACTAAGAAAATGTGTGAAAATTGCAGTGCATTAATATGCCCTATTTTATGAAATTACCTTTTTTATCTTTATATACTAAAAAAATTGTCATAAACCGTTATAAGAATGTGTAAAAATCAGGGACCGATTGTAATCGTTATTTTCATTTCTTCGGATGAAAAAATCATTATGAAAACTTCGTTAACAATAAAATGCAAGTATGCCGATACAATGATTTTAGCACATTCTATCCAAATATGAGCTCATCTTTATTCTAAAGATTTTTATTTTTTAAATTTTTAAATAACCATTATTTACGATTTTTATTTTTTCGATCAAAAATAATTTTTATTATTGAATTTAAATTTTTCCGATGAAACTTGATCGATATTTTATGATTTTTATTTTTTCGATCAAAAATAATTGTTATAATTGGATTTAAATTTTTCCGATCAACTTTAATCAATATTTTTTTATTTTTTCTCCGATCATGGTAAACTTTTGCAAACGCTAGTGAATCTTATATTTGAGAGTTGAAGTAGACGATTGTGCCAACATTGGTGCAGTTCTATTTGAGAACAAAATTTGCAAAAAAAACAAGTTTTTAGAGTTTATTATGATCGGAAAAATTTAAATCAAATAATAAAAATTATTTTAGATCGAAAAAATAAAAAACATAAAATATCGATCAAGTTTCATAGGAAAAATTTAAATCCAGTAATAACAATTATTTTTGATCGAAAAAATAAAAATCATAAAATATCGATCAAATTTCATCAAAAAAATAAAAATCAAATTATAACGATTAAAAATGATTTTTTTTATAAAAATGATAATCGTTACGGTCCCTGGTAAAAATGATTCTGCATTCATTACTGCATAAATAAAAGTAAAAAACAAATACCAAAATAATGTGTTTCAAAATTTCCCCATAGGTGAGCCTCAGAGTCTCATTTTCGGTTTTACGTAACTTTTCAAAATTCGGTGATTAGGGTTAAAATGTTGGCCGACGACATTTTGTATGGCAGCTGAGTGTTGCCAGTTCAAGCGTATTAGTTATGATGAAAACCCAAAGTTGACCGAAACAAAATAAGCACAATTTTTTTACGAACACTAGTGTCTCGGTTATTAAATATTTTTTTTCGCTTTTTGATTACATTTTTAAAAAAAAAAAAAAAAAAAAAAAAAAAAAAAAAAAAAAATTTTTGTTTTTGTTATTGCCAAAAACAAATACTTAAATATTCAACATTTGTGCTTAGGAAGGCAGGTATTTCTCACGTCTATCGTTTGGTAAAAAATTTATGTATAACACATTTGCTCGCTGCATTCAAATGAGCTCATAGCGTGTAAGTAATTTCGCTGTAAATTTGTATTTATGAGTAGCATATACATAAATAATAATCAAACTCATATGTATATATGTAGAAATTAGTTATATATCTATTAAAACAACAGCAACAAAACATATGTACATGTACATCTTCTGTCTGTGTATTTAAAAAAAGAGTGGCCTTAGCACACGGAAAATCCAAACCCAAATCAGTGTTCAAACTAAGCACAACAAAGCAGCAAAAATAAATACATAAATAAAAAAACCCTAACAACAAAAAAAAAAAAAACAAAGAAAAAAACAAAAAGAAATTTTGATCAACAGCAAACTTTTCGCCGAAGCTTTCTGGCTATACATACACAGTTACATAGTAATTATTTCCCTGCAAAAAAATGTGCGATTAATCCCGAAAGATATTTGTCCCGGATTGATCTCTTTCGAGAACAATTGGTCCACAATTAGTCGCCGATTGTTCCCGTACGGGTATAAATGTAGACTAATTGTAGACCAATTGTTCCCGAACGGGTATAAATGTAGACTAATTGTAGTCCATTTGTTCCCTAACGGGTATTAATGTAGATTACTCGCTTTCATCCCGAACGTGTATAAATGTAGATTAATCGCTTTCATCCCGAAGGGGTATAAATGTAGATTAATCGCTTTCATCCCGAACGGGTATAAATGTAGATTAATCGCTTTCATCCCGAACGGGTATAAATGTAGATTAATCGCTTTCATTCCGAACGGGTACAAATCTAGATTCCTTAAATGTAGAAATTTTACAAAAATATGCAATGTATTTAAAAAATTGTAGAACAACCGGTAAAACGAATTGAACACCATTTCTTTTAATAACAATGATGAATAATAATTTGAACAAAATGTTGTCTACAATATCCTATGAAAAAATCCTTTACATTACGCTCATATAATGCATACTCAAAACTTAAAATTTTTTTTTAATTTATTGAGATTTTTTTACAAAAGTAAAACATTATATAATCTTTATTTAAATATGCATGAACATTTACAAATTTTTAAAGATTGTTATTAAAATTGCCTTGGCTAACAACTTGGAAAAATCTACATTTGTACCCGTTGGGGATGAAAGCGATTAATCTACAGTTGTACCCGTTCGGGATGAAAGCGATTGATCTACATTTGTACCCGTTCAGTATGAAAGCGATTGATCTACATTTATACCCGTTCGGTATCAAAGCGATTGATCTACATTTGTACCCGTTCGGGATGAAAGCGGTTAATCTACATTGGTACCCGTTCGGGTATACAAGTTGAACAATTAGTCTCTTCATAGGACATGCTCGAACAAATGCGATCAATTCGCTCCATACAAAGGGATGTAAAATTGTATTAGTCGCATGCTCCCTTGCGATTGATCCCGGACACGTCCCGGATTAATCGCATTTTTCGCAGGGTTATGACAATTCTAGCTTGCATACATAGCTTTATATGTGTATAAATGTTAAAGAGCAAATATAATTACTTAGGTGTACCTACTTTTTTCAAGTGTAACTCATGCCAATGACTGCTCCATCTGACCAGTTGTGCGCTATTTCAAATTGTATTGTCAATGTTGTGCATACTCTAATATGTATGCCTGGCTGTGCTTTTTATATGCATATGCACATTACATAAGTGCTTAATTGCGATCTTGTCAAAATAGGCCGCAATTACTTATGGCGTTTTCTTTTCTGAGAAAAAATGTATCTCAATTATCGAATTATATGTATGAGCTGATTTCCTATAAAATGGCTGAATTTGTAGATGATGGTGCCCTCTTACTTAGTTAGAGCTTAATATTCGGTGAACTGACCACACAAGCTTACCAAATGACTAAGAAAATCAAAAAGAGCAAAATTATTTCGAGAAAAGAAAACGCCATTAGTATTCTTTTGGTTTAACCGCTGCAATTTTTGTGTACACCGCCGAGTAGTCAAATATTTTGCTGGGCTTTTACCATAATATGTATAAACATTTAACATTTGATACTAAGCCAACTTATTCATGCTTTGAGAAATGCAAAAATAATAAAAAACATAAATTTATGGTCTTTTCTCTTCTGAGAAAAAATTTTGCACTTTAATATCGTAATTGTGCAATCACGTCACTTGACTTGCTATAAAATGGCTGAATTTGCGGATTATCGTGCACTCTTACTTAGTTCGCGGTCAATATTCGCTGAAATGATCACACAAGCTTGCAAGAAATTCAGACGGGGCAACATTGTTTCGGGAAAAGAAAACGGCATTAGCTACAACAAAATTTAGGGTATTTCATGTACTACTTCTCTGCGCAATAAGAAATGAACAATAAATATAAAACAATACTACAACTATCGTATACACAATAGCTAATATAAATATATATATAAAAAAAATATAGTATAAAACTCATACAAAATATCTTCAAGATCTACAATGTTGTACAAGCAGCAGAATTAAGAAAAAAAAATTCTTACCTATACATACTTTATTGTCAGAATATGCATATGTGTACGAAATATGAATTATAAATCCCTTAACAATTTTTCCCTAAATCAATATTAAATAAATAAACCTTTACAAAAATTAAATCAATATTTTTTGCTCAATTTTTTTATTATTCCAATTCCATTATTTAGCTTACACAATTTTTTATTAATCCAATTCCATTTTTAAGCTTACAAAATTTTTTTATTAATAATAAGCTTACAAATGTATATAATCATAAAAAATAAAAAAGTAAGAAAAAAGCTACTGAAGATGACACATCGCCGTAACCGGTTTATAAACAAAACAAACTTGACAGGCGATGACGAAAATTCGTTCCACAATATAAAGTACGTTTTCTGGATATTTTTAAGCAGCTCCAATATTAATTTTGCCAATTGTATTTCCAATAATGCTAATTTTCTATTCAAATTCAATTAAGCTAAAAATAATAATAATAATAAACAAAAATAACGTGATAATAATTTTAATCCACTTCATGTACAATTATACAAATGCAAAAGAAATTATATATTCAATACATGCATATAGATATTTATTCCTAAAACTCTGTAATCTATTAACGACAACCCTCATTGTATGAATGTAAAAGAAAGAAAATGTATAAAATGATATAAAAACAAACGCTGAATATAACGCTAAAAACAGAAAAAAAATAAATAAAAATAAAAATAAAAATAAAAACAAAAACAAAAACAAAACAGAAGAATACAAGAACACAAAAAAATGTATTATAAAAAAATTACGCTCATATAAGAAATTCACTACCAAAGAAGAAATATGAAATATGAAAAAGAAAAAAAAAACAAAAACACATTGTACAACACTGAACCAGTTGTAAATTTTTGGTTATGCTTTCCCTCTAATGGGTTAATGATCGAATTTCTAACACGAGCTCAACTGCTGTCGAACTTTTGGCAAGTCTTGGAGTTAACTAATATTAATATTCTGTCAAATTATCAGCTGTTTACGCCAAACGAGTACACAACTCGTTGAGCTCGAGTAGCGAGAAAAATTCGCGCTGAAAAAAATGTCAGAGAGTTGCCAACTGAGCTGAGCTGAGCTGAGCAACTGTGCGTTTCTAAGACAAACACTCAACGACAAACCGCAACTGCTACGTCCTAGAAACTCGATCAATGTCAGCAGCATACATATGTATTTATTACACACATACATATGTATTTTCAACGCCATTCATAAAACATACGCCGCTTTCGCTAAAACAAAAACTTGCTCGCGTATCGCCGTAGCATTGCTGCGCGTATAGACCGAAATACTAGTTCATTTCAGGCACTCGTTAGCATCATTAACTATTTAAAACTTGCAGCATGGAAATCGCTCGTTAGCTTTGGCGAGTTTTAGCGAATGCAGCGAATGAAAAGGCATACGTATGACTTATGTATGTATGTACATATTGATGACAATTGTACTATTGTAGATAATTGTAATTTAATATTAGTCAGCTAAATATATAAATAGATATACATACATACCTACTATAACAAAATACTAAATACTAAGGCGCTAATGTAATGAAAACAAAATCAAGAAAATATATATATGAAGAAAGAACAAAGGTTTAAGAGAGACATTTTGTAAAACAGAAAATAATAAAAATGAAAATAAAAATAAAATAAAAAATTAATAAATTGTTGTTTTATGTGCTTTATTTACGCAAATCGTGACAAAATGTGAGTATTTTTTTATTTATAAAGCAAAGTGGTTTCAATTAAAATATAGGCTGATACTCAAAGAATAAGTATGTATTCTTCATTGAAGAAATATGCTAGTGAAGATGTTAGCTTTCAGCTGTTTAATTAGCAACCTCGATTACCTAACTCAACAAAGCATAAAAGCAATGATGTATACAACAAAAAAGAAACGAAAAAACGGTGTCACTGGATAACTTTATGGTAAAATGTAACAAAATGACATGTAAGTAAACAATTAATTAACATTTAGTGCTTTATCTACTAGAAATAAACAAGTTTTCATTGATCTTCTATGGAATAAACATAATGGCCTGGTTATGCTACCAATCAAGCTGGTCGAGCACCGTGTAATTGTTGTTGTGCACTCCGACGGTGAGAGAATTTTCGGACTCTCACATCCAGCAAACTTGCTGTGTGAAACAGGCAGCCAGCAAACGAGGTTTCAGAGGTAATAATGTGTTATGTTGTGTATGTGCTCAGTAATTATCATGTGTTATGTTGTGTATGTGCGCTCCAATCATCAATGTAAGCGTAACCACCTCTCACCAATCACGAAATGTTTCCGATTTTGATTGGCAATCAAGATTGTAACCATAACCATAGCATAAGTAAATACAAAGTCATTGGTTGGAAAATTGTGCTGAATATTTTAAAGCATAGATGGCCAGCCAATGGCTCCAGTGACTCCGTTTGTCTCCCAACAACATCGCAGTGGCTCCGAGTGGCTCCCAACAACAAGCAAATTAATTTCGACAGAATAACGCGCATTTCTTTTTTTCAGAGAAATCGTTGTCGCGGCGAGCACTCAAACCTAACGGTTCAGCATCGACCGACATTCATTGCGTAGATACAGCTTCGACATTCATTGTGTAGTTACCCTGCCAAAATTTCGAGTACTCCATTCGCTAATCCATGGAGTGCTCGCTATGGACCAATAGATTACTCCATAACTTGTCACATTTCATACAAAAAATATGGTCCATTTAACATTGCATGTCATTGCAATGGAGTATATACTCCAGTCCCGCATAACAATCAAATTAATCCATGGAGTACCTACATTGGATTAATTGATGGAGTACCTAACAGTTAGTCGAACATAACAACAAAAACCAATGTTTACCGCGACGACGACGAATGACGTGTATACATTCAAACATATGTATGTATGTAGTTATGTACATATGTATACAAATATCGTCGTCGTGGCTATAAACATTTGGTTTTTGTTATGTTCGGCTAAATACGAACCGATGCAGATACATGAATCGGTCGTTTGGGCTCTGTTAGTGGTCACTTTGAAAGTACTCCAACCTACCACAAATGGAGCATATAATCTAATGATTTTTTCAGGATATGCCTTCATACATACATACATACATATATATGTACATACATATGTATTATGTACATTTATATCTGCTACCTCGTTTATGTTGTTTAGCAAAATATTTGAATGCCTAGCTGCAGCATATCTGTATGTACATACATAAGTACATGTTGTTGCAATAAACCGTTATTTCGCAAAATAATATTTTTATAATTCCGAGAAGAAGGTTGTTGGATTTTTTACTGATGTTGTTGTAGTGTGGCTCCCTTACGCTTAAATCCTGGCCACCTATGTTTTAAAGCATAGGTGGCCACAAATTGAGCATAAGGGAGCCACACGACAACAACATCAATAAAAATTGCAACAACCTTCTTCTCGGAGTTATAAAAATATTATTTTGCCAAATAACGGTTTATTGCAACAACATACATAAAAAAAAAATCATACCATGAGCACTTTCTATTCTTAGATGTCATTTTGAAAAGAACAAATGTACAATGTACCTACATACATATGTACATATGTATAGATATGCTGCAGCTAGGCATTCAAATATTTTGCTAAACAACATGAACGAGGTAGCAGATATAAATGTTCAACCATATGTACATATGTATGTATGTATGAAGGCGTAACTACACAATGAATGTCGGTCGAAGCTGGACCGTTAGGTTTGAGTGCTCGCCGCCACGACGATTTCTGTGAAAAAAAGAAATGTGCGATATTCTGTCGAAATTGATTTGCTTGTTGTTGGGAGCCACTCGGAGCCACAGCGATGTTGTTGGGAGACAAACGGAGTCACTGGAGCCATTGGGTGGCCATGTATGTTTTAAAGCATAACTACACATGAAGTAAAACACTTTAATGATCGTAATTCACTGCCAAACGTCGTTAACCCTTGAATCAAATGTCGAATCACTAAAAATTCCATACAAAAATTTTGAGAGCGAATTGACAGTATTGAGAGTAGGTATACTTATCCCAGCCAGTGGCGGCCCTAGCATAAATTGGCTGTGCAAGCCTATGTATGAAGCATGGCCATTAGCCATTTACCCACTTATGTAATTTTCTTAGCTGTATTTTTATTGTAAAGTCTGATTGCGATTTCGTTATTGACTTTAATTAAATTCGTGTTACACATTTAGTTTGTTGTTTATGTTCATACCGTATGAAACTGAATGTGCTAAAATATAAAAATGATGCAGAAAGTTTTGATATATATGTATGTATACAAAGGATAATATGAAGGTAAGTATATGAATTTTGTTGTTTTAGTTGTACCTACATCAACCAACATGGCTTAGTCGAAAGTTAATTAAAGTTAAATACTTTTTGGTTGCTTGTTTTTCCGACAGGGTAGGAATATGATGTATTGTGGAACGATCCTCCGTCATCCCTTGTCAAGTTTGGTTTGGAGACAAACCGGTTTCGGCTAATATGCGCCATCTTCAGTGTCTTTTTTCGTTCTGACCAAACCAAACTTGACAAGGGATGACGAAGGATCGTTCCACAATACATCATTAATTAAAGTTCTTCGCCATCGAAACGTGAAACTTCCTTCCATACTGTAGTTATTCCAATGCTAATTTTCCGATGGCACCGAAGGAGATGGATTATCGTGATTTCCTTTTATTGTATCACAGGCAGTTAGAGCAATTGGGCGTCAAAGCAGAAAGGAAAACAATAACTATTATTTAGGAGCCCTGGATTTCAAGCGAACATACTTACATATAGATATGTAATTTATTTATATACGTAGTCGTTAAACCCATAAAATGCTTAGCTGAGTATTTACATTAACCTTCTGTGTGTGACTACGAACATCGCATTCGTAAATGTATATGTATTTAAAAAAAAAAACGAATCCTTTGCGCACAATATAAATCTTTAATGTGATTTGGAATTCATGAACGTGTCTCATCTGCTTTTATGTTCGTTTGTGCGTCGTCGTTCAAAATGCCGCAAAACCACAATCGCTCCAACACATATGCATACTCATATGTATGTATGTATGAAGAATACGCGTACTCTTTGATAACACTACCCTGTAGGGAAAATCTCTAGTTCCGAACTAGGTCGCTTCTTGTGCATTTTCCGACACTACTAGTGCGAGCTAAATCTCTTTTGCATGTTATCAACTGGCGAATTTAACACGGCCAGGCGGTCTCAATTGTCACTTTCTGCACTACATTTGCGATAGTTCTGAACTATTTAGTACTAAATTCTACAGTTTACACTAGTTAGTTTATTGGCACAATTTCGATAGTTCTGAAATAGCTACAAGTACCTACAAATTCTTCAGTTTTACATCTGCCACTAAAGTGCAGCCTTTGACACACTTCTTGCAAGTGGCACGATGGCCGACTGGCTAACGCATGTGCCTTTCAATCTGAGGGGCGCGGGTTCGAATCCTATCGGTGTCAAGGTGGATGATAATTAAAAAAAAATTTTTTTTAATTAATATTTATTTATTTATTTATTTATTAAAACTTTACAATAATATTTAAAAAGTAATAATAATAATAATACAATGGCGCTATTATAACTCTGACGAGTTTTATGGCCGAGCTTCTCTCCCAATTCGAGGTGTGCCCCTTTTTTGTTTTTCCTACTAATTGGGTGGACCTACAGTTTTATGCCGGCTCCGAACGGCGAATGCATTTTTTGTGAGAAGCTTTTTCATGGCAGAAATACTCTCGGAGGGTATGCCGCCCACTGCCGAGAGGTGACCGCTGCTATTAAAAAATCCAATAATTGGATTTTTACTAATTAGAAAAATTGTTTGGTGTTTTGCCCGGACCGTGGTTTGAACCCGAGACCTCTGGCATAGCAGGCGAGCACTCTACCCACTGCACCACAGCGGCCAAAAGTAATAAAATAAAAAAAAAATTAAAAAATAAGCCTGAGGGATCGGTAAAGCATAATTAGGGGAACATTTCATTTCATAAAAGATGCAATTAGAAAACCCTTTATATTCACTAAGCATATGAGAATTGCAGAAATATACCAAGCCGACGGCAAATGAACGAACGAAAAATTTTTATAGAATTTTTGTCACTTCGAAATTGCATACAAATCAAAGTGTGTCTTATAATGGTCACTCAATTCACCCTTCTGAACTGGTGAGGGTCTAACTACAATTGATCTAGTTCCCCTTTGACACCTTTTCGCTAGTTCGGAACTAGAAATTTTGCTGACTAGTTATTGAGTTCCCTGCAGGGTATGTATGAAGAATACGCGTACTCTTTGATAACACTAAGTGCTACACATAAAGATTCTAGTTTTCAGTACGTGTATGTTTGTATGTGACATCAGGAAGCTGCCGCCATAAAGTTGAGCAGAGCTACTAAATCTTGTTTGTAGTAAATTGAATTGCTGATTTTATATTCATTTCATTGTAGACACACATGGATACTCGTACATAATACACACTACATTAAATGCAAAGAAAATGACTGCTGAATACATATGTACATACATACCTAAGTTTACAATGAATAATTGCATATTTATGATTTTGGCGGCGATGGTGTGACGTGGCGGTTGTGGCATTGTCGAATAGCGAAAGCCAAGCAAGCCAGCAAGCAACGCTTCGTGCAGTCATAAGTAAAAATGGCGGAACTGTGTGGCTGTCATGCCACAAATGCTGCCACTAACCTTTGGTTACGGTACAAGAACAGCAATAATATTTAATATAAATGGATATGAGATATGAGTGTGAGTTTAAATACGTACATATGCATTCGTGTGCTGCTTTTTGGCGCCTTGAGTTATGCTTCACATACAGTGGCTTGCTTGGCTGCTTTACACGAGAGGAG
Organism: Urophora cardui; assembly: GCA_960531455.1. NCBI lineage: Eukaryota > Metazoa > Arthropoda > Insecta > Diptera > Tephritidae > Urophora > Urophora cardui. The sequence goes on along the minus strand of OY482674.1, from coordinate 24,169,712 downwards.
GTGGTGGTTGGTTTGTGTTGCTGCTGCTGCTGTTCTTTGGCTGCAAATGATTGACAGCAACACATTTGTGGTCACACCAAATACCCATAAATACTTAAAAGCACCAGGGCAAAGACACGCACATACATTCCTTTACTTCCGCTATTTGTTTGGTCTTAGCAAAATCATAAATAACCAAAGCGACTAAATAGTTGAGCATTTGCACGGGTGTGTGTGTGTATATTTTAAGCTCGTGGGAACATTTAAAATTAATTTCAACTTGATTTTAATAAATAGTTTACACTTTCGAATAGTCTGACTTTGAACATTTGATATGTTGTCTTTCGTTTTGTTTTTCGTTTGTTAAAGGATTGAGTGGATATTCTTCCATTTGCTTCTATCCTATGTAGATTCTTCACAGCCCACACCGTACTTCAATACATTTTCAACTTAGAGCATTTACTTATACTACCATCCTGTTAGTACCGTCATTGGCCCAGTAGGAGCGGCGATCAGTGAATCTCGGAAACGGCTCCAACGATTGTCATGAAGTTTGGTATGCAGAGAGCCTCGGGGCGAACTTTTGAAAAATCCCATTTTTTCACTCACTTTTTTTCCGGGCCCCAGATATATGTACCTACATAGGTCAAAACGTGGACCCGGAATATTTCTGAGCAAAATTGGTATCAAATGAAAGGTGTTGCGCAGAGATTTTACATAGAGTTCTCTTCATTATGATTTCTAAGTCGGGTCAAAATGTGGACCCGGATTACCACAGAATGTTTCGGAGTGATATTGGTGTCAAATCAAAGGTGTAAATCAAGGCTTCTACATAGACCTCTATTCATTATGACTCCTAATCCGGGTCCACATTTTGGCCGATACCTGGGGCTTCATTGTTATGCCTATGGTGTATTCCCAGATATGGGCCAAAACGCGACGATATTGTTATCAACTGAATGGTGTTAGGCATGGCTTCAAAACAGAGTTATATTTATCGTGATTCCAAGGCCGAGTCCCGGCTGGACGATAAAGAAATGTAAATGGACATGGCGAGGGGCGAACTGTAGAAGAATTCCTTTTTTACTCACTTTTTTTTACTTTTTACTTGACTTTTGCGGAGCCCTGCGAGAGAAATTGTGTAGCCTGAGAAAAGCTTGGTCATCCAGGTACTTGCAATTAAACCACACGTATACATGTGTCCAAGTAGGTGCACAGAATACAAAGCAGTCTCTCTTTGTGCATTGGTTGAACATGTTTTGATCCATGACCAGATAGAGAGAATTACAGAGACAATTCAGTCTCCATCAAGTGGACCAATTGCTGAGATGCTCGGTCTGCTTTCTAATTCATTTAGTAGAACAACCAAGATATTTGTACATTTGGGCTCGGCTTTAATCAGAAATTTTTCACTACCACTAAAATATTTGTTGTTCATTGATCAACAAAAAAAAAAAAAAAAATACTTAGTGATTAATATACTAGTTGCTTCACCATGTTTAGCTTTAGTGGCAGTGAAAGTTGTAGAGCACTAACAATTTAATCTGATTAATGCGTTTGTGATTTTAAATTTCAACATTTTGACACCGAGTCAGAAGCTCTAAACAAATTTAAAAGAGGAAAAAAAGACCATAAATAGGAATTTTTATATTAAACACTTGTGATTATTGTTTTTTTTTTGTTTGTTTGTTGCAGACCTGGGTAATATCAAGTACCAGTACGACTTGTGACAAGTACATTTTAAAGGAATTGTACTGGTACTGGTACTGGCATTCCCAAAATTTTCAAGTACAAGTACAAGTACAAGAAATTGAAGTTTTAGCAATTACTTCAAAGTATTTGAAAAGAATTGAAAAGAATTGAAAAATGTACTTGAATCGATTTTTCAATTCTTTTCAAGTACTTTCAATTACTTACAATCTTGAAACCAATATTTAAAAAAAAATTGCAACAATAAACGATATTTTATATTTTTTACATGTCGCTTGTAGTCCATATTATGTTTATTTAACAAAATGCATTTGAAATTTAACATAAATACATAATTAAATTTAATTTAAAACAAAAAATAATTAAATAAAATTATAAGAAAAAATATAACGTATCTTAATCCTAAATATCTAGAAAAACTGTCGAAATTCGACAGTAGGCACACTCTATAGTTTTTTTTTTAAATATTGGTTTCAACTTGACGGTCCGTCGTCGATTGTAAGTAATTGAAATTAAAAACTTTTTACTTTTTGGTTTTTGGTCGTTTTTATTTTGATAACTACTTTATTATTGAGCTCTCAAGACCTTTTTTTTTTTTTTTCTTTTTTTGGTAAGGAAAAATTGGTATGAAAGATTAATACTTGTTTGGTAGAAGTTATAGATCCATTTCGGAGACCACCACGTCTCTTCATCAGACTTCTTTTTTTTTTTTTTTTTTTAACATTTTTTTATTCTTTGGCGTCCGCCGAGATCGAACCTCGGATTTTCCGGTTGGAAGTCTAATGGCATCACCACTAGGCTACCGCCGCCTTGCATTTTGCTTGTATTAATTTTTCTTTTCATTTTTTCCTTTTTACAACCTACCATCCAGCAACAGTGACCTTGCCGACGTTATCGGTATTTGTCACTTGTATGTTGGTGTGGTTGTGTGTTTGTTTGGTTTGTACAAATTCTATTTTAAGCACAAGCAATGCTTTGCACTAATTAGTAGAGTTTGTTTGTCGGCTGGCTCATCCGATTAAATTTTACTTTTTGGTTTTTGGTCGTTTTTATTTTGATAACTACTTTATTATTGAGCTCTCAAGACCATTTTTCTACTATAACAAAAACAGGCAAAAAATATAGTAGACAACAAGATAGCCTACACTCTCACGGCAATGAATCCATCGGCCCCGTCACTGATCGCACTACCTAAAATCCACAAAGCAGGAACACCTATGCGACCAATAGTAAACCATAAATCGGCACCAGGATATAGACTATCGAAACATCTAAATAAGCTACTAACCGAGACACTGGACCTGTCCAATAAATACACAATCAAAAACACGACGGAACTAGTCGAAAAACTAAACGTACCTAAGGACTCGAAACTGGTATCGTTTGACGTGAAAGACCTATACCCTTCGATACCACTGACAGAAACACTAAAAACTCTAACTAAAATATTGACAGAAAAAACGAACAGAGACATTGCAACAGAGATCGTAAACACACTGAAAGTAACCCTGGACCAGAATTATTTCAAATTTGACAATAAAATATACAGACAAACTCACGGACTGGGAATGGGTAACCCCACATCAGCCATCCTTATGGAAGTATTTATGCAACATTTGGAGCAAAGTTATATGGAAGAACTGGCGAAAAATCTGGGAGTAAATTTCTATGCCACGTATGTAGACGACATCATCTGCCTCATAACGGAAAATAAAGAAGAAAAAATTTTGGAATACCTCAACGGCCAACACAAAAATATAAAATTCACCATGGATGCAGAGAAAAATGGAAAAATCAACTACTTAGACCTCACAATTAAAATAAACAAGGAGACTAACAAATTTACTTACGAAATATACAGAAAACCCACAGCAACGGATACAGTAATGCACAATAAATCTAGCCATCCTCAACAACACAAGAACGCCGCTTTCAGACATTTATTAACACGACTTGAACGGACCCCGTTAGAAAAGGAAGCTTACAACAAGGAACTCAGCACAATATACACAATCGCGGAGAACAACGGATATCAAAAAAGTTTGGTGAAGAAAATACAGAAAAACATAACTTCAAAGAAATCGGAAAACAAAGAAAAGGTAGAGAAGAAATGGGCAGTCTTATCATATACCGGAGCAACATCTTACAAGTTGGCTAAAGTTTTCCAAAATTATAACATTAATGCAGCATTTAAAACGAGGAACAACATGGAAAAACTTCTACGAAACAACATTAACAAGGAAGACCCCTTTGACAAACAAGGCGTATACAAATTGACTTGCGAATGCCAAAATAGCTATATAGGACAAACAGGACGCCAAATCAAGACGAGATATCGAGAACACGTAAGAGATTACAATAAGAAAATAAGGAAATCATCAACGACAGTGAAATCAAATTTCGCCAACTACATGGCAGAAAACAAATGTACACCAATGAAAATAGGAAAAACAGCTAAAATTCTTCACATACAACATAAGGGAAAACGACTTAACGTATTAGAAAATATGGAGATATACAAACAGAAGACATTCGTAGGTAAAATAATAAATGAACAAATAAACACCGCATCAGATACATTATTTGAACCGCTTAAGCTATTATACCGAAAAGAGGACAGAAAACCTAAAACCGACATAAACAAAACAACACACAAGAGGACAATAACTAGGCTGACCATAAATATGAATCGAAAATGAGGGACAAAATTTCAAATGATATAAGTACGAACATATACTATTTATGAAACTTGAAATCGTAAAAAATATTTATTCATCAAATAATAGGCTTACAAACATATGTAATTCAGATTCTCTTATAGGTATCTACAATAAAGCAAGCATAATGCTACGATAAAAAAGAATTTGGTAACTTAGTTTAATGTCCACAAATCAATTTTAATACGATTTACCAATTTCTTTCAAATTAATTTGCCACACAGCAGCCACAAAAATTACATTCCAACAAACATATAGTCAATGAGGATGGTAATTATTATCGATAACTACTTAAATTCTGATGAGAATAAAAATAAGTAAAAAAAATTTTTAAGTTAAACGGTTTTATGTTATACATACATTGCAATGTTTAAGATAAATGCACTAAAAACCAAAAAATAATAAAATAGATACAGTCGTGGGAATTATAAACATTTGCATAGACTAGACTAAAATAAAACCGTGGGGCACGTCAATTGTCTACAATCGTTGATTAAAATGTTTGTTTTGTAATGTTACACTATAATTAGGCAGTTGTTCAACCGACAACGATGGACGTGTGATAAGTAGGGCTAGAATGTGGAAAAAAGCTAGCAAGCTCGATTATAAGCGAGTTTTAGGGTTTCATAGTGGTGAGCGAGTAGTACTTTTATCATATGTTTTGTCGATTAAAGACAAACTACGAGCAGTGAAACGATTCCTCGTGTGAATGTCCAACGATAAACTAGTTGAAACATCTCTTTTATTAACATGGAGTGTATAACTATTGGAATTTCCATGAGCAAGAAAATAGTAAGTAATTTCCTCGCCGTCTGCGGGCCAACTGCCTAACGACGAATTAAACGATTCTTCTGTCGCACATTAAGTCGATAATTTGTAGACAATTGACGTGCCCCCCGGTTTTATTTTAGTCTAGTCTATGCAAATGTTTATAATTCCCACGACTGTATCTATTTTATTATTTTTTGGTTTTTAGTACATTTATCTTAAACATTGCAATGTATGTATAACATAAAACCGTTTAACTTAAAAAGTTTTTTTTTCCTATTTTTATTTTCTAGTTTTTAGTTTTTATTTCGCATTCTGTTTAATTCATTTATTTAAGAAAATATTTCTTTTCAAGGTAGTAATACATGTTCCGAATTTCAGCCAAATCGGACCATAAATGCGATTTTTGTAAATATAGCGACCCACGCGCCACCTATCGGAAGTTTTTTTTAGGAAAATATTTCCTTTCAAGGTAGTAATACATAACTTTTTGGTTGCTTGTTTTTCCAGAACGAAAGAAGACACTGAAGATGGCGCATATTAGCCGAAACCGGTTTGTCTCCAAACCAAACTTGACAAGAGATGACGGAAAATCGTTCCACAATACATCGTAGTAACACATGTTCCGAATTTCAGCCAAATCGGACCATAAATGCGATTTTTGTAAATATAGCGACCCACGCGCCACCTAGCGGAATTTTTTTTTAAAGAAAATATTTCTTTTCAAGGTAGTAATACATGTTCCGAATTTCAGCCAAATCGGACCATAAATGCGATTTTTGTAAATATAGCGACCCACGCGCCACCTATCGGATTTTTTTTCTTCATAATATTGCATTGTCATCGGGGTTATACATGCGTACAAAATTTCAGATTAATCGGTTGACAGGAAGAGGGTGAAATTTGAATTACTAAATTTGACCCAAGAATAAATAATAAATAAAACTAGTATTGCCGGTGGTCGAAATTCGACCAAGCAATTTATTTTTTCAACTTTGTATTGGTACAAAAATTATTCCTTTTCGCGGAGATAAGCAACACTTTCCAAATTCCAGTTGTACCGCAACACTGATTTGCCCTTTTGATGACGGTCCGACGCGAAATCATGGTCAAAATCAAGGCAGATCTAGGAAGGTAGGCCCGGTGGTGAGCGCTTTTAAATTAAAGCGACTCTTCAACTGTGTTTACGATATTTGTAAACACGTTTACGATATCTATTTATCTTAACTAAAAATTTTATTTATTAATTATAAAAAAATTAAATAATTTATAGAAAAAATTATATGCCTGTGCACTGCTCCTGACTCATACGAACACATCCATATCAATTTTATGTGGATATGAGTATGTTAAATGTGCTAAACAGCCTGGCAATTGTTTGTATGGGAAAAATGTTAGCCTATTAATATATAGATAAAACCGTTTAACAAACGGCGTGAGCTAAATAAAACCGTTTAATTAAAAAGGGCTGCCACCTCAACCTTTTTAATATAAAACAGATTTTAAACAAAAAGGGGAATATTCATAGTCAAAATAAAATATTGATTTTAACTAACTTAAAATCAGCTTTTATCAAGACTATGAATATGCCCCAAAATAAATAAATGAGGGACAAATGAGTGACACTAGCAAAAAAAAAAAACAGAACATTTTGAGGTTTTCCGAAAAAACAAAAATTAGAGGGACAGATGTCTGAAAAACAGAACGGTCCCTCAAAAAACAGAACGGATGGTCAGCCTAACAATAACGGACTTTTACCTGCCTGTTTAATGAGGATACAAAAATAGATTCACATACCTAAACGCACAGACTCGCACGCACGCACGTATGCACGTCGCCCGAACGCACGAATGCACGAACACACGAACACGAAGTACATGACCAAACGATGGAAGTCAGTTACTATAAGTACTATCGAACTTACACAAAATAACTCAGAACGAAAAAAGACACTGAAGATGGCGCATATTAGCCGAAACCGGTTTGTCTCCAAACCAAACTTGACAAGGGATGACGGAGGATCGTTCCACAATACATCATAATTGAAATTACTTGAAAAAAATTGAAAAATTGATTCAAGTACATTTTTCAATTCTTTTCAAGTACTTTCAATTCTTTTCAAGTACTTTGAAGTATTTGCTAAAATTTCAATTCCTTGTACTTGTACTTGAATATTCTTAGAACGGACTAATTACTTCAAGATCAAAATATAAAGTATTTAAGTACGTAATAGACCAATTACTACTCAGTATTACCCAGGTATGGTTTGTTGATTACGGCGAACCGCTTCCGTTGTAGAAATATGCATGTACAAATATATTCACATACATAGTAGCTGCTGGCCCTTATCTTCGTGGGAACATTCATCTGCATAATAGCACATTTCGTGATTAATTTCTCGCGCAATCAATCATACAATGGGTACATTCAGAAGGCGCAACGGTGGAGCACAACTGTTGTGTAGATATCAGTAATCGGAAAGTGATACAATTTTCGCCTTCTGAACGACCTGATACATTAAATAAACAAATTAGTATTTTAATTATCCCCAACGTAATTGCCAATAATTTTGCGGCTTTGAAACATTTTTATTACATTCCAAAATTCATAAACACTATTTATATTTTTGTACATATGTCAAAATCGTAAGCTCAACATGTTGTGTAAAGTGAGCGTAAAAAATTTATGATGGAAAAAAGTCTCCAAAATCACAACATGTTGTGTTGATCAGAAATACTCAACGTTGCGGTCAGAAGATAAAACACAACAGTTGCGCAACTGTTGCGCCTTCTGAACGTAGCCAATGTATCAACATTAGTGACAGCCAAGGGCATAATGGGGTCATTGTTATGTACATACATACATACATGCATACATACATATGTATGTAAGTATATACAATCATAACCAGTAGCGTAACTCTCTAGTTCACAGTTTCAATCTGCCATTGTAGTGTAACTTTAAAGAATGTTGAGAAAGCCCTAAAGTGGGGACGACTAAATGTACGGCAAACTGAATTTTTTGCGATGCGGTCTAATGTACACATGTACATATGTATAAGAGATATCATACATATGCATAATGCAGCGAATAAGCTGCTTTATCCGTCAGGACGTAGTACATTTATGTGTATAGAAAAATATATGTACTTAAAACTCATCCTTGAACTTTTATTTTGTATGCGCTTTAACTCGCAACCAAACGAGCATCCAACCAAAAACACAGCGAACTTTATTGCTCATCATGCAATTCTTTCCGCTCAACCCATACACAGTCTAACAGAGTCAGTCAACTCTTTCATTCATTCAATCAATGTCGCAATCAATCGAATTTTTTATGCTTTCTATTTCTCCATATTCTATTGCTGCAGTCGTAGCCGCCCCCTCAATCAGTCAATGTGTCAAATCTTTTAGAACTTGCATTTGTAGCGTTTCAGTTGTCAATTTTCAGCTGGCAGCTGCCAGTGTCGCTTGTTTATTTGATAGGGCGGAAGGGGCGGCATTGCTTCAACCCATTCAGCGCTGAGCGTGTAGCAAAATAAAAGGATATGATGAAGCAACATTTTTGCCAGTTTTTTCAATTTATTTATATACATACATACTTACATACATATTTAGAAGTTATATTATTTTTCAGCAAAACAATGGCAGGTACATTGCTTAGCTTTCAATTTTTTTTGATTGCAACAATGCCTCTTTATATTTTCTTTAATTTCAAACGCAAATTGTCAGCGAAAGATGAGAGAAGAGAACATAATTTTTCTGAGATTGTTTATAGCGCCAGCAATAGCTTGAACGAAATGAGATTTATTAGAGCATAAAATAATGCAGTAGTCGGCATTCTGACACGTGCAATTAATTGATTACGTGACGCTGTATGAGTAGTGAGAGCAACTTATCGCTCGTTTCGTGGGTCATTTTTACTCATGGTTTGTTGGAACGCTCGCAGGTAGAACTCTTGCGAGCCACTAAGAGCGCTCGTGGGCTCTTACGTGTCTATGGGCAAAAAGTCCATTTAAATTTACTTACTAATGTACTGATAAACTAAGCAATAAGTGATACGAGTACATATTTATATTTCTAAAAAAATTTTCCTCGCACATATCGTCGCTCCGGAAGAAGAAAGACCCATGTCAGTAATTTGTCGACGAAAAAAGGCGCATTAAAAATATTTCGACGAACAGAGACGCATTATAAAATATTTCGACGAAGAAAGACGCATTAGCATTATTAACTGCGAAGAAAGACGCATTAGCATTAATATTGACAAAGAAAAATAAAAAATCGAATACGTCTTTCTTTCCTAAAAAATATTTAAATGCGTCTTTCTTTATAGTAAAAAAAAATAAAGAGTCTTTCTTTCGAAAAATATTTTTAATGCGTCTTTCTTTGAATGAAAAAAAGTTTGCGTCTTTCTTCCTCAACAAAACAGTTTGCGTCTTTTTTCTTCTATAGCGACGATATTCTTTTCCTAATGCTCCTAGTGCAGAATTTCTTTTTAAATTAGAAAAATTTATAAAATAGTCAACATTTCGTTATTGAAATAATTTTTATTTAATTTTCACTTTTATTTTACGCTTTATAATATTTTATTTTTATTTTTATTTTTATTTTTATTTTTCTCTCGCCGTCTAGTGCTGTTTTTTCTTTTTGTTATATTTTAGCACAAGCGCTATAAGGGCGAGTATTTTTTTGCGTTCGGCAATAACAGCTTTTTTGGCTTTGTCGCATTGCAGAAGCATGTCACGGCTTGCGGAAATACACCAACGATATACACACAATGTGACATGACAGCGAACACTAGAAAGTGTTGACAGGTAAATATGAATTTCATAAAAATTATAGAGTTGTTTTTAATAAGTAAAAAAATATCGTATATATAATATTCAATTTTTTTTAACGTATCTCTACTATTTGAGTCACCAACTATATACATAACACATATCACTCATATAATTGATTATTTAGACATACTGGTTACTTTGGGGCATAAACTCTTCAAGTATGGAAGTACGTGAAACTATTTGTAACCATTCGTAATGAAAGAATATTATTAAAAAGTAATGAATTCTTAATCCCTGCAGCCTCTAAGAGTACAAGGCCTCTCATCAACCAATTCTGTAGACTGGGGAGGGGCAGCAGAAGAGCCCGTTCTGCTACTGCGTTTTTTAGCTGTTGCTAGACGTATTAAGTATTCTCCTAGTGCTTCTTATCACTTCACAACATGTATGTACATACATATCTATGTAATCTTCAAAGAAAATATTTATCCTCGAAGCATACCATATTACCCATCAAACTCAATCTCTAACGTCGGAGAATTTGTGTTGACCACATTAGATAACTAGTGTAATCCTCAAACTATTCTCTAATCGAAACCGAAGTTAGAAAACTACACTAGAATTCAATTGGAAGCTGAATAGAAAAAGAAGCATGTGTTTGCAAATTCTCATTAGAATCCCATTAGAGAAACACATTAGATTTCGATTCGAGAACTATAATATTCTCGATTTAAGAATTATGTGCAATTTTGTTTGAGATCGCAATGATTCTCGACAGTTTCTCGGCTCGTCCTCTTACGTTAGAGGGCTAGTACTCGAGTCATTATCAAATCGATATCCAACCTCAATTGTTGTTGGGTAATTAGTCTTCCGGCGTTCAAATGAATTAGACTTAATTGATACATTTTATTACCTACACACCCAACATACGCTCAAAGCTCCAATAATTCTTTGAAAGAAACAATGTGGCGCCTTAACATCCAGAAGATTTTGGTCAAGCCCTATAAAGCGCGCCAGTTAAGTATTTCCTCAACTTGTTTAGTGCATTAGCACTTCTTGGCAAGCGTGATTCTTAGCTGGATATCCAGGCGTACATGGATTCCAAGACGCTGTTGCGCAGATGGTACTTCGTCTTGTCCTCGTTGACAGCATATACAAACAAAAAAACACATTGGCAAGAATATAAATCTAACAAGTTTTTGGTCCAGTTTAACTAAGCCGTAGCGGCAATGATAGACTAGAGAAATTCGTTTGCTCATGAAAGGCGACAAATTCCGACTATCTATGTACACATACTTCTTGTTCTTTAATTAAATTTTACTTTGAATTTAAGAAACAAATTTTATTTTTTTTTGCTTATAATTTTTTTTTTTTTAAATAACACTATAAAATAAAGCAGCTGAGATATATTTGAGAAAAGTTGGACAGTATCCAATTTACAACTCAGTACAAGTGTTTTATTTAACTTTCCTTCCAAAAAAAAAATAAAAAAATAAAAAAAAAACAACGAATAAAACTATACCAACCTATGCAAAAATGCAGTATCTTTACTCACATAACACCACAGGTATAAATATACATATGTGCATATATCCTTTTAATGTATGTAAGTAAAGTGCAAGTGGGTTTTTTGTGTATTTCTGCACCTCGTAGATATTTCCGGACGTTTTGCAATCACTTCCGTTATATGTGCCTAGCACGCCTCAGGCCAAATTGAGCTGTATACATATATGTATACATAGATATGTACAGGGAATATATCGACGCTTCCAAACAATACTGTACTAAGTCGACTTTGTACATTTTCCCGTTTTTGGCGTTTTCAAGTAGAGCGTGTCTTAATTTAGATGCTGTCTAATTTTGGTATCAATCGGACAATCCAATCAAAAGTTATAAGCAAAAGTGTACATATAATACAACTCGAGATTTTTACAGAATAAAAATATTTGAGAGCTTGCCATGAAAAAACCACGTAGCAAATTTTTATTTCTTCTTACGGTTTTATATAAAGCGTACCCTGACTTTGATATTGTCGAGTTTTAGTGTTGATCGTTCAATCCAAACAGAAGTTACAAGTGAAAATATACTTAGCATACAACCGAAGTTTCATATCGAGTTTAAACTTTGAGAGCTTCTGCTGCAAAACACAGTTTTCAGATTTAGTACAGTTTTGTTTGGAAGCGTCGTTATGTAGCTCTATAAATGCATGCTAATATTTATACAGATTGCTATGTATGTACATATGTAGGTACGTATCAGTATTCCTGTCGCTCTCACCTAACAATTTGAGGCTATCACAGCCAGCAAATCCGTTGCGAATGTTTTGTGGCTGATAAAAACTTGCAATTCACCCAACTAACTAATATCGGATAATAGCAAAGGCAGCTAACCAATGGAGTTGTGGAGGTGTGAAAGGAAGTCTTTATAAGTAAGTATTTGCACGTGTGGCTTTGTGTGGGCTTGTGACCTCGCAAATGTATATACATATATGTATGTTTCCGTACGTATGTATATATTTTGCGCCTATTATTCACCTGAAACACCTTTTTAACGTATCAAGCAATTTTTGTTGGAAATTTTTTTTCCACTAAACGGAAAGCTATAAACGAGTAGAAATGCAAATAGATCTGGTAAAGCTATTTTTATTACATCAACTACAGTTAAATGAATATTTATGCTTATTTAAATGTTGCCATTTGAGATAAAGAGTAGCGACAGGATCTCACAAAAGTTGACTGGTGGTGTGATTTAACTTTAACTACCAAAAATAAGAATTTAATATAACAACTAAAAACCAATAACACTGTAGGGAGGCCAAAATATCACAGCGAAACGCCGAGACACCCCAACTAAATTTTTGGCTGTAGAATACGATGGCATTTACAGAAAGTCAAAGTTAGCTCTTGTTTTCGAGATATTTAGGAAAGAAGTTTCAGAGCTCTGAAGGTAATTTTTTTTCCGTCTATAAACTTTACTCAGGCTTGGAAACTTTTACTCGCATACAAAATTTTGATAGCTGTTCTTACTTAATTGGGGCATTCTAAATTCAATGCCGCCTTTAGTTTTCCCAAATTGGCTCCGGTTTTCGAGATAACGGTATTTAAAAATTACCATCAATTTGGACTTTTTTTTGTTAATAACTCAGTCAGTTTATGAGATAGACTGCCAAAACTTTGCACGTGACAATATTTTAGTATTACCTTAACTATTTCTGAAAATAATTGAAATGGGATCACTATAACATATAGCTGCCGTACAACCGATTTTTCAGATATGGACATTTTTGGGTATAACTTCGGTATTTAAACAGCTAAGGACATGCAACTTTGGAGAATTTGTACACGTATTGGCCTTAATCTATTCCCTGAAAATCGTCGAGATCGGGTCACTACAACATATAGCTGCCATACAGCTGATTGTTCAGATATATGGTTTTGCACTTTTATTTTTTTATAACTCCGAAAATAGTCATTCTGCGTGAAAAAGCGACATAAACACTTTCCTTCAAAAGGAATAGGTGAACAATTTTCTCATATACGATTTCCACGTATCTGCATCAGTTATTGCACTTTTGTGCAACCAAAGTTGAAATTTCACCATAGGCATTTTTTTAAAGCCCAATAACTCGTATATCGTATTAAATGAATTAGATGATCTTTATGTCGTCTTACAGAGAATTAAAAGACCTATGACGCAGTTTATAAATGAAGAAAATATATGCATCTTTAAGGATTTTACACGCATTTGAATAATTTTTGTTTGTTAATTTTTCATACAATTTTTCGCCAAATAATGCCTAAAAGTATGCTTCAATAGTTTTCAAACAATAGTTTTGTAGGAATATTTTACTATAAAAAAAAAAAAAAAAAAAAAATTTCTTCACTCGATTCTTCTTTGCCATCTTATTGCTGTCATAAGTACAATGCCCGTAATTCATTCATTATGCTATACTGTGCAAAAAATACTTAAGTAAGTAATTAATGAAAAAGGCAAACAAGGCAAATGAATAAAAATAATTAATTGCTGCTGTGCTGCTTGCGGATTTACCAGCTGACAATTAAACGCGCCCTTCAAGTGCGGTGTAGAACGTGCTTTCTATGGCTAACCCAGCTGCCACCCAGCAAACCACCTACCAATCAGTCGTCAACGGCTAGCGCGTTTTTTTCTGTGATTTTATTTGTCGTCAGACGCAAATAAAGAACAAAAGCGCCAGCCGGCAAATAGTCAAGTTTTAATGCTAAGAAATTTGTTTATTGAACAATGCGAAATATTTTTTTCGGTTCATTTAATTGCATTTCGAAGTTCGATTTTAAGTGGTCGCGTTTTAAATGAATGGATTTTTGTTAATGAATAGTTAAATGAATAAACTTATTTGGCGGTAGAAAATGACGTACTTATATACATATCCATTAGGGCGGTCGATAAGTAATGGCTTATGTGGATAAGGTTGTGGTACTACACCATTTCCAGATGGATTTTAGAAAGCGTTAACTGGATTTTAGAAACGACAATTGGATTTTAGAAAGAGATAATTGGATTTTAGAAATGTCAATTGGATTTTGGAAAGGGGAAATTGGATTTTAGAAAGGTCAATTGGATTTTAGAAAAGGGAAATTGGATTTTAGAAATGTCAATTGGATTTTAGAAAGGGGAAATTTGATTTTAGAATGTGCGTGTAAAATAAATTTTACACAGAATTTTTCCAATAGAAATTCTTTATTGCGTATGAAATTATAATGTACATATACGTAATTATATAAATTTTCGAAAATCCAATTTATGGTTTCTAAAGTCCAGTTTCCCTTTTCTAAAATCCAATTTTCCCTTTCTAAAATTAAATTGACATTTCTAAAATCCAATTTCCCCTTTCTAAAATCCAATTGACATTTCCAAAATCCAATTTGCCCTTTCTAAAATCCAATTGACAATTCTAAAATCCAATTTCCCCTTTCTAAAATCCAGTTGACGCTTTCTAAAATCCATCTGGAAATGGTGTAGTATTGGGTCTGTCTAACAACGTGACCAGTGAGATCATGCAGGGGGTACTGAGGAGACTGAGCGGATGAGCGGAGGGCTCCGGCTTCAGTGTAAACCTCTTAAAGACAGAGCTGATGCTTTGTACCATGAGAAAGAGAATCACTAATTTCAAACTGCCTGTTCTCAATGGTCGAGAGAACTATGTGTCTTTCTTATAATGCAAAATATCTAGGAGTTTTTCTGACACCTAAGCTAAACTGGAGGCTAAATAGAGAACAGAGAATTAATGAGGCCTACGGTGCCTTGTACGACTGCAAAATAATGCTGGGTAAAAAGTGGGGCCTGAAGCCAGAACTCAGGGCACGGATATACAAAGCGGTTATTCGATCAATCCTAACCTACGGATCACTGGTGTGTTGCAGAGCAACCGAGGTGAAATACGTGGCTGATATGTTAAAGAAAGTTCAACGAGCTGCTTGCGTTGCAAGGGGCGATTACACATATATATATATATATATATATATATATATATATATATATATATATATAATGCCACACGGAGGCTCTGAATGCGATTTGCAATATCGCTTCCATTGATCTTTTTGTTAAGGAAACGGCATCTCGGGGTGCCCACAGGTTTCGGGAATTGGAGCTCTGGAAGGAACGCACATACGGTCACGATCGCATTCTGCTCCAAGTCACTGACTACTACATCAATACAAAGACAATACAAAGACAGATCATATCGCTTTTATAACAGTCTTTGATACAAACTATGAGATTATCTTTCCATCTATAAAATACTCGGGAAATAGTAAACTTTCTCATAGACTAGATGTTTCAGTTTTCACGAATGGGCCAAAGATTGCATGCGGAGTTCGAAAGGGCGTCTTCGCAACTCATCCGGAAACTTCCATATCAATAAGGCGCCCGGACACGGCGAGCGTCTTTCAATGCGAAAGTGCCGGTGCTGGAAACAGGATAGGAATTTTCTCCGATATTCTGACAGCTCTGACGGTTCTGGAATCTGCAAAGGTGTCAACAAGCCTAAACGGGCACAGCAGAAAGTGGGTCATGGGCTTGGCAAGTCGACATAGCGTATTCCTGAGCTGGGTACCGGGGCACCGCTATATCCAGGGCAACGAAATGGTCGAATGGCTTGTCAGGCAGTGCTCAGCTCTTGATGTCGCAGAGGCGGAGCAGGTTCTTGTGCGTGTGGGTTGCAGCAAGGTCCGAATCTCTCGGCACTAGCTCGAGGAGGTTAAAACCAGATGGAGGCGGTTGCAAACCTGCAGAATGTTGAGAAGCATGTGGTCTTCATACAATGAGATGCGAACTTCAGACATTCCAATGATGGACAGTATAGACATTTCTGGCTTAACTGCAGTTTTCACTGGACATTGGACCATTGGTATACACGCGGGCCGATTGGGATTGGACCATAACACCTTGTGTCACAGCTGCAGCCTTCCTTGCATGGATGAGACGGTGGAGCACCTGTTTTGCGAGTGTCCTTCGCGCTGTCAAGGCAGAATGAAGTTCATTGGCAAAACTCTCTTTGACAGTCTCACGGAACTCAAAAACATCAGGCTTGGTGGACTCCTTAAATACTTAAATTCAACAGGATAGATATAGGGTTTGGGACCTGCTCTGCTCACCCTATTCTGCTTCTACTTCTTTTCACTGTTTAAATCACGTGTTGTGGTATCAAAACGGCACATCGGCTCTAGTCGGTTGTAGTCAGTTTGACTCGCCAATAAAACAAACAAAGCCAGGTCCGATTTGTAGAGACCCAAAAATATTAACAGAAGCAAATCGCGACTATGATTGTTTGCGTAATTTCAAGCATTTTTGCCCAAGAAACTAAGTATATGTCTAAAAGGAATTTTGAGCCAGCGGTTTTTACTTACGCTTTCGTCACGAGTGAACTTCTATCCTGTATCGGAACATTTCCTAGAACATGCAGTGTAAAAGAGATCATATTTCGTTAAAACTTTCCGGAGCATAGACTGGGTAAGCGCTTACCGAATCACAACTTCTACCACCAAGGATGGTTTAAATGTGTTTTTAATAAGTTTGTATGTATTTTCTCGTATAGCTTAGCTATGCAAACAATTTCAAATTCAATTAATCGCTTACTTTGTAAATCCTTTTCTCGGCGCATATATTAACATTTTAATTAATTTTTACACGCTTGACGCTGAAAGACGCAAACTATCACCGCATGCATCTCCTACTCCTTCGTTTATATTTTAATTGCAGGTGTTATATTGCTTAAGGAATTTTGGTGTTGCT
The DNA here is from genome assembly GCA_960531455.1 of Urophora cardui. NCBI lineage: Eukaryota > Metazoa > Arthropoda > Insecta > Diptera > Tephritidae > Urophora > Urophora cardui. Next base: position 24,152,486 of record OY482674.1, on the reverse strand, counting down.
TGTAAATAAAATGTGTGTGTGTGTGCGCGTGTATTTGCGTTAATAAATTTGCATGATATCTTCCGCATGGCAGTGTTGGCGCTCCTAAGCTGTCACTTGAAAAGATACTTTTTCCGCTTTTCCTGCCTTCTTCCCTCTCTCTCTTTCTCTCTATCAATATCTCCCTAACTTTACCGCACTTGCATATCCAATTAAATTCACCACAATAGTTTTAGCAAAATTCTTTGTAAACTTTAGCCGAATATCTTATGGTAACATTTTTTTAGTGGTTACACAAGTTCCCTTTCGCATCCTTTGCCACAATTTTAACTACTATGCTACTACTACTGCTACACTCAGGGAAAAAAAATTATAAAAACATATGAAGACGTGCTTAAAATGGGCAAAAACGTATTTAAAAGTGATGTAAATACCAACATTTTTATTTTAAAAATGTTCATTGTAAAATTTTTAAATCAAGAAAAAACATTTTAAATTTAAAAATGTTTATTTTTATTTTAAGCACGCTGCAGTGTTCTCTATATCATTTTCTCTTCCGGATTCGAAATTGTATCCAACGGCATTCTCTTCATCTTCTCTCAATCCGAGTCCCAACTACAAAAATATAGCCTCCGCTTGTTCTCCTCTTCTTTTCTACTTCGCCTTAACTGTTTGCTATCTTTATTTCTTATTCTGGTTCCTTTTTCTTCTTTATTTTATATTCTCCTCCGAATTCGAACCATGACATCAACCTGAAATTCAATCTAACGTCATCACATAGTGGAACATTAAACATTATATTGAATTGTAGTAACCTATTTATACTTCTAATTCCCAAAAAAAGAATCCATGAATTATATGAATCATTGTAAAAACAAAATTAACAAAAATCGATTCTCATTATTGTTTTTGTTGGATTTCTCACAAAAAAATATTTTCTCACTAAAAAATGTTGAACAAAGAGCGAGTTTTTGAATCAACATTCATTTTCATTTTCAATTTAAGTATGTTTCTTTTTAAATCCAAAATGCATTTTTACTTCACAAATTTCATTCTTAATTCAAAAATTTAATTTTTAATTTAAAAATTTTCGCTGTTAAAATAAAAATGGTTTGGTTTAAAACGTGCATTATGAAAACAAAAATTCTATTTTTGATTTTAAAATTCTGTTTTTCCCTGAGTGTACATTTTACTATTGCTTTTTCTAGCGCCTCATCTGCTTTTGTTGCCGTTATTATTTGGCGGCGCTAGATTCGCTTCAAGTGTCCTCTTCTGCTTCTTGTTCTTGTTCTTCTTCTTTAGCTGCTTCTTGTTCTTTTTCATCTTCTTCTTCTTCCTCCTCTTCTACTTATTCTTCTTCTTCTTCTTCATCTACATACTTTTTATGTTTTGTACATAGTTTTCGTTGGCGATTTGTTTGGTAATAAAAGTTAAAACGTTCTTTTTGCATACTTTTTGCATTGTAGCGCGTTCGCATTTCCTTGAGCTTTATCACATCAATTTATCTCCCCCTCTCGCTTGTCGCCCATCCACGCTGCGCCGCATAAATATCAGCGAGTTTATTTTATTGCGCTTTTGTAACAAATCGCTTTACCTGTTTTACCTTCTGGTAACGTTAACGACAGAAGAGATGTTTGTAAATTTAACAGCAACTTTTTTGGTAGCTGCATGCGGAAATGAATGTGTCTAGAAAGTTGCAGAGTGCTTGAGTTGAAGTTGTAGGCAAGCGGTTGGTTGGTTGCTTGATTTTTGCCTCAACCACCTAAGGAAGAACTTCAAACGCTTGGGCAGCTGGATCTGTTGGTGTTGCCGTTTAATGAATTTATTATTATTAGATTTTATTTTTAACACCTTCGACCCGGCTTTCGTACAGCAATGCTGGAATCAAATTTTTCAATGGACTTCGTTATTTAAGTGATATGGAATCTATCCATAATTTCAAATCTCAGTTACCGTGGGTGGGAGGTTCAGGGGGTGGTGGTAAACCATTGAGAATTTACCTTATATATGTACATACATACATATACATATACATAAGTAACACCAACGACTTACGGGGACTTCTCAAAAGCAAGTTACCAGCCCTCTTAACGAAAGCTGCTCGTAGCTTTACTGAAAATATTAGAAGTACGAAGCCGCTGTGGTGCAGTAGTGGCCGCTGTGGTGCAGTGGGTAGAGTGCTCGCCTGCTATGCCAGAGGTCTCGGGTTCAAACCACGGTCCGAGCCAAACACCAAAACAATTTTTCTAATTAGTAAAAATCCAATTATTGGATTTTTTAAGAGCAGCGGTCACCTTTCGGCAGTGGACGGCATACCCTCCGAGAGTATTTCTGCCATGAAAAAGCTTCTCACAAAAAATGCATTCGCCGTTCGGAGTCGGCATAAAAATGTAGGTCCACCCAATTAGTAGGAAAAACAAAAAGGAGCACACCTCGAATTGGGAGAGAAGCTCGGCCATAAAACTCGTCAGATTTATAATAGCGCCATTGTATTATTATTATTATTATTATTATTAGAAGTACGAACAAAACCAAGGTTCAGTGTCGATTGAACTATGTATCGTCATGGTAGTCGTTGAGAACTAGCAGAATTAAAAGAACTAAGCTCCAAACTAGAATGGAGTTCTCAGGGCTATCGTAGGAACCATCCCAAAAGGCACTTAATTGAATATGAGCCTCGCGGATGAACTCCCAGGCGCTAGCAGTACCTCTTCGAGCTAAAAACTGATGTCCAAAAAATAGCTGTGAGCAGGGTTCGGATTTTCCTCATTTTGACTCCTCAATCACACATGTCTCACTCATGAGGTTGCAGCTGTACGAGTATGCTCTGAGTGTGCAAAGAACAGAGGTCATCCAATAGCGCGAGCGCTCTGCAAAAATTCTTTTTGGTAAATGACAGTTCGTTATCATGGCCTTCATTTAGGCTTATTAAATTTTTTTTATTTACTCCAAATTTGAAAAAAAACATTTTTTTTATAAAAAAAAAAAAATGTGGTTGTTGGACGTAATTAGCACATAAATCTAGCATTTTCGATCCGTTCAGGGGGGTCCAGCTTCACGTATTCTAATCTATGCATTATTGACTGCTTTTCTGTGCAGCGTCATCACTCACTCACACGCTCACACGCATTACAACGAGAGAGCGGCTCATTCCTACTTCACTCATTCAAAATCAGTGAAGAAACAAACAAAACTCTCACTCTGCGTTATAGATGAGTGAGAAACGCAAACGGCCACTCATCATCACGACGTGAGAATGAGATTCCTCACTCACTCACTCACTCATACTCTGAATTTCCAACCCTGGTTGTGAGAGAGAGATTGTGTCGGAAGATTGTGTGAAGAATTTTTGTTCAACGATTTTCTGTCAGCGTTCAGCTGTTGAGTTTTTCTTTGGATTTAGCCAAGAGCTTTTTAAGCTTTAAATACTACATGCACAATTTGTGAAACTGTTAGCGTTATAATCCTTGGTATGGACTATTTTAGCCGAGTCCAATAAAGCGCGTCACTTGTTGCTGTTTTCGTGCTGTCTGTCGCCAATTGGAAACATCAAGGGAGACCGAATTACTCTCCAACTGAAAGTCGCCCCTTTCTGCTTTCTTTAACAGGCTTCCTGTTCGGAGCACCTTCATTCATTCTCACGACATGATCTGCCCAGCGCAGCTACTGTATTTTTATTCGCTGAACAATGTCGATATCTGCGTAAAACTAGTACAGCTCATCATACTTTCGACCCATCTAGACACCCTTGCAAGCTTTAGAGAAAATCCATAAAGAGGAAATTACCACCTAATATGTCTCTCCAAGTCTTTCCACAGCTGATTGAATTAGCTGAAGAGTAAGCAACCACAACTGCCGCATGAGTCTGGCATCTCACTGGCATGGATGAGATTGCTTTAGCCGACGAATTGTCCCGGACCAAGCAGACGTATGTAGGTACATATGTTCAACGTGTGGAGTTCCTGCACACCACATCAAACACATTTTCGCATGCTACCTCAAGCCAACAAACATATGCGTCTAATATTTCTCTCTCTCCCTCTCTCTCTGGTCCAACTCCGTTGAAAAACGACGTTTCATGGTTCTCCCATTAGATGACTTCATTGACGCTTGGTTTTATCTTAGATTGACGTACTGAATTGCGAGTTGCAGAGTTAATTCGCCTAAATGTAGGCAACAAGCTTGTTGGCTCATTGGAATTTACATTGCCTAAATTTAAGCGTTTCGGCTACACTTCCGACATATGGAAGGCATAAAAAATAGTTTACCATACGCTAAATGGATTTTAGTAGTTACAATAAACATTTATGGATAAAATAACGAATATTGGCAATTTCAGTTGCATATATTATGTATCTTTACATACATATATACCGGGCTAGATAAAACCATACATAAATGTATACAATTTGAACGCGCTTAGCGTGAACACTTCCAACCCAAACAAATTTGTTTTAAACTATGGCTGCTTAAGGCTGAAACTGTATTAAATTCGCTTTGGGCGCACCTGGTTTACAAAACACGTGTATTTTGCGCCAAAAATTATGATAAAGCCGGTAAATACTATACATAATGGAGCAAGTATTCATTCAATCCAATTTCTTTTATTTACTAATCCCCCCATGAGAGTACAAGTGAAAAACAGAGTTAGTTAAGTAGAGGAAAGCAAACAAAAAACATCAAACGGCAGCGAGTGGTTGTAAGAAAAAAGGAAAATAAAAACCACTTGCTTCCGCATTTATTATATTTATTCCCTGTTTTTGCTAATACACATCGCGTGGCATACGCAGTTAATGTTCGGTTTTTGTTTAGCGAAACGTGTACGCAATCAAGCGTTAAATGCTTTCAATTTGTTCGAGTATTTACTTCAACTTAATTTAAGCGAACAGCAATTCTTACACATATGCACATACATCTTGTATATAAGTATATAGATACATATATAAATATTTATATTGCACATCAGCTGCTCCAAAACATTACCTTTTATCCGCGTAAGCACACACGGACACAAAAACACCGCACCGCGTCTGTAACGTTTGCTCTGCTCATTTTGGCGTAAGGACACCCAACATGAAGCAGCGCTTAATTAGCATTTTCTGGAATTAATTTTTCATTTTTGATGTTTCACTTACATACATACTTATATGTAATATGTATAGGAATTAATTTCGTATGTGTATCATTGCTGGTGGGCGGCTGGTTTTGCGCATTTTCTTGCTTTTGATCAGATTTTTTTTTGGGTGGAGTTTACGTGAGAGTATGTGGCGTAAAATATTCTGTATTGCCATGATAAGTAATTGATATAAATTATGGGTGAGTTAATTGAAAATGTGAAAGCGATTAATATTTATTGTGTGTTGTTATGTGTGGAGAAAAGAAGATAGAAAACAGAATTAAAATTTTTAATTTAATTAATATACTCTAACGCTTTTTAGGACGAATTTTTCAACAAATTGCGTGCACTAAAATTGTAAGCCCTCTCTATTTCTACCGAAACCTCCAAAAGGCAGCAGAAAAGGAGACCTCCACTGCGTTGGGAAGATCAGTTGAAGAGTGCTTCGTCTTTCCTTGGTATTTCCAATTGGCGCCAGTTAACAAAATTGTCTAGATGATTATGCGCCATTAAGAAGAAGAAGAAAATTCGTTGCGTTTGTTTCAGCAGGTCTCTAAGTACTACCGCCGCTAAAGAAGTTTATTTGCCACATAAAAAATTTGAAATTACTGGAGTACCCGCCACTGTCGAAAACTCGAGAATTATATAGGCTTTTTTTTCAGGTTAGAACCTTTTTTGTAGTGGTTGTTTTTAGGCCTCTTAACGCATCTTTATTTTTTATTACGGCTGATCGCTTTTCCTTATTTTTTTAAGTTTCCTTATCCCACTCTTCCTTTACTTTCTTTCTCGTATACTACCAATGATGTCATTTTCGATCGAAGTATTTCACTTCACTTTTATGCCCGTCACTTCGACACTTCCTCCCCCAAATCACTTCGATTTTGACCAATCAGAATTAATTTACTTTTATAATTTATTCTTACAAATTCTAATAAAAGTTGCATATGCAAGTATGCAAGAGATAAATGTATATACAATCATAAGATATGGCATCTCTCATTGAGATGAATAATCGATTTTTTAAAAGCTCTTATCTCTAGTGTTTTGCCGCTTTTTTAAAGGTTTGACAGTCAACTCCGGAGCGGAGTTCGATGCAAAAAAAAAAATTGTGGTATTTTAAGTAGAAGTTTAATTTTTTTTACATTGAATGAATTATAACCGGTACCTGTTATACTTAAATAAAATTGCCAATAGAATACTTAGTACATTCTCGTTATCCAATGCCCTCACTCTGTAGTTGGATTCGAAAGAAAGTTCCATATTCCAAATAAACAATATTCTACAGTTTACGAATGTGGTTTCGAATCTAACTTCACTTTCGAATAGAACTACAGTGTGAGGGCCCAGGAATAAAAAAGATCTCGTATTTATATACATGAACCAATATAAACAATTGAATATGCTGCATTCATAATGTATGTACATATGTACATGAATTTGAATTTGATTTTGCCGCGCTTCAATTCGATTTACTTCGAATCACTTCGATTTTTCAGCCGCTTCACCTCACTTTAAAATTTGGTGATGACAACACTGTATACTACTACTTCTACTAATATAATTCTATCTCTATCTCTATCTATATCTATATCTCTATCTCTATCTCTATCTCTATCTCTATCTCTATCTCTATCTCTATCTCTATCTCTATCTCTATCTCTATCTCTATCTCTATCTCTATCTCCATCTCCATCTCTATCTCTATCTCTATCTCTATCTCTATCTCTATCTCTATCTCTATCTCTATCTCTATCTCTATCTCTATCTCTATCTCTATCTCTATCTCTATCTCTATCTCTATCTCTATCTCTATCTCTATCTCTATCTCTATCTCTATCTCTATCTCTATCTCTATCTCTATCTCTATCTCTATCTCCATCTCTATCTCTATCTCTATCTCTATCTCTATCTCTATCTCTATCTCTATCTCTATCTCTATCTCTATCTCTATCTCTATCTCTATCTCTATCTCTATCTCTATCTCTATCTCTATCTCTATCTCTATCTCTATCTCTATCTCTATCTCTATCTCTATCTCTATCTCTATCTCTATCTCTATCTCTATCTCTATCTCTATCTCTATCTCTATCTCTATCTCTATCTCTATCTCTATCTCTATCTCTATCTCTATCTCTATCTCTATCTCTATCTCTATCTCTATCTCTATCTCTATCTCTATCTCTATCTCTATCTCTATCTCTATCTCTATCTCCATCTCTATCTCTATCTCTCGGACAAAGTACACCATACTTTATGGCGGACATTGCGAATTCACCATTTTTATATTTTGCACTGATTAATCCCGACTAGCACAAATAGTCGTTGAAACGTAGCTACGACCAATGTTTTTACTTTAAAGTATTGTGGCACTAGCCATAGGCACGTAATAGGAACGTTCTTATTACGTGTTTACGCCCAAAATGGGGAATGATTTTCCGGTAACCACGACGTTCCAGAGTCGTCGCCGCAACGTGTTCGGCAACGTTCCATTGTCGTTTTGGATACGTAGTGGCGACGTGACAGGTTAGTACCACTTTCAGGGAACTTCACATATATTCTTCTCTTTTTATACTCAGCTGTACTAGTACACAGAGTATTATAGTTTTGATTTCCTAACTTTCCTTGATGAAATTTGGAATGCAAGTTGGTATCAAGACGAGAACGGATGGTATTGAAAATGGGCGAAATCGGACCATGACCACGCCCACCTCCCCTATGTAGTAAAAATCCGAAATTTTGTATCTCAGTAACTAATAGAGCTGGAGTGATGAAATTTTACCCACGTATTGAGCTCAGGCCCTTATGAAGAAATATGGTGAAATTTTGGAAAATGGGCGGTGCCACGCCCACTTATCAAGGGGCAAACATTGAAAGTTTTATGAGTCATAACTCAGAAACCGTTGAAGACATATCGATGAAATTTGGTAGGCGTGATATACTTACTTAGGCAAATGTTTGGACGAAAAATTGCCAAAATCGTTTGACGACCACGCCCACTTTTATATATGGGTATTATAAAGTGGCCTAATAAAAACATTTTAAGCGATATCTCTGTCAAATATAAAGATATATCATTGAAATTTTATGGCAGGAGTCTATGGACTATGGACATAAAACAAAAAACACAAAAATTTTGGAAAATGGGCGTGGCACCGCCTCCTTTTAGAAGCAGGAATATACGAGATTTCTTAGCCCATAACTCGACAAATAATTGAGATATTATGACGAAACTTGGTGTGTACACTTTTATCACTTGTGGTAATAGACACGCAAAAATTTATTGAAATCGATTTATGACCACGCCTACTTTTTAACAAAGATATTTCTGAAACACCCTTTGGGAATTTTTAACGTGAAATCTTTGTAACTAGAACTCGTAAAGGAATGAAATTTTGCACAAATAATAATATTCATATACTTAGTTGGATAACTGATAAAAATTTTGGAAAATGGGCGTGGCTAATGGGTGCAGCACTCACTTTATATAAAGTACAACGTGTTTCCATTAAACGCAAACAAACAATAAAAGCATACAGCTGAGTATCTAATGTTCGATTCCACTCGAACTTAGGCTTCCTTACTTGTTAACTTATGGTTTGCTGCATCTTTCAGCTTATTTGCTTATTTTATATTTGTTTCATTTTATATTCAGATACACGTATGTAAAACTTGTCCATTCTTTAATTTGGAAACTAAAATGGCAACATAATAAATTCGTATTAATAATAATGATAATGAAAGGAATAGTTTTGCGACATTTTGCATGAAAAAAACTAAGGCGAATGAAAATCTATTGTGAAATATGGTGAGATAGGTTTAAATTTTTCACGCGCCATTCGAATTTTCATTTTTATGAAAATTTTTATTTTATTGACATCCACCAGAATGCAAAAAAATCGCATACCTAGATGCAAAACACTGTTTAGTGGTTCTTTGGTACTTGAAAATAAATATTATTTATTAACCTAGTAATTTCGGTGCATAAATTATAATTACATCGCATTTTTCAATTTATTAATTTAGTGACTGTGTCATATTTACAAACAAATATGGCGCATTTTATAACAAATAACTTTGCAGTCACATTAACCAAAAAGCACGACCTCAAAGTTGCTAAAACTTGACGATAGTGACGACTACTGGAAATATGTAACTTCAAAGTTATATTTTCCATAAAGTAACAGATGCCACTATAATGTCACTTTAAAGTAGTGGAAAAGTTATAACTACCTAATTGGAACTTGCTTAAATCAACCCTGTGCTTATTTTTTTGGTACACGGTTGCCACAAACCTTGCAAAAATATTACTATAATCCAGAATAAAATATCAAAAATTTACCAAGAGGTTCAAAATGCAGTTATTGATTTAAAAACCAATACACATAGCATTGTAAATTTATTGTTGTACTTTTGATTGTAAATATTCATGTACAATCAGCAATAATTATGCTTAAAATTTAAGCAATAAAATTATCTCTTGTATATGTAGGTGAGCACACTTTTTCGCCCATACTTTTTTATTAATTTTAAGGCCAAATCTGAAAATTTATAAAAATACAAAACTCGTATTTTCCAAAATACTTGTACGTCTTTTGATACTTAAACAATTTAAAAAAGATTCTACGAAAATTGGTTAAGTTTGTAACTATATCCCTCTCAAACGTCAAATTGATAGGATCACATAACTACCATATAAAAATTTATAGAAAATTCGGGACTAAATTGTACCGTAGAAGTATAATTTTCATAAAATTTTTGTATAAATGGATGTCAAAAATAACAAAAAAACAAGTAAGGAAGCCTAAGTTCGAGTGGAATCGAACATTAGATACTCAGCTGTATGCTTATTGTTTGTTTGCCTTTGATGGAAACACGGTGTACTTTATATAAAGCGAGTGCTGCATGAAGTGGGCGTATCCACGCCCATTTTCCAAAATTTTTCTATTTTTTGTTTCCAGTCTATTGTAGAACTCATGCCACAAAATTTCAATGAATTATCTTTATATTAGACAAAGATATCGCTTAAAATGTTTTTATTAGGCCACTTTATAATACCCATATATAAAAGTGGGCGTGGTCGTCAACCGATTTCGCTAAAATTTTCAACATGTATTGCTACAAGTAATAAAAGTGTATACACCAAGTTTCGTCATAATATATCAATTATTTGTCGTGATATGGGCTCCAAAATCTCGTATATTCCTGCTCCTAAAAGGAGGCGGTTCCACGCCCATTTTCCAAAATTTTTGTGTTTTTTGTTTTATGTCCTTAGTTGGAATCTTGCCATAAAATTTCACTGATATATCTTTATATTTGACAGAGATATCGCTTCAAATGTTTTTATTAGGTCACTTTATAATACCCATATATAAAAGTGGGCGTGGTCGTTAACCGATTTTGGCAATTTTTCGTCAAAACATTTGCGTAAGCAAATATATCACGCGTACCAAATTTCATCTATATATCTTCAATAGTTTCTGAGTTATGACTCATAAAACTTTCAATGTTTGCCCCTTAATAAGTGGGCGTGGCACCGCCCATTTTCCAAAATTTCACCATATTTCTTCATAAGGGCCTGAGCTCAATACGTGTGTGAAATTTTATCACTCTAGCTATATTAGTGACTGAGATACCAAATTTCCGATTTTTACTATATAGGGGAGGTGGGCGTGGTCATGGTCCGATTTCGCCCATTTTCAATACCATCCGTTCTCGTCTTGATACCAACTTGCATTCCAAATTTCATCAAAATATTTCGATTTTTGCGTGAGTTATCGTGCGTACAGACGGACAGACGGACGGACGGACAGACGGACGGACGGACGGACATGGCTCAAACGATTTCTCTTTTCACGCTGATCATTTTGATATATATAAGTCTATATCTATCTCGATTATTTCGTTCTGTTACAATCCACCGTTAGGAAATCAAAATTATAATACTCTGTGTACTAGTACAGCTGAGTATAAAAATTGAGCATATCGTTATTCTCTTAAAAAATCGGGTTTTACGTTTTACTGTAAATAAACAAGAACTTTGACGTGGAAGGTAAATTAGTATACTTAGCAGGAGTTAAAAAATAACAATTATTAAGAATGGGCGCAAGAGCGAAGCCCGGATTAAATAAAAAAAATATATAAATAAACCTTCACAAAATTTTTCTTTACAAAAAAAATATGCAGAAAAAGCTTTTCCATTGAATATTATGTTAACACTCTTGTTTCCAACGGCGAAAAAATACCTATTTTGGATGTTAATTGCAGTGTGGCAACCGCGATTAAACAGACGGCATTACTAGACCAATTTAGTTTGTAATACTCGGCACTAGATAGAATTTTTTACTTCATGGTGAGCTAGAGAAGTAACATGCACTTTGTAGTAGCCATTGGCAATTACGTCGTGATCTATAGGTAATGGATACATTATTATGACCACTGAATATTACCTACAAGTTCCGTGACATTAAGCGGGCAATTAACGTCCCAAAAACGTCAGCGGAACTATTACTGTTGCTATACAGTATCTGGCACTTTAAAGTTGCATTTAAGTAACATGAATTTGTCGCCGCTACCATTATTTGCCATGTATAAGTTTTAAAAACTTCGAGGTACTTTTACTAGTAACCACGACGTTTCTACTACCGGTAATGTCACTAAAAATCCACTTAACTTTAAAGTACCAATTATAGGTAGAAATTACCACGGAGCGACTGGGAATTTGTCAAACAAAGTTAATTTCTCACCGAAGTTGTACATTTAGTGAATGCTCCGTAATTGCTACACACCTAAGGTTCCCGTATCCGTCATTGTTACTTAGGTGCTAGTTGGGATTTACCTCACTAGCAGAAAAAATGTTTGTCAGCTATTGTATTAAAGTTTCAAATAACAAGTGCAATGAAATAGAAAAGGAGTATGAAATTTTAGGTGCGTGTGGGCTTTTGCTTCTAAGCATGGAAATATAAAAACATATATATATATATATAGACCTTTGCACATACATATGTATGTATGCATGTCTGTCCGTATGTGTGGCCCGTAAAGCACAATTTATCGTCAAGCATTAAGTTACTTATGCAACTAATTGAATTGTTGCTTAGGCGATGTCTGCTGCAAAGTCATGCACGCAATGCTCATGCAGGCATATACATACATACATACGTACATATGTACATGCTTTTCTGTCTGCATGCTTTTGCACTGCATTTTCTGCGGCTCACCACCTGAGTAAAACTGTTCGCCCATAGTGTTTTGCTATTTTTTTTTTTTACTAAAGCAGCTAAAACGTTTTAAATTTCTATAAATAAAAAGAGAAAAGACAAAAAATGTACTCAGGTAAGCCCAGAGCAGGTGTCGTGTAACCAAAATCGGTTAGGACGAAGAAACGAGCAACAAGGGAGAAAAGCAATTTAAGATAAAATAGACAAAGTGAAGGAAAAAATTATTTTAAAAATTAAAGCGTAAAAGCGTGACTCTTGAATTTGCTAAACCAACTGAAATGGCTACTTTGAACTTAAAAAAAGTGCTAGTAGAAGTGCAATGCCTTGAGGTCACCCTTTTTATGAACCACTATGTATTAAATAAGAAAAAGGAAGGTCATTTGAGCACACAAAGTGTGGTTGTGTACTTCTGCGAATTCAAATTTTTAGTTTTTACGAGTAGATAACAGCTTTCTTTGCCTTATCTACTTACTTTCGTTCGCTTTTCTTTTCACTTTTTATGTATGCAGCACTCAACCGCTGTGCGCTCTATCGTCTTTAGAATCTGATATTGCCAAAATATGACTTTTACTTTTGCAAAAGTAGTAAAGTAGTGAGTAGTTGTGACTAAGGTCAAATGCTTTGCTTGACAGTTTCTAATTTTAAATGTGAAAGTATAAAAAATTGTAAATGTATAACTTAGAGGTGCTTTTATTTGTTGAATTTTTAGTGTATGAGACGCTGTATGACTTCGATATTTGCTTATTAAAGTATACTTTATTTTGAAAACTATGCCAAATGTTATTTATTTTCTGGGTAATGATACGAGATAGACGTGTGCACATAGGTAGATTTTCAAGTTTTATGCGGCCAAAAATATTTTATTGTCTACATCTATGCAAAATTGCTTGTTTAATGTAAAATTTTAATAATTTGTGTTAAAAGTCGATTTTATTGAAAAATATATACAGTGACTCAAAAAGAAAAATCATACGACATAGTTTTTAAATTTATTTCAAAGAATTCTGTCGAAAATTAGACTTTCTTATTTTCGTTTAAAAATTTAGACAATTTTTAAATAAAAATCGTTTTAAGTAGGATTTGTAAGCTTATGGAAAAAATTCGAAAAATCGTAGAAATTTATAAAAGTGGATTAAAAATTTCAAAGCGAAGCCAGAATTTATAGAAGACTAGCTGACCCGCCAGACGTTGTTCTGCCAAAAATTTATTCCTATAAAGCCTAAAGGAAAAGTCCTAGATTACCGTCTTGCCGTATCCCTATCCCTAATCCCTAATCCCTAATCCCTAATCCCTATCCCTATCCCTAACCCTATCCCTAACCCTATCCCTATCCCTATCCCTATCCCTATCCCTATCCCTATCCATATACCTATCCCTATCCCTATCCCTATCCCTATCCCTATCCCTATCCCTATCCCTATCCATATACCTATCCCTATCCCTATCCCTATCCCTATTCCTATTCCTATTCCTATTCCTATGCCTGTTCCTATTCCTATCCCTATCCCTATCCCTATCCTTAATCCCTAATCCCTAATCCCTAATCCCTAATCGCTAATCCCTATCCATATACCTATACCTATACCTATACCTATACCTATACCTATACCTATACCTATACCTATACCTATACCTATACCTATACCTATACCTATACCTATACCTATCCCTATCCCTATCCCTATCCCTATCCCTATCCCTATCCCTATCCCTATCCCTATCCCTATCCCTATCCCTATCCCTATCCCTATCCCTATCCCTATCCCTATCCCTATGCCTATTCTATCCCTCCAGACTTTCGAGGGTCACCCCTGGTCCACATTTTGGTCGCATAGGTTCTTGAAAATCACCTCTTTTTTAAATAAGTACTCACCAACACCTTTTATTTGATAACCATTTTGTAGAAAACCCGTTTGGGGTCACACCGGGTTCATATTTCAGGAAATACCTCGAATACGGGGTCTTATATGGGACCAATAACTACACCTTGTTCAAGCACTCGTCAACACCTTTCAGTTGATACCCATATCGTATGAACCCGTTATAGGGTTACCCTGGTCCACATTTTGTGGAATATCTCCAAAACCTTCCGGATTCTTATACTTTTTTTCGCCATAAACCATGTCGGGTTCAATCGAAAACTACGTGCAAAATTTCATTTAATTCAGTCCAGCCATTCTGGCGTTAAATCATCAGGGAGGAAAATGCGACTTATTTTTATATAATAGATTTTGAGGAAATTTCTATGTGTGCTGTTATGTAGCCAACCAACTTTAGCGTAAAAAGTGCAATTCCCAATGCTGTGAAAAATTCCGTCGATTTAAGAAATTTTTTTTGAGACCGTTCCAATTAAAATTTCCGAAAGGCCAATGAAAATTTTCAAAAAGTTGAATGTTGCATATTATGATATTAAAATTGAATGAGCTGTAAAACTGCATACTCAAAAATCTTCTAAAAAAATGTAGCTTTAGAATTTTTAGCCCCTTTTATGATAAGTATTTCCTTGACTTTGAAAAATTGGAAATACTAAAAATACTGCCTAAGAAGTTAACAATAATCGCTTATAAATATTTCGGTTATGTTATGTTCAGACACAACCTTAATTGAACATTAAGAGCCTTCATTCAATTTTCAAGCCCAATGATTCTCAATTTACCATACAAAAATTGACCAAGTTAATGCTTCATTAGAAATTAATGAGTTGTTAATGAAGAACAATTCTGCATGCAACCCTGTTAAAAGGCTTGTTTCATAAGTAAAATGAAATGTCATGAAAAGAGAAATGTGATTAGCGTCAGTGTCCACTAAACAGGTTGGTTCGTCAGATCCGCTGCATTCTTGTTCTTCTTCATCACCTATCAAATTTGTTTTTATTTCTGCTTATTTTATACATGCATTCGTGTTTACGATTGGTAAAAATTGTGAGATGAATGTCAAATTATTTCGTCCTCCTTGCACTTTTGACATTTAGGTCACGAGAGTTTGATATTCAGCTCACGGCGTGTATGTGTGTATGTATCTTGAGCCGACCTGTTAAATGGGCCAAGTAAATTAAATATGTCTGAACACCAAATCTAAAGATGTTCAATCAACCCCAATTAACTTAATTAATTTTTATGTCTGAACATGATATTACTTTCGAGCATCACCTACATTAACCAAGATATGCGTTAGAAATATGAACATTAAAATCAAATATAAAACACAAAAAAGAAAATTATGGTAGGTACATATGAAAAACCCTGTATCTGGTAGTGAAGTGCGGCTTTGTGCGACGTAATTTTTTGTCGGCAAAAGACTAATTGTACTAGGTATCATGTCCGAGGGTTAATTTGACTGAGTCCGACAGAGCAATATAACAAAATCAATTTTGAACACGAAAAATAGTGAAATTTTTTTTTTTTCAAAATATCCTAACTTTAAAAGCTTAAAACTATAAACTTAGAATTATTGGAAATCAAGGATATTATTGAAAAGTGTTAATAATTACTTTAAGCTTTAGGATCCATCACGATTACTTAAATGAAATGCTTTAAATAATAAATATTCAAGCTGAAACTAGCACTTAAAAATACATATGTATGTAAGTAAAAAACTAAAAATTTAACTTTAGATATGCTAAGGTTCGACCATCTGGGAGCAAGTGCAGAGTATGTGGTCGAGAAAAAAGCGATGAATTATTGTTCCCCGGTTTATTTCCAATATGTGGGTATGTTTTTTTCTGTAATTGTAACAACTTCACAAAATTCAATTTTGGCCGCATAAAAGTTGAAAATCTAACTATGTGGTGTGGCTGGCCGACGCAAAGTTCCTTCAGCTTCGTGACCCCTTTGCCATTGATTTCGCGGTTGAGTAGCTTCATAGATAGAGACCAAATCGTCAATTTTAAGTAGATCAGTCTGCCATTTTGATCGACCTATCAACTGGGAAAGATAATCGGTACACCACCGTTTCCACAATCGGTGTTAAAGACTTCGTAATATTGGACATTGCTTACACTGGCAGATTTTTTCATCAACTGAATGCGCTGCATGCGTATAATTTACACGTCCCAACAAGAAATAGTTGCGTTTGAGTGCCTCATCGCCTTCATGTGATGCGGGAAGATCTGTTAGCGTTCGGGAATTTATTATATTATCCGTTTCTATAAGTAGGCTTTGGAGTGGTTCGACTTTCGGTGTCACTTCTCGTAGAGTCTTTCCCAATAATGATTTGTTGATTTTTATGAGACTTTCCCAACTGCCAGCTGAGTTGGGATTCATTGGGCAGCTGAAAATGCATTCAAGGTGATGCTGTGCTGCTTCAGTTTTGATACAATCGGTATCTAACAAACGTTCTTTGGATTTCAAATTCCTTTAAGCGCCAATAAAATTGATGGCGTTGTGGCTCCGAATTTTGCGTGGAGTTTCTCTGCGATTTATAAAGTTGCGTAAACATAAAATGAAAGAAGCGGTCGACAAGTCCCCTGCCAGCTCAATATGCGCTCTTCTGACTGTCAGGCATGTGAATATTACCACCCATCTCCTCTCACGACGTCTTGCGACGGAATCAGTAAAAGGACCGTACAGATCCACAACAGTATAAGTGAGTGGTCATACAAGAGGTGTAAGCGGTGTGACGCTATCAATAGGTAGCAGGTTTTTGACACTTTGCGTGAAGTTGAATACAGACATTTCTTTTGAAAAAAATTTAAGCGTACATGCATTGTAAATTAAATGCTATTGGCATAATGAAAAGCTCTATTTATACTTCAATAAAATGAGCGAATGACAATAATCCCATCTTCATTATTAAGTCCGGAAAATTGTCATGATTATCATTAAGAACTTTTCTTATTTAACCTTACCGGAATACACAAGTGATTTTTTGCTAAGCCTTTTCATCGAATTACTTGTATAGAAAACCCAGCTAAGTGTTTTGGTTCATATTTACATGTAAGCTTTCGTATCGATCCTTCCACAAATACAAATATCTACATATGTATGTATGTACCCTGCAGGGAACTCAATAACTAGTGAGCAAAATTTCTAGTTCCCAACTAGCGAAAAGGTGTCAAAAGGGAACTAGATCAATTGTAGTTAGACCCTCACCAGTTCAGAAGGAGTGAATTCAGTGACCATTATAAGACACACTTTGATTTGTATGCAATTTCGAAGTGACAAAAATTCTATGAAAATTTTTCGTTCGTTCAATCGCCGTCGGCTTTGTATATTTTTGCAATTCTCAGATGTTTAGTGAAGCATTTTATATAAAGAGTTTAGTTTTCTATTTGCATCTTGTATGAAATGAAATGTTCCCCTAATTATGCTTTTCCGATCCCTCATGCTTATTTTTAATTTTTTTTTTTTATTTAATTACTTTTTAAATATTATTGTAAATTTTTATTAAATAAATAAATAAAAAATATTAGTTAAAAAAAATTAAAAAAAAAATTATGATCCACCTTGACACCGACAGGATTCGAATCCGCGGCCCTCAGATTGGAAGGCACATGCGTTATCCAGTCGGCCATCGCGCCACTTGCATGAAGTGTGTCAAAGGCTGCACTTAAGCGGCAGATGTAAAACTGTAGAATTTGTAGGTACTTGTGGCTAGTTCAGAACTATCGAAATTGTGCCAACAAACGAACTAGTGAAAACTGTAGAATTTAGTACTAATTCGGAACTATCGAAAATGTAGTACAGAGAGTGACAATTGACACCGCCTAGGACATCGCCCTGTTAAATTCGCCAGTTGATAACATGCAAAAGTGATTTAGCTCGCGCTAGTAGTGGCGAAAAATGCACTAGAGGCGACCTAGTTCGGAACTAGAGATTTTCCCTACAGGGTATGTACATTTTAGGTATACAAACACCAATGCCACACAGTTGCGCTAATGCATATATTCATATGTATGTACATTAACAGCCCAGTAAACGAGCCAAAGCTAGAATCGATTGCTGGCTGCTAGCAACAATGACATTGTTCTTGTTGTTACCTTATACATATTTGCAAGGTCGACCGTTATACATAGTGCTGCTGCTGTTGCCAGCTCATGCTACACTGTGCTGTAGCTCATGGTCATAACCTTCGTCAATGCTACTGTGTAAATAAACCAAGTAAACAGGAGAAAAAAAAAACAAGGACAAACAAGTAAGGAAGCCTAAGTTCGAGTGGAATCGAACATTAGATACTCAGCTGTGTGCTTTCATTGTTTGTTTGCGTTTGAGGCAAATACGGTGTGATTTATATAAAGTGAGAGACCGCCCATTTTCCAAAATTTTTGTGGTTTTTGTTTTATGTCCATAGTTGGACTCATGCCACAAAATTTCAGTGATAGATCTTTATATTTGACAGAGATATCGCTTAAAATGTTTTTATTAGGTCACTTTATAATACACATATTTAAAAGTGGGCGTGGCCGTCAACCGATTTTGACAATTTTCCGTCCAAACATTTGTCTAAGTAAGTAAATCACGTGTACCAACTTTCATCGATATATCTTCAATGGTTTCTGAGTTATGGCTTATAAAACCCTCAATGTTTGACCCTTAATAAGTGGGCGTGGCACCGCCCATTTTCTAAAATTTCACCAAATTTCTTCATAGGGGCCTGAGCTCAACACGTGGGTGAAATTTCATCGCTCTAGCTATATTAGGGACTGAGATACCAAATTTCCGATTTTTTCTATATAGGAAAAGTGGGCGTGGTCATGGTCCGATTTCGCCCATTTTCAATACCAACCGTCCCAGTCTCGATACCAACTTGCATTCCAAATTTCATCAAAATATCTCAATTTTTGCGCGAGTTAGAGTATTTACAGACGGACGGACGGACATGGCTCAATCGATTTCTCTTTTCACCCTGATCATTTTGATATATATAAGTCTATATCTATCTCGATTATTTCATTCTGTTACAATCCACCGTTATGTGATTAAAACTATAATACTCTGTGTACTAGTACAGCTGAGTATAAAAAGGAGAAAATTGGCGAGGTTGTGTGGAAGGAAGGTTAGCCAAAAATACGCAAAATCGCTAAGGTGACATAAACTACGGTAAAGATATTATTAAATGAAAGAAAACATGGTATGATGGTAATTTTGCGATGCTCGTGTGCGTGCTTGTGTGTGTGTATATACATCTACATAAATATGTGCGTGGATGCGTATGAGAGCAGAAAGTTTGCGCTTTTGTGTTATATTTTTGTGTTTAGAAACAAAAATATTCCTATTTTAAGATTTTTGCTTCGTGTCTGAGAATTTATTAAGACGTTTTTATGTCAAAAAGTTTTTCTTTATTCAAATTCTTATATTAAAAGGTTCGTTTATTATTAGCTAGTTATGAATAGTTAGCCAAGTTTCGGCTGGCAAATCGTTTCTTGAGTCAAAAAAATAGCAGGAGAGAGCCAAAAAAATTTTCACTAGCTGAAATTAGGTTTGTTTCTTATTAAACTAGCAGCTAGCTGTCAAGTGAGCAAAACGGAAAGAATTGCGCTCATAAAGAGCGAAACGAACACAAAATCAAGAAACGGAATAATAGTAAAAATTAGCGATTAGTAATTTGAATGCTATTTTTGACTGTTAATGGTTATTTTTTGTAAAAAAACATTTAATTTTCTTTATTTCTATTTCAAGAATTCAGAAAATTTCAAAAGTAATAAAATCAAAAGTATTCGTTTGTTAATTTTTTCAACAGCTGTTTCTTACTTTGGCAGCAAATAATTTCAGCTAGGGAAAATTTTACTAGCTGAAATTTGGAGCTATCAATGGCTCTCTTCTGCTATTTTTTTGACTCAAGAAACGATTTGCCAGCCGAAACTTGGCTAACTATTCATAACTAGCTAATAATAAACGGACCTATTATTTGCTGCCAAAGTAAGAAACAGATGTTGAAAAAATAAAAAAACGAATACTTTTGATTTTATTACTTTTGAAATTTTTTGAATTTTTGAAATAGAAATAATGAAAATGAAATGTTTTTTTAGAAAAAATAACCATTAACAGTCAAATATAGCATTGAAATTATTAATCGCTAATTTTTACAATTTTTCCGTTTCTTGATTTTCTGTTCGTTTCGCTCTTTATGAGCGCAATTCTTTCCGTTTTGCTCACTTGACAGCTAGCTGCTAGTTTAATAAGAAACAAACCTAAAATTATGCACCAAATTGTCCACTGTTAAGCAGGAAGGCTGAAAAATAAAATTTCAGAGGTACTAAATATGCTGTATTGTGCAACGAATCTCCGTCATTCCTTGACTAGGTTGATTTGTTTATAAAACGGTTTCGGCGATGTGCCATCTGCAGTAGCTTTTTTGAAGAAAGTTTCTTTTTTCCCTTAAATGTGAGTGTTTTGCCTTATGTGATATGAAAAAAATAACTAAAGTAATTGAAAGCTGCAACAGAAATTAAGTGTCCATCCTGGCCTCAAATTCAGTTATAAAATTTCTACTTAAAATTATCTTAACTCTGGACCCTTTTTTATCACACTTTTGCTTAAAATTCAAAGTGAAATCGGAATATGAAATTATAATTTTTTTATTTTTTCATTTAGCTAAAAGCTGATGATAAAATCCTACGCTTGATGTAATAAACTTCGTCCCCAAACATGCTGTTGTACACAGAGAAAAAAGTACTATTTTTACATGTAAAAAGATTCAACCAGATTTTTGGTAAATATACAATGCTGATTTTTTTATATTAAAATCAAAATATTGAAAAAATTAACTGTGAAATATTTAATTGAACTCAAACTTATTCCATATGAACCAATTTTGGGATATTTTTTTTTGTTTCTAAAACAAAATATTGCATAAAATCAGAAATTTTGTTTTAACCAAAACTCTAGTTGATTTCATTTTTAATATAAAAATAGTACTGTTAACCAATTTTTGGTTGATTGTTTTCTCAGTGTATTAAAAGTCAACAGTGTTGGCGGGGCGTATGAGTAACAAATTTGCGTACTTTTCTTATTACTATGGGCCTTTTCACATTACTCGGTACGACATCGGATCGACATTTTTTGCTCGGTATTTTCAGCTTACCGAAACGATTCCGCGTTGCTGTGTTTTCACACTTGTGGGAATACTTTCGGTGCGTAATCGGCAGAAAATAGGAAAACAAACATCGAAATTTGCAAAACAAAATTTTTAACTTCAACAAATCACTCAATAATAACAATAATGTCTTCTAGCGAAGACGAAGACATTATAACTTGCTACATTTATAGCCGAAACGAGTGTTTTTACTGACTTTGTTCTTCTTCTTTTATTACGCCGCAAAAATGTATGCGGTAATTCCTCAAATTTTACTGACCGGTCTTACCGCGTTGTGGTATACCGAAATTAATCCGCTCCGATTTCATGTATGCAACACTAATGTGAAAGTGCCAATTGAAATACATGTGGTCGGTAAGGTTTCGGTATACTTTCGGTAAAAACCAAAAATGTCGATCCGATACCGCACTGAGTAATGTGAAAGCGCTCTAAGGGGACTACATTAGAAGAGTGACTATGTGAATTTTTCATATTAAGCCACAATTTAGAAAAAAAAAACTCTATGGTCTCAAGCCCTTTTTTATTTGAATATGGTTTGTTATTGACTGAAAGCTTAACCCATATGACAGATTTTTGCAAATTAAATGTTAAATATATCACATAGCTAGTTTTGAAACTGAAACGCATAATAATTCATACATATATGAATATAATAAACCATTTTTCTGCATGGCTGTGTGTTTCTTCTTACAAAATCTCCCTCCTCCTCTCTCTTAGCGCAGAAAAACGCCCGAAACCGCCGGAAAAGTGATACCTCCACTACGTTGGGAAGATCCCGTAGAAACGACTTTGCTTGCCTTGGTATTTCCAATTGGCGCCAGACATCACAAAACGGAAGTGAATGGCAAGCTTTATTGTACTCGGTAAAAATCGTCTACATAGACGATTATGCGCCAAATAAGAAGAAGAAGAATTATAATTATTCTTCAAAGAGTCATCAGTGGCTTAAAACTCGGATATTAATGACTTCAGGGGCTTAAAATTCGCTCTTATAGTATAGATCAAGAAGATTCTAGTGCAAATCAAATGGTTTAGAATTTTGAGCGCTCCTTATATGAGGCGACACCAATCTGTGCCAGGGCGTATGAGTGACCTATTTTAGATAGAGACCTTTGTAAGTGTATAAATAAAACATACTAGCCGGACCCGTGCGCATCTTGCGCAAAAATAACAAAACATACGTGGCGCTAGTCGGTATGGTTTGTGCTGTCACGCCCATTTTAAAAAACTTATTTATTTGGTTTGGTGGACCTTATGGAACTTTCAATGAATTACCTAGATATATGTTTGACAAAGATATCGCATAAAATGTTTTTATTATTCCTATATAGGTATGTGCAATATATGTTTATATATTTTATATATATTTTTATGTGCGTATGTGGTTCTTGCCGACTTGGGTAATCTTTTTCTACACGTTTGCCTTGGCGTAATCGATTTATCTGCTACAGTCCCTGAGTTTTGACTTATAAATCTTTAAAAATTTGCTCCACTTGGCCCATTTTTCAAAATTTCACACGTTTCCTCATAACTGCAGAACGTAATTTCATCACTCGGGCTTTATTAGTGATTGAATTATCATGTTTTACGTGCTTTTCGAAATACACACATATGCCTTATTTTCAACCCCAATTTTCTCTGTTCCCATTAGAATCTATATACCAAATTTCATTAAAATATTTCTATTTTTGCGCAAGTTAGAGTGTATACGGCCGGACGGACGGACATGGTTCAATCATTTTTTTCATCCTGATCGTTTTGATATACTCTTATATATTAAGGTGAAGTGAAAATTTTTTTTTGGAAATTCAATTTGTTCCAAACCTTTCTAGCCCAGTAATAAGCCTTTAAAATTTTATTGACCTACTCGCATGTTTAGAGGTGCCCTTAGCCCCACAAAGTTGAAAAAATAGCACGATCTGGTACAAATGTGAAATTTCTACAATTATGAAAAAAAAAACCAAGTATGAGGATTGATAAACAGGCTAAGTTGAGTATAAAAGTGAATTTTTTTTTGGCAACTACAACAACCAAAGTTATTAAAGGTCAAAGTTTATATTATGCATTTTTTAAATTGCAATTACTTAAAAACTACTGAACCGATTTCAAATATTTTTATACCATTCGATAGGTATTTTGAATCCCTTTAGTTTGATATACATTTTATGTGGGTTCCATAACACTCCCCGCTGCGGGGTAAACCCCCCTTTTACCCCCCTTACTTTTCATATAAAGTACCACGCCCAATAAAACACCGTGTCGCATGCATAGCTAATTAATACCTTTAAAACGATGCCTTACTTATTAATTTTGGTAAATTATGTGAGCAGAAAAAGGGATATTTATAAAACACCAATTAGAAATAATATATATGATTTGCCAATATTACCAACACCGTCGGCGGTACCGAAATGACGTTTTCGGCAAATCGGCATTATGTCGAGTCTTTCGACGTTCGGTAAATCGGAATTATAAACACCGAATGAACGAACATTTTGACAGTTTTTCGTGCCGAAAATTGCCGCAAGTATTTCGTTGCGGCGATATTAACAAAATATCAAAAAATTACAATAAAAATTTAAGTAAATTGTTTAAATGCATGTATGAAGTTGGAATAAGTGTTAATAAGTGTGAATATATATAAATACATTAAACAACCGGTCGCGAGAAGCCACAAACATGGCGTGGGTCCATTGCATTTTCCACCGAGATTGAATTGCTGTTATATGCAAAGAAAAACTTCAGAGAAAAAATTGTGAAATAATGATAATAACAGTGATTCATGTGTGTATGTAGATTTTGGAAATTAAAATATATTTTCACACAAGAATAATAATGCATTTTCTGAAGTTGATAATTATTGTTTGACTGCTATAAAAAAGCAACTAACGAATTATGAATGTGTATTACCAACAATTTACCATTTCGGTAAAAATTTTCGTCTCAATAAAGACGCGTTCAAATAAATATTGCAGGTGGTGGAAGGTCGGCTTCAGTATAATGCGCCCGCCGTATTTATTTTCAAACCACTAAGAATGTTTCAATGAATCCTTCAGGAAAAGTTCTGTGAATGATAATTTTACTAGTTATAACACTCCCGACTACGCAAAATTACTGTAAATCTCCAGAAAGGGAGCTCTGTCGGCTGAGGGCTACTTTTCAAAGCGCGGCGGCCTTCGCAATGCATAAGGGTGCTCTACGCAAAAATACTGTGTTATTAATGAATTATAAGTTTCCGCAAGATTTCCTTTGAATTTTAGTGATCTATCGAAACGAAAAATTTCGGTGCCGGGTACATTGTTAGTGAAATTTTCCCGTTTTTGTATAAGTACAATTTGCTTTTATGTAGTTTAAAATAAATCTATGAAGAACAGAAAAAAGGACAAGGTAAAGATTTCCTTCACGCAAAATTAAGACTTTTTTAAACGGTTTTATTTAGCTCACCCCGTTTGTTTTATTGTTGGGTCAAATTTAGTAATTCAAATTTCACCCTCTTCCTGTCAACCGATTAATCTGAAATTTTGTACGCATGTATAACCCCGATGACAATGCAATATTATGAAAAAAAAAATTCCGATAGGTGGCGCGTGGGTCGCTATATTTACAAAAATCGCATTTATGGTCCGATTTGGCTGAAATTCGGAACATGTATTACTACCTTGAAAAGAAATATTTTCGTAAAAAAAAAATTCCGCTAGGTGGCGCGTGGGTCGCTATATTTACAAAAATCGCATTTATGGTCCGATTTGGCTGAAATTCGGAACATGTATTACTACCTTGAAAGGAAATATTTTCCTAAAAAAAACTTCCGATAGGTGGCGCGTGGGTCGCTATATTTAGAAAAATCGCATTTATGGTCCGATTTGGCTGAAATTCGGAACATGTATTACTACCTTGAAAAGAAATATTTTCTTCAAAAAAAATTCCGCTAGGTGGAGCTGAGATCGGGGTAATTAAAACTGAAAATCCTATTTGCAGGGACTACGTATAGAGGCGTTGGACTGCAATAAACTAACGGGCAAGAAACCTTGCAATAATGAAGAACTAAATGAATTAAACAGAATGCGAAATAAAAACTAAAAACTAGAAAATAAAAATAGGTAAAAAAACTTTTTAAGTTAAACAGTTTTATGTTATACATACATTGCAATGCTTAAGATAAATGTACTAAAAACCAAAAAATAATAAAATAGATACAGTCGTGGGAATTATAAACATTTGCATAGACTAGACTAAAATAAAATCGTGGGGCACGTTAATTGTCTACAAATTATCGACTTAATGTGCGATAGAAGAATCGTTTAATTCGTCGTTAGGCAGTTGGCCCGCAGACGGTGAGGAAATTACATACTATTTTCTTGCTCATGGAAATTCCAATAGTTATACACTCCATGTTAATAAAAGAGATGTTTCAACTAGTTTATCGTTGGACATTCACACGAGGAATCGTTTCACTGCTCGTAGTTTGTCTTTAATCGACAAAACATGTGATAAAAGTACTACTCGCTCACCACTATGAAACCCTAAAACTCGCTTATAATCGAGCTTGCTCGCTTTTTTCCACATTCTAGCCCTACTTATCACACGTCCATCGTTGTCGGTTGAACAACTGCCTAATTATAGTGTAACATTACAAAACAAACATTTTAATCAACGATTGTAGACAATTGACGTGCCCCACGGTTTTATTTTAGTCTAGTCTATGCAAATGTTTATAATTCCCACGACTGTATCTATTTTATTATTTTTTGGTTTTTAGTACATTTATCTTAACCATTGCAATGTATGTATAACATAAAACTGTTTAACTTAAAAAGTTTTTTTACCTATTTTTTTTTTATTTTCAGCCTCTAATTAAATTTACTTTTAGAAATTTACTTAAAGTAAAAGGATTGCTATGATCTCTCAAAACCTGAGAAAAACTCGCTCAATTTCGCATCAGCACTTGGTAACGCTGATTCGAACATAGTTCATATAGTTGGCAACACTTCACTTCGAACCGACGGGGTAGCTGATATGATTTTCGACGAGTTCGGCATCGTGGCTTTCGGCATTTCGGTAGTTCGTTCGGTGTTCGTGATATTGGCAATTATTCTTCTTCTTGATTGGCGCTTAACCGTCTAGACGATTCTGGCCGAGTCCAACAGAGCGCGCCAATTGCTTCTGTTTCGTGCAGCATGGCGCCACTTGGGAACACCTAGGGAGGCAGCATCGCTATCCACCTGATTTTCCCAACGCAGTGGAGGTCTACCTTTTCTTTTGCGTTCAGCGGGTTTCGATAGAAATGCTTTCTTAGCCGGAGCGCCTTCGTCCATTCTCACGACATGACCTGCCCAACGCAGCCGCTGGATCTTTATTCGCTGAACAATGTCGATGTCTGTGTAAAGCTCGTACAGCTCATCGTTAAATCTCCGTCGATACTCGCCCACGCCAACGCGCAAAGGTCCATAAATCTTACGAAGAACTTTTCTCTCGAATACTCCAAGTGCCATCTCATCTGATTTTGAAATTTTCCATGCTTCTGCGCCGTACATGAGGACTGGAACGATGAGCGTCCTGTAGAGTGTGATTTTTGTTTGTCGAGAGAGGACTTTACTTTTCAGTTGCCTACTTAGTCCGAAGTAGCATTTATTGGCAAGCGTGATTCTTCGTTGGATCTCCGTGCTGACATCATTCTTGGTGTTAATGCTGGTTCCCAGATAGACGAAGTCCTTAACAGTTTCGAATTTGTAGCTATCAACATTGACGTGGCTGCCAAGGCGTGCTGTTTCTTTGTGTGATGACAGGAGGTACTTCGTCTTATCCTCGTTGACCGCCAAACCCATTTTCTTAGCCTCTTTATCCAGCTTGGAGAAGGCAGAACATACGGCGCGCGTGTTAGTGCCAATGATGTCGATGTCATCGGCGTACGCCAGCAGTTGCAGTAGTAGCAGTTGATATTGGCAATTGACTATTTAAAATGTATTTAAGGCTTTTTTTAGAATACGGAAGCATTTTTGCAAAAAAAAAAAAATAATTTATATTGTACACCTTTAAATATTGGTGCACAATGCAACAAAAACTCAATTGCGGAAAAATTTCACATAGCCACTTGTGAAAGTGGACTACTAACATAGAGTATGGTTTTCTTTTTTTTTTGCTTTTCTTTACCTCCACAACAAAGTTAGCATCAAAATTGCAAGTCTCTCTTGGCCACAAGATATTTCTAAAAAAAAATCTAATAAAAAATAACATTGCATTACTAAAATCCTTAGAATTAAATTGCAGCAATTAAACTTGCCAGAAGCTTAAAGCATTATGTTCTTGAACCCACTTTTACATAAGTACAAATTTACATGCAAAATAGTGGCATTTTCGACTTTTCTAATGCTTCTCCTTCTTTAATTTTTATTTTTCTTCTTCTTCTTCTTCCTTTTATTCTTCTTATTATTCTTCTTCTAATACTACTACTTCTTCTTGGTCTCTGGTTACGTAGAGCATTTAAGCATTTAGTAGCCTCAAGTTACCATAAGTCGCTCGAAGATATCCTTGAAAGTCATGAAAGTGAAATGAGAAATAAGAGCTGCAGCAGCAGCAGCATTCGGTCAGGGTCGTGTTCTTGTTTTTTGTTTTTTTTTTTTGGTAGCAAAAACAACAAACAAAAACCACAAAATGCATACACGCACAAATACTTACACAAATATGCATTAAATGCAAGGGTAGCAACACCAAAAACCAGAAACCAAAAAATAAAAGAATAAAAAATAAATGAAAATGAAAATAACCAACAATGGCGAGAAGACTTATGTTTGTAAATATTTGGTGTAAATGCAAGCAGGGGGCGTGACGCAAAGCATAACAATACACGTAACACGAAACACAGCATACAATTGAGGTTGTGATAGCCATGCGAGTGCGATATATTTTGTTTAGAACAATGTAATAGAAGCAAAACAGCAGCAGCAGCAGCAGCAGTAAACCCTAAATTCTTATGCAAACACACACACACGAATGCACACAAAAACAAAAACATGCATTTTCAACAGCATTT
Source organism: Urophora cardui (assembly GCA_960531455.1). Lineage (NCBI taxonomy): Eukaryota > Metazoa > Arthropoda > Insecta > Diptera > Tephritidae > Urophora > Urophora cardui. The sequence continues at coordinate 24,124,111 of OY482674.1, read as the reverse complement.
TGCATTTAGTATTTGCCTGCAATGTCACACACACTCACACAGAAACAGCAATTTTCATGCATGAATATTTATAACGTTAAACGGTTATAAATGCAGGTATAAATATGCATAAATACATACATACATATACACATAAATATATTTATATACATATGTATACTAGCAAGGTGCTTGCTCTGCACACCCTCACTAAGTCAAACCTTGCTATTCCCTGTAGGAAATTTAATTAATTTTAAATCACTTTATAAACTACTTTATTTTCAATAACAACTAATTGAAAATGTGACTTTTTCCTTTGCAATGACTGACTTTTTTAACACGGCGATGTCATAGCAAGCAGTCAATTGCCCTATCCTGCATTTGTTTTCAACTACTTTACTAGTAGTTTAGAATAAATAACTTTATCTTGAGTTTCTTTTCAACTACTTTATTTGTAGTTTAATATAAATAACTTAATACTGCATTTGATGTCGAAATTCAAGAAATGGTAAAAATGCGAAACAAATTTTCCTCAAATTTCGCAAATCGTTCTCAAGTTGATAAACAATATTTGAGAAACAATTGAATTTATGTTAATTTTCAAATGATAAATATGAAACAATATTTTCTCCGTTTGAGAATTTCATTTTCAGTGTTTAATGGGAAGTGAAGCTGAAAAACGGTAACCAAAAAATGGAAAAAACAATCTTGGCATACTTAGATCTGAAAACATGTGTTTACATATAAATATGTACATATACAAGAAACTGTCCCGCGCTGCATTTGTTTAAAGCTACTTTAAAATTAGTTGAATATAAATCACTTTTTAATATATTTATTTTTGCAACTAACTTTTTTTTTTCCGTGAGGGTTGCTGCTGTTGCATGCAACCCTAACATTACACATACACACAACCTCACTCGTTCACTAATTTTACGACGCTCTCCCCAACACCTTTTACAACTTTTACTTTCACTTTTATAGCTATGCAGCAGCGATATTTTAAAACCTGCATTCTTTTTTTTTGCACTGCACATGCAGCAAGACAATAAAGTTTAAGTGAGCGTATGACATACAGAAATTTAGTGAATGAATTAGTTTATAAATAAAGTAAGATATCGTCTGATCATTCATTTCATATGACAACAATTTCAAGACAAGGGGGAAAATATGCAGTTGACTCTGCTTGCAATAGCAACACACGTTGAATTTGTTATATAAAGGAACTAAACACATCTCACACGAAAAAGTTGCATTCAGTGTATGATTACACACGCTTTCGCTTCAAAGTATGCAATGCTTATATACAAACATACATATGTAGGTATAGGTCAAACTAATAAAAGCGTGTTAAAAAGAAATATGTTATAAATTTTGTTTATTTTATATGTAAGCGCATTTACAAAGGAGCGTGCGCAAAATTTATAGCTTTATTTATGGCGTTTTCTTTTCTCGAAATAATGTTGCCCTGTTTGATTTTCTTAGCCATTTTGTAAGTTTGTCTGGTCCTTTCACCAAATATTGACCTCTAACTAAGTAAGAGTGCACCCTTATCTACAAATTCAGCCATTTTATAGAAAGTCAGGATACGTAATTCGATAATTGGTATTTAGGAGGGCAACATTTTTTCGTAGAAAAGAAAACGCCATTAGTTTCGAGGGCGCAAACGTGTTGATTGTTGCTACTTTGGTGGCAAGCGTATTCGAGGTTACTCTTACGCAATGGCACACGAAGCTTAATGACACTGTGCTTAGAAATATGTATATACTAGCCGGACCCGTGCGCATCTTGCGCAAAAAATAACAAAACATACGTGGCGCCAGTCGGTATGATTTGTGCTGTCACGCCCATTTTAAAAAACTTATTATTTATTTGGTTTGGTGGACCTTATGGAACTTTCAATGAATTACCTAGATATTTGTTTGACAAAGATGTCGCATAAAATGTTTTTATTATTCCTATATAGGTATGTGCAATATATTTTTATATATTTTATATATATTTTTATGTGCGTATGTGGTTCTTGCCGACTTGGGTAATTTTTTTCCACACGTTTGCCTTGGCTTAATCGATTTATCTGCTACAGTTCCCGAGTTTTGACTTATAAATCTTTGAAAATTTGCTCCTCTTGGCCATTTTTCCTCATAACTGCATAACGTAATTTCATCACTCGGGCTTTATTAGTGATTGAATTATCATGTTTTACGTGCTTTTCGAAATACACACATATGCCTTATTTTCAACCCCAATTTTCTCTGTCCCCATTAGAATCTATGTACCAAATTTCATTAAAATATTTCTATTTTTGCGCAAGTTAGAGTGTATACGGCCGGACGGACGGACATGGTTCAATCATTTTTTTCATCCTGATCGTTTTGATATACTCTTATATATTAAGGTGGAGTGAAAATTTTTTTTTTGGAAATTCAGTTTGTTCCAAAGCCAGAACGGCACCTTTGTAGCCCAGAAATAAGCCTGTAAAATTGTATTGACCTACTCGCATGTTTAGAGGTGCCCCCAGCCCCACAAAGTTGAAAAAAATAGCACGATCTGGTACAAATGTAAAATTTCTAAAATTATAAAATCAAAAAACGACGTATGAAGATTGATAAAGATGGCCAGGCTGAGTATTAAAGTGAATTTATTTTTTTTGGAAATAGCAACAACAAAAGTTATTAAAGGTCAAAGTATATATTATGCATTTTTTAAATTGCAATTACTTTAAAACCATTGAACCGATTTCGAATATTTTTATACCATTCGATAGGCATTTTGATTCCCTTTAATTTGATATACATTTTATGTGGGTTCCATAACACCCCCTGCGGGGGTCAACCCCCCTTTTACCCCCTTACTTTTCATATATAAAATGTATATATTAAATTAAAGGGAATCCAAATACCTATTGAACGGCATAAAAACATTCGAAATAGGTACAGTAGTTTTTAAGTAATTGCAATTTAAAAAATGCATAATATATACTTTGACCTTTAATAACTTTTGTTGTTGCTATTTCCAAAAAAAAATAAATTCACTTTAATACTCAGCTTGGCCATCTTTATCAATCTTCATACTTCGTTTTTTGATTTTATAATTTTAGAAATTTTACATTTGTACCAGATCGTGCTTATTGCTTTCAACTTTGCGGGGCTGGGGGCAGTTCAAAACGTCGTCCTATCGCCATAAAATTTTGTGGCGTTTATTAACTCGTATAAAGGCAACTTTTCATTGCTGGTACGTTCAAAAAAAGAACAAAAAAAAATCTCCATATGTTTCCACTCCACCTTAATACACATACCTATTTTCATAAATAATTCAAAATAATCATATTAAAAGAAATAATCGCACAATTGAAAATAATAGAGCAATAAAAATAATCAGGCAATTAAAAAAAAATCGATCAATTAAAAATAATCATAAAATTAAAAATAATCATACAATTAACAAAAATAAAATTGAGCAATTAAAAATAATTGGGCAATTAAAAATAAACATGGATAAAAAAAAATTATGTGATTATATGATTATTTCTGATTATTTTTTTAATTGTTATTAATCATGATTTTTATTTACATTTGTTTAATTTAATCGATTATTAATTGTCCGGTTAATGTAAGACAATTAAAATAATCATTAAAATTAAAACATCCAAAAAGAATAATCATTATTAATTTTAATTGGAATTTAAAAGGTCTCCTTCATTCCGAGTTTTTGCTCTAATTTATGCATAAAAAATTTATTTTTAATAATTTTTTATATTTTTGATGGATTGTGTACCAGTATTTAAAGGTGTAAAATGTTCATTAAACATTTATTGCAAAATGCTTCCGTATTCTGGAAAAAAGCATTTAATAAAAAAAATACTCTTTCAAAAGTCTCCATGCTTCATACATATATACACTTTCAACAGTTTCTATGTTTGATTTATACACTTTCAAAAGTCTCCATGTTTCATTTATGGACTTTCAAAAGTCTCTATCTAAAATAGGTCACTCATACGCCCTGGCACACATTGGTGTCGTCTCATATAAAGAGCGCTCAAAATTCTAAAACCATTTGATTTGCACTAGAATCTTCTTGATCTATACTATAAGAGCGAATTTTAAGCCCCTGAAGTCATTAATATCCGCGTTTTAAGCCACTGATGACTATTTGTTTTGAAGAAGTATTATAATATTCTTCTTCTTCTGAATTGGCGCATAACCGTCTATGTAGACGATTTTGACCGAGTCCAATAAAGCGCGTCATTCACATCTGTTTCGAGATGTCTTGCGCCAATTGGAAATACCAAGGGAAGCCGAATCGCTTTCTACCGGATCTTCCCAACGTAGTGCAGACTTGGGAATTATTCGAATAAATTTTTATTTAGATAATTATTTGAATAAAAATTGATTTTTCAAATTTTATTCAGATAAATTCCCTACGAATAATTATTCGTTATTTCAAATAATAAATAAAAACTTAGGGTACAACAAAAAAAAACCACTGAGTAATAGTAAAAAAATTTTGTTTATTTATTTTGTTTGTATGTTTGTTTGTTTTTACATATGTAAATGAAAATGATCTATTATTCGAACAATTTGGTTTCTGAATAAACAAAATTATTTATTATTCAAATAAAGATAAAAAAATTTATTCATCTATTATTCGTTATTGGAATAAATTTTGCCCAACTCTGACGTAGTGGAGGTCTCCCTTTTTACGTCGGTTACGAGCATTTTTCTGCGCTAAGAGAGAGTAGAAGGGAGGGTTTGTAAGACGAACCGTATTTTTATGCGTTCCAATTTCAAAATTAGCTGTGTGAAATATTGAATTGGCAAAAATCTGTCATATTGTGGTTTTATTTTTTTATATCATTAAATTCCTTATGGGCTAAGCTTTCAGTTAATAACGAAAAATATTCAAATAGAATAAAGTTTGAGTACGTATTGGTTTTTTCTAATTTGTAACGTAATATGAAAAATTCACATAACCTCTTTTGGAAGTGGACTACTCATATATGGATAGTTTTTCAGATTCATTTTACAAAGACTTTTCTGAAGGGAGTCCTAGTGAAATTTTATGGCGAATAATTTTCTAGAACATTTTAACCCTCTAACACTGCCATGAAAGGATGATTTTGACCACTTTTTTAGAGTCAGGAAAAAGAAAGTATTTTTAAGGTCGCTAGAGGGTTAAAATGTTCTAGAAAATTATTCGCAATAACATTTCAGTAGGAGTCTGCTCAGAAGAAATCTTTATAAAATCAACCTAAAAGACCACAGGAAGCGAAAAACATATATTTCTCGAAATGTTATATGAGTTTTATTTCGGGTTATACTAAAGCGATCGAAAAACTTCTGTTGCAAAAGAGTAATGATTATTGACTATGTTTAACATGCAGGCAAATAAAAAGCTACATTAAGATGGTTAAACACATTAAGGTGGGTAGAAGTGACCTCAGTGGCGCACATAGGGTTAATACGATTGCATAGTAGGAATCGCCCTCTCAGGACAAAAACATTTGGGTATTAAATTTTAAGATCCCACTATAACTACTAGGGATCAGTGGCGGACCTAGCATAAATTGCCTGGGCAAGCATAACCATTAGCCATTTATGTAATTTCCTTTGCTGTATTATTTAAAAGGCTGATTGCGTTCCGTCATTAACTTTGATTTAGAGTTCTCGATTTCTTTTTAACATTTTCGAGTGGCCCGAATAAATGCTTTTCAATGCTCGAACGCTCGTTTGTTTGTTTATTACGCGTATGTTTGTACGGACATTTGAACAATTCGGGTATTTGAAGATCGTTTTTTCTCGTTTATTTTATTTTTTTTTTTTTGTTTTTTTTCATATGCATTTTTTATTTTTGTTTTCCTGATACACATTTGTTTGTTTGTATACTCAGAGAAAAGGAATCAAAAATAAAATTTTTATTTTTATAATGCACGTTTTAACCAAGTCATTTTTATTTTATAAATGAAAATTTTTAAATTAAAAATTAAAATTAATGGAATAAAAACGAAAGTTTTTCCTTCAAAATCTCATAGTGCTTAAAATAAACATTTTTAAATTAAAATTGTTTTTTCTTGATTTTGCAATTTTACTCTGAACATTTTTAAAATAAAAAATTTCGTATTTACATAATTCTTAAATATAAAAACGTGCGCTAGGGAAATCTTACACGAATGCGCAGAGGTATTTTTAGTTTCCTTATACCGACGGAAATTTCAGCAGTAGCAAGTGTATTTGCTTATTGCCTAAAAAATGGGTGCTTTAGTGTTTGAAAAACTGAGGTCCAATTTGATTTCCACCGCTTTTTAAAATTATCTTGATATTGTGCCAATAGTCGCCAAAAATCACAATCAACCCTTTTATAATCTGGTATTTGATATTTATGTTTACATGCACATGCAGATGTAAGAAATTATGTGCATAAGTATGTACCTACATGCAAACGAAAATCAAATCAAATATGCATATGCGTTCTTGAGTTATAGCATAGTATGCATGCATAAACAGGTTTTTGATTGCCACCGAGACAAACAACAAACGGTGCAAAAACAAACATATGAGTCGCCTACGCTGCGCTGCCTTGCATGACTGCGACGCCTCCACTGAGCACGGCAAATGAAGAAACGAATTTGTCTATGCTTGCGCTTTTTTGAGTTTTTCGAAATTTAAAACAGGGAAAAAGCTATTAAAGTCTTAGAAATACGCAAAAAAAGTACATGGTTGTCGAGAATTTACCATTTGTGACATTTTAAAAAAAGAATTATTAAAATCGGTCCAGTACATTTTGAGTTATCGCGTTACATACATTTTCCATACAATCAATTTTATATAATAGTATAGATAGTATAGATTAGTATAGATGTGTCCTTGCTTTCCATAAACATAGACAAAAGTGCATACAAACATGCATAAAAATATATTTACATACATACTTGCATAAGCACAAGGTTTATCAGCTTTGTCGTTGAAATTTTCGTTGTGCCTGCGCTGTCTTTTGCTGCCTTTTGCTGCCTTGCACACCACTACATACATATCTGTGTATTGTATTTGTCCCAAAAATTTATTCATGCTTTGATTGCAATTTCCTGCCGCACTCGACGTCGCTTCACGTTGCCGGTTGTTTGTCGTCCTTTCGTTCGCGTTTTAAGGTTCTTTCAACTCTGTGCTTTTGAGCTGCATTCATGTATTACGAGTATTATCCCTGCAGTATTTATCAGCTGGAAAACAGCACATATTTCCTACTGAATATTCAGTAGAGATGTAGTTCTAAAATCTGAAATTTCCCTTTCGTTTTTATATAAAGGTGGCGTCGAAAATCAACTACCTAAAAACTGCTGAACGAGAAGGGAGAGTTTCTGTAGGAAAAAAGGCCTGAATACGCAGGGAGAACTTCCATAGCATGTATTTCAGTACACCTGATGTCTTCACTGCGTGTTCAGTTATTTTTTCAGCAATGAAATTTGAACTTAGTTTCAGGCTATTTTTCATAATGAATATTCTACTGAATATGCACATCCTTACCTCAAATTCTGCTGGGATGCTTATCTAACTTATATGTAGATATAAATTACATTTTGTTATTTTGGCTTTTTGTTGATAATATCTAATGGTTATGACAAATATGAATACCTACTTATTATTTGCATGAAAATCTGCTTGGAAAGGTGGGTATACGTACATATGTCTGTGTTTATGCACCTACTTTGCTGGCATAACTATTTTAGGCGAGACTATTGATTCGCCTGTGACTTTAAGTTAGAATTTATTTGAGACTAACATTGCTTGTCTGTCTTGTTATCTGTCTCGACATTTTCAACTTTTTAGTTAGGAAATTCCCAATTATAGAAGGTTAGGTTATGCCTCAGACGCACATGTGGTATGAATATTATAATATCAATACTATGATTTGGCTATACTATGAAAATTTTCAATTAAACTACAATATGAGGGTGACACATATATGTGGTATAGATCGCAATAATTAAGTATTATTACTATTTACTTATACTACGATGTGTGTCTATAGCATTAGCTTAGGTTAGGTTGCAGTGGCTGCTAGTTCCTACATAGCACACTTAGGCTCCGATGATCTCATTGTGATACCACGTTGATCCGAAGACCGCCCTACTCGGACGATCGTCTGGACTCGACAAATTTTAGAATTTTCTTGAATTCCAATGTCACCAGATTTCCAGATCCCTAAATTGGTAGGCTCATAAGTGTTTCAATTCGGGCTCCTCTTCGTCCTCACAGGCACTACAGTAATCGTAATATGGAGCACTCATCCTTTCTGCATGCTCCCACAGGATCATATGGCCTGCTAATAGCCCAGGTCGGACCAGCCGAGTGCTAATACACTCTTGTTCCGTCTGGCGTTCCAGTTAGGCCAAAAGAGCCTAATATGGTTGCAAGTACTCAGACATTACCACCTTTCGTCCGCGTCTTTGAAGTATAACTCCTTCAGTAAGAGCTTGCTGGTAGCGATTGGTATACCTAGACCCTTTCAAGACAGTGAAAGTGGCGCCGAAGTGCCCCCTCTACCAAGTTTGTCTGCCCTCTCGTTTCCCTGTATGTTACAGTTTTCAGGTACCCATACAAGTTGAATTGCAACCTGCTCAGCCAACTCCATTAGATATCTGCGGCAATTTTCCATGGTTCTGGATCTATATGTGACCGTTCGTAGGGCTTTGAGTGCAGCCTGGATGTCTGAGAAGATGTAAACGTCTTTACATTCTCTGCTCCTTGCCTTCAAGGACTCAAGCGCCTCCTTTATCGCCGCTACCTTCACCTGAAAGACACCACATTGATCACCGTCGCTGAATAGACTCCTGCTCCTCCCACCCTAGCATTAAGCTTAGATCCATCGGTGTAGAGTTGGAAAGCATTGTTCGGTACCGGAAGACTCTTGACCCAATAGTCTCTATCTGGAATTGCTATTTCATAATTCCTTTTAAAATGTCCAGCAGTAAACCATAATCTGAGTGGTGGTTTGGAATGGTCCTTCCATTCGGGAAGCTCCCTTAAACGTATTGCCGATTACGCAGCAAAAAGCCTACCATCAGCCGTTAGCATGTTAAAAATGGCATCCAGCGCCTCTGAGGCGGTAGACCGCAGCGCTCCGTTTGCACATTCAATTCTGGAATCATCTTTTGAATTATACTTCATTTTCGAAAACCAATTACTTCTGAATCTTAAAAGTGTTGGGTTCCAAAAGTATATGCGTCCATACTAATGAAATAATTTCGATGTAGAGCTTATTCTGGCCTCCTTTATATAACCAGGAACTCACGTATAATCCGGCACTTAGGCGAGTGAGCTTCAATTAATATTTGCAGTTAAGTTTTGAATTTCTGATCCACTGCTTTTTGCGCTGAAACACTATACAACAGAGCCCTTCATCCTGTTTAAAATAGCGAATAGTATAACAAGAAATAAACTCCCATAATCCACTCTATCATTCGCCAATACGCCAAATACTCTCATCGAAAGTTAACCTATATATTCGCCCAGTGGCGAATTCAGAAATTTCCCATGTATTTTGTTACTATAATTGGTAGAGCGTAATGTCAAAATGATATTTCGCCGTGGTTAAAATCTGAATTCGCTTGCGGCTCGTCCATTCCTATTGGCCATGATGTGAAATCGCTTTGATTTTGACATTACACTCTACCTTTGTAAATAAAAAAAGAAGTTTTTCAATTCGCCGCCGAGCCCACCTGTTAGATATGCCTTGGTCAAAATGAAAATTACTCAGTGCTCTCCCGCCCTCCCTCTCATTCTTCGCTTTAATGGGAAAGCAATAGGAGATATTTGGCCGCGTTGATTTTGATCTGAGCGTAAACTTGGCCAATGCATATAAAATAGAGAGAGCGCTTTTAAATTAAAGCGACTCTTCAACTGTGTTTACGATATTTGTAAACACGTTTACGATATCTATTTCTCTTAACTAAAACGTTTATTTATTAGTTATAAACAAATTAAATAATTTATAGAAAAAATGATATGCCTATGCACTGCTCCTGACTCATACGAACACATCCATATCAATTCTATGTGGATATGAGTATGTAAATGTGCTAAACAGCCTGGCAATTGTTTGTATGGGAAAAATGTTAGCCTATTAATATATAGATTTGCAGTTAAGTTTTGAATTTCTGATCCACTGATTTGTGGGCTGAAGCACTATACTGCTTAAAATAGCGAATATCTATCTATCTATATATATAAGGATGAAAGTTTGTTTGTTTGTTTGTTTGTTCCCTATGGACGCCGAAACTACCGGGCCGACAACATTCAAATTTTCACACAATGATCACCTGGTATTAGATTGAAATTATGACCACATTTAATTCTGGTATCTCAACCGCTTCCCGAGATATAGGCCAAAATATGGACCCAGATTCCTCCGAAATATTTTTGAGCATTATTGGTATCAAATTAAAGGTATCAGTCAGAGCTTCAATAGAGAGTTCATTCCATTCCAATTTTCCAGTCGGTTCATGGAGAACCAAACTTGGACCCGGATGACCCCAAATATTTTTTCGCAATATTGGTATCAAATTAAAGGTGCTAATCAGGGTAGCCATATATATTTTACACTATACGGATACCTCAATCGGTTCTCGGGATTGAGGCCGAAACATGGGCTTAAATAGCCGCCGAAATATTTTTGAGAGAGTTCATTCCATTCCAATTTTCCAGTCGATTATCCAAAATACATTGGTAATCATGATGTACACCGATATGTGGACCGGATGGCCATGGAAGGTTGCTGATAAAGAACGTGAGACAGGGAGAGAGAGGGAGAGAGTAGTATAAGAGGAGGAAGAGATAGAGGGAACGGGAAATGCTGAGTGGTAGGGAGACCGATAGGGAAGGGAGTGGCATAGTGTGATTTGTCGCAGCGAAGTGGGACGGGTATTTGCTAGTTTAGTATAAAAGCAGAAACAAACTCCCATAAGCCACTCTATCATTCGCCAATACGCCAAATACTCTCATCGAAAGTTAACCGATTTCCATACTTACATACATATTTAGATTTATATATACACATCTAACTAAACTTGCCTTACAAACATTAAAATCAGCGATAAATTTATAACAATGCCTTAACAAATACAATAGCAATAAATAGCACACACTGAACACAAAATGTTGTTTATCAGTAATAATATGTATGTACGTAAGTATTCGTCGCGCGCTGTCAAGCATTTGCCAGCATGCCGGCATACTCATACTCCGGCTGTCGGTCGTGCGCTGTATCCGCTACAGCACATGCCAAATCAAATGCACAAGCACACAAATATACACACAGCCATACACAAAAACAACAATGAAACATAAAATATGCCAACATTCACCTAGAATATTGCCAATGACACCAATGATGAATTTGTGCTCAATTCGCTCGTCTTCTACTTCTTTGCACTTGCTGCTGTTCTGTTCTCACCATCGCAATGGTGAAATATGCACAGACAGCTGGTGTTCACCTTTCCGCTATGACATAACTTCCGTTTTGTAGAAGTTTCCTGACTTGGCAGTCGTCAACTGACACAGACGTTAGATGCCTGAAGCAAGCGGCATTTGAAGAAAGTTGTAGGGTGTTAAGGAGCGTAGAAAGCGGAATGAGTGTGAGAAAGAGGCGTTGAAATGGCCTCGTGCTGAGGTGGGCTGAGGCTGAGGCTGAGGCTGACACAAGTGCTCAAATATGTATTGTTATGTAAGCGTTGGCAAATTATACATATACGTATATATATACAACTTTACACACATTTAAGTCTATTATAAATATTGTATAATGTAGGATTTCATATAATCACGTACTTATGTATATACATAGATATACTTGTATAATGCGAAGGATACAAGGATATGTGCAGCGAGCATCGTGTTGATTGTAGATTTCATTGAATTTTGCTAGATCAAAAAGTAGGAAAAAGAGAAAAAAAGGAAATATTTGACTCTAATTGAACTTATCACATTGACAGCATCGGCTGTTAGATAACTTAAGTGATTATATGTGAACAATGAAAAGGAAACATCTATGTAGACACTGTACATATGTATGTATATACCAGTGGCGGACGCTTCATACGAGCCAAAAAGCTGGGCTAGCCTAAATATTTTCGTTCATTTTATTTTAATTTTTTTTTATATGTTTACTACTTAAGTTAGCCCACCAACAATATTTACGTGTATTTTGTTTTTACAACCAATCACAGCACAAACCGGGTTAGTGAACATGCTCTAACACACATGGGCTTTTTTGAGGCATTCAAAACGGTATTACATAGCTTGTGTTCTTGCTTTCTCTAAGGAGAATTCAATTGCTTATTTTCAAAGTTAAATTCAAAAAAAGTAGCAAACGATTTTTATTTCTCACATCAAATTTGCATGGGAATGAGAAACTGGACTTAGCATTCGTAATTTGATATTCAACAGTGCTGTTCACAGCGATTGTTCATTTTGAGTTATATGAAATCAGCGCAATATCAAAATCAGGCAAAAGTTCTTTTAAAAAGCGACGAAAATCAAAATCAAATAAAATCAAACATTTCACGACGGAACAGCAATCAGACTAACTATTAGATAACAGCAGAGAAAACAAGTAAGATCGCTGCTGTCTTCGGACGTACCGAAGACTTCATACCTTTCATGAATGGGGAAATGTAAAGTTATATAGTCTGATATTGTTTAATTTATACTTTCAATTCTGTGGATTATTTATGCAAAGATTCCTTAGAAAAAGAAGTGTCATGATTTAAATGGAGAATTTATACCCAAAAATGTCCATATCTGAAAAATCGGTTGTATGCCAGCTATATGTTATAGTGGTCCGATTCGGCCGATTCCGACAAATGATCAGCTTCTCCTAAAAATATACTCACATTCCGAATTTCATGCAGATATCTCAAAAACTGAGGGACTAGTTTGCGATCAAACAGACAGACAGACAGACAGACGGACATGGCTTAATCGACTCAGCGCATGATCCTGATCATATTGGTATATATTTTGGTAGGTCTGCAATGCCTCCTTCTGGTACTTTCACCATTCGTGTTTCGGTACAAAGTTATAATACCATTTCATTCCCATGAAAGGTATAAAAATTACATATATGGCTAATGGTAATGCTTCATACATAGGCTTGCCAAGCCATTTCATGTTAGAGCCGCCACTGGTATATACGTGCGTATATAACGTATTGGCAGTGAGAGAATTATTGGCCGGGATAAGTAGAAGCAAGCAAACAGTCAAGTAGGAGTTAAAAATAGGTTGAGATTCAGAGAGAAGCTAACCTAGAGACTCAACTTGACAGTTAAGCAGCGCCCAAATCAATAGGTTTGGGTTTAATCTCAGCGAGAGGCCCACTAGATCGTACAGCAACCGCACGTAAGAGTTATTTTGACGCCCTTTTTAGAAAGTCAGGAAAAAATAGTATTTTTTAAGGTCGCTAGAGGGTTAAAATGTTCTAAAAAATTATTCGCCATAAAATTTCAGTAAGAGTATCCTCAGAAAAAATTTTTGTAAAATTACCACAGGAAGCAAAGTACTGGGTCGTAGTGACCACAATGGCGCATATAGGGTTAATACGATTAGACATTCGAAACCTTCCTCGTAGACCAAAGACATGGTGCATTAAACTTAGAGATCGGAACATCATATGGTGTGTATACGGGTGCTTTTTTTGGTCCATACTTACAAGGCGAGATGGCATAAGGCGCACATATTATCAATAATGATTTTAAGAGAGAGAGGGAGAGAGAATAACTTAAGTTGAGGGGGAGGTCACCGGGTTTTGTCAGGTTGTAATCGTAAAAAGAATCGTCAAAGCGATTCTGAATCTCTCTAAGACCAAACAAATTTTTAAATCAAATGCTTATTGGGTTGCTTTCAATCATTATATTCTTAAATTTTTAATATCAAATTGAATACGATAAGTATTATCGACAACATTCAGACTTATTCCTGCTACATACATGCATACATATGCATGTACACACACTCATTTTTAAATGCAATGCCACATTCAATCACATATTCAATAACCTGCTTTGGTGGCAACGTACATTCTGCAAAGGACTATTAGATAAGTATGAAAGCAGCAGAAGCATCACTTTTGTAACATTCAAAGCGTGCAGCTCATGAGTGATTATTTTTTAAATTTATATTTTCTACTTTTCTCTCCCTCTCTCTGCACTTTTATTTGATGCCTGTTTCCAAGTATTCAATACGGGATTATATTTTCTAATTCAAGTTGTGTATCTAACCTACAATTGAGAAGGTGAGTATACGAATTGGCAAGCAGCAGCACGTGAATTTAATACCGTGCAAATTTTTTAAACTCATTAAAACATACTGCACTAAAGTTTAAACTGAAATTAGCATGATTTAGATGTTATAACAAAATCTCTTTAAAATTGAATAAAGTTTTAATACTTAATAACTTTGCTATAGCTTTTATACGATTTTTTTGTGTGCAATCATAATTTTTGTGGTCATGGCCGAAAATAAAAATATTAAATTTAGGCCTTCAAATTCAATTATGCTATCAATGTCAATGTTGATTGTCACAATCGCTTCTGCTCAATATAAAAACCAATTTATGCACAAATAAGCGTGTTATTAAGTTATTTAAATATAATGTGTATGTGTGTGTTACACTAGGGATTAAATTTATAAATATGGACTTTACGAAAAATTTGCATTTGTTTTTTTTTTTTTTTTAGTTTTGTGTGCTACGTGATTTCAGCTTAAATTTAGCTAATGAAGCTTTAATGCTATCATTTTATGGGATTTATTAGAATTTTGTATTTATTTTTTGTAGCAAGTTAGCGTTGGTATATTGAGAATCATTTGAAGTTGATTGTTTTGTTGGATCCGCTCAGGCCCGACGAGAGGGGGGGGGGGGGGGGGGGGCTGAGGGGGTCAATTGCCCCGGGCCCGGGCTTTAGAGGGCCCGGGAATCTCAAAATGATATCCAAGTTTTTGCTACAGAAAATAAACAAACAACACCTTTAATCACCTTTCGTAGATAGCAATCATTTTAAATTTCAACAAATTTTATAAATCTCTTAACGTGTCTGCATCCCACTTAAGGAATTGTTGGTTTTTGGCGTCGACTTTGCAGCATAAATTTGAATTCGTTTTCTGTTGAAACAGAAAAATTCGGTATGATGCAAATTCTTTTACAGCGATATGGGTATTTCCTGGGCGTTTCGGACGGTATGTTCGCACGATTTTTTGAACTTTTAAGGCAGAAATATCGCGAAATATTGTATCGTTTTATGATAAAAGGAAAGATTTAGGTCACAGCTAATGACTAAAATATGTTACCGACAGAAATTTAGTTTAATGCCTCTGTGTAAGCCACTTAAACTGCGTTCCGGACGCTACAAAAACACGTCCATATTATAAAAGTAGCTAAAACAGAGGCATTAAACTAAATTTCTGTCGCTAACATACTTTAATCATTATCCGTGGCGTAAATCTTTCCCTTTATCATAAAACTATACAATATTTCGCGATATTTCCGCCTCAAAAGTTCAAAAAATCGTGCGAACATACCGTCCGAAACGCCCAGGAAATGCTCATATACATATGTACGTGTATGTATGTATGTATGTAAACAGCGATACGCCGAAAACAAACAAAGCTTGCGAAGCTAAAATTTGCTTTGGTGCTTCGTACAGTTGAATTCGATTGCTGTTTCAGTAAAGCGTTCAGCAGAATCAGTCTTTTGATATACTAAATTATTACCAACAAATATTTGTATTCCAATTTAAAGAAATTTATTTCATACAAATAAAGCAATATGTATTTAAACAGAATTCATTCAGACCTATGGTCCCTTGGACAATATTACTCAGTATGACCCATGGATTCGGAAACTGGATGTGCCTTTTGACAATACATTTAACCCACCCTAATATGTATATTTCTATGTAAACATATTTACTTGATCTGTATTAATGTATAGATAAATTAAAGTTCGTAACTATATATTCATTGAATTTTGATTTTGAGAATTTGTTCATTTAGTATAGGGGCCCGTAGTTATTTTGACCCCGGGCCCGGATTTTCTCTCGGCGGCCCTGGATCCGCTTGTTATATACTTATATGTATGTGTGAATATGTGTTATAATGTAAAATAAATAGATATGACATGGCGCGGAATGATAATATCTTTTGGCTGACGAAAGGTAAAAGTTACATGCCCCTCTCATGATTTGCGTTATACATCACCATTTTCTATGGTATATACCGCCAGTTTTCGAAGGTAAATATTTGCCCACAAGGTCCTTTTGGCGTATTTAGCACTGATTGCTAATCAAAAATTAGTTTACGGGATAGCTTTGTCTTCATCGCGCAATCGGCGAGCTAATATTTTCCGTTCAAGGTGCATTTGATTGCCTTTTTGCACTATTTTTATAACAATTTGAAGATTAGAAGCGAGGTTCGGAAGAGCATAATCCTGAACCTAACTTTTCAGAAGACTCTGATTTTGAAGATTAGAAATAGTTCCACAAATAAAATATGAATATGAATTGAATATGTTTGTTTTACTTACTTTAGAAATTTATTTTCAAAGAATTATTTTGATTTTTGTTGGGCCAGAAACACGAATGTGCCCCATATATTTTTGGAAATTTATTCTCAAGGAATTTTTTAAATTTTTTGTTGGGCCAGAAACACGAATGTGCCCCATATATTTTTTGATATTTATTTTCAAGGAATTTTTTACATTTTTGTTGGACCAGAAACACGAATGTGCCACATTTGTATTTCTGGCTCAACTTTTTATACTTGATCTACACATTCGTGTTACTGGCATTGGAAATTTTGGTGGCTTCCAGTGCACAAAGGTACTGGGGGCTTTACTAAAATGTAGAGCATGCACAGATTGATCAGGAAAACCGCTTAACTCAAAATTGGAAAAATTGCACATTCGTGGTTCTGGCAGGGGGCCGACGATATGATTTAATATCTAGGGCAGGATATGGCTTGATATGAAGAACATGTGATGTGATATGACATGGTATAACTTGATATGATATGTTGTTATAAGAAATAAAGTAGAGCTCTAGATACCCGGGTATCGAACAATTCGAAATGATCGTTTTTGTTTTAAGCCCGTTTATTGTTCAAGTGCGCGTACAAACATTCGAGCATTTGAGCTTACAAACAAAAAAAATGTGTATCGAAAAAACAAAAATAAAAACAACTACATATGAAGAAGAAAAAAAAAAAAATAAACAAAAGAAAAAAACAAACTTCAAAATGCCCGAATTGTTCAAATGCCCGTACAAACATACGGCCCGTATGATACGGGTAATAAACAAACAAACGACTGTGCGAGCATTTGAACAACATTTGTTCGGGCTACTCGAAAATGCTCCAAAAAAATCTGGAGCTCTAAAATAAAGTGATATGAATTGATGAAATATCATATTATGTGATATTATATGAGGTCATATGTAATTTTTTGACGAAATTACATGACTTCATATGACATGATGTCGTGCGATGTGATGTTATGTGATGCATAGTATGATGTGATATGACATGATGGGATATAATATGATGTGATATGACAATATGTATGTGGTATGACACGATATGATGTGATATGATATGATGCGATATGACAAGATGTGACATACTTAGTATGATGTGGTATGACACGATGTGATATGATATGATGCGATATGACAAGATGTGACATACTTAGTATGATGTGGTATGACACGATGTGATATGATATGATGTGATATAATATGATGTGTTATGACACTATGTAACATGATATCTATGATGTGATATGATATTGGGTGAAGTGATATCATGTGATATATGAGTAGATTTGATGCTATGTGATGTAATACCCATATGATTTCACATGATATGATGTGATATGATAATTTTATGTGGTGTGCTATAATATGTTAAGATTTTATAAAGTTCTGTGATATGATATTAAATGCTTGATATGTAATTGACTTAATGATATATCAAAATGTCATATGATATGTTATAAAATGGCATGTTATGGTATATAAATCATGATGTGATCTTTTATTAGTATTTTAGTATCACCATGTACCGTGTTTTCTTTAAAATTCCATTTAAGCCTTAAAATAAACAAAAATAAACTGAAAAAAAAAATTATATTACTTTGACATTCCGAATGATAAATGATTCAGCAAGGTTTATAAACCAAGAAGAGTGCCTACATTGATGGATCATTAAAATTTCAACAGAGTAATTGCGCTAATGTTTTTTGTAAAGCAAAAGGAAAAATTATAACAAAAAAAAATAAAAAAAAAAACAAAAACAATAAAGACAACAAAGACAACCAGACAAAAAACAAAAACCAGCAACACACAAATGCTACAGAAAAACTAGTAAAGCTTTTCAGAGCACTGATAGGCAATAAATCTGTTTTATAACAAGCGCGATAGCAGCACAGCAAAAAAAATTAGGAGGCAAAAAAAGTAGGTAAAAATATCACAAACAATGTTAGTAAAGCGCTTTAAAAAGTAAAAAAATTGGCTCAGCAAAGAAAAATGAGGGGAAAAGTTGGTTGTCATTGAAAATTAAAAAAAACAAGTAAGGAAGCCTAAGTTCGAGTGGAATCGAACATTAGATACTCAGCTGTATGCTTTCATTGTTTGTTTGCGTTTGATGGAAACACGGATTATTTTATATAAAGCGAGTGCCGCATAAAGTGGGCGTAGCCACGCCCATTTTCAACATTTTTATCAGTCATCCAACTAAGCATATGAATATTATTATTTGTGCAAAATTTCATTCCTTTATGACTTCTCCTTACAGAGATGTCCGTTACAAATTCCCAAAGGGTGTTCCAGAAATATTTTTGTTAAAAAGTAGGCGTGGTGATAAACCGATTTCAATAAATTTTTGCGTGTCTATTAACACAAGTTATAAAAGTGTATAAACCAAGTTTCATTATAATATCTCAATTATTTGTAGAGTTATGATTTTAGAAATCTCGTATATTCCTTTGTCTAAAAGAGGCGGTGCCACGCCCATCTTCCAAAATTTTTGTGTTTTTTGTTTTATGTCCATAGTTGGACTCGTGCGACAAAATTTCAATGATAGATCTTTATATTTGTCAGAGATATCGCTTAAAATGTTTTTATTAGGTCACTTTATAATATACATATATAAAAGTGGGCGTGGCCGTCAACCGATTTCAACAATTTTTCGTCCAAACGTTTGCCTAGGTAAGTAAATCACGCATACCAAATTTTATCGATATATCTTCAATGGTTTCTGATTTATGACATATAAAACTTTCAAGGTTTGACCCTTAATAAGTGGGCGTGGCACCGCCCATTTTCCAAAATTTCATCAAATTTCTTCCTAGGGGCCTAAGCTCAACACGTGGGTAAAATTTCATCGCTCCAGCTATATTAGTAACTGAGATACCAAATTTCCGATTTTTTCTATATAGGAAAAGTGGGCGTGGTCATGGTCCGATTTCGCCCATTTTCAATACCAACCGAGCCAGTCTCGATACCAACTTGCATTTCAAATTTCATCAAAATATCTCAATTTTTGCGCGAGTTAGAGTGTTTACAGACGGACGGACGGACAGACGGACGGACGGACATGGCTCAATCGATTTCTCTTTTCACCCTGATCATTTTGATATATATAAGTCTATATCTATCTCGATTATTTCATTCTGTTACAATCCTTCGTTATGTGATTAAAACTATAATACTCTGTGCACTAGTACAGCTGAGTATAAAAAACCGAATGAAATAAGTTATAAAGTAAAGCAGACATTATTATCTACGTGACAAATATTCGACATGAAATAGCGAATAAATAAATAGGGGAAAAAATGCAAGGAAGTTGAGCGGAAAAATAGATGTCAAGCAATGTAAAATGATACTTTAATGATAGTACAAGTGTGGGTGAGAATAGGTAGTTGAGTGCTGAGTAGAGTGGTGAATAGAAATGTTATGTGGTAATGATAGAAAAAAACTTAAAGCGTGAATAACGAGTATTCATGAATATTGATGTGTAAACAGTTTCGAAATCGGATATTTATTCCCTTTTCCTTATTCCTTTTTTCCGGGTTTTCTATGGATTAAAATGCGACTATAGTTTTTGTAATTTTTGTTGTCATTGTCATTACCAAGTCATTATTCACAACGTTGGTAAGGCCTATTCTGGAATACGCTTCTATAGTTTGGAATCCTCATTATCAAGTGCATTCTGATAGGATAGAATCTGTTCAAAAGCAGTTTTTGGTTTTTGCTCTGAGAAACTTCAACTGGGACTCTCATTATAATCTTCCCTCTTATTCCTGTCGTTTAAAACTTATAAACCTTCCAACGCTATCTAGTCGTAGGGAAATGTTGGGTGTAGTATTTATGTCTAAACTACTTAGAGGACTCATATTCAGCCCGTTTCTTCTATCCGAAATAAAAATTAACGTTCCCTCTCGTATATCAAGACATTATACATCTCTCTTATTGAAACAGTGTAAAACAAATGTTGAGTTGTATGATCCTTTACGATCCTTACTTATGTCTCAATTACAACTCTCACTACAGCCTATTTGATTCTTCCGATTCCCTTTGCCAAATTCGAAATAATATTTTATCTTCACTTAACATGTAATTGATTACTAGAATACTGTTGCACTTCTTTACTTTTCTTACTACTTTCTTTTCTTTTTTTATTCAGCTGGTGATATACATATTTCTGTAGCTGAGCAGTTTTAGAACTCGACGCTTAATAAACTCCTGCCTTTCAACACGACTCGGCAAAAAAAAAAAAATTATCCGTACGTTATACGGATGCGCCTCTCGTGCGGTAGGGCGGGATTGGAGGGCGTGGGTTATTATTATTATTATTGTAACTGCTACTATTTTGTTTGTTTTGGTTTTTGGTTTTTAAATTTTGATTTTTTATTTTCTTTTGTTTTGTATTACTCAGAAACATGCAAGATCATCAGAGTCCACGTTTGACCCATATCTGGAGACCCGGCCTAGGAATCATAAAGAGTAGAGCTCCGTATAGAAGTCCTGCTCAACACTTTTCATTTGATACCAATATTGCTCAGAAACATTCCGGGGTAATCCGGGGTCATATTTTGACCCATATTTGGGGACCCGACCTAGGACTCATAAAATGAATAGAGCTCTATGTGAAAACCCTGCTCAACACCTTTTATTTGATACCAATATTGCTCAGAAACATTCAAGGATCATCCGGTCCTCATTCTGGCCCATATCTCGGGACCCGACCTAGACATCATATAGAATAGACATCCATGTAGTATCCCTGCTCAACACCTTTCATTTGATACCAATATTGCTCAGAAACATTCAAGGATCATCCAGGTCCTCGTATTTCCCCATATCTCGGGACCCGACATAGGAATCATAAAGAGTAGAGCTCCGTATAGAATCCCTGCTCAGAAACTTTCATTTCATACCAATTTTGCTCAGAAACATTCAAGGATCATCCGGGTCCTCGTTTTGACCCATATCTGGAGACCCGGCCTAGGGGTCACAATTAAAAGAGCTTCATATCGAAGTCCTGCTTAAAACCTTTCATCTGATACCAATATTGTTCAGAGACATTCAACGATCATCCGGGTCATCGTTTTGGCCCATATCTCGGAACCCGAACTAGGAATCATAAAAAGTAGATCTCCCTGTAGAATCCCTGCTCAGAACCTTTCATTTCATACCAATTTTGCTCAGAAACATTTAAGGGTCATCCGGGTCCTCGTTTTGACCCATATCTGGAGAACCGGCCTAGGAGTCACAATGAAAAGAGCTTCATATCGAAGTCCTGCTCAAAACCTTTCATTTGATACCAATATTGCTCAGATGCATATCCATACATGTTCAAACAGGTTGGCCCTTTTTATTTTGCCTATTTGTCGCATTGTTGCAGAAAACAACAACAACAACAACTTCGCTTCGTTGCTGTTGTTGCTGATATTTGCATTTGCACGACTATGCATGCAAGCATTTGTAAGTACATGCCTAGCTACCTACCTACCACTGACAATGCCAAGGTCATTTACGTTTTACGCATTTACAAGTTCACTCGTTTACGCATTAACATGTTTACTCGTTTACGCATTTACATGTTTACGCGTAAACTTTACCTGTTTTTCGAAATTACTCGTAGCTACAGCAAAGATGTTTACACATCAAAAAACCAGAGTTTCTGCCTACTCTGCGCGCTTTCTAAGCCTAACGTATCTGACCTGTTATTTAATAGACCCATCATCAGCGATAGTTCGCAGCTACTGAGTAAGAGCAATCTCGTTGACGATTTGTTTGCCGTCCTGGCCAGATTAGTTTTGCGTGATTAGCTATATCACTTGTCATTTCCTTGTTTGAGTGAGAATTCCCATAGTACGAGCTTCTTGGTAGCGAACATCATGCCTAGTGAAAAAAGTGAAGGGCAAAAAAGCATTCCAGACAAACAAAAGTACGCTATGCTAACAAAAAGCAAACAAATATTTTCTGATTCTTTTCAATATCAGATGAAAACTTATGTATAACCATCTGCCTACATGGTATGCACACAAATATGTTTGTATAATAAATATTGTAAAATCATGTTATCGCAAAATGCAAACAGATTGGCAGCTCACCACATTTTTTTTACTTTGAAATATGTAATTGGCTTTAAAAATATCTGCTTTCAAAAGTAAAACTTAAAAATATGCAAGTCATGAATTGAATTAAATGTTAAGCTTTGTAAGCGATAATATGACTAATTGAAACTTAAATCAAAAAAAGTATGGAAAAAATGTACGTACAAACAAATACCGAATAACTGTGAAGATATGAAAAAAATATTAAAGTATGGCAAAAACAGAAATATGCTAACTATACAAATGCAGTCTGATGATGTAAATTGTTTTTATAATTACAATTAAGCTGGTATTTATGTTGAAATACAAAGATCTTTCTGCTTTATGCCAGCAAACATTCTCGGAGTCGTCTTAATTTTGGATTCCGACATGATTCCGAAATATGAGCTTATGAAATTTTTTTTATTTATTTTTTTTATAAGTTTGTTATTTTTTGGTTTTTTTATTTTATTTTTTTTTTGTTTTTTTTTTTTTTAATGATAATTGTAATTTATAGATGCTGTTTCGAAAAAAGAAAAGTATAAAAGTATCAAGTATATTCAATATAATGTTTTGTCCCACTATATGATGGCGTCGAATTCAATTTCAGGTTGAATTCAGGTTCAAATCCGGAGGATAATACAAAATAGACAACACTATAAAGCAAACAGTGAAGTGAAGAAGGTTCCACAATGAGAGAGGAATAGAACAAGCAGTGGTGAATAGAGATAGAATGAAGAGAATTGGGTCAGGGGGAGGAAAATGCAAAAAAAAAAAATATATTTTTTGGTTTTACTTACTTGCTTGCTTAATTGGCACGTAACCGTCTAGACTATTTTGGCCGAGTCCAACATAGTACGCCAGCTATTTCTGTTTCGTGCAGCGTGGCGACATTTGGGAATACCTAGGGAGTCAGCATCACTGTCCACCTTATCTTCCTAACGCAGTGGAGGTCTCCCCTTTCTTTTGCGTTCAGCGGGTTTCGACAAAAATACTTTCTAGACCGGAACACCTTAATCCATTCTCACGATATGACCTGCCCAGCGTAGCCGCTGGATCTTTATTCGCTGAACAATGTCAATGTCTGCGTACAGCTCGTACAGCTCATTGTTAAATCTCCGTCGATACTCGCTCTCGCCAACGCGCAAAGGTCCATAAATCCTCCGAAGAGCTTTCCTCTCGAATACTCCAAGCGCCATCTCATCTGCTTTTGATATAGTCCAGGCTTCTGCGCCGTACATGAGGACTGGAACGATGAGCGTCCTGTAGAGTGTGATTTTGGTTCGTAGAGTGGGGACTTTACTTTTCAATTGCCTACTTAGTTTAAAGTAGAATTTATTGGCAAGAGGGATTTTTTGTTTTTACTAGTCAGAAAAGAAGGAAAAAAGCCATAAATATGAATCCAATAGGAACTCTTTATGACTCTGATTCGGAATTATATGGTGTATGAAATTAGGCTTATATCATGTGAACATCTTAAGAACAGAAGTACATACATTTCGGACTCTAAAATGAGCTCATAATGAGTGTGATTGCTCCGATTTAGTATTCCTTGCTGACTCTTTTATGACACCAAATATGTATTTGCTGGGATTATATAAGTTTTTTAAATATGTATACACAATCCAATCGAAATGGAAGAATAAAGTACAAATAATGAGAATGGAGAATGAAGCTTACGAAGTGTTGAATCGTGTAATAACTTCTATTGTAGTGATTAGTGTTGTAAGTACCTACTAGGTAGGTGAAAATGGTGTTTTATAGGCAGTGTGCATAAAAGAGACAAGATATATACATATAAGCGTGGTAAAAGTTTGATTGATTACCTACATGTAATATGATTGAAGTGATATTATTTGATATTGCATGATACATGCGACGCCTTATCATATGAAATAATATGATGATATACTTACGCCCACAGTAGATATTAAATATTACTTATTTTTGAGTCGTAATAGAAAGAAAATTAGTGCTACAACTTCAGTATAGAAAAGTGTATTAATAATAATAATATAATATAATACAATGGCGCTATTATAACTCTGACGAGTTTTATGGCCGAGCTTCTCTCCCAATTCTAGGTGTGCTTTTTTTTTGTTTTTCCTACTAATTGGGTGGACCTACAGTTTTATGCCGGCTCCGAACGGCGAATGCATTTTTTGTGAGAAGCTTTTTCATGGCAGAAATACTCTCGGAGGGTATGCCGCCCACTGCCGAGAGGTGACCGCTGCTCTTAAAAAACCCAATAATTGGATTTTTACTAATTAGAAAAATTTGTTTGGCTCGGACCGAGGTTTGAACCCGAGACCTCTGGCATAGCAGGCGAGCACTCTACCCACTGCACCACAGCGGCGCACTTTTTGCTAAAAGTGTATTGCAAAATAAAAAATACAACAACAACAACAACCACTTATTACTTGCATTCATTAAGATTAGTGGCGCTTGCCGTCAATTATGCTTAATAAGAAAACTGTTTACCTTCTACGAAAAGCTGTCACATGTAAATGCCATGAAAGAAGATTTATTTGATACACACACTTTTTTACACATTAGCACCAACATTCATTCTCCCTTGTATAGGTATACATATATATATATATATCGTATACTTTAATCAACCATTCTATATGCAGCTGCTTAATTGGCACATCCTTTTCGACTTTTCTGCCACAACCTACGCCATTACTTCTAATTAGAAAATCATTAGCTTTTGCACTCTGTTGGAGCGTAATCAATGAGATAAACAAATACACAGGTGGCCAATTATTTTAAAAGGAAGGAGACTTGTGTTTGTACATACGCATACATATAACAGCTTTTCTAAATGAAACAAGTAAGGAAGCCTAAGTTCGAGTGCAATCGAACATTAGATACTCAGCTGTATGCTTTCATTGTTTGTTTGCGTTTGTTCGATATAGGGTGTATTTTATATGAAACGAGTGCTGCATAAACAGGGCGCAGCCACGCCCATTTTCAAAATTTATATCAATCATCCAAATAAGCATACAAATATTATTGTTAGTGCAAAATTTCATCCCTCTATGACTTTTAGTTACAAAGACTTCACGTTACAAATTCCAAAAGGGTGTTCCAGAAATATCTTTGTTAAAAAGTAGGCGTGGTCATAAACCGATTTCAATACATTTTTGCGTGTCTATTAACACATGTTATAAAAGTGTATAAACCAAGTTTCGTCATAATATCTCAATTATTTGTCGAGTTAAAGGCTAAGAAATCTCATATATCCCTTTGTCTAAAAAGAGGCGGTGCCACGCCCATTTTCCAAACTTTTTTATTTTTTGTTTCCGGTCTATTGTAAAACTCATGTCACAAAATTTCAATGAATTATCTTTATATTTCACATAGATATCGCTTAAAATGGTTTTATTAGGTCACTTTATAATACACATATATAAAAGTGGGCGCGGTCGTCAACCGATTTTGGTAATTTTTCGTCCACACATTTGGCTAAGTAAATATATCACGCGTACCAGATTTCATCGATATATCTTTAACGGTTTCTGTGTTATGGCTTATTAAACTTTCAATATTCGCTCCTTAATAAGTGGGCGTGGCACCGCCCATTTTCCAAAATTTTTGTAGTTTTTGTTTTATGTCCATAGTTGGACTCCTGCCACAAAATCTCAGTGATTGATCTTTATATTTGACAGAGATATCGCTTAAAATGTTTTTATTAGGCCCCCTTATATTTCCTATATATAAAAGTGGGCGTGGCCGTCAACCGATTTTGATAATTTTTCGCCAAAACATTTGACTAAGTAATTATATTACGCGTACCGAATTTCATCGATATATCTTCAACGGTTTCTGAGTTATGACTCATAAAACTTTCAATGTCTGCCCCTTAATAAGTGGGCGTGGCACCGCCCATATTCCAAAATTTTTGTGTTTTTTGTTTTATGTCCATAGTTGGACTCATGCGACAAAATTTCAATGATAGATCTTTATATTTGACAGAGATATCGCTTAAAATGGTTTTATTAGGTCACTTTATAATACACATATATAAAAGTGGGCGTGGCCGTAAACCGATTTTGATAATTTTTCGTCAAAACATTTGTCTATGTAAGCAAATTACGCGTACCAAATTTCATCGATATATCTTCAACGGTTTCTGAGTTATGACATATAAAACTTTCAATGTTTGACCCTTAATAAGTGGGCGTGGCACCGCCCATTTTCCAAAACTTCATCAAATTTCTTCATAAGGGCCCGAGCTCAATACGTGGGTAAAATTTTAAAACTCTAGCTATATTAGTGGCTGAGATACCAAATTTCCGATTTTTTCTATATAGGAAAAGTGGGCGTGGTCATGGTCCGATTTCGCCCATTTTCAATACCAACCGTCCCAGTCTCGATACCAACTTGCGTTCCAAATTTCATCAAAATATCTCAATTTTTGCGCGAGTTAGAGTGTTTACAGACGGACGGACGGACGGACGGACGGACAGACGGACGGACGGACGGACGGACGGACGGACGGACGGACGGACGGACATGGCTCAATCGATTTCTCTTTTCACCCTGATCATTTTGATATATATAAGTCTATATCTATCTCGATTATTTCATTCTGTTACAATCCACCGTTATGTGATTAAAACTATAATACTCTGTGTACTAGTACAGCTGAGTATAAAAAGAACCATTGAAAATAGGATAAACTTGGTATAACCATTTCTAAGTTTAAAACTGAAATGGCTGCAGGATCACCATATCAAGCCTATGAAGTTTAATTCCTTCATTTGGTTCGTGGTGTAAAATTTATGCAAGATAAGTTCAAGCATATCAAGAAAGTTTGTAAGGATATTGTTCAGATGCTGCTACAAAATTGAATAAAGTACATATCGACGCTTCCAAACAATAATGTACTAAGTCGACTTAGTATATTTTCGCGCTTTTGGCGTTGTCAAGTATTACGTGTCTTAATTTAGATGCTTTCTAATTTTGGTATCAATTGGACAATCCAATCACAAGTTATAAGCAAAAGTGTACATATAATACAACTCGAGATTTTTACAGAATAAAAACTTTGAGAGCTTGCCATGAAAAACCACGTGGCAATTTTTTTCTTACGGTTTTATATAAAGCGTACTCTAAGTTTGATATTTTCGAGTTTTGGTGTTGATCGTTCAATCCAAACAGAAGTTACAAGTGAAAATATACTTAGCATACAACTGAAGTTTCATATCGAGTTTAAACTTTGAAAGCTTCTACTGCAAAACACAGTTTTCATATTTAGTACAGTTTTGTTTGGAAGCGTCGATATATGGTAAAATGTATGTCTATAAAAAAATAAATAAAACGGAGGTTTAATTGGTTATAAATATTTAAAAAATAGTGTCACCTTCATTTTTATTGAAACACGTAATCTCCATTTATCAATACGATAACAATAACTTGGCGAAAAAGGATACAATAAACACATTTACATACATATACAGAGAAACCTCTCCTAACGGACACCTCTCATAGGCGGACACCTCCCTTGAGCGGACATTTTTTCATTCACCAAGGTTTAGGTTCAATTTTTAGAACAAATTGCCCTCTCTTAGGCGGACACTCTCTTGGCCGGACGCGGACAGTTATTTACTATTTAATTGAACTAAAAACTTCTACTAAGCGGACACGAACCTCTCTTCAACGGACACTTTAATTTTTTTTCATAACGAATCACACAAAAACCTCTGTTAGTCGGACACGAACCCCTCTTATGCGGACAAAATATAAGTATGTATAGCAATATAAAAAAAGTTCGCGGAATGTTCGTTATGTAAAAAGTGCTACGATGAAAGGGAAATCACCAACTAAAATAAATGTCCGCATGACTTTATTGGAATAGATATAACTACATCCACAGATTTCCAGTTAGATGATCTAACTGACGAAAACGTCGAAAACAGATAATAGTACCGATACTGAAAGTATTACCGCTGAAAGTAGGTAATGCAATCTCCTCGAATGAAATGGCTTTGACTGCAGTTTCAAATTTGAAAAGATTTTGCACGGAAGACCTTATTGCATTTGAATTGTTGCAGAAATTTGAAAGTCATCTGCAAAACAATTTTATTTTAAATAAGCAAAAAACCCCTCGTCAATCGACAATTTCGCAGTTTTTTAAATAATTTCAAAGATATCCCACCATTTCTACTTGTCAGCAACTTACTAATTGAAATGTAATATGTATGTTAATACTTTATGTATATACATACATACATACATATGTATATGTATTTATGTATTAAGTGAAATTTTGAAGACATAAGAATCCCTGTTTTTTTTAGTGAAATATGAATAAATAAATACTTTAAAATCCAAAAAATTTCTAAAATAGCAACCCACTCCCTTAAGCGGACACCTCTCTTGGGCGGACAAAATTAGCCCGACGGTGAGTGTCCGCCCAAGGGAGGTTTCACTGTATATACACTTTAACAGTGGCGTACCTAGCATAAATTGGCTGCGAAAGCCTACATATGTTTGCATGAAGCATAGCCATTAGCCATTTTTTATATTTTTCTGTGCTGTATTAACTGAAAGTCTGCTTGCGGTTCCGTCATTGACTTTGATTAAATTCGCTTTGCTTATTTGGTTTGTTGTTCATATACAAACCGCTTAAACTTAAATGTATTAGTTTTATTAAATTTTTCGGCCTTTAAATAATAATCTAAATGTTGTTACTCGAGCTCTAGGCCACATGCCCAATTTGAGACCAAAATATCGACAAAATAATAAAAAATAGAACTCAACACATATGAGAAACTAGCAAATTTGTTTCATTATACCTACATATGTGCATGTGGCCTAGAACTCGAGTAACAACATTTAGACTAAATGTATTAGAATAAATCGAGAGAATGAAAATTAATAATAATAATTAAGTTTTTTGATAATATGAAGATATGTATATAACTTTTGTTGTTTTAGCTGTACCTACTTTTGGTCAGCGCATAAACAAGCCTGGCACAGTCAAAAGTAATTTCAAGTTCTTCACCATCAGAAGATGAATTATCTACAAAAGCAGAGTAGGAGTTGAACTGACTTGATTGCTGATGTCAAAATTATAGAGAAATCTCTGAACAACCAGCTTTTAAAGAAATTCGTAATATGAAATGAACGAATCTATATAGGCAAGCCGGGCTTTTCGGCTTGTATGCGGCGCACTTTCACGCTTTAAATTTTCAATATAAAAATAACCTGTCATTCACACGCGCTCAATTAAAAGTTTTACTTTTTGTCAACAAAATTACTTGCATATATATAAAACCTCAATTGGGTCAACGCCAATGCCAATCGAAAACAACAACAACTACCTTATAAAAATCATTGGCATAAAACAACTAACAACTATGTATTTACATATTAACCAATACAAATACAACAACAACAACAGCCAGTGCATACTACACTTGATTTCGACTGCAACAACAAAAAAAGGCAATTAAATGGCTTGTGGAATTGCAAAAGCATTATTTTGAGAACAAAAGCTCATGCTCATGCCACACGGCTGGTTGACAATTTCACAAGTGAACAGCGTGTGAAAGCCGAAAAGCAATCAGCAGCCAATAACAACAACAATAACAATAACAAAGAAACAACAACTAAAAGTACAATAATAACAACAACAATAACAACAACAATAACAATAACAAAGAAACAACAACTAAAAGTACATGAATAACAACAACAATAGCAGCAACATAAAGCGACGACAAAAACGTTAAAAGGTCGGATATGCTTTAATGGCATTTCATCATTTATGTTGAGTGGATATACATACATACACATGAAAGAAAAATGCGCGTTGGGACACAAAGGTCAAACGAATATAAATCGAAACGATGCTGGCGAATGGTCGGTAGAGATCAAAAAGTGCTACTTTCATAGGTAAATGTGTGTGACATACATATGTACAAAACTGAAATGAAGCCCGCTTCAAGGATATATCGCATCGGATGTGAATGGTTGACAAAGCGCACTTGAACCAACAACATCGCACTTTATTTGCTATTTACTGTCTGACACAAACAAAAAGTGCCACAAGCACCGCTAAAATTCACAAAAACCACGCAAAACGGAGTACGGGCATACGGGTATTGAGAGTGATCGCATGAGTTGATTGAGATTAAGGCGAGCAATGGCGGTAAGTAAGCTATGCAATTGAGGTAAATGGAAATTTAAATGAATTTGTTTATTTGTCTGCATAAAATGAATTTTGTTCGGTGCAAATTAAGTGCTATTAAAAATGCTCACAAAATGTCCAACAAACAATCATTTGATTTTTATTGCTCAGATAGCAGTTGCTGCGTATATATGCCAAAATCAAAAGTGTACGCCTTATGTAAGGCTTATTATATCGTATAACAATAAAGCTTATAATTTAACACCTGAAAACTCTATGGAAGGTCAATTGTCTACGGAATTCCTTATATTTATTAAGCCTAATTTTGTTAATGTCATCATCTCTCCCCCGACAGAACCGTGATGGGAAAAGAGCGCTCTTTGTGCTACAAGCGCAGGAAGTTTTATACATGCTCACACCGATTGTCACTACTACATACAAATAAAGAGCTTAAAACGAGCGCTTACGATGTTTACGTCGCTTTTTAAAATGATAATTGTAATTCAAAGATGATGTTTCGAAAAGCGGGAACTATAAAATAATGTTGAATGTTTCACTATATGATTGCCTTTTATTGAATTTCAGCTTGAGTTCAGGTTCGAATCCGGATTAGATTACAAATAGACTACATATGTACATACATTGTTATAAATATTGGAATATTTTTTAAACTTTGATTTGGTTTGAAAGGAATTTAAAATTTTTTTTGGGTTAAATTTTGAACTTTCGAAAGTTTAAAAGTTTCTTATTCTCTTTTGGTTTAAAATTCAAACTTACAAAAGTTTAAATATTTCTAAGTATTTTTTGGAATAAATTTCATACTTTTTTGGTTTAAATCTTACAATTTTTCTCATTTAAACTTTTAAGGTTTAAATTTTAAACTTTCATTGGTCGTAAGATTTTATTTCAACGAAAAAATTTTAATTTTTGATTTGAAATTCCAACTTGCTTCTTCCAAAAAAGAACAATATTAAAGGCTCATTAATAGTTATTAGACAATTTGAATGAACGACTGTGTGGCGTTGTTTTAATGGAGAAACAAACAAACACAAAATAATTATGGAAACAGATAAAATGAAGAAGGAAGAAAAGGGGAAAAAGAAGATAGGAAAAAGATACAATATGGAAAAGGATGAAGAGGATGTTGGGGGAGAACAATATGGAAGAAAAGGAGAAAAAGAGGATAGGAGAGAAGATTCAATAGCGAAAATCATTAAGAAGATTTGGGAGCAGAATTTTTTTTTAATTCAAACAAAAACAAGGTTTAAATTTTAAACTTTTGAAAGGCTTAAAATAAATCTTAATTTGGAATAAAATCTAAACCTTAAAATTTAAAAATCGTTTAAACTTTTTAAAGTTTAAATTTTAATAATTTTTCGGTCGTGTCAATATATCGACCAAAAAAGTTTAAAATTTATACCAAAATTTATTTGAGTGTATAAAGCAAACACTGAATTTGAAAAAGGTTACACAATGAGAGAAGAGGAGATTAAGCTGGGGTGAATGGGGTGAGAGGATGAAAAGAACTGGGTCAGGGGAAGGAAAATGCAAACAAAAATAACTGTTTGGTTTTGGTTAGTCATAAAAGAAGGAAAAAGAGGCATAGATATGAGTCAAATAAAAGTCTTTTATGACTCTTATTCAGGCTCATATGAAGTATGAAATTAGGCTCATATTGGAAGATCACCTGAACAACAGAACATTTCTCCAAAAGAGCTCATAACGAGTGTGAAGGCTGCGGTTTAGAATTCCTTTCTGATCATTTTATGACTCCGAATGCTTACCGGGTATAAACATAAGTATGACGTGTTTTGTAAACGAAAATTTTTAGCAACTCTGAATAAATCAATTTTTGCCATGTTTCACCATTTTAATCAAATCAAATATTTGTTATAAGGATAAATTGTGTCTGCTTCAAATTCAATTACATTTTTTTATGCAATATAAACTCATTAGAAAGGAAAGTTTTAATTAATTTTATAATTTTAAAAATTAAGCACAAAATAAAAATTAAAAAAGAAAAAAAAAACGCATACATCTAACTACATACATACATATGTACATATATACACGAATTGGCCAAAATTCGTACAAATTCCATAAATTTTATTTGACTCACTTTTGGGTACTATTGCATGTATATTTGTATTTACATAAATATGTGCCTGTAGTTATTTGCTTTGTTCTTCGAAAAGATAGCCACACTTTTGACATAATATGAAATGCAAATGAAAAAAGTTGGGAAAGTTAGAAATTTTATGAAAAAGTGAGCTCATAATCTATTGGCGCTGATGCGTTGAGGTTGTAATGAAAAAAGTTAAAAAAAAAAAAAAATATGAAAAAAAAAATTGTCTTGCTCGCGAGCGCCAAGTGTTAAATTCACTCAGCATTTGAATGCTGTTATGCCAGTTTTTTAATTTAACAAAATTCAAGCTGCTAAAATTTCTTTACCTTTTGAAATTTATATTCTTTTTTTGAAGAGTGTATCTGATTCCATACACAAAATAATTGCAATTCAAAGTATTCACTTTGTCACACACACACAAGTATTTATCTACTTTTGAAATGATATTCGTGAATAAATAATGCATACACGTTAAGCAATGGTAATAAAAGTATTACAAGGACATTCGAATGAACCTTTCGACCCCCCAATCCGCCCATATTTTACTCACAATTTATTTGTATTCGCATTAGAATTCCTTTTGGTTATATGTATTACTTATAGGTATGTACATATGTTTGTATGTTTGCATATGTTGCCTCTTTGCTTTGTGTTTGGGATAAAAGTAAAAAATTCTTCAGCACAAGACACCATAGTATATAGATACATACATATGTATAAGCAAATGTATATACATTCATGCGAACTATATTCACGTTGAAGCTTTTGCGCATAAAGATGTCAATGCGAATTCCTTTCAACAACAACAAAGAAACAAAAACAAACAATTCTTTTATTTAACTTTATTCACATTTGAGCTAACCCTTTTCTTTCACATTCCCTTTTTTCATTATTCTTCTTTGCCTTCATAGTACATTATGAGTTTTCTGCTTCGCTTTCGGCTTTCATTTCCCTAGCTGTTGCATGTTGCCGCTGCTGATTTCATTCATAAAGCACGACATTTTTTTCGCTCGCACCAAATATGTAACAGTTGAGTAGCGAAGATATGAGAAAGAATGTATAAGGACATGCAAATGTAAGCTCGTGTATATATTTTTTAACGCGCCAAATCACTGTTGAGAATTTGCCGAAAAAAGTTTATAATTAAAACATTTTTTTTTTACTTTCTTTTCACAAAATTTTTTAGTACTCATACTAGCATAGCGCTACTTATAGCAAATCTGGTTAAGTTTAGCGAGCGTAGCCTCTTTTGTTTTTTTCTGTATTTATTTTCGTATTTTCCTTTCCTTCCTTATACCAATCTCATATGAAAATTCCTTTAGTTACACAGTTAAAAAAAAAAAAAATTATTTGCAGCAGAGTTACCACGGTGTCTTGCTTAAAGAGTACGTTAGTGAACAAAGTTATGTTAGTCACCAATCCACTATAAACAATCAAAAATAAACAACCAAATAATTAAATATCAACAATCAATCACCAAAAGATCAATCAGCCAACAATCAAACAGGCGAACAATCAAACATACAACACTTAGCTATCAAAAATCTGTCATCAATCAATCAAAAATGAAGCCATCAAACAATTAATTAACCAACAATCAATCAATCAATAAGCAATCAATAAACAATCGATAAATCAACAATCAACTATCAGCAATCAAAAACTAACAATCAAAAATCAACAATCAAAAATAAAAAAACCAATAAATTAATCAACAATCAATCAACCAATCAGAAATTACAAATAAAACCATCAAAACATCAGTCAACAATCAAACAACTAGCAATAAACAATCAAAAATCTACAGCCAATAAATAAAACAATCAAACAATTAACAATCAAGAAATAACCAATAAATTAGCAATCAAAAATCAATCAATAAAACATATCAAGTCCAAACCACCAAAAAATCACTAATAGTCTAATAGGCAAACGATCATACAACCAACAATAGCTATCAAAAAGCAGCAACCAGTCAATCAACATTCAAACATACAAACAAATAATTAAACAATAATCCATCAATCAATTAACAATCGATCAATCAAAATTAAAAATCAACAATCAATCAATCAAACAACTAAACAATTAATTAATCAGCAATCAATCAATTAAAAACCGATAAATCAAAAATCAACAACTACCAATCAACTATCAGCAATGAACAATCAGCAATCAGCAATCAAACAACCAACGATAAACTATCAAAAATCAGCAGTCAATCAATCGACAATGAAAGAATCACTCAAATAACGATCAAACAATCAATCAAGGGCATTGGTTACAGCAAGATCGATTCTAGATTTATACGAATTCCATCTGCGTCAGCGTGATCTGTGGCAGTTCCCTTACACTTTTTTTTTGTTATGTATGGTGATTAATCTCTTAACTAGGGATAACTGGGCAGTATAGTTCAAAGGTGGATATATTTTTTATCTCTTTTTTTGGACTTGATATTCTAACGCTGGAAGCAACGGAGTAAGTGCAGTTCTGGCAACAGTAAAATCATGTCTATGCCCTGAGGGTGGTTCTGTTTTGGTGATCTTGGGACTAAAATAATTGGATTTTACGAGCTTGAGGCGATCGTATTGACAATGCCCAAAAAACAACCGCCAGCTTAATCGGACGGGAAACTCCTCCAGCAGTGCGTAACTACGATAACAATACATTCGCTTGGCGTAAAATTATAAGAATTTTTGTGGAATGTTTCTGATTTATAAATAAAGAATATTCACTGAAATATTTTAATGCATTTTTTAATCTTTTAAATGTTCAAGAAAAAGCAGATGCATATGTAAATGGCATGCAAAATGTTAAGGGGCTCCACTGAAAATCCCACATACGAATGCCAAGACACACACACACGGAAGAGCGGTGGAGTGCAGAGTGAGTAGAAAAGTGTGAAACTTCAGCGTAAACTGCCAAAGGCGATTTATTACAAAAATAAACACAACCGTGTTCGTTACACAAATGTTGTTTTATATGTACATATGTACATATGTGCGTGTTTACGCCTTCCAATTGGAGGTGCAAAAATGAAAGGTAATGCCAAAATATGTATTTATGTTTCAACACAAATGCACAAAAATGACGATATCTAGCAGAAACACAGTTGAACATAACTATACACACACCTCCATCACGCCTGCTGAGGCTGAACACAAACGGTGGCGCTGGCTGTTTTATTCGAAATGTTGCAGTGCGTGCTAAATGCCCATGGATTAAATTTTTTTGCTTTTGTTATTTTTTCATTTAATCGCTTTTCATTTGGCGAGTTTACGTGCTACAAATTTGTTGTTTATTTCGCTTTTTTTCTTAGATTTTCACAAAAGTACCAATTTTCATGTGTAGATCCAATGCTATTGGGGTATGGTAAAATCGCATGGCTTGCATGCAACGCCAGGTAGCAGATACCAGCAGTTAACAACTACTCAAGAGCTTTACTAAATAATAGTATAGGTGTGGATAATTTTTTTTTCTGAAGTGCAAATGGCTTTATTTTTTATACTTTTTTTTTTAAATGTTAAGTATTTTTCCGCAAATTGTACTACTGGTTGTAGAAAATACAACAGCAACAATCAGTAATACAAAAATCAGAAATCGGAAATCAATGATTAAAAATCAACAGTCAGTAATCAGCTACCAGCAATCAGCAATCATCAATAATTAATCAGTAAGTAATCTTCAGAAGTCTGAAATCAATGATTAAAAGTTAACAATCAATAATAAGCAATCAACAATCAACCATAAGAAATTATCAATCAGTCAGTTATCAACTACCAAGATTCAGCAATCATCAATAATTAATCAGTAAGTAATCTTCAGAAGTCTGAAATCAATGATGAAAAGTCAACAATCAATAATAAGCAATCAACAACCAACCATAAGAAATCATCAATCAACAGTCGGAAATCAGTTATCGACTATCTCGAATCAGCGATTAAAAATCAGTAATAAGCAATCAAAAATTAACTGTAAACAATCAGCAATCAAAAATCAGTTATCAGCTTTCAAGAATCAGTCGTCCATAACAAGTAATCAGTAACCGATATTCAGTAATCAATAACCAAAATTCAGCAATGAGTAATCAACAATCAGAAATTAACAATGACCAATCAGAAATCAGCAAATCATCAATTATAAAAAATTGGCAATCAAGGGTCAGAAATCAATAATACTCTATCAACAATCAGCGATCAACAATACAAAACCATTAATCAGCTATCAACAATCAAACGTCAATAATAAACAATCAAGTACCACTAATCAACAGTCAGCAATCAATAATCCACTATCAAAAATATTTAGTCATAATCTACAATCAAAACTACCAATCAACATTAAATTATCATGAACAATAAACAATCAACGGTCAGAAATCAATAATAAAGTAACAACAATTGGCGATCAACAATAAACAATCAGTAATCAGCAATAAACAATAAACAACCGTCAATCCACAATCAAGGATCAGAAATCAATAATCAGCTATCAACTACCGCTAATTAACAATCAAAAATCTGTGATCAATAATCGAAAACCAGCAATCAACAATATACAATCAGCAATCAACAATCAACTATATACAATCGGTAGTCAACGAACATAATGAAAACAAGTAAAAGCGCGGCTGTCTTCGGCCGTACCGAAAACTTCATACCTTTCATGAGTGGGAAAATGAAAAGTTACCTATGTATGTACATAGCCGGATTAAGTTTAATTTATAATTTTAATTCTGTGCGTTATTTATGGAAAGATTTATTAGAAAAAATGGTGTCTTGGCTATTTAAATGGAGGAGTTATACACCAAAATGTCCATATCTGAACAATCGGTTGTAGGGAGCTATATGTTATAGTGGTCCGATCTTGACAATTTTCGGTAACCCTGTTTGGGCCCATATGGGTACAAATACTTCAAAATTTCACGCCGTTAGCTGTTAAAATGGAGGAGTTATACACCAAAATGTGTATATCTGAACAATCGGTTGTAGGGGAGCTATAGGTTATAGTGGCCCGATCTTAACAATTTTCGGCAATATCGTTTGGGTCCATATGGGTACAAATACTTCAAAATTTCACGCCGTTAGCTGTTAAAATGGAGGAGTTATACACCAAAATGTGTATATCTGAATAATCGGATTTTGTGGAACTATATGTTAAAGTGGTCCGATCTTGACAATTTTCGGTAACCTTGTTTGGGCCAAAATTGGCACGTCTACGTCAGAGTTTCATGTTCTTAGCTGTTTAAATGGGGAAGTTATGCACAAATTACATCCACAAATTTCATGTATATCTGAATAATCGGTTGTTTTCTATATGTTATAGTGGTCCGATTCGGCCGGTTCCAACAAATGATCAGCTGCATATAACAACATACCTGTATTTCGAATTTCATTCAGATATCTCAAAAACTGAGGGACTAGTTTGCGTTCACACAGACGGACGGACGGACAGACGGACATGGCTTAATCGACTCAGCTCGTGATTCTGATCATATCGGTATATATTTTGGTGGGTCCCCCACGCTTCCTTCTGGTACTTTCGACAAAAATTTTTTGGCACTAAGTTATAATACCATTTCATTCTCATGAAAGGTATAAAAAAAACAACAACAAAAAAACAACAAGATGAAAATACCACTCTCTCTTTCGTGAAAAATATTTCAGACTTTATTAAATTACTTCAGTGACCGTCAAAGGCGACTTAAGTATATCATATTCAGAACTCACTGTGGAAAAATACGAAATATATGTATTATGTACAACTGTTTGCTAAAAATGGCATTAGCAAAACAAAAACAACAACAAAAAGGCAAAATTTCCTAATCAAATACACAGAAGGCATATAAATTAGATCTACATCAAGAAGTTGAACGAGTGTGCTAAATGCAAAATTTCAGCTAAATAATGTCGCAAAAGCCACGCGTAATTAGGTTGATATGTTTTATGAGGCCATTGAGGGTGACAAAAATGGAATGGAATGAAATGAAAATTGTAATGAATTTAAATGTGCGCGGCAAATGCACAAAAAATAAAATATGTAGATAAAATAAAATGAATGTGCAGCAAAAACGAAGATGGCTTTTTTGTGCGCCAAAAGAGGATTTCGTTAACGTCAACATCGCTTATTTAGCAAAAAAGTCAGTACGTGACAAAAAGTAAAGAAGAATAATAACTGTGAAGAACATCAATTCAAACAGCTAAATGAGCAGCGACATGCGCATGAATGTGTTTGGCCGTTGGGCAGGAATCTATATAAGTCTTTATTTTCATAAATAACTAAGACCGTCAGCCACGCAAAATTTATTCGCAATTTGAGTTTTAATTTTATTCTTTTTTGGGCAATTCAAATTCAAACACGAGTGGATTTTCTATATTTTTCTTCAATATTTATTTGTGACTTTCTGCACCACACACACGATTTTAGTGGCAATCAATATTTATGGCTTGGGAGATATGAAGCACCAACAGCCATGCATGTGTATATGTATCTGTATGAATATGTATGGATATAAAAAGCAATTGAAAAGCCAACCGCAGTTAGACGAGTCAATTCGATTTCGACAACTACTACAAGAAAAACACATTATTTGTAGAATTATAGAAAATATATGGGTATAAAATATGCGGCGCTAAACCTAATGGGGGTTATGCTTGTGAATGTGAAAGAAGTTATATACGTGTGTTTAGAATTTAAATATACCCTGCAGCAAATATGGGAGATAGTCACGAAAGCGATTGTGCCCATGACTGTCTCTGAACTAATGCAACTGGGATGCACAGAGGGGAAAGCAGTTGGAAAGCATATTTGTACCAAAAAGTAATCCAAAAGACCAATAAATCCAAAAAAAGGAAATCCAAAAGACCGATAAATCCATAAAAAAGAAGTACAAATAACCGGTGACAAAGTATCTAAACCGAGTGTAAACAACGTAAGTAAAGTCACCTTTAGATTTAAGATTTGTACAACTCAAAAGGAAAATGAGGTGGATTACATGAATAAAAGCCAATATACCTCAAGGCCTTCTTTTCATCTAGTAAGGACTGGAGAGGTAGAAAACTTGCTAACGGATTTCCTGTTCAGTTTTCACGGACTGGTGAAAGATGGCATGCGCAGTGGGATCGGGTGACTTTACAACTCATCCAGACATTTGCATATTAATTAGACTCCAGGATACGGCGAGCGTCTTTAAGGACGAAGTTTTCCCCATATAGGAGCCCTTCAA
This sequence comes from Urophora cardui, assembly GCA_960531455.1. Taxonomy (NCBI): domain Eukaryota; kingdom Metazoa; phylum Arthropoda; class Insecta; order Diptera; family Tephritidae; genus Urophora; species Urophora cardui. The sequence continues at coordinate 24,084,004 of OY482674.1, read as the reverse complement.
GGCTGTACTTGTAGTGGAAAGTGCAGATGCCGGAAACGGGATAGTATTTTTCTCCGATAGTCTGTTAGCTTCGGGCGCTACAAGGGATTCACCAAGCCTGGTCGAGCAGTGCAGAGGGTCATGGCCTTGACAAGTCGACATAGCGTACCTATCCCTGATCTGGGTGCCGGGTAGGCTTGGGTAACTCAGCACTGAGTCATGACTCCGTGTCAACTCCCATCAGTGAGCTGCACGCTCAAGCTCACCTCACGATAAAATGATAACTCAGTAGCACACTTGACTACGTTGGCACGTTTATAGCACGTCAACTCACTAGCAAACTTGACTCCGCTGGCACGTTTATAGCATATTAACTCAGTAGCACACTCGACTCCGCTGGTTCGATTTCGCCTCTTATTTAAGTGTCATCCTGTGCATGCTTACTTTATATGGCACTTGGTGTATTTAGGCGGTTTTTGGTATTGGGGTGGTCACCTATTTATGCATTTTTTCATTTGTTACAGGTGATTTAGGCAAATTTGGTGTATGTAGGTGTATTCTGCATGAATTGTACTAACTTTCGGACACTAACCCGTTTTTGTATGGATACTTATTCTGGGTTTTTTTCCGTTGTTCCCCTTATTTTTGGTAAATTTGGTTATGATATTCAGAAACTAGATGATTTTTCCCAACTTTTGGACTTTAACCCATTATCGTATATCGTGCATATATAAAAAGATACATTCATTTGAAATTTGTAATTGATCTTATCAACTAAGTTTATATTGGCACACATATGTATATTTTATTTATCCATCAGATAGCCCAATATATGTACTTCATAAACATCTCAAAAATCCCTAAATACCCTATATCTCAGAGCTACATATGTCTAAATCAATAATCAACAACAAAAACGACATTAATTAACTAATTAATTTTCCATATATTTGCCCACCCACACCTATCACTTCAATTCTATTATTGATTTATATGCCATTCTCGTACAAATATCAATTCATCGTCGGAGCGACCATTTCACTGATACAGTCTCTGATAGCACACAGTAACACTTTTTGGTTGACAATAGCACGAAAGTAATATGTGCTGTAGCACAATCGTGCTGTAACACAAACGTGTTGTAGCACAATCGTGCCAACTCAGTGAGTCGACTCTTTTTAGTGAGTCAGAGCTTATGTGTCAACTCCCAAAAAATCGTGTCATTACTCACTCCTAGTGCCGGGGCACCACGGTATACAGGGCAACGAAAGGGCTGATGAGCTGGTCAGACGGGACTTGGCTATTGATATCGCAGAGGCGCGGGAGGTTCTCGCGCCGCTGGTTTTTATCAAGGGCCGAATCTCTCGGCACTAGTTCGGGGAGGAAAAAACTAGATGGAAGAGGTTGCAAACCTGAAGGGTTTGTGGCCTTCATATAATGAGATGATATCCTCAGCCATTCTAACCATGGACAGAAGGATCATTTTCCCGCTAAACTGCGATATTTACAGGACATTGCACCATCGGTACACACGTGGCCCTATTGGGATTGGACCACAACACCATGTGGAGCAGCTGCAGTCTTCCGTAGATGTTGGAGCATCTGCTATGTGAGTGTCTTTCGCACTGCCAAGGCAGAATGAAGTTCCTTGGCACACCTTCCTTTAACAGCCTCTCGGAACTCTAGGACACCAGGCTTAAGCGGCTTCAACAGGATGGATATATGGTGCGTGTCCTGCCCTGGTCTTCGAACTGTTCATTATTTTCTACTTTTACTTTTCATTGTCTTAGTCAGGAATTAAGCTAAGAAAACGACGCATCGGCGCTAATTGGCGTCAATAGGACTCGCCACTCAAATCAGACCAAACCTAACTTCAAAGACTGGCACTCCCGTCCAACTGCTGTATATATGTATATTTATTGTATTATTAGTGCATAACTATCTCGAACTATTTGTTTTGAACTAACCTCGAGCTATTAACTTTGGAACCATCCCAGAAGATCGTGGACCACCACCGCTATTTAAGAGCTAATTTTCCGCTAGCTTTGAGCTACCGCGTTTTGCTTCAGGGTATGTTCAGATCCATCTCTATGTTTGTGTAGAATTCTTCGTATGCACGCTTTGCATACACTTTTTTTCTTTTCTTTTTTTTTGCATGCCATTTTAATCGAATCACATTTATTGCTTACAAATTCCCAAAGCATATTAATAGTAATGCTCTAGTGATATACTGAGCAAAGAATGCACTTAAGATTATTTTTAAACATACGTGTTTGTATATATAAATGTATATGAAGTTATATGAGTATATTTATATTTTTATTCAAGTGATGCGAATGTCGTAAATCTTAGTTTTTATCGGCAGAGAGTCCCAAATAAATGATCTAAAAAATGTAAAAAAGTCTAAAAGTTAGTTCTGTATAGTCTAGGGAATAGAGTTACATAATAGTACATGATTTCAAACTCAACTTAAATAAGAAAATGATATTAATAAATGAAAAAATAAAACCAAACCTCTAATGTTTGCTTTAAATAAGTATTTTAAATTAGATCTTAATAGGCATGATTGAAAAGGGTCAGGTCGCTGCTACGCATCTCCAGGTAGTGTTTCTATCTATAATGATGGCTCGAAACTGGAGAACAAAGTTGGAGACGGAGTCCTTTCACAAGGCTTGAATCTACAGCTTGCTTTTAGGCTACCAAATCACTGCATGTTGTTGTTGTAGTTGTTGTAGCCACCAAGACACTCCCCGAAGGTTTTGGGCAGTGTAGGGGAAGTGACAGTCCTTTGCGGGATAAATCCGGTACGCTCGGGTACTAGGCCCTTCTGAAACTAGCCCGACTGTCGTGCGAACGATTTTTTTGGCCATTATCAACCTTCTAGGCCGGTGGATTTTAGTCGCCTCTTACGACAGGCATTCCTTACCATGGGTATATTCTAAGCCCCCTAACCCGCTGGGGCATCACTGCATCGTTCACGAGGCTGAAGTCTTAGTATAAAAGAAGCTGTTATACGCATAGGACACGAACATATCCACAGGAATTTATTCATCTTCAGCGACGGCCAATCAGCAATCAAGTCTCTTGGCTCCCACTCGATCAATTCTGAACTAACACTACACTGCCGCCGATCTCTACAGAAGCTAGCCAAACAGACCTCATGTGGGTTCCGGGACACAGGGATATCGATTGTAATTGTAAGGCAGACGAACTTGCAAGGCAAGGCACTATCGAATATGTTCAACTGATACAGAACGCATAGCTATGCCGTTTGCCACATGCAAGCTAGCACTTAAACAGCACATCTACATATAAGCTCGCAAACGATAGATGGAAACAGAACACAGTATATATCTGTGGCCACAAGCCATAACCGCCTAAGTCGACTTAAGACAAAATTGAGTTATATATGTATACCACATTATTATACATTAAAAACTCTTTATTTCTGTAAAACCCCCATACCTATAACTTATTCCAATCATAAGATATTAATAAAAACATTTTGGCTTAACTCACAATAGAGGTATATTAAATTTGCTATAACAGCCAAAATTTATATATATACTTAATGAAATTTCTTCATAACAGTTTGTTTTATATACAAAATTTTAATCGTAGCATCGCGGATGGCTCATCGATTTGGCATTCATAGTTTTTAATCAACTTTTATGATTTTTCAAAAAACGCATTCGAATATAAAAAGCAATTTATCTCGAAATCATATTTTACGACTTAGGCGATTATGGCTTGTGGCCACAGATATGTATGTCGAACATTAAGGCGAACCTGTCCAAAATGGGATTATAAGCGATATCGTCAGCGATGTACCCTAAGGAGAGAGGAAATATCTAACCTGGTGGGCGTACTCACGGGACACTGTCCGGTTCTTAATGGCACCAGATGGCGCTTTCTTGTGACTCCTTTTCTGGATAGTCTATATAAGATGGCGGACATCACAATAGGCCTCCACACTGACCTAAGTGTGCCGCTAATGCGGCAGCCACATCATCCTAACCTAACCTACTCTTTTTCTCTGTCACTGATCTGAAATTTTCAAATAGAAACGCTAATTTATTTTATTGCTACGGTGGGAAAGAGACATTGAGATATACTCTATGGGAAGATGAACTTTCGAGGTGAAGTAAGACCAAGCAGGTTCTTCCCGACAAAGAATGTGTTAGGTTAGGTGTGCCATTTGCCATATGAAAGCTAATACTTAAATGAAACATCTGTAAACAAGCATAAATATAATAGGGTATATACACAGTGCGTCTGACTCGCGAGTCATCTGTGTACGTGTTGACTTGCCGCGTCACAGCAAAATATCAAACTAGTTTTGATTTTCTTGAGTCATGCCAGAGTCATGTCGGTGTAACTACTACATGCACATTTGCACTAATACACCTAAACTGACTCTTGAATCAGACGCATCGGGTATAGACCCTATAAAAGATGACAAAAACCACTGGATGTCATACGTCAACACATCAAGTTTGGTCGAAATGGCATTACAAGCGATTTCATCACAAAAGCACTCTAACTTCACTTCATAGTAGTAGATAGCAGAGATGTTAAGTAATGCAGTACTTTGTGACTGCGCAGTCTTTTGATTGAGGTCAAAATGACTGCTATTAATTTTTTGTCAGTTATGACTGGGAATTAAAAATGTAGGCCTTCATTCTGACTGGTAAATTTTAACTGTGCAGTCACCTGGCTGCAATCCACCCCGTTACTGCAATCATTTGATTGCAATCATGAAATGATTGCAGCTACAGTCTTTTGCCATTCTTCTCATAGGGGTTACTAGGTTTTTAAAGATTCGATCCCTAAGTTTGAGACACCAATCTCTTTGGCATGAGAGGAGGGTTCCTACTTTATAATTGTATTAAGCCTACATGTGCCATTGGTGTCACTTCCACCCAGTACTGAGTTTATACCACCTTAATGTAACGTTTTTTGCCACCATGTTAAACGTCGTCAATAAGCATTCATTTTTTTCAAAAAAGGTATTTCGATCGATTCAGAAGAACCGCAAATAAAACACATTTAACATTCCGAAGAATATAAGTTTTTCGCTTCCTGTGGTCTTTTACATGTGGTCCATTCTACAAAGATTTTTTTCTCAGGAGACCCCTAATGAAATTTTAAGGCGAATAATTATATAGAACATTTTAGCCCTTAAAAATACTATTTCCTGACTGTATAAAAAGGGGTCAAAATAACCCTTTCTTAGGGGTGCTAGATCGTTAAAATGTTCTAGAAAATTATTCGGTATAAAATTTCAGTAGGAGACTCTTCAGAAAAAAACTTTATAAAATTAATCTAGAAACCACAGGAAGCGAAAAACGCATATTCTTCGGAACGTTAAATGTGTTTTATTTGTGGTTCTACGGCATCGATCGACGTTTGACGACGTTTAACATACCGGCAAAAAAAAAAGTTACATTAAGGTGGTATAAACTATGTACCGGGTGGAAGTTACCCCAATGGCGCACACAGGGTTAATACAATTATAAAGTAGGAACCTTCCATATGAAAAATTGAATTTTAGCGACATCTAGCGGGGTCCAAAAAAAAATTTTCCGGAAATGTTTTCGAAAAAGAGATCATATGGGGGCGAATTTTTTTTTCTCGATACGCTCTATTCTACATATCGCTAGCTTAGAGTGCAAATTGCGTAAGTCCTTTTTTTCAAACTTTGTAGGAGAGATAAAAACAAAAAATAAAAAAAATTTCGAAATGAAAAAAAAAAATGTTCTGTTTATGTAAATATTTTGGACTTACACAATTTTCTTCGCTTTTTCGACTTACACAATTTGCGTATCACTGAATAACAACGAGTAGAAATATGACAAGAGTCACCGACTTGTTTAGCGCGGTGCGTATTTGATTTTTCTAGCGTTGTACATAAAAATACACTTTTTCATAAAAATGGACTTACACAGTTTGCACTCTAAGCTAGCGAAATGTATTTCAAAGATTTTATAAACTGACCATTTTAGGTATATGCAAAATAAATACTATTACAGCTAAAATACATAGAGAGCATATTTTTGGTACTAGTTTATTAAATGACTGCTTAAAAAATATCGCCAGTCATCAATGAATGAAAAAAATTAATGGTCAGTCATACTTGCCAAAAATACTGGGGACTTCAAATTTTAAATCATCAGTCAAAAAAAAAAAAGACTGAAAGGCTGCATTCAAGACTTCAAGAAAAAGAATGAGACTTAAAGGGCTGAAAGTCACGATGATTGCAATACTTAACATCTCTGGTAGATAGTCACTGGGCACAGCCTTATAACAAAATATGCAGTGTTTGACTAGGAGTGGCCTACCGCAGATGCAGCTGTTGAAAAAGTAGAACAGCCTATGTCACGTTGCCGATATCAATGTGTAGGAGTTCATAAACATAATCGGGATTTCAAAATGGTCTAAAGTCGAGGAGTAAACTGTGTTATTATACTTGCTGGATTTGAGCGCTTTCATTGGTTTTATTTAGCTGCCGCTCTCAGTGTTCCAAGTATATTCTACGCTAAATTCAAAGAAGCATTTAATAACGAAAATTTCATTATGAAACGCGTAAAGTTATAGGCAAAAAATATATCGCCATCTCTTGCATCTCTTACTTAAAACACAATTGCAAATTATTGTTGCATGTTTATTCAGTCGTTAACACATTTTGCTCTTATTTGCAATAAGAATTGTGCATTAAAAAAATAAAAAAAAAATTTAATTTTTTTTTTATTATTATTTATTATTTTTTTATATTTTAAATCTGTTGACAGCGTAATCAAAATATACTGAGATTTCCCATTGTAATATGCAAATACCGCTCAGCGCCTGATTTTTTCTTCTTTGTGGTAGCTGCAGTGTTTTTGTTCGTACTTATGTATGTATATTTGCTGTATGTGCTGCAATGGATTTATTTATAAACATACATACTTATAAGTATTTTTGTGGCTACGTATATACATATGTATGTACATATTTATGTGCATAATTCAACCTACGCATCCATCATTAAAATATGCAATTCAATGCCATGGCTGCTGCTGTTGCCGCTGCTGACTCTGAGGCTGTTGCTGAGGATGATAATGTTGATTATGGTGTATGATGTTGGTGATAATGAAGATGATGTTTATAATGATGATGATGATGCTGTAACGTCAATGTGATCCAGTCAACTGCAATTCATTTTCTGTAAGCAAAACCCCAAACATGACTGCATATAAACATACACACAAATGTATACTTTTATGTAAGCTTAAGTCTATCAGCCAATGGATTTAACAACGTTGCCGTTAAAGCATGTGCAGCAGGCAGAGTATGATAGATAAGTGTAAATACATACATCTGTACAGATATATGTTCGTACATAGTAACGTGCATAAATGTATCGTTGAAGTATCGTTGCGGATGTAGTACACCCATTCATCAATCAATAATAATTATTGACAATTTCGCAAGCAGAGACCAACAACCAAGCAACCAAACCAGCATTTAATCTTAAATGATGCCAACCAACAAGAGTTTCCGCTTTTGCTGCTAGTGCTGCTGCTGTTGCTGCTGCTGCTGATGTTGAGCTGAAAATGTGACGAAGACGAGTTGAAGATTGTGCTTGACTTATACTGGTTGTTATAAGGTGATGCAAGAAATCAACCAAGAATTTGGGCATTTTTGATACAATTTTCGAAATGTGGTTTTTTTGAAATATTTTTTGCAAATAATGAGTTCTTTTACTCAGCCAAGGAATTGCTCAAGTTACTTCCATTAGAAATTTGCTTGCTTAGTATTAAGAGAGTCTAGATACCTTCTTAGAAGACTACTCTTAACTGTCATAGTGGATTTTGGGCACCTTGTGAGCGTCTGGCGCTGCTTTATAAGCGACACACATGTGAACTAAGTACATACATATAAACTTCGCTATATGTGAGCTTTGAGTACATGTAAATATGTAACCATAAGCTAAGTTATAATTGACTTGTCAAGACACGGAAGTATCTTGCTTGTAATTATTTACAGAAGCATAAATACATACATATAAACAGCCTGAATTAAACAGCCAATATCTAAAGCATCCTTTCGAATGCATAGTGAGAATTTAATACGAGCATAAAGTGCATCACTCATACGCCGTGTAGACCACATGTACCAAACCTATATATTGCTTAGCAGTTGCTGGTGGTGTCGTTTTGCAATTTAATTGTGAGTTTGTTATTAAATTTATTGCTTGTGATCAAATAACCAATTTTTGATTATTAGTTATTTGATTCAGAGAACACTCAAACACATAGATAGATACATTGAAAGAATATTTAAATATGTACACAAATAGATAGCATTTCATTTGCTTTAATTAAGGTTGCGTATACGCCTGGTTGAATATACATTTGTACATATATGTATACATATATATAAGTATGTATGTCTATACATAATTATCTATATAGTAAATATGGTTCATATGGCATGTGTGGCTGTGTGGCAATGTTTTCAGCTCTATGCCATTCAAAATTCAAAAACTCTTTCATCACAAAGCCACAGATACATACGAGTATATACACTAAAAATAAAATTTCGTAAAAAAACTACGAAAGACTTTCATAGTCTAGAGTTTCGTAAAATGTACGAAAGTTTCGTATATATTACGAAAGAATTTTTCTCAACAAAATCTAATTTTACGAATCTTTCGTAAATATTACGAAAGGGCTTTCGTAAACCATTTTCTAATATTTTTTTCGTATATATTACGAAATATTTCGTAAATATTACGAAACACTTTCGTAAATTTTCTTAAAATTGTTTTTACGGATAATTTCGTATATTGTACGAAAGTTTTCGTAACATTATAAAAGGATTAAAAGATTTACGAAATACAATCGTAATATATACGAAATAATTTCGTAATATTATCAAAGGGTTAAAAGATTTACGAAATACTTTCGTAATATATACGAAATACTTTCGTATAACAATATTTTACCGTACAAGTTTTCTTTCATTGTGAAGTGTTGAGTCGGTGCAATAATATGAAAAATTATTTTAAGTAGTAAGTGCGTAATGAAATAATGTATAAAAAAATAATGCATTGTATATAAAAAGACAATATTGATATATAAAATAAACTGTGATATTTTCCAACTTGATTCAACTTAAGGGTGAGTACATTAGTTGCATTTACTTTTTCCTTTTTTCGATCTTATCTATTTTCCTAAATAAATAATTAATAAAATTATATAAAGAGATATTTCTACACTCAGAGAAAAAATTTTAAAAACAAGTGAAAACGTGGACAAAAACGTATTTAAAAGTGATGTAGATACGACCATTTTTATTTTAAAGATGTTCATTGTAAAACAAGAAAAAACATTTAAATTTAAAAATGTTTATTTTAATTCAAGCCCTATGAGATTTCGAACCTAAAAGTTACGCTTTTATTCCCTTCATTTTAATTTTTAATTTAAAAATGATTCTATTTAATCCAAAATACATTTTTATTTCAAAACTTTCATTTTAAATTTACAAATTTTCATTTTTAAAATAAAAACGATCTGGTTTAAAACGTGCTGCTTGAATTTTAAGGTTTTAAGTAGTTTCCCTTTATCTTTATCTTTATCTTTATCTTAGTCTTAATTTTTAATTTTTATTTTTATTTTTCTTTTTCTTTTTCTTTTTTTTTCTTTTCCTTTTTCTTTTTCTTTTTCTTTTTCTTTTCTTTTTCTTTCTTTTTGACAGGGTTATCTATTTAAGTGGATCGGAACGACGTCCACATTTGCAAATTGCGATTCCCAAAGTTTCCTATGGTTGTCAGACGTATAAGCAATATGTACCTCTTATTTTATTAGGGCACAGCCAGACGATGCAAGAAATTAAGTAAGTGAAAAATTCAAATTTTTGTATTTGTTGCCTTTCTGAAAGTAATTTCTTGCATAGTCTGGCAGTGCCCTTAGTTATTAAAATTAATATAAATATAAATGTAAAATATTAAATTAATAAAGAACTTTTAAATTAATTGAATAAATTTATTATAGTAGATATTTAAAACTAAAATGAAATTATCTAAACTTATTTCTTATGCATATATAAAACATTTTTCTCTTAGCATTATTTTATTGATATACATATTTCGAAAAAGTTTTCAAATTTCGTTGAAATATACATCATATATACATATATATATGTATGTAATAATTAGGGTTTTTTTAGCTTTAAGCTAAAAAATAATTTGGTCAATTGTACAACAATTTGATAGCTCTAACAGCCTTCGTAAATTTACGAAAGCGGTTTCGTAATATTTACGAAATCTTTTGTTGCTCAAAAGTACGAAAGTACTTCGTAAATAGTACGAAAGCCTTCGTAAATACTACGAAAGTATTTTGTAAATAGTACGAAAGCCTTCGTAAATATACGAAAGTATTTCATAAATACTACGAAAGTATTTCGTAAATAGTACGAAACCTTTCGTAAATACTACGAAAGTTATTCGTAAATAGTACGAAAGCCTTCGTAAATACTACGAAAGTATTTCGTAAATAGTACGAAATAGCTTTCGTACTATTTACGAAACCATTCGTTGCTCAATTTTACGAAAGTATTTCGTAATATGTACGAAAGATTTCGTAATATTTACGAAATATTATTTTGAGTGTAGTATATGTTCATATACATATATAGGCCTGTATTTATTTATGTATGTCCATGCACATGCACAAAAATCATGCATTTCTAATCTGGCATTTGGTTTTATCATTTGTTTATTATTCTAACAAATGTATTCATTTCATTTCAAGTGTGTTCGTTTTTCAATGGCCAGGCGAATGATGCTCGTTGATGTTTGGCGTGTATGCAATTATGCCATTAGCATTGCAAATAAATCAAGTGTGAATTGATTTGGGAAAATCGACAGTGAATCGTCTACCAAAGAATACTCGGGGTACCAGCTTTTCATTTGGGACCCGAAACAAAGGGTACTGACAGTCTGCTAGATAAAAGTAAATACAAAAGATCCCATAGGAAATACCAAATACCGAATACCAAATGCTAAACACCAAATACCGAATACCAAATGCAAATACCAAATACCACATACCAAATATCAAATGCCAAAAACCAAATACCGAATACCCAATGCAAATACCAAATACCACATACCAAATATCAAATGCCAAAAACCAAATACCGAATACCGAATACCAAATGCAAATTCCAAATTCCAAGTACCGAAATCCAAATAACAAATTCCAAATACTAAATACCGAATACCGAAAACCAAATACTAAATACCGAATGCGAAATACCGAATATCAAATATCGAATATTCAACCCCGAATACCAAAAACCAAATACTATATACCAAACCCCCGATACAAAATACCAAATACTGCATACCGACTACCAAATACCGAAAACGAAATTCCAAATGCCAAATACCGAATAGCAAATGCAAATACCAAAAACCAAATACCGAAAATCAAACCAAATACTAAATACCAAATGCGAAATACCGAATATCAAATATCGAATATTCAACACTGAATACCAAAAACCAAATACTAAATACCAAATGCGAAATACGGAATATCAAATATCGAATATTAAACACTGAATACCAAAAACCAAATACTAAATACCAAACCCCCGATACAAAATACCAAATACTGCATACCGACTACCAAATACCGAAAATCAAATACCAAATACTAAATACCAAATGCGAAATACCGAATATCAAATATCGAATATTCAACAGCGAATACCAAAAACCAAATACCCGATACAGAATACCAAATACTGCATACCGACTACCAAATACCGAAAACGAAATTCCAAATACCAAATACTAAAATACCAAAATCCCAAAATAGCAAACCAATAAATTAAAAAAAACATTTATCAAGAACTTCCCCAGTTTAAAGTTTTTTTCTCATATTTTAACTTAATTTAAATTCATACTTTGTTGCTGAACTTTCCACGCTGTGTAAAGTTCCAATTTTTTTTTTCATTTATTTTTAATTTGGCTTTCATCGAATTTCGCTGATGAGTAAACACTTCAACTTTTTCAATTCACTTAAAACGTTTCACTGGAAGGCCACGCTTCTTCAGCGTATTTTTTTTTAATTCTTTTTTCATTGCAATAAAGTGCCCTTGAGGCTAAGAGACAGAGTGCAGATAATTGAAAGGTGATTCGGTAATGAATGATGCTTACAAAAACATTTAAGTGCTCAAAGAAGCGTGAATGATAAAAAAACAAAGGTCGAATTAGAAGGCGGATTGGCTTAGCGAGGGGCTTATGCTGATGGTGGAGCACTTAGTTGATGGCGAATCGATAATTCGATTTGTTAGCTTAACAAACAAACAAGCACGCACGGATTGCTTGATGGATGCTGTAAGCGTTGGGAAGGGCAGTGATGATAAGATTGATGTGAATATAGGATAATAAGTATAGAGGAAGAAAAAAGCTAAGAGTTATTAAGCATCTCTTCATCTTTTTTTTTTTTTTGATATAACAATCTGCTACCCTTCTAGTCATTGGAGCTGCAGTTAAGTAACCAACCAACCAAGTATGACTGGCAATCAAAAGCCCCTGCAGCTTTCATTTTTCTTATTTCGACAGGCATCCAACTGTCAATTTTTACAAACCTTAAGTATTTGAGTAAATAAAGAAATCAATTGCAGGCCAAAGAAATAGGGCCTCACTTATTTGAGTTGCATATGTATTTACTTCGGAGAGAGGCATACACACGCACGTTAACGAACTCACACACACACACACACACACACACACACACACACACACACACACACACACACACACACACACACACACACACACACACACACACACACACACACACACACACAAAATTGCAGCAATGTGTACATATAACCCTGCAAGCACCAATAAACCGCAACAAATTACAAATATTTGCAACATCAACAATTTCATTTTATTTTTATACACTTTTTATTGAAAAAGAAGCATTAAAGCATGGAGAAGAAGAAGAAGAACAAGAAGTAGTACATGTTAATAAATGAAGCGTAAACTAAATAAATAGACAGCGAATTGGCAAATTGTATGTTGTCAATTGCACTCACATGGACAACAAGCAGGAAAACAACAACAACAACAAAAAACGCAAATAAATCGAAGAATAAGCAAAAATAAAAAATAAACAACAACAACCAAAAGCATCAAATTTAAACAGGGACCGATTTTAATCGTTATTTTCATTTCTTCGGATGAAAAAATCATTATGAAAACTTCGTTAACAATAAAATGCAAGTATGCCGATACAATGATTTTAGCACATTCTATCCAAATATGAGCTCATATTTATTCTAAAGATTTTTATTTTTTAAATTTTTAAATAACCATTATTTACCTTTTTTATTTTTTCGATCAAAAATAATTTTTATTATTGGATTTAAATTTTTCCGATGAAACTTGATCGATATTTTATGATTTTTATTTTTTCGATCAAAAATAATTGTTATAATTGGATTTAAATTTTTCCGATCAACTTTTATCAATATTTTTTTATTTTTTCTCCGATCATAGTAAACTTTTTCAAACGTTAGTGAATCCTATATTTGATGGCTTGAAGTTGACGATTGTGCCAACATTGGCGCAGTTCTATTTGAGAACAAAATTTGCAAAAAAGAACAAGTTTTTAGAGTTTATTATGATCGGAAAAATTTAAATCCAATAATAAAAATTATTTTTGATCGAAAAAATAAAAATCATAAAATATCGATCAAGTTTCATCGGAAAAATTTAAATCCAGTAATAACAATTATTTTTGATCGAAAAAATAAAAATCATAAAATATCGATCAAATTTCATCGAAAAAATAAAAATCAAATTATAACGATTAAAAATGATTTTTTTTTATAAAAATGATAATCGTTACGGTCCCTGAATTTAAAATACAATATAAGCAACAAGTTTTGTATGTAAGTATATAAGTAAGTGCTGCTTTTGAGTTCATTCATTCTCTCACCCGGAAAGCTCGCGGTTGGATGACAAACTAACTTATTTGTTGAGTGTCGACAGAACTTAAGCCAACGCGAGCGCTCTAAGGGCAAGAGAGCATGAAAAGGATAAGGAACAGAGATAGCACAGTGATCTGCAAAATTGATGGCTTCATCATCAACATATCCGATTTTATTAATGTTAACTTAAGCCAACGCGAGCGCTCGAAGGGCAAGAGAGCATGAAAAGGATAAGGAACAGAGATAGCTTCATCATCAACCTATCCGATTTTATTAATGTTTACTATTTATACAAATAGGAAAAGCGGGTTAAACTATAGCAAATGTAATCGGATGGACGATGAATGGGATATGCTCAGCATAAATGTTCAAACATACATGCTTTGCAATATATGTACTACATATATATTGTTGATAGCATGATAACTTGAAGTTATACAAAACAGTCTACTTATCCACTCATGAAGATTAACCAAATGAGAAACTGAACAATGGACTCATTCGCCCATTTCTAATGGGCTTTGAGCTTGAATCTCTTTTCAATTGAACTGAGTACTCATAATGACATTCAAACTGCTTTTAGATGTGATCGTTTCTATCTCTAAGTAGCTTATTTACATTGCGACTATCTCTTTCTTTAATGAGAGAGTACAGTCAGTTGAAAATTCTAGTATGCAGTGCTAGCTCTTTTATCTTGAGTTGGAATATTTCCGCTTTAAGAAAATTTTTTATAAGGTAACGTTTACGTTTTTGTCGGAAACCCGGGTTTTTGGTTCTTAGTATAATTATATCTAATCATCGAATTGGCATTAAATATTCATCTTTAAAAAAGTTTTTATTAATAAAAAATAAAACCGGTTACTTTTTACAAAACCCGGTTTTCGTAAAGAGTTCGGGTTCATTTTGCAACTTTGGGCTTCTTAGAGAATTCTTCTATCATAAAAACTTTTTCTAGAACAAAATTCCTATTACTTTTTCTTAAAGGCGGTTTTCGAAAAAAGTTTTTGAAAACAGTTCGGGCTAATTTTGCATAACAAGGTTTGGAAAAATATTCTGCCTTTTTTTCTTTCATAAAAAACTTTTTCTCGAATCTAATTCCCAATAATTTTGATAAAAACCGGTTTTCGAAAAAAAAGAGTTCGGGCTGATTTTGCATAACAAGGTTGGAAGAAATATTCTGCCGTTTTTTCTTTCATAAAAAACTTTTCCTCGAACCTAATTCCCAATAATTTTGATAAAAACCGGTTTTCGAAAAGAGTTCGGGGCTGATTTGGCATAACCGGGTCTCGAAAATAAGTCAGCTTATTTTCGTAAAAAAACAAATATGGAACAGAATTTTCCAAAATAATTACTTTTCATTAATACTGGATTTCCGGTTGATTTTACAAAACTGGGTTTCGAAAAAATTCATTTTAATAATAATATGTAATTCATTTAATAATTTAATTAAAAAATTGTTTAAAAAGAATTCCAAGCACTTTCAAAAAATCGGTTTTTCAAAAGAGTTGGATTTGATTTCGCATAACCGGGTTTCGAAAATAATTGCGCTTAATTTTATGAAAAAAAATTTTCTCGAACATGATTCTCCAACTGAGTTCCAATTACTTTTCATAAGAACCGGGTTTCGTAAAGAATTGCCGATTTGACAAAACCGGATTACGAAAAAAAAACTCCATTTAATTTTACTAAAAACATTTTTTTCCGTAATTTTCATATATAAATTTTTTAAATGCAGTTCCTAATTTAAAAAAATCCGATTTTTGAAAAGAGTTCGGGTTGATTTAATTTAATTGAAATAACCGTGTTTCGAAAATAGTTCCGCTGATTTTCATAAAAAGAATTTTCTCGGACAGAATTCCGCTTATTTTGAGAAAACCCGGTTTCGGGTTTTGTAAGGAACTCGGTTTGTTTTTATAAAACCGGATTTCGAAAAGAATTCCACTTATTCGGTTTTAGAAGAAAATCGCTCTTTATGATCATTTTCAAGTATCGAAGCAAAATTTAAAAAGTGATATTACTAAATTAAAGAAAGAAGTCATCAAAATATGCAAACATGTGTGTATACTTATAAAGAAACCACCATTGTTGCGCTGCTTGAAAATTGCATTAAGAATAAAACTCTTGTCACTTTTAAGTAATTCCAAACGTTGCGTTACAGTAACCCCTCTCTGTTCACAGTTGTTTGTAAAATGAAACCAAAAATACCTTCCCAATTGAATTACAACCCAATAAACACAACGGATTCGCCTCGAATTCGAGACGAATTCGCTTCTCTGATTATATTTTCGCGGCGATAGTTCGCGACGATAGATCGGCGAATCCGAATTCCCAGGCGAGTCACCCCTCATTAGCGATTCGCGCATTTTTATATTCTCGGATCGTTGGCTATTCGAGATTTATGCCCATTGGCGAATACATTCTAGAAAATCTTCTTCTGCGAATCCACCTCGAATTCGCCACGATATCATCTGAGCTTTTCAATCTCTTGAGTAGAGTTTTAAATGGTAAATTAAAGCCCAACAGGGAATTTCTTCGTGTAAAGCAAGATTTAATAAAATTAATAAATGCTATTGCGATAATTGATTTTTCTCGAGTCCATCTCGAACTCGATACGAGTCCGAAAAATTAAATTCACCTCCGCGAATTCTTCTCGAATTCGCCTCGATATCATCCTCGCTTTTGTGTTTATTGGGAAGTAATTTTATGTAACAAGCAAACACACACAAACACGAACATTCACTCACCCAATAAACACAGACGCGAGGATGATATCGCGGCGAATTCGAGGCGAGTTCGCGAAAACAGATTTTCGCGAACGTAATTTCTCGGACTCGCCTCGAGTTCGCGGCAAGTTCGAGAAAATCAATTTTCGCGATATTAATTTTTTAATTTTCTTAAAGTTGTTTTGCACTAAAAAATGATTATACCCAATAAACACAACGGATTCGCCTCGAATTCGCGTCGGATTCGCTTTCTCTGATTATATTATCGCGGCAATAGTTCGCGGCGATAGATCGGCGAATCCGAATTCGTAGGCATGTCACCTATCACTAGCGATTCGAATTTTTTTACATTAGCGATTCGAAAATTTTTTATTTCTCTGATCTTTGGCGATTCGAAAATTTGTTCATTAGCGATTCGAGATTTTTTTATAAATGGCGTTTCGAAAAATTAAAAATTCAGTTTGGTTTACTGGCAATGGGTTAAATCCTTATAAAATAATACAAAGCACTTAACATATTTTTGTAAAGAAAGCTTAACTTTCATGAATAACAAAAGCTTTTCAAGTTCAGATATAAATGTAAAATTTCAGAAATATAATGATTTTTTTTAGTGCAAAACAACTTTAAAAAAATTGAAAAAAATACTATCGCGAAAATTGATTTTCTCGAACTTGCCGCGAACTCGAGGCGAGTCCGAGAAATTACGTTCGCGTAAATCAGCTTTCGCGAACTCGCCTCGAATTCGCCGCGATATCATCCTCGCGTCTGTGTTTATTGGGTAGTTCTGAAATTTTACATTTATACCTGAACATAAAAAGCTTTTGTTATTCATGAAAGTTACACTTTGTTTATAAAAATATTTTAAGTGCTTTGTATTATTTTATACGGATTTAACCCATTGCCAGTAAACCAAACGCTGAACTTTTAATTTTTCGAAACGCCATTTATAAAAAAAATCTGAACAAATTTTCGAATCGCCAACGATCAGAAAAATTAAAAATTCTCGAATCGCTAGTGATAGGTGACATGCCTACGAATTCGGATTCGCCGATCTATCGCCGCGAATTATTGCCGCGATAATATAATCAGAGAAAGCGAATCCGACGCGAATTCGAGGCGAATCCGTTGTGTTTATTGGGCAGCCACACACGCACAGCTAAAGTAACACAATAGCATATACATTTTTCAATCTGTCCAGCACACCGCTTCAGTTTCTTTTCACCCTCTCGACCCGCAATCTACCAACAATATGAGCTGTCTTGCCCTTAGCCGTCCTCCAGTCTTCCTCCAGCGATCCTGCAACCGTCTTCAGCCACCTGCCGCCTACCGCTGCTTGTCTTACTGTCACCCTCATCACAACTGACCCCGAATCATTCGCTTGCTGCATGTGCACCGTATTTTTTTTTGCTTTCGTAAGTGTCCTTTATGCGTATTAAGTCAAACATCAGAAAATACAAATTCCAATGCAAATAAAACTGTTGATTTCCGTATTTGTTGGCGTACGCCGTACTTACATACGTACATCCTTTGAGATCTGATGCATTGTCATGGTGCTCTTCGCAGTTGTTGTCATTGTAGTTGAAGCTTTACCATGCTGAGCATGCGTGTATTTTCGTTTGAGTTGTGTTTGTTTGAACAAAAAAGAAAAAACAAGAAATTTTTTATGCTTGAGTCTGAAGATTTCCCACGGTGAGGTATTACTAGGACTCTGCTCTGTTCTGCTCTGCTCAGCTTTGCTCTGACCTGCTCTGAGCTACTTTGTTGTTGCTGGTATTTGTGTTTGTATTACTTTCCAATTTGTTATAAATTCCAACATTATTGGCTGCACTGACTGGCGCTGAGGTGATGAAGGCATTCGTTTTTCTGTTGTTGTTGTTGTTGCTTTAGCTTTTATTTTATTTTATTTTATTTTGTTTTTTTCTTCTTCTTCTTTTTCTTTTTATTTTTCTTTTCCTTTTTCTTCTTTTTCAGCTCTTGATCCCTGCTGCAGTAGTGATTGTCAACATTGCAGGACTACAAAGGTATTTAATATGAAATACAGAATTGTATTTTCGCATTGGTATTGGGATTTTCAGATATTACATTGATCTCAAGAGAGCTGTTTTTTTTGTTAAGGAAACTAAAGCTGATTTTCACGGTATTACGGGGTTGTTTTTATTAAAAAAAATCCAATGTAGCTGCTATGTAGGCAGACCATTTTTAGGTCGAACTAACTTGAAATAACAATGAAAATAATTTTTTTCTTTTTTATTTAAAACAAAGCAGGCACTTCTGTGAGGGCTTCTCGACTGGCATATAGTAAGTCAGGGGAAGTAAGAAATAAAACAGAGAGGTACGACGATATGTAGTTTTGTTCCATGGGGTGCTCATTTGAGTTGGAGTAATCATCTGATATCTGTTTCCTCTACTCAAACACAACCGACCGAATCTACTTTTTATACTCGTGTGATGGATGGGAATATAACTGCAATGCATTTCATTCAGAGCTTTTATTCTTTCTATTTACGATCCCCTACCCCGAAATTATTTTTTAGCTACAAAAATTATAGAATATACTCGTAATAGAGTAGAATTAGTGTTGAGGATTTTACTTCGACCCTTTGATCTATTATGTCCTCTCTTAATCACCATATATCATCTAAGCCGAGCTACTCTAAAAAGCGATGGATGACGCTCGGCATTATAGATTGAATGTGCCCTTCTACTGATCAAGGCATGCATCACACTCAGCCAGTATGTGTTCTGCAGACTCGTCAACCATATCACAGAAGTGACATAGGATGCTAGACAGGATACCTACTCTGAAAAAAAAACGTTGTAAATCTAAAGACCTTCGCTGTTAAATCAACTACTTTCCGCAGTTGAAATGTGCCCAACAACGTTCCGTTGTTGTTTCAAAGGTGCGAGCGTTGTTGATTTAAGTCAATAACGGAGATTGTTGGAAAAAATGTTCACCTAAAAATAAATTTTTATTTGCATTTTACTCTTCATCTTCCCTCCGCCCGGGTCCCAACTGCAAATATGTATCCTCCGCTTGTTCTCCTATTCTTCTCTCCTTCTTATCATTCACTGGTTGCTATCTTTATTTCTTATTCTGATTTTTCTTCTTTATTTTATATGTATACTCCTCCGGATTCGAACCATGACATCAACCTGAAATTCTATCCAATCATCACATAGTGGAACATTCAACATTATATTGAATTGTAGTAACCTATTTATACTTCCATTTCCTAAAAAGGAATCCATGAATTATTTGAATCATTGTAAAAACAAATTTTAAAAAAATTTGTTCTCATTAGTTTTGTTTACAACGGAAACTGTTGGGTCAAATACTTTTGCCTTTAAATCGACAACGGGGAGAAAATTGTTGCTAAAAATAAACTTTTTTTGGATTTTTCTCTTCATCTTCTCTCCATCATTATTTTTTTTGTTGGTTTTCTCACAAAAAATATTTTCTCACAAAAATTTTTTTAACGGCAAGCAAGTTTTTGAAACAACAACGCCTGTTTTTGAATAAATTGTTGGATCAAAAACTTTGCTGTAAAAACAAATACTTTTGCTGTTGAATCAAAGACGGAGATTCAACAGCGGAAAGTTGTTGGTTTAACTACGGGTATTTTTTTCAGAGTAGGCTATTCGTTTTTTGAGCCAACAGTGCCGTTCCGGAATCCCTGTCAATATTCTATGCATGTTGAGATGTTCCTAATCCTTTAAAGAGATTCCTATTATAACCTCCCATTAATGCCTTTTCCTGACGTAGTCCAGTTGTCTGGCGCCAGTACTCTTCCCTCATTTTTTTTTCTTCTTACCTGAGCACATTCCTGAGTATGAGTTGGTGGTTGCAGCATGCGTGGCAAGGCTGTCTCTTTACCCATTCTAGCACTATAGAAGGTTTCTATCTCATATGATGGGATTGCTTTGAGTGCCGCCGGACTGTCACTTATAATGATTACATCTATTCACGTTTAAGTAACCACGTTGCAGTCTTGTGCCTCCGCACGGATATACTTCAGCCGGAAAAATGCTCGGGTAGACCCCCGGACATTTTGGTTCTGGTGCCGAAGACTCCAGCTCCAATACCCTCAGGGGTTTTCAAGCCATCAGCGTGCCATAATAGATAATGGTATAGTTGATGACTCTCAATTTGAGAAACATTCCACGACTTCTTGTCTCCTAGTTCTATATATTTTCTCAAAGTTTATGATCCTATTGTTATCATCTCTGTGGAGTTGAGAGATCGGGAGGAATCTCGACAAAATGTTAATTATTTGAAAATAAATGAAGATGGTGGATTTTATCAAAGTCGAGCCTCAGTTCCGAGCCTTCTGCAGTGCAAGTGCCTACAAAACATACGACTCCAACTTTTGAAAATCACTTGATTTAAAAGGAGTCGGTCTAATCAAAACTTGTCGAGAAAACTAATCGATTTTATTTTTGATTAGTTTTGATTAGTTTTGCTTAGATATGCCAATCGTCACTAATAGTGATTAGATTTTTGATTAGTTCTAATCTAATCAAAAAGTAATCGATTAGAATAGCCATCTAATCCTAATTAATCAATTAGGATTTTTTCCACTTACCCCAACAATTAAAAAAAAAAGTTTCTAATCCGATTAGTAATTATTAGGATTACCAATCATTATTCCCCAGCTATGGTTCTTCCCTAAGTGGCAAAGAATTGCGGCTCGTCGTTTGAACTCTAAAATTACTACGCAAATTATTATATATGTAAGTACATACACATACACATAAAGCTGTGACCTTTCAGCCACTTTCCGGCAGCAGAATAAAAGGAATTAAATACAGTTTTGTGGTGCTGTGATTTCCATACAAAAAAATACATGCATACTCGTACATACATACATTACATACAAATACATAAGTGCATGAAAAAATACTGAACAAAAAAAATAAAAAAATAAAATATGTACTTAAAAATAAACAAAGAGAAACCTAAATATCCTTAAAACATTATGCAAAACGTCAAATGGTCAATTGTACTACATATGTACTACGCCACACCGCCGACCAAATGGCCAATAGACATGCGATTTCTGCTGTTTGTCTGTACAATTTTCAACTGCTTTGCATTCTCTTTGCGCTCTTTGCATTTTACATTTACACAAACAAGGCTTGTTGTTGTTATTACAATAATTTCATTTGCTGCCGTATTTGCTTATCGTCTTCCATAACATTGGCTTCAAGTGCTGAACGAAAAAATAAAAATAAAATAAAATCAAAAGAAATAAAGCAGAACACAATTTCCGTCGACTGATCGTTAGCCGTATGCCACACACACACATACGCACATATGCAAGGCAAAGCGTAGAAAAGGAAGAAGTAGCAAAGGAGCCAACGTCTCAAATATTCAAATGCTTTTCGCTTTGGTCCTTTTTGTTTCCGGCCTTTCCAGGCATTTGCTGTGTTGCAGCCAAATGTAGAAGGATGATGGTTTGCTTTGGATTTGGATTTGTTTTAACTACTTAACTGCCTGCCAGTCTTGCGATTTGGGAGTTGGGTTTGGCCGTAAAAGCTGAAATCGCTTTGTGCGCTGCTTGACATTTACTTTAGTTTCCCTAGTGAGTTTATTTTTTTTTTGTTTTTGCTTTAAAAGCAACTTAAATATGGTTTTTGTGGGATTGTATATGAGCTGAAGAAAGATTAAGTTTAATGTTTATAATGAAAGGAACTACGTGGATGACTTAAAAAAAAAAACTATCACTTTAAAAAAAGCAAAAAAAAAAAAAAAAATAGAAAACATAAAGGACATACATCTACCTCAGCATCGATGATGATTTTAGAGTTCTGCTATCTACGATGCGATGCGTTTATGTCTTCATGACAATTTTGTTCGATGTTTTCTGAGTTTTCTTAAGCATAGTCTGAAAATTTTCGAAACTAATCTGACAACGTTTTAGTTTAATTATATGTGCAATAGAATGGAATTGTGTCTCTGGTATATTTGCCCATTGAATTAAAAGCCTTTAGAAAGGAGCAGGATGTAGGGAAAAGGTGGGATAGTGGAATCAGCGGTCCTCTACAAACTTCCCAGATTCTTAATAAATCTCAGAAGTTTGTCGAGCAGTAGAGATTATGCATACGCCATGCTCAATACATCTGACCCGACAATGCGCAATCGTAGTCTAACGAAAGCCGCACAGCGGCAGAGAAAATTATCTGTGCCTTCGTCGTCCTCCTCCAGACAAGATAGGCATAATGAGCTCTCGCTGATGCCTATGGTGGCCATGTGCAGTCCCCGTAAATTGTGTCCGTGATAAATCACACAAATGCCCGAAACTCCCTCCTTCTCTGCTTTGGAAGAAGAAAGTTTGCTACCTCCTTGTTACGTTTTCCAGAAAGAACTTTGTAATTTTACAGGAATCAGTAGAGTTCCAGCGTCTCCCGTGAATTGCCCCCATGTAGTCCCTGATTTACTTCACAGTGCGCGCTATACTTGGTCCTATTTTTGGACTGCGTTCCAGTTAGTTGTTCTGCTGATCCACAATTCGCCATTTTATCGGCGAGTTCATTAACTTGAACACCGCAGTGTCCCGGTAGCCACATAAGTTGCAGTTTATTGAAGTTTGCTACGAAGCCAAGCTTCAACTTCCATTCGTGAACGAGTTTTAAAGAGGTTCGCGCAGTTTCCAGTGCCTTCAGTTCAGCCCGGCTATCACTGTAGATACGGATTTGCATAATGACACCTGAAGTCAGCCTCCAAGTGCCAGCCGGCTCCAGTATCGTATTCTGTTTTTGATCCGTCTGATTTTCTTCGATCACCCCAGTAGAGTTTATGGATCTCTCCATTGAGCTCTCGTGGGAAAATCGATAGTGTATCGTGTATATCGCCTACAAAATGATACTCAGGTTACCAGCTTGTCATTTGGCGCCAGAAACAAAGGCTATTTTTTTTTAACAGTCTGCTAACCAACTCCCTGTGGCCCAAGCTCCGATTGTCGTGTCACAACTCGAAGTAGTGTAGTCGACACATCGTTTTCGTAGCCTACTCATGTATCACCAAATCCAGGAGGTGCAGTTTCAACAGAGCATTAGGGACAGCATCGCTAATGCTGATACTCCTCTGTAGCCTGTTTAGCATATTAACCATGGGCTTTCATGTATCCCATTTACCGTTGTTCATCCATGTCATTGACTTCGGTTTCAATTCAGTTCATTCACTTCTGCGTCATTAAGTTTTCCAACATTCCATTTTATTTCCATTCTTTCTCATTACATTGCTTAATAACAATTTCCGCTTATTTCCAATTCATTCCGCTGTCTTGCTTAAGCCTAAAAACTTTTTAATTTCAAGCAAATTATTTTTCATTCCTTCTACATTTGCTAATGCAAGTGGTATGCAAGTATTCTTTCTCAAGTGTCAAACTTCATTTTCTTATCATTACAAATGCCTTTGGTGATTATGAACTAAGCAGACATTCAACCAGCAGCCAGTCATCCAGCCAGCCAACCGACCAACCAACAAACCAGCCAGGCACTCATTCAGCATGTCCGCCGTCTAGCCAGCCATTGGTGATGCAGCGCCCACACAGATCCGTCTCATTCAACTTTCCAATCAGTTTACAACCAACCAACCCATCAGCCAGCCATTCCCCAAGCAGCTGCCTATGACGTGCTGCTGCTGCCTACTGCTTCCTCATGAATTCTTCCATTTTGTGCCACTTATGCACTTGTTTGCCGGCGTCGCCTGTTTGGCTGTTGTCTGTTAACGCTGTTGAAAGCAATTAAAATGATTTCGACACTTTTGCGAAATGCGCCTAACAAGCGTGTGTGTATGCAATAGCAACAACTTAAATAGCAACAACAAGAAATGCATAGAAGATTATGCATCTTCAACTTAGATACCATCAATGCGCCAAACGCCAGCGTAAAATGCTTACTGCCGCCTGCCAAACGTGTTTTGATAACATTCCTCTTTTCGCACTTCTGCTCCACGCATGCAACACGGCAGAGCTCTAAGGCAAACATGCGGATATACATACATAGTTGCGCGCAAACCACCACCACATAAACTCTGCAGTCATCCACAAAGCGACAGCATAACTTTGGAGCGCTTGCTGTGTGTCTCAGCTGCATGCCATGCCATGCCGTTAATGTTTTCGATGCTCAATTTTCCAGCTGCTTCTGCAGCAAGGCAAGCACATCAAATGCTGAAATGATGTGCTGCTGTGCATGCGGGTTAGCAGTGACGTCCGTCAACAGATCAGTTCACTTTGCCATGGGACACAAAATTTTCAATCGCAAAACATCTAAATAGTGAAACAATCTCGTCGCCTCAGAGTGTCTGTCTGTGTTTTCTGGGAAGTTTTTGGAATTTAGCAACCATTTCTGGCATTGTTTGTGTATATGTGTGTTTGGTTTTTTAGGTGTTTTTGTTGTTTTGTCTTGGCATTAAGCCTCACTTGGCGTGTCAGTTCAATTAGCTTCTCTCTGCGCTAGCCATTAGTTAGTGTCTTTTGAATGGAACAATAAGTTGCGAAAAAATTTTAATAAAAATTAAATAAAGTGTAGAAATTAGTTTTAAAAATCCATAGTGCCTTGTAAAAGTTACAAGTGTTGTTTGGAAATACACAGCATAGCGTATGCAATGTGCAAAATAGGGTGCAAAATTTGCTTAAAAATGATACAAAAAATACTAAAAATAATAAAAATTCCAAAATAATGCAAAATATTTGCATTTCAAGCGAATTAAAATACACGCTAAATATTTTGAAACATGCTTGTACGAATTCACAACATGTATCTCACGGCAGTATACGCCACTCAACATGGCAACTGGCTGGCAACATGATGCTCTAGCAACATTTTCATACCTGCTATTATTTAATAAGCGATTAGCAATGAAAACTAAACGAAAATTGACCATTCAAGCATTTGATATAGACAGACTGTCGTTTAATAGAGTAATGCATATTAATTTACTTTTTTTGTATACGTATTTTAGTATGCAATTTAAATTTTTTACACATATTGTATACAACAATGTTGCTAACAACATAACACGCCAGCAGCGCTCTCTGCGCTTTGTTGCTAACGCATTAAAACGACTGTGTATGCAGCAAAGGCCTTTAACATTAGCATTTTTCGTTTGTAATTGTTATTTTTATATGTAAAAAAAATTAATTTACAAAAACAACAACTATTGTGTACAAAATGCATACACTCATACATATGATGGCTCAAATGTATGCACATGCATGCGAGTCTATAAATATAACAATAAGTATGCTATTGTAAACAGAAGCAGCAGCAACAACAGAAAAAAAAAAAAAAAAAATGCATTGTATACAACCAAAAATTGCGAGCTATCGAGACACACAAAACAAACAGCAAGGAAATAAAAACAATAGAAACGTTAAGAAGCAACAACAACAGCAACAATTTGATTGAGCAATGCACATGAATCCAGCCATTCGGCAACATTCAGCCAATTGATCGCCCCAACAACCAACAACCAACAAACAATCTAACCACGCTCACCAACTCGACCACTCAACTCACTCGACCACTCACTCGCTTAGAATGGCAACCAGTCAACCGGAAATCTCTATTCATCACCAATGATGCCTGTGAGAAATTGCCATACTGATGTACTCGTATGTATGTAGGTTTGTACGTAGTTGCTGTTGATGATGTTTCGCATTGTTTTTAGTTTGTTTTTTTTTTTGTTTTTTTTTTTTGTTTTTTTTTGCTTTTTCGGTTTGTTTACGTTTTGCGTTGCGCATGCAATTTATTGATGTTTTATATGTTTTTATTTTTTTTTTACTTATTTTTTTTTATTTTTTGTTTCTTATTTTGCTAAGCTATTTGTTATATGTACTTTCAACGTCTCCTTTTTTGCCTTTTTTCTGTTGGCTGCATAGCATTTGTTTTGTGCGGCTTTCATCTTTGCTGAATGATCGCTGTAGATATGAGAAATAATGGAATGGAATTTGTTAAAAAAAAAATATAAAAAAATTTTAGAAATCTGCAAATTCTCGATTGTTGCAAAGTTAATTCATTGCAATTGGCTTTTGTCAATTTTTGTTTGTTTTTGTACTTTTTTAAATGCATGTTTGTTTATTTAGCAGCTGTGCAAAAAAATCAGCGGAAATGCAAGCAAACATAAATTGAAATGTGAAAACATGCAAACTAAAAAAAAGAAAAAAAAAAACAATAAAAAGTAATTTACTGCTATTTTAGCTCATAGCCAATTGAAAAAATCTGTTTCATTTATACGAAAATAACAATTTGCTGAAAAAAAAACAGAATGTGCTTTGCTTTTGTTGGAATCATGCCAGCACGAAAAGGCTTTATTTTTGCACAGATATATGCGCATGTAGCAAATTAAAAAAAATATGTTAAAATTAAAAAAAATTTTTTTTCTTTATTACAAAAAATTCCATTGAACTTCATGCTTCAGCTTTAAAACGAAAATTCAATTTGTTCAAATAAGCTTTTATTTACTTTTTATAACTTTATTAACTGCATTTGCAATACAAACTATTCGTAAAATTTTGACAACTAACTAATAAACGTCATAAATTTAATTAACCTCTAATTTTTACCTGCTAGCAACAACAGCAACAAAAACATACATATGTGAAAAAATCATAGTTTATATTTCTTTTGTTTGGCATAAATTGAGTACTTACGCACATTATAATTGAATGATTAAAACAAGCCGCTTTATTAGCTGCAATGCGACAACGCAACAACAACTAAAATAACGTGTCTGCAATTTAAATAAATTGCTGACTTTAATTAGATTGGGATTTGCGTGACATTGAGTTTTTTTTAATAGGCCGAATTTTTTAGTAGCATTTACTAAATAGATATACAGTATATAAATAAAAGATATCAAGTGTTTCTTTAATAGCTGAAAAAAAATGCAAGATTACCACATAGACTATCAACAATTGTTACATAGCACAGTGGGCGATTCGCCTTCGCTAGCGGCGTAAAACTAATAACTTCCAATATAGAAAAGATATCTTCAAGCGGTTTTTTATTAATTAAAGAAGACATCAAGAAATAAAAAAAAACATAAAAATAGACGGGAATAGCCTACCCGAAAGGTAACACAAAAGGTAATAAATAATAGCTTAAAAAACTAAACCACACGCTTTAATCTTAAAAATCGTACTAAAAATTGAGAAATAATTTAATTAGAAACAAAATGATGAACGAAAATATAAGTATTTAAGGAAAAGCGTGGGGTGCTCAGTATGTCAAAAAATATTTAAAATCGGTGTTTTTTTACTAATAATTTTATTTTGACTTTTTTGAGATTTCATATATCGTACTCTTTAATTTCGCAACTAGGTATATTTTTGTACTAGTTGTACGAATCGAATATTTTCATGTTCAAATATTATTGAGCACCCCCACGCTTTTCCTTAAATATTTATATTTTCGTTCATCATTTTGTTTCTAATTAAATTATTTCTCAATTTTTAGTACGATTTTTAAGATTAAAGCGTGTTTTTTAGTTTTTTAAGCTATTATTTATATTTGACTTTTTAGTGAAATTTTTCATTAAAGGATGTTTTATGCGGACGCAAGAATAAAAGTAAAAAGAAGTCTGATGGGATGTGGTGTTCTCCGAAATAGATCTACATACATACATATGTATTTATAACTTCTACCAAAAATCCCAATATGCAGTGAAGTGAACTAGCTTATTATGCAATATTTTCCAAACCCTTTTATTCAAGGTTTTCCAAACTAGTTTGGAAATACAAAATTTCTCAAACGTTTTGTTATATTTTACAATCAGAAAGTGAAGAGAAGTTGAGGTGAAGCATTTGAAAAGAACAAAAAAAAAAAAGAAACCTGATTGAATAAATTCGAATTTAGACAATAAAGCTCCGAATACGCTTGTAGCGTAATGGTGAGGTATGCTTCCTACGGACCAAGAAGCTCAGGTTCGAGTCCCGAGTGGCGCATTTTTTTTAATTTTTTTTTATTTTTTTTATTTTTAGAGAAATTTTCTTCACCTCACGTTTACAAAACATTGTATAAAAATGTAATTAAGGTTTCTTTTCGTTGATTCAGCACTTACTATTAAATGAATTACAAACAAAACCAGTTCTTGCTTTGCATACTTATGTATGTACATTGTACATGCGGTTGATTTCATTGCAAATACAACAAACCCAAAACAGAAAGCTTCAAGCTTTATTTTTGAGTGAATTTATGCATTGAGTTTATCGCCATCACTATAAGCGATCGCTGGCTGTTGTGCGTTAGTTCGCTCGCTATTTGAGTGGTTATACGTTTTTCTTTGAACATTTGTTTGTGATTTGAGAAGAATGTATTTTTGAACGTTCGTGAGTGAGTTTTTCCGTACCCTGAAATCTTGTTACTTATTGGCTTGTATACGGGAGTGAATTGAAATTCATAGAGGCTATTTTGAGGAAAGGTAACTTAAAAGCCGCAATGAAGCATGAAGTATAATGTTGAATGTCCTACTATATGATGCCGTTGGGCTGTTGATATCATGTTTCGAATCCGGAGGAGAATAGAAATAATAGAGAGAACACAATAAAAGTGAATGTTTGAAAGATATAATAATTTAGTTAAATGTTGCAACTTTTACGACGGGATGAAGTTACATACATACATACATACATACATACAGGTGAAGCTAATAAAAGCGTGTTAAAAATGTAGCTGGTCGAAAACATATAATAAGAAAAAGTTTTTCTTATTTAAAAAAAATTAATAGAAAAAATTTTTTTAATAAAAAAAAATTGAATAAAAAAAGTTCTAAATAAAAAAAATTTAAACAAAAAAGATGTATTAATTTTATTAATTTTTTTTATTTTTTTTTGTTTTATTAATCTAATTTTATTATAAAAATATTTCTAGAAAAATCAAAAAAAAAAACAAAAAAATTATATTGGAATGAGAAAATATAATTAGATATTCGGAACTATTCCTTCTTTTAGCAAGCCTACTATTAAAATTTCGTTTTCGAGACTTTCTGATAGTCGGATAAGTCGTTAGCCGCCAAATGTTGATCACTTAGAAGGAAAATATTGCAGATTACCGTTAACATCAACTTCTTTGCATGCCACATAGACTTGACTATGCATCATTTCCTTTCTTAAAGCACGGAATGGTGTTTGGAAGTGCCTTGTTAGTTATCCAACTGTCAGCCCACACTCAGCTCTAGGCAGTGTCCGGCATTACTTGACGGTTTTTGGTGTTGTAAGTTCAAAGCATGATTTTTGCGGATGATAGGACCTCCCATTAGGAATCGCTCCTGCGTATCATAGTCTGAGATAGCTTTCGATAATTCGAAAGTCAAGTCTCGTCGGCTCGATATTCGAAATCGATATCGAACAGGCGGCGAAGATAACGTTTCGCTTTCTGTATTTCGATAGGAAAAATTTTCTTATAATATTTCAAGAAGTGTATCGAAGACCTTTATTATCTGTCGAAAACTGTGTGCTGACTTGCAAAAAAAGAAGTAGAAATCTGATTTTTATTCGAGCTTTTTGGCCGGTGCAAATAAAAGCGAAACAAAGTTTCCTTTTCCTCTCCTACGCGTTTCGGCGAATTTTTCCGCCTTCCTCAGGGAGACTCTTTATTCAACAAAATAAAACAATACATTATTAAAGCACTACAATTTAAAAACCATATACATATATAAATCCCTAAAAAATTGCACAATTTGGACTTACTTTTGATAAATTCAAAGCTATCTTACTCCTACCAACATTTAAACAGATATAAGTACAAATATACATACATACATATAAGTACAAATATACATACATATATAAACAGAAATTCTTTTACTTTCTACTGTCATTCGTGCTATATTCTTTTCCTATTCTTTGTTATTGTTGCCCTGTATGCACAATTTATGTTGTCAACGTCTTCTTTGAAATTCATGGTATCTTTTATTCTTTCTTGTATTCTTAGACTTTCCAGTGTCATTCTAACTTTTGTTCGTTTTTCTATGTCCAATATTTTCGCCTGATCGAAGTCTAATTTTGAAAAAATGGCCTAAAATCAAGAAGAAGTAGAAATCTTTTTAACCCATAAAATTACTAAAATTTTTATGTTCTACTTTTCTGCGTTTGACATCTTTGATAAGGCAAAACGACAGCTAAGGTGGTGTCGAAACGTTTATATAGAACTTGCGATAAAGCAAGACGTAATTTGTGTTTACGAAAAAAAGAACACATCGATATCGAATTTCGCTCGATGTCGAATTGCGGAAAGTCACCCTTGATCTATTTGTCGCAACCCATAGTAGCTTTAACTTTTGCTTGAATATTCGATGTTTACCACAAAGTGAAGAATTGGTAAGTTCGGCGTCTGATAATGCCGCTTTGGTGGCAGCTCCGAGCAAAATTACTGCAGCATCACTAAAACCTTTGTTCATATCTACACACGTACGTAGAGAATCTAGACAGACTACGACGAACCAGCGGCAACTAAATACACCAGCGGCATATAGGAGTTCAGCCTTCTGCGTCCGTCATCACGTGTGGTGCGCAACTTATTCTTCCGAATGTAAATGGTAAATGGAATAGCCATGGTTATCATGGACGCAGTACGTTCTGCATAGAAATTGGTGAAGCCTTTCAAGGCCGACTGAAGGCAATAATAATATAATAATACAATGGCGCTATTATAACTCTGACGTGTTTTATGGCCGATCTTCTCTCCCAATTCGAGGTGTGCTCCTTTTTGTTTTTCCTACTAATTGGGTGGACCTACAGTTTTATGCCGGCGCCGAACGGCGAATGCATTTTTTGTGAGAAGCTTTTTCATGGCAAAAATACTCTCGGAGCGAATGCCGCCCATTGCCGAGAGGTGGCCGCTTAAAAAAGCCAGTAATTGCATTTGTACTAATTAGAAAAAATTTTTTTTTTGGTGTTTTGCTCGGACTGTGGTTTGAACCCGAGACCTCTGGCATAGCAGGCGAGCACTCTACCCACTGCACCACAGCGGCCACATGGCAATAACGTGACGGAAATAACGTGACCATTACGAACATAGAGCCTAGCATTCAACTCACTTCCCGACGGTAGTACCGAGGGGTTCGGTAAGATGACAGTAGGATGTTTAGCGCGGTTAAGTGACGGGGTCAAGGCTTTCGATGCTTCTTCCTAATTGATAGACATGCCAAGCCAGGAATTCACCTGAAAGTGTGATTGACACACTAGAGTTAGTGTAAAGTGCAGTCGTGAAGAGTAAGGTGGAGTGAAAATTTTTTTTGGAAATTCAATTTGTTCCAAAGCCAGAACGGCACCTTTGTAGCCCAGAAATAAGCCTGTAAAATTTTATTGACCTACTCGCATGTTTAGAGGTGCCCCCAGCCCCACACAGTTGAAAAAAATAGCACAATCTGGTACAAATGTAAAATTTCTAAAATTATAAAATCAAAAAACGAAGTATGAAGATTGATAAAGATGGCCAAGCTGAGTATTAAAGTGAATTTATTTTTTTTTGGAAATAGCAACAACAAAAGTTATTAAAGGTCAAAGTATATATTATGCATTATTTAAATTGCAATTACTTTAAAACCATTGAACCGATTTCGAATGTGCTTATACCATTCGATATGCTTTTTGATTCCCTTTAATTTGATATACATTTTATGTGGGTTCCATAACACCCCCTGCGGGGGTCAACCCCCTTTTACCCCCCTTACTTTTCATATATAAAATGTATATATTAAATTAAAGGGAATCCAAATACCTATTGAACGGAATAAAAACATTCGAAATCGGTACAGTAGTTTTTAAGTAATTGCAATTTAAAAAATGCATAATATATACTTTGACCTTTAATAACTTTTGTTGTTGCTATTTCCACTTACCCCAACAATTAAAAATTGAATTAAAAATAAAAATTTCGTGCTAAGCACTAACAACTCTTTCAAGTAAAATTGTTAACGTTGTTTGGTATATACATAAAATAAATACCAACAACAATGTTCATTGCGAACTGCCTACAACAAAAATTCAGCACGTTTGTGGAGAATATATGCAAAAGCATATACACACTAACGTTAATGTTGAAAATGAAAAAGGCAAAAGTGGGGAAAATCCAACAGCTTGCACAGAGTCTCAATGGCCGAGTGTGTTTATCCGTTGGGTCATTGCGGCTGAAGTTGGAATGGACTCGGGTTCAATCCCCGGTGCATCCACTTCCGAAAAGAGTGCTGATGATCGAAAATGGTTTTTCGTGAAATAGCTATACACTCAACCTTCGCTGTAAATAGTTGTTGAGATTTTTTTCCACTTACCCCAACAAAAAAAAATAAATTCACTTTAATACTCAGCTTGGCCATCTTTATCAATCTTCTTACTTCGTTTTTTGATTTTATAATTTTACAAATTTTACATTTGTACCAGATCGTGCTTATTGCTTTCAACTTTGCGGGGTTGGGGGCAGTTCAAAACGTCGTCCTATCGCCATAAAATTTTGTGGGGTTCATTAACTCGTATAAAGGCAACTTTTCATTGCTGGTACGTTCAAAAAAAGAACAAAAAAAAAATCTCCATATGTTTTCACTCCACCTTAGTGAACAGTCTCTAAGTGTTCTTGCAATTATTTTTAATTAGCTCATTTTCAACTAAAAGCCTCACATATATCAAACACACACAATCTTTACTCTCCCACATGATATTAAAATAGAAATAAATAAAATTATGAGTACACACGCCCCCACACTCCCAAAAATTCACATTCTTTAAACACACCTACGCTGAGATTTTGCACACAATCTAAACAAGCAGTTGCCGCTGGAGATTAAATCTACTTTTGTACCTACATACATATATAAATGAAATCACTTTGTTGCACTTATTACATCTTTAAGCAAATCATAGCATGCCCACTGCAATGCGTTCACTTTACACTTGGCTGCATGTTTGTATTACAATAAGCTCAGCGTTGTGCTTCCGCGCGCTAACATCAAATTAGTGATATTAATTTCATAGTCAGCACACGGCTCCCAAACATACATATACATATATACATGAGTAACTACAAAGCATACAAAAGAGCGTACATATGTTGATAGTAAACTAAAAATAAAAACTAGAAAATACTTTTAAGCACCACAAACACCAACAACATTAACTGAAGTAATGCAGCATTTTATCTCACCATCTTTATTAACGCTTAGTGCGCCATATTCCCCTTTATTACATACATATGTACATAAATACATACTCATGTAGTTACGCTTTGGTTACAAATAGCTTGTCCACACCTCAAAGGCATTACTAAGCATAAAAACATACATACTTATACCAGAGGCGGTCGCTTCATACAAGCCGAGAAGCCCGGCTTGCGTACACATTTTCGTTCATTTCATACGAAATTCTTTAAAATCTGGTTATTTTACGTTTTAAATGTGTTTACTATTTAAGTTCTCAATAATATAGCCCCCACTGTAACATGCCCCTAAAAGCCTGCTAAGAAAATAGCGCAAATACACCACCAATCCACCTCACAATGTGTATTTTGTTTGTGCAGCCAATCACAGCACAGTGAGCATGCTTCAACGTTTCCACACATTAGCTTTTACGTGGCTTTGAAAACAGAATAACATAGCTTGTTTTCTCACTTTCGCTAAGGAGAAACCAATTGCTTATTTTCAGACTTAAATTGAAAAAAAAACTAGCAAAGCACTTTTTTTATTTTTCACATCAAATTTGTATGCGAATATGAAGCTGGCTTCGGCATTCAAAAGTTCAGTATTCACAGCCATATGCATATTTGATTTGATTTTCGTTTGCATGTAGGTACATACTTATGCACATAATTTCTTACATCTGCATGTGCAGGCAAACATAAATATCAAATACCAGATTATAAAAGGGTTGATTGTGATTTTTGGCGACTATTGGCACAATATCAAGATAATTTTAAAAAGCGGTGGAAATCAATTTGGACCTCAGTTTTCAAACACTATAGCACCCTTTTTTTAGGCAATAAGCAAATACACTTGCTACTGCTGAAATTTCCGTCGGTATAAGGAAACTAAAAATACCTCTGCGCATTCGTGTAAGATTTCCCTAGCGCACGTTTTTATATTTAAGAATTATGTAAATACGAAATTTTTTATTTTAAAAATGTTCAGAGTAAAATTGCAAAATCAAGAAAAAACGATTTTAATTTAAAAATGTTTATTTTTGTTTTAAGCACTATGAGATTTTGAAGGAAAAACTTTCGTTTTTATTCCAGTAATTTTAATTTTTAATTTAAACATGTTTCTTTTTAAATCCTAAATACATTTTAATTTAAAAAATTTAATTTTTAATTTAAAAATCTTCATTTATAAAATAAAAATGACTTGGTTTAAAACGTGCATTATAAAAATAAAAATTTTATTTTTGATTCCTTTTCTCTGAGTGTACAAACAAAAAAATGTGTATCAGGAAAACAAAAATAAAAAATACATATGAAAAAAACAAAAAAAAAATAAACGAGAAAAAACGATCTTCAAATACCCGAATTGTTCA
Organism: Urophora cardui; assembly: GCA_960531455.1. Classification (NCBI taxonomy): domain Eukaryota; kingdom Metazoa; phylum Arthropoda; class Insecta; order Diptera; family Tephritidae; genus Urophora; species Urophora cardui. Next base: position 24,048,804 of record OY482674.1, on the reverse strand, counting down.
AATGGCCGTACAAAAATACGCGTAATAAACAAACAAACGAGCGTTCGAGCATTGAAAAGCATTTATTCGGGCCACTCGAAAATGTTAAAAAGAAATCGAGAACTCTAAATCAAAGTCAATGACGGAACGCAATCAGACTTAAATAATACAGCAAAGGAAATTACATCAATGGCTAATGGTTATGCTTCACACATAGGCTTGCCCAGGCAATTTATGCTAGGTCCGCCACTGACTTATACCTACATTAGCTAACTAAGTTTTTTGTTCGTTACCTTGCCAACAAACGATGCGATGCGTTGCGGTGTGGTGCTGCGTTCCGTGCCAAAGCATTTGCTGTGACATTTTGCTATTTTTTCAATTACTTTACATTTTGTTTACGCCGACGACATGCTCCCCCTGCACCCTCTGCCAACCTTTGTTGTAGTTGTACGAAGTGTGAAGCCCTAAGGCGTTGGTTTGGTGTGCGGCGTGGTAAGCTGACACGCCCGTCAGTGTTGTGACGTTGTCGTGTCGTCGTTACAGCTGCCATGCGGCGCCAGCAAATGGACGACAAGTTGTTGTGTTAGCGTTAGTTGGCCTCCTCACTTCACTGCCTCTTACATTGTAGACGCTATTTTGCGTGTGTTTTTACTCGCGGCACTTTGGCGGTGGTGCTGGTGGGTAGTGATGAGGGGTGGTCTACAAGCATCGTCTAACTAGGTTATGTTGGGTTTAAATAGTGCAACAGGTTTTATTGAGGCATTTCATTTCGTTCATAGTTTTACAAGCTGCAGTTACAGCGTGTGCTATAGAAATCGAGCTTGGATACAAGTCAATCTTGGGTGACTCCATTATAGATAAAAATAACTCCATAGAATGGTATATTGACGGCTCGAAAACATCAAAGGATTGGATCACTGGATTTTGTGGTTCGCGAACTAGAATATCATTACCCATTAACCCCAAGGGAGCTTTCGGGGAATTTTGTTGGCGGAAGTATTCATAAAGAGTCAGTACACATTGCTAATAAACGAAGAGGATACTTTGGTATTTATATCACCATAATAAACGACAGTCAAGCGGCACTAAGGACAATAGCTTCATGTGAGATTAACTTACCGCTAGCCTGAATAGCCTTTGGCGGCAGGAACTATATACTTGTGGCGTGAGATCTTGGTCCTAGAGAAGTAATAGGAAATGAGATAGCGGATGGACTCGCCAGAGAGACAGCAGTTGGCAAACCCATTGGACCTGAACCATTTCTAAGCATAGAAGCTCTATAATAGAACTACATACTATGGAAAAAAGCTCATGCTGGAGAAACATGGAAAATTACAGACTGGCAACAATCAGCTGGTATTTTACATCCGAAACATATTTTTAAGTCTGACTTCGCAAAGACTGTCTGGTTGATTCTAAATACTTTCCGAATCCCTTCAAATGTGTGTTTGTGTGTCCTTTATGGATTACCAAAGTAATCAACCATAAAGATCGGAAATTTTCACAGTACATTAATGTGATATTAGCACATAGTGGGTATATAGATCTTTCGAAAAGTGGAAGCTTCTACGGGCCCAAATATGGACTTAGAGAGACCCAGCAAGTCTTTGAGCAATATTGGTATGAAATGAAAGGTGTTGAGCTGTGCTTCAAGATAGAGCTCTTCATTATGTGATGCCCAGGCCGGGTCCGCAGATATGGGTCAAAAGGTGGATCGGGATAAGCTCGTAAAGTTTTTAGGCGATAAAATCTTCAAATAAAAGGTATTAGGTAAGGTTTGAATTAATTATTAATTTAATTAACATACCTAGGCCCAGTTTCCAGATATCGTCCAAAACGCACACCTGGATAACCCTGGGATATTGGTATGAAATCAAAAGTAGAAATCAGGCCTTCTATATAAAGCTCTCTTCGATGTAATGCCCAACCCTTAGGAAAAGCAAAAATAAAGTAGAAAGGGAAAAGGAAATGGTGTAAGATATGGAATGGTGGAAGGTAAAGGAGAAAGCTCAAAGGAAAGAAAATGGGGAAAACGGAGTGAGAGAAGGAGTGAAAAAGGGGTTGGAAGAGCGAAAGGGAGTAAGATAGGGAGAAAGACTAGGAAAGGGAAAAGAATAAGGAGAGGTAAGAGAGAGCGATAGAGAAAGGGAAAGGGATAGGGAAACCAAAAAAAGGAAGAAGGGAACGAAAATGAAAGGTAAAGTGAAAAGGAGAGGGAAAGGGATGTGGGATGGGATGGAAAGGGGAGGAAAATACTCATTACAACACAAAAAAAATGTTACGCCGCTGTGAAACCGGACGGATATTTGCTTGTTTATTATACAATTCATATGAGACACCCTGTACTTTAAACGCATGTACCTACATAAATTTGGAAAATCTAACTCACGCAACAGGCTTTTGCGTTTAAACTAGATGGATGGAATGTGTGTACGTAAAATTAGTAAAAATGTATGAAGGTATGTGCTAAAAAATCATGGGCTGGCAGGTCACTTTGCTGTGCAAACACTCAACGCACGCGACGCAGCGCGGTCAGCGTGTGTAGTAAGCGGAGCATAAAACCAGTCACAAAAAAGGCTAAACCACTCAAGAGGGATGCGAGTGCGCGTGTGTAAACTCGCTGTAAACTCACGCAATGACAATTGCCAAATAAGCGAGCAAACGCCTAAAGGATTAATCTTGCAGGCGGATGCTTTTTGTGTTGCTTGTAAAGCACAAGCCCTTAGGTACTGTAAAGGTACATGCTAGTAGCTGAGGCTCTTGTTGTTTTTTGCTTTTTGTCTTTTTTTCTTTTTGTCTTTTGATTCTTGTTTATTTCTTGTTTTCGGTTTTTTTCTTGTTCACTTACATTTGACACGCAACAAATTTTTGTGTTGGCCCCAAAAATGTCATTCGTACATATATATTTTTTTTTCCACTACTTAGTTAGTGTTGTAGCAGCACTTTTTGTTTTTGTGTGTTTGCGTTTTTTGCTTTGTAACCCATTTACCGCATTTTCTCATACTCAGCATGACATCGCTGTTATGTTTTTTGTATGCTCTACTTTTGTATTCTCTAGTACACTTTAACTGCGTGTTCTAAGCCTTTTTGATTAGCTTTTCTTCTCAGACAAAATGTGACCGCGACAGCAGCCGTAAGAGCAAGAGCAACCAACAGCAGCAGTGACCGCGTGACAGTGTGTTTTGTCACGCAAAATCCAAACATTCCAAACACAAACGCACGCCAAACGCACGAGGGGTTGTCAGTGTATCCACAAATGGTCATAACATGGACGCGCTTTGAGGAGAGTTTGCGTGAGGAATGTGTGCTTTAAATGAATTAATTTTTTTAAATGCATTTGAAAAAGAATTTTAATGGAATATTGGCATGCTGTACATTGCAACATCAATATGTAGAATGACTTGAGACTTAGGCTTGATCGAATGGCGCCAATTATCCGTAGGTTAGGTTAGGTAATAGTGACTGCCCCCGTTCGTCCAATACGGAGGCACACATAGGCCTGGCGGCCCGTTGTGATACCACGTGGAGCTCTTAACTTTTCCCCTGTAGAGAAAGATTACACGCCTATAAAACTAAACCATATGTTAGGTTCCAAAGCAAAAGAAAGAGAAAACCCCTCCTTGCGTGGTTCCTCTGCTGGCATTCCTACCTTGTGATAGCCGAATTCCCCATTACAGTTTGAATGGTTCTTCTTTTCAGTAGACGTTCGCTAAAACTGACCATTGTGCAGCGCCTCCATAACGGCTTCTGGGAGAACATTGCTATATCTATAAAGATGTCCAAAGTAAACTTTTTGAAGGCTAGTCCTTTCTCTACACTCAAAAAAAAAAATTTCTCTAGATCAAAGACATAATTTTCCTCATTTTGAACACGCGTCCCAATACAAAATTTTCTTTGTTTTGTGTAAATTTTCTCAAAAATGTGGAAAAAACATAAAAAACATTCAAACAAATTCGTTGCCATGGGGATTTGTATGGGAATTTAATTTCTCAAAATTAAAGAAATCAAGTCTTCAAAACAAGGAAAGTTGGGAATGGAATGGCGCTTAAAGAATTTTTCATTATTTTAATGTATGAATTTTTTCAAAACAAGTATATGAAACCATGGTAACGCATGTAACAACAATATTTTATAAACCTTTTAACATGTTTTAAGGAAAATTTACTCAAAACAAAGAAAGTAGTGTTCAAAATAGGTAAACAATTTCTTTGACCCCTCCATATATTTTTTTTCTCTCAGTGTATCCTTGATTTGATGGAGTGTAAAGCAGATCCACTCACTTACCTTTAGAATATGCTTGTTGATTTTGTGAATTTAATATTGGGTTTGCCGTTACTCTAATCACTAAAGTTTAATGTGACAGTCTATTAGTTTTTCTGGGATTTTGAGGAGGCAGCAAGTCAGACTTATTGGTCTGAAGATCTTCGGATGGGTAAAAGATGTTTTACGTGCTTTAGGTATAAAAATTTCTTTAGCCTTAGTTCACTCCTTGCAAATGTATGTCAGGGTTAGACAGGCCTTATATATGTATATATTGGAACAAGCAGAGAACTTGTAATGTCAATAGCTGCGTGTAGCTTGGCGGGAGAAATGTCATCGGTTGCCGGTGACTTGAAGAGCTTGAAGGTTTTAATAGCCGAAGAGATTCTGTTATAGTTTATAATGTCAAGGTAACTGTCTATTCTTGGGTTGGAAAGAATTTGTTCTGATTCAGAGGGGCTCCTTGGGAAGTGAGTTTTTACTAGGGTGTTCAAAATTTCTTCGTTAGATCTGGCCTTCCCCCGGCCTGCGTTTATGAGAGTTAAGTATCTTTAGACCCTTATTTATTTATAAATGTCTTTTGAATAAAATGTCGCAACTGCTTTCCTCGTTAACATATTAATTCTTAACATATAATATAACACTCGAGAAGTGTAAGTAAATATGTAAGCACACAGTAAAAATTTTAGTTTAATTTTAATACCATTTTGGTATTTATATATAACAATGCCAAAAAGCATTAAATTAAAACCATTCTGGTTTAAAAAAAAAGAAGAGAATATTGAGAGACAGAAATTATTATTGGTGTCAAATTAATACTTTCTTAGAATTAAATCAAAACCAAATTTTGATTATTTTTAGAATAATTCTGGTATTAAAAGTAGTTGAAATGGTATAAGATCAATACAAAAATTGGAATAAATTCTATACTTTTATGGAATTAAATCAAAACCAAATTTTGATTATTTTTATAATATTTTTGGTAATAAAAATAGCTGAAATGGTATAAGATCTATCCGCAAATTGGAATAAATTTTATACTTTTTTTGGATTTATAATAGCTCGTATATATTTTAAATACTAAAAATTCTAATAAACACTAGCCATACAAGCACTCATACATATATACAAATAAAATGGGAGTAAAGCAGCTTCTTAGTCAACAAATAATTTGGCTTATACAAAAAGCCTTTATCTAAATCTTAAACTCTTTTTGTTGTTTATCATCTATTGTTGTCTCTTTGTCGGGCCCAGGCATTGTTGGTGTCATCGTCGGTGTCGTCCTCGAAGCATCCGTCTTAGCTGGCGTCTCTGAACTGAATTCCGTTTCATTTATCGTTTTTGTTGTTTCGGTCTTATTATTGGCCACCGTTGTTGCTGCCACCACAGGCTTAACATCCAATTTCAATGGTTGTTCCATATCTACATTTGCTTGAATTTACACTTGTATTTGTTTTTTTTTTTTTTCAACGCTCAGCATGTTTGGGCACCACTGGCACTTCAATATCACCCACCATCTTTTTATACTCAGTCTTTGGCTTTTTAGCTGTCACTGCCGCCAAAGCTTTCATAGCACCTTGGTCCTGCTCCTCCGCCTTACATGCCTGCTGCATCAATGGCAAATGCGTATGTGCACCCAAACCAATTTTTTGCCTAACTTCCGCCATCGTTGACGCAGCCGTTTCACGCGCCTTGTCTGCGCCCATCTCAAGCAAATAAACTAACTTATTACGTCGCAACAGCTGTTGTTGGATTTTATTGCGTATGGGATGTAAATGTTCGACTATCTCCTCTGCGACAAGTATTTTATATTTGCCAGTATCGATATCTTTGGCATCCTCACAAATCTGTTGCACACTTTTGCCCGTGAGTAGCTAATGTATTGCTTTTATATTGCTTACACCTTGACGTGTTTCCGGATTGTAATGAACATCAGAGAAAAAGTCTGTTGCCGCTTTTTTAACTTTTCCACCATGGTATCTGCATCATCTGTTAGATAGATTACTGCTTTGGGATCAGCATCCGATTTGGACATTTTCTACTTGGATCACGTAGGGAACTTTTAGAAACATTTTGTTTATGTACATACATATGTATTTATTTTGACTTTTTTTATGAAAATTTGTTTTAATATTTTTTTTGGTTTTGATTTCAAACCAAAAAAGCTTTGATGGTAATATACATTGAGAAAGAGAAAGTTTTTTATACTTTTCAGGATTTGTTTTTAAACCATAAATAATTAAATTTCTTTAGAGAGAATTTTAATATTTCTCAAGGCTTTATTTTGAAACTATTTTGGGATAAATAAAATTGTAAAACTTCTCATAGTTTAAAAATAAGACTTTTTAGCATTAAAATTCAAATTTAATTCCAAGAATGATTACATCAAGTACCAACTGATATTAGAATTAAACTATCATTTTTTACTGTGCATGTATTATGTAAGTATCCAAGTATGTAAGTAAGTATATAAATTTATCAGCGTCGCCTTATAAGTTACCTCAACTACTTATGTTCTTCCCTACTCAACGTTAACTGCATACATATGTACATTAGGACAGTCCTTAAGAATCAAATCAACGATAATTTTCAGTCTCAACATATCAATCCGCAATAATATGGTCTCGAAATATCACACAACAATTTTGGCCTCGATTGGAAACACTTTAGACGTGTCGGGCAGGCATCAAAGTTGTTCAGGTTAGTATCCTATGAAAGCTCATAATCTCCAATTCCGACTAAAACTTATACTTATTTGTTATCTTTGGTTAGAGTAGTTCCAACGCATCGATTGAGATTAAGAAAATCGTATATAGAAATTCTTTTGCTACAATTAAGTAACACACTACTACATACTAATACATATACTTTACATCACATTCACGCAAATGAATAATAAATGAGTGTACATATATGTGTGAATGTGCAGCTGTGCTAAAAATGTTGAATTCCACATAAAAGGTGAAATTCACTCAGCAAGATTATGGTTGAAATAAATATTTTATTTTTGTAAAGCAAAAGTTCAAAGTTGGCATGCGGAAAATTTTCATGAGCTTGACTTTTTTTCTCGGTTTGTCTTCTACTACTTATGTAAGTACTTAGTTGAATAAAAAGTGCTTTTTGTATTAGCAATAATTAAAATGGATTTTGAATTAGTAATAGAGATAGTAGATTAGTAATGGAAAAAATTAGGTAATGGATTATTCGCATACACACATATATAAATACCATAGATAACAAAAGTTTCTAAGCATCCAATTTCAAAAATGTCTAATAACCAAATAAACAAGTAAGGAAGCCTAAGTTCGAGTGGAATCGAACATTAGATACTCAGCTGTATGCTTTCATTGTTTGTTTGTGTTTGATGGAAACACGGTGCACTTAATATAAAGCGAGTGCTGCATAAAGTGGGCGTAGCCACGCCCATTTTCTAAATTTTTATCAGTCATCCAACTAAGCATATGAATATTATTCTTTGTGCAAAATTTCATTCCTTTATGACTTCTAGTTATAAAGATGTCACGTTACAAATTCCCAAAGAGTGTTCCAGAAATATCTTTCTTAAAAAGTAGGCGTGGTCATAAACCGATTTCAATAAATTTTTGCGTGGCTATTAACACATGTTATAAAAGTGTATAAACCAAGTTTCGTCATAATATCTCAATTATTTGTCGAGTTATGGGCTCAGAAATCTCGTATATTCCTGTTTATAAAAAGAGGCGGTGCCACGCCCATTTGCCAAAATTTTTGTGTTTTTCGTTTTATGTCCGCAGTTGGACTCCTGCTATAAAATTTCAATGATATATCTTTATATTTGACAGAGATATCGCTTAAAATGTTTTTATTAGGTCACTTTATAATACCCATATATAAAAGTGGGCGTGGTCCTCAACCGATTTCGGAAATTTTTCGTCCAAATATTTGACTAAGTAAGTATATCACGCGTACCAAATTTCATCGATATATCTTCAACGGTTTCTGAGTTATGACTCATAAAACTTTCAATGTTTGCCCCTTAATAAGTGGGCGTGGCACCGCCCATTTTCCAAAATTTTTGTGTTTTTTGTTTACTGTCCATAGTTGGACTCATGCGCCAAAATTTCAATGATATATCTTTATATTTGACAGAGATATGGCTTAAAATGTTTTTATTAGGTCACTTTATTATACAAATATATAAAAGTGGGCGTGGCCGTCAACCGATTTTAACTATTTTCCGTCCAAACGTTTGCCTAAGTAAGTAAATCACGCGTACCAAATTTTGTCGATATATCTTTAATGGTTTCTGAGTTATGACATATAAAACTTTCCATGTTTGACCCTTAATAAGTGGGCGTGGCACCGCCCATTTTACATCAAATTTCTTCTTAGGGGCCTGAGCTCAACACGTGGGTAAATCACTCTAGCTTTAATAGTGACTGAGATACCAAATATCCGATTTTTTCTATATAGGAAAAGTGGGCGTGGTCATGGTCCGATTTCGCACATTTTCAATACCAACCGTCCCAGTCGCGATACCAACTTGCATTTCAAATTTCATCAAAATATCTCAATTTTTGCGCGAGTTAGTTTGTTTACAGACGGATGGACAGACGGACGGACGGACAGACGGACGGACGGACGGACGGACATGGCTCAATCGATTTCTCTTTTCACCCTGATCATTTTGATATATATAAGTCTATATCTTTCTCGATTATTTCACTCTGTTACAATCCACCGTTATGTGATTAAAACTATAATACTCTGTGTACTAGTACAGCTGAGTATAAAAAAGGGAGATAGCCAAGACCTTTTTACCGATTATTACTCATTGTCATATACAGAACGCCTTAAAATTTGTCAGAAGTGAAGTTACCGTTTTATTACAATTACTTGAACTTCTTATATTCTTCCTCAGTATCAATCAAATTTACAATATTTTTCAGTCTCAACTTCTCAATCGGTTAAGAAGTGCCGCACAGGAACTAAAGTTCGAATTTCTGCAGGATTTAGAAAATTAGGACTCATCTCTGGTATCACAACAGACAAAATCGGCATACGTATGCCTCTGCCTTATACCTTGGGGCATTCCCTTCAATCTAACCTGACCTTACCTAACCTAAATCAGCGAATAAGTTACAGTATTGTACACAGGTTTGCTCCTCAAATCACTTACTACATGTGGTTTAAATTCGTGTTATTCTTACCTTTATTTTCTATTTTCATTGAACCCATTCAATTTTCATTTTGTTCACTCACAAATCGCAAATATTTCATCAATGATTGCTCATCTGTTTTACTAATCTCTACCATTTGTTCTAATCAAACTATGCAACCATGCGCTTCCTAATTTCCGTCGCCATTAGTGAGAAGGAACTACGACCACAACCAACTGTTTATTATCTGTACATTTCCAAATTCATTCGAGCGCGCAAATGGGCTTGTCAATGTGCAGTCAAGACTGGAGTAGGTACATATCCGACGTAAATACTACTTTTTGGCATTTTTCTTCTTTTTCCTTCCTTGAAAGTGTACGTACGCTTAATATACACAACTGTCAAGTCAGTTTACTTGCATTATTTTCGAAACGTTTGCACTTTGACAAGCCGAATAGAGAAAACGGAAGAAGAAGAAAATAACGAAAATAACAGTACAATCCAAAAAAGGAAGAGAAACAAATGCAGCTAATGTTATGGAAGTAAAATAAAAGCGAGTAGGTACTTATATTGTTATGCCGACAAAGAAGCTATTTAAAGCGAGGAAGGGTGATAAAAAGAAGAAAGAACTAAAAAACTAAAATTTAAAAATAAAAGAAAATAATAATAATGTGACAGCATTACTTTGTTGTTGCATTACAACACGTCACATCCAACATCAGCGAGCGCAGTACATTTCCTGTTTCACTGCAATGCAACGATGCGTAAATTTGCAATTGCCTGAATGAAGTGTTCTCGGGTAGGCGAATATGGTAAAAAGCGAGTTGATGAGAGCGCACGTGCTCTCTATCACAAAAGGAAATTGCTGATTGTTACAAATGATGGTATAAATTTAAATAGTAGATAAAAGAATGCAAAATGATTTTTTTAGAAACGTTTCACTTAGGTTAGCTTTATGAAAAAAGGGTCTAGATAAATGAAAACCGATAGAGGGCGGTAGAATCGTGTTTAGGTTTCTGCAGAATCCAGCAGAGCGCGCCAGTCTTTTCTTCTTTTTAACTGGCATCAACTGAGAATGTGAAGGGAAGTTAAGTAAATACTTTTTGGTTGCTTGTTTTTCCGACAGGGTAGGAATATGATGTATTGTGGAACGATGTTCCGTCATCCCTTGTCAAGTTAAGTAATTCTTCACCTGATTGTTCCAATGCAGTGCAGTCTTCCTTCTTCCTCTTCCCTTGCCACCACCGGCAGGTGTCGAGAGAAATATTTTTTGTGCTTCGGAACAACTTCACTAATACTCTTAACATGACCTATCCCGTGCAGCTGCTAGATTTTAATTCGCTAAGCTATGTCGTTGGCGGCGAAAGCTCATGTAGCTCATTATTAAATCTCCTTCGATATTTGCCCCGCCAATGCGCAAGAGTCCATAAATCTTACGAAGAACTTTTCTCTCGAAAACTCCAAGTGTTATCTCGTCGACTATTGAAATCGAGTATACTTATGCATCGTTTATCAGAAGGGGAACAATGAACGATTTGTGGAGCTTGATTTTTCTTCGTTGAGAGTGGACTTTACTCTTCAATTGACTGCATAGTCCGAAGTAGCACTTTTTGGCAAAATTCATTCTTCGACGGATTTGCAGACTGGCATTGTTATCTGTGTTAATATTGATTGCTAAGTAGATGAACTCCTTAACAGTCTTAAATTTCTAACTGTCAAGAGTGACATGGCTGACTAATCCCAGCGGGTTAGGGGGCTTAGAATATACCCGTGCCAAGAAATGCCTGTCGTAGGAGGCGACTAAAACCCACCGGGCTAGAAGGTTGATAATGTCCAAAAAAAGTTGTTTGCACGACAGTCGTGCTACTCTCAGAAGGGACTAGTGCGCAAGCGTACCGAAGGTACCTCGTCTTGTCCACGTTGATCGGCAAACCCAGCTATTAGCCTATATGTCTAGTTTGTAGAACTTACTAAAATAAAATAGTTCTACTTAGGCATTTTTTAATCAAATTTGGAACTGGAGCATTCTTGAAAACTTTTATGAACTTGGGTGATCTTCAAGACATGTGTTGATATGTACTTGGACGCTTCTGAATACACATCGACTCATCGACAATCCTCTCTACTCAAAACAAGTTAGATATTCTTTCCTGAGGTTACTTTAGTAACAGTCCCCCGATTCCAGCTGTCTAAAACACTCGCTCGCGGAACAATTCCTTGATTCACTATCCACTTATGCTCCCAAGTCTCACAACAGCGATTTTTGGGATCGGCGCTGCCTTTTCTCGCATATATTTTGAGAATTAGTTATAGAGGACTAGTGAGAAGACCCATTGCTAATAGTAGATATCACCTACTGAGCAAGACTAGACTCTCGGACTGTCCTGAGTTCCACTCTAGCCAAAAAAAAAAAAACGACTTGCGTGTTTCCAAGCAAAAACTTTCCACCTTCTACAAATTCTTTCATTAAACTACCTTAAAAAATCACACGCAGCTAAGCACCAACCTTTCTTTGTAATATTTTCTATAGATTTTTGTTTTTCTTCAAAAACACTTATGCGGTAGGTAATGGTGCTAGAAAACACGTTGCACGCTAAACAAACAACATAAAAAAGCGTGACGTGAATGAGGTCTAGGGGATGATAAAACGAGGCTAAAAGCATGCCATATGAAGTACATAGAAAGTAAAAATTATAAAATACATACATTTGGTTTTTACATGCCAACGTGGCATTTGGTATAAAAGCAATGCAGTACACACATACCTACAAATAAATGCAATATAATATAAACCAGAGGCGGGCGCTTCATACAAGCTGAGAAGCCCGGCTTGCGTACATATTTTCGTTCATTTCATTTTACAAATTTCTTTAAAATCTGGTTATTTTACGTTTTAAATGCGTTTACTATTTAAGTTCTCAATAATATAGCCCCCACTGTACATCCGGTGCCTAAAAGCATGCTAAGAAAATAGCGCGAATACACCACCAATCCACCTCACAATGTGTATTTTGTTTGTACAGCCAATCACAACACAGTGAGCATGCTTTAACGTTTCAACACATTGGCTTTTACCTGGCTTTCATAACAAGATAACATATCTTGTTTTCTCGCTTTCTCTAAGGAGAAATCAATTGCTTATTTTCATACTTAAATTGAAAAAAAAAAAGTAGCAAAACACTTGTTTTATTTTTCACATGAAATTTGTATGGGGATGAGAAGCTGGCTTCGGCATTCAACAGTATTCACAGTCATATGCATATTTGATATTTTCGTTTGCATGTACATACTTATGTACATAATTTCTTACATGTACATGTACATGCAAACATAAATATCAAATACCAGATTATAAAAGCGTTGATAGTGATTTTTGGCGACTATTGGCACAATATCAAGATAATTTTAAAAAGCGACGGAAATCAAAATCAAATAAAATCAAACATTTCACGACTTTTGGTAATTGGACCTCAGTTCTTCAAACACTAAAGCACCCATTTTTTAGATATTAGATAATAAGCAAATACACTTGTTACTGCTGAAATTTCCGTCAGTATAAGGAAATTAAAAATACCTCTGCGCTTTTGTGTGAGATTTCCCTATAAGTTTAGCGTCATCAATCAAAACGTGAACCCGGCTGACCCTCGAATGTTTCTGAGCGATATTGGTAGCAATTGGTCTTGATGAGGACTCCAACATACATAGAACTCTTTTAACTGTGATGCCTTGGCCGGGTCTCCAGATATGGGTCATAACGTGGACCCAGATGGTCCTCGAATGTTTCTGTGAGATATTGGCATCAATGATGAAGACTTCGAGATACAACTATTTTAATTGTAAGGGCTAGGCCGGGCCCCCAGATATGGGTCAAGACGTATTTAAAAATAATGTAAATACTAGGGCTCTAGATACCCGGGTATCGAGCAATTCGATCTGATCGTTTTTGTTTGAAGCCCGTTTGTTGTTCAAATTCCCCTACAAACATTCGAGCTTTCGAGCTTACAAACAAAAAAAATGTGTATCGGAAAAAAAAAAATAAAAAAACTACATGTAAAGAAAAAAAAAAAAAAATAATAAATAAAAGAAAAAAACAAACTTCAAAATACCCGAATTGTTCAAATGCCCGTACAAACATACGGGTAATAAACAAACAAACAATTGTTCGAGCATTTGAACAACAATTGTTCGGGCTACTCGAAAATGTTCAAAAAAAATCGAGAGCTCTAGTAAATACGAACATTTTTATTTTATAGATGTTCATTGTAAAATGGCAAAATCAAGAAAAACATTTCATTCAACTTTAAATATGTTAATTTTTATTTTAAGCACTATGAAAATTTGAACCAAAAAATTTCGTTTTATTCCATTAATTTTCATTTTTAATTTAAACAAGCTCCTTTTTCAATCCTAAATACATTTTAATTTTTAATTTTCATTTTTAATTTATAAATTTCCATTTTTAAAATAAAAATGACCTGGTTTAAAACGTTCATCATCAAAATAAATATTTTATTTTTGATTCATTTTCTCTGAGTGTACAAACAAAATATGTGCATCAAGAAAACAAAAATAAAAAATACATATGAAGACAAAAAAAAAAAAAATAAACGAGAAAAAACAAACTTCAAATACGCGAATTGTTCAAATGCCCGTACAAACATACGGGTAATAAGCAAACAAACGAGTGTTTGAGCATTTGAAAAGCATTTATTCGGGCTAATCGCAAATGTTAAAAACAAAAATCGAGAGCTCTAGATCAAAGTCAATGACGGAACGCAATCAGACTTTTAGATAATACAGCAAAGAAAATTACGTAAGTGGCTAATGTTTATGCTTCACACATACATGGGCTTGCCCAGACAATTTATGCTAGGTCCGCCACTGATATAAACATAATTACACTTGAATGGTTATTTGAGTGTATATGCACCAGTTATTAATACTGCATACATACATAATTGTAAATCGACTTATAACAAAATATAAACAAATATTTGTACATTTATTTCCATCCAAGTCCAGGTATACGAGTATATTTAGATATGTATGAATTTGTTGCGAGTGAGCGTGTGTGCGTAAGTGCTATTTCCATCATCATCCCCAACACCAACAACAAAAAGCCAAACAAAAGTGCACTCTTGCCACATTGCTTGCGTGCACTTTTTCACATTTGTGTCCGGGATGCTACTTTTGGGCTTTTCCTACCAAACCTGGTAGGTTTTATTGCTTTTGGTAGGTTGGCAGGATGATTTGAATTTTGGTAGGTTTTTGCCTTCGTTCAATTAAATCATTGATTTGTTACATTTGACCACTTTGCCACAACACTGTTGAGAAAATATGTCTTCGTCTACATGATGTGTTATAAAGAGCTCCATGTGGTATCATAACAGACCATCAGGCCTGCCTAGGTAGTAAATGTATTTGCTGTACCAAGTGGAAACAAATCCCGCTATTTCCCTCGATAAACCTTCTTACGTTTCCTTCAGGATCAGTTGCTTGCCCTCATTATTCCTCAAATGCTATTCCACAAAATGTAAATCCTGATTTCCACCGCACTGGACGAGCGGCGGCAGCCACTGATACCCAATCCAACCTTGTCCGAATATCATTTAATGCCAACTCAAGTTTTTTTTTATCTGGAAACTGCTGCTTCCTCCTCTTTTCCTTCACATTTTTATCACTCATTCTAAAAATAATTGAAATTTATAAAAAATAATATTAAATTTAATACTAAAATTTTCAAAATCAAAAAAGAAAAAAAAAACCGCGTGTAGCACACAGTACACGTGATAGAAGTCAACTTCTTACATTACCTTAGTAAAAACCCCTAACATTTCTGTGTTGTGAGAATAATAACGAATGATTTATTGAAAATTATGGTCTATTTAAGAACAATACTGCGAAGAGCTCTCTGTTTCGGCCCTGGTTAATACCTTTCATTCGATACCAGTATTGCTCAGCAGTATTTCGGGGTCATCCGGGTCCACGTTTTGACCCATACCCGATCTAGAAATCATAATGAATACATCTCTATTTAAAAGCCATGTTAAATATCGTCCAAAATATTTAGAGGAAAGTCGGGTAAACGTTTTGACCATTTGCTGTTTGCTATTTCAGTGCCACGGAAGTGTATCTGCTATTTTCTTTTTAAAATTTCACTCTCCATAAAATCTCTGTATCGCCGCCTAAGAAGTTAACTTCAAAACAAAAAAATAAAAAATAAATAAACAGTTTTTTTATTTTAAGCGGTAAAAAACACAAGTGTCCGGTTACTGCAGGGTGGTCGGTTACTGGCACAGTTACCCTAAATGAATTTGTTGAATATTGTTAAATCTCACATTAAAAAAAAAAAATGGTATGCTCGAAGCTATTTTGGTAGGTTTTTGGTAGGAAAAAAATTTTCTTAGTGGCACCCCTGATTTGTGTTTTGGTTTATATTTTTGTTGCTGGTTTTGTTTTTGTTTTTGTGCTTGTGTTTTTTTGTTTTTATTTTTGTTTTTGTTTTTTTTTTTTCGAATGCATTCCACTTTTTCACACCATTCCCTCGTGTAATTTTTACTCTAACAAGCCTTTATGTTTACTTTCGTTCGCCTAGTTTCTTTTCAGCACTTTTTCCTTTTTTATATTTAAGTATAAATAAAAATAGGTAAACAAACTTTTTAAGTTAAACGGTTTTATGTTATACATACATTGCAATGTTTAAGATAAATGTACTAAAAACCAAAAAATAATAAAATAGATACAGTCGTGGGAATTATAAACATTTGCATAGACTAGACTAAAACAAAACCGGGGGGCACGTCAATTGTCTACAAATTATCGACATATACGATAGAAGAATCGTTTAATTCGTCGTTAGGCAGTTGGCCCGCAGACGGTGAGGAAATTACTTATTATTTTCTTGCTCATGGAAATTCCAATAGTTATACACTCCATGTTAATAAAAGAGATGTTTCAACTAGTTTATCGTTGGACATTCACACGAGGAATCGTTTCACTGCTCGTAGTTTGTCTTTAATCGACAAAACATATGATAAAAGTACTACTCGCTCACCACTATGAAACCCTAAAACTCGCTTATAATCGAGCTTGCTCGCTTTTTTCCACATTCTAGCCCTACTTATCACACGTCCATCGTTGTCGGTTGAACAACTGCCTAATTATAGTGTAACATTACAAAACAAACATTTTAATCAACGATTGTAGACAATTGACGTGCCCCACGGTTTTATTTTAGTCTAGTCTATGCAAATGTTTATAATTCCCACGACTGTATCTATTTTATTATTTTTTGGTTTTTAGTACATTTATCTTAAACATTGCAATGTATGTATAACATAAAACCGTTTAACTTAAAAAGTTTTTTTACCTATTTTTATTTTCTAGTTTTTAGTTTTTATTTCGCATTTTGTTTAATTCATTTAGTGCTTCATTATTGCAAGGTTTCTTGCCCGTTAGTTTATTGCAGTCCAACGCCTCTATACGTAGTCCCTGCAAAGTTCTTACTCTACTAAGAGCCACGTAGGCTTGACCTTCTTCAAACAGTTTCGCACCTAAGATTTTCAGTTTTAATTACCCCGATCTCAGGTCCACCTAGCGGAATTTTTTTTTAAGAAAATATTTCTTTTCAAGGTAGTAATACATGTTCCGAATTTCAGCCAAATCGGACCATAAATGCGATTTTTGTAAATATAGCGACCCACGCGCCACCTAGCGGAATTTTTTTTTAAGAAAATATTTCTTTTCAAGGTAGTAATACATGTTCCGAATTTCAGCCAAATCGGACCATAAATGCGATTTTTGTAAATATAGCGACCCACGCGCCATCTAGCGGAATTTTTTTTTAAAGAAAATATTTCTTTTCAAGGTAGTAATACATGTTCTGAATTTCAGCCAAATCGGACCATAAATGCGATTTTTGTAAATATAGCGACCCACGCGCCACCTATCGGATTTTTTTTTTTTTCATAATATTGCATTGTCATCGGGGTTATACATGCGTACAAAATTTCAGATTAATCGGTTGACAGGAAGAGGGTGAAATTTGAATTACTAAATTTGACCCAAGAATAAATAATAAATAAAACAAACGGGGTGAGCTAAATAAAACCGTTTAAAAACACTTTTTTGCGGGTGTGCAATATTTCGCACTGATGCAAAAATGCAAAGGAAAATCATTAACCGAGGGGCAGCAGCGTCGAAGGAATGCTAAGCTGAAGAGTACTTGTTTTTGTCCTATTTGTTGGTTTTAGTCACCACCCAAACATGTGCGATTTCTTGTCGTTGGATTTCTTTTGTTGTTGTTTATTACTACTACATATTACTATATATTTTTGTTTGTATGCATAAGTATATGTACTAGTTTTGTGGTACATTAACATTTACTTTCACTTGCACTTTTCGTCTAGTGCCTTGGCCTGTTTTCTTGCAGCTCAGCACTGAGCTTTTTGTCTAGCGCTGCTTGATTTTCTTTGTTTTTAGGTCAAAACGAGCCGAGAACAAAAGCAAGCATGTATACCGCCAAGTAAAGATGTGTTATCTAGTGTTGGGCGTCTTCGAATTGTTTAGACAATGTTGTTATTGTTGTTGTAGCCACCAAGACACTGCCCGACGGTTTTGGGGAATGTAGGGTAAGGAACAGTTCTTTCCCGGATATTTCCGGTACTCTCGGGTACTATTCTCTTCTGACACTAGCCCGACTGTAGTGCGAACGATTTTTTTTTGGACATTACCAACTTTCTATGCCGGTGGCTCTTAGTCGCCTTTTAAGCGGGCATTCCTTACTACGGGTATATTCTAAGCCCCTGAACCCGATCTTTAGACATTCGAGAGAATCGCTATTGTTGCAAAATCACAATCAAGTTAAAAGTTAATTCATTTGATGTTTAATTGTTCCGAGTCGGAGTTTATTTCTACACTCAGGGAAAAACAGCATTTTAAAATCAAAAATAAAATTTTTGTTTTCATAATGCACGTTTTAAACCAAACGATTTTTATTTTAACAATGAAAATTTTTAAATTAGAAATGAAATTTTTGAATTAAGAATGAAATTTTTGAATTAAGAATGAAATTTTTGAAGTGAAAATGCATTTTGGATTTAAAAAGAAACATACTTAAATTAAAAATGAAAATTAATGGGTCATATTAATAAAAGCCAAGCATTTGCTTTTGCTTAAGATTTCAGACCTTTTACACAAATTTTGAAATTTGGTTCATACAAATTAATGTCAAATTTTTAAAATCTTGAGTAAAAGCATTTGCTTGGTTTTTATTAATACGGCCCAATGTTGATTCAAAAACTCGCTCTTTGTTCAACATTTTTTTGTGAGAAAATATTTTTTGTGAGAAATCCAACAAAAACAGTAATGAGAATCGATTTTTTTAAATTCTGTTTTTACAATGATTCATATAATTCATGGATTCTTTTTTGGGAAAAGGGAAGTATAAATAGGTTACTACAATTCAGTATAATGTTTAATGTTCCACTATGTGATGGCGTTGGATCGAATTTCCGGTTGATGTCATGGTTCGAATCCGGAGGAGAATATAAAATAAAGAAGAAAAAGGAGAATAAGAAATAAAGATAACAAACAGTTAAGGCGAAGTAGAAAAGAAGGGAAGAACAAGCGGAGGCTATATTTTTGTAGTTGGGACTCGGATTGAGGAAGATGAAGAGAATGCCGTTGGATACAATTTCGAATCCGGAAGAGAAAATGATATAGAGAACACTGCAGCGTTTTTTTCTCTTAGTGCTTAAAATAAAAATAAACATTTTTAAATTTAAAATGTTTTTTCTTGATTTAAAAATTTTACAATGAACATTTTTAAAATAAAAATGTTGGTATTTACATCACTTTTAAATACGTTTTTGCCCATTTTAAGCACGTTTTCATATGTTTTTGTATTTTTTTTTTTCCTGAGTGTACTAGTGATAGGAGAGTCCGAGATGTTTTAGGTTTGTTTTGAAAGGAAGAAAAAGGAAGAAAGGAATCGTTGGCGAGTCCAAGATGTTTTTAGCGAATACTTCCAATACGAATGAAAATCATCGAGAGCCTGTTTGAGCAATCGAGAAAATCGAATAAAACATCTCAGACTCGCCCATCTCTAGTGTTATGAGCTTTGGCCAACTGATAAAAGTAGTTGTATGAAATGACTAGAAAGCTATTCGCTAAGAAGGATTTCTTTATATTTATTACATAGTTAAAGTCTAGGAGAAGTTTGGTTAGCTCTAAAAGGTTTAATGAGAGAGTCTTGAGTATAAAAAATATTTCTTTCTTTCTTCTATGTACTTACAGAGGAAAGTATTAGGCAAACCAAGAATACAAAGCTTGTGATATCACATACCGCATCATATACTGTACGTGTGTGTGTGTTTAAGTCATAAAATATACGATGAATACTTACATATAAGTAGAACGAATGTTGGTATTAATATGTAAAAAAGTGTAGGTGAAATAAATTTTCTTTCATGTTATTCACACGTGGCATTTCGTGGAAGGCAAGCAATTTTCTCATTAAGCCTAATTGACGACAAAGGCAAGCAATTTTAATGTAGCAGAAATTTCTTTTTTATATTATTACGACATAAAAACAAGTAAAATTTAATACTGTGGGCGTAGTTAAGCTGGGCATGCATCTACATACATATGAGCTTATATTTGTTTTTCTTATATTATCTCATTAATATACATACATATATTGTTGTATTATAAATGCGTAAAAGTATGTATATTTTTTCTAGAATTTACCTGTTTTTCTTCTTTATCTCATGCAAACTGTTTATCGCTTTTGAAACAGTCCAAAAAAAACAAGTAAGGAAGCCTAAGTTCGAGTGGAATCGAACATTAGATACTCAGCTGTATGTTTTCATAGTTTGTTTGCGTTTGATGGAAACACGGTGTACTTTATATAAAGCGAGTGCTGCATAAAGTGGGCGTAGCCACGCCCATTTTCAACATTTTTATCAGTCATCCAACTAAGCATATGAATATTATTCTTTGTGCAAAATTTCATTCCTTTTTGACTTCTAGTTATAAAGATGTCACGTTACAAATTCCCAAAGAGTGTTCCAGATATATCTTTCTTAAAAAGTAGGCGTGGTCATAAACCGATTTCAATAAATTTTCGCGTGGCTATTAACACATGTTATTAAAGTGTATAAACCAAGTTTCGTCATAATATCTCAATTATTTGTCGAGTTATAGGCTAAGAAATCACGTATATCCCTTTGTGTAAAAAGAGGCGGTGCCACGCCCATTTTCCAAAATTTTTCTATTTGTTGTTTCTGGTCTATTGTAGAAATCAAACCACAAAATTTCAATGAATTATCTTTACATTTGGCAAAGATATCGCTTAAAATGTTTTTATTAGGTCACTTTATAATACCCATATATAAAAGTGGGCGTGGTCGTCAACCGATTTCGCTAAAATTTTCAACATGTATTACCACAAGTAATAAAAGTGTACACACCAAGTTTAGTCATTATATATAAATTATTTGTCGAGTTATGGGCTCAGAAATCTCGTATATTCCTGTTTATAAAAAGAGGCGGTGCCACGCCCATTTGCCAAAATTTTTGTGTTTTTCGTTTTATGTCCGCAGTTGGACTCCTGCTATAAAATTTCAATGATATATCTTTATATTTGACAGAGATATCGCTTAAAATGTTTTTATTAGTTCACTTTATAAGAGCCATATATAAAAGTGGGCGTGGCCCTCAACCGATTTCGGAAATTTTTCGTCCAAATATTTGACTAAGTAAGTATATCACGTGTACCAAATTTCATCGATATATCTTCAACGGTTTCTGAGTTATGACATATAAAACTTGCAAGGTTTGACCCTTAATAAGTGGGCGTGGCACCGCCCATTTTCCAAAATGTCATCAAATTTCTTCCTAGGGGCCTGAGCTCAACACGTGGATAAAATTTCATCGCTCCAGCTGTATTAGTGACTGAGATACCAAATTTCCGATTTTTTCTATATAGGAAAAGTGGGCGTGGTCATGGTCCGATTTCGCCCATTTTCAATACCAACCGTCCCAGTCTCGATACCAACCTGCATTTCAAATTTCATCAAAATATCTCAATTTTTGCGCGAGTTAGAGTGTTTACAGACGGACGGACAGACGGACAGACGGACGGACGGACGGACGGACAGACGGACGGACGGACAGACGGACGGACGGACGGACATGGCTCAATCGATTTCTCTTTTCACCCTGATCATTTTGATATATATAAGTCTATATCTATCTCGATTATTTCACTCTGTTACAATCCACCGTTATGTGATTAAAACTATAATACTCTGTGTACTAGTACAGCTGAGTATAAAAAGATACAGCATTTGTGGCGCCTCGAACTTTTCTACCGGCGCTTGCGTGCCGCCATAAACAAACAAACCACAAACACAGCTTACAAATAATAAAATAACAGCAATAACAAATATAACAAAAATAAAAATAAACAACAAACAGGAAGATAACATTAAGCGGATGTTGAGACGTGCTGGCAACTTCAGAAATTGTTTGCGACGCTATGCACAGTGGAGCAAAGGTGGCATATATCGTAACAGCATAGCCCCAGTTTACGCTAAGATCAAAATTAACGCGGTCAAATACACCTTTTCTCTCATTTTAAAATTTTTACTCTCTGTTAGAGATTAGCTGCACTTTAATTCGGTGTCAGCGCCGAATCTCGGTCAAAATTTTGTGCTCTCCCACTCTCTCTCTCATTTTTCGCTTTAATGGAAAAGCAATAGGAGATATTTGACCACGTTGATTGTGATCTGAGCGTAAACTGAGCCATAGGGGAGAGACCGGTAAACAAGAGAATGAGACAAAATCAAAATTAATGCAAATTGACATATCGTCGTACCATACGAAAACTAACATCAGATTTTTTGTGGCTGACGAAAAGTAAAAAGTTCAAGTTTTGGCCGACGAAAAGTAATAAAATCGAGTTTTGGCTGACGAAAAGTAATAAAATCCACTTTTGGCTGACGAAAACTATCAATTTCGTTTAAACAATAACAATTTTAATGTAAAAACAGTATATAATTACTGATACTTTTCGTCAGCCAAAAGTCGATTTTATTACTTTTCGTCAGCCAAAACTCGATTTTATTACTTTTCGTCGGCCAAAAGTCAAATGTTCTACTTTTCGTACAGAATTTTTTTATTGATAGCTTTCGCCAGAAATTTTAAATATGTTAGTTTTCGTATGGTACGACGATATACAGATCACTTGAGTTAGGGGCGCACGAGTCTGAGGTGATTTATTCGATTGTTCAAACATTTCGTATGCTCTCGATGATTTTTATTCGTAATCGTGTTCAGTCGCGAATAGCCGTCGATCGAAGTAATCGCTAAAACATCTCGAACTCGCCAAGCATTCCTCTCACTAATCGAAAAAAAACTGATATTAAATGAAAAGTTTCTTTCGAATATGAACCTAAAAAGAATATAGTCACATACACTCAGAAAACAGGAATCAAAAATAATTTTTTTATTTTTGTAATGCACTTTTTAAACCATTATTTATTTTAAAAATTAAAATTTCATCTAAGAAATGTATTTTGTATTTTAAAAGAAACATATTTAAAATAAAAATGCAAATGAATGGATATATATGAAAGTTTTAGCTTCAAAATCTCATAATGCTTAAAATTAAAATTTTTAATTTTCAAATATTTTTTTTTTTATTTTAAAATGAAAATTTTTAAAATAAAAATGTTTGTATTTACATCACTTTTAAATACGTTTTTGACAATTTTAAGCACGTTTCCATATGTTCTTATAAATTTTTTTCCCTGAGTGTATAAGTTTTAGCTAACTTAATGAAAATCTGTATTTGAGAAAGTCAAAATAAACACAACGTGGCCAGCTAGAACATAAAACTCCATTATGAATTATGATAATGAATTGTTTTTCTTCGAAATATCTATTATTTCTACTATCGCTGTTCAATGTTTCACAATTTTTTCACTTTACCCCAACAATTTTTGATTTAAGAATTTCAGCGCTATTCTATGAACTCGTGCCCACTGTGCAAGTGAATTTGAAGGTGTTTGTTGGTGATGGAAGTGCTGATGGTGGCGCAAAAGTTTACCACAACAATCATAACAGACAAATTTTATATGTAGATACATACACAGATATGTATGTATGTGCTACGTATTTGCACAACACAAATGTTTATTTGCAACAAAAAAATTGTGAACGGAAAAAGTGCGGAAAGAAAATATCAGCAAAATAAATTGCCATAATTGCAGTTGCAAAAACACACTCGGAGAAGCATAGTTATAGGCGGTTGAAGTGAATAACTGCATAAGATGAATTAAAAGCGAAATAATTTTGAACTACATTGTATGTAAAGGTTTGAAGGCATTTTTTTTTTTTTTAAGAGAATACAATAACAAGACATTAACACTTTAAAACGAATATATGTAGGTATGTAAATAATATATAACTAAAGATTACTTTTTTATTGCTTGCATTGTGGAACGATTTTTAGCCATCCCTTGTCAAGTTTGGAAACAAACCAGTTTCGGCTATTATGCACCATCTTCAATGTATTTTTTCCTAAATAGTACAAAAGAATTAACTTGTAAGAGTTTATTTTCTGCTTAAAAGCTTTTATTTTAAAATTACATGTATGTTTTGCTCACTAAGTACCAATCTCAATGCTTTCAAAACCATCACCATACATACTTCTAAACCCGACGCATATAGCTCATTAAAGTTGCGCAACTCATTTTCTAAATCTGAAAAAAAGGTGAATGTGAAAGCATTTTATGTGCGTAAAAAGTTTTGAATGAAGTTCTTCTTTTTATGTGGCAAAACTCATGTTAATGTGATGTGTGTCAGCGACATTGCGAAAATCACCAAGATGTCAAAAGTTTGATTAAGTTTGTCGAAAGTGTATTTTACTTGTAAATAACACATGAATACGTACATAGGTACATAAGTGCGTGTAGGCATTAACATTAGGGCTGTGCTTTTTTTGTGGAAGAATACACTCAAAAAAAAAAAATAAAAATTACTCAGATTATGGAAAAGTGGGAATGATTCGGCGTTAAAGACAATTTGCATTGTTTTGATGTACAATTTTCTTCAAATAAAGGAATAAAAACGTTTTAAAGAAAATTGTACATCAAAACAATGAAAATTGTCTTTAGCGCCGAATCATTCCCACTTTTCCATAATCTGAGTAATTTTTTTTTGAGTGTATTCCGATGCTGAAATTGGAAGCTCTTAGTTTTTAGACTTAAGGGGCTGAGCCTTAAAGTTACATATGTACTTGAAACAAACCTATTTAAAAAATTTTAATGGCCACTTTTGAAGAATATGTAGTTTGCTGAACTTTTCGAATTTAAAAAAAAAAAAATTCATTGCGAGTTTTGGGGTTTTTTTTTTTGTAAAATTCAATAGCGTTCTTATACCATATGTATATTAATGCCATTTTCACATTCTGGCACGATTCATATGCACACTGCTTTATATACAAACATACACTCAGGGAAAAAATTTTTAAAAACATATGAAAACGTGCTTAAAATGGGCAAAAACGTATTTAAAAGTGATGTTAATACCAACATTTTTATTTTAAAAATGTTCATTGTAAAATTTTTAAATCAAGAAAAAACATTTTAAATTTAAAAATGTTTATTTTTATTTTAAGCACTGTGAGAAAAAAAAACGCTGCAGTGTTCTCTATATCATTTTCTCTTCCAGATTCGAAATTGTATCCAACGGCATTCTCTTCATCTTCTCTCAATCCGAGTCCCAACTACAAAAATATAGCCTCCGCTTCTTCTCCTCTTCTTTTCTACTTCGCCTTGACTGTTTGCTATCTTTATTTCTTATTCTGCTTTTCCTCCTTTTTCTTCTTTATTTTATATTCTCCTCCGAATTCGAACCATGACATCAATCTGAAATTCAATCCAACGCCATCACATAGTGGAACATTAAATATTATATTGAATTGTAGTAACCTATTTATACTTCCCTTTTCCTAAAAAATAATCCATGAATTATATAAATCATTGTAAAAACAAAATTTAAAAAAATCGATTACCATTATTGTTTTTGTTGGATTTCTCACAAAAAAATATTTTCTCACAAAAAAATTTTGAACAACATTTCATTTTCATTTTTAATTTGAAAATTTTCATTGTTAAAATAAAAATGGTTTGGTTTAAAACGTGCATTATGAAAACAAAAATTTTATTTTTGATTTTAAAATGCTGTTTTTCCCTGAGTGTACATATCTGTGGTCACAAGCAATAATCGCTTAAGTCGACTTAGGCAGATTTCGAGTTATATATACCACGTTATTCTCCTTTCAAAACACTATATTTCTGTAAAACCCCCATGCTTATAACTTAATTCAATAAAAAGATATAAATAAAAACATTTAGGCTTAACTTACAATAGAGGTATATTAAACTTGCTATAACAGCCGAAGTAGACGTATATATTTAATCAAATTTCTTCATGACATTTTGTTTTATTTACAAAATTTGATCGTAACATTATGGATGGCTCACTGATTTTGCGTCCATAGTTTTTAATCGACTTTTATGATTTGTTGAGAAACGCTTTCGAATATAAAAATCAATTTATCTCGAAATCATTTTTTAAGACTTAAGCGATTATTGCAAATTGCCACAGATATATTTTTGCATGCAAAACAAATAATTACATACTAATTACAACTATGTAAATAAAATTACTTTCAACTGTCACACACACGCTCACAACAATAAAAATTAATGATTAATCGATTTATGGCAGCAATCAAGTAGAGTAAATTAATTGATTCACTCGCTCAACGAATGCATATTTATATCCCACGAGAGTTTGGTAATATAAAAAATAACAGCAAAAAATGCCCAGGCACTCAATCAACGAATCAAATAAGCGCACAACATTACACATTTTAAGCTGTAAATTGAGTAACCCGCAGTTACATATATGTATGTATGTATGTACCAGTGGCGGACCTAGCATAAATTGCCTGGGCAAGCCTATGTGTGAAGCATAACCATTAGCCATTTATGTAATTTCCTTTGCTGTATTATTTAAAAGTCTGATTGCGTTCCGTCATTGACTTTGATTTACAGTTCTCGATTTCTTTTTAACATTTTCGAGTGGCCCGAGTAAATGCTTTTCAATGCTCGAACGCTCGTTTGTTTGTGTATTACGCGTATGTTTGTACGGGCATTTGAACAATTCGGGTATTTGAAGATCGTTTTTTCTCGTTTATTTTTTTTTTTTTTTGTTTTTTTCATATGTATTTTTTATTTTTGTTTTCCTGATACACATTTTTTTGTTTGTATACTCAGAGAAAAGGAATCAAAAATAAAATTTTTATTTTTATAATGCACGTTTTAAACCAAGTCATTTTTATTTTATAAATGAAAATTTTGAAATTAAAAATTAAATTTTTTAAATTAAAATGTATTTAGGATTTAAAAAGGAACATGTTTAAATTAAAAATTAAAATTAATGGAATAAAAACGAAAGTTTTTCCTTCAAAATCTCATAGTTCTTAAAATAAAAATAAACATTTTTAAATTAAAATTGTTTTTTCTTGATTTTGCAATTTAACTCTGAACATTTTTAAAATAAAAAATTTCGTATTTACATAATTCTTAAATAAAAAAACGTACGCTAGGGAAATCTTACACGAATGCGCAGAGGTATTTTTAGTTTCCTTATACCGACGAAAATTTCAGCAGTAGCAAGTGTATTGTATAAAAAATTGGTGCTTTAGTGTTTGAAAAACTGAGGTCCAATTTGATTTCCACCGCTTTTTAAAATTATCTTGATATTGTGCCAATAGTCGCCAAAAATCACAATCAACCCTTTTATAATCTGGTATTTGATATTTATGTTTGCATGCATATGCAGATGTAAGAAATTTTGTGCATAAGTATGTACATACATGCAAACGAAAATCAAATCAAATAGGCATATGGCTGTGAATACTGAACTTTTGAATGCCGAAGCCAGCTTCATATTCGAATACAAATTTGATGTGAAAAATAAAAAAAGTGCTTTGCTAGTTTTTTTTTTTCAATTTAAGTCTGACAATAAGCAATTGGTTTCTCCTTAGCGAAAGCGAGAAAACAAGCTATGTTATTCTGTTTTGAAAGCCACGTAAAAGCTAATGTGTGGAAACGTTGAAGCATGCTCACTGTGCTGTGATTGGCTGTACAAACAAAATACACATTGTGAGGTGGATTGGTGGTGTAATTGCGCTATTTTCTTAGCAGGCTTTTAGGGGCATGTTACAGTGGGGGAACTTAATAGTAAACACATTTAAAACGTAAAATAACCAGATTTTAAAGAATTTCGTATGAAATGAACGAAAATGTGTACGCAAGCCGGGCTTCTCGGCTTGTATAAAGCGACCGCCTCTGGTATGTACGTACTTTATGTACCTACTTATGTAAATAATTCAGTGCAATAAATATATGTGTGTGTATAGTTCTGAACCTTGCGCAAATTATAACCATCATTAATTAAAAATATTTCCCCATTAAATGCAAAACTGACGGAAATTACAAAAAATAAATAAAGCAAAAAACGAAAAACAAAAAAAAAAACAAAAAACAAAAAAAGCAAAGAAGCAAAAAAAACAATTCAAAAAATTATGCAAAAATCAAACATCAAAAATTGAAAAGTTCAATTAATTTTATTGCTTCATTCACATCATTACGACGACTGCTCGGCCTTAAATATTTACAAGCGCACGTTAATATGTACTTATGTATATGTGTATGTATGACTGTAATTTAAGAGCATGAATGAGTGTGTTTAAAATAAAATTAAAGGGCTTAAGTGGTAACATACTTCATAAGGTTATGTTAATAAGAACGCAACAACTGAGGCCACAATACACAATTCAATTAGCAATTTGCGCAATTGAAATTAATTGTAAACAAGCGCGGAGAAAGAAAAACAAATTAAAAGTAAAAAAAAAAAAAATGGTTAAACCTTAAATTGATGTAACTATTCATTTTAAATAAATATTTTTTTTTAAATACAATTGGGTTCTTTTTGAATCACTCGGGTGTCGATATGCGCTTGTATTTCTATTCACTCTTTCCATAAGCAATACATTATTTAGTTATTTTCATTCGCTTAGTTTTCAACCAACATCTACATCTTCAATAAAACAGTATTCAATATGAAATTTTGAAGATCTCTGACATGGCATGGCAGGCGAGCTCTCACTCTTTCCAGCAACTGCGCCATATCGGTCTTGTTTAGTTACAGGCAGACCTGGGTAATATCAAGTACCAGTACGACTTGTGACAAGTACATTTTAAAAGAATTTTACTAGTACTAGTACTTGCATTCCCAAATTTTCTAGTACTAGTACAAGTACAAGTACAAGTACAAAGAATTGAAAAAAGAATTGAATTTTTAGCAAATAGTACAAGTACATTTTTCAATTCTTTTCAAGTATATTCTGTCGCCCTTTCTTCGGCGAATAAAACAAGTATTTTGTGGTCTCGCTATTAAGACAGCGAGTCAAAAATTGATTGTTTATTGAACAAAATCAATCCCTTTTATACACAAAATTTCTTATGTACTACTTATTTACTATAATACATATTTACACTAATTCTTACTAGCTATGTAGATATGTATGTACATATGTACGGCTTATGCATTTAAAGCATAGTTGCCCAAGCCCTATACTCGCATACACATTTTGTTTTTGTAGTGCTCGTAGGTATTGAACTTCACTCGCCTATACACTTTCATAAGAAATTTGTGTATATGGCGAGCATAGGCGAGCATAGGAAAACAAAATTTGTATACTCCCGAAACATTTATATGGAAACACAAAAACAATTTTTTATTTTGATTCGAACAGGTCCAACCCAGTAATGAAAAAATGAAATGTGGAATATATACGTATATACATATGTATATTAATTTGATTCGTTCATATTTTCGAGAATGTTATCTATGTCTATTTCAACATTTGTGGTTGATAGTTGCAAAACTGACTCGAGGTGTTTGTCTGAGATCCGGTTTCTGTGTTTTGATTTTACAATTTTTAATTTTGAAAATACACTTTCACATTTATACGTACTAAAAACATTGACG
The DNA here is from genome assembly GCA_960531455.1 of Urophora cardui. Lineage (NCBI taxonomy): Eukaryota > Metazoa > Arthropoda > Insecta > Diptera > Tephritidae > Urophora > Urophora cardui. The sequence continues at coordinate 24,019,294 of OY482674.1, read as the reverse complement.
AAAGTTTTAAAATAAACGCTCGGAGGCAAAGATATTTAACTTTGTCACACTAATAATTAATTAATTATTTATTTATATATTTTGAAAAATTTAGAGGAGGGCATTGAAAATTAATTAAAAAATTCAGTAATAGTAGCCAAAATCCATAAATCTCGTATTAAAGATATTTTTTAAGCTTTCTAAAAACAATCCACTTATCAATATTAATTAATTATTTATTTATAAATATTAATATTAATTTTATTAATTAAAAATGTATACATATGTTTGTGTCCTAATTTTTTTACTGGGTTATCGAGATATCAATGAAGTTGTAGAAAACTACAAAAACAAACATATAGAAAAAAAATTTTTTTTCTTTAAATTATGATATTGCTCGCCCGTAAGAAATGTTTGGGCATCATTGATTTAAAGTGTAGTCAAGTGCCCGTGCACATACATACGTACATACGACTTAGCTTAAAGGCAAATGCGACAAATCAGAAATACGGCGTCAGCATAAAATTTGGCTGTTGTTTGTTTACGTTATAAATTTTAATAAATGAAATAGGTTGAATGCACTTTTAGTGCATTCCATATTTTTGTGTTTTAAATTACGAGTTGAATGTGCTCAAATATTTCTGACATGCTACACCTCCTTTCCTAAAAAGAATGCTTATACATTTGTAGGGTCAATGTATGAGCATTCTATTACATTTAATGGATTGCTTATTTTACTTGCTTGTGTTTATTTATTTATTTCGGTAAAATTAACATTTCAGTTTTTGTTTTGTGCTTACATACTTACATTTATTGGAAAAAGTGAAAATTTCTTATTCTATAGGTTTAAGTCTATTTTTATGTACTATGATTTTCTTATTCATGTAGCTTAGTGAATAATTATTGTGATTATTAATATTTGTTACTCTATAGGGAATTAAACTATAGTTATTATGTTTATCAATACCTATTACTCTATAGGGTCCCTTATATCTACTGTCTAATTTATGACCTGTTTCATCTTTTACTAAGACTAAATCTCCTATATTTATTTCCTTATGCTGAATTTTCCTATCGTAGTAAATTTTTTGTTTTTCTTTTGCTTGTCTTACTAATCTATTAGCTCTTTCTTGTGCTATTTGAAGTCTATATTTAACTTCTTTGTCATAAGCCTCATAGTTGTACAGTGGGCTGATTGTATCTTCTTGTAAAAATTCGTATGTCGGTGCTGGTTTTCCGAATATTAGTTCAAAAGGACAGTAACCATGAACTGTTGAAGGTGTTGTATTATAACAATAAGTAAAGTACTTGAGGTACTCATCCCAATCGTCTTTGTCAATGGATATGTATGAACGTACATATTCATTGAATGTTCTATGGCTACGTTCAACAGTGCCTAACGTTTGATGATGGTAAGGTGTTGAGGTTTTGTGTTCAATTTTTAACAATTTACTTAGTTCTTGAAAAACGTTATTTTTATATTCGGTTCCCATGTCTGTCAGTATTGTTTTCATACATCCATAAATGAGAATAAAATGTTCGAATATAGCTTTGGCTACTGTTTTTGCGTGTTTACTTTCAATTGGAATTGCTACTAGATATTTGGTTAAGTCACATATTATGGTGACTGCATACTCATTTCCATTCAATGATTTTGGAAATGGTCCAATTGTGTCAATTTGAACTACATCGAATGCCTTAGTTGGTGTTTCGGTTATAGTCATTGGATCTTTTAAATGTATTCTTGTTTTATTTTTATTACAATGATCGCATTTTTTAATATATTGTTTTATGTCATTTTTCATATTTTTCCAATGGAATTTTTGTTTTATTTTATTTGTTGTACGATTGATTCCTGGGTGGCCACCATTAACAGGATCATCGTGATATTTATGAAGAATAGTTTTAATTTTTTCATTATCTGTCACATGCATAACCTCCGGAGTTAATGCAATGATTAAATTTTTGAGAACTTTGGTACCTTTATCTTTAAATTTATCTACTCGAGTATAATTATTCTTAAACAATTTGTCTCCTAAGGACAATTGTATTTTGTTTATTTTCAAATTGCCGGCTTTTTTCATAAGCCTGGCAAAGAATTGATCTAAATCAATCTTCGCCTCAACAATTAAATTATCAATATTTATTTCGCTACAAATTTTCTTTCCCTTTTTGAACTGCAGTTTCGGGGGGTCGAAAACGAGCTGAGCTAGCTTTTTTACTTCACATTTATTAAGCGCTTCGTATATTATAGGGTTCTCATTGTGACATTTTTCTTCATTTTTTATATTATTACTGGATTTTTCCTTAGTTTCCGATCTTGTGGTAACTTTCAATATTTTACATGCTTCAATTGACATTTCTTTTAAATCTTGTATATCTATACGCGATAGTGCGTCTGCTACATAATTCTCTTTTCCTGCTATGTACTCCACCCCCAAAGTCATATTCTTCCAAATCTAGTCGAATTCTAGTTAATTTTGATGATGGGTTTTTCATCGAAAAAAGGTAAGTTAAGGGTCGATGGTCTGTTTTAATTGTGAATTTTCTGCCGTAGATGTACGGTCTGAAATAAGTGATGGCCCAATGAATGGCTGCTAATTCTTTTTCAATCGTTGCTTTATTTATTTCGCCTTTTGTGAAAGATCTAGAGGCATAAGCAACTGGTAATTGTTTTCCTTCGTATTCTTGACTTAGTACTGCTCCGCAGGCGTATCCGCTTGCATCTGTTGTTATGTAAAATTCTTTATTGAAATCGGGATATTGTAAAATGTTTGGGCTAATTAATGCATTTTTTAGATAGTTGAATGATTTCTCACATTCTTCTGTCCAATTAAATACTACTTTCTTTCTACAAAGTCTTGTTAATATTCTAGAGTATTCCGCGAAATTTGGTATAAATCTTCTATAGTAATTGCAGAATGCAACGAATCTTTTAGCTTCGTCGGCATTCTTGGGAGTTGGATAATTTTGAACTATTTTGTATTTAGTGGGATCAGGTAAAATTCCTTTACTTGTGCATTTATGTCCAAGATAAGTAACTTCTTGGTTGAAAAATAGACATTTATCTGGATGCAATTTTAAATTGTATTTTCTGCAAGTTGTGAATACATCTATTAAGTTTTTAATCATATGCTTTTCGGAGCATCCTAATACCACTAAGTCGTCCATATATAAAAATGCTTGTGATGGTTTTAGACCGGCGAATGCTAAAGTCATCATTCTTTGAAATGAATTTGGGGCTACTTTAAGACCATAAGGTAATCTTTTGAAACGGTAGGTACCATTGTCTGCTGTAAACGATGTTATATCTCGGGATTCTGGGCTTAATTCTATTTGATGAAAACCGGACATTAAATCTAAGCAAGAAAAATATTTTGCTCTACCTAATTGGTCTAGAATATCGTCGATTCTTGGTAATGGAAATTTATCTGCAGTTAATTTTTTATTTACCTGTCTATAGTCAATAACTAGTCTCCATCTTTTATCGTTATTACCTGGGAGTGATTTTTTCGGTACTAGTAGAATAGGACTATTGTATTCTGACATTGATGGTTCTATTAAGTCGTCTTGTATTAGCTTATTTACTTGTTTATTAATTTCCTGTTTGTGAGCTTCTGGTATTCTATAGTTTTTTACATAAACTGGGTTGTCGTCTTTCATATAAAGTTTTTGTTTGTAAAAATTATTAGTGGTTATAGGTTCTGATTCTAATGCAAATATATCAATAAATTCTGAACATAAAGTATTAAGTTGAGATTTAGCAAATGATGGGAAATTTTTATTTAATCTTTCTAATTTTTCTTTATTATTTGCTTCATTTTTCTGTTTATTATTTATAATTATGTAGTCGTCTAAGTTTTCTGTGTTAATATTGTAATTTTGAATAGTTGCATTTTTATCTGTTGTATTAATAATTCTAACAAATGCTTGATTTGGATTTACTATTGAATTGGCAATAAAAATTCCTTCTGCTAATTGTTGATGTGGTATGAATAATTCAGTATTGTTATTTTTTATGTGAATTTGTCGAACTACTTCTGATCTAGCTGGTAATGATATGCAATTAATGGTTGGTTCATTTGTCATTTGAATTGCTATATTTTCTGGATAATCATATGGTCGTAATATAAGTCTATCTTCATTATTTCGGTAATCTAAAATGCAATTATACTTTTTAATGAAATCGAGTCCCAAAATTCCGTCGCATGGGATTGGGAAGTCATCTTCTACTATGTGAAATTTGTGTCGAATCAAAAGATCGTCACCCTTTAAATCTGTTTTAACTGTTCCAAGAGTGTTTGTTATACCCTGACCAATGCCTTTTAAATCTGTTTTTTGTAATTCATTAATTTTAACATCATTTTGAATTTGACCCTTTTTTATTAGTGATATGTCAGCTCCTGTATCTATTAGGAGAGTTGAAGTTGAATTATTTAAAGTTGTTTTGGTGGATATGTAGCTGTTTAGGTGTAAATTTAGTACACAAATTTTTTTTCTATGTTTGGAGTGGAGTTTGTTGGTTTTCCTGCTGGGTATAATTACGTACATTGCGAGTGTTGTTGGTATTGTTGCGATTATTTTGTCGCTGTTGGTTACCAAAATTCCTATTTTGTCTTTGTGAGTAATTGTTGTTTGATCTGTTAAAATTGTTATATCTTTGATTAGATCGATAATTTCTATAATTGTTATTTGGAAAATTTCTACGAAAGTTGCCGCGGAAATGATTTTGTTGTCTTATATTCAATATTGCGTTTGGGTTGCCTGTTACTTCAGTGCAACTGTTTGTAAATTTTGAAATTGCCTCGTTCATTGAGGTGAACGTTCCGGCTTGCATGATTAGTTTTACTTTATCATTAGAACAATTTTTACACATAGCCTTTACAGCTGCTTGTGTAGCATATTTTCCTGCTAAATCTGAGGTTAACCCGTCAGATATATATGCTCCTTCTAATGATTTTGTTAATTTTTCGATTTCAGTAGTATATTGGTTGGCTGTTTTACTGCGTTGTTGGATGTTTAGCAGTTTTGCTGTTAATACTTCTACTGATTCGCCTTTGATTGATCTTTTCAATTTTAATTTTATATCTTGTATTGTATTCTCATTCTGAATACAATTTCTTGCTGTGCCTTTTAGTTTTGTTTTTATCATAGACACTGCAAGTGCTTCATGAGTATCCTTGATTTGGTCAAGAATGTCGAGTGCATCTATGAAGCTATTTAGATTTTCTGAGTTGCCATCAAACTCTGGTAGGACAGATGAAGCTGTTTTAATAAAATCTACCGCTGTCTGAGGCATTGTGGATGTGTTTGAATTATTGGTACTTTCTGAATGAGTTTTAGTTTCTTCTTTATCGTTTGAAGAATTTTTGTTTTCGGCTTCCGTTGGATAGTCCGGTAGTAATAAATTTGTGTCAATTTTTATGTCTTTGTTGAATGACGTGGGTACTTGTTCTTCAATCTCGTATCGTGCTAGCGATGAAACAAGTTTATCCCTGACGTATAGGTATATTTGGTATGCCTGCTTTTGATGATCGGCTGTAAGCTTACTATTTATATTCCTCAAGGCGTTTCCTATTCTATTTAATGCATCTATTATAAAACCTAAATGCTTAATAATTGTTTCTCTTCTAATAAAAACATTCTTGTTAATGCACTTGTATGATTTTTCTGCAATTGATTTTTCATTTAGTAGTGATGCATATATATTATCCCAATTATCCATTGAAAAGGATCTATTCGGTATTGATTTTTATACCTTGTCTAATCCATTTGCACGACTAATATATCGCTTTTTTAAAATTTTGTTGTGTACCGAATAAATCTTTAGAAATAAATTTATACAAGATACAATTGCAATAACAAGAAGAATAAGCTTTATTGAATCTAAAGCTTCGCTGTGATCAATTTCTATGGAGTTAACTACATTTGCGTTGGGTTTATCAATTTTTGATGTTGTTCCACCCATATTGATTGAATATTAAAAAAAAAATTCCTAAAATCTGAAAATACCGAATTTTTCAAACATGCGTTGTGTTTCTTCTATTTTTGTCGTGGGGTTAATGACGTCTTCTAATGTTGGTTCCCTAGTCATGCCTATGATACGCCAAAGAGTCCTTAAGGATTCTAATTCCCTTATTAAGTCCCTGTTCTCTATTTCATTAGGAAGTGAGCCTACTGAATTCCTTGATTTAGGCATTATAATCACAATAATTATTTTTGTATGTATATATATTTATTTATTTAATTAAATCATTAAAATTAGTATTGTTGTGGCTTAGGCCAGAAAAATGTGTATATGTAAAAATGCAAAATTTTTAGTATCGAGAATTGACACGGCAAGGATTTTTGGTCTCTTGCCCTTCAATAGGCAGCCGCAAGGTTGCCATAAGATTAGTTAGTGATCAGTTAATAAGGCCATTAGTAAGCCTTTCAATCGCTATTAGTTTTTTTATATGCTTCCGTTTTGCAATAGAATCTGCGAATACTAGTTGTTGGTAGAGTTCGGCAACTCGTCGCCGCGCTTGGTATTTTTTACCACCACGTCTCCTGTGGTATAAAGGTTTCTGTGGTTGTGCAGGTTCTCTGCGAGCTGGGCGTTGTTGCCGTCGCCTGTACTCCTCGATTGTAATTGCTCTAGGACCTTGTCGTTCTGGCTGCTGTTGCTGTTCTTGTTGATGTTCGGGTTTAATTTGTTGTTCTTTTTCTTGGGCTTGTTGCTCTTGTTGTTGTTCGGGTTTATTTTGTTGTTCTTCTTCTTGGGCTTGTTGCTCTGTCTGCTGCTCACTAAAATACTTTTCCCATTTCTCAAATATTGCGTTTACTTCGTCCATCACCATGTAGTGTAAACGACTGGTTAATGACAGGATCTGGCAGGATCAATGGCAAGGATCCTGGTGTGTTTAACAGGCAAGGATCCTGTTTGTCTGGCAAGGATGCTGGCAAGGATGTCTTGTTTAACTGGCAAGGATCCTGTTTAACTGGCAAGGATCCTGTTTAACTAGCAGGATCGCCATATTCTGTCGCCCTTTCTTCGGCGAATAAAACAAGTATTTTGTGGTCTCGCTATTAAGACAGCGAGTCAAAAATTGATTGTTTATTGAACAAAATCAATCCCTTTTATACACAAAATTTCTTATGTACTACTTATTTACTATAATACATATTTACACTAATTCTTACTAGCTATGTAGATATGTATGTACATATGTACGGCTTATGCATTTAAAGTGTAGTCAAGTGCCCGTGCACATACATACGTACATACGACTTAGCTTAAAGGCAAATGCGACAAATCAGAAATACGGCGTCAGCATAAAATTTGGCTGTTGTTTGTTTACGTTATAAATTTTAATAAATGAAATAGGTTGAATGCAATTTTAGTGCATTCCATATTTTTGTGTTTTAAATTACGAGTTGAATGTGCTCAAATATTTCTGACATGCTACAAGTACATTCAATTCTTTTCAATTACTTTGAAGTATTTGCTAAAAATTCATTTCTTTTTCAATTCTTTGTACTTTTACTTGTACTAGTACTTGAATATTATGAAAGTACTTGGTACGGACTCATTACTTCAAGATCAAAATATAAAGTATTTAAGTACGTAATAGTCCAATTACTACTCAGTATTACCCAGGTATGGTTACAGGCTCATGCTTCATGCGGCATAGGAAATGCATAACTGCTATTGAAACTTTTTAACTAAATGTTACGTATACGCAATGTCAACTGTGAACAATGTACATAACTAATACAAAATGCAAGTGTGTTAAAAAAAAATTACATTTCCTTATGTTTTTATTTTGATTAAAAAAAACAGCTTAGCAGAATAGGAAGTTAGGTGTTTCCTTTTTTAATATTTTATTTTTGGGTCAGAATATTATAAATCGATCCAAAAAAAAGTTAGCTTCGATTTTTGCGAATCCAATATAAATCGGTAGCCATATGACCTATAATTTTCTGTATACCTACTTATTTTTAAAAATTTCGTTTTTTTAAGTTTATATAGTCGTACCATACGAAAACTAACATCAGATTTTTTGTGGCTGACGAAAAGTAAAAAGTTCAAGTTTTGGCCGACGAAAAGTAATAAAATCGAGTTTTGGCTGACGAAAAGTAATAAAATCCACTTTTGGCTGACGAAAACTATCAACTTCGTTTAAACAACAACAATTTTTATGTAAAAACAGTATATAATTACTGATACTTTTCGTCAGCCAAAAGTCGATTTTATTACTTTTCGTCAGCCAAAACTCGATTTTATTACTTTTCGTCGGCCAAAAGTCAAATGTTCTACTTTTCGTACAGAATTTTTTTATTAATAGCTTTCGCCAGAAATTTTAAATATGTTAGTTTTCGTATGGTACGACGATATTAAGGTAAAGATTGATCTAATTTTTGGGTAAAATCTTAATATCTCAGGAGCTATAAGCAGGGATGGAAAATAATTGTTATTTTTGAAATTTCAACTCAAAAAGTCAAAGGGAAAGGGTTAACATTTTTAACATTTATATATACCATTGGGATGCTCGTGGGCCACAGATGGTCAATCCGATGTGATTTTTATTTTTTTGACTTTTATCGAAAAAATCAAAAAATAACGATTAACCTTTGATTTTTATTTTTTACGTCAGAAAATAACGATTAAACTTTGATTTTTATTTTTTACGTCAAAAATAAAAATCAAAATGGCGTAGATCAATGAATATTGGTATCTGGGTCATATTTGGTATATAGGTCGATGCGTATACCAATACGGAAGCGAATGCGAATACCGAATATCGAATACGAATACCCAGTACCGAGAACCGAATATGCATACGAATATGCATATGAATATGTATGAATATGAGTATGAAAAGTGTGTGAAGGGGAATATGGATACCAGTATGAACACGTACATATACCGAATACCAACCACGAATTCTGCATATCGAAACGAATACGTATAGCGAATTCGAGTCTCGAATTCAAATACTGACCAGTACCGAATATTAATCTGAAAAGTAGGTGAATGCATACATATTCATATGTATCATGACATCACATTATAATATCACATCACATAATCACATCACATCATGACATCACATCATGACATCACATCACGACATCACATCACATCATGACATCACTTCACGACATCACATCATGACATCACATCACATCATGACATGACATGACATCACATCATGACATCACATCACATCATCACATCGCATCATGAAATCACATCATGACATCACATCACATCATGACATCGCATCACGACATCACATTGTATTCGCATCCTCCTACTTTTCATATTAATATTCGGTACTCGGTGTTCGATATTTGAATTCGGGACTCGAATTCGCTATACGTATTCGTTTCGATATGCAGTATTCGTGGTCGGTATTCGGTATATGTACGTTTTCATACTGGTATCCGTATTCCCCTTCACACACTTTTCATACTCATATTCATACATATTCATATGCATATTCGTATGCATATTCGGTTCTCGGTACTTGGTATTCGTATTCGATATTCGGTATTCGTATTCGCTTCCGTATTGGTATACGCATCGACCTATATACCAAATATGACCCAGATACCAATATTCATTGATTTACGCCATTTGGATTTTTATTTTTGACGTAAAAAATAAAAATCAAAGTTAAATCGTTATTTTCTGACGTAAAAAATAAAAATCAAAGTTTAATCGTTATTTTCTGACGTAAAAAATAAAAGTCAAAATTTAATAGTTATTTTTTGACGTTTTCGATAAAAGTCATAATCGTTACGATCCCTGGCTATAAGTCGTATTTGACTGATTTAAAAAACATTAGAACCAGAAAATTCCAGGTTATTATAAAATGGTATTATATTGCTACATTTTATATTGGAAACATAACAACAAGATTGTGAGGTTATAATTCGCGATGTTCGCCTAATCAGAAAATTTGCAATTTAATACCACAGAGAGACCTATCAATCAAGAACCCTACCCCACTTTCGGCTTTTTGGGACAGGCATGATTAAAGAAACTACAGCGATGAATATTACTCTGTGTTCAGCAATACTTGCACTTCTATCAATAAAATATACCACTATTAGTAAAGCTAGCAGCAGGCTTTGCCTTTTATCACATATCTTACCTTCGTGCCAATATAAGAAGAAGCTCGTTTTCCCATTTTTAATTTGTTTCGATCATTTTTATCTACGGATTTAAAAAAATTTATGTTTAAAAAATTTCACTACATAAAATATGTCGGGGATCTTCATGTACATATATGCACATGGTACTTCATTAAATTAGTAATGATTTTTCCTATTTGGAGCACTAACTGGCAATAATTGGCACTTTAATATCAATTTGTAAATTTGTTTGTTTATTGTCGCATAAACGACATTCATGTTTAAGATTATGATGATGATGATGATGATGAGCTTACACAGCTATAGTGGCAGTTCTTTTTTTACTACCATACTTAGTACTACTTCTGGTAATAAATCCAAACTTTACGTTTGGAACAGTTTGTCTTAAAAATTGTTTTCTCCCATGAATATTATTCACATTTGCAACTCTACCCAAATAAGAAAGTTCACGCAAAGCTCTTACTATGTAATTCAAAGATAAAAATTATAAAAGAAAAATACTGACAAAAAACAAAACCCCTAATGTGATTACTACATGTTAAAAGAATCAAAAAAGCCAGGTAATACAAAAATGGAGTTGCCGCTGAGCTATAAATACAGAAAATTGCGTATGAAACGCACTATAAACGAAAATCCCATAATACATTACCCAAACAAAAACAACAAACAAACATTTCACAGCATAACAAAACAACAACAAAAATACATTTGCTAGAACTTATTTAAAAATGCTCTTTTTTACCCAAAAGCAAAAAAAAAAAAAGGTTAACCAAATATGTGTACAACCGCAAAAGGCAGCTGAAATGAAATATTAAAATAGGTACACATGTGTAGCGCCTACATGTAGACACTGGTAAACAACAAGCAACAACCAAGAGAAGCAACAACAAAAAGGATGCAAAAAGCAAGCAAAACAGAAACGAACTATGTACATAAACAACTGCTGACTAAACTATTTGCAACGCAGCGCAAAGGCTAAACCAAATTGAGTTAAAACAAAATAAAAAAGCAAAAACAAAAACAAGGAAAGAATGTGAGAAAGTAGAAATAAACAGAAAAAACAGAATTGATTGTAGCACATAACAGAATTTGCCACAAAGAAAAGTAGCCAATGAAAAGGAAATGTGTAGACTGCCGCAGTTTGGAAGATGCAGAGCAACAATATTTTTTATACTCAGCTGTACTAGTACACAGAGTATTATAGTTTTGATTTCCTAACGGTGGATTGTAACAGAATGAAATAATCGAGATAGATATAGACTTATATATATCAAAATGATCAGGGTGAAAAGAGAAATCGATTGAGCCATGTCCGTCCGTCCGTCCGTCTGTCCGTCTGTCCGTCTGTACGCACGATAACTCGCGCAAAAATTGAGATATTTTGATGAAATTTGGAATGCAAGTTGGTATCAAGACAGGAACGGACGGTATTGAAAATGGGCGAAATCGGACCATGACCACGCCCACCTCCCCTATATAGTAAAAATCGGAAATTTTGTATCTCAGTAACTAATAGAGCTGGAGTGATAAAATTTCACCCACGTATTGACCTCAGGCCCTTATGAAGAAATGTGGTGAAATTTTGGAAAATGGGCGGTGCCACGCCCACTTATTAAGGGGCAAACATTGAAAGTTTTATGAGTCATAACTCAGAAACTATTGAAGATATATAGATGAAATTTGGTACGCGTGATATATTTGCTTACGCAAATGTTTTGACGAAAAATTGCCAAAATCGGTTAACGACCACGCCCACTTTTATATATGGGTATTATAAAGTGACCTAATAAAAACATTTGAAGCGATATCTCTGTCAAATATAAAGATATATCAATGAAATTTTATGGCAAGATTCCAACTAAGGACATAAAACAAAAAACACAAAAATTTTGGAAAATGGGCGTGGCACCGCCTCCTTTTAGGAGCAGGAATATACGAGATTTTGGAGCCCATATCTCGACAAATAATTGATATATTATGACGAAACTTGGTGTATACACTTTTATTACTTGTAGCAATACATGTTGAAAATTTTAGCGAAATCGGTTGACGACCACGCCCACTTTTATATATGGGTATTATAAAGTGGCCTAATAAAAACATTTTAAGCGATATCTTTGTCAAATATAAAGATAATTCATTGAAATTTTGTGGCATGAGTTCTACAATAGACTGGAAACAAAAAATAGAAAAATTTTGGAAAATGGGCGTGGATACGCCCACTTCATGCAGCACTCGCTTTATATAAAGTACACCGTGTTTCCATCAAAGGCAAACAAACAATAAGCATACAGCTGAGTATCTAATGTTCGATTCCACTCGAACTTAGGCTTCCTTACTTGTTTTTTTGTGGTATTGTAGAATAGAAAAAATGTGGCAGGTATACATAGGAAAATTTAAATGCCTCAAAGAGGGTCAAAGAAGGTTGAAGGAATGAAAGAAGCAAGCTTAAAAAAATTAATTTAGGCCTTTGGTATTTACGTGCAGCGTCAATTTAGTTAGGCTCAGTTGACTTATTTTATGACACTTATGCAGTTAATAGATTTATGGGCGAGGAGGAGGCGATTTGCTTTATCAGCACTATCCTTGCTTACAGATTATATTTTTGTATAGGTTGGGCTTCAATATGAACACTGCAGCAAATCGCGTAGGCTATTGCAGAGCCAGTGCAAAAAGGGACAGAGTAGGTTCTTGTTCTATCCCAACGCAATGCTTTCAACTGCCTTTTTAACATGGCGATGTTTCACGTAATGACAATTATCCTCCTCTGCAGAACTTTGGAACGCGTTCTAAACTACTTCCTATATGGACAGTTCTGATATAGTTCAGAAATCAATAGTTCGAAGATACTTCAAAAGGCAGCATTTCAGTACTAGTTGAAAAATGTTCAGTCATTGGCCGAGCTTTACAAAAATGATCCTCAGTCGGCAGAATTCTTAATATAGTTTTTGAAACTAAGTTTTTTGAAACTTAACAATAATAAACTCTTCCGCTTTGCATCGGTTCGGAACCAGTTCTGAGCTAGTCGTTATCTCTCTAGTTCTAGACTGTCGTTATTCAGAACTTTCCCTCATATTAACTGCAGGGAAGCAACAAATTGTGCTAAGTATCCTGCAAAACGCTTGATTTCCAAAGTACGCAGCCAAGCATAGTACATACTTATGTACATGGCGGTCATAAATCTTAGGACAAAATGCAGTTCGAGCTTTAATAACTAAGCGAGCATGTAACGATATACTTGCTTTATAGATCTATTAAAAGTAGTTTTACCATCTAACTGCAGATATCAGTCGAAACTTCTTGTTTATTGATAAACAATTTTCTTAAGAAAACAGATGCAATGCACTTGCCTTTCAAAAATTTACTCTGAGAGATTATTTTTATACTCAGCTGTACTAGTACACAGAGTATTATAGTTTTGATCACATAACGGTGGATTGTAACAGAATGAAATAATTGAAATAGATATAGACTTATATATATCAAAATGATCAGGGTGAAAAGAGAAATCGATTGAGCCATGTCCGTCCGTCCGTCCGTCTGTAAACACTCTAACTCGCGCAAAAATTGAGATATTTTGAATGCTAGTTGGTATCGACACTAGGACGGTTGGTATTGAAAATGGACGAAAAAATCGGAAATATGGTATCTCAGTCAGTAATAGAGCTGGAGTGATGAAATTTCACCCACGTGTAGAGCTCAGGCCCTTATGAAGAAATTTGGTGAAATTTTGGAAAATGTGCGGTGCCACGCCCACTTATTAAGGGCCAAACATTGAAAGTTTTATGGGTCATAACTTATAAACCGTTGAAGATATATAGATGAAATTTGGTACGCGTGATATACTTACTTAGCCAAATGTTTGGACGAAAAATTGCCAAAATCGGTTGATGACCACGCCCACTTTTATATATGGGTATTATAAAGTGACCTAATAAAAATATTTTAAGCGATACCTCTGTCAAATATAAAGATCTATCACTGACATTTTGTGGCATGAGTCCAAATACGGACGTAAAATAAAAAACACAAGAATTTTGTAAAATGGGCGGTGCCACGCCCACTTATTAAGGGTAAAAATTGAAAGTTTATGAGTCATAACTCAGAAACCGTTCAAGATATATCGATGAAGTTTGGTACGCGTGATATACTTACTTAGGCAAATGTTTGGACAAAAAATTGTCAAAATCGGTTGACGGCCACGCCCACTTTTATATATGTGTATTATAAAGTGACCTAATAAAAACATTTTAAGCCATATCTCTGTCAAATATAAAGATATATCATTGAAATTTTAGGGTAGGAGTCCAACTGCGGACATAAAACAAAAAACACAAAAATTTTGGAAAATGGGCGTGGCACCGCCTCTTTTTAGAAGCTGGAATATACGAGATTTCTGAGCCCATAACTCGACAAATAATTGATATATTATGACGAAACTGTGTGTGTATACTTTTATTAGTTGTGGTAATACATGTTGAAAATTTTGGCGAAATCGGTTGACGACCACGCCCACTTTTGTATATGTGTATTATAAAGGGCCTAATAAAAACATTTTAAGCGATATCTTTGTCAAATATAAAGATAATTCATTGAAATTTTGTAGCATGAGTTCCACAATCGACCGGAAACAATAAATAGAAAAATTTTGGAAAATGGGCGTGGCACCGCCTCTTTTTAGACAAAGGAATCTACGAGATTTCGGAGCCCATGACTCGACAAATAACTGAGATATTATGACGAAACTTTTTTTATACACTTTTATAACTTGTGTTAATAGACACGCAAAAATTTATTGAAATCGGTTTATGACCACGCCTACTTTTTAACAAAGATATTTCTGGAACACCCTTTGGGAATTTGTAACGTGACATCTTTGTAACTGGAAGTCATAAAGGAATGAAATTTTGCACAAAGAATAATATTCATATGCTTAGTTGGATGACTGATACAAATTTAGAAAATGGGCGTGTCTGCGCCCACTTTATGCAGCACTCGCTTTATATAAATACGCCGTGTTTCCATCCAACGCAAACAAACAATGAAAGCATACAGCTGAGTATCTAATGTTCGATTCCACTCGAACTTAGGCTTCCTTACTTGTTTTTTTTTTTTAATTTAAAAAAAAAAAATATTAGCATCATTAATTTTAATGCTTACTACTTTATTGCAACAAATAACTGCCTAGAAAATATATGTATATAAGAAAAGCCAAACAAGAAAAAAAAAAAGAGATTTAAGAGTGGAGCTTTTGCAGTGAAAAACCAAAATGAGCTGCTGTTGTCACGGGCAGTTAAATAGCCAAGCCACAGTGGACTTAAACTCAACTCAACTCAAAGTGACAGGCAATGTGTAGGAGAAACTTTTTTAATACAAACTGTAGTTTTATTGCTGTTGTGCTGCGTTTTTTTCCCAGTTAACATCTACCTTTAGCACAACTCTTATTGTTTGTGTGTGTATTTGTACAAATGTGCTTTTGTATGTGTTGAAAACTGTACACCAACGAAAGCAACCAAGTGCTGGTCTACTCATTGGAAAAACAATTAAGCTACCAGTTATTGCTGCAAATAAGTTACATGGAGTAAAAAGATAAAAAAACAAAACGGGAGCAAAAACAGAAAAAATAGTAGTAGCAATAGCAGTAGGAAGTGGAAGTGGAAGAAGAAAAGGAAAAGGGAGCAGAAGAGCAAACGAGAAACGTTATTTTGACTTCGCACTATGTTGGTACTGTTGCTTGTTATTGTTCCTGACAACAATTGCAATTAGTATGTTGACAGTGAAGCAGCAGCTAAAGAGTAATGAAAAAAGAAGAAGAAAAAAGAAAAAACAAAACAAAAGTAAAACTAAATAACATAAACGATGCATATAAAAGTAAGCTGAAAAAAAAATCCAAAGCCAGTTAATCGGTTTTGCAGTTTTTTCTGCACCCACGTGAAGCGTTGGCAAATCTCAAAAGGGCTGGAAAGTGGGCGAGCACGGATGGATTGTACAAAAAAAAATTGTATATGAATTGATGGCAGGTGGGAAAGCGAAAGTGGTTTGGGGTGTTGCAGGTAACGCCAATTGTGGCACCACGGACTAATGCACACATTGAATGGACGAAAGCTTTCAACAGGGGGCATGTAAGTATACAAACATACTTATGTACACATACGGAGGAACCAGCATAAAAACAACTTGCAGCTCAATTGGAATAACACCACTATAGGAGGGTGGACATATCGGTTTACTCCAAACTTAAGACACTGGCCGCAACAAGCTCATGGAGAAGTCGATTTTAGCTTGAGTCAGTTTCCAACTGGGCACGACTGCTTTCAAAGCTTACCTCTACCGCTTTAAACACGAGCAAGTGACGACGAACAAGCGGCAACTAAATATACCAACGGCATGTTAGATTATTCTATTAATCAAAGATAATTTGTGTGGAATGGATATGTACAAGAGTTCAGCCTCCGGCATCCGTTATCGCACATAGTTCGGAGCTTTGATCTCCGCAGACCAGCTAAAAAGGACCACTTCGAGTGGAACGGACATGTACAGGAGTTGAGCGGCCTGCATCCATTACGGATACATGCGGGGGCTAAGCCTATCGCATCCCTCAACTTATTCTTCCGCAGATCACGAATGTAAATGGCAATGAATAACCATGGTTATCATGGACGCAAAATGTTTTATAAATAAAAGGATGAAGCCTTTCGAGGCCGACTTAGTGCAATAACGCCACCATTACGGACTTAGCGCCTTAGTAAGAGATTTAGTGCGGTTACGGTCCCACACTGACGTGGTAAAGGTCTTCGATGCTTCCTCCTCAAAGCAAAAAAATACGTATACTCATACTCATACACTTTATTATAGTTATAGTTATACTCATACAAATACTCATACTCATATTTATACTCATACTTAAGAGCATAAACTTATACGAACACAGGTACTGAAGACTCTGCTTACATGAATCAATCTCTCGTACATACATATGGTCTTGTTTTTGTATGTAGTACGCGTTCAAAAGTGGCTATATGAATTTTTTTCATATTAAGCCACAAATTAGAAAAAAAAAAAAATAAAGAAGATTTTAAATGTGTACATTACATGAGTTTTTTTTTGTATGGGATTCTTTAAACCTTCTCAGATCCTCCCTCCGGCACCGGAATATGAAAATAGGGTATTTTAGAGTAGGTAAACTTAAAGAAAAATTTCACTTTTCCAAAAACTTTTCGGTGTAGCTCCATCCAGTTTTTGGAAAATTCAACTTTTTTTCAGTTTACTTGCTCTAAAACACTGTATTTTCATATTCCGCTGCCGCACAGTGGTCGGAGAGACCTGGTTTGACAAGAAAAATTACAAGTAGTGTTACGATCTTAATGAAAATTTGGGAATATATTATTTAGGTAATGCTGAATCCGATTATGCAAAAAAATTTATAATTTCACAGTTGACAGCTGTCAAATAGAATAGAAAAATTAGAAGTAGTGTTACAACCCTAATGAAAATCTGGGATTATATGATTTATGTAATGCTGAATCCGATTATGCAAAAAAAATTATAATTTGACAGTTGACAGCTGACGCTGACCACAATCAAAAGACCTTAGTTTTTTTCCGATAATTTTTTACATATTTTAGTTAAAGTATGGGAAATGATGTACACCATTCTTTCTTTTCCTATAGTGACAACCCTCTATTAGGCACTATTAACCCAATACGTACTACACCCAAAGTATAAAAGCTTCATTTTTTTACGAGAAATCTTATTTATACTGATAACAATGAAACAACTTTAATTCTAACAGAACAATTTTTTTACAAATGGTACCATGACCAAAATATCAATAGAAGAAATAAACTATAAAAAATCGGTATTAAATGAACATTTTGGAGTAGTAGCAAATAACAGATTTTCACTCTTCTGTAGCGATTTCAACATAAACTGATTGGTTCCCGTAAAAGACTGATGACTTCTGCAGAAATGGTGTCTGCTTTTCGGAGAGAAAGTGGTCTCATATTCGATATAACTGGATCGGATGTTATGAGTAGCATGTGAAAGAAATCTTCATTCGATTGCTCCCTGCTCATTTTTCGCGTGTTATGCTGAAGTCTCTGTTTCGAGCTTCCTGGGCTTCTTCAGAAAAATTCCCAATTTTGTCTTAAAACATTAAAACACTCTAAATGTGTCACCATTCCGAATATAATAACGTGCACTCTCTATAAAAACACAGTTTAAGAAGCAAATCGTGCGCGATTTCGTTGGACATTTCTGAGTAAGATTGGCTTTTTTCCGGCTAATTTATCACAACTTAAAAAAAACGACTTTTTCTTATAAAAGCAGGTTCGCCCGACGACTGTGTGTATATACATATGAATCATAGTGACTTTTGAAAGTGTATACATATTTAATGCTTTTTTTTTTTGCAAAATACGGAAGGATGTTGCAATAAATTCTTTAAGTAAATTATACACCATAAAACAAAAATTCGATATCGAAAAAATTTCACATAGCCTGTTTTGAAAGTAGACTAGATATGAGCTCGTTACCTCCGCAATCGCCCACTGCACAAATACATATTAATATCAACATTCCCCAAAGAAGCATCCATATGCACACCTGTGTTCACGAAAGTACTAAAATCCAATAATTTTTTTTTTAGCATCCAATATATTTTGCCAACTGTATAAATAAAATACATCTAACAATTTTGTGGTTCGTTAAAAGTAATTAGTAATTAATAATGACTTAATAAATAAACATGGTGGGCATGTATGGATTGCTCTCAGTAGCGCATCCATTTATTATAGTGCATCAGCAAAGATCTGTAAATGATTTTCTTTTGAGGCGTACGAAATTGGTTGGTCTTGCCGTCAGGGCTAGAACGAGTGGGTTGGGGTGAGCTAATATTCTCATTTTGTATGATGCAGCATACTTTCTGATTTCTTGAGAGATAGTAGGTATCTTTAGGTCACGATGTAGTTGGTCGCTCGTGACGTAGTAGGGCGCATTTACAATCATTCTAATGGCTTTCGATTGGAATCTCTATATTTGAGTTTGCTGCGGTTCCCCATAGCTGTATGCCATAGGTCCAGATGGGTTTTAAGATAGCTGAGTAGAGCAGGAGTTTGTTGTCGATTGATAGTTGGGAGTTTCGATTCATGAGCCAACAAAGATTTCTCAGTTTTATACCAAGAGCTTTTCGTTTGGTGAATATGTGGGTTCTCCATGTTAGTTTTCTGTCGAGATGCATACCAAGGTACTTTGTTACGTCACTTTGCGGTATATCAATGCCATTGAGTTTTACGGGTGGGCAAGTGTTACGTCTAGTGGTAAACGTCACTTGAACAGATTTTGATTCATTTGACTTTATCCGCCAGTCTTTCAGCCAATGGGTAATTTTATTTAAACTTCTTTGAAGCTTGAGTGAGGCGACGTTAGGGTTGAGGTCTGAAGCCAGTACAGCAGTGTCATCGGCAAAAGTGCCGATAGTGACTCCTTCTGCTATTGGGAGGTCGTATGTGTAAAGTAGGTACAGTATTGGGCCAAGACTGCTCTGCTCCTTCTTTGACGAAAAAGTAACGATTTTTTAGATAAGATTGTATAAATAGAAAGTAGCTTGTAGGGAGAGTATTTTTTATTTTATAGAGCAGGCCGTCGTGCCATACGCGATCAAAAGCTTGGGATATATCTAGAAAGGCAGCTGTACAGTATTTTTTTTGCTCAAAGGCAGAGTAGATTTTCTCGGTAAGTCTATGTACTTGTTCAATTGTTCCGTGTCCTCTTCTGAAGCCAAATTGGTGATTAGGTATAATCCAATAATAAACAAGTAAGGAAGCCTAAGTTCGAG
Organism: Urophora cardui; assembly: GCA_960531455.1. Classification (NCBI taxonomy): domain Eukaryota; kingdom Metazoa; phylum Arthropoda; class Insecta; order Diptera; family Tephritidae; genus Urophora; species Urophora cardui. Next base: position 23,999,337 of record OY482674.1, on the reverse strand, counting down.
TGGAATCGAACATTAGATACTCAGCTGTATGTTTTCATTGCTTGTTTGCGTTTGATGGATTTTATATAAAGCGAGTGCTGCATAAAGTGGGCGTAACCACGCCTATTTTCAACATTTTTATCTGTCATCCCACTAAGCATATGAATATTATTCTTTGTGCAAAATTTCATTCCTTTTTGACTTCTAGTTACAAAGATGTCACGTTACAAATTCCCAAAGGGTATTCCAGAAATATCTTTGTTAAAAAGTAGGCGTGGCCATAAACCGATTCGAATAAATTTTTGCATGTCTATTAACACAAGTTATAAAAGTGTATAAACCAAGTTTCGTCATAATATCTCAATTATTTGTCGAGTTATAGGCTAAGAAATCTCGTATATCCCTTTGTCCAAAAAGAGGCGGTGCCACGCCCATTTTCCAAAATTTTTATACTTTTTGTTTCCGGTCTATTGTGGAACTCATGCCACAAAATTGCAATGAATTGCCTTTATATTTGACAAAGATATCGCTTAAAATGTTTTTATTAGGCCACTTTATAATACCCATATATAAAAGTGGGCGTGGTCGTCAACCGATTTCGCTAAAAAATTTTGAACATATATTACCACAAGTAATAAAAGTGTACGCACCAAGTTTCGTCATAATATATCAATTATTTGTCGAGTTATGGGCTCAGAAATCTAGTATATTCCTGCTTCTAAAAAGAGGCGGTGCCACGCCCATTTTCCAAAATTTTTGTGTTTTTCGTTTTATGTCCATAGTTGGACTCCTGCCATAAAATTTCAATGATATATCTTTATATTTGACAGAGATACCGCTTAAAATGTTTTTATTGGGTCACTTCATAATACCCATATATAAAAGTGGGCGTGGCCGTCAACCGATTTTAACTATTTTCCGTCCAAATGTTTGGCTAAGTAAGTAAATCACGCATACCAAATTTCATCGATATATCTTTAATGGTTTCTGAGTTATGACATATAAAACTTTCCATGTTTGACCCTTAATAAGTGGGCGTGGCACCGCCCATTTTCCAAAATTTCATCAAATTTCTTCATAGGGGCCTGAGCTCAACACGTGGGTAAAATTTCATCGCTCCAGCTATATTAGTGACTGAGATACCAAATTTCCGATTTTTTCTATATAGGAAAAGTGGGCGTGGTCATGGTCCGATTTCGCCTATTTTCAATACCAACCGTCCCAGTCTCGATACCAACTTGCATTTCAAATTTCATCAAAATATCTCAATTTTTGCGCGAGTTAGAGTGTTTACAGACGGACGGACAGACGGACGGACGGACGGACGGACATGGCTCAATCGATTTCTCTTTTCACCCTGATCATTTTGATATATATAAGTCTATATCTATCTCGATTATTTCATTCTGTTACAATCCACCGTTATGTGATTAAAACTATAATACTCTGTGTACTAGTACAGCTGAGTATAAAAAGAAATTCTGGCTGCTGTTTGATTTTATCAGGCCATTGTGGTTTTATCACGAAAACAGCTGTCACAGCTACGGATCTACTCAACTAGAAAAAAGCACACACACAAATACATACACACCTTAATTGCAACAAAATTAGAAAAACGACTTAAAAACACACACACACACAAAGAATAAGAAATCTTAGTTAATGCTTTGGCCATTTTTTGTTTCTTTGTAGCTTTTTCCGCAGCTGCCATTTGCTCTATATGTAGAATTGGCGTTTGCCAGTTGGTGGTTGGCGGTTGGCAGTTTGGCCCTCGTCTAGCACACTTTTATACGCTTAATGTGCGCCAACCGCAACAAAGCTAATCCTTTTTGATTAGCCTGCTGTCCGTTGTAAGCTGCCATACAAACTGCTATACAAACCTGTCTGATTTTTTCTTAACTAATCTAACTTTTGCATGTTTTTTCCTACGCTCTATTTCTCTTTTCCTTTTTCAGTTTAGCTACATATGTACATATATATTTGCTTTCTTTGCTTGGTCAGTGTGTTTTGTGTTGCCGTGTGGTGGGAGTAAAGCGAAATGTGGTGGCCATTAATTATTTAACGCGGTCGCCGCAATCCGCAATCCGCAACTCACAACAACACAGCACTTGGCATATTTTACGCACAAAACAACAACAAAAGTTTCGCTCCACAAACTGACAAAGCAATATTTCTTATTCTGTTTTCTGTTGTTTTTTTTCTTGTTTTTTGTTTTTTGGCATTAGTAGTGCCTTGCTTTGCTTTGCTTTATAGCCTAATGGGCCCGTCAGAATGAATACTTTTCCGGCAATCCAGCAACGTTTAACTGACACATACTTCAATTTCATATATTTGTTACGGCAAAGTTGAAGTACTGAATGTGTCGATCGTCATTCAGTTGCATATAATTCCACTCTGCTGTCAGTTAAACGGATTGCTGGATTGACGGAAAAATATTCATTCTGACGCCCCTATAATGCTGTTTTATTATTCTATGCAGGCCTGCTCAACGCTCTCGTATTGAAAGTACAAAACTCAATACATCTACAAATTTTTTATATGCACTGAAAATTTTTTTGCTCATTTAAATTTTTTATGAATTCCAATAAAATAATACTATTTTAGAATTTATTTTCAAATGGTAGTATCACATAGTACATACAAATTTTTTTAATTTTTTATATGAAAATTTTTTGAATACAATTCTTTAAAATTAATTCAATTCTTTCATTTCTTGAATTTTTTTTTCATTTCACATTTGTTATTGTAAGTTTCGATTTCTTACGGCAGTGCTCGAGCTCCTATACAAAGTGCCTTTGCTCTGCACATTCAATATGAATCATAGGCACATACATATAAAATTTTTTTTATATCTGAGTGCTTATGGGAGTGCAAAGAAAATTTTATTTTCATATTTGGGGTGAAAATATGTATCTGTGCCTATGATTCGGAACGAAACAAAAACAATTGTGCTTGGAGTGCCTATGAGGTGAGCAGCCCTGTTCTATGAATAATGTTTTTTTTTTTTTGTTCTTTTTTTTTGTTCTTCTTTTTTGTTTTTGTTTTTCTTTTTGCTTTACTTTTTTTCTTTTTTATTTTGCTGAACTTTAACCATTTTCTTCACTCTGCTTATTTTTATTACATTTTCTTACTTCTCTTCTCCTTAACCCATTCACCGCCAACTGCATAACTCTGCTGCGTACTTTTTCCTCTGTCACATTCTCTTCATCTTTTTCTTTTCCTTTTTTATTTTTGCTCTTGTTGTCTTAGCTGTCTTAGATAATAAATGAGATTTGCCATCTTTTTGCGCAAAGGTTAAGTTGAGATTAATTCGTCTGATTAATTCAGTCGTAACTTTTAAGTCAATTAAAAAATATTTTTTTTTTCAGCGCGCGTGTAAAAATATTAATTCATTAATTCTTTGTTTACAATAAAAGTTAATTTTTAATAAGATCCGCTTTGCTGTGTTGGGGTTGAAGTGTGTTGTAGAAACTAAAGTTTGCAAAGTTCATTAATCAATTTTATATTCTGTTAAGAAAAACTCCTGGCAGCTGGATTTAATGTCACAAAAGACATATTAAAGTAGAGCTGGGGGAAAACAAGATTATGTCACAGTGTCAACACTTTGACAGCAGCTTAAGAGTTATTTAAATATAAATGAGAGTTGATGGCTGTGGTTTAGGGTTAATGATTTTCAAAATTAAAGTAAAAAAAATTCTAGAAAATAATTCTTTGGCAATTTGCAATAATCGCTTAAGTCGAAAAATATGATTTCGAGATAAATTTATTTTTATATTCGAAGGCGTTTCTTAACAAATCATAAAAGTCGATTAAAAACAATGGACGCAAAATCAGTGAGCCATCCACAATATTACGATCATATTTTGTAAATCACACGAAATGTCATGAAAAAATTTGATTAAGTATATACGTCTACTTTGCCGGTTATAGCAAGTTTAATATACCTCTATTGTAAGTTAAGCCTAAATATTTTTATTTATATCTTTTGATTGAATTCAGATATAAGCATGGGGGTTTTACAGAAATATAGTGTTTTAAAAGGAGAATAACGTGATATATATAACTCGAAATCTTCCTAAGTCGACTTAAGCGGTTATTGCTTGTAACCACAGAATTATTCTTTGTCACCATCTCCTTGCAATCTCAGCATTAAATTATTTGCTGCGCAACTGTGCATTACGATAAGTGAACTTCCCGAGTGGAAAGGTAAAGATGGTGAACATTTGTTTACATTTGAGAACAGTCCAACTTACCAAACTGATTATTTTTCATCGGAAGTCAGTGAGAGTTGTGAAATATTAATTCCAAATGACGATTATTTGATACGAAAATCCTTCTCAACCGAACAAAGCGCTGCACTTTTACATAAACTAATCGAGGTTTTATGAAAGAGTATTAGGGAAGCATTTAAAGCTCACTGGGCGCTGAAAATCCCATTCCGCCTGCCTGCCTGACTACTACTGCCTGTCTTTCAGGAGCCGATAGAGTTCTTTAATTCATTGAAAATCAAATTTAAAGACATTTTCATCTTCTCCGACAGCCGAGCTCCATTGAAAGCGCTTAGAGCGGTCACGTGTAAATCGATAACGACAGATAACCATTAAAGATCTCTTAAGTTCGCTATGGACCTGTTATTGTTTTCTGTACACTGTAGTAAAATATTGGGAAACGAAATGACGGACGAAATGGTGTACGGAGTTTACTAGAGGGGTCACATTTGCTCCACTTCCACCGCCTTCGAAGGGCCACAACATTTTGACTCATGTGAGTAAATGAGACACATCACACAACTTTTAACCAATGTAGCGCTCTCCCACACAAATTCTCTCATAATTTTGCCAAGGTCTGTCCTAGGCATGCTACTAGCAAGCTCTTACTGCAGAAAATCTCCCTTAACTACTGAATTTGTGCGAAAAGCCTAAGGAGAAGGCTTGTCCTTGAAAAGCTCAAGAAGAGGGCTTGTCGACTTGACTGTCAAAAAGTATTGTTTCATTTCAGATATTGCCGAACGTAACTAAGTCGCTCTTTAATTTTTAATAGATTAAATGGCCTGAAAATATGCCACATATCGCCGTTTAAACTTCATAACCTAAGTGCGACTTTCATAACCGCCTAACCGCCATTTGTGCCAAAATTAAAATTCAATTCCTGACGCCTAACACTACGACCTCAAAGTTGAAAAGAACATTAGAAGAGGAAAAATCTATAGAGCTTCACGAAGACAAAATTTATGTTATAGATAGCTAGAGCTGGGCTCCAGGAATTAAAGTTTGGCATATCTCAATTTTGGCTAAGGCGGTTATGAATTGTAAACGACGATATGTATCTCTCTAAACTCAATAATCCGCAACAAGGGCCAAACTAGCGCTCCCTACACATCTTGGTTGAAAAAAATTATTGGAAGTATTTTTCTTTTTTTTTTTTTTTTTTTTTTTTTTGAGTTTTAAACGATGATATGTATCTCTCTAAACTCAATAATCCGAAACAAAGCAAAAACTTGGCCTTACCCTACACATTTTTCGTGAAAAAAATTAATCGAGGTAAGTATTTTTTTGTTTTTGTTTTTTGGAAAAAGCGCCCCTATAACTTGTATGCGATTTTTATTTTCATCGTATGTACCACCGGATTTTAATTATGTACATACATACTAGTACTGCAATAAAAATACTATATATACTACACATTTCCATTTTTACTACACTTTCATACTTTTTTCATATAAAGCGCATTTTTATACGCCATTTTAACACACTCAGCCAATGATTACATACATACCAGTACATGGTAGGTAAGCCACTACCCCCATAATTCCCATAATTCGCTTGCTCATTGGTTTTTTTTTATTCAAAATTAATGTGTGTATACTTGCATGCAATTTTGTTTTTTTTTTGTTTTTTTTTTTTGTTTTTCAAGTGTCCATAAAGCACACATATTGTCGTAATTTCTACTTGCTTTGTTTTCCATTAAATTTTAAGTGCATCGGATTTATTGCTTTTTCATTTGATTGCTTGTACTCGTTACGATTTTTTGTTAGTTTTTCTTTTTTTGGTACTTTTTATGATGTTCTTTCCATGTTTCTTGCATGTTTTTGTGATTATTTTAACACCTTCCCAAGTGGCAGTTCTTTTACGCCACGGAAAGTTGTTAAAGTAGTCTAGTTCGCTGAAAATACATATAAACAATACATCAACACGTCACAAGCTTTTGGCTTGAAAGTTAACTTTTTTTAATTTTTGTTTTTTTTTCTTTAGCGTTTTTACTAGCAACTTTGGAAGTTACAATTTTTCAACAAAAAAAAAAAAGATTATGTAAGTACTCCATATGTGAATTTTTGAGTGGTAGTTGGGTACAACCTCTAAAGCAAGAAGCATTTCTCGTCAAGGTATATGTTTATGTTTTTTGCTTGTTGTTGGAAATGAATATAGTTAGGGGAATCACAACCTGTCATATTACGTCATATCGTCATAAGTCTTAATATTTTGTTCTTGCATTTTATGCTGCATGTGTACTAAATAAATACAACTCTGCACGATATGTTTTTGGGTCCTGGTATTTGATCAGCTGGTTTTGTTTACTCCTTCACAGGGCTTCGGAAAAGCTTTTTAAAACTATTTCCGTACAATATTTTAATATGACATATGACTTTATGACACTTTGTGAATCACCTAAGTGTTTAAGTAGCAGTGGCGGATGCTTCATGCAAGCCGAAAAGCCCGGCTTGCCAAATATTTTCGTTCATTTCATTTTACGAATTTCTTTAAAGTCTGGTTATTTTATGCTTGAAATTTGTTAACTAAGTATTTAAGTTCTGCAAAAAGCAAAGAAAATCAAAATCAAATAAAATCAAACATTCTACGGCTTTTGTTAATTCGACTTCAGTTGTTCAGACATCTGTTAGATATTCTCTTATAATACTATAATAAGCAATTCCATTTGCTACTGCTGAAATTGTCGTCGGTATAAGAAAACTAAAAATACTTCTGCGCTTTCGTGTGAGATTCAGAGACTTCTCTATAAGTTTGGCGCCAGCAATCAATTCGGCTGAATTATTCGCAAATGATTCTAATAATAACTTCTCTTCTGCTTTTGTAGTTAATTCACGTTCTGATGGTGAAAAACTTGAATTTACTTTCAACTGAGCCAGAATTGTTGATGTACTGACTAAAAGTAGATCCAGCTAAAACAGCAAAAGTCATATACATACATACATATCTTCATATTATCCATTGTACAGCAAAACTTAATTATTCTTCATCGTCTTCGTTTTCTCCATTTATTCCAATACATTCAGTTTCATACGGTATGAATTAAAAAGCAAACTAAATATACAAATCGAATTTAATCAAAGTCAGTGCCGGAACGCAATCAGACTTTCAGATAATACAGCAAAGAAATTACATATTAGCCATTTATGCTTCATACATAGGCTTGTGCAGCCAATCTATGCTAGCGCCGCCATTGTAAAGTAGCACTACAATATTCAGCAAATTCATTTAGGGTAATACTATGTTCATGCTGGATTTGAAATGCAACATTTCGCATTTTCGAAGATGGCTTTTCGAAAAGTGTTCATGCTGCCGCGTTTTGTAAATGCGCATTTGACAAGTTCGAAACACACGGATATAATATCCCAGATTACGCAAGCAGGTGTTGAGGTTTATTTTTTTGTTTTTTCTAATTAAAAAAATAGAACAAGAATTGGCAAAATATGTAATAATAATGATACACTAATTTTACAAACCAAACGTACCAACCGCTTTGGTATCAATTTTGATCTCTTTGTTTTTTTTTACTTTCGTTTATTACATGTAGAGTGACGTCATCATGGAGCTCGTGTACCCATGCTCATGCTGCTCTATATTCATAATCTTGTAGGTATTTCGTTCTTGTATTGCCAGAGTGTTGCCACTATTTTCCTTTCGAATGGCAAATTTTTTCGAAGATTTCAGGGTTGCTTTCTGTGTTAGCATTCAAAACGCAAAAAAATAGTTGCGTTAAATTGGATTTTGGTGGTGGCATTTGTATGGAAAAATGTAACATTTAATGTTGCGTTGTGGACTAAACTCAAAAATGCCTCCGAAACGCAAAACGCAGGCTCACCATGAACATGCTATAACTGTGCCAGTAACCGACCAGCCTGCAGTAACCAGACACTTTTGTTTTCTTACCGCTTAAAATAAAAGAAAAAACTTTATTATTTTTTTTTTTTGAAAACTTTAGTATTAATTTTAATATTATTTATACAAATTAATGATAAGAATGTGACGGAAAAGAGGAGGAAGCAGCAGTTTCCAGATAAACAAAAACTTGAGTTGGCGTTAAATGATATTCGGACATGGTTGAATTGGGTATTAGTAGCTGCCAACGCTAGTCCAGTGCGGAGGAAATCAGTATTTACATTTTGTGGAATAACATTTGAGGAATAATGAGGGCAAGGAAGAAGGTGCTCCGGCCAAGAAAGTACTTCTGTCGAAACCCACTGCGCGCAGAAGGAAGGGGAGAACTGTTGTGATATCACATGGAGCTCTTTCTTACACACCATGTAGACGAACAACTTTGTTTGCTTCATATAGCTTAAGATGTCAGATGCCTTTCTGTTTTCAATCTCCTCCAGTTGTGTCTGTGGGGCAAGTGTACTTGAAGCTCAAAGTCAACGTTTCTATTTAGCAGAGTTTTCTGAAAAAAATCTACTGAGAAGACATATTTTCTCAACAGTGTTGTGGCAAAGTGACCAAATGTACCAAATCAATGATGTTAGTTGAACTAAGGCAAAAACCTACCAAAATTTAAATCGTCCAACCAACCTACCAAAAGGAATACAACCTACCAGTTTTGGTAGGAAAAGCCCAAAAGTGGCATCCCTGTCTATAGGACCGACGTAACCATCGCTTGACACTCTATTAAATCTATATATGTATTCTATGTAGAATGACGATTTCAGTTGAAGCGAATATATGCACATATATTTCCATCAAAATGGGACTAAAAGAATTCCAATTTATTTGCTTTGAATATTGCATGAAGAAAACTTAAATACAATTGGTTTCATATTTATCTTTAATGTGACCTCGAATTGACCTGACAATGCGCACAGCCAAAAGCAAAAAACACATTGTGCACACATACAAATATTCACAAAAAAACTCAAATAAAATTTAGTTCGATCTCTTCTTAGTTTTATACCATGTCTCCACATAACGTGTTTCGCTCTTTTTTTCTGCATTTTCTCTCTCAATCTTGTTTCGACACGGAAACCAGTGCCGAAACTCGCCAAATTCCATACAAATTTCTGAGAGCGAGTGAAGATTGAAACACTGTTTCATTCTGAATCATCTTGCCAACCTCGATGATATCGATGTCTTCTCTAATTTTGTATCGAAAAACTATCGAAATCTCACACAGCCCAAAACAAAAACGCAAAATATAAGCAAACATGCAAACATTTAAGAAGAGCAAGAAAGAGAAATGTTAAACTGAATCACGATCAGCCACGTGGAGACCAGCGTTGCCATTCTAGCTTTTTTCAAGCTAGATTTAGCTTTTTTTTTGCCTTTTAGCTGCAAAAATTCTGATTTAGCTTTGGCTTTTTTTTCTAGCTTTTTTATTTGCCAAAACTCCCCAAAAAATGAGCGCTGCTCCCTTCTCATATACATACATACATACAGTCATCATAGTTACCATTATTTGAATGTAAAACATTTTTTTTTAACATTTCGTTATTTTTGTTGACACTGAAGTACAAATTTGCATATAGTATATGAAAATAAATAACTTATGCAGGCTCTACTAAACAGACCGGTTCTTCAGATCAGCTGACTTCTTGTTCTTCTTCAACAGCTATCCAATTTGTTTACTTCTGCATATTCTATACATGCATTCGTGTTTACAATTCGACAAATTCTTCATTCTCTGAGTTTATCCATCATTCGCCCGTGAGATAATCCAGATAAACATCAGGATCAAAAAGTTGTTATTGCAGGTGCTTGCAAATTTTTTGTCCGGATCACTGCCACGGGAAATCACCTATTAATAAAGCATTAAAATACGCAATAGGACTTGGGATCATCGTTTTATTAATCCGGCAGTACTTGGCAATAGATACCCCATTACTCCCTATATTTCGTGTATAAGCATAAAATTTTTTATACTCGCCTTTAAGATTGAATGCCCTAGAAAGGGAAGTAATAAACACAAACAAAATAAATCGAAACTGAAAAAATTTTGATTTTGCTCGGAAAGGATATCAAATAGAGTACTCTTCTGCTCTCGCTTGGGGAGATGTTGCTCCAAGTTCTACTGGGTAATTTCGTAATTTTTTTTAGCTTCTTTTTTAGCTTTAAATTTTTTTTTTTAAGTGTGAATCAATTTTTTTTAGCTTTTTCTAGCTTTTTTTTTTGAGAATCTAGCTGGAACTCTGGAAAAGTTCTGGCAACACTGGTGGAGACGGGTTATTTAGCGAAATGTTTTGCTAGATGTTTTGTTGGTGAAACAAGTTATGTGGAGACGGGCTTTAAGTTTTTCATTTTTTTACAATTGCCAGCTAAAGCATACAAGAGAACATCAAAGCAAATTTGTCCAAGCATTAAATAAGTGCTGAATGCGATTGTCAGCTGTCGTTAGTCAGAACGACCTATCCACTGACAGCACTGAGTACTTACTTACTTCAATATATACACACAAAAAACACAATGGAAAATCCAAAGAAATGTACATACCAAAGCTATTATTTTTATCGGCCTCTATTTTGTAGAAATTTGTGTCGCATGTAAAGAATGTATGTATGTATTTTTGTATGTAAGTTAACTTGTTCGTTAGCATTCCATGGGCTCAAAACATTACAACGAACATCAAAAAATACATTTGTACACTTGTTTAGTATCTATGTTGAAGAAACGCACACTTTGCTAGTTTAACTAAAACGCAATCAAAGTTGCTGATACTTACATTACTGCATGCATACATACACCGCAAAAAATTTAGCCCTTATTTCATATAATCATAATAATAAGGCTTATAATTGAAAGCATAACCTTTTCCATAAATCATGTCAAATGCATGAAGTTTTCCTTATATTAAGCCTGATTTAGCTGTGATCATTTCATAAGCAATGCTCTCTCTCTCTCTCCCTATCTCTCCACGAGAGCAACCTTTATGCCTATAACTCATTCCGACAGGGTAGGAATGCGATGTGTCGCGCAAGAAGTTTCTGTCACCCCTTGTTAAGTTTTATTTGGCTATAAACCGGTTACTGAAGATGGCACATAGCCGAAACCGGTTTATAACCAAACTAACTTGACAAGGAATGGCGGAAATTCGTTGCGCAACAAATCGCTTATATAATTCATTATAATAAGGGCTTATATTCAGTTTAATTACATACTCACACATTACTCACACATTAATAACACTGGTCGGCAACGAAATCCTCCTTTTAGGTTTGACGACTGACCTTAATGGATACCTTATAATAAGGCATGTAAAATTTTAACGTGCAAAAGACAAAAAAAAATTCATATTAACAGAAAATTACGTTTTAAAATGTTCTAAGTAGAACGAATGAGCGCTTAAACAGCAAACTTCGCCGCTGATGAATTGCTTATTTCTTTACTTTGCTTATACTACTTTTTGCAGGGTATATACGTATGTAGATTAGACCGTATCGCAAAAAAAAAATCGCCATATGTGATTATAAGGGTTTTCGCTTCCTGTGGTCTTTTAGATTCATTTCGCAAAGATTTTTTCTGAGTAGACCCCTACTGAAATTTTATGGCGAATAATATTGTCGAACATTTTAGTGCCCTATCTCCCCCACAAAAGGGTTATTTTGACCCGTTCTTAGAAAGTCAGGAAAAATAGTAATTTTAAGTTCGCTAACGGAAATGTTTTCCAAAAAGACATCATGTGGGTGGCATACGGCGACTTTCTTTTTTTTCGATACGGTCTAATGTACTACATATGTATGCCTGTCTTTGTGCAAAATAGTTGAGGTGTAGTGAATGTTGCTGATGAGCTCTTACAGCAAATAAACATGAGATTGGCACGAAAATGTGATCAAATGCCAACTTGCAGTGGCAGTCATTTGTTGGTTTCTGTTTGTTTGCGATGTCAATGTGTTAAAATAAAAGTAAATTGCATTTACCCTTACTAAGAGTTTTAGCGGCTCTGGTGAGGCTTTTAGATATATATAGATTTTGTATATGGTTAGTATCGCTTGAGCTACATTAAAAAATTCTCCACATATCGGTTTATACTTTTTTGATGGTTCTATCAACTCTCCTTCTGGTACTTTCGAAATTCATGTTTTGGTAAAAAGTTTTAAACACCATTTCATATTCATGAAAAGCATAAAAATCTACTCACTGCTGCATTTTAAAACTTAGTACATTGTTGCCCCAAGCTGCTCGTTGACATATTTATTTAAGTAATTGTTTTGTTATTTGCCACTAAAGACTACTTATGAGTATGAGTATGGCACGCAAACATATATACCTATGTATATGTTTTATTATACATTAAAAAGCTATATACCGCAACGAATACATTGTATATACATATATACATAAGTAAGTCGTATAATGTATGTAGTAAGTACTAGGACAGTACTTCTTCTGCTTCTTCTTGTTCCTCATCTCTTACTGCTTCATTTCCTTTAAGTATTTTTCTTTCAAAACACTCGTACTGCCTCCAAGCGACGAAAGTGAAAATGGCTTTCAAACCAACTTAACTCAGCAGCAGGAAATACACAAAGAAATAGTGACACAAATACTTATAGTCCTTCCGTTGTTTTTCCACATATAAACAAAATATACATATATACATATAGCCTCATATGTATGTATATGTTTATAAAGTTTCACTTTTATCGCAATTTTCAAGAAAAATACAAAACAATGACCATTTAGTGGCTAGAAAGTGCTTTGAACTTCTGTTGACGGTAACTGAAACATTACTTTATATATGTATGTATATCAGTGGCGGTCCTAGCATATATTGGCTGGGCAAGCCTATATATGAAGTAGAGCTCTAGATTTTTTTTGAACATTTTCGAGTAGCCCGAACAAATGTTATTCAAATGCTTGAACAGTCGTTTGTTTGTTTATTACCCGTATGATTGTACGGGCATTTGAACAATTCGGGTATTTTGAAGTTTGTTTTTTTCTTTTGTTTAAAATTTTTTTTGAATGCTTTTTTTAGAGCTTTTAGGCCGGTGAGATTTATAAGCAAAATAAAATTTTCTTATATTCTCCTACGCGTTTCGGCGTCTTTTCCGCCTTCCTCAGGGAGTCTGTTTTATTGGAATAATTGAAAAAAAGATACACAACACATTATTATATGATTAAGACTAGGTAACGAAAATAACATGGTAATATTATTATACATAATTAAACCTAAAATTACTTTTAGAAACTGTTTGAAAAACTGATCACTTACATTAAACTTTTCAACAAAACACTTCACTTCCACAAAACATCTAGATACATATAAAATGACATAGAGACCTAAAAACATACATATACAAATATATTGCCATTTTCCCTACTTCTTGTCATTCGTTATTTTTTCCTTTTTTAATGCTGTTCTGTAAGCGCAACTTATATTGTCCACGTCTTCCTTAAAGTTTATTGCGTCTTTTATTCTTTCCTGTATGCGCAGACTTTCTAGTGTCAATCTTGTTTTTGTTCGTCTCTCTATATCTAATATTCTTGCATTGTCAAAGTCTGCTGCATGTCCACTGTTCGTCAAATGCTGTGCTAAAGCTGTTGACGTCTTTTTGTTTCTTACGTCTGCTTTATGTTCGCCTAGTCTTGTGCCTAATGCTCGTTTGGTAGTTCCGATATAAGTTTTATTACAATTCTCGTCTTTGTTACCTTTACATCTAATTTCATAAACTACGTTGTGTTGTTGTTCTTTGCTAATTTTGTCTTTCGTCTTGCTAAATATTTTGTTAAGGGTATGATTTGGTTTGTGTGCAAATATTAAGTTATCTTTTTTTATACATTTTTGTAAAGTTTTGTTATCCGTTAACCCTTCTATATATGTAACCCCCCTGTATATTTTGTTCTTGTTTTTGTCCGTCATATTTACATTTGTTTTGCATGCTTTTTGTTTGTTTTTTGTTGTTATTAACCACCTATCTATAGTTTTTGTTGGATATGCATTTTTTGTCAAGATCATTCTTATTTTCCTTTCGTTGTCTTTTCTGAACGCCTGGTCGCTCAGCGCGTAGATTTTATTTATAAAGTTAGTGACGGTGTTATGTTTTTGGGTCCAGGGATGGTCACCGTCACTAACTTTATAAATAAAATCTACGCGCTGAGCGACCAGGCGTTCAGAAAAGACAACGAAAGGAAAATAAGAATGATCTTGACAAAAAATGCATATCCAACAAAAACTATAGATAGGTGGTTAATAACAACAAAAAACAAACAAAAAGCATGCAAAACAAATGTAAATATGACGGACAAAAACAAGAACAAAATATACAGGGGGGTTACATATATAGAAGGGTTAACGGATAACAAAACTTTACAAAAATGTATAAAAAAAGATAACTTAATATTTGCACACAAACCAAATCATACCCTTAACAAAATATTTAGCAAGACGAAAGACAAAATTAGCAAAGAACAACAACACAACGTAGTTTATGAAATTAGATGTAAAGGTAACAAAGACGAGAATTGTAATAAAACTTATATCGGAACTACCAAACGAGCATTAGGCACAAGACTAGGCGAACATAAAGCAGACGTAAGAAACAAAAAGACGTCAACAGCTTTAGCACAGCATTTGACGAACAGTGGACATGCAGCAGACTTTGACAATGCAAGAATATTAGATATAGAGAGACGAACAAAAACAAGATTGACACTAGAAAGTCTGCGCATACAGGAAAGAATAAAAGACGCAATAAACTTTAAGGAAGACGTGGACAATATAAGTTGCGCTTACAGAACAGCATTAAAAAAGAAAAAAATAACGAATGACAAGAAGTAGGGAAAATGGCAATATATTTGTATATGTATGTTTTTAGGTCTCTATGTCATTTTATATGTATCTAGATGTTTTGTGGAAGTGAAGTGTTTTGTTGAAAAGTTTAATGTAAGTGATCAGTTTTTCAAACAGTTTCTAAAAGTAATTTTAGGTTTAATTATGTATAATAATATTACCATGTTATTTTCGTTACCTAGTCTTAATCATATAATAATGTGTTGTGTATCTTTTTTTCAATTATTCCAATAAAACAGACTCCCTGAGGAAGGCGGAAAAGACGCCGAAACGCGTAGGAGAATATAAGAAAATTTTATTTTGCTTATAAATCTCACCGGCCTAAAAGCTCTAAAAAAAGCATTCATTATAAATTGAATATATTTGGCCTAAATCCTATAATACATAAAATTTTTTTTTCTTGACATATAGTTTTTTTTTGTTTTTGTTTTTCCGATACACATTTTTTTTGTTTGTAAGCTCGAATGTTTGTACGGGCATTTGAACAACAAACGGGCATCAAACAAAAACGATCAGATCGAATTGCTCGATACCCGGGTATCTAGAGCCCTAATATGAAGCAAGCCATTAGCCATTTATGAATTTTTTTTGTGCTCTATTATCTGAAATTCTGATTGCGGTTCCGTCATTGACTTTGATGAGATTCGTTTTCCATATTTGGGTTGTTGCTTATATTCATATATGTATCAAATTTGTATGCCAATGGGAAGCTTACAAATTTGATATGAAAAATAAAATAATAATAAAAAATAGTGATTCGAAACTTTTTTTCAATTTACCTCTGAAGAAAAGCAACTGACTTCTCTTATATTATTCTGTTTTGAAAGCCCCATAAAAGCCGATGAAATTATCTAGGCAAGCCGGGCTTACGACTTGTATGAAGCATCCGCCACTGATATACTATATGCACATAGAGCGGCAGCAATTAATTTACATATTTTTATAGGTATTAATAGCTCCCTTACAGTTTAACCCTCCAAAAAGTGGTATAAGCAATTTAAAGAAAAAATGTTTAACAAAAACCGCTTCAATAATATCTAATAATGATAACTAACAACACTAGCTTCCTATAATTAAATCAAAACCCAAATTTGTCTGCTTACAATTTAACTTCTTTGAATTTCTCTTTGTCAAGCTTTAACTTTAACAAAGAGTTGCGGAAAAAACTCAAAGAAAAGAAATTGTAAAAAAACCTATTTCAACTTAAGTATCTCCTTTTTTCTAAAAAAAAACTACTAGGTACTTGCTCATTACTTTAACAAACAAACCAACAAAAAAAAACAATTTCCTTGTATTTCCTTTAACCCAAAAAAAGAACTTGACTTCAATTTAAATGCACCTTTAGGCTGCATACCACCGAGTGCTGCCGTTGAAGTCTAACTAAGACGCAGAGAAAAATAAAGAAAACAAGTAAAAGCGCGGCTGTCTTCGGCCGTACTGAAGACTTCATACCTTTCATGAGTGGGGAAATGAAAAGTTACCTATGTATGTACATAGCCGGATTAAGTTTAATTTATAATTTTAATTTTGTGGGTTATTTATGGAAAGATTTATTAGAAAAAAATGGTGTCTTGGCTATTTAAATGGAGGAGTTATACACCAAAATGTGTATATCTGAACAATCGGTTGTAGGGGAGCTATATGTTATAGTGGTCCGATCTTAACAATTTTAGGCAATCCCGTTTGGGTCCATATGGGTACAAATACTTCAAAATTTCAGGCCGTTAGCTGTTAAAATGGAGGAGTTATACACCAAAATATGTATATCTGAATAATCGGACGTTGTGGAACTATATGTTATAGTGGTCCGATCTTGACAATTTTCGGTAACCTTGTTTGGGCCAAAATGGGCACGTCTACGTCAGAGTTTCATGTTCTTAGCTGTTTAAATGGGGAAGTTATGCACAAATTACATCCACAAATTTCATGTATATCTGAATAATCGGTTGTTTTCTATATGTTATAGTAGTCCGATTCGGCCGGTTCCGACAAATGATCAGCTGCATATAACAACATACCTGTATTCCGAATTTCATTCAGATATCTCAAAAACTGAGGGACTAGTTTGCGTTCACACAGACGGACGGACGGACAGACGGACAGTCGGGCAGACGGACATACGGACATGGCTTAATCGACTCAGCTCGTGATTCTGATCATATCGGTATATATTTTGGTGGGTCCCCCACGCTTCCTTCTGGTACTTTCGACAAAAATTTTTTGGCACTAAGTTATAATACCATTTCATTCTCATGAAAGGTATAAAAATGTACCACAACAAAAGTGCATTGAATACTTTGGCGAACAAAAAAAAAAAAGTGGCCGTTTTCTACGCGCGTGCCACAAATATCGCCACGAAAACGAAGATGGAGATGAACAAGAAGCTGAAGACGCAGACGAGAGCGAAAAATAACAACACTAACAACAACAAAAAGCGGAAAAGTTAAATTTGCTACCGCTTTTCTTCTTCATCTTTTTATTTTTTTCTAGCGCAAATGCACTGCAGCCTGTGGCAAGAATATAAATAGCAAAGCCAAAGTAACAACAACAAAAAACAGGCAAGCGAGTTCAAGTTGCGCCTGGCTGTGCAACAAACAAAAAGCAGACAATTGTTGCCGATCAAGAGAAAAGTTAACTACATATTTGGCGAGTGTATCGCATGCCAAAAGTTTCCATGGCAATCATCAGCAATGTCTGCAATTTGTGAAACGAAAAAGAATGAGTAGGCAGCTGTTATGAGAAATAAGTTTTCAGATAGTTTAAATGGCTTTAGTTCATTTGTTTTAAATTAATAAGCAAAGTTTTCGGGCTGAGGAATGGGGTAATGAGTATTTTATTTAATAAAAAATAATAATTATTATGAAGAGGTGCTTCGAAACATACAATTTGTTTATTTTATTTTTTTTTTTTTCTTTTCAATACAATATCTCACAAAAGTAGACAATGTACAAAGGGCAGCAGCATGTGCCACGATGACAAGAGCATGAAGAGCACATCCAACTGAGGTACATGATTCTAATCCAAATATAATAAATAAATCTAGTGCATGAATAAGCCCAAAATATACTTGGAGATTTCTCTAAGTAACCAAGTTTCACACTCTTCTAGTGATGGGCGAGTTCGAGATGTTTTATTCGATTCTCTCGATTGTTGAAACATCTCGAATGCTCTCGATGGTTTTCATTCGTATTCGAGTCAAGTCGTAAATGACCTTCAGTCGAAACAATCGCTAAAATATCTTGGACTCGCCAACGATTCATCTCGTTTTCAAAGCAACCCTACAACATCTCGAACTCGCTGCAAAAAATACATAATATTTTTTGTTGCCGCTTGAATATCAAAATTGCTTTAAAAAAAATACAGGGTGGTACAAATCTATTGCCGTTGTTGCTGTTCGTAAAATTCATTTGTTTCGTAAGCTCTTACTTCAGAAAATTTATTAATTTATTAATGTTTAAATAATTAATTTTTATTATTATGCACGACACTCTTTGGTTGTGATTGCAAAAATGCATCGTATATATATAGCATATTTTTCAATTTGGTTCATTTATTTACATAGTATGTATTTGCCTCACTTCCATTAAAAATCCTACTTTCTTCATCAACAACACTCATTCAGTTTATTTTATCAACTAAAACATATCATCAAAACAACAGCCGGCCCGCCGACTCGGTACAATCACAAAAATATCTCGATTGTATAGTCGAGGAGCGAGTCAACTTTTGACTCGATTGTGATTTTGCAACGATGGCGATTCTCTCGATTGTCTAAAAATTTCGGACTCGTCCATCACTACACTCTTCTTTGTCCCCACTCTCAGGCAGCATACCGCCGTTTAAACTCCAACCGACACGTAACCGTCCAGACGATTTTGGCCGACAGCTATTTCTGTTTCGTACAGCATGGTGCCATTTGGGAAGACCTAGTCAGCATCACTGTCCACCTGATCTTCCCAACGCAGTGGAGGTCTCCCCTTTCTTATGCATTCAGCAGCGTTCGATAGAAATACTTTCTTGGCCGGAGCACCTTCATCTATTCTCACGATATGACCTGCCCAGCGCAGCCGCTGGTTCTTTATTCGCTGAACAATGTCGATGTCTGCGTACAGCTCGTACAGATCATTGTTAAATCTCCGTCGATACTCGGCCTCGCCAACGCTCAAAGGTTCATAAATCCTCCGAAGAACTTTCCTCTCGAATACTCCAAGCCCCCTGTCATCGGCTGACCGACACTTGTGCCATAAATTATGATTAAATTCCCAACGCCCACCTCTACGACTTCAGCACTGAAAATTGTATTAGAAGGAAATATAGAGTTTTCCAAAAATCAAATTTACGGTATGGATCGATAGAGCTAGGCTCAGGGATTCCATGTCGACAAATCTCATATTGGGCAAAAGTGGTTATCAAAGTTTCACTTAAGCGATTATGAAGATTAAACACAATATTCCAAGCGGAGTTATATGGCATGGAAGAGGCTTCGAAGTTCATATTAGGTAGTGCAGTTAAAGATTGCTAGTTACACATATTATCAGACAGTTATGTAGCTTCCCAAATACGAAATCCAAGACCGTCCAAAGCTGCAAATATGTTGATGATACAATATAAGACGAAAGCCTGGTCATCTCGATCATCCGTTTTCCTGGTCATAGGAGAATTGGTGGCAATGGGAAGGCCAATAGTTGCGATAGTTCAGAAGGAAGGCCAAGGCGATAGTTCAGAACATTGGACATTTGGCAAACATATTGAACGAATGAGCATTCATTTATTATTCGATTGAAGAGTTTCAATCGGATGTTTAGCGATTAATCATTCATTCACTTTTTGTTACGCACAACATACATCTATTAGTCCAGATGTAAGCGTATTCAATTGGCGGCCCTGTGCGCTATTTGGGTCCGGTAACGTTATGATGAACAGCTCAGCAACCGACCAGGTACCCAATACCTCACGGTTCCAATGAAGAAGCTATCGGCGATACTTCAGCGTTAGTTAGCGTGAGTTCCTTGGCTCTTACACTTTTAGTTCCAGAATATGTATGTATGTAGCTCTAAGCTATTGCAGATTTCGTCAGGTGTGATCATAGTCTAAACAGCAAGTGAGTTGAAGTGCACAGGAGTATTGAGGGAAACTGTAAGACTGATAAACTTGAAAAGCAAAGAAACATATCAGAAATGGATTCGGTTTGCAAAAAGAAAAAGGCTATAATATCGGTTCTTGGGAAAATCATTGCAATCAATATAAAAGCGATAATATTTGAGGCTATCTGAATGGATTTGAAAAAAATTCAAAAGCTATACGAGTATTTTTTTGGCTCCACAATACACTATAGACAGTGGCGGATCAACGGGTGAGTTTTGGGGGTTAACCCCCCCCTTGCGGTTTATCATAGATCCCAAATTAATGCCTTTATAGATTCTGCGCCCAAATTTCCCAAACTGATCAAGGAAAACTCTATCATTCCAAAAGCAATGGTTGGATGGGTTTAGCAGTCAAAAGGCAAAACTCGACATTCATTTTCATTTATTTTCAGATTATATTTTATATGCACATATCCACAAGGTGAAACAGGTACAATTGAATCAGTTCATTAAAATAGTTGTCCTTGTAGGCATAGGCGGATTATCCCTAAGGCAAACTAGGCACTTGCCTAGGGGCGCGTAGTTACAAGGGGCGCGCGAGCTCAGAATTTTTAAACAAATAAAGAAAATAACATATCGAAGATTAAGAATTAAAGCTGATCTATAATATATCGATAATAGATAAATCGATTATATTGCACAAGCATCGATATATTGTGCAATATTGCGCGTTTGTTGCGTCGTCAGGCTTGCCAGTACTGGCGATTTGTCGCCAAATTGGCGATTTTTTACAAACTTTGGCGACCAATTTATGAAAATTGGGAATGACGACTTTTTTGGCGATTATCAAAATATTAGATTATATTAATAAAAAATCAATTACTTTTTCAAGGTTTTTCTCAAATTTTGAAAGTTTCTTCATACAAATTTTTGTCAAATTACAAAAAATTTGAGAAATAGCAATTGCTTTTTGTTTATTAATACGACCCATTATCTCCACTTTGCCAATAAATCTTACGATATGTAGAGATCTATTGAGAAAATAAATATATATGTACTACATACTCTGGCAACCATTTTCTGCACACTTGAGTGCAAACCAAAATTTTGGTCTGCACACTCGCCTATCTAAAGCTCACAGCAGATGAATCTGCTGAAGATATAACTACTTCATTATCGGGTCGGGAAACATTCCGAGTGACAGTATATCTAGTAATTATAGACCGAATTGTCGTTGAACTTGAAAAGAGACGAAAAGCGTACAATAATTTTTGCAATAAATTTTCATTTTTATGCAATTTGACGAATTTAAACACCGAAGAAGTTCAAAATAGAGCAAGTTCGTTGGTAACAATGTATTCCAATGATTTAGAAAAATGCTTTGTTGGCGAATGTATCCATCTACGTTCTTATTTAACAACGATAGCTCGAGACGGAGAACTGCCCCGAACAACGAATGCGGTATTACAGGTTCTGAGAAATAAAGAGCTTGACACAATTTACCCCAACATTGACATAGCCTTAAGAATGTGCGTATCGACGACAGTCAGTAATTGCAGTGGGGAGCAGAGTTTTTCCTGCCTAAAAAGAGTGAAAAACTATCTTCGCTCAACCATGACAGATAAGAGATTAAATTCGTTAGCAATACTAAATATTGAATCTGTCTTATTGCTGTCATTAAACTACGACGATGTTATCGACAATTTCGCGAAACAAAAATGTAGACGCAGAGATTTTTAATTTTTTAAATTTTGTTTGCTCTGTTACTACTTATATTTTTTCAATAAATAATTCAAAACTTATTTTGTTAATTTATTAAATACTAGCTGTTGCCCGCGACTTCGTATGCGTACATTTTCTCTTCTATTTTTCAACTCTGTTGGTAAATAATAAGTACCAACAAAAAAGACTGGATTTCAACTCTAAGATGATGCCTGCTTTCAACCAGCTCTTCGCGTCCGTGTTTGAACAGCTCGGCAGGTAGTCCGTCTTTTCCAGGAGCTTTATTGTTTTGGACCCGGGGTATAGCTGTCCTCACTTCATCATAGTCGGGTGGTGGAATGTTTTTTCCATCGTCAGGGATTGTGGTATCGGGTTCGACGACTCCCTCGCAATTTACCAATGAGGAGAATTTATCGCTCCATAACATAAGTACACTCTGTACGTCGGTTACCAGGTAGCCATTATTTTATTTCTTATAACAAAATAGCCATATTAAGCATTTTGAGATTAAGAAGGTTCACATTTTATGAGATATCTCCGAAGCCAGTTTAGGTATTGAAATTAATCAAATGGTTTATGGCAGCATTCATAAACACCTTTCGTTTGATACCCATATTGTACCTACTAACACATTTTGGTGCACATATTGGCCGATTACTCCGAAACCGGTCGAGATATCGAAACAAATAATACCTTAAACTTTAAGTTGAGCGTCTAGCAATCCAAGTTTCGTTCAATTCCATTCAGCACTTTTTGAGTGATACGGCCACAAACATACGGACAGACAGACAGACAGACAAAAATTCTAAAAATGGTTGATTTGGATTCTACTGGCTTAATAATGCTTCTCCCAATCATTTTTTTCTCGATATCTGCAATGTACAGACATCGACCTGTTACAATTTTATTATATGTAGAGATTAACAAATTATCTAAGCTTTTACATCATCTATATCTACATCTACACTAATATTATAAAGAGGAAAGATTTTGATTGTTAGGGTGTAAAACAACTACAATCATAGTATTATGATGGCCATTTATGGTCGGTACAGGGGCGCCGAGAAAGTGGCTGCCTAGGGCGCTCTGGACCTTTAATCTGCCACTGCTTGTAGGCAATAATAACATACAATTACAACTTATAGTTAACTAGAAAATATCCGAAATTTAGAGGAATTAAATATAATACAATAAGCGCGTATTGTGTGACATGCACAATGTAAATGACTCGTTGGCGTAGCTGTAGCGCCTTTGATTCGCCTGTGGCTTGTATTTTTTTTTTGTTTTTTTTTTTATTTATTTAAAAATTAAAAAAATATTTAAAAATGAATAAAAAAATATATATTTTATTCATGCATACTGGGCACACCACATAACACGTGCATAAAATAAAATTTGTCAAATGTTATTCGCAAATTGCCATATCGCAAATTTATTTTCTTTTCTTTCTTATTCCTATTTTTATCGGGATTGTACAGAATTAATTTGGTCAGAAATGTCTGAATCGGTGGAGAAATTGCCTTTTTCAGTGGCATTTCGCAATTCTTGTTTAAATTAACCTTTTAAAAATTTGAGTATATAAAAACAAGAACTTGAATAAAGTAAAAATTCTATTAAAAATATAAATATAACCAAAAAGTTCTACATACATATCGCTAGCTTAGAGTGCAAATCCATTTTTCAAACTTTGTAGGAGAGAAAAAACACAAAATAAAAAAAAATCTAAAAGAAAAAAAAAATTCTGTTCATATAAAAATTTTGGACTTACACAATTTTCTTCTCTTTTTGGACTTACACAATTTGCGTATCACTGAATAACAACGAGTCGAAATATGACAAGTATCACAGACTTGTTTAGCGTGGTGCGTATATAATTTTTCTAGCTTTCTACACTTAAAAACACTTTTTCATAAAAATGGACTTACACAGTTTGCACTCTAAGCTAGCGATATATTCTTATTTATTTTGGTTTTAAATGCAAGGGTAAGTGAAATTGATGATCAATTTGCCACCAATACTATACGATACTCACTCGCACGTACCAATGCAAAAATATACATACATACGTTATTTAGAACTTCAATTGAAATCTCCTGCACTTTATGTGATGACATACATATGTATTGTTAATTTGGAGGGTTTTGAGTTTGGTGTTTTTAAGGTGCGGGAAATGGCGCAACTAGTATATAGAATAATAATAGTAGATTGTATTAGTCCATATTTTCACCAGCGTCTGGCCTTAAAAAACATCTTCCAAAAAAAAAGAAATATTCAAACCCCCCCCCCCCCCCCCTTGCCGAAATCCTCATCCGCGCCTGACTATAGAGTATCTTATTTATTCAGCAATAATTTTCATAATAAATTCCTTAATTTTTTCACTAAATTCGTGCTTAAATTTATTTGTATTCTTTTTGCATAGAAATATTTACATTCAGCAAAAATCAAACGCTTTAAAATTCATACTCAAAAATTCAAAAAAGCTCCCATCACTGATGAAGACTAAAGACTAAACCAAATCTAAGCAACAATAAGTGAGAAGTGCGACTACTTAGTTTAAGTAGCCTTAAGCTCTTCTACATAACAACAAATTACTTTCTGAAAGTGTGTAAATTTTTGAATTAACTCCATTTCTACACACATTTTGGCCGAAAGCAACACTTAACACTTGGACTTAAGTAAATATGGGCTACGGTATAAGCAAAAATAAAACTTTACACACATACCTACTTAGCCAAACATTGATAACAATACAAAGAGGCTAGTTAGTACAAAAATACAAGCCTGCAAAGGCACAAGGCACACACTAATGCATGCATACATACCCATAACTCCCACTCCCACAGAAGTTTTGTTGATAACAAAATGTTATATTGCTCTCTTGGTGTGTACATACAATGTCTTACATACACATACTTTTAAGTATGTGCATATGTTGTATTTATCTAGCAAAAACTACCGAACTGTACAACATCCTGCAGCTGCACCTTTTTTTTTACAATAGAGTCCAAAAATATACTCCTGCATAATACTTACGTCCAGTTGCATTATGAAGCTTCAGCATTCGTATGTGTAAATGTGTGCAGCACAACAGGCACAATGGCCACTGGTCTAAAGCTAATGCACATACTATCTCTTTATGCACCTATCAAAAAACACCGACATACATACATACATACAGACATACATACATTTTTCACACTAATATACCCATATATAGCTGCTCTTGTGCTATAAAAACTCTAAAGCCGCTCTGTGCATCAGCTGAGGTCATCCTTTGTTTTTGTTTATGTATGTGGCTTCCCAATTTTCTGTTTAGTTTTTGTTGTTTATTGTTTAGTTAGAGTCCCTCTGCTCTGACGGTACAAGCATTTGGTTTGATAGCGCCATAACAGTCGGTTGCAAAAACAATAACTTGTAACATACATACAGACATACATAGAAATAGTTAGAACACTGTGCAACCGAAGCAGCTTAATAAAAAAGCATCCCTGCGAAGATGGTAAACTTGCTCATAGATTTGATGTTTCAATTTTCACGGATGGGTCAAAGATGGCATGCGGAGTGGAAGCGAGTATCTTCGCAACTCATACGGACACTTCCATATCAATTAGGCTCCGGAGACGGCGAGCGTCTTAAAATCCGAAGTTTCCGCGGTACCCTGACATAATCCCAAGGGGCATAATCCCAAATTTTTTATTTGGGATTATGTCACTCCCCCTAGGGTGACATAATCCCAACTTTTTTACTTGGGCTTATGTCACCCCAAACGTAGTGACATAATCCCAATTGGGATAATGTCATTTTCAAGCCCAAAAAAAACATTTCAGATTTTTTCTTAGATTTTATTATATTAAGCAAAAAAATTAAAGCTGACAATAAAGTTAATGTTGTTATACTATAATACATTGAGTATATGTATGTAGGTACTTAAATACACATGTTCTCAAAAAATTACTTTAAAACTAAAAAATTACATTAAAATTAAATATATTTACATATATACAGACTTTTTTCAATAAAACGATAGGTATATAAATATTTGTGTACATTGTATATATGTCTATTTGGAAGAAAAAATCGCGCGATTAAAATTGAGGTTATGCCACTTGGGATTAAATCACGGCACCGTTTCCGCCATATAGGAGGCCTGCAAAGTCCTACTTGCAACGGAACATGCCGATGCCGCAAACAGGATACGAATTTTCTCCGATAGCCACGCGGCTCTGAGGGATCTGGGGTCTGCAACGGTTTTATCAAGACTGGTCCGGCAGTACAGATAGTGGGTCATGGGCTTGGCAAATCGACATAGCGTATACCTAAACTGGGTGCCGCGGCACCGCGATATCCGGGGAACGAAATGACTGTTGAGCAGACCAGGCAAGGCTTGGCTCCTGATATCGCAGAGGCGGAGGATATTCTTGCGACCCGGACCGAACCTCTCGGCACTGGCTCGAGGAGTCTAAAAACAGATGGATCCTAAGCTATTCTAAACAAAAGGGACTTTGCCCGCTTAACTGCGATATTCAGAGGACATTTGACAATTTTTGCAGAAGCCGCCCGATTACGAAATGACCACAACACCTTTTACAGCAGCTTCAGTCTTCCTGCGACGGAGGAGACAGTGGACCAGCTGCTATGTGAGTGTCCTTCGCATTGTCAAGGAAGAATGGACTTGCTTGGCAAACCTTTCTTCGACAGACTCTCGGAACTCAAGGATGTGAGGCCTGAGGGACTGCTTAAATATGTATTTAAATTCCACAGGATCGATATAGTGTGCGGGACCTGCCCTGGTTTCCGAACTGATCATTCTTTTCTACTTTTACATTTCACTGGTGTATCAAGAGTTTTGGCGCTAATTGGAGACTGTAGGACTCGCCACGCAAACCAACCAACTCAAAATGAAAACTTGTTCTTTTGTCGCACAGTGTAGCAATTCCCACTACTGTCCGCCATCAGCACACAAACCAAAAGTTATTGTAGTTTTCGTTGCTGCTTTAACAAACTAACAACTCTATTCTATACTATTCCATGGTTATTCATTTTTATACGCAGCTGTACTAGTACACAGAGTATTATAGTTTTAATCACATAACGGTGAATTGTAACAGAATGAAATAATCGAGATAGATATAGACTTATATATATCAAAATGATCAGGGTGAAAAGAGAAATCGATTGAGCCATGTCCGTCCGTCTTTAAACACTCTAACTCGCGCAAAAATTTAGATATTTTGATGAAATTTGAAATGCAAGTTGGTATCGAGACTGGGACGGTTGGTATTGAAAATGGGCGAAATCGGAACATGACCACGCCCACTTTTCCTATATAGAAAAAATCGGAAATTTGGTATCTCAGTCACTAATATAGCTAGAGTGATAAAATTTTACCCACGTATTGAGCTCAGGACCCTATGAAGAAATTTGATGTAACCTTAGAAAATGGGCGGTGTCACGCCTACTTATTAAGGGTCAAACATGGAAAGTTTTATATGTCATAACTCAGAAACCATTGAAGATATATCGATGAAATATGGTATGCGTGATATACTTACTTAGGCAAACGTTTGGACGGAAACTAGTTAAAATCGGTTGACGGCCACGCCCACTTTTATATATGTGTATTATAAAGTGACCTAATAAAAACATTTTAAGCCATATCTCTGTCAAATATAAAGATATATCACTGAAATTTTGTCGCATGAGTCCAACTATGGACATAAAACAGAAAACACAAAAATTGTGGAAAATGGGCGGTGCCACGCCCACTTATTAAGGGGCAAACATTGAAAGTTTTATATGTCATAACTCAGAAACCGTTGAAGATATATCGATAAAATTTGGTATGCGTGATATACTTACTTAGGCAAACGTTTGGACTAAAAATTGCCAAAATCGGTTGACGACCGCGCCCACTTTTATATATGGGTATTATAAAGTGGCCCAATAAAAAAATTTTAAGCTATATCTCTGTCAAATATAAAGATATATCATTGAAATTTTATGGCAGGAGTCCAACTGCGGACATAAAACGAAAAACAGAAAAATTTTGGAAAATGGGCGTGGCACCGCCTCTTTTTAGAAGCAGGAATATACGAGATTTCTGAGCCCATAACTCGACAAATAATTGAGATATTATGACGAAACTTGGTGTTCACACTTTTATTACTTGTGGTAATACATGTTAAAAATTTTAGCGAAATCGGTTGACGGCCACGCCCACTTTTATATATGGGTATTATAAAGTGACCTTATAAAAACATTTTAAGCGATATCTTTGTCAAATATAAAGATAATTCATTGAAATTTTATGGCGTGAGTTCTACAATAGATCGGAAACAAAAAATGTAAAAATTTCGGAAAATGGGCGTGGCACCGCCTCTTTTTAGACAAAGGAATCTACGAGATTTCGGAGCCCATTACTCGACAAATAATTGAGATATTATGACGAAACTTTGTTTATACACTTTCATAACTTGTGTTAATAGACACGCAAAAATCTATTGAAATCGGTTTATGACCACGCCTACTTTTTAAGAAAGATATTTCTGGAACACTCTTTAGGAATTTGTAACGTGATATCTTTGTAACTAGAAGTCATAAAGGAATGAAATGTTGCACAAAGAATAATATTCATATGCTTAGTTGGATGATTGATAAAAATTTTGAAAATGGGCGTGGCTACGACCACTTTATGCAGCACTCGCTTTATATTAATTACACCGTGTTTCCATCAAACGCAAACAAACAATGAAAGCATACAGCTGAGTATCTAATGTTCGATTCCGCTCGAACTTAGGCTTCCTTACTTGTTTCCTTATGCTCTTTTGCTTATCCTCTTTTGTTTGTTCTTTTCAATTTTTTGTTGGAGGCTCATCCCCAATGAATGTCGCCGCCTCACACAATTCAAAACTAAACAACAATAAAGTTTATCATTTGTAGCAGATTTTCATCGCAACGCTGCCCCAATACACTTGCGGGCCAAAGATAATAATCCGTTATGCCTACTCCGTTGTTGCTGCGGTGGCGGCGGCAGCAACTATGTAGAATGTACATCCGGTTTGAATTTTCTGAATTTGATTTGTTTTGGTTTTTTTTTTTCACAGGCGAATTGCAAAACTTTAAACAAAAACTTGTTGCAGCATAATTTTAGGAATTATTTGCAAGTGGGGGAGCAAAGTTTTGGTCACCTGCGCCATTTTTACTTTTTCTATTGCTTTTTGCACGTCTGCCGGTTGTTGGTTGTTGTTGTTGGTTGTGCATTTTGTCTTTCCGTTGGGGGAATAATGAATAAACTTTGTTGACGGTGTGAAATTTGTTTTTTTTTGTTTTATTCTTTTTTTTAGTGTTTCTGCTAATTTTTATTTATATACTTCATTGTTTGGTTTAATGAGCAGCTGAGTTAGGCTTTTGCAAAGTATTTTATGAAAGACAAATTTTGTTGTTCTCTTTTTTGAGCAGCAACATTCACATTACATTTATTTGAAGTAAATTTTTCACCTGCGCGCTGGAGTGACTGAAGTCGGTTGAAGTCTTTTTGAGAGACTTGTTTTGAAGAGCTTTTTTTATGGGCTACCCTAAGAGCTTTTATTCAGGAGATGAGCGAGTTGTGATGGCTATCAAAGGAAACCTCATCATATTCTAATTTTTCTGCTTGCCGCTAGCAGTTATCCGGGAGCCCAGAACTGCATGCTAGTCAAGCAAACCTAAATATGTACATCTCGTTGCACTAAGTAAGCTCTGGACCATCACCCATGCAAACGTGTACTCAACCTCAACATAAACAACCTCAACAAAGGCATCTATTTAAGTACATGTGTACTCGTACTTTCATATTCCCAGGGCATGTGACGGCAATAATTCAACAAAATCAATATGCAACACCTGCATATCCCGCACATGAGTGAATGTTATTATGCACCTTAGAAAATGGTTGACCAAGTGAAATTTGAATATGTGCATGTGTATGTACATATGTAGGTAAATGGCTATATGAATAAATATGCATATTTATTTGTATATGGTACACATGTACTTACATATGTATATGCAGCGGTCAGCGCTAAGCAGCGCCTGCAAATTTGCATAATGATGAACAGCTGGACTATTGGCAAACAAAGAGGTGGATCCGAAGGTACATAAATATGTTTATATATGTACATAGGTATGTATGTTAATAGTGGGACTTTTTTCGAATAATATTCGAATAAATATTATTGGAATAAACGAATAATAATATTCGAGGTAAAAAATTCGAATAGTATTATTCGAATAGTGTTATTCGAATAGTATTATTCGAATATCATTATTCGATTAGTAGTATATATGTACATTAGATGCGTTTTTTGATCTAACATACCCTCCGGCCACAGAATATGAAAATAGGATGTTGTAGGGAAACTAAGCTGATTTTTGTTTTTTTTAGACAAAAAACTGAGTGGGCTACTCCAAAAACAGCGATTTTTTTTTAAATTCCATGATAGGTTTAGATTCATATATTAAAAAAACTGCAGAATTAAAAATAAAAAATCAAAAGATACATATTCTCATGTAAAATTAACGGCTTAATCGAATGGTGTACTCGGTTTTTTAGTGCGAGCCATAGGGAAGGTACCAAGACCGCCTAAAGTGGAATTTTATTTTTTTAGTCACGAATTTTCAAGTTTGAACCCTGGTATTTCCAAGATACCTTAAATTTCTTTTTAATCAAAATATACAGGAATCTGCGCAAATTAATGCAGTTTTCAGAAAAGTTTATTTGATCGAAATCGAGCTTTTTTTGTCCAAGCTACTTTGGTTCAAATGAAACATGCCAAAATCATTTTCATATTGAGCAACATTTTTTTTTGTACATATGTAAATAATAAATTTTCGAATTTTGTACTTGCAACAATACAAAGGGTTATTTTGACCCCTTTTTATACAATCAGCAAATATAGTATAGTCAGGAAATAGTGTTTTTATGGTCGCCTAAGATATGATAAAAATGAATTTTAGCGACATCTAGTGGCGTCAAAAAAAAAAAAAAAAAATTTTCCAGAAATTTGTTGGAAAAAGAAATCATACGGTGGACTTTTTTTGGTCCATATAAGGCGAGACGGTCTAATGTACATATCGTCGTACCATACGAAAACTAGCATATTTAAAATTTCTGGTGAAAGCTAGCAACAAAAAAATTCTGTACGAAAAGTACCACATTTAACTTTTGGCCGACGAAAAGTATCAGTAATTATATACTGTTTTTACATTAAAATTGTTGTTGTTTAAACGAGATTGATAGTTCGTCAGCCAAAAGTTGTTACTTTTCGTCGGCCAAAAGTCGAACTTGTTACTTTTCGTCAGCTATAAAAAAACGTATGCTAGTTTTCATATGGTACGACGATATGTGAGAGTACATACATACATACAAATTTTTGGTGTTGGTAACATTCCCAGTAGAAAAAGGAAGCAGTAAAACCATTAGCAGAAGGTTTACCAGAGCCTCCCTGGACCTGTCCAAGTACGTCAAAAAATATATTAAACAACCATTGGATCCAGCAGCATATAGGCAAGCCATAAACAATATACAGTTGCCAACTAAATCACCGTCCGTCCGTCCATCCAACGTTGTTCTAACAGCCCAACTGCTCCCAGTTACAGAAAAAGAGTTGCAGTTGCCAAGAGCAGCCCAAGTTACCCTAGCACAACTAAAATCAGGTTACTGCAGCAGACTCAGCTGCTAACCGACTAGATTAGATACCAGTATTCTAAGTGAATTTCCAGCATGTGGAGAAATGTCGCAAGACATACGGCATCTCTTCGCATTTCCCTCAAAACCAACTCACCTGGAATCACTGTCCTTATGGTCTAGCCCAAGAAAAGCTGCAACTTTCCTGGGCATCCCTCTAAGTGAGCCTGATGAAAAGTTTTGAGCAAAACAGGTACAACAACAACAGCAACAACAACAACACTATCAACAACAACAATAACAACAACAACTTTTATTCTTAATTTTTTAGGATGCTCGTATGCTCTGAAGGACTATAGTTAGACAAAATAACAACAACAACAACAACAACAACAACAACAACAACAACAACAACAACAACAACAACAACAACAACAACAACAACAACAACAACTTTTATTCTTGATTCTCTTATGCTCCGTATGCTCTGAAGGATTATACACGAAATTAACACGAAAAATCAGATATAATAGAAGCTGGCAATATAATAATAATTTAAAATTTTTTCATCCTGTTTAAACCAGCCACTTCACACTCAAAATAATATTTCGTAGATATTACGAAATCTTTCGTAGTATTTACGAAATACTTTCGTGTATTTACGAAGGCTTTTGTACTATTTACGAAATACTTTCTTAGTATTTACAAAAGGTTTCGCAACGAAAGATTTCATAAATATTACGAATCTACTAAAATTAATTTATACAATTAATTTAAAAGTTTTTTATTTATTTTAATATTTTACATTTATATTAATATTAATTTTAGTAACTAATAAAATAAGAGATACTTATTGCTTATACGTGTTCTGACAAACATAGGAAATTTTGGAAATCGCAATTTGCAAATGTGGACGTCGTTCCGATCCACTTAAATAGATACCATGTGAAAAAGAAAGAAAAAAAAGAAAAAGAAAAAAAAGAAAAAGAAAAACAAGAACAATAAAAATAAAAATAAAAAATTAAGACTAAGATAAAGAAAAAAAATAAAAAATAAAAAATTTGACTAAGATAAAGATAGAGAAAGATAAAGATAAAGATAAAGGGAAACTACTTAAAACTTTAAAATTCAAGCAGCTAGAAAAAAATAAAAAAAAATTTATTTTTATAATGCACGTAAATTTAAAATGAAACTTTTGAAATAAAAATGTATTTTGGATTAAATAGAATCATTTTTAAATTAAAAATTAAAATGAAGGGAATAAAAGCGCAAGTTTTAGGTTAAAAATCTCATAGGGCTTGAATAAACATTTTTAAATTTAAATGTTTTTCCTTAATTTTACAATTTTACAATGAACCTTTTTAAAATAAAAATGTTCGTATCTACATCACTTTTAAATACGTTTTTGTCCA
This sequence comes from Urophora cardui, assembly GCA_960531455.1. Classification (NCBI taxonomy): domain Eukaryota; kingdom Metazoa; phylum Arthropoda; class Insecta; order Diptera; family Tephritidae; genus Urophora; species Urophora cardui. Next base: position 23,966,467 of record OY482674.1, on the reverse strand, counting down.
TTTTAAGTACGTTTTCATATGTTTTTAAAATGTTTTTCTCTGAGTGTAGAAATATCTCTTTATATTATTTTATTAAGTATTTATTTAGGAAAATAGATAAGACCGAAAAAAAGTAAAGGAAATGCAACTAATGTACTTACTCTTAAGTTTAATCAAGTTGGAAAATATCACAGTTTATTTTATATATCAATATTGTCTTTTTATATACAATGCATTATTTTTTTATACATTATTTCATTACGCACTTACTACTTAAAATAATTTTTTATATTATTGCACCGACTCAACACTTTACAATGAAAGAAGACTTGTACGGTAAAATATTGTTGTACGAAAGTATTTCGTAAATCATTTAAACCTTTGATAATGTTACGAAAACTTTCGTACAATATACGAAATTATTCGTAAAGATAATTTTAAGAAAATTTACGAAAGTGTTTCGTAATATTTACGAAAGATTCGTAAAATTAGATTTTGTTGAGAAAAATGCTTTCGTAATATATACGAAACTTTTACGAAACTCTAGACTACGAAAGTCTTTCGTAGTTTTTTTACGAAATTTTATTTTTAGTACAGGCACTCATAAATATCTCAATTGAGGACTCAAGCACACTTTATGCTTAAAAACAGTGGAATAATTTAGATTTATTACTCTCATTTACACTTTTTTAAGAAAAAAAAAAACAAACATACATTTGTACATATGTTTAGGTATGTATGTATGTAAAAAATAAATTGCCATCACTCTTGGCAAACAAATTACAGTAAAAAATTGTTGTACATATGCAGACGTACTGCTAAGGTATTTCAATGGTGATTTTTTATTGTATTTTTTTGTGTGTCCTTTTTCTTTTTTATACTCAGCTGTACTAGTACACAGAGTATTATAATTTTGATTTCATAACGGTGGATTGTAACAGAATGAAATAATCGAGATAGATATAGACTTATATATATCAAAATGATCAGGGTGAAAAGAGAAATCGATTGAGCCATGTCCGTCCGTCCGTCCGTCAGTCCGTCCGTCCGTCCGTACGCACTCTAACTCGCGCAAAAATTGAGATATTTTGATGAAATTTGGAATGCAGGTTGGTATCGAGACTGGCACGGTTGGTATTGAAAATGGGTGAAATCGGACCATGACCACGCCCACTTTTCCTATATAGAAAAAATCGTAAATTTGGTATCTCAGTCACTAATATAGCTGGAGCGATGAAATTTCACCCACGTATTGAGCTCAAGCTCTTATGAAGAAATTTGATGAGATTTTGGAAAATGGGCGGTGCCACGCCCACTTATTAAGGGCCAAACATTGAAAGTTTTATATGTCATAACTCAGAAACCGTTGAAGATATATCGATGAAATTTGGTATGCGTGATTTGCTTACTTAGACAAATGTTTTGACGGAAAATTGTCAAAATCGGCTGACTGCCACGCCCACTTTTATATATGGGAACTATAAAGGGGCCTAATAAAAACATTTTAAGCGATATCTCTGTCAAATATACAGATAATTCATTGAAATTTTGTGCCAGCGGTCCAACTACGGACATAAAACAAAAAATACTAAAATTTTTGAAAATGGGCGGTGCCACGCCCACTTATTAAGGGGCAAATATTGAAAGTTTTATAGGCCATAACTCAGAAACCGTTAAAGATATATCGATGAAATTTGGTACGCGTGATATATTTACTTAGACAAATACGTGGACGAAAAATTACCAAAATCGGTTGACGACCACGCCCACTTTTATATATGGGTATTATAAAGTGACCCAGTAAAAACATTTTAAGCGATATCTCTGTCAAATATAAAGATATATCATTGAAATTTTATGGCAGGAGTCCAACATGACATGAAACAAAAAACACAAAAATTTTGGAAAATGGGCGTGGCACCGCCTCCTTTTAGACAAAGGAATCTACGAGATTTCGGAGCCCATAACTGGACAAACAATTGAGATATTATGACCAAACTTGGTTCATACACTTCTATAACTTGTGTTAATAGACACGCAAAAATTTATTGAAATCGGTTTATGACCACGCCTACTTTTTGACAAAGATATTTCTGGAACACCCTTTGGGAATTTGTAACGTGACATCTCTTGTAGAAGTCATAAAGGAATGAAATTTTGAACAAAGAATAATATTCATATGCTTAGTTGGATGACTGGTAAAAATGTTGAAAATGGGCGTGGCTACGCCCACTTTATGCAGCACTCGCTTTATATAAAGTACACCGTGTTTCCATCAAACGCAAACAAATTATGAAAGCATACAGCTGAGTATCTAATGTTCGATTCCACTCGAACTTAGGCTTCCTTACTTGTTTCTATTCTTTTTGGCAACACTTTCACAAAAATATGTATGTATTTAGCTTGGCTGCCAACTCTCTGGGCCATTAGTGGCGTATTTGCAACTTAAATGGCTTAATCAGTGTAAAATGTGAAATGTAAGTGATTGCCAAGAATCCTTTGTTGTTAAAGAGATTCAAAATAAATTGCAAATGCATGAGATTTGAAAAATTCACAATAAAATAAAGCGAATCGATTGAAGTTTTAATTTTCATGAAATTAAATGAAACTGAATATGCACTCTTTAAATAAAATTTTTGCATGTGACACCAAATCTATGGAGAAACGCGTAAGCACATCAATACTAGATTATCCTAGAGATCCTGGTGGACAGCAAGGAAACGGGATGGAAATTGTAAGTGTCTGCAGTCCCACTCCGGCTTTGACAAGCTCATCAGCCCTCTCATTTGCCAAGATTCCTTGTTGTCCAGTTACCTAGTAGATAGTGCTTTGTTTATTCGAACAGAGTTCCTCCATCTAAAAACCGCACGGCGGTAACGTAATTGTCGCAGCTGTACTCGCTTTAATTGCTACTTGGCTGTCGATAAGGAATTTCACCTGAGAGTTAGAAATGTGAGTTCGACCGCTGATTCCATTATTTTGAAATATACTGAAGTAGTCCGGGATCCATTTTTTTGCATTAACTTACACTCCCACTTGATTGGTCAAGTTGTGTATTTTCTTCAAATGCTATTTATTCCACCTTTTTTTTGTTTAATACCACCTTTTCATCGGAAGGAAACTGTGCAACACTTATTATATTTCCGTAATTTAATCTTCATTTCTCACGCTTCATTCAACACGATTTTATCAATCCCTTTTAGCGCATCAAGTATTTTAATTTAAGTTCAGCCGTTTTTATTTTTATTTTTTTTGCTTTTATTGCCGACAACTTTTTAACATTTTTATAAGAAATCCCATTGTTACTTTTCCGCTTCCGTTGCGTTAATTTTCTTTTCAGCTGAGACACACGCACACGCATGAACATGAACGCATAAAAAAAAAAACAGAATGCGCAGGAATAACAACAAAAACAACAACAGCAGCAGAATGCGTGTGCGCAGGTATGTATTTATGTCTGTATGTAAGTTGTTGGTTGTAGTTGCAGTTGCAGTTGTAAAGTTTTGTAATTTTCAAGACGTTTTAAGTGTCACGTCTCGACGCCAGCAAAGTTGTCAAGTACTTAACTCCTTGTAACTCTCGCTAGCTATATGCATATCAGCGCTATAAGTGTGCATATATGTAGGTATGTATAACAAGGACATACAGCGGTGTGCATAAGATTAGAGTCAATCAGAAGCAGCTAATGGAGCAGAAAGATCATAGCTTTTTTAAAAGTCCCGAAATTTTTAAGTTATGTTGACCAATAATTAATTTAGTGAAAAACTGCATATTTAAGAAATCCAATAGTTGAAAATTTAACTTTGAAATTTCTTAAATTTTTTTCTTAAATTTTTTTTTTTTTTTAATTCTGTGAACTATTTTTAACTAATAAAAATTAAATACAGAATTTTTCAAAAATTTATAAGGTCAACATCATAAGCATTTAAAAACGCCTTAAATTGACCGTAGGCTGTGTTAAGAGGCGCATTTTTTATCAGAGTTGGTTCTTGAGAAGCCAATATTAAAAAATTCAGAATGGCCTAAAAATCTAGTTTTTGAAGTTTCTGTAACTCGAAAACTTTTTTTTTAAATGCTGTATAAATTTCCTAAAGTATAAAAAAAAAATTAGGTTGTTAACTTTTATTGGATTTTGAAATTTTTTTATATAATTTTACAAAATTTTTAACAAAATTTTCGAATATTACAAAAAAATCATTGAACTTAGTTGTCATTTTGGAAAGTCCTATAGAGATTTTTTTTTAACAAAATGGCTAACTCCTTGAAAATCGTTTGGATTTTAAATAAAATTACTTGGTCTGTAAAACTAAAAACTCAAAAACATATGAAAATTGGAATTTAGTTCGAAATTTCTAAAATTCGAACTTTTGTTTGCAAATTCTTTACAATTTTTTTACTAATAAATTATAAAGAAAATAAAGTTTTTAAATTTTTTTTTGGATTTTGAAAATTTCGTTTATATAAATTTTTGTTCTAATATTTTGTATAATATTTACAAAAAATAATTGATCTCAGTTGTCATTTTGGAAAGTTCTATAGACATTTTTATTCAAAAAAAAAAAAAAAACATGTGTCACTCCTTGAAAATTCTCTAGATTTTGAATAAAATAACTTGGTCTACAAAACAGTATTCTTAAAAAATGTGAAAATTTAAATTTAATTTTTGAAATTTCTACAATTCGAATTTTTTTTTAAATTCTTTATAATTTTTTTTAACTAATAAATTATAAAAAAAAAATTGAAGTCTTTAATTTATTTAATTTAACGAGCACAGGCCCAGGTTATATTTTATTTTTTATTTTTTAGAAACTAGAAAAAAACTTTTTAAGCATGGATGTAACTACAGCTGTTTCACCTTAGATCCCTCTAAGACTCATCAGGTTACTTTTGCTTCTGCCAAGACTCGAACTTGCGCACCTTGCAGTACAATAACTACAGTTCTAACCGCTGAGCTATTGCCTGCCTTCGACATCTGATAGAAAATTTGTTGCTAGTTTCTTTCCTACTATAATTCGTTTCTAACTTATGCACATACATATGTACATATTTACATATTATTGTATGATTAAACATAAGTAGCGAATAAAGTGTAGGGATGTTCAAATGAACTTAATTTTTTATTTTAATTTATTTAATTTAACGAGCACAGGCCCAGGTTATATTTTATTTTTTATTTTTTAGAAACTAGAAAAAAACTTTTTAAGCATGGATGTAACTACAGCTGTTTCACCTTAGATCCCTCTAAGACTCATCAGGTTACTTTTGCTTCTGCCAAGACTCGAACTTGCGCACCTTGCAGTACAATAACTACAGTTCTAACCGCTGAGCTATTGCCTGCCTTCGACATCTGATAGAAAATTTGTTGCTAGTTTCTTTCCTACTATAATTCGTTTCTAACTTATGCACATACATATGTACATATTTACATATTATTGTATGATTAAACATAAGTAGCGAATAAAGTGTAGGGATGTTCAAATGAACTTAATTTTTTATTTTAATTTATTTAATTTAACGAGCACAGGCCCAGGTTATATTTTATTTTTTATTTTTTAGAAACTAGAAAAAAACTTTTTAAGCATGGATGTAACTACAGCTGTTTCACCTTAGATCCCTCTAAGACTCATCAGGTTACTTTTGCTTCTGCCAAGAATCGAACTTGCGCACCTTGCAGTACAATAACTACAGTTCTAACCGCTGAGCTATTGCCTGCCTTCGACATCTGATAGAAAACTTGTTGCTAGTTTCTTTCCTACTATAATTCGTTTCTAACTTATGCACATACATATGTACATATTTACATATTATTGTATGATTAAACATAAGTAGCGAATAAAGTGTAGGGATGTTCAAATGAACTTAATTTTTTATTTTAATTTATTTAATTTAACGAGCACAGGCCCAGGTTATATTTTATTTTTTATTTTTTAGAAACTAGAAAAAAACTTTTTAAGCATGGATGTAACTACAGCTGTTTCACCTTAGATCCCTCTAAGACTCATCAGGTTACTTTTGCTTCTGCCAAGAATCGAACTTGCGCACCTTGCAGTACAATAACTACAGTTCTAACCGCTGAGCTATTGCCTGCCTTCGACATCTGATAGAAAACTTGTTGCTAGTTTCTTTCCTACTATAATTCGTTTCTAACTTATGCACATACATATGTACATATTTACATATTATTGTATGATTAAACATAAGTAGCGAATAAAGTGTAGGGATGTTCAAATGAACTTAATTTTTTATTTTAATTTATTTAATTTAACGAGCACAGGCCCAGGTTATATTTTATTTTTTATTTTTTAGAAACTAGAAAAAAACTTTTTAAGCATGGATGTAACTACAGCTGTTTCACCTTAGATCCCTCTAAGACTCATCAGGTTACTTTTGCTTCTGCCAAGACTCGAACTTGCGCACCTTGCAGTACAATAACTACAGTTCTAACCGCTGAGCTATTGCCTGCCTTCGACATCTGATAGAAAATTTGTTGCTAGTTTCTTTCCTACTATAATTCGTTTCTAACTTATGCACATACATATGTACATATTTACATATTATTGTATGATTAAACATAAGTAGCGAATAAAGTGTAGGGATGTTCAAATGAACTTAATTTTTTATTTTAATTTATTTTATTTAACGAGCACAGGCCCAGGTTATATTTTATTTTTTATTTTTTAGAAACTAGAAAAAAACTTTTTAAGCATGGATGTAACTACAGCTGTTTCACCTTAGATCCCTCTAAGACTCATCAGGTTACTTTTGCTTCTGCCAAGACTCGAACTTGCGCACCTTGCAGTACAATAACTACAGTTCTAACCGCTGAGCTATTGCCTGCCTTCGACATCTGATAGAAAATTTGTTGCTAGTTTCTTTCCTACTATAATTCGTTTCTAACTTATGCACATACATATGTACATATTTACATATTATTGTATGATTAAACATAAGTAGCGAATAAAGTGTAGGGATGTTCAAATGAACTTAATTTTTTATTTTAATTTATTTAATTTAACGAGCACAGGCCCAGGTTATATTTTATTTTTTATTTTTTAGAAACTAGAAAAAAACTTTTTAAGCATGGATGTAACTACAGCTGTTTCACCTTAGATCCCTCTAAGACTCATCAGGTTACTTTTGCTTCTGCCAAGACTCGAACTTGCGCACCTTGCAGTACAATAACTACAGTTCTAACCGCTGAGCTATTGCCTGCCTTCGACATCTGATAGAAAACTTGTTGCTAGTTTCTTTCCTACTATAATTCGTTTCTAACTTATGCACATACATATGTACATATTTACATATTATTGTATGATTAAATATAAGTAGCGAATAAAGTGTAGGGATGTTCAAATGAACTTAATTTTTTATTTTAATTTATTTAATTTAACGAGCACAGGCCCAGGTTATATTTTATTTTTTATTTTTTAGAAACTAGAAAAAAACTTTTTAAGCATGGATGTAACTACAGCTGTTTCACCTTAGATCCCTCTAAGACTCATCAGGTTACTTTTGCTTCTGCCAAGACTCGAACTTGCGCACCTTGCAGTACAATAACTACAGTTCTAACCGCTGAGCTATTGCCTGCCTTCGACATCTGATAGAAAACTTGTTGCTAGTTTCTTTCCTACTATAATTCGTTTCTAACTTATGCACATACATATGTACATATTTACATATTATTGTATGATTAAACATAAGTAGCGAATAAAGTGTAGGGATGTTCAAATGAACTTAATTTTTTATTTTAATTTATTTAATTTAACGAGCACAGGCCCAGGTTATATTTTATTTTTTAGAAACTAGAAAAAAACTTTTTAAGCATGGATGTAACTACAGCTGTTTCACCTTAGATCCCTCTAAGACTCATCAGGTTACTTTTGCTTCTGCCAAGACTCGAACTTGCGCACCTTGCAGTACAATAACTACAGTTCTAACCGCTGAGCTATTGCCTGCCTTCGACATCTGATAGAAAATTTGTTGCTAGTTTCTTTCCTACTATAATTCGTTTCTAACTTATGCACATACATATGTACATATTTACATATTATTGTATGATTAAACATAAGTAGCGAATAAAGTGTAGGGATGTTCAAATGAACTTAATTTTTTATTTTAATTTATTTAATTTAACGAGCACAGGCCCAGGTTATATTTTATTTTTTATTTTTTAGAAACTAGAAAAAAACTTTTTAAGCATGGATGTAACTACAGCTGTTTCACCTTAGATCCCTCTAAGACTCATCAGGTTACTTTTGCTTCTGCCAAGACTCGAACTTGCGCACCTTGCAGTGCAATAACTACAGTTCTAACCGCTGAGCTATTGCCTGCCTTCGACATCTGATAGAAAATTTGTTGCTAGTTTCTTTCCTACTATAATTCGTTTCTAACTTATGCACATACATATGTACATATTTACATATTATTGTATGATTAAACATAAGTAGCGAATAAAGTGTAGGGATGTTCAAATGAACTTAATTTTTTATTTTAATTTATTTAATTTAACGAGCACAGGCCCAGGTTATATTTTATTTTTTATTTTTTAGAAACTAGAAAAAAACTTTTTAAGCATGGATGTAACTACAGCTGTTTCACCTTAGATCCCTCTAAGACTCATCAGGTTACTTTTGCTTCTGCCAAGACTCGAACTTGCGCACCTTGCAGTACAATAACTACAGTTCTAACCGCTGAGCTATTGCCTGCCTTCGACATCTGATAGAAAATTTGTTGCTAGTTTCTTTCCTACTATAATTCGTTTCTAACTTATGAGTCTTGGCAGAAGCAAAAGTAACCTGATGAGTCTTAAAGGGATCTAAGGTGAAACAGCTGTAGTTACATCCATGCTTAAAAAGTTTTTTTCTAGTTTCTAAAAAATAAAAAATTGAAGTCTTTAAATTTTATTGCAATATGAAAATTTTGTTATTATAAATTTTTGTTTTAATATTGTGCGTAAATTTTTTTTATAAAAATAATTTTTAGAAAATTGTCATTTTGAAAGTTTCTACCTATAGAGACTTTTTTAATTAAAACAATTTGAAACAAATTTCTAAATTTTTCGAATATTTAGGTATAAAAAAATTCATTGATTTCAATTGTCATTTTGAAAATTCCTAGAAATTTTTATATTAACTAAAAAATCGTGTAACCTAAAATTTGGAAATTGTAGTTTGAAATTTCTTCAATTAAAAAAAAAATTTTTTTGGAAAAAATTGTGCAGAAAATTTTTAAAATTAGTAAATAATACAAATTTTTTCTTTTCAATTTTAATTGTAGTGCAAAAAAATTTAATATCAATTTTTATTTTTAAGGTGCTTCAGAAAATTTTCAAATTACAAAAATTAAAAAATTTGATGCGAAAGTTTTTCGAATATTAAAAAAAAGCATTTATTGGTTTTTATTTGTCGTTTTGAAAATTTTTTAAAAACTTATTTTATGCACTGAACTTACTATTGAAACCTTTAGGAAGGGCTTATATTTACGTTTTTGCTCCATTCTCTTGCACACAACTGTATGTATGTACACTTTTGTTCTTTAGTACATACTTATTTGCATAGAACGTTGTTGCGTGTACCACTTCTTTTGCTACTTCAAACTTCATTGTGTTGTTTCACTATGCAGCAGGCACTTGACTTTTGAAAACTTACAAAATAGCAACAACAACACGTTGTTAAGCCATAAAACTAACTGCTAGTAAAAAAAAAGAGAGCAACAAGAAAAAGAAGACAAGAAAAGAACAACAAGAAATGAAAAGGAACACGAAAAAATTGTTTAACTAGAAAAGAGTTGTGCGTGGATTTTATGGAAAAATTAAGTGTATAATATACATAGAACATCGAAGGTTGGAAGTTAAACTTCTCCAACAACAGTTACCTCCACTGCGTTGGGAAATTCAGGAGGACAGCGATACTGACTACCTAGGTGATTCCAAGTAGCGTCATGTTGCACGAAACTGAAGCAACTGGCGCGCTCTGTTGGACTCGGCCATAAACGTCTAGACGGTTAAGCGCCAATCAAGAAGAAGAACAATAGTTCCGTCTCACCAATCAATCAAATCTTTTTCACCCTCATCAATTTTACTCATACGCCATATCGCCATGTTCGCTGCTTTAAATTGCATCTGAAAATCTTAATTTAAAACTGCTAAACCATTTCGCATGGAATTACACTCAATGCGAGCATAAAAAGTTACATTTCAAACAACACAAAACAGCAGCAAATTCAGCAGCCAACATAAAGTGTTCGGTGTGTATTACTGTAGCGCAACACTTGGAATGTTAATAAAAAGGGCAGCAACTCGTGTGTGTGGCAAGTAGCACCAATCTTTCGGACAGCCACACACACACTCACACACGCACAAATTTGTTTGCATGCACTTATTCACTCATGCTTCAGCATTTTAACATATATCTACTTGCACTGCCAGCAATTTTACATACATACATACATATTTGCTAACTCAGCATGCGAGCGTATGTTTGTGTCCGTTTGTGTTTGTTTTGTTGCACTTAAGTGTTACGTTGCATGCGTTGCATGTTTCGCCTAAAATACGACATGCAATTTAATGTGTGTTAGGCGTTGCTTTTGGCCCATTTAGCGGCCAAATGCGACGTGTTGGCTGATTTCGTGTGCGTGTGTGTCATGTGTGTTTGTTGTGTGCTCATTCATTCAACACAAAGTTTGCCAGCTGACTGTTTACTTTTTGGGACCAACAGGGCGTATGCGTAATTTAATGATGTGGTAGGCAAAGTAGGCAAACTTGCACGTGATATGTGTGTATTTATTGTGAGCACATAATAATATATACATAGATACATATATACTTATATTGACGTTCTTATATGTACATTCTACATTTGATGTTGTTGTTGTGGGTTTTATTAAATATGAGCATTACAAATGTACTACCAAAAATATTGACTACAAAGACAGAAATATATCATGATTCTCCGAAGTAGCTCCTATACAGCTGGTTTGTAAGACTTAACTTCTGAGTGCAAATATGTATGTATATGTGAACTAAAATGTGCTGAAGTACAAGTTTCTTCACCAAAAATTATTAGAATGGCCTTCTCTTTCAGAAAAATATTATGATTACTTTCTTTTTAAAGAAAAAATTTCAAATTGTTTGCTCTGTGTAATCAGTTCTTTTTTTTTTCTTTGAATATTGATCAAATCTGATTAAGATTTTCCTTCGCTGTTTGAATTTTTTTCGACAATTCACATTACAGATGTCAATTCTTTGAACTGCATTTTCTCACATTTTGCATGCCAAATATAATTTCATTTATTTTTTTATTTCTTTTTCGCTTTGCTCCTCTTACCTTTTCACAAATTTTCCTAAGCTTCAGCTCTGCCTTTCATTAAATTAAATTGTCATTAGCATTTCGGCGTGTGAATTATGCAAATAGCATTACTTGTCTCATCATTGACAGCTGGCATTGTAAATGACATGTGTGTGAGTTTGTCTGCATGTGTGGCAAGTGACAGTTGAATATATTGAGTGCGTCAGTAATCATTTCGCATTAACGTCAACCTAATTAACATATTACATTTGCAATTCAATAAAAAAATAAAGAAAAAACAAAAAAAAAAAAAAATAATAGTAAAGCATGCGCTGAAGATGATGAAAATACTTACGTATGTACATATATCGATCTTATATAACTACATGCATTAGACTGAGTTGGTTCCCATACGAAATAAAAAAGTTATAAAAGTCCGTCGCTAAATTTAATTAAAATGTAAGCTTTAATAAATAAGACCTCCAAAGTGTGGATTTTCCCGGCAGATAAAGAGGTATCCAAGATCACAAGACCAACCCGTAGTACACGCAACTGTTATACCATTATACTGTTATACTGTTATAATATAATATATAATACAATGGCGCTATTATAACTCTGACGAGTTTTATGGCCGAGCTTCTCTCCCAATTCGAGGAGTTCTCCTTTTTGTTTTTCCTACTAATTGGGTGGACCTACAGTTTTATGCCGGCTCCGAACGGCGAATGCATTTTTTGTGAGAAGCTTTTTCATGGCAGAATTACACTCGGAGGGTATGCCGCCCACTGCCGAGAGGTGACCGCTGCTCTTAAAAAACCGAATAATTGGATTTTTACTAATTAGAAATTTTTTTTTGGTGTTTGCTCGGACTGGGGTTTGAAACCGAGACCTCTGGTATAGCAGGCGAGCACTCTATCCACTGCACCACCGCGGCCACAGTACTGCTATACTGCTATACGGTTATACGTACTGTTATATAGTTATACTGTCATACAAATTATACTGTTATAATTATAATGTTATACTGTTATACATTTCTACTTTTCTACTGTTGCACTGTTATAATGTTATACTGTTATACAATTATACTGTTATACTGTTATACTTTTATACTGTTATTCTGTTATACTCTTATACTTTTATACTGTTATACTCTTACACTCTTATACTGTTATACTGTTATACATTTATACTGTAATACTGTTAGCCTGTTATACTTTCATATGACTACATTGATGATATTGAATATTTAGAAATAAAAATCTATTAATATACATACATGAATGCGCTTCCATATGTATGTTGCTTTTGTTTTAGCTTTTTACTTGGCAAGCCCAAAATTTAAGTATTTTAAGGAGAAACACAAAAATATTTTTAGCCACAAAATATTTGCCTTTTAAATGAATGCACTGAAAAAATTTCCAACAAAATGCTACAACAAAATGAAATTCTTTTGCAGCATAAAAGGAAGAAAGCTGCAGGAACAAAAGCCTAACTGAATGTAACATAAGTACATATACGAGCCTATTCAAATGTACATAAATACAAGTACATATGGACGCTATATACATATGCATCTAAATATATTTTTAACACAAAAACGGCCGCAAAGTCTGCACATCCATACATACATATAAAGGGATAATGGCCATTAAATGCGCCAAATGCTGCCTGACTGCCCCAAAGGAGTTATGAACGGCTCTTGGCTTTGCACTTTTAAATAAAACAAGAATTTAACAATATACTCGTAATAATATGTTCTTAGAGCTTTTCTTTATTATTTTTTATTTTGTTATTTTTATTTTTGTTTCATACTACATTTCATACTACATGTTAACAAGCATTTTGTTTCACTTGCCGCTTATAAAAAGGTAAATTTCATAACATTTTTTTGGTTTATGCACAATTTAACAATTTAACCACAACTTATTGCTTAAATAAATATCTGCACCAGATCATGGAGCATTCAGTGCACAAGCAACAACAGCAGCAACAGTGGATTTTTGCCTTTTCATAGCTTTTGACTTTATTTTATTTGATTATGTGGCGAGATTTGTTTATATGTATGTGTACATATGTGTATGTAAGTTATGTACGTGTTGCTATTTTTTTACATGAATAGTATCTTTTAACATAATAATTTATGTTTGTTTACTCCTTTGTGCGTATTTGCACCTATTTTCCTTTTTATTTATTTCTATGGCTGAGCACAATGAAGCGTATGCAAGCGATTTGTAAAAGAGCAATAACTTTAATAAATGTAAGAAAATATGCAGGGTTTAATATGAAAAAAAGGTTCACTTCATTGGGATAAAGCGATTGATTGTCTGAGAGTGCTAATATGTAGTTTGAATAAAATTTTTATGTTAAAATACCAATTCAATGTACTCATAAATTCCTTATGGCAAAAATGTTGAGTAGTAGTATGCAATTTTGAAGTTATGAACCCCCCTGCATAAAGTGGGACCACGTAATATGCTAGTACAGGACCAGGTTACGTTGTGACAGTTCCTAGTTACAGAGGTGGTCCAAATATATGAAAAAAATATGGTTACATTAAATTGCGATGTCATTGGACATGACCACCCCTGCTTCACCGCTGCATAACAAAGGACTATATAAAAAACCAACCTATTTGGGCCATAGACTAGTATGCTTACAGTGGACCACGTTTTAAACTACATCCCAATACCCTAGACCGAGCCAAATTGCCGACCAACCACGAATTAGTTGGCGGCGAACGACAATTTACATTCGATGTGGTCCGATGCAGCATAACATGTAACCAAGTCCGTAACCACGTCCCTTCAGACCTACTTTATAGCCCCGTCGCATTGGACTACCTGGTCCTCAAATTTTGAAGGGCCTTTTTATAACGCTTTAACTGGCATAAACATGTACATTAAGCCGTATCACGTTATATGGACAAAAAAAAAGTTTAGTGTGTGTCAGTTTTATTTGAACACTTATGTCGAAAAAATATTTTTGGTGTAAAAAATTTTTTTTTTAGGCCCGCGTTAAAAACAGCTAAATCGCGTTTTTTGTAATAACTTCCTTATTTGATGTCGGATCTCTATGATCTTAATGTCGCAGAAAAGGTATCGCTCAGCACTACATTTGGCCCATATAAAGTTTCGACCTCAAAGGTTGTCCTGAGTTTTACCTTTAAAAATTTTGGAGTTACTATCCCTAGATTTTTTTATTTTTATCACTAATACAAAGCTCTCAAAAAACCACGAGGAATCCCCCAAAGAAATTCTAGCCTTTATTCACAAACAAAAAAGTTATAATGTTGTAAAATGAAACACTTGTTTTTTTTATAAAAAATTACTACAGAGAAACGGCGAAACACGTCAACTTAATTTTTGGCTGCAGATTACGATGAAGTTTTTAGAAGTGCAGTGTATGCACTCCCATTTTGGAGATATTTAAGAAAACATTTTCAGTTTTCACATACAAAGCGATCCGATGTGGGGGCGTATGAGTAACTATTGTTGAGGTAATAAAAATAAAGAAAAGGGGAAAAAACTATACGTACATATATGTATATAAAATGCATATGAGAAGGAACAGAATTCCCTGCACATAAATTCCAATTTGTTTTAAACGTTGGAAACCTGCACTGAAAAAACAACTTACCCAGATTATGGAAAAATGGGAATGTTTCGGCGCTTAAGACACATTTTGATTGTTTTGATGTACAAATTTCTTTAAATCAAGGAATAAAAACAACGTTTTGAAAGAAAATTTTATTCAAAACAATGAACATATGTCATTAGCGGCGAATCATTCTCATTTTTCCATAATCTGAGTAATTTTTTTTGAGTGTGAGCAAAGTAATATAAGCGACGAAGAATTCACTTTCAGAGCTCTGAAACTGCTTTCATAAATATCTCTAAATTTGGAGGACATCGTCATTTTTGGTCTCGGTTATCATAGATAAGAAGATGTTTTGGGGATTAAAGTAAAGTGCGTTGTTTTCAATTGTAGGCCGAATAATTAACTGCATTTCTAGGGGCAGACGACGCATCCAGCGCAAGTATTGATAATACATTTAGACTTCCGTTGTCTCTTCTTAGGCGCGTATAATTTTACAACGAACTATAGCAGTTTTTCTAAATAACTTGGATGATTTTACGATACGCACGGATGCAGAAATCGTGAAGCCGTTGTAAGCCAGCGCGTTGTGCTTAGAGATCCCACTTGAATACTTACCAAATCTTTACTACAGCCATTATCATTCAATATAAATAACGTTGATCAGCACGAATAGTCCAATCATCAATAATTTTTGGCATATCATGTATCCAGTATTGGTAGCTGTTCCATCTCGGTACAAGATTCTCAAGTCAAGCGAGGACTTAGAATACTTCTTAATCAAA
This sequence comes from Urophora cardui, assembly GCA_960531455.1. Lineage (NCBI taxonomy): Eukaryota > Metazoa > Arthropoda > Insecta > Diptera > Tephritidae > Urophora > Urophora cardui. The sequence continues at coordinate 23,950,821 of OY482674.1, read as the reverse complement.
AACTCATACTATATGGCGTTACTGCCTCATATAAATAAGAACTTGGGATAATTTTTCAAAAAAGAGGTTCTCTGATTTTAAAACGGTATAACTTTTTTGTTTGTGAGTAAAGGCTACAACTTTTTTAGCGGAGTCCTCATGGTTTTTTGAGAGCTTTGTATTAGTGATAAAAATAAAAAAATCTAGGGATAGTAACTCCAAAATTTTTAAAGGTAAAACTCAGAACAACCTTTGAGGTCGAAACTTTATATGGGCCAAATATAGTGCTGAGCGAGACCTTTTCTGCGACATTAAGATCATAGAGATCGGACATCAAATAAGGAAGTTATTACAAAAAACGCGATTTAGCTGTTTTTAACGCGGGCCTAAAAAAAAAAATTTTACACCATAAATATTTTTTCGACGTAAGTGTTCAAATAAAACTGACACACGCAAACTTTATTTTCGTGATACGGCTTAATGTACATACATCTATATATTATACACGAACAAATTATCTACATATGTAAGTATGTACTGTAACGAAGCTTTTTACTGCCCCGGTGCTTCTATTCTAGTGCTGGGTATACTCGTTTACAATAAATTTATTATGTTGGGGCTCCTTAAAATCGTTTTATCCCTTTATTTATTTCAATCTCTTACAACTAAACTAAATTCTATCTTTCTAATAACTGTACGGCCCAACGGTTTAATGAAGGTCCCGTTAACGTATCTCGTTATCGTTTTATTTCGATGGGCAGACGCCCTGCTGCGGCTGCGGCGCTGTGCGTTGCGCTGACGTATCTCTGCTGCGCCCTTGCGGCGGTGTAGTTCTGCGATGTTTAGCGTCGACGTAGGTGATCAGTGTCGCTAGTGCGCGTTACGGCGACGCGGCTCTGCGACGGCGTATTATCTGGACGTGGGCGTTCGGTGCCGCTGCGATGATGCGTCGCTGCTGCGCTGCTATGGCGACGTTTTACGTTGACGTAAGCGTTCGGTGTCGCTCTCTGCAATAATGTGCCGCTGCTGCACTGCTATGGTGACGTTCGCGTCGACGTAGGCTATCAGATGTGCCTATACGCGGTTCACGGCGGACTGTGGGGGCGGTTTACCCGAAGGGGTGCGAACGTGGTGTTTAAGCGCAGCGGGTCGGGAAACCACACTCACCCAATACACTTGGCCACGGCTCTTTGCTTGGAACAGCGCTTTCATGTAACTGGCACAAACCGAAGTACAATCCGGCACTTATTCGCAAGCAGCTCCGGTCGCAACCACAGCTCCGTGCTGACTGATCTTTGTTCTGCTGTGTCGCTCCTTTTACGACTTCAGTGGTTGTGTTGCTAAGACTTGCCGTGCTTTGTGTTTCTGCAACTTGTTGCTAAGACCAGCTGTGAATTTTGTTTCTGTAGCTCGTTTGTTGTATTGTAGCGTGTTGGTCGTATTGCAGCGTGTTGGTTGTATTACGACTTGTTGGTGGTATTGTAGCCTGTTGGTTGTATTGCCGCTATTTTGTGTGTGCTGGATGGATGTAGTGTTATGTGCCTGTGGGTTTTTGTGTGGGCCAAATTTACCTGGAATATTTGGTCCTCACAGTACTTACAGCTGTTTCAGGATATACTTAGAGATAGTATAAAATTTTATTGCACTTCTTAACCGCATTGAAAATGTATGCCCATTTCGCAAGTATAACTGTATGGCCGTATAACCGAATAACAGTATAACGGTATAACAATACAGCAGTATAACAGTACAATAATATAACAGTATAACAGCATAACAGTATAATAGCATAACAGTATAACAGTATAAGAGTATAACAGTATAAAAGTATAACAGTATACAGTATACAGTATAACAGTATAACGGATAACAGTATAGCGTATAACAGTATAACGTATAACAGTATAACAGTATACCAGAACAGTACAACAGTATAAGAGTATAACAGTATAACAGTATTACAGTATTGCAGTATAAGAGTATAACAGTATAACAGTATAAGAGTATAATAGTATAACGTATAATAGTATAACAGTATAAAAGTATAAGAGTATAACAGTATAACAGTATAACATTATAACAGTCTAGCAGTCTAACAGTATAACGGTAACAATGTATCTAGCAGTATAATAGTATAACAGTTTGTGTGTAAAATATACTTTCTATCAGAGCTGTAAAAATGTATACCGAATCATTCTGCTTTCCAATCAGTCATTGTTATACCAATAATTTACTTTCCAACTATTGCAATCATATTGATTGCAAAAAAAATTTAATGCAATCATTGCAATCAAATTTTGTTTATCTTGTACTCAAAATCGACAAGTCTATACTCAAAGATATCATATATAAATTTTAGTCCCGATTGGAGGCAGCCTAGTGGTGTCGCATAAGCTAATTTAATCAACTTATTTTACAATTAAAGTTGACTGCAATAAAATATTTTGCAAATTCTTGCAATTGTAATTTTTACAATCAAAATACTTATAATAAATATGATTTACAATCAAGGCTGCTTGCAATATTACGCAGTTTTTCTAATTGCAATGCAATTTAATAGATTTTTTTACAGCTCTGCTTTATACCTCTTATAATTAATTATTTATTTATTTATTATCTATTATAATATTTAAAATTCCATTAAATTTTGAATGCTGTGGAATTAAAATTAAAATTTAAATGCAGAGAGCAAGCAGATGATATGTTCTTGTATACATAAGAGATAGATGAGCAGTTATCACGCTGTGCAAATGCAAGATTTTTGAACTTTTTCACCGGCAACTTGAATTATTTCATTTCATTGCTTAAACGATTAAAGTTAAATGCGTAAATTATGTACTTTGATGGCTAAGAAAATTCATAAAACGTAAGTTATTTATATTTCTCTTTTTTTTTGTGCCATAGTAGATAATTCAAATGCTAGAAAAAGCAGCAAAAACATGGAAAAACTGGCATGGCAAGACATAAATCACATAAACGCACATAAATTTACAGCACAAAACAATGGCAAACAGGCAAAAGTGCGCACACACATGCATATATGCATGAGATTTTGTTGCATAAATGCATGCACATATATTCCACTATTTTGTCTATATGAGCATGGGTGTGCATGTCTATCCTATGCCACGTCTCTCTAATACATTTTGTGCTCAATGAACGTTGCTAGAAATCATAGCCAAAATGCGAGCAAAGTGCATTGAATGCATTGAATTGATGCTTGCCAAGCAGACACAATGTGCACATACATACACGATGACTATGTCTCTCTGTGTATACGTACCCTGCAGGGAACTCAGTAACTAGTGAGCAAAATTTCTAGTTCCGAACCAGCGAAAAGGGGTCAAAAGGGAACTAGATCAATTGTAGTTAGACCCTCACCAGTTCAGAAGGAGTGAATTCAGTGACCATTATAAGACACACTTTGATTTGTATGCAATTTCGAAGTGACAAAAATTCTATGAAAATTTTTCGTTCGTTCAATTGCCGTCGGCTTTGTACATTTTTGCAATTTTCAGATGCTTAGTGAAGCATTTTATATAAAGAGTTTTCTATTTGCATCTTGTATGAAATGAAGTGTTCCCATAATTATGCTTTTCCGATCCCTCAGGCTTATTTTTAATTTTTTATTTTATTACTTTTTAAATATTATTGTAAATTTTTATTAAATAAATAAATAAATATTAGTTAAAAAAAAATTAAAAAAGAAAATTATGATCCACCTTGACACCGACAGGATTCGAATCCGCGTCCCTCAGATTGGAAGGCACATGCGTTAGCCAGTCGACTATCGCGCCACTCGCATGAAGTGTGTCAAAGGCTGCACTTAAGCGGCAGATGTAAAACTGTAGAATTTGTAGGTACTTGTAGCTAGTTCAGAACTATCGAAAATGTGCCAATAAACGAACTAGTGAAAACTGTAGAATTTAGTACTAGTTCGGAACTATCGAAAATGTAGTGCAGAGAGTGACAATTGACACCGCCTAGGACATCGCCGTGTTAAATTCGCCAGTTGATAACATGCAAAAGAGATTTAGCTCGCACTAGTAGTGGCGAAAAATGCACTAGAGGCGACCTAGTTCGGAACTAGAGATTTTCCCTACAGGGTATAAATGTGTGTGTATGTGGAGCACTTCACGCCCAACTGGCCCCAATGTGAATTGCTTGACTATGCAAGTTAGCCCAGCAGGTGACAGGTAACAAGGTCAACGGAAATAATGTCAATTGACCTTATTTCCCACCCGGTTGGGAAATAAGGTCAATTGACATTATTGCGTTTTTGGAAAACGCAATAAGGTCAACGAAAATTTGGAAATAAAATAATTGACCTTATTTCCCAATCCAAATGGAAATAATGTCAACTATGCTTAAAATTTGTTCATTCATGAAAATATTTGCTGAGTTCTTCTGCAAACCCGTTATGAGTACCGTTTGTTAACGAATGAAAATGCAATTTTACTCGCTCTTATGTTACTACAAATTAGATGATAAGTGAATTTAGTGAAGTGTGGTCGTCGAAAAAGAGTTGCCAACACAGCAAAAATATTTCAATAAATTATATAATAATGTAAAGTATGTTAAATATCTAGTTATACTAAAATTTAAATAAAAATGTATATAAAAACTATGTCTACTTGCCTTATCCTGCGGCATGGCAAAAAAATAGGAAAATTAAAATTTGGAATTAAAAATTGCGCGATTTTTTATTCCAAATTTTGGCCTACGACGCTTTTCTCTTCTCATAAAAACCAGTTTAGGAAAATGACAATTTGGAATTAAAAATCGCGCGATTTTTCATTCCAAATTTTCGCCTGCGGCGCTTTTCTTTTCTCATAAAAAGCAGTTTAGAAAAATGAAAATTTGGAATTAAAAATCGCGCGATTTTTTATTGCAAATTTTCGCCTGCGGCGCTTAACTTTTCTAATAACAGCAGCGACGCGAACCGACACGGACCGATGCGAAGCTAAATGCTCGAAAACGCAATAAAGTCAATTGACTTTATTGCGTTTTCCAAAGACGCAATAATGTCAATTGACCTTATTTCCCAACCTGTCACCAGCCCAGCAAGCATTGTCATTGACAGCATCTCACCAAAAAAAAAGTTTGCCGGGGCGTATGAGTAACAAGCAAATTAGTTATTGAAAATGACAGCAATGCAGCAATAACAATAACAACAACAGCACTCAGAAAATTAATAACAATCTGTAGGATGCAAGTGATGATGAGGCGTATTAATGCGTTTGTTGCTGCCGCTGCTGCAACTGACATTCGAAATAAATTTTTAACTCTCAGTGTCCGGTTGTACTGTTTGTAGTTGCTTCAGTGTTGATTTTAACTATGTATTGTGGTAGGGATTGCTCATTTGGTTTGTTTGTTGTTGGCCAACGAAATTTCAGTGGCGTCTAAATCGCATGTGATGTGGAATGTGTTGATGCATTCTGCGCCAGCAAATCATAGCAAGGCAATGGCCTCAATAGTGGTCATTGTAAGTGGCATAACCAAGGAACAGGCACTGAAGCTTGCCGTTTGACATGCAAATGATAAATGATTGATTGCCATTGGGTTTTATTTATGAAGTTTGAATTTGTCAGCAGCAGAGTTGTTGTGGTGTGGTGTGTGGTAGGTATTATATTCTTGTATAGTGAAATGCTTGATTTGATTTATTTGAGATGAATGGCAAATGGCTTTTTAGAATTAAGCAATAATGGATTTATTTTCGTTTTATCATACATACATATCTAAGCATTATCTAGGTAATTGATTTAATGCTGCTTGTTAGTAAGGCGCAAGAATGAATAATTTCATTTGTATTTGTGCTTTTACATAGATGCTTTTAAGGCTTAATTGAATTAAATTAATACAACTTGACCCAACATTTAACTTACTTGAGATGCTCACAGAAAAAAAAGATAAAAAAAGAAAACATCTTAAAAAGGTTTAAATTTTCAACCTTTTCAGCTCATTTTTCATCTTCATCTAACTTGAACAAAATTTCAAATCTCCAAATTGATCAAATCAAGAAAATTTGAAAATGAATTACTGGCAATTTATTTTATAAATTTCAATCGAATTAAGCTAGTACATTCAAGCACTGAAATCCGATATAGCTACATACGTATATACTCGTACATACATACATACTAGAGTGACCACAAAACATATGGGATTTGCAAAAGTATTGAATTTTTTCGCTCCCCGCGCATTTTTTAATAGCTTGACAATAGAAAATAAGATCTGCATAAAAATCTGATCACCTGTGGTGGGAAATAGCCACGCGCATTTGACCTAAAGTTCAAAAATTTACCTAAAAATTATGCATGGCTTTAGAGACCAATATCTCTTTAAACAATGATATAATGTGATAATCATTTTTATACAAAATGAAACTGGGAACATATTCAATGCAATTTAAATTTTTTTGTTTGTTTTTTTTTTATTTTATTTTTTTTTTTATGATGTGTAAAACTACTTTAAATAACCTATTAAATGATGTATAGTTTATACAATTCTCTAGTTTTTAAATATTTATTTTTGCCTTTTTAACAAACAAAAAAATTTAAATGTCACTTGAAGGACTCAATATGTCCTGAAAGGATAACGGTAGGTATAAATATCATATGGAGAATATGTTCCCAGTTTCATTTTGTACAAAAACGATTATTACATTATTTCTCCGAAAAACATTGTTTAAGGAGATATTGGTCTCTAAAGCCATTATTACATTATTTCTCCGAAAAACATTGTTTAAACATTGTTTTTAGGTCAAATGCGCGTGGCTATTTCCCACAACAGATGGTCAGATTTTTATGCAGATCTTATTTTCTATTGTCAGCCTATCAGAAAATGCTCGGGGAGCAAAAAAAATCAGCACTTTTGCATTTGTGGCCAGTCTAATACATACATATGTGTAGTTATAACAAATAGCATTAGATTCTTTGCTCAATTTAAACTGCAATTGAAGTGAAGTTCAATTTTTGGTTGACATACTTAGAGATACACACAATTACATATATGTATGTAGAAAGAAGGTATAAATACTTCAGCAAAATCGCGCTATTTCTAGGCTAGTGCACAACTAGCTCAAAAAGAGACAGTGTTGGTTCTCGTTCTATACCAACGCAATGCTTTCAACTGTCTTTTTTAACACGGCGATGTCCTACGAAGTGGCAATTATCTCCCTCTGCAGAACTTTGTAACGCGTTCTGCTACTTCTTATATGCACAGTCTTGATATAGTTCAAAAATAATTAGCTCGGCGTCAGTTTAAAGGGAACACTTCAAGACTAGTTAAAAAATGATCGGTCTTTTGGCAATTATCTCCCTCTGCAGAACTTTGTAACGCGTTCTAAACTAATTCTTATATTTACAGTCCTGTTATAGTTCAAAAATCATTAGTTCGGAGTTAGGCCAAAAGGAAGCATTTCAGGACTAGTTCAAAAATGATCGGTCTTTGGCTGCGCTTTACAAAAATAATACTCATCTGGCAGAACTCTTAACACACTGAAAATAAATTCGACATTATATTATAAAATAACAAGTTTTTGAAACTTAACCATACACAAGGTGGAATTACCCCCATTCACCTACAAATGCCAAGTAATATTACTTTGGTTATATACCTATACTTCCTCTTACCCAAGTTCCATTTGTTACTACCCAGCAAAAGACAGCAAAATGGGACATTATTGTAAAGTGCAACATTTGTTGTTGCTCAACATAACAATACGAGTAAAGCTGTAAACTAAAATTTTTCATGAAGTCACAATAATAAACTGACTTGCTCTGCATAACTTTAGCACCAGTTTTAAGCTAGTTAAGAACTCTCTAGGTATAGACTTTCGTGTTTTGGGACTGTACCTGACATTAGCTGCAGGGTATGTATAAACATGCATAAGCTTACTCACACACATAACCAATTCCTTAAAATAGAAATCGAATTCCCTCAACAGGAAATTGGCTATCAACCTGCGTTAGCCTCAAATTAAAGTTTTTGAAATTGTGATTGCATTGAGTTGGGACAGCGCGCATAGTTACACACACAAACAGTTAACTAACTCAACTCACTAACTTACTTACTTTTCAAACCAACAACCATTATTTGTTACGTTCAATAACAAATTCGACGACTGCGTCAATTTGAAGTAATGGCTCTATTAAAGCGATAACATTTTTGTGCCACAAGCACAGAAAGTAAATGAAAAAGCAAAAATGAAAAAAGGAGAAAAATACACCCTAGATTTTTTTTTTTGATTGCTTTGTGATTACGCGTTTACAAAAATGTAATTTTCATTGCATGGCAAGTGTGGATGGTAATCGGAAAATTGATTGTTGACAAAAGATAAAAGCACTTAGGGAAGTAATCATATTGTACACAAATTTACACATACCTTCATATGTTTTTATGTAGGTATTTACAATGATATATAATATATATAATATAATATAATACAATGGCGCTATTATAACTCTGACGAGTTTTATGGCCGAGCTTCTCTCCCAATTCGAGGTGTGCTCCTTTTTGTTTTTCCTACTAATTGGGTGGACCTACAGTTTTATGCCGGCTGCATTTTATGTGAGAAGCTTTTTCATGGCAGAAATACTCTCGGAGGGTATGCCGCCCACTGCTGAGAGGTGACCGCTGCTCTTAAAAAATCCAATAATTGGATTTTTACTAATTAGAAAAAATTGTTTGGCTCGGACCGTGGTTTGAACCCGAGACCTCTGGCATAGCAGGCGAGCACTCTACCCACTGCACCACAGCGGCCACTTACAATGGAATTTTGTGTATATATATGGGTATATATGTTTTTATGTGTAAGTGCGTATTTGACACAAGGCAGTCAATCAAAAGTACATCTAAACAGATATTTGATATCTTTATTTGACACAAATTGATCACATTTGTTGGAGCGAAGTTGTAAAATGACTCTCGATGGCCACCTACTATACCCTAGAAATGGATATGAAGTTACTTGTTTTACCTTTTTGACTTTACTTTTAATATCTGAAACTACATTCAATTCTTTTATGGAAAAGAAAATTAGTAAAAACGGATCATAACACCATTTTTTTGTTTCCTATAAAAAAAATGGTTTTTAATATGACTTTCACCTTTTTAAAAAGTCTCTACTGAATTAAACGAAGTGCTTTATCCGCATAAGCTTAATGATGTTGGTATTAGACTAGTACATATGTGTGGTTGGGTTGCGATTGGAATCTAGTGAGTCTGTAACACAATTGAATGTACTTGGGGCTAATAAACTTTTGTAATAAAATACCCTTTCATTGGTAAAAATTGCTGTATAACACTTTAACATACGAAACCCTATGTTGGTTTGAGTAAAAAAGTTTTTGTATTTTTTTAGAGCTACTAAATATTGGCCAATTTTTATTTAAGGTAGGTGAGGCCGCCTAGCGAAAAGAAGACTGATGAGGAGTTGTGATGATCTCCGAAATAAATCTATAACTTCTACAAAAAAAAATTACTTTAAATATTTCTTAAAAAAGACTGGCCAATAGCTCTAAAAAATACACTTTAATTAATTATCAGAAATAAACGGCCATGTAAAAAACAAAAAAGTTTTTCGTATTGTTGATATGACATGATTTTCAGTATTAATACATATTTAGATATAATCGGCCAAAAAGCTCTGTTTCAAAATATGTAAAAACGTTTTTGTTGTCCGTAAACGTTCTTCAAAGAACTCTAGATTGAGACCGTGTGGCCATTGGTCTAATCATACCTGGGTAATACTGATTAGTAATTGGACTACTTAAATACTTTATATTTTGATCTTGAAGTAATGAGTCCGTACTAAGTACTTTCAGAATATTCAAGTACTAGTTAATACAAGTACAAGGAATTGAAAAAGAATTGAAGTTTTAGCAAATACTTCAAAGTAATTGAAAAGAATTAAAAGTACTTGAAAAGAATTGAAAAATGTATTTGAATCGATTTTTAAATTCTTTTCAAGTACTTTCAATTACTTCCAATCGACGACGGAACGTCAAGTTGAAACGAATATTTAAAAAAAACTAGAGTGCGCCTACTGTCGAATTTCGACAGATTTTCTAGATATTTAGAATTAAGATACGTTATATTTTTTCTTATAATTTTATTTATGTTGAATTATTTTTTTGTTTTAAATTAAATTTATATATTTATTTATGTTAAATTTCAAATGCATTTTGTTAAATAAACATAATATGGACTACAAGCGACATATAAAAAATATAAAATATCGTTTATTTTTGTAATTTTTTTTTTAATATTGCTTTCAAGATTGTAAGTAATTGATAGTATGATGTATTGTGGAACGAACCTCCGTCATCCCTTGTCAAGTTTCGTTTGGAGACAAACCGGTTGCGCATATTAGCCGAAACCGGTTTGTCTCCAAACCAAACTTGACAAGGGATGACGGAGGATCGTTCCACAATACATCATATTCCTACCCTGTCGGAAAAACAAGCAACCAAAAAGTATTGAAAGTACTTGAAAAGAATGAAAAACCGGTTCAAGTACATTTTTCAATTCTTTTCAAGTACTTTCAATTCTTTTCAATTACTTTGAAGTATTTGCTAAAACTTCAATTCTTTTCCAATTCCTTGTACTTGTACTTGTACTAGTACTTGAAAATTTGGGAATGCCAGTACCAGTACCAGTACCAGCGCAATTCCTTTAAAATGTACTTGTCACAAGTCGTACTGGTACTTGATATTACCCAGGTCTGGGTCTAATGTGCTTGAAATTGAATAAGTACGTACATATGTATGTAGTTACATGCCACGCGAGCAACTTTTTATATCAAAAACTTTGTGAGTTTTATAGCATTACTGACAAATGTATTAAACACTTATGGCTGGCAATCGTTTATAACATAGAAATACATATATGCATATGTACATTAGGCTGGGCCGATTTATATGGAAGAAAACTGATCGATATCATGTTACCGAAATTGGGATTTCTTTAATTTTTCTAAGTAGAAAACTCTTCCACGAAATTTGTCTAAAATTAAGTTTAATGTTCCGGAATTCGGTTTTTATGAACCAAAACCGATTTTTTAAAATCAAAAATGGAAAAAAAGTCGACAAAAAAATTCCCAGACCTACATATATGCACATCGCATTCAATCAAAATTTTATGCTGTATCCAAATAGGATGAGTCGTTTTCGAGATATAGCCTGATTTCTGATTTTGTAGGCTGAAAGCTCAAAATCGCATATTATCGCAACAATCCCTTTCTTGCAAATTATTTAAGAGATAAATAAATTCAATATAGTAACAATATTTTAAAATTATAATTTATCTTCCGGTTTAAGAGAACTAGAATGCTTCCTTTTTTATTTGTGGTGTTTGAATTTTGTTTTTTACTTTACTCAACTCTAAGCAAGCTCAAGGTTACTCATACGCCATATGGTACTACAAAAAGCAAAAAAACACTTGGCGTGAATTTGGTGTGCATATTGGCCTGGTTAATGTTTTAGCGATTCTTGCCATTTTTTGATTTTCAAAAATCCGTCTGGGTCATAAAAACCAAATTCCGGAATATCAAAATTGATTTTAGATAATTGTTGCGGAAGAGTTTGCTGCTCAGAAAACTGTGAGGAACCCCAATTTCGACGACACGATATATGTATTTAAGTTAGTAAATCGCCCCGGCTTAATGTACATACATGTAGTACTTACTGCTCGTTTCTTCGCTTTCGGCTACAGAGAAGCAACAAAAAAGAAAAAAATATGACAAATTTGTCATTCAATTTCTGTCAACTTTTAGCAACATCGGCAATGTTTCTTGCAAAAAAAAATTCTTACATACAGACATACAGCCACCAGTAGAAACAAAAGGAAGTAATAGGAAACACATATAAAAGTTCGTCGCCATTGTCTAGAGGTCTTACTATCTAGATCAGGAGAGGCCAGTCAATAAAATAATGAACTCATACAACAACAAAAGTCAAAAGAGTCAGTAGCTGGTCATGCTGGATCTACGTAGATAATTATTTTTTATATGAAAAGGATGAAATTCTTAGGCCTTGCGAAGGAATAGCATATAGAGGGAGTTGAATTATTTGCTTAACACCTTTCCAAATCGCTTCTAGAGCAGGGACGCAGAAAGCACTCTATGCGAAGTCTGCGGAGATGTGGAGATTTCCCTTATATAGAAATTGTAATAAGATAGATATACATAAAGGGAAGAGTTTTACAATTTTTCTTTCGGGCTCTTCTTACGCTCGAACCGACACAAGCTTCGTGCGTTCAGAGACAATCATGACAAATGTATTTGGTTGAAGAATTTTTTTTATTCAATACTGAAGTCACAGAACGAACTTACATACATATGTATGTACTTATGTATGAAATGTATGAATGTATATACCCACCTAAAAATCTAAGCCTTATTTAAGAATTAAAACAGCAGATTTAAAGGCTTCCACAATAAGGCCTGAAAATTATAAGGGTAGCAAATTTGTAGAGCGTAAGGCTTAAAATAAGGCTTATTTTCCTGTGTTTATGTCATCAGGCCATAAGGAGTACTCTCTCTCTCTCTGAGAGCACACCTTATTCCAAAGGCCTACCCGCCATGCGAAATAAGGCCTAGAAAAGTATTAGAGAGTTGGGAGCAGAGAGAGTGAGTGCATAACAGAAGCAGCGCTGCCAGAGTACTCCTTTTTATACTCAGCTGTACTAGTACACAGAGTATTATAGTTTAAACACATAACGGTGGATTGATGAAATAATCGAGATAGATATAGACTTATATATATCAAACTGATCAGGGTGAAAAGAGAAATCGATTGAGCCATGTCCGTCCGTCCGTCCGTCTGTAAACACTCTAACTCGAGCAAAACTTGAGATATTTTGATGAAATTTGAAATGCAAGTTGGTATCGAGACTGGGACGGTTGGTATTGAAAATGGGCGAAATTGGACCATGACCACGCCCACTTTTCCTATATAGAAAAAATCGGAAAGTTGGTATCTCAGCTACTAATATAGCTAGAGTGATGAAATTTTACCCGCGTGTTGAGCTCAGGCGCCTATGAAGAAATTTGATGAAATATTGGAAAATGGGCGGTGCCACGCCCACTTATTAAGGGTCAAATATTGAAAGTTTTATATGTCATAACTCAGAAACCGTTGAAGATATATCGATTAAATTTTGTATGCGTGATTTACTTACTTAGGAAAATGTTTGGACGAAAAATTGCCAAAATCGATTGACGACCACGCCCACTTTTATATATGTGTATTATAAAGTGGCCTAATAAAAACATTTTAAGCTATATCTCTGTCAAATATAAAGATATATCATTGGAGTCCAACTGCGGAGATAAAACGAAAAGCATAAAAATTTTGGAAAATGGGCGTGGCACCGCCTCCCTTTAGAAGCAGGAATATACGAGATTTCGGAGCCCATAACTCGACAAATAATTGAGATATTATGACGAAACTTGGTTTATACACTTTTATAACTTGTGTTAATAGTAACGCAAAAATTTATTGAAATCGGTTTATGACCACGCCTACTTTTTAACAAAGATATTTCTGGAACACCCTTTGGGAATTTGTAACGTGACATCTTTGTAACTAGAAGTCATAAAGGAATGAAATTTTGCACAAAGAATAATATTCATATGCTTAGTTGGATCACTGATAAAAATTTTGAAAATGGGCGTGGCTACGCCCACTTTATGCGACACCCGATTTATATAAATACACCGTGCTTCCATCAAACGCAAACAAACAATGAAAGCATACAGCTGAGTATCTAATGTTCGATTCCACTCGAACTTAGGTTTCCTTACTTGTTTAGACCTGATTTGTCAACAATAAGCAAACCTTCTTTGTCGGGTATGTACTTGTATACATACATTTGTATCCATTGTGCACGATTCAGAAAGTGTTTTCAACTTTTTTTTGTGGTTACCACCCACTCTGTTAATTTATGAGCGTGAATTTTATTGCATTTTATGCGTTTTTGTGTGAAGCAAACACATAATAAATGTGAAGCGCACTTTTATTTTTGTACGTACGAAAGTCGATCATAAATATGAAGTTATATTAAAAAAAAATTTCAATGACAGCGGACGAAATGACAATTTTATATTGTGGAAAATGGGACACATTAATCTTGATGAAGTGCGTGAAGCGAAGAGTGCGAGTGGAATGCGAATGCGCCAAATGGGCTGAAAGCTGGTTTTAAAGAGGCATAAAAATAGCAAGTTTATCCAGAGTGGAAAGCTTGTTAAATAAAAAGTCAAGTGTTTGCCGCTTTGAGTCACACAAAAGTGTAAAAAAATAACTAAATAATGCTTGCATTCTCATGCACAATAATTTTTAAATAAAACAAAATTTGATATTTTTTAAATTTTGCCTTTTTACTACTAAATGTGTATTGAATATCATTTGCATATATATAATTTTAATAATCAATATATACTTAATCCTCAGCACCCGAAACACACATTAACCATATTTTGCATTTACATATGGAAATACATAAATAGTTTATTAGCTAATGCAATTTACATATTTTCTATTACACTTTCGTTGTTTACCAACGAATTAAGTTTAGCATTGCATACATACAACAGTGTATATAAGTACATATGTATATTTAACTAGCAAATACCCGTCCCGCTTCGCAGCGACAAACAAAAGCTTTTATGTTATAATATGTCTCTCCCTTTACCTTTACCTTTACCTTTACCTTTACTAACTTTTTGGTTGCTTGTTTTTCCGACAGGGCAGGAATATGATGTATTGTGGAACGATTTTCCGTCATCCCTTGTCAAGTTTGGTTTGGAGACAAACCGGTTTCGGCTAATATGCGCCATCTTCAGTGTCTTCTTTCGTTCTGAGTTATTTTCTGTAAGTTCGATAGCATTTATAGTAACTAACTTCCGTTGTTTTGTTCAGGTACTTCGTGTTCATGTGATGTGTTCGTGCATTCGTGCGTTCGGGTGACGTGTGTGTGTGTGTGTGAGTCTGTGTTGTGTGTTTAGGTATGCAAATCTATTTTTTTTGTCATATTTTCATTATTGTACCCTCATTAACCAAGTAGGTAAAAGTCCGTTATTGTCCGTTTGTGTGTTGTTTTGTTTATGTCGGTTTTAGGTCTTTTGTCCTCTTTCGGGTATATTAGCTTAAGCGGTTCAAATAATGTATCCGATGCGGTGTTTATTTGTTCATTTGTTATTTTACCTACGAATGTTTTTTGTTTGTATATCTCCATATTTTCTAATATGTTAAGTCGCCTTCCTTTATGCTGTATGTGGAGAATTTTAGCTGTTTTTCCTATTTTCATGGGTGTACACTTGTTTTCTGCCATGTGGTTGGCGAAATTTGATTCCACTGTCGTTGATGATTTTCTTATTTTCTTATTGTAATCCCTTATGTGTTCTCGATATCTCGTCTTGATTTGGCGTCCTGTTTGTCCTATATAACTGTTTTGGCATTCGCAAGTCAATTTGTATACGCCTTGTTTGTCAAAGAGGTCTTCCTTGTTAATGTTGTTTCGTAGAAGTTTTCCCATATTGTTCGTCGTTTTAAATGCTGCATTAATGTTATATTTTTGGAAAACTTTAGCCAACTTGTAAGATGTTGCTCCGGTATATGATAGGACTGCCCATTTCTTCTCTTCTTTTTCTTTGGTTTCTGACTTTCTAGAATTTATGTTTTTTTGTATTTTCTTCACTAAACTTTTTTGATATCCGTTGTTCTCTGCGATTGTGTATATTGTGCTCAGTTCCTTGTTGTAAGCTTCTTTTTCTAACAGGGTTCGTTCAAGTCGTGTTAATAAATGTCTGAAAGCGGCGTTCTTGTGCTGTTGAGGATGGTTAGATTTATTGTGTATTATTGTATCTGTTGCTGTGGGTTTTCTGTATATTTCGTAAGTAAATTCGTTAGTCTCTTTGTTTATTTTAATTGTTAGGTCCAGGTAGTTGATTTTTCCATTTTTCTCTGTATCCATAGTGAATTTTATATTTTTGTGTTGGCTGTTGAGGTGCTCCAAAATTTGTTCTTCTTTATTTCCCGATATTAGGCAGATGATGTCATCTACATACCTGGCATAAAAATTGACACCCAAATTTGCCGTCAGTTCTTCCATATAAATTTCCTCCAAATGTTGCATAAATACTTCCATAAGGATAGCTGATGTGGGGCTACCCATGCCTAGTCCGTGAGTTTGTCTGTATATTTTATTGTCAAATTTAAAATAATTCTGGTCCAGGGTTATTCTCAGCGTATTTACTATCTCTGTAGCAATGTCTTTGTTCGTTTTCTCTGTCAGTATTTTAGTTAAAGTTTTTAGTGTTTCTGTCGTTGGTATCGAAGGGTATAGATCCTTCACGTCAAATGATACCAGTTTTGAGTCCTTGGGTACGTTCAGGTTGTTCAGTTTGTTGACTAGTTCCGTCGTATTTTTGATTGTGTATTTATTGGATAGGTATAGTTTCTCGGTTAGTAGCTTGTTTAGGTGTTTTGATAGTCTATATCCTGGTGCCGACTTATGGTTTACTATTGGTCGCATAGGTGTTCCTGCTTTGTGGATTTTAGGTAGTGCGATCAGTGACGGGGCCGATGGATTCATTGCCGTGAGAGTGTAGGTCATACAGGAACTTACAGAAAATAACTCAGAACGAAAGAAGACACTGAAGATGGCGCATATTAGCCGAAACCGGTTTGTCTCCAAACCAAACTTGACAAGGGATGACGGAAAATCGTTCCACAATACTTTACCTTTACCTTTACCTTTACCTTTACCGGGACTCTGCCTAGGCATTGCAATGAAAATAACTCTATGTTGAAGGCCTGCTCAGCACCTTTCATTTGATACCCATATTGCTCAAACACTTGCTGGGTCACTCTGGGTCCACGTTTTGACCCATATCTGGAGACCCGGCCTAGGCATTGCAATGAAAATAACTCTATGTTGAAGGCCAGCTCAGCACCTTTAATTTGATACCCATATTGCTCAAACACTTGCTGGGTCACTCTGGGTCCACGTTTTGACCCATATCTGGAGACCCGGCCTAGGCATTGCAATGAAAATAACTCTATGTTGAAGGCCTGCTCAGCACCTTTCATTTGATACCCATATTGCTCAAACACTTGCTGGGTCACTCTGGGTCCACATTTGGGCCTATATTCCGGGAAGTTCCCACTTTTTCGAAATTCTATATACCCTATTATGTGCGCTAATACCATACGAATCTACTGTGAAAATTTCATAAAGATCGGTTGGTTACTTTGGGAGTCCATAAAGGACACACACACACACACACATCCATTTTTATATAATAGATTAGCATTTTTTATTATTATTATTTCTTTTTTCATTCAGGTACATGAAACAATACTTGCTGTTTATATTTTGTGAGTATAATTGTTTGTTTATTTGTTTATTGAACAATTGCAGCACTAAATACACAAATTAATTAATTAATTGAGAAAAGGAAATTAATTAATTATGGCAGTTTTGTAAATAAGTAAATATATGTGAAATTAATACATTAAAATACGTTGAGTGTGGTGCTTTAACCCGAAAACGCTCTACTCACTACTCCTACAATTAAAGTTTGCAACCCCCTTCTTTAAAACTCGATCAAATACCAAATACTCTGAATACCAAATTAAACCCACAAATCAACAAAAAATTTTCCAATGAATAGCTGACCACAACTGCGCAAATATTGTTTTTTCGCTATAACTAAAACATTGTGGCTGGAATTATTGCAAACCGAGTAATACACATTGTGGCTTTTGGCGAGCATAGTTCGCTGCATTTTCATATTAATATTTTTTTTTAATTGAAATTAGCACACACTACTCAGCTGCGGCTACAGGTAAATGCGTTATTAGCGTAGCAAAAATGCATTAGCAAATATTTTGAGATTCACAGCAATACAAATAAATTGGGTTGCATTGGTCGGTGATTGTAAATATATTTAATTTGTGTTGGTTTATTCTACGAATACGCCCAGCCAAACAAAGCCCATTGGCATTATTTCCGCGGGCGTTATTGCATTACACCTTTAATGGGAGCTCGTAAAGCTGGCATAAATAAATTATAGTTGCAACTCATTTGCTTCCAAAGATTCATTTAATCAGCTTCCTGATTCCTAGGTCTAGTTTTTCAGCACAAGTTCAATGTATAATCAGTTAAGCTAAACCTAGGATAAACCCAGGGAAAAGCAATCATCAAATCGCAATAAAAAAAGCACTAACTTCCAGCGAAGATGAATATACATAAGCTAAAGTCAATTAAATATGGTTTAAGTTTAGTTAAAATTCAATTTAAATCAGCTCAGCCAATGTTTATGACTGCAAAACTGGCACCATAAAATATTTTCATGATTTCAACAAGTTCATAAATTACTTCAATATGTTTTCGAAACTACATAGAGTAATTAGTTTTTGTTGAGTCTACATACATATATATGTCCTTTAGTGTGCTTCTTGAAATCAAATTAGCCATTTTCTGCTAGCCTCTGTGCGACACCGCTTAACCGTCTCCGATCGGGACCAATATTTATATTTGATATCATTTAGTGCAGGACTATTGATTTTTGGCATACGATATACCAAAAATTTAATTTAATTTTTTCAGTCTCCATAGAGTTTTCTGAACTTTGACTCCGTCTCCGATCGGGACAAAAATTTATATGTGTTATCTTAGACTATATTGGTATCGACCTAGTGGACGAGATTCACGAATTATAATATACAGTTTGTCTCAATATTTTTGAGGACTAACCTAATGTACATACATAAATATGTACATACATGTGTCCATAAATCATAATACATTTTATCCTAAAGCTCCAAGTACTATATGTAAATATTTAAATAAGTAAAAGTAACAGCTACAACCTTAATAAACTTAACCTACCTTAGCTTAAGTACTAAAAGTACAAACTTGTAACCAACAAACAAGCCAGCTTCTAGGCCAATATTATTAAAATTATTAATTCATAAATCATTTATGAAAATATGTACAACAAAAGCTATACATACATATATGTTACCGGTTATATAAAGTTATATGCATATATGTATGTATAAAGGCATATATAAATATTTATTTATGTACCTACACTTTCATGCATGGTTTGGTAGTAATATTTTATAAGAATTTTTTATTCTTTACCTTATCGATTTTAGTTTACCTAACAACTTATTGCTTGTAAAATTTTTTATCCAATGACAGTTTATAAATATGTATTATAGTTTTTGTTGTTGTGCATTTCTTTCTATACACAACGAGCTTTGTTTACAGCTAAGTACATGCCCTGTAGGGAAAGTATCTTAATCATTTCTCCACTATCGACAAATGAGTAGTCCACTTTCAAAAGTGGCTATGTGAAAAGTTTTCGTTTTTGATAAATTGTGTACCAGTATTTAAAGCTGTATAAGGCCCATTAAGAATTTATTGCAAAATCCTTTCGTATTATGAAAAAATAGCATTAAATATGAATACACTTTCCTAAAATCTCTATGATTTTATATACAAGTAAATATCATACAGTTTCAAAATTCTATTTCTTTTTTTTTCTAATTTGTGACTTAATATGAAAAATTCACATAACCACTTTTGAAAGTGAACTAGTCAAACGCTTATCATTATATAAATTAATACTTTATCATTAATAAATTAATACTCATACTACCTTCACTTCATTTTCAGTTGACACTTTCTCGTTAAATTAAAAAAAAATTTTTTTTACTAATTGCTATTTTCAATAAACATATGCGCAGTTAGAATTCAACATTCTAATTTTCAATTAACATTTTTTCATTAAAAATAGAAACTTCTCATTTTCATTTAGCACTTGCTCAGTTGATTAGAAGCAAGAAATTTAGCTCAGCATTTATAGATTTTCCTACAGGCCATATCTATGTATATGGCAAGGCCACTACATAGTAGATATCTATGTATGTATAAGTATGTATATACATAAATGAAAATATTTCATATCGGAATTTTTCACTGCGCTCCTGTTCTTCTTTATTTATTATTCTCCATATAGCTAAGCTTAGTTTATCAATTTTATTACACTTGTAGGTATTTTGTGTGTCAGTAGCATACCTCGGGCAGATAGCACAATGTTGTTGTTGCAATGCTTGTTACATATGTACATACATACATATATGCAGTAGTTATATAATAAAGAGCAGGAACACGAAGGTATTGTGTTGAAATCGGTGAAGGCAACTCAAACTGTGCCTATGGTGATGAAAATCGATTCAGCAAAAAGAGGGCGGGAACCAACTGTGAACCTCCCATATCCGAAAAAGTCGAGAAAATCCGACCCAAATGGCTCCGGCATAACCGAGCAGCAGATCAGTACTGCTGTATTAGTAGAGCCGGTGGTAAATAATGAAGACGAAACATGGGTGAAGGTGGTCAAAAGAAACAGGCCACAAGAAAGAAAGCCCAAATTGAAGCCAGATGCAATAATACTGTCGAAAAAAGAAGGCGCCTCTTATGCCGACATATTAAAGAAAATAAAAAATGATCGCGGATTGGACGACCTTGGATCTAAGGTAACGTACATCCGGAAAACCATGAAGGGTGACTTACTGCTGCAATTAAAAAAACAGCCAAACACCAGAGCCCCGAACTATAAAGACGTGTTAGAAAAAGTGGTCGGTGAAATGGCAGTAGTCCAGCCCAAGAGCCCATTGGTAACAATTATTTGCAGAGACCTCGATGAAATCACAACTCCTACAGAGGTGTGTAATGCGTTAAAATCGGAATGTGGTATAGAGAGCATCACTGAAGAAAGCATAACAGCGATGAGAAAAACGCTTGGCGGCATGCAAATAGCCCAAATAAAGCTATCGATGGATGATGCGAAGAAAGCTCTCAGCGCAAACAAAATTAAAGTTGGGTGGTCAATTTGTCGTCTTCGCGAACACACCACAATAACCCGTTGCTTCAAATGTTTCAACGTCGGTCATATAGCGCGTCAATGCAAGAGCAACATTGATAGATCATCCTTGTGCACACGGTGTGGTGGCACGGCTCATAAAGCTAAAGAGTGTACTAACACTCCTAAATGCATGTTATGCGAGGGTAGCCATTACGCCCTCAGCGCCAAGTGCCCAAAATACTGCGAAGTAATTAAACAAAATATAAAATGAGAATTCTACTATTAAATTTGAACCATTGCGCGGCAGCTCAAGACCTTCTAAAGCAAACGGTTATCGAGGAAAACGTCGATGTAGCCATACTGAGTGAGCAATATACTCAGAAGCCTAACTACACCTGGGTGGCCGACTTAAGTGGAAAAGCGGCAATATGGTCGTGCAAGGGTTGCCCATTTCAAAAGTACCCAAGAGACTCTAAGTGTGGCTTTACCTGGGCTCAAATATTTGATATTTTCATCTTCAGCTGCTATTTCCCGCCCATCTCTACGGCGGCTGAGTTCGAAAGCATGATGGTGGACCTGATCATGGAAACCAGAGGGAAAACTCCCATCATTGTGGCCGGAGACTTCAATGCGTGGTCAACAGCCTGGGGTAGCATACGCACCAACCAGCGCGGGAGACAAATATTAGAGTTTCTAGGCCAAACTAATTTAGCTATTATAAACAGCGGTACCCAGCAAACGTTCAAAAAAGGAAATAAGGGCTCGATAATCGATTTAATGTTCGCAAGTGAGTCACTCAGCTCACGAATAGCGTGGAAGGTCTCAGATATATTTACTTATAGTGACCATATGGCAATATTTGCCGAAGTGTCGACCACGACAAACTCATGTGCCGTTGTTAAAACAAGAATACAATCATGTAGCTGGGTTCACAGAGAGTTTGACCCGGATTTGTTTGGCCTAGTATGGGATACCTCCCCAACCACACAGCAAGATGCTAACCGCCTTGTAAGCGAGGTTACAAGTAGACTGGTTGCAGCGTGCGATGCTACAATGCGGAGGGCTAAATATAACACCAGACGCAGGCCCGTTTACTGGTGGAATAATGAAATAGCCTATCTCAGAAAACTCTGCAACGCGGCAAGGCGAAGATACCAGCGAATCCGTAGGGGCAATAATGAGGAGGAGCTTAGACAAAGCTTCAGAAGGTGTAAAAAGCATTTAAAAACAGCAATATCTCATAGTAAGAAAACGTGCTTTATTAAATTATGCGAAGAAGCAAACGTCGACCCTTGGGGAAAAGCCTATAAAGTGTGCTTGAAAAAATTTAATAACTACGTGCAGCCTACGTGCCCTCTTTTTCTCTCCAGGGTGATTGAAACGTTGTTTCCGAAGCACGAGCCAATACCTGCTCACCTTGCTCGAAAAATCCCCGACGAACCTCCTAACGTGGTCACAGAAGAAGAAATTATTAATATTGCCAAGAGGTTAAAAGATAACAAAGCGCCCGGTGTAGATGGTCTACCAAACAAAGCTCTTAAAGCGGCCCTAAACTTAAGCCCGACACTGTTTGCGAAAATGTATAATTCCTGCTTCAATGAGGGTATATTTCCAAGTTCATGGAAAGTCCAACGACTAGTACTTCTCCCTAAACCAAAAAAGCCGCCAGATGACCCCTCATCATACCGCCCAATATGCATGCTCGACACTATGGGCAAAGTATACGAGTCACTGATATGTAACCGCTTAGAGGAGGCCCTCGAAAATGCAGGTGGGCTGTCGAAGAAACAGTATGGCTTTCGCAGACATATGTCGACAGTTGATGCCATAAAAAACGTAGTAGAAATAGCAAAAAATGCAGTAAGCGGAAAGAGGTGGAAAGGAGGAGCCAAAAAGTATTGCGCACTTGTTACCCTGGACATAAAGAATGCCTTTAACTCAGCTAAATGGTCGAATATTATCATGTCGTTACACCGCATCCGAGCCCCACACTGTGGGGCCCACAGTATCTTATAAATATAATTCTGAGCTATCTGGAAGAGAGAGTGTTAGTCTATAACACCGATGAGGGCGCCAAAAGGTATGCGATTACTAGCGGAGTACCACAAGGATCCGTGCTAGGCCCCCTCCTGTGGAATGTGATATACAATGGTGTGCTAGAGTTGGAACAACCAAAATCAGTAGAGCTCATTGCCTATGCAGATGACCTCATAATAATAGGAGTCGCAAAGCACATAGAAGATCTGCGGCGTATTTGTAGTGATGCAATAAGCCGAATACGACTGTGGTTCTCGACCATGGACCTACAGCTAGCGGAACAAAAAACAGAGGTACTGCTAGTAAGCACAAGAAAGGTGCGTGAAAATATATGCATCACAGTGGGGGAAAGCGAGATAAATTCGCAGCCATCATTAAAATATCTTGGCGTGGTACTTGATCCCAGATTGAGCTTCAAAGAGCACTTAAACTATGCCGCAGAAAAGGCGCAAAAAATATGTGGCGGTCTCGCGAGGATGATGACAAATAAAGGATGTGTACGCTCTACTCGACGACATTTGCTAGCGAGGGCAATAAACTCTGCCATTCTCTATGCTGCACCGATCTGGGCCGATGCTCTCAATTATAGCTCGTATGCAAAGGAGTTACACGCCGTACACCGCATGGCCGCTCTCAGAGTTATAAGCGCATTCGGAACAGTTTCAGGGGATGCCGCAGAAGTTTTAGCAAATATGCCGCCGATAGACATTCAAGCTCGAGAATGCAGCAACATTTACAATACAACGAAACCGGTTCTGATGTCATGCAGAATAGAGGAAAAGAGGAAAAGCCGCCTATTGTGGCAGGAACACTGGCAAACCTCGCTTAAAGGTCGGTGGACGTATAGATTAATTCCTAACATAAACAGTTGGGCAGATAGAAAGCAGGGTGACCTCAACTTCCACCTTACTCAGTTCCTTAGCGGGCATGGGCGTACCTTTATAGATTCAAGCGCGACGATAGTCCTTTTTGTCCAGTGTGTTGCGATGTTGTAGAGGATGCAGAACACGTGTTTTTTCACTGCCCTCGTTTCTCAGCCATGCGCTCACGGTTGAATCAAATAGCGGGAACTAGAGTTACGGTGGAAAATTTGACTACACTTATGTGTGAGTCCTCTGATATTTGGGAGGCAGTTAGCGACGCATCGTCGTCGATATTAGCCCAACTGAGATACACTGACCAAGGTAGGCGTTAGGTGTCCTGTTTTGTCCTGGTTGTTGAATGAAGACTTTATGTCTAACCGCCCTCCTACGAAGTATTGCCTGTCCGGTGGTTCCGTAGGAGCGGCTTTGGGCGGGAGTAGGTTAGGTTTAGCGGGTTAAAGTCTCGCACTTTTCGGCTTTCGATGCTTCCCCCTACTATAAAAAAAAAAAAAAAAAAAAAACATATATGCAGTACAACGAAACATTTTTATTTTTATTTATGAATTTATGCGCAAATTCTGGTAATCTTTATCGGATTTCAAAAATAAAAGCAAGCAAATTGAAAATGGGAAAAATGGAAGTTTTAAGGTGACCTTAAGGGCATATGAGCAAATGCATAAATTAAACATATGCGAGGTTGTTCAAAAATATTTTTGATGTCAAATAAAAATGCAAATTCTCAAAATATGTGTGTCTATATGCAGAAAATATGTATGTATGTATGTAGATATGTATGATTAAATAAAAGGTGTCAAGCCGTGCTGTTTAACCTTTCAATTTCACAGTTGAATGCGCAGCTGAAAGAGCGTAAGAGAGCATATTTGAAACTTCATACAGGTGACGCAAAAATGTAATGCTATAAATTTTCGATAAGCAAAAGGCATTACTTACATATCGTTTTCATACTTTTCCTCCTCCATAATTGCTAAAGCGCTGTAACCACATACTAGTGCATGGGCCGCTTATCATTTCAATTACAATTTAAGCATTTTACGACCATTTCGCACAAACAATACACAAAGCCATCCGGGAGCTCAGTGGAGTGGCTTAAATGGCGAAATTGAATTTTTTTGTGCACCCACCATCCGCCGCCCTACTTCCGCAACAAACATTTAGTAACTTAATTAGCAAAAACGATTAAATAACGTAAAGACATAAAAGAAGAAAGGCGAATAAGTGCGTGTGATCTTTAACATAGTTTGTAAGTGCCACCACACCAAAACCAAATGAATGCCGACGCACAAGGCACTTAAGCAGCTCATCAAATTGGGCGGCAACCCACAGGAGTTAAGGCGTAGATTTATTGGAAATTCGAGTGCTTATAAGAATATGCTAGTCCATGAATTTGAATTTGAATTTGAACAACAAAGGCGTGCGATAGTAGTGCGGTTACTGAGGGGCAGTCAATGTGTGGTTGTGTGTCGTAATGTCAACAAGGCAAACGATACGGGTTAAATGAGGATACGGGTTAGTGTAGCACTGAATAAATCCAAATAGCAGAAAGTAAAAAGGGTTTAGATTTGTAAATTCATAGAATAAGTTAATTGTTTAAATTAAATGTACCAAAAGTGTAGGTAATTGGAGTGTGCAGATGGATGTACCTATACCCAGTAAACATTTTTGAATGTCGCAAAGGTCATTAATTCATTGTGAGTTATATATATATTGCAAAAGACAGAATTCAACAGTCCGATAAGGCCAAAAGACGGAAATCCAAAGACCGCTAAATCCAAAGACCGCTAAATCCGAAGGACAGGAATCCAAAGACCTACAATTCAAAGGCACAAAAATCCAAATACTGATAAATCTATAAAACATAGATCTAAAAGAATGCAAAATCCAAAGGTCAGGAATCCAAAGACCGGTACATCCACAAGACAGAGATTCAAAAACCGCAAAATCCAAAGGATAGAAATTCAAAGACCGATAAATCCACAAGACAGAGATCCAAAAGACCGGGAAATACAAAGGACGAAATCTAAAGGGCCTGTAAATCTGTAAGACAGAAATCCAAAAGCAGTGAAATCCAAAGGACAGAATCCAAAGGAACGATAAATCGATAAGACCGAACTCCAAAGACCGATAAATCCAAAAGACAGTAAACCAAGGACCGAAAAATCCATAAGACAGAAGTTCAAAGACCAACAAATCGAAATGAGAGATATCCACAAGACGATAAGTCCAAAAGACAGAAATCCAAAAGACAGTGAAATCCAAAGGACAGAATCCAAAGGATTAATCCATAAGACATAAATCCAAAGACCGATAAATCCAAAGGACAGGAATCCAAAGACCACCAAATCGAAATGAGAGATATCCAAAGACGATAAGTCTAAAAGACAGAAATCCAAAAGACAGTGAAATCCATAAGACAGAGATCTAAAAGACTACGAAATCCAAAGGACGAAATCAAAAGGACTGGTAAATCCATAAGACAGAAATCCAAAAGACCGCTAAATTCAAAAGACAGAAATCCAAAGACCGATAAATCCATAAGACAGAGATCCAAAAGACTGAAATTCCATTACCGATAAGTCCAAAATACAGAAATCCAAAGGCCGATAAATCCAAAACACAGAAATGGAAAGACCGATAAATCCATAAGACAGAAATTCAAAGACTAACAAATCGAAATGAGAGATATCCAAAAGACGATAATTCCGAAAGACTGAAATCCCATTACCGATAAGTCCAAAAGACAGAAATCCAAACGCCGATAAATCCAAAAGTCAGAAATTCAAAGACCGATGTCCAAAAGACTGAAATCTCTCATTACCGATAAGTCCAAAAGAAAGAAATCCAAAGACCGATAAATCTAAAAGACAGAAATGAAAAGACTGATAAATCCACAGGATAGAAATCCAAATAGCGAGTAATCTTAAAGACCGCACTAATTTGTATGGGAAGTTCCACGCCGAAGATAAATATTCTCCGTTCAATTAGTATAAGAAAATCGAGCTTTTGAATAAGGCAAGCAAGCGGTGATTAGACTAAAAATTTGTTCAGGTAGAACTGCGAGAAAAAATATTTCCAATAAAGAGTGGACCTCATACATGCATTCCTCGGTATATGAGCTCATAATTAAGTAAAGGTATATACATAACTACAGTCTCTTCTGACATTGGAGTGCGCTTTATACCGCCATTTATTCCCACTCAAAATGTTTGCTGGGATTTTATTCAAACTTGAGGTATGGCATGCAACAAAGCTCTTAAGTCTTTCATTAAGTCCCAATGCGGAGAGCTTTTTATTTAAAATTGGCATTTAATTAAATTGAGTGTTACGATTTCCTTTTGTCATTTTTTCTGTGCTTAATTCATACATAAACTAAAGGAGGTGGTATATATGCGTACGCACATGTGTATATGCAGATATATGATTTGTTACATAGTGCATACATACAAGCGTTACAAACGACATTCGAGTGTGGCCACACGAAATCTCTGACAATTTCCTAAAGCACAAGTCAAAGAAAAATCATTTAAGTTAAATAATCCATTAAATCTTATTTAATTGAGCTTTAAAAGCTCAAAGCGCTTTTACATAGACAAATAAATCCATACCTAAGCCAGCCTATTTACTAAGGCTATATTTGAGCTATAAGAAATGTAGATATTTTCACATAAAGTGCTGTTAACTTATGCCGCTACAAATAAGTAAGATAGGATAAGCAAGATTTGGCAAATTTATTTTCTCTGGATATGAAAATTTCAGAGCTTCAAGGACTTTTGTTATAGTTTAGAAAGCGGGACCCAAGAACTACCTATATAATCTCAAAAAAACGAAAGACAGCAGTAGAAGACAAGTTATGGAAGAAGCTTTATAGTGGATGCCTTGGTTGCTTGAAAACAGCGCACTCTCTCTGCTCCATTTCATCAAGGCAACTTTCGCGTTTGTGATGGGCGAGTACCACATATTTCATTTGATCGTCTCAAACATCCCGAATGCTCGATGATTTTCGCTTTCAAAGCAACCAAAAAAAAATCTCGGACTCGCTCCTCAGTAATCGAAACGACTTCTGATTCGTAAGAATCGCAAAAACATATCAATTGTAAAGTCGAGGAGCGAGTCAACGACGTTACGCTGGCGATCCATTCAAGTGACTTAATATTTTAGTTCGAGATATTTTCTACTAGAGTGTGCATGCTTCTGCCCCTGAGAGCACAGCAACTACATACATTTTTTTATTTTTCAAATATTGCTGTGTAATTTAAATGGCGGCTGTGTAAACCCAGTTGGAGCGAGACCTCCCCAAGCGATGTGTAGAGAAGTACTCCATTTGACATACTTTCCGAGCAATACGAAAAAGTGCTGCTTAACTTTGGGTTTTCCTATTAATTGGGTGGAACCACAGTTTTATGCCGGCTCCGAACGGCGAATGCATTTTTTGTGAGAAGCTTTTTCATGGCAGAAATACATTCGGAGTGTATGCCGCCCATTGCCGAGAGGTGACCGCTATTTTCTAAAACCCAATTGGGATTTAGTTAATTTGGAAAATTTTTTTGGTGTTTGTCTGGACTGTGTTTTGAACCCGAGACCTCTGGTATAGCAGGCGAGCACTCTACCCATTGCACCACATCGGCCACATAGGACATACAATGTTAAAAGCTAGTATAAAATAAAGTAATGGGGAGTAATGAGGAGTAATTGAGTATCTACTCGCAAAGGAGTACTCCCGAATTAATAAAACGATGATCCCAAATCCTACTGGGACAGGTCTTGGACATTTTTATTAACACCAAGCATTGGCGACAAATACGCAGTAAAATATTTTTTTTATTTATATTAAATTTTTTTCTATTTTTATGTACCAAACTTTATCCACATTACCCATCCATATATGTATGTATGTATGTATGTATGTACAGCGCTCAACGTGCAATGTGACAAAATTTCCGCGGTGAGAACGTTTCATTAGACGTGTCGTAAATATAAAAACTGTATTGGAGTTGGAACTTGTGCTGTTATGATGGTAATAAAGCGCTTGAAAGCTTGAATCGAAAATATGGACACGTGCAGTTTTATGACAATAAAATTGTGAGTTTATCACGTGCAGTGTGAGTGGAAGGAACAACAAGTGTTTGAAGGGCTTATGGGCCTTTAGGGTGTATACTTAATGGCATCATGTATATATACACTTATTGACAAGGAGGTGCAAAAAGTGTGGCGCGAAGGTGAAAGAAATGACTTAAGCACTTTAGTTGTTATTTGAAACACGTTGAAATACAAGCAGAAATATAAAGATTTTAATAAACACATTAATATATATATATATATATATATATTTATAAAATCAAATTAAATACAAAAAAAATTATCCTTTCAAAAAAGAAATCCATTCAATTTAAATAAAAATATTAACCAGCTCAGTGCTTCAGCTGCAATTTCATTCAATCAACTGCCATTTTCCACTTGCAGCTTTTCAGCTTTTTTTTGTTGCATTTCAACTTTCTAGAACTCATTCATTTTCACATTTCTAAAGCAACATTTAGCACTTAAGGAATTTTTGTTATGCAGTAGAAGAAAAAAAAATAAAAAGCGGAAATATGAAGTTCTTCAAACGCAGACAAAAACAAGTAAGAGCGCAGCTGTCTTCGGCCGTACCGAAGACTTCATACCTTTCATGAATGGAGAAATGAAAAATTGCATAGTCGGAAATTGTTTAATATATACTTTCAATTCTGTGAGTTATTTATGCAAAGATTCAGGAGAAAAAAGTTTCATGATTTCAATGGAGAATTTATAACCCAAAATGTCCGTATCTGAACAATCGGTTGTATGGGAGCTATATGTTGTATTGGTCCGATCTCGACGAAATTCGGTGATATTATTTAGGTCCATATGTGTAAAAATACTTCAAAGTTTCATTCTCTCAGTTGTTAAAATAGAGAAGTTATACCCCAAAATGTCCATATCTGAACGATCGGTTGTATGGGAGCTATATATTATAGTGGTCCTATCTTGACAATTCTCGGTAACATTATTAACGTCAATATGAGTACAAATACTACAAAGTTTCATGTCCTTAGCTCTTTAAATGGAGAAACTATACCCCAAAATGTCCATATCTGAATCATCGGTTGTATGGGAGCTATATGTTATAGTCGCCCGATCTTGACAATTTTCAGTAAAATTATTAAAGTCAATATCAGTACAAATACTATAAAGTTTCATGTCCTTAGCTCTTTAAATGGAGAAAATATACCCAAAAATGTCCATATCTGAACCATCGGTTGTATGGCAGCTATATGTTATAGTGGTCCGATCTTGACAAATTTCGGTGACATTATTTAGGTCCATAGCGTACAAATACTTCAAAGTTTCATTCCCGCAGCTGTTCAAATGGAGAAGTTATACCCCAAAATGTCCATATCTGAACAATCGGTTGTATGGCAGCTATATGTTATAGTGGTCCGATTCGGCCGATTCCGACAAATGATCAGCTTCTCCTAAATATACATTCACATTCCGAATTTCAAGCAGATATCTCAAAAACTGAGGGACTAGTTTGCGATCAAACAGACAGAATGACAGACAGACAGACGGACATGGCTTAATCGACTCAGCTCATGATCCTGATCATATTGGTATATACTTTGGTAGGTCTGCCACGCCTCCTTCTGGTACTTTCACCATTCGTGTTTCGGCACAAAGTTATAATACCATTTCATTCCCATGAAAGGTATAAAAAATAACAAAAAAATGAAGAAAACGCGAGAGGAAACGCATGAAAGCAGCCAAAGAAATAAAAGCAAGCAAAGAAATAAAAGCAAGCTAAACAATAAAAAGCAAAGCAACGAAGAATAAAATAAATGCATATTCATAGCGAGAATTTCTCATGCATTTTGAATTTATGTTGGTGCATTCACAATTCACGCATCGTGAGCACATTCACCACCAACTCACGCACTCACTCACTCGACTCGGTTTAGTATGTACTTAGAACATGATATAGCGCTCTTACGTATGTATGTATTTTATGCATTTTCTTTTCTACTTCTACTTCATTGTCTTTTTCTTATTTTTCTATTTATTATTATTGCTTTTGTTCGCAATTCTCTTATAATTTCCTTGCCGGCCGCGGCGTTGCAGTGCTTTCGAGCAATGTGCTTTCATATTTAAAGTTGGGCGCCTTTTTGCCAGCCATTTGCTAATGAGAAAGTTAAACAATGAACGACAAACGTCGACAAACGTCGCCGTCTCGGTCTCGGTTATGCATGGCATGCAATACCACACATAATACGCACCACTGACTAAAGCCTGGTTTTCATTAGGTCAAATTCACTGACGTCAAATCACTGTCCTATATGACAATATGTCATTTTGAGTCAAATGTGTTTTCATTAGGTTTCAAAAACTGACATGAAGTCGATAGAGCAGTGTGGGTCAAAGATTGCCGTCAAATTTTGGTGTCAGTTGATTGACAGTCCGTTTTCATCTCTGATGTCAAACGTGAAGTAAAAGCTTTTGACAGCCGGACAGCAAGGTCAGTTTTCTCACCCGTGGTTTTCTTGTGGTGGTGCTATTTCTAGGTTGCACAAAAACTTGGAAATCGTTTACTAATAACTCTTCCATTTTCTGATATTAAAATACTATTAACAAAATAAATAAGTAAATTTATAATACTCGCACAATCACAATCAGCTGTGCGCTCGACAAACCAGGGCCCCGGTGCAAAGGATTTTTTCGTTTGCTCCGCTTCCAAAATTTTTTGCTGCTCTTATGCCCATATGACACTAATTTTTTTTCCGGTATTCCACAAGGTTTTTTTTAGTGAAGGAGATGGGCAAATACAGTTTTGCGTTGGCGCAAGCGAGCAAGCTATATTGAAAAAACCAAACGAAATATCAACAAAATACCATCTAGGCGGTTAAAAACCAACGAGCCAGCTTGTATTTCGGTAGGTTTTTTCGCATTCGGCAGGTTTTTCTGACAATTGTTTCAATTTGACAACTATAAAATAAATTATATATAAAATAAAAAATATATGGAAATACAAATTTTAAATTTGCCTCTTGTAAGCTTCTGCTTTGGCCGTAAGGGGAAAGAAGAAGTCCGGAAGGAAAAGTATACTGCGCACTGGCTTCTCTTTATAACATGGAATACACAGCTACTCTGCCATCTGAGTTTCATAACTTTTATTTCAGGAATTTAAATTCAAATTTCCAAAAAAATTAATTCTTGAAATAGATATTATTTTCATTTAGTTTGAAGTTTAATGTCAATCAAATTGTTTTTGAGGGAGTTTTTGTCTCTTTTCAACCTACAGAAGAATTGTTTTTGTATTTTGACTTTCGGTGGATTTTCCACACCAAAAAAAAACAAGAAAAAAACGTAGTGTCATATAGGCATTAGCTCCCATCCTTTTTTTGCATAGGGCTCCGTTCTCGCTCCGATTTTTTATATATTGGCTCCGCTTCAAATCGACAAGACTGTTTTAAATCAGATACGACAATTTTTAATGATGAAAAGAGACGCTCAACGCTTACCTGAGATAAAGGTAAACTCGATACTATTTGGCATAATCTAGGATGGCTTTAAAACCATCTTCGGTTTTAAACCTACCTTTATTCTCTATAGCAGGCCTGCTAAACGCCCTCGTATTGAAAGTACAAAGCTCAATACATCTACAAAATTTTTATATGCATTGAAACATTTTTTGCTCATTTACATTTTTTATGAATTCCAATAAAATATTAAGGGTCTTCATCTAAAGTGGTAAACTGCTGGTAAATGCGGTAAAGTGATAAAATATTAATTGTAATAAATTATCTGTCAACATTTGTATGAAAATATATTTAAGCAAAGTTTATCACTTTTCTGAACGATTTTGTTGCGTAAATTTATAAATTTCGGTAAAACTCAAGTCTGACACATTGCCAGTTTTACTTTTTCAATTTAAAAGAAGAAATTGTGGTTTCCTTCGGCATTTTTTTTTTTTGTTTATTTTATTGGGTTTTTTTTATTTATTAATCAAGTTGACACTGACAAGAGTTTAAACAATTATTTACCAAGGTGGTTTCATGTAAAATGCGGATAAACTGATAAACTTTAAAAATTTATTACTTTATCACTTTAGATGAAGACCAGCTTCTACCTATAATTTGAGCTCCAGCTCCGCTCCGTGAAAAAGCCATAGCTCCTTAGCTCTTCGCTCCTTGACACGCTCCGTGGCCCTGCGAATCAGCTGTGAGCTTGACAAACGAAACAAGTTTGCCAACACGCTGGCAAATGAATTTTGCGTGTCAAATGTTGCCCAATGCGCTGGCAAACTACAATTTGAGTGTTTTCATATGGCTGTCATTTTATATAACAGCGAGTGGTCAAAACTGACTGCAAACGCATTTGACACAATATGCCAACCCGTTTTCATTTGTTTGACCATATTTGACGTCATATATGACCTAGTGAAAACCAGGCATAAGTGTGTGTAATGAATAGGGAGGATAAGAAAGAGCAAATTTGGGTGCGCTAAAAAAATTATATAGCCCGTTGGTGAGTGTTACGAGAAATAGAATATCAGAGGGACAAACTTTGCGAAATGGAACATAAGACAAGCGTAGGACTTGCTGTCTTGAAAGAGTTTGTTCTGGGTCGCCGGCTACTTCATAGCTCCTTATGGCGAGGTCTTCTTCTAAAACAAAATAGAAACCTCTGATGTGCGGTCGAGTCCCAGCACTTGGAATCATCTGAGCGGAGAACGATATGATGCAATTAAATCGGTATGTGGAGGCCCTAGCACTATTTCTCCTTAAAGACCGCCTAGACTTCGAAGAGTTCGGAGATGGAGTTAGCGCCCATTCAAATGCACTAGTGAGACGTGAAGGAGCCTGAAAACTTATTTTTTCCGTATAGAATTCCCACTATGTTTGAAATAAGATGGAAATTTTAAAGGAAGAAAATAAGCAGAACTTCGGTTTTGACTTAATGATATGTATAGCGGGTCTGCGGATCTAGGTGATATAGCATTGTAACGAAATGCGCTATTAAGATCATCTGGACTACAGTAACCTTTTCTAACCCACATACATAATGATCTGAGCTTAGCTGGGAGTGGCTCTCATGTCAGTAGCATACTTAGGCCAGTGCAGAAGTGTCTTCTGATACCATTAACACAAAAATCGCCAAGCTATTCCTTCTCCTTAAACCATTTTGAATAGCTAATGAAGCTCACTTGGTCCCTTGTTTAGATAACCGGTGTCACCACGGTCCTCCTCTAGCCAGTCTGCTTGTTATTCTCATTTCTCAGTTAGTACTCTCATCGGGTGAGAGACTTGCTCCCTCCTGAGTGTGTATGTGACGAGATGACTTGTGGTCATATTTCGTTTAAGTTTGTATATCCGCCATCATGGTTTTCTCTCACCACCTTGCGTTTGCTTCTTCCAGGTGTGACCTTCTTATGCATTAGTTTTCATGTGGAAAATGTCATACGTTCATTATTAGGAAGAATCTGCTTCGTCGTGTCAGTTATAAACTCTTTGCAAATAAAGCTAAGCACAGCTGGTTATAAAAATTCAACTTTCTTCCACTAAGTAACAAAAAAGTTAACCGCGTGATGCCACATTATTTTGAATATTGTGCATTCAGTGCGCGTAGCTCAGACTAGTTGGCGTAAATGAACACCGCGGATTGCTGACTGCTGACTGCTGCCTACTGCTGTCCGGACATGGACACGCAATGAACATACCTGCCACAATGGCATGACTTACTTCCGTCGCGTGGTTACACCGCACTCCAGGCCATCCTTCTCCGTTTCTCAGCAACACTGCTTTTATTCACTGCTACTTTTGCTTTTATGTTGTTGTTGCTGTTGTTCTTGCTGTTTTTCTTCCGACTCTCACATGGGAATGAGTGACTTGCCGCTGGCCAAGTTGGCGCGTTATGCCTACAGAGAGGAGTGTTATTGTTATTGTTGTTGCGTAGTCAACAGTCAACACTCACGCGTAAATATTTGAGTAGTCCACTTTCAAAAGTGTCTATGTGCATTTTTTTCGATATGGAGTTTTAAATGGATCGTGTACCAGTATTAAAAGGTGTACAATGTTCATTTAAAATTTATACCAAAATCTTTTCGTACTCTAAAAAAAAGTATTAAATAAAAAATACTTTTCAAAAGTCCAAGCGAAGCAATTTCGCTCTCTATTGATCTTCCGAAAGCAAGTAGTGGATTTCTTCCTTTCCGCCGGTTCCGAGCGTTTTTCCGCGCTAAGTGAGAGGAGGAGGGAGGTTTTATAAGAGGAACCGTATTATTATGCGTTCCAATTTCAAAACAAGCTATGTGAAAAAATGCCGCCTCAAAACTAGCTATGTCATATTGCGGTTTTATTTTTTTAAATCCCTAAATTCCTTATGGGCTAGGCTTTCAGGTAATAACAAAAAATATTCAAATAAAATAGAGCTTGAAGCCATGTTAGTTTTTCTAATTTGTAGCTTAATATGAAAAATTCACATAGTCACTTTTGAGAGTGGCTACTCACTTCTTTTAATATTGTTTTTTGTTCTTTTTTTTAATATTTATGTGTTTGTATTTTATAGTTATTTCTTTTTTGTTGTTGTTTTTAGTTATAGTCCTTGTAGCTTTTGCTGTTGTTTCGTGTCGCAAGTATTCATTGTAGTCAAGAGGAAAGGAGTTAGCGCATGGAAATCACATTTTAATTGCTTGTGACTGTCAACACCTGCAACAAATACAATTACAATTAGTGGAATGTTTAGCATAGATTTACATACATGAACATATGCAATTAATATAAGGCACAGTCCCGAAAAACGGCAGTCTAGAACTAGAGAATTGACAACTCGCAAGTATTTATTGTTCTGTACAGAACTTGCTGGCAGATTTGAAAGCATTGCGTTGGGATAGAATGAGAACTAGTTCTGCACTAGCGTGGAACACGGCGATGTCCCACGAAGTGGAAATTATAGCCCTCTGCTTTGGGCGAACGTGTTCCAAACTATTTCCTATATGGACAGTAGACCGTATCGCAAAAAATAAAGTTCGCCATACGCCCCCGCATATGATGTCTTTTTGAAAAACATTTCCGGAGAAGTTTTTTATTTTTTTTTTGGACGCCGCTAGATGTCGCTAAAATTTATTTTTCTCACATCTTCGGTATTTACAGTCCGATCTCTAAGTTTAATACACCAATGTATTTGGCTTGAAGGGGCGACCTATACTATGGAATATTATTAACCCTAGGTGCGCCACTGGGGTCACTACCACCGATTACTTAGTTTATACCACCCTAATGTTCATTTTTTATGTCTGCATGTTAAACGTAGTCAAAAATTATTAATCTTCTGCAAAATAAGTATTTCGATCGCTTGAGCAGAACCCGAAATAAAACACGTTCAACATTCCGAGGAATATAGGTTTTTCGGTTCCTTTGGTCTTTTAGGTTAAATTTACAGAAAAATTTTCTGAGGAGACCCTTAATGAAATTTTATGACAAATTATTTTCGAGAACATTTTAACCCTCTGGCGACCTTAAAATACTATTTTTCATGATTTTCTAAAAAAAACGCGGTCAAAATAACCCTTTATTGGCGGCGCTGGAGGGTTAAAATGTTTTAGAAAATTATTCGCCATAAAATTTCAATAGGGGTCTCCTCAGAAGAAATCTTTGCAAAATTAACCTAAAGATCAAAGGAAGCGAAAAACTTCTTCTTCTTCGGAATGTTGAACGTGTTTTATTTCGGGTGCTACCAAAGCGATCGAAATACTTCTATTGCAAAGGATTAATGATTTTAGACTACGTTTAACATGCAGGCATAAAAAATTGCATTAGGGTAGTATAAACTAAGTACTGGGTGGTAGTGACCACAATGGTGCACATAGGGTTAATAATATTCCATAGTATAAGCCGTCCTTTCAAGCCAAAGACATTGGTGTATTAAACTTAGAGAATGGACTATAAATACCGAAGATATGAGAAAAATAAATTGTGGCGACATCTAGCGGCGTCCAAAAAAAAAATAAAAAACTTCTCCGGAAATTTTTTTCAAAAAGACGTATGGCGAACTTTATTTTTGCGTCCTTATAAGGCGAGACGGCCTAATGAACAGTCCTGGGATACTTAAAAAATCAATCGTTCGGAGATAGTTGAAAAGCAAGCACTTCAAAACTAGTTCAAAAATTGTCGGTCTTTGGCCGCACTTTACAAAAATAATCCTCAGCATTTTTCATGAAGAACCAGTTCTGAGCTAGTTGTGTTTTTTGGGACTGTTCCTTACATTAGCTGCAGGGTATGTATGTACATATATACAACTGCCAACTCACCGGATGTCCAACTTAATGTAGATAAGTTGAGTGAATACATTGCGTGACGTTAGTGCTTTCAGTTTGACGGACCCAAGTTTGTGACTACAAAAGTCATTCCTTTAATGCAAATTAATGTTTGTTTGTAACTTCAGTTGAGTGTCTTTTACTCTGCGTCAGTTTATGCAAAACTTAAGTGTGTTAATAACACTGCTCTACAGCCAAAAAATACTCTGAACGCGACCATGCTATTTATATGTAAAATCGGTCGCTGATTCCGAAAATCGGGTTCATTTTTAATTCTATGGGAAGGTTTTTGAGATATCGGCAATTTACCGTTATTTGGCTAATTGCTCCACTTAATCCTTTATACCTCTTTAACGCAGTAAGCTATCTTCCTTGGAGTGACACCAAACGAAAGAAAATTAAATTTCCTTTTCATGGCTGCTATAACATTTTTCCCTAACTCTTATAGTTTCTGAAATATTAACGATTCAATTTGAATTTTTTCGATTTTTTACGATTTTTTGAAGAAAAAATTGACTTTGTCAGGCAATATCTTTAAAACCAATGTTTTCACCTTCGGTTTTACTCCTTTACGTGAAGCTCCATTCTATTGGGAAAAAGATAAGCTATCAACGAAGAAAATCCATGGTAAAATGGAAAAGTTATAGGCGATCAAGTAAATACAGCCAGGTCGCGCAATGCCTCTGCACGGGTATATTCTATGCATGTTATACCCGTAAATGCGCTGTTACCTACTGCGCTGCCAATGTGCTGCTACTGCAGATGTGTAGGTATTGGTATAATATGCATAGAATATACCCGTGCAGAGGCATTGCGCGACTTGGGTGTATTTACTTGATCGCCTATAACTTTTCCATTTTACCATGGATTTTCTTCGTTGATAGCTTATCTTTTTCCCAATAGAATGGAGCTTCACGTAAAGGAGTAAAACCGAAGGTGAAAACATTGGTTTTAAAGATATTGCCTGACAAAATCAATTTTTTCTTCAAAAAATCGTAAAAAATCGAAAAAAATCAAATTGAATCGTTAATATTTCAGAGACTATAAGAGTTAGGGAAAAATGTTATAGCAGCCATGAAAAGGAAATTTAATTTTCTTTCGTATGGTGTCACTCCAAAGAAGATAGCTCACTGCGTTAAAGAGGTATACAGGATTAAGTGGAGCAATTGGCCAAATAACGGTAAATTGCCGATATCTCAAAAACCTTCCCATAGAATTAAAAATGAACCCGATTTTCGGAATCAGCGACCGATTTTACATATAGGTAGGATAGTCACGTTGAAAGTACAGACAAAAAATTTCATTTTGTGATCCAGTGTAATTTATGAGTTAACTGAAATACAATGCAGACAAAAGTAAATGTGCAATTGCAAACTGAATGATGTAGATAAATTACATAAAGAGGACAGCGACAGAATACGGACACATTGCATGTGCGAGTTTTAACACAAACTTAAATAAATGGAAGTTGAGCCAAGAAAGATATGATCATTTGTAAAATTGTTTCTTTGGTTTTGAGATGCAGTAACTAAGAAGTAAGTATGTACATATGTCGCAAGCTGCTAAATGGGCGGGGAAATTGTGGAAAATAGAAGTCCTGCCAGGCTGCGTTGGTCGTAATTTATTGCGAATGGCCTATAAAAGAAGCAAACAATATGTATTTTTTTCACAAAGTTGCTCTTTTCCATTTCAATTGTTATTGTTTTCGCTAAATTCTGCTTATATTTTTGGCAGTTGTTGGCAAGCAGTGGTCTGCCAAATATTTGTGGCAATAAATTGATGGTAAATATTTTGCCAAATAATTATGTAAATCACATTAGGGTGGTACTTAAAATGAAATGAATTTTTTCCAGTTTCACCTTAATCTAAATCGATTAAAGTACGGTCAAAGATACCACATACACATTTTGGTCCGGATCGGAGACAGTTAAGGGGTGTCGCACAGGGGTAAAATTTCAAATAAAAATATGGTACCCCTGCGCTGCACCACTTAACCGTCTCCGATTGGGACAAAAATTTATATGTGGTATCTTCGACTATATTATCATCGACCTAGGGGAAGAAGTTGAGGAAATATGTGTTGCAATTTTTTTCCATATATTTCGGGAACACCTTAATGTACATATATGTAATATACATACGTATACGTATTTATCTATACATTCATATATATATATGTTTTCGTTTACCACGAAACTAAAATTTCAAGAAAATTTTACTTAATAAACTACAATTAAGTATTAAAATTTATTGCTCAAGGTCAGCTTTAGGATTAAATTTAAAGCAGAGAATGTGTGCGCTAATAAATTTACTACAGATCGTCGCTCCCTAGCACAATTCCGATTATCGTGTAGAAGAGTATCACATTTGCTGCGCTTTAATGAAAACTCACCTCTCGCCCTCCGAAAACTTGCATGTTAATTAATAAATTATTTTAATGAATTATTTTCGCAAAACCATAATTGACATGCATATTATGCTGCTGAGCCTGCAATTTATTATACATACATGACATGAAGCCCAAAAAAAAAAAAGAACTCACTAAATTAAAGCTATTAAAACACATATTTTGGTTGGCTGTTATGCATTTTGTGGTTTACGGCGTGTATGCAAATCATTTGTGGTTTACACGCACATAAACACAAGCACATTGACTTTCAAACTCACAAATATTCAGTTGAAACTTTGAATAGATAAATAATTTAATAATAAACCGCACAAGGTACACAGCAACAACAAAGCAAAAGCGAACAATTTTCAAATTAGTTTGTCATACATATTTATTTATACTAGTATCGCCGGTGGTCGAAATTCGACCATGCAATTTATTTTTTCAACTTTGTATTGGTACAAAAATTATTCCTTGTCGCGGAGATAAGCAACACTTTCCAAATTCCAGTTGTACCGCAACACTGATTTGCCCTTTTGATCACGGTCCGACGCGAAATCATGGTCAAAATCAAGGCAGATCTAGGAAGGTAGGCCCGGTGGTGAGCGCTTATAAATTAAAGCGACTCTTCAACTGTGTTTACGATATTTGTAAACACGTTTACGATATCTATTTATCTTAACTAAAAATTTTATTTATTTATTATAAACAAATTAAAAATTTATAGAAAAAATTATATGCCTATGCACTGCTCCTCACTCATACGAACACATCCATATCAATTTTTTGTGGATATGAGTATGTTAAATGTGCAAAACAGCCTGGCAATTGTTTGTATGGAAAAAATGTTAGCCTATTAATATATAGATAGTGGGAACATTTGCCAACGAAGCAAAAACGAAGTAAATCAAAAATAGTACAAATATAAATAAAGTAATAAAGTATAATAAAGGCGAATTAAGTAAAATTGAAATAAAAATAAAAAATATTAAAACAAAAAGAAATAAAGAAGTAAATAAATGAAAGTAAATATATATGTACATAAATAATGGGCACATTTGCCAACGAAACAAAAACGAAGTAAATCAAAAATAGTACAAATATAAATAAAGTAATAAAGTATAATAAAGACGAATTAAGTAAAATTGAAATAAAAATAAAAAAGAAATATAATAAGAAATAAATGAAAATAAAAAAGACCTAACATTGAATAAAGTGAAATGAAAACAAAAATTAAATGAAAATAATTGAAAAGTGCACATATGTATGTATTGGCACAATCTAAAGTAAATAATCTAAAGTAAATAAGTGTGGCATCCATATAATAAAATATATTTGAGCGCCAAAAATGGCTTCGGCAAAGTATTCGATGGAGGTTTTAATTTCAATGTATTTGTAATTGGTTGCTCCCTTTTCTCTATCGCACGGCCTACTTCTTGGAACTTTTGAGTTTTCTTGCGCTCTATCGCCCTGGCATTTATAACAAGTAAGGAAGCCTGAGTTCGAGTGGAATCGAACATTAGATACTCAGATGTATGCTTTCATTGTTTGTTTGCATTTGATGGAATCACGGTGTACTTTATATAAAGCGAGTGCTGCATAAGGTGGGCGTAGCCACGCCCATTTTCTAAATTTTTATCAGTCATCCAACTAAGCTTATGAATATTATTCTTTGTGCAAAATTTCATCCCTTTATGACTTACAAAGATGTCACGTTACAAATTCCCAAAGGGTGTTCCAGAAATATCTTTGTTAAAAAGTAGGCGTGGTCATAAACCGATTTCAATAAATTTTTTCGTGTCTATTAACACAAGTTATAAAAGTGTATAAACAAAGTTTCGTCATAATATCTAAATTATTTGTCGAGTTATGGGCTCCGAAATCTCGTTGATTCCTTTGTCTGAAAAGAGGCGGTGACACGCCCATTTTCCGAAATTTTTCTATTTTTTGTTTCCGATCTATTGTAGAACTCATGCCACAAAATTTCAATGAATTATCTTTATATTTGACAAAGATATCGCTTAAAATGTTTTTATTAGGCCCCTTTATAGTTCCCATATATAAAAGTGGGCGTGGTCGTCAACCGATTTTGCTAAAATTTGGACATGTATTACCACAAGTAGTGAAAGTGTATACACCAGGTTTCGTCATAATATATCGATTATTTGTCGAGTTATGGGCTCAGAAATCTCGTATATTCCTGCTTCTAAAAGGAGGCGGTGCCACGCCCATTTTACAAAATTTTTACGGTTTTTGTCTTATGTTCGTAGTTAGACTCCTGCCATAAAATGTTAATGATATATCTTTATATTTGACAGAGATATCGCTTAAAATGTTTTTATTAGGTCACTTTATAAGACCCATATATAAAAGTGGGCGTGGTCGTCAACCGATTTTGGAAATTTTTCGTCCAAACATTTGCCTAAGTAAGTATATCACGCTTACCAAATTTCATCGATATATCTTCAACGGTTTCTGAGTTATGACTCATAAAACTTTCAATGTTTGCCCCTTAATAAGTGGGCGTGGCACCGCCCATTTTCCAAAATTTCACCATATTTCTTCATAAGGGCCTGAGCTCAATACGTGTGTGAAATTTTATCACTCTAGCTCTATTAGTGACTGAGATACAAAACTTCCGATTTTTACTATATAGAGGAGGTGGGTCCGATTTCGCCCATTTTCAATACCATCCGTTCCTGTCTTGATACCAACTTAGATTTCAAATTTCATCAAAATATCTCAATTTTTGCGCGAGTTATCGTGCGAACAGACGGACAGACGGACGGACGGACGGACAGACGGACGGACGGACAGACGGACATGGCTCAATCGATTTCTCTTTTCACCCTGATCATTTTGATATATATATAAGTCTATATCTATCTCGATTATTTCATTCTGTTACAATCCACCGTTAGGAAATCAAAACTATAATACTCTGTGTACTAGTACAGCTGAGTATAAAAATCATAATAGAAAATCTACAAATCGCTCATAGACAAAGATTTCACTCATAGAGCAGAGATTTGAGTAGATTTTTCGAATGCGATCCCAATGTTCATAAATAAACAAAAAGGAAGAGAGAGAGAGAGAGAGTGCTTTCAAATTAAAGCAACTCTTCAACTGTGTTTACGATATTTGTAAACATTTTTACGATATCTCTTTCTCTTAACTAAAAACTTTATTTATTAATTATATTTTATGTGGATATGAGTATGTTAAATGTACAAAACAGCCTGGCAATTGTTTGTATGGGAAAAATGTTAGCCTATTAATATATAGATATGTATGTATATGTGTGTTTGCTATACTTAGCTCGTTTATTTTTGGAATAAGAAAAAGGGCAATTTTAAGGCTACAAATTTAAAGTGCAGAAAATAAAGCAGGGTTTATTATATTTTTCATATCCCTTTCTGTAACTTAAATATTCACTGTATTAGTGCTTCAAGTATATTAAATTTTATATATATACATATACATATATGTATAAGTATAAGTATGTTTACTAATAATATTTTTTCTTCAATTATTATTACTTTAATAACGACATACTTCAAGTGGAAGAAAATGAAATTACCTATGCGCATACATAAATACACCTACACACCACACCTGAGTCATTGCTTTTGCCCACAGTGGCACTCCGACTCTTACTCATACTCTGTACAATATTTATTTATGTTTATACATGACAATTTTAGTGTTTCTGCAGTCAGAATTGTAATTTAAATAATTTTTATAAAATTAATATATAAACACATGTATATAAGTATGAACATTGTTCGAAATGTTTTTAATATTTATCAGATGCAAATTGCTTTCCAGTAAATATAACGACAGCAATAATGGCATTGTGAGAAATTAAGCAATAAAAAAATTGCTGACGAGCGTGCGTTTTGAGTACACAGAGCCAAAAAGTTCACCTACAATCAAAGAGACTGCCACCTAAAAAAGCTATTTGGCCGAGGAGAGGGAGAGGGGACAAAATTGAAGAAATTTTTGCTAGAAATTCTTCTGGATTTTAGCTTGAATTTCTTCTTAAATTTATTTAAAAGGATATCGTCTGAAAACGAGAAGATAACTTCTTGTTTATTAATTTTTTATGTCATTTTGTAAAAAAAATTAAATTGTTAGAAGAAATCTGCTTGTTTTTAGGAGAAAATTTTTATAAAGCAAATCAATAAGGACATCCTCTAATTTTTACTTGAACCTTTTTGAATTTATTAAAAAGGAAAACTTTTTATTTTTGAAAGAGCCCTTATTAATTCAAATTTTGCTTTAAACGTCTTAACATACGTACATACATACATATGTACAAATATATTCGTACATACTAGAAGTATGCATAACAGTTATTGCATCAGCCACGTTTTATGCGTGCAATTACATGTTCAAGAAATTAAAAGGGAGAACTTTTTATTTTTAAAAGAGCTCTTATGTATTTCCTCCGTTCGTCAATTTCACTACGGCTTTGCACATTTCCGCATGTGGCCACTGTGGTGCAGTGGGTAGAGTGCTCGCCTGCTATGCCAGAGGTCTCGGGTTCAAAACACGGTCCGAGCAAAACACCAAAAAAAAATTTTCTAATTAGTAAAAATCCAATTATTGGGTTTTTAAGAGCAGCGGTCACCTCTCGGCAGAGGACGGCATACCCTCCGAGAGTATTTCTGCCATGAAAAAGCTTCTCACAAAAAAATGCATTCGCCGTTCGGAGCCGGCATAAAAACTGTAGGTCCACCCAATTAGTAGGAAAAACAAAAAGGAGCATACCTCAAATTGGGAGAGAAGCTCGGCCATAAAACTCGTCAGAGTTATAATAGCGCCATTGTATTATATTACATTATTTGCACATTTCTACAATTCTCAAACGATTAATGAAGCACTTGGTATAAAGAGTTTATTATGTCCATCTGCACTTATATGAAATGAAATTTTGCCCTTTGTCTGAATAAGTCCTAGGAAAATACTAGTTGACTAATTATGTTTTCCGATGAAAATCAAGATTCTCTTCTTAATAATATTAAACA
Organism: Urophora cardui; assembly: GCA_960531455.1. Lineage (NCBI taxonomy): Eukaryota > Metazoa > Arthropoda > Insecta > Diptera > Tephritidae > Urophora > Urophora cardui. The sequence continues at coordinate 23,906,300 of OY482674.1, read as the reverse complement.
GGGTTTCTTCTTAATTTTACAGGTTATCTGCTAAATTTATGTGAAAAGGTTTCCATATTTATTCTAGGAGTCATCTTCTAAATTTTATTTAATAGGTTTTCACCTTAGTTTTATAGGTTATCTCTTAAATTTTACTTAAAATGATTTCATCTAAAATCCACGGGTCATCTTCTTAATTATATTGAAAAGGTTTTCATATTAGTTTTACAGATTATCTACTTAGTTTTATTAAAATGAAATATCCAGTAATAATAGGACGGGCATCTTATTGGAGAGAAAGCATAGAGAAATCCGCTAAACTTTGTTCTAATTTATAGGGCATTTTAGGTGGTATTTTGGCTCTGTGTATCTTTAAGTTTTTGCTGCTGTAAAGGCAGAAAGCTTCCACAGAAGATCCAAGGGCTGCAAGCGAAATGACAGTTCACGGCCAAATATCAAATAGCTCTAATTTGCTTCGTTGCTTAAAGGGAACTGCCAGGCTTGAAGGTGAACATGGGCGGAAATGCTAAAATTCTAAATATTTCAATAATGTGTGGTAGGAAATATTGTAGTCTGACCACTGGGTTTGAAAGGAACTTCTAAACTGTCCTTTTAGATAGAGAATAGTTGTCTGAAAAATATCCGGATCTTGTAGGTTCTCTTCATACATTGGGCTCATATGGGAATGAAACTTTCCTTTAAGCTTTCAGAGCATTGTAGCGTTTTGCCAGCAGATGTTGTCGATATTCAAGAGGCTACGGATCGCATTGGTAAGGAAGTCCTCGGATACAATAATATATGCATTTATTCTGATATTACGGCTGCACTAAAGGTGATCGGGTATGTCTTTTTTAATTCAAGTGCAAAAAAGTAGAGAGCAACCGTAAATATCTTGACGAGAAGGAAAAATCGACTTATCTCACACTTTACACTGTAACATATCTAAAAATAAGGTGGAAGACATACTTGTGAGAGATGAGGCACATACGCTCCGCTTTCCTCATCTTGGAGGGTTTGAGTATCTTTCCTGCTCGCCGCCGCATGCAAGACCATTCTGGTTAGCTTCTTGCTCGAAGATGCTGATGCTGCAGGAGATATCTAAATACTTGTAAGCACTGAGATATGTATGTACGCTTAGAAGTTCTCTGTAACGTCTGCTGTAAGAGCTGTAGATGCCACGATGTGGGAAAGAAAATCGTTGGCTTCGTGAGCAAATGTGCTAAGTCCAATTTTTTTCAAAATTGAGATTTTAATGCAGTAAGATAGTACAACTAAAAATACATCGTCTGCCAAAAAAAAAGTTACCATAATGTCTGTTTTTCATGGTGTAATGCAGTGTTAAGCAAATGTGCTAAGTCCATAAAAATTTTTTTTTTTCAAAAATCTACGTGCTAAGTCCAGGTGAAAATGAGAAATTATTAATTTGTTTTAATTTGTTTTGTAGAATGATAAAGAATTATTACTACATTGCTTTAATAAGCATGGCTTGGGACTGTAATCCTTAATAATTTGTGGGAGTGGCTAGCTTTCCCACCAATTTGATATGCAAACTAGTTTGCGGTACTTTTTACATTTTTATTATACATTTTTACATTTTATTGTATTTTCTATAGAGAGGGTACAGCATAATGTGGGCGCGACCACACCCATTATCAACAGTGTTATCTCTCATCAGACCAAGCCTAAAATATTCTCGTTAGTGCAAAATTTCATCCCTTTATAAGATGCCACGTTACACGTCACAAGTTTCCAAAGGAAGTTTTACAATTTTTTTTTAAGTAGGCGTGGTTACAAACCGATTTTGGTAAAATTTTACTACAAGTAATAAAATTACATATGTACCTACACCAAGTTCCGCCGTAATATCTCAATTATTTGTCGAGTTATGGGCTCCGAAATCTCTTAGATTCACGATGCCACGCCCATTTTCAAAAACATGTATGGTTTCTGTTTTTGTCCATAGTTGGACTCATGCCGCAAACTTTCAATGAATTATCTTCATATTTGACAAAGAAGTCGCTTAAAATGTTTTTATTAGTCCACTTTATAGTTCCCATATATAAAAGTGGGCGTGGTCGTCCACCGATTTGGAAAATTTTTCATCCAATCGTGTGCCTTAGCAAGTAAATCACGCTTTCCAAATTTCAGCTATATATATACTACCGTTTCTGAGTTATTGATGACTTATAAAACTTTTAGAATTTATCCTGTCATAAGTGGGTGTGGCACCGCCCATTTTCGAGAATTTTAATTTATTTCTTTATAAAGCGTAAGCTCATTGCATGGATTGAATTTCATCCATTATAACTTTTTGAGTGATTTTAGATATATACTATATAGGGAAAGTGGGCGTGGTCATAATCCAATTTCGCCCATTTTCAATACCAACCTTTCCTGTCTAGTTAGGAGCCTCTGTACCAAATTTCATCAAAATATTTAAATTTTACTACGTACAGTTGAGTATAATAATTTGTGAGAAAATGTGCTAAGTCCACCTAAAAAAACAAAATCATAGAAAGCAAATGTGCTAAGTCCTAAAGAAGCTCATAACTTTGAACAAGCTTTATATTAAAATGTGCCGATAACTGGTATTTTAGCACCACCATCTGAGGAAGAAAACTGCATTTTCAGATTTTTAAAATAGTAACAACAAAAAAAGTTAGGAGGTTTTTTGTCTCTCCTGAAAAGTTACCAGAAATGGACTTAGCACATTTGCTCACGAAGCCAACGAAATATGACACATATATTGTGTGTAAATGCCCTGCACTGTGACTTAAAGAGTTTAAAAAATGTTTGTGACTCTTTCTTATAGGTGATGGGTGACTACTACACCCAGAAAAAAATAGTGTGAAATCAACCAAAAATCAACAAATTTTGTGGTTAATTTTTTTCAACACGATGCTTAATGTATGCCATCATGTAATCGTGTAAATTTAACACTACTGTCAAGTGTTAGTTTAACAGCATGACAACTGTAGAATTAACACTAAAAAGTATTGAGTCTTCCTGTTGATTTTACAATTTTAACTAGTTAATGTTACAATAAAAGCTGGTTAAATTAACACGAAATGGTCCTGTTGAATTAACAATAACATCTTTTTCATTTTACATTAAATTTATTGTTAAATTAACTAGAAGATCTTGTTGATTGTACAATTTATTTTTTTAAATAAAAAAACATATTAAACATAAAATATATAATCATCACTTCAATTAAGCACATTCGTACATCACCCGCACAACTGACCAAATTGAAGGCGTCCTTCTCATACGAACACAAATGTACCGGCGATAGTTTATACATGGGCGATAGTACTATCACTTGCACCGAGTAATGTTTGGCTGCTAATGCAACAACCGCATGCTGCACGCAAACCCCCATTCGCTAAAAAACCTCCTCGTGATATTGCAACCTATGAACAGGAAAAATAAAATATTGAACATTAAATACTTTTAGAAACAAAAATGTAATCCTCTTTTAACTCACCTGCAAACTGAAAATATAAATCGAAAACCCACTATCGCGAACTGACAATGATGCTAAACTCGCATCACTGCCACGGCACAAAATTTTCCTTTTTTTTTTTTTTAAAAAATAATTTGCGTTTTGCACGAAAATCAGACTTCAAATGATCAAAAAAATTATGTATGTTTCAAAATAGTTTTGACATTCTTTTTTAACACTTTTTTTTAGATTACATTGACACTATGATCGTGTTGAATAAATTAAAATTACAAATGACGTTTATGTTTGAACATTGTTTCGTGTTATATCAACCAAATTTTATTGTTAATTGTGGTTCTTGTTGTTTTCACATTTGTTTTCATGTTGTATTAACACCAAAATTGGGACGTCATTTTTCTAACATTTTTTTTAGTTAATATTGACACTATCATCATGTTAAATAAACCAAATTCCAAATGACATTTAGGAATAAAATTTTATATTTGAATCATCTTGTATATTTTAAAATTTCTTCATGTTGTATCAACAATAAAATTTGGTTGAATTTACCAAATTTTCAGATGACAGTTTCAAAGCCAAAATCATGTTTCAAACATCGTGTAATTTGAAAAAAATTGTTGCTGTTCTATGTGTAAAGATCGATCGTGTTAATTTTACATGAATCGTGTTGATGATTATTTTTCTGAGTGTACTAAAGTAGCACATCTGAAAATCATATTATTAGCTGAATCGACCACACGTTATTTTGTGCAGGGATTTAAATCCACGTGGTATCACCACCAGGTCCCTAGTGAGCATGTGTACTTTAGGGCTTACCTTTATAGGTTCAAGTTAGAAGAGAGTCCCTTTTTTCCCGAATGTCCAGGGAAGGTAGAATGTTCAAAACATGCGCTTTTTGAATGTCCTCGGTTCTTAGCAGAACGTAAGCGAATACAGGGTATATCAGAAACAGCAATCACGGTGGAAAACTTGATTGCACTGATGTGTCAGCCTCAATTATGAGCCAACTACGTTTAATAAATCAACGTAGGCGTCGGTCCGTCCGCAATTAAAATCGGTTGACTTAGCAGTCTAATCCCACAATCCCCACTCGTTGGAAGTCCGGTGGTTCCATGGGAGTATTGTCTGGGGTGGGGGTAGATTAGGCTTATCGTGCTGAAGTCTCGCACTTTTCAGCCGTCGATGCTTCCCCCTACTTGTAGAAAAACCTGGTATCACTATGGAACTTTTTGGGCTTAAGTAAGTGAGACTAAACTAATCAAACCTAAGATACTTGAACCCGACTGTTGTCTTTTTGTTGTTGCTGCTTTAATCAGTAATGTGTTTTTCGTTTAAGAAACGCGTGTTTAGCGCCTGTCATGTCTGCGGGCATTTACTTGTCAAAGTCACGTTATTTCTCTTGAAATTGCAGTAGAAGCGAAATGTAGAGAAAATTATACATTACAACTAATTGCAAATATCTACATACCTATTTATCTAATTCCCCTTCATTCATCTGTGCACATTTGCATATGAAATGTACTATCAGCGCGCTAATACTCGTAATGACATGTTTGCACTTGCTAACATTCACTTCTATTTTAATTTTAGCTGACTTGGCAAATTTCTACCTTGACCCCAAGCATTTGCATGTGCTGCCAGAAAATTTTGCGCCGAAAGCGCCTGTGAATGAAAAATACACGAAAACGCGCTTGGGGTCGCATACAAGTTGGTTGGCTGGCTGGCTGGCTTGGCTGTTGGCGAGTTTTCGTTGGACGGCCGCCTTTTTGTTGTTGTGATGTTTTGTTGTTGTGCCTCTTTGAAAATATGCAGTCAGTTCATATTTCAGATGTATAAACTCTTAATGGCGAGCGCTGCTGACTGAGTTCGCCTGTTTTGCTTTTGGCTTTGGCTTTGGTTTTGGCTATGGCGGTGGCCATTTAAGTGGCGTGTGCGGCGGCAATGCCCGAAGGTGCCATGGCTGAAAAATGTTACGCTCATAAAAATCGCTGCATGAATGCACTGACACATCATCAGTCATGCAGAAATTGCTAGTTATTTAGCGGTTTATAGTACACACCATGGGTAGTGAATTTGGTTAGTGTATAGCATGGGTCTTCAGAGCGAGCGCGCTTCCGCGCTTTTTGTTTTTGTGCCGCGCTTAAGCATAGGCAAGCGCGCCGAAAATCACCGCGACCGCGCATTCTATCCTCTCGCCTACAAACGAAGTTTAATGCTATACACATTAGGAACAGCAGCGCAAATTTAATATTAATTCATGTAAAATTACCTATAAAAGGATAATTTTGAAATTGGTTTTCGTCTAAACAATTTTTTCACTATCAGGCCTGGAAGACAAAATTAGGTGTTAGTTTATTTTATTATATTGATCACTTTTAAAAGTATTCAAAGAAACCTGAATTTTCAAAGCAACCAATTCCGACTGGGTATGCGGACGCGCCATTTTTGGCTTCCATTTTTCTTTTTTATTTTCTGCAGAAGCTTGCGAAAGCGAGTTGACGCCCACACACTGAGAGAAATTGATTCCATCTTTTATTTGAAATTTAAGATTTGATACGGAATTCAATAGTGAGATGTGTATGTACATATGTATGTATGTACGTATGTACCTACATATGTAGATTTTTTTAAGCTTCATCTGAATGCATATGGGTAATTTCTTTGTGCCTAAAAATGCGCAATATATTTAATAATGAGATTAATTCAATGAGATGGCGCTGTTTTAGCTATAAATCCAAGTTTAATTATTAAAGCGTGTGCTGATAATGAAATATATAAAAACGAACAACACCAACACCGTCTGCAGAAGAAATCGATAGAGTATAAAAAACTAAAGAATGCGCTGCTATGATAAAAATCGAAGGAATAATTTAGTAATAATTGTTTGAACATTTTCGATTTCGATCACTATTACCAGTCCCTGAATTATGTGAAATTTAATCGGTTTTTTTAAGACCGAGAAGAAAGTAAAAAAATAAAAAAAAAATTAAAAACGAAAAAAATGAAAAAAATTAAATATATAAAAAAAAAAATTAAAAAATGTATAAAATATTTCAAAAAATACACAGAAATATATTTATTCTCTTTATCTAACAAACAGTTATCAATTTATATATTTTCGAAATTTTTCGGGTGTAATTTTAATAATGGAGGAAGTGGGCGGCCGCAATTTTTTTGCTCTTATTGTCGGCCATGATATTTATTTCAAAGTACCGGTGCCCGCGCTTTCATAAGGGCTTGGTGAAGATCACTGGTGTATAGTTTGCATGTTAACCCTTTCCTTCCCATGGTAGCCATATGGCTACCAAATTAAAAATCTATATTTAAACGTCTTGCTACGGAATTTTTTTCCATTTAAAAAAACAATGCTTAAAGCCAACATTGCTTAAATGATTTAGCCCTCAATATTTCTAATTATACATTGGCAAACATTGAAAATTTTGACATTTATTTAGCAACCCACGTACCCTTTGCATTCGGCTGGATTATAAGTCTCTTATCAATAAAATATATACAATTAATTTATTTATTTGTACAAAAAAAATATTTTCGTGTAAGTTAATGCTTGAAAAATACATTTTAGCATTAAGAAGGTTAAAAGTGTAAGTAAGAGTGAATATATTTGCTAAAATTGATTGGTAGCCATATGGCTACATTGGGATTTGATGCATACAAAAATTTACCATTTAAACATATTTGGTAGTATGAAGTTCATCATGTATTTATACTTTTTTGCATCACTTGCTCTGAAACAAATAAAAATTAATTTTTTTTAAACTACATGTCAAAGGAAAGTGCCGTGTTAAATTAATCCCTTGAGATATATCACCGTGGGTGACCGAAATATATTGGGAAAAATAAAATTGTTAAACATTGTTTCAACTTGACCTGAAGCCTGCGTAGAACAACTACATTATTTTTTTATGTTAAACACAAAGCAACATTACATTATTTATATTTAATTCTAGAAAATTAAGTCCTGTGGTTTGTATATTTTCTTTTTCTAGATTGGTAATGGCCAGCCCCATCATACTATATGTCTGAAATCGTTCTTTTAGTACATGATTTCGTCTCCGTTTTTGGAATTGGACGGTTGCTGTTTTGATCAGATGGCCTTCCTCTTTTTTTGTCGTTAACAAAACCAGCATTTATCATCCTATCTGCAATTTTCGCTTTGAACTCTAGCAACGAGTTATGAGTGGGGTGAACCTAAGCAATATGATGGTTAGGCTTTATAGGTCAAAATGGGAAACAAAAATACTACTTCCGCCTATTTTATCACGTCCCAGATATAAGCTAAAGGCAGAAGAAAAGGTAGACCTGCACTGCGTTGGGAAGATCAGGTGAAGTCTAACTCGTCCTCCCTTGGTAGATCCAATTGGTGCCAGGCAGCACTAAGCAGAAACGACTCGCGCGCTCTTTTTGAACTCGGCCAAATCTTTTAGACGGTTACGCGCCAATTAAGAATAAGACGTTTGTGTTGTCAATTCCTGGTTATTGTATAAGAGGCATTGCATACAAAAGAAAATGCCGACAAAAAAACATTTCTAGAGTTCAAAGCAGAAATTGCTGATGGGATGATAAATGCTGCTTTTATTAAAAATGGCAGAAATAGGGAAAGACCGATGATGAGATGAGATAAACAGCAACAGTCCAGTTCCAAAAACACAAAAACAGAGGAAATTCGGTACTAAAAGACAGATCTCAGACATGCAGTATGATGGTGCTGACCATTGGCCATTACCGATCTATTTCGAAAAAGGAAAACGCAAATATTGCAACAGCAGGACTTCGTTTCCTAGACATAAATGTACAAAATTTAATATTGCTTTGTATTTAACATCAAAAAATATTTTTTTTATTTGTTTCGTAGCAAATGATGCAAAAAAGTATAAATAATTGATAAACTTCATACAACCAAATATGTTTAAATTTGTATGCATTAAATCCCAATGTAGCCATATGGCTACCAAACCCTACCACCCACTGAAATACAGATATCAAAAAAAATTTAATGCAGGATCATTTTAAATGCTATTTATACTAGAAAAAACCATTGTTTGATTTTTTTCTACATCTGCTTCTTAATTTGGGAAGGAGAGGGTTAAAATATGTAGATAAGTATGTATGCAGGAAAATATTAGCTAAGCTAATAAGTCGACAAAGCTTTAAAAAAAGTTTTATGTAGCTCTTTAAGATTTAACAAAATCTGAAAAATTTCTAAGCTAAATTTTATTTTAATTTCTTTCCGCTTTAAATGAAAACAGCAATTGACAAGCTTAACTTTAACTCTCACTAGACTTAAATGTATTTAATTAAACAAGCACAGGCTACTTTTAATTAAATTCAAATTCATATCACATAACAGGAAATTATGGAGTATGCATGGAACAAGATATGGATGAAGTAGAAAATAATTGTTAGCAGCTGGCACGAACAAGCGAAGACACAGCTGCGAGCCAGTAAATTAGCAAACTACAATAACATTGTAAATACATATCTACATAATGACTTCAATACACATATTTGTGCTTATTTACGTGTGTACATTAAGTTGGTCCCAAATAATCTTCGGTCTCACGCCATGCAGCGGAAGGAAGGCATTTAAAGTCAAAACAGATATTGGAGACGGCTAAGAGTTGTCCCTGTGGCCGCTGTGGTGGAGTGAGTAGGGTGCTCGCCTGCTATGCCAGAGGTCTCGAGTTCAAACCCCAGCCCGAGCAAAACACCAAAAAAAGTTCTCTAATTAGTAAAAATCCAATTATTGGCTTTTTTAAGAGCAGCGGTCACCTCTCGGCAGTGGGCGGCATACCCTCCGAGTGTATTTCTGCCATGAAAAAGCTTCTCACAAAAAATGCATTCGCCGTTCGGAGCCGGCATAAGACTGTAGGTCCACCCAATTAGTAGGAAAAACAAAAAGGAGCACACCTCGAATTGGGAGAGAAGCTCGGCCATAAAAAAAACTCGTTAGAGTTATAATAGCGCCATTGTATTATTATAAAAGTTGTCGCACAGCGTCCATAATTCAGATTACCCCGTCTCCGGTTAGAACAAAAATTTGTTGTGGTATCTTCGACTATTAGCATCGACTTAGAAGGTGAGGCTGAGTAAATATGCTATATCTGCAATTTGTCTGCAAACATTTGCATACCACCCTAATGTACATACATATGTGTAATTAAACACATGCTGCTTTAACATAGCAAATGTGTAACACTAGCATTTCTGCACGTAAAAGCAGCAGAAACAAAAGAAGTGCCGGCAAACGTAAAACGAACGAAACGAAGAGCTTTTCTGCTGCTCCACCGGGCGGATTGACGTGTGACTTCATGTTACCAAACAACAACAAATGAGTTTCTATGCTGATTAACGCCAAAAGGTACAAAAAAAGGCTTTTAGGTATATCCAAAAAAAGCTACGTATGTAGGTAGTATTTTAGTATGTTTAGTAGACGAGGGAGCGAGGTAACCTCATATGAAGTTAAGCTGTAAGTTAAGTCTCAATTCGGACATATATGTATAGATATGTAAGTACCCATTTTGCTAGTTGGCATAATGCTCTCTTAATGTTTGCGTCTATCTTGCAGAGGATTATACTAATGTAAACACGTTAGGGTAATCCTTAAAATCAATGAACCGATTTTCTTCGGTCTCATTGCCTACATCGGCAACAGCACGGTCAAAGATACCACATATAAATTTTTGTCCCGATCGGAGATTGATAAAGGATGTCGCAAAGGAGTCAAATTTCAAATAACCATATGGGACCCCTCTGCGACACCCTTTAACCGTCTTCGATAAGGACCAGAATTTATATTTGGTATCCTTGAGTACAAGACTATCGATTGATATACAAAATATTAGTTTAATTTTTTGGTCTTTATATGGTAATCTGAACTTTGACCCCTCTGCGACACCCCTTAACCTTCACCCATCGGGACCAAAATTTTGCATTTGGTATTTTTGAGCAGAGGACAATCGATTTTGGCCACTAAATAAACATAAAATGAAACCTAAATTTTTGAGTCTCCATAATTTTCTGAAATTTTGTCCCATGTGCGACACACCTTAACCGTTTCCAATCGGAAAAAAATTTATATATGATATCTTCGACTATGTCGGCATTGAACTAGGGGGTGAGGTTGGGGAATATGCTATAAAATTTGTCCCCATACATTTGGGGCCCACCCTAAAGTAAATTCATAGATACATCTATACATAGTATGCACATTACGGGGGGCGGGGGTCGCTTTGTAGGGGTCCAAAAAATTAACAGGAGCACATCGCGATTAGGAAAACAAGCGGAAGCCTCTGTGGTGGCCCTCAAAAGACGAAAAGAATGCCAAAAAGGGACTCCTAAACCCCAAAAACTCCCAGATCCAAATTTTGGCTAGTTTCTAGACACATGGTCCCTTGGGAAAAAATACTTGAAATTACTTGTGCCTTTGATGCAAAAAATTTCACAGGCCCTAATGTACATAAATTAGGCCGTCTCGCCTTATAGGGACCAAAAAAAGCTTATTGTATAATCGTATTAACCCAATGTGCGCAATTTGTGTCACCAACACCCAGCACATAGTTTATATCAGCTTAATGTTTCGCTTTTTATGCCTACATGTTAAATGTCGTCAAAAATTATTAATCTTTTGCAAAAGAAGTATTTCGATCGATTCAGTGGAACCAGAAATAAATCGCATTAAACATTCCGGGGAATATATGCATTTTACTTCCTGCGGCCTTTTAGGTTTACTTTGCAAAGATTTCTTCTGAGGGGACCCCAAATGAAATTTTATGACGAATAATTTTCTAGAACATTTTCACCCTCTAGCGACTTTTAAAATACTACCTTTTCCAGACTTCCTGAAATGGACTCAAAATAGGAATTTTTTGGGGATGTTAGATGGTTAAAATATTCTAAAAATTTATTCAACTCATAAAAAATCTTTTTAAAATGAGCCTAAAAGTCCGTAGAAATATAAAAGCATGGTTAAGCCATAAATTGGAATTGAAATATTTATTTATAGCATTTTGCAAACAGCTATCTTGCTGAGTTTTTAAAGCAAGCTTTTATTAACTACGAGAAAGCTGATGATAACGAAACAGAATATGCCAGACACTGAACTCATAATAAAAGAAAAACTCGAACATATCACTTATTCTCATTTCGTTTTTTTTTTCTTTCTTTGATGTAAAAGTTAACGGAAACTCATTAAAACTCCAAAACCTATTTAATTTCACCGCATTTCCAACATCTCTAGCTCCTAATTTGACAGCCAAATAACAGAAAAGGAGCGCAAAAGAAACTGTCAATCAAAAAATTTTTAATTACAAAACGTATCTAAAACCATGCAGAGGTGCAAAGAAAGAAAGTATTATGTGCACAAACATATGAACATAAGTATGTATGTACCTATGTACATATATATATAAGTATTAGTGTGGCCCCTACGCATAAGGAAAAAAATTTTTTCTACTTTTTTGAGACGTTACCTCTGAAATGGTTTCATGTACGAAGAAAATATTCCCCGTTTAATATTTGCTCGATTGGTCAACGTTAACCCGTGCCACAATGTGTTGAAATAATGAACCAAGGGTTATATGGTTCGGTGGACGTTTATATTGGACGAATTATCTTATATTTTTGAATTGTAGTAGATGACAAGGTTGTTATTTATTAGAATCCACAAATAAATTATTTATAAACAAAATATACTGATATTCTATATATTGAAGTACTGAAATGTCATGGATCCTTATTTACTCATATATATGTACATACAAACAATTTAAGAAAATTGAAATTTTTAATGCATATTTTTCATATAATCGTACATACATATTTATATGGGAAATTTTAAAAATAAGTGCCCTCTATTAGTGTAATTGTATATTCTCGTACATGCATTCACAAATAGGAAATACAATTCAGAACTTTAATTCTCTGGAAAGTCCATTGAAAGCGTTTGCAGAGCAGTGAAATAACTCCCACATAAAAGAAATTAAATAACTCACAAAGAAGGAAATGAAATAAGTTCCAACATAATGCGAGTTATTTCATAACGAAATAAGTCCTATTTTATATGAAAATATTTGCAGTTTTTTCATTTTTTTTGGAGTTACTTTATTTGGGAGTTATTTCACTGCGCCAGCGTTTGCTACTGGCAATTTGTATTTTTTTCTATAACACTTTGCAACAGCACTTTTGAGCAAGCTAATTTTCATACAGAATGAAATACCAATATCCACATAGTAAAACCCCCAAACAATTGCAGTAGCTGTAACTTTGTAGACTACTTTAACCCTCTAACACGCCGACGATGAGGTCGCGTTTACTTATTTTTAGAAAGTCCGCAAAAAATATTATTTCGAAGGTCGTTAGAGGGTTAAATAATTATAGAAAAATATTAGAATTTTACTAGGTATACACAGACAAAATAACCTAAATACCAGAGTCCAAGGACCTTATGGAGGTGATTTTTGTGACAACTTGGGACTTTTCTTACTACGCTAACTACGCGTAAAGTGACCATGATATGGACACAAACTTTCCCAATGCCGACAGATACTCACTTTTGCTATGTTTGTAAAAACCTAATTTGTCTCACACGTGCTAAAAAGGTACCTATGTGTGGCATGTGCTTCAGTTAACTGACTTCCCCAGTTGCACGTTTTAAAATTATTGTATTGGAAGAAAAGAATATACATATAGTTACACTACGATTTTAAATTAATACATAACTCTTAAGTGAAATGTTTGATTTTTTTGTTGTAGGTACTATATTGCTTTATACGTAAGACCTAAAATTTAATGTCATCTACGTACATACATCTTCTACGATTCTTGTTACTCAAGCAATTGTAACGGTAAAATAATAAAAGTATTTTGATTAATTTTATGCAAGTTTAAACTTGTAAACATCTCAGAGTTGGGTTTTCGGGTATACCTACGTACATACATATATTTATCACGGCATAGCCAAAAGCAGCGCTTACTGAAAGTGATGCTGTTAATTTTTCATCTTCAACTCGCTGTGGCACGGGTTAGAGTTGTTCAATCGGGCCAAAATTTTTAGGGTGTTATTTTTTTTATTAAACAAGAACATATCAGGGGGTAACACCTGCATATTTCCGACTTTCGAAAATAAGGGCCACTCTAATAAGTATATATTTGTTTCTAACTCCTCGTCAGAGCTAATGCCGGTTGAAATTAGATTTTAGCTGTCACTGTGCGGCGAGGCGATATTTCCGCTGCCGTTAACTCTTACCGCGCAGACGTTGCACAACGAACGACGTACGACGCAAACGTGATAGAAAAGTTTACATATTTTTACACGTAAACGTAACACAAACACACACATATCAAATTTTAGACAAACAATACGCACGCAGAAAAAATAGTGCAAATATAATGTAAAGAAGAAAAAAATTTTGTATAAATATGTGTATGTGTAGGTATGCATGGCTCTCAAATACGATGAATGTTAAGCAAACGAGTTTATTTTATTTTATTTTATTTTATTTTATTTTATTTTATTTTATTTTATTATTCTTTTTGTTGAGGATATAAAGGTGTAAAATTTTTGCTTGCAAAAAGGTAAATAGAATACCCAAAATATAATAAAATACAGAGTTTATTGCAAACTTTCGACAGCGCGCTAAATTAACGTAGACATTTTTAGCATTGCGCTGCCATGAGAACGAATAAAGTAACGTAGCTATTTACTTCCTTATACTTACACAATGTTATACAATTAGTATGTACCCTGCAGCAAATCGCGTTAGTTTCAGTCTGGTGTAGTACTAGTTCAAAAAGAGGCAGTGTTGGTTCTCGTTCTATCCCAACGCAATGCTTTCAACTGTCTATTTTTGACATGGCTATGTTCTACGAAGTGGCAATTATCCCCCTCAGCAGAATTTTGGAAAGCGTTCCAAATTATTTCCTCTAAGGACAGTCCTGGGATGGTTAAAAAATCAAGGAAGCACTTTGGGACTAACTCAAAAATGTCCGGTCTTTGGCCGCGCTGTACAAAAATAATCCTCAGCCGGCGAAATTCTTAAAATATTGAAAAGAAATGCTGCATTATATCATAAAATACCAAGTTTTTGAAAGTTAATCATGGATGAATACAAAAGGTGGAATTATTTCCATTCACCTACAAATGCAAAGTCATATTATTTTGGTTATATATACGTTCCTTTAACCAAGTTCCATTTGGTACTATCTAGCAAAAGACAGAAAAAAGGGGCATTATTGTAAAGTGCAACCGTTTTTGTTGCTCAACTTCAAGGTAATAGCTGTAAATTTTTCATGATAATATAATAATATATAATAATACAATGGCGCTATTATAACTCTGACGAGTTTTATGGCCGAGCTTCTCTCCCAATTCGCGGTGTGCTCCTTTTTCTTTTTCCCACTAATTGGGTGGACCTACAGTTTTATGCCGGCTCCGAACGGCGAATGCATTTTTTGTGAGAAGCTTTTTCATGGCAGAAATACACTCGGAGGGTATGCCGCCCACTGCCGAGAGGTGACCGCTGCTCTTAAAAAAGCCAATAATTGGATTTTTACTAATTAGAGAACTTTTTTTGGTGTTTGGCTCGGACCGTGGTTTGAACCCGAGACCTCTGGCATAGCAGGCGAGCACTCTACCCACTGCACCACAGCGGCCAAATTTTTCATGAAGTCACAGTAATAGACTCTCCCCCGCTCTACATTCCTTTAGAACCAGTTCTGAGCTTGTTAACAACTCTCTAATTCTAGACTGTCGTTTTCGGGACTGTTCCTTGTATTAGCTGCAGTGTATATATGTATGTATACATGATTACCCAGCAAGGAATTAAATAAGTAATGAGCACAATTTCTGGTTACTGTTTTAAAGATGATAGAAAGGCACTAGCTCAATTGTGATTAAAAATATTGCTAAACTACCTTAACAACACGCTTGTGTTAATATTTGAATAAAAGGAAAAAAAATTCACTTGTAATTGTAATCTGCGAAAATTTCCCTACTTATCTTTACGAAAAGTTAAGGAACGAAAAAATTTGTGCTTTTGTGCGCCAACTCTATACTAAACAAGCAGTCAAGCCTAAACGCTCTATTTTCCTTAAATATGCTTATGTGCATATACATATACATACGAGTAAATTTATTAGTACATGTGCCGGTATGATTGCGTGAACATTCCTTTTTGACGTGACTGCCATATTATTTGGCAATTTAACTCATTTTTTCATAAAAGAAATTGTAAATTCGGCTTTTCAGCCAATTGTGCTAGTTTGTGTGTTACTACTTATTATTCGCATACATATGTACATACGTGTCTAATACAACCTACATATCCTATTTTGTTACTTGCCCGGAAAAATGTTATTAAAGCAATAACTTGGAAATTGACTGTGTGGCGGCCGCAAGGAAATGCATCGCGTGATTACACTTTTTTTAGTTTTTTTTTTATTTTCATTTTTGACGATTGTTACTAACTGAAGTTAAGTTGAATTGTTGCACGTCAAACGATTTCACAGTCAATTTGTTATTTGCCAGGAAAAAGCGTTGATTGAATAAAATGGCTTGTGGGTAAATTTATTATGATTTCAAACTGAGAAGCATTAGATTAGCGCATGCGCAGGTGTTTAATTGGTTAATTAGTTAAATTTTGGCTTTGAATTAAAGGGAAAAGGTATGCAATGGACAATGAAAATGACGTGAGGTCAACTTGGACTCTGAAAAGTGGAAAACATCAAGTTAAAACCGTAGATGCTGCATGTCTTCGAAACCTCAAGTTTAATACTAAGTATGTTCAAACATGAGTCTAATGGACCACTAGGAGAATTTTATCGTTTTTCAGTCCTAATTGAGCACAAAATTCAGGCACACCGCATTTAAGTAGCTAAAAGTTGCTTTACTTATTTAGGTATATATTTTTAATGTATGCAGGTGTGTATATATGTTGATATGTACTTGTAAATAAATAAAGCTCTATTCCCTCAACTTACCTGTATTTATCAGCTCAAGTTAGCTTCCCATTTTAATTAACTCTACTTGCGGTTTTCATTTCGTCTGCCGCATGTGACAGACAATCGTGAAGTAGCCGCGATCAAATGTATAAGCTGCAGCAGCAGCTCCACAGCAACAACAGCAACTAGAGCAACAGTCGAGGTTTACCGCAATGCCTTTGGCAAGTGCATGCACAAACCACACGTTATTTCCTGCATCTGAGATGGTTTGTGTATATATTACACTAGCTGTACCCAGCCAAGCTTTGCTTTGGCCCACTTCCTATTATAGGTACTTGAAGCGAAAAACGGCACACTTTAAAATATGTTGAAAGTATCTAGAAACCGAAATTACCTCGGGCTGCAGAGCTCAGCTCAATTCAGATAAGTTTAAAAAAAGTGAAGGAAAAAATTGATATTTTCAAAATTTTGCCTTCTTCATGTTCTTATCCCATTTTTCTTCGTATTAGTCTCCAACTTCCTTTCCCTCTGCGTTTCTCTTTCTCTTTCTCTTTCTCTTTCTCTTTCTCTTTCTCTTTCTCTTTCTCTTTCTCTTTCTCTTTCTCTTTCTCTTTCTCTTTCTCTTTCCCTTTCCATTTATCTTTCCTTTCATTCCCGTTTCCTTTTTCCTTTCCCGTCACATTTCCGCTTCTCTTTCTCTATCGCTCTCTCTTACCTCTCCTTTTCTGTCTTTCTCCTTTTTATTCCCCCTCTTATTCCTTATCTAATTCCCTGTCTTACTGTCTCTCTCCCCATCCTCTTCATTCCATTTTTAATATATTCTCCCTCACCTTTCCCGTCCCTTTGCCTTTGCCTTTGCCTTTCCCATTCTCAATACTCTTCTCCTTTCCCTAGGAAACTGGGTTTAGCATAACATACCCTGCATTCCACTTCTCATTTCATACCGTCATTGCTTAAAAGCATTCCGTGGGGCCGAATCGTCTCTTTTACCTATAATTGGGTATCGGGACTAAGAATCACTATGAAAATATCTATATAGCAGACCCGGTCAACACCTTTCATTTTATATCAGTATTGCTCAGAAGCATCACGGGCTCATCCGGGTCCACTTATTGACCCACATCTGGGAACTTGACCTAGGAACCATAATGGGTACGGTATCTGGAGACTTGACCAAGAAATCGTAATGGGTACGGCTCTACATGAGAGTCCGCTCAACACCTTTCATTTGGTACCAATATCCCTATGATATATCCCGGTGTTATCCGGGTCCACATACTTATTCACCCATATCTTGGGATCCCACCTAGGAATCGCCAAGCGCCGTGATTAAATAACAATATCGCTGAGAAATTATCCGGGGCCATGAGTACTATTCTATGTAAATTCTCTGCTCAACACCTTTCATTTGATACCAATATAGCTCAGAAACATTTGAGGGTCATTCGGGTCCACGTTTTGACCCATATCTGGAGACTCGACCTAGGAATCACAATGAGTACTATTCTATGTAAATTCTCTCCTCAATAACTTTCATTTGATACCAATATCGCTCAGAAATATTCGAGGGTCATCCGGGCCCACTTTTGACCCATGACTTGAGACTCGACCTAGGAATCACAATGAGTACTATTCTATGTAAATTCTCTGCTCAATACCTTTCATTTGGTACCAATATCGTCCAAAAATATTCAGGGGAAAGCCGGATCCACGTTTTGACCTTTTGACCTATATCTCGGGAACAGACTTCCGGATTTGAAAAAAATATGCATATAAACCATCTAGGGCAAGGTACTAAGCTGGTGTGCAAATTTGGTCAAAATCCCTCCACGCGTTTGGGCGAAAGCCGGCGACAAAGAAATGGGCTTGATTTTTATATATATATAGATTACATTAGACCACGTAGTAGCGAAAAATATTAATTTTATTTGTACCTCAAGCATTTTCTTAGAGAATAGGTATAAGAAAACATCCTGTTTCTATCTAAACTCAATGCTTTCTCCATTTTACATACAATTTCCCTAAAAAGCAACCGTGCGACACGGCGTATGAGTAACAATTTTCAGCTAATATTTTTGGTGGGTGCTCTAATGTATCATATACATACACATAGTTGTTTGTATGTTTTGCAAGGCATACTGCATCGATTGATTGAAACCACTGTGGCAGCAGTGAAAATGTATATAAATGATAGCTAATAATTATCGGTTGTCACCGCAGGATGCCGATAACAATTAGACAAGCGACGAGGAGGCAATTGCTTAAGCTGAATGGTTAGTGTGGTTTACTGAATTGGAGTAGCAGGAGCTATGAGAAATTAACTAAATACTTTTGTGCATACATACATACATACATACTTGTAGTAGAAATATATATGTATTGATGAGCTTTAATATTTCACTTATGTATGTAAACACTACCCAGTTTCTTGTCAGCATCCAATGACTTCTAAGGACCATCATTAAAGTTAAAGTAAGTTCTAAATAAGTATTAAATAGAAGCAGCCAGCGTGGCCAAATTGTATTCATACTGGTACTTGTAGGAAGACGAGGCGAACAAGAACAACGACAATAGAAGCTAATGTAACAGCAACAATAACAAAATATTTGTTTCTGCAGCGCGCAAGCCATCAATCAGCATTTTCCTTCAGAAATCACGTTTACAACTCAATTTGTCATTTTCATCTTTCATTTCTCAGCATGATTTATGTAAACAATTAAACTGCTAAAAATATCAAAGTATGTAAATGTGAATATACACAAAAACCTTGGCAACATTTCTACTACTACTACATCTACAGAAAATAAGTAATCATCATCTGTTTCGCATTACTCATTCGCCGCTCTTCTTTACCTACCCATACTGCAGCATGGGTAGTGTAATAAACCACAACAAATTTTTATAATAACGGTAATAATAATTTTTCCATGTCACTTTTATTACCTGCTACGTACGTTGGTTGAATTCGCAAAAGAACGTGTAGCTATAAAATGCGCGAAATGCAACAATTGTTGCTCAGAGTAGCGAACGGGCGAAGGAGATGTGACCGAGGAGTGTAAAAAATGGCAGAATGTCCGTTGAGGCAAATAGTAATCATTTTGAATGACACAATCGCAATGAAACTGGCGTTCAGCTACTGTTGCAGTTACTGAACACAGATTGTTTTAGTTGGCAGGTGTGTTTGATGGTGACGCAGAAATGTAGGTAGAGTTTTCCAGTACGTTCATGTTTATAAACATGTATCTATACAGATGAGCTTATAGCGGCGAATATGGCGGAGCGGCAAGCGATAAGAGTAGGTACTCATTATAAAAAAAATTGTGCGTGCAAGTGACTGTAATTTAATGCAAATGAGTGTAAAATGAATCACAAGAAATTCAAAAAAAAAAAAAATAGAGCGCTAAAAAACACAACTGAAGATGT
This sequence comes from Urophora cardui, assembly GCA_960531455.1. Taxonomy (NCBI): domain Eukaryota; kingdom Metazoa; phylum Arthropoda; class Insecta; order Diptera; family Tephritidae; genus Urophora; species Urophora cardui. The sequence goes on along the minus strand of OY482674.1, from coordinate 23,886,475 downwards.
AGAGTGTACTCTTATGTACTCTCCTTGCTATGGTTTGAGTGATGTGAGATAACCATGGTATTAAATTGTTGATTCAACGCTGCAGCTAAGGAAGGAACAGTCCCGAAACACAACAGTTTAAAACTAGAGAGTTCACAACTAGCACAGAACTGGTGCTAAAGAGATGCAGAGCGGGTCAGTTTATTATTGTGACTTCATGAAAAATTAATGTTAACAGCTATTACTTTAAAATTGGGCAACAACAAATGCTGCGCTTTACAATAATGTCCCTTTTTGCTGCCTTTTTCTGGGTAGTAGCAAATGGAACTTGGTTAAAAGCACGTTCATACACTGAAAAAAAAAAATCTCTCAATCAAAGACATAATTTTCCTTATTTTGAACACGCGTCTCAATAAAAAATTTTCTTTATTTTGAGTAAATTTTCTCAAAAATGTGGAAAAAAATAAAAAAACATTCACAAGCCATCAAAACAAGGGAAAGTTGGGAATGGAATGGCGCTTAAAGAATTTTTCATTATTTTCATGTATGATTTTTTTTTTAAATAAGTATAAGAAACTATGGCAACGCATGTAAACAACAATATTTTATAATACTTTTAACATGTTTTAGAGAAAATTTATAATATAATAATAATACAATTGCGCTATTATAACTCTGACGAGTTTTATGGCCGAGCTTCTCTCCCAATTCGAGGTGTGCTCCTTTTTGTTTTTCCTACTAATTGGGTGGACCTACAGTTTTATGCCGGCTCCGAACGGCGAATGCATTTTTTGTAAGAAGCTTTTTCATGGCAGAAATACTCTCCGAGGGTATGCCGCCCACTGCCGAGAGGTGACCGCTGCTCTTAAAAACCCCAATAATTGGATTTTTAATAATTAGAAAAAAATGTTTTTTTGGTGTTTGCTCGGACTGGGGTTTGAACCCGAGACCTCTGGCATAGCAGGCGAGCACTCTACTCACTGCACCACAGCGGCCATCAAAACAAAGAAAGCAGTCTTCAAAATAGCGAAACAATTTCATTGACCCCTCCATAATTTTTTTTTCTCTCAGTGTATAACCAAAGTAATACTACTAGGAATGGGAATAATTCCAGCTTATATGGCTAATTTTTAAAAAGTCGGTATTTTATAATATAATGCTGTATTTCTTTTCAGTATGTTAAGAATTCTGCCGGCTGGGGATTATTTTTGTAAAGCGCAGCCAAAGTGCGACCATTTTTGAACTAGCCGTGAAGTGCGTCCTAGGGTTGGGCGATATATATCGATATATCAATATATCGATATTTTTAAAATAGTGCAGCCGATAATATCGACGATATTTTGAACTACCGTGCATCGATAATCGATAATTTTTTGCCATTTCGAGCCAAATTCGATATTTTTCATACATTTCTGATTCGCTTCGAATTTAACAGCAGAACATTTTTTAAGAAGTGGTATAACCATAATGTCCGGGTGCTTGAATTTACATTACTTTCTTCTTCAAGCAATTCTTAATGATTTTTATGTTTATTCTTCAGGATTCGTAGAATATCTGTAGATCCATCCAACTTTAACAACAAATATCTAGTAAACTATAAGTCTGCGGCAAGTTTGGATTCCAGTTTTGAGATCTGTGAGAGCACCTCTAGCCCCGTGAAGAAGTGGTTTTACGCGGGACGTGGTTCCTTAATGTGAAGCCAGCCCTTTCGATATACTGATATATCGATGTTTTTACACGGCATAAATCGATGTTTTTTTAAATATCGATACAATATATATCGATATATTTTTCCAATTTGCCCATCCCTAGTGCGTCCTTTTGAACTAACTTCGAACTATTGCTTGTTGAACTGTCCCAGTACTGTTCATATAGGAAGTAGTCTAGAACGCATTCCAAAGTTCTGCAGAGGGGTATAACTACCACCAGAGTTGGGCAAAATTTATTCGAATAACGAATAATAGATGAATAAATTTTGTTATCTTTATTTGAATAATAAATAATTTTGTTTATTCAGAAACCAAATTATTCGAATAATAGATAATTTTCATTTACATATCGACGGCTGAGGATAAGATCGCCCTATTTCAAAAATTGTTTCAAAAACGCCCTATTCCAAAAATTGTTTGAATAACGTCCTATTTCAGATTTTGCTTCAAGAACGCCCTATTTGAAAAATTGTTTCAATAACGTCCTATTTCAGACAATTACTTATTCAAAAACGCCCTATTTCAGAGAAATATATATGGAATTTTCTCTGAAATAGGGCGTTTTTGAAGCAAAATCTGAAATAGGACGTTATTGAACAATTTTTCAAATAGGGCGTTTTTGAAACAATTTTTGAAATAGGGCGATCTTATTCTCAGCCGTCGATATGTAAAAACAAACAAACATACAAACAAAAAAAATAAACAAACATTTTTTTTATCATTACTCAGTTGTTTTTTTTTTTTTTGTTGTACCCTAAGTTTTTATTTATTATTTGAAATAACGAATAAACCTCAGAATAATTATTCGTAGGGAATTTATCTGAATAAAATTTGAAAAATAAATATTTATTCAAATAATTATCTAAATAAAAATTTATTCGAATAATGCCCAAGTCTGACCACCACCTGGTAGGACATCGCCATGTTAAAAAAGACAGTTGAAAGCATTGCTTTGGGATAAAACGAGAACCAATCCTGCCCTTTTTTTTAACTAATTCTATACTAGCAGGGAACTAGCGCAATTTGCTGCAGATAATGAAACGGAAATGCACCACATTGTTTTTCAATGTTTATGAGTATTTATTAGTGTAGATATGCATAGTTTTAGGCGCAATTGTGCTTCTTTCAAATAACACAGCCCAACAAACTTGGTATTTTCCCAAAAGATGACGTCATTCTCAATGCAGCGGAGGTCTTCCTCTTTTTTTGCTGACACCGTTGGAAGTCGATAGAATTACTTCCTAGACCCTTGCACTTCATTCAAAACATGATCTAGCCAACACGTCCGTTACATTTATATTCGCTAAACTATGTATATCAGTGTCTGCGTAAAGCTCGTACAACTCATCATTAAATCTCCTTCGATACTCGCTGTTGTCAACGCGCCAAGGTCCATAAATCTTCCGAAGAACATTTCTGTAAAAAATTCAGATGCTGATATCGTTCATGCTTCAACGCCGTATATAAGGATGAGAACGATAAGCGACTTGCAGAGTGTTATTCTTGTTCGTCAAGATAGGACTTTTATCTTCAAATTTACTATGTATGTACTTAGCTCAAAGACAAGGCAAGAGTTAAGTATTCTTGATTGAATTTCAATAATACCACCTTCCAATGATTTCTGTTTCCAGCATTTTCCATTCAATACTAAATATTGCACAATTGTACGATTCAAGCTAATATTTCCAAGTTCCTTTTACATACTAATTGCATTAAAATTTGCATCCATGAACTCCGTCCACTCCTCAAGAGCCATCTCCATTACTAAAGGTCAAAAATCCATAAATCTCTTTCTTAGAATGGCGTAATAATTTCAAGTGTCAAGTATCTAACATCCATCGAGAGTTGGCGACAGAAAAGTGCCCTCAGCACAGCAACACAATCTTGATGGCTTCTAGAAAAGCTGTTATTAATTTAAATTAGCTGCATAAATATCAATTAAAAATGTTGAAAATGAATTGCAATTGGTTTCTGGATAACCTGCGATTGAGTTGGTGTGAAGTGTTTGTTATTTTTTCAATATTTTTATCTGCTTCTTCTACAGATATTCCATGTGACCTGCAGCAATTTTTGTAGTTTTTTTTTAGCATTTCCTTTTTACTCACTCGCCAATATCGCGCTTTCGCATACATGCGCATTCTACGCCCTTTACATATTTGTAAGTCTAAGCTCATTCTATGCATTCTCTGTTGTTGTTTGTGTTACATAGTTTCTGCTCTGCTACTGTTTGCCTTTAGCGTTTCCAACAAATGGCAATTGATCTGCATTAAACGAGAAAAAGATTGCATTTGCTGGCAGCCAAGTTGCACGTTGGAAAGTAAAATTGCGTTTTTGATGTGTAAACATCTTTGCTGTAGCTACGAGTAATTTCGAAAAACAGGTAAAGTTTAAGCGTAAACGTAAATGACCTTTGTGTTAGTGCACTGCTGCGTCCGTGTGAATCGCTTGGCACTGTCAGTGGTAGGTAGGTAGATAGACATGTACTTACAAATGCTTGCATGCATAGCCGTGCAAATGCAAATATCAACAACAACAGCAACGAAGCGAAGTGAAGTTGTTGTTGTTGTTGTTTTCTGCAACAATGCGACAAATAGGCAAAATAAAAAGGACCAACCTGTTTGAACATGTATGCAAATGTATGGATATGCACACCTACATCTACCTATCTAATTTTCTATGCAATATTGGTATCAAATGAAAGGTTTTGAGAGGACTTCGCTATAAAACTCTTTTCATTATGAACCCTAGGCCGGGTCTCAAGATATGGGTCAAACGTGGACTCGGATGATCTTGCATGTTTCTGAGCAATACAAAACAAAACAACATAAAAAATCAAAAGTCAAAAACCAAAACAAACAAAAACAACAAAATAGTAGCAGTCACAATGACAACAAAAAATTACAAAAACGATAGTCGCCTTTTAATCCATAGAAAACCAGGAAAAAAAGAATAAGGAAAAGGGAATAAATATCCGATTTCGAAACAGTTTACACATCAATATTCATGAATACCCGTTATTCACGCTTTAATTTTTTTTTTCTGTTACTTCGTAGCGCTTTTTCTCTGTGCTTTTGGTTGTAACAGTTAACCAAGTAAGAACGAGTGTGAGAGCAAGGTTTTTTGTTTTGTTGTTGATTTTTGGTATTTTTAGCTTCAAGAATATTGCATTTTTTATTTCGTTTTGTTTCTCTTTTGTTAGTTTACTTTATTTTTTAGTGAAGCACTTTCAATGATTTTTAATTGAGTACGCAATGCAACTAAAGAAAAATAAAATATAATTGTTTATGCAATCAGAAAGCATTAGTTAATTATTTAAGTCGTTAGAAGATGGATATTCACAAATGAGTAGATATATATATATATGTATAGTTTTTATAAAGCTCCTCTTTTTTTGTTAACTCGCATGATTACGTTGCTCTCACTCCACTGAAGAGTATATCATACTAGTAAACCCGGCAACGCGATGCTCTGGCTTTCAATTACATTGTTCGACAATTTGAGGATGAAAGGCCACTACTGATGTAGTAAAATCAAAACCCTTTTATCACATTTGACAATTCTTTTGATTGCCGTTTTAAATTTCACTTCCGCTTAAAAATTGGAGTATATAAATCGGCTTTATGCTCATAGTTTTTTATTAATAAATTACATATAAAATGAAGCATATAGTTACTGGTTATTTTTATTTTCTGTGGACCTAGATTTTTTATACAAAGATTTTGTTCGAGGAGACCCATAGTGAGGTTTTATGCCGAATAATTTTCTATAATATTTTAACCCTCTAGCGACCTCCAAAATGCCATTTTTCTTACTCCTCTCTGTTTCTAGTTCTCTTTCTCTTCCCCTTTCCCTTTTATTTGCGCTTCCTTTTCGCTTTATCCATTTTATTTTCCGTATTCTTTCCTCTTCGCTTCCTTTTCTTTGCCATATCCGTCCCTTCCATTTTATTACCCATCTACAGTGCAAGACCTTTCATGACATTTCAGATTTAAAAATGAGATAAACTGTAGCGTAAAAATTGACTTTCGAACATGTGGCAACCCTTTTTGTAAAAATTGTAATAGATTACTAATTTTCAGGCCACAAGCCCTTACAAATGACATTGCAAATTTAAAAATCAAACAAACTATACCGGAATATAAAATTTTTAAACAGGTGGCAACCCTTTTTTTAAAAACTGTAATAAATTGCACATTTTCAGGCCAAAATCAAACAAACTATATCGTAAAAATTAATTTTTGAAGAGGTGGCAACCCTTTTTGTGAAAATTAGAATGAAGTAACAGGTGGCAACCCTTTTTTAAAATATAATAAATTACGCATTTTCGTAAAAATGAATTTTTGAACAGGTGGCAACTCTTTTTGTGAAAATTATAATAAATACACACTTTCAGATCAAGCCCTCTCATATGACACCTTATATTTAAAAATCAAACAAACTATAGCGCAAAAATGAATTTTTTAACAGGTGACAACCCTTTTTGTGAAATTTTTAATAAATTACTCGTTTTCAGTCCAAGCCCTTTCACTTGGTAGCCGAAATTTAAAAATCAAACAAACTACACAGAAAAATTAAAATTTTAAACAGGTGGAAACCCTTTTCAAAAAAATTAAAATTTCCTGCATATCTACAGGCCAAGCTCTTTCATTTGGTACCGCATTTTCGAAAATCGGTATAACGATGTAAAAGTGATGGTGCGTACAAAAAATCGCTTAGCGCGATGTGATTTTTCTACTTGCATGATATCATATCGCTTGATGTCACGTGATGTATTATCATAAGTTATGAAGTGACATATATGTATATCAATATGATCTATTACCATATGTAAGATGTGGCATATGTATATATCACATGATGTATGTATTAAATATCTTAAGTTAATATGTGACATATATATCATATATGTGATATATCATATTTTCATATTAGATGACATTTCTATCATATGTTATTCAGCATTACAATATGTTTTGAATATTAGGTCACGTGATGCATTATAACATGCTAGTTTATCGCGTGCCGCATTATCACATGGTAATTTATCATGTGATAATTAGCTTGCGATGTTACATCTTATTATACGCATTTGCTTCATGAGCTGTTTGGCATCATAAACGGTGGCTGAGTGCATTGCCTTATGAACTAAGATATCATATACTGACTTTTTCATATGATGTCATTTACTATTCACCTATCAGGTGATATTTTTCTGCAATTTTCTGAGAGTGTGACATTTTCATTCGTTGTGTATGAATTGACTATTATATAATATTTCAAAATACGCCACTCTTGCAAAGTAAATGCATGCTCAGTTAACATGACTAAATCGCTTGGTTCGTTCGCTGAGCTTAGCAATCAAATCAAATCCATTTGTATTTGCTAAATACTTTATCACGTGCTGCATTGTTACATCCAACTTTATGTGGTCATATAATGTATTAAACAGTGATTAATGTTATATGAAGTATATACATACTATAACTAAAATGAATAAAAACTTACCATATCAAAGTTACTGTCATGACACAAATTCACAATTCAAAGCAATTTCACATACATGCGATATAAAAATCAAGTGATGTTATATCACAAAAGACATATATTCAATCAAAAAGCATGATATACCAATAAAACTTATGCATAGGCATACGATTGTAGGTCAAAGTGATAAAAGAAAAATTGTAAGATTAGTTTTTGCTTTGATTGCAGGAAAATATGTTTGCATTTTAGGTATGATGTAAATTCCAACAGAAAATAAAATAAGATCTAAGAAATGTACGAAAGTTACGCAATGTAAATAAACAAAAATACTTAAGCAACAAATATGTACATATGTGCGCTCTGTATGAATAACTGTGAATGCATGTATTTATTTCTTAAATAAACTTCTACAATAACTAAGCATGCCTGAAATGCTGAGTAGGTAGATACTTGTCGACAAACTTTTAGTACTTACTTAGATTTTCTATCTGCATACCAGAGCTGTAAACTGATTCAATCATTTGCGATTCGAAATCAGTGAATTTGTTTGGTAATGATTCAATTTTTTCATTCTTGTTTCCGAATGCGGTATTGAAAATTTTAACTCAGCACTCATCCAAACGAGACATACATTCAGCATTCAATATTTCCAATCATTGAGTTTAACTCAAATGCTCATTCAGTTGATTCAAATCATTAAGTGAATGGATTCCCCATTCAGTTCCAATCATTCAGTACAAATTGTTTGAAACAACCCTCGTTGCTACAGTAACGAGCAGTTGTTTATTGTTTGATAGGCAAGAGGGGATTTCAAAACAAAGGGGTGGGGACGAAAATTTGAGCGAGCTGTGCCTGTATTAGTGAGCACAAATTGTTTGAAACAACCCTCGTTGCTACAGTAACGATCAGTTGTTTATTGTTTGATTGGCAAGAGGGGATTTCAAAACAAAGGGGTGGGGACGAAAATTTGAGCGAGTTGTGCCTGTATTAGTGAGCACAATGAGGGAAAAATTACCCAACAGACCAGGAAGTAAGCGAAATGTAATAAGACTTGAGAACAAGCTTATAACAACTGTCCATTGTAAGCTTATTGCAATACAGTTTTTATAAGCTTAATTTTACGCTTATTCTCAAGCATGATTGTAATAATTGAGGAGCACAAGCTTGAAAACAATATTACAATAAGCTTACTTTACACTTGCAATGAAAGCTTAAAAAACTATTAATAATAAGATTATTTTAAGCTTTCTGTAAATTTTTTTTAAATTTTGGTTTTACAATGATTCATATAATTCATTATTCCTGTTTCGGAAAAGGGAAGTATAAAAGCCTCAATAAAATTCAATATAATGTTGAATGTCCTACTATATGATACCGTTCAGGTTGATGTCATGGTTCGAAACAGGAGGAGAACATAAAATAAAGAACATTGAAGTAAAGGTGCAGAAGGAAAGAAAATGAAAAGAATAATGCAAATAAAAATTTATTTTTTTCTTTTTTCTACTATTTATACATACAATTATATGTATAAGCTTACAACAAGCTTTCACAAGTAATATTTTTCTACAATTACATTTGTAAGCTTATAAAAAGGGTGCCGTTTTGATTTTTCTACAATTATTCTTAAGTCTTTTTCAATACTTTACACAAGCATTCCTCAAGCTTAACGCTTATATTTGTAAGCTTGTTATAATATTATTCTCAAGCCTTTTGGTTTATTGGGTATTCATTAATTGACAATTGAATTTTTTTTGTTGCTCACAAAATTTTCCATTAACCCTATGCGGTCTAATATTCGCTTCGCTCCCTACTATTTATCAAAAAAGCTTTAAAGACATAAAAGTAGGTAACATATCGCACCCTAAATCAAAAAGTGATACAACTCAAAATTCAAAAGTTTTCAGGAGAGCCAAAAACTATTTCTTTTTTATAGGCAATGATATGGGGAAAGGCCACGTTAAATAGTTATTTTTCAGTTGAAAAAGACTCTGATAAAAATGATTTTTTGGCAGTCGCTAGATATATATTCTGTGTACCGATTTATGCAAGAAACACGATTTCGAAAAATTTTGAGTTGTATCACTTTTTGATTTAGGGTGCGATATATAAGTGTAGATAAATTCACAAAAATCTTCAATTTTCGATTAGATGTTTTACTAATGAATTCATTATTTTATCATAGTATAGATCTTTCCAACTCGCTGTACATATTATAGAAACATGTCCAGAACCTCACATAAGAAAGTTATGGTTAAAGTCAATAGGCTGTTTAAAATTCTAGAAATGGATACAATGGATGTAGAAGAATCATTAAAACCTTAAGTTGTGATGGGAATCACTTGATTTGAATAGACTTTTGAATGTAGGAAAAAACCAAATCGAACGACCTTCGCGACCTACAAACCGCGCACACGTAAATGTTCGGGACCCCTTCTTCTTTCGTTGAACTAATTCACACTAAACTTTATTTTAGATGTAAATAATAAAATTTTAATGGGTTAATTTTCTGTATCTCACGAATTATTACCAGGGATGCCAACTTTCAGTTTCAATTTAAGAATTTTTTCGGTGGATTTTGTTTAAATTTAATTAAAAATAATTTCACGCTTAAATTGCTTATAAAATATTTAAGAAAATTAATTCTATGAAGCAGTAAAATGATCCATAAACTTCTTAATATTATAAATGGTTTAATAGCTAATTTATGTCTCTGGCCCCTGAAAATATTCAAAGATTTGGCGTTGAAATTATTTTTATTTTCTTCTGCTCTCCTCATTTAGTTAGTTATTTTATTTATTAATTTTACACAAAACCAATTCAGCTGCCAAACATGTTAATTACTCATTTATCCTATTTTTCATATCTTAAGAATATTCTGATATCGCTAGGGAACTTACATATAAAATTTTGTTGAGATATCTCAACTTACGGTACCGACAGACGATTTCATATTTCGTCGTACCATAGGAAAACTAGCACATTTAAAATTTCTGACGAAAGCTGGCAATTAAAAAATTGTGTACGAAAAGTAGCACATTTGACTTCGGCTGACGAAAAGTAGGACTTTAAATTTTTGGCGTATGGTACGACGATTTATTCTGAGCATTTTGATTTGTACATACATATATGTATTCTAATTCGCATACACCCTTGCAATGCACTGCCAGGAGATCAAAGTTAGTATATTTTTCACATATATAATCAACAATAGTAAAACTAAAAAAATACCCAAAATTGATATCTGCAATCAGTAGCTGCGGCAACTCTTACTCAGAAGTTTTTACATTTCAAAAAACCACCCCATTTTACTATTTAAATTTTAAAAACCCTCAGTTTTGCCAAAATGAAGTGCACTGTGTGCGATATCAAACAAATTTTGTAGTCCAGAATTTTATTATGCTTCTATTTTAATTTAATTTCATATCACTTTAAAATAAGAAGTTGGAGGAGAAAATAAATTATCAACAAAACTTATGCACATACATATTATCGTATGATTAACACAGGAAAGAAACTAACAACAAATTTCGAAGGCAGGCAATGGCTCAGCGGTTAAAGCTGTAGTAATTGTACATGGGCCTATGCTCGTTAAATAAATAAATAATCAAAATTCATTTGGTTGATACCGATAGCTTTACGACTACCGTTACTATTACTGAATCACTAATTAAATACATACATATATTGTTTCCAATAAGGTTGGTTGATCAGCTGTTACTGGTAATGTTAACGCATCACTAATTTAAGCTTTATGCCGAGCTCCTCTCCCAATTCGAGGTGTGCCCCTTAACTTTTGTTTTTCCTAACAATTAGGTGGACCTACAGTTTTATGCCGGCTCTGAACGGCGAATGCATTTTTTGTGAGAAGCTTTTGATGGCAGAAATACACTCGGAGAATATGCCGCGCACTGCCGAGAGGTGATCGCTATTTCTAAAAACCCAATAATTGCGCTTTAATCAATTAGAAATTTTTTTTTGGTATTTGTCCGGACTGGGGTTTGATCCCGAGACGAGCATTCTACCCACTGTACCACAGCGGCCACTTGGTGTTATACAAAATGTGCATTAATTAAAATAAAATAAAATTAGTACATTTTAATGAAAAATTAAGCTGAGGAATCTACTTTCTGATACCAATGTTGGAGATATTATGCCAATAGCTGTAGCAAAGAAAATATCTCCTAATAAAGAGGAGCTAAAGAAAGAAAGGTAACGAAAATGACATTTTTAATGTTTATTTCCTGTCATGTTATTTCATTATTCTTTGAATTTCGTTAATATACATATAAAATGTATCTATTAAAATCAGTTCATTCCAGATATGAATTAACAAAATATTTTTATTTTCAAATAAAAAATGTTTAAATTATATTAACAATATTTTATTGATTTTGTCACACTGTGCTCATTCTTATATCCATGACACAAATATGTACTACTACGCACGTACGTATTCGGGGGTTTTCTGGGGGTTCCATCCCCCTCAGAAATTTAGGGGTTTCCACATTAATTTTTAATACTACTGAAAATTTAATGTGGTGCTTTATTATGCCCCGATTTCTGTACCTTTTTTACGAAGAAGTTTTTTCCATAATTTTGTTTCATTTTTAATTTTATAAGGAATTTTTCCTTGTATATTTACAAATGTAAATTTTTCTTCGATATTTAAATTTTCAACTGTGATTTTGGGTACATATTTACTTATACTCAGCCATCGTTCAAACATTTACATATGTATGCATTCAAATATGGGCGATTGCATGATTCCTAAAAATTTACATAACTGTTTTTTTATTCACAGGGACGATATGTATAAATATGGTGAACATAAATATTCGAAAAAAATCAAAGCCCCCCCTGAAATATTTTTTTGGTGGCCTTATTTGGTTTTTGAAAGTTTGACTATAAAAATTTTTTTTGGGAGTCAAGCAAACATATAATCTTTAAATACCCACCTGTGGGATTCCATTGCAAGGGAAAACTACAACATATCGACGGCTGAGAATAAGATCGCCCTATTTCAAAAATTGTTTCAAAAATGCCCTATTCCAAAAATTGTTTGAATAACGTCCTATTTCAGATTTTGCTTCAAAAAATTTCATATATATTTCTGTGAAATAGGGCGCATTTGAATAATTGCCTGAAATAGGACGTTATTGAAACAAATTCTGAAATAGGGCGTTTTTGAAGCCAAATCTGAAATAGGGCGTTATTCAAGCAATTTTTGGAATAGGGCATTTTTGAAAAAAATTTTGAAATAGGGCGATCTTATTCTCAGCCGTCGATATATTCGTTTGAATAATGAAAAAACATATAATATATTGCTCCTCTATACATGTTGTTTCATTATTCACGCGACGATATATGGAGAAATATCTAGCTAAGATATTCACGTATACAGTATATTGACCAATATTTGAGGATGGTAAATATTTTAATCGATTTTAATATCTTAAATGATTTCTCTTAAATTCTACAACTCCCTTTAGCATGCCGGTAAGTATATTTTCGTTTTCTCAATTTCTTTTTCCACTTATTGGATAGATAAATTTATGAAGTTATCTGCAATTTAATCTTTCGCTCGCATATTGTCTTTTAGTTATGGTTTCATTTTTTGTTCAAATCGAAATAAAAAGTTAGAAAAATTAACAATAGCTACCTCCAATATTACCCAGTAGAATACATATACATATGTATGTACATATTTATGTACGCTGTGAATAACTCAGCTAGACATTTCTCCATACATGTATTTAAGTATGTAGTCCTTCCTTGTTATTAAATTCCACAGGCGGGTATCTAATATCTCCTTATTCCTGAACTTGAGTGTCCTAAATTCCGCTCTAAAAAAATAAAAAATATTTTTTAAACTTCAAAAGAAATAGCCAATGGCGTGCAGGCTGAGATACAAAAGGAATGCCCATTTTTTTAGAAATAATACTCCATTTTCTATGGTATTCCCCAAAAATCTCCCCTATCATACGAAATATCTGGATTTTCGTTTTCTAAAAAATAAATTCATTTATGTAACTAATGCAACATTTGAAATATGTATACATAGTAAACAAATAAAATCACAATAAACAAAATTCAATGACAAAATGTATCTACAATATTTTTCATATATTTTTCTTCAGGAAGAAAATTTTACCCACCGTAAGTTTCTCCAACTAATTTGTGAAATATTGATTTTATGTCGTACTATCAAGGCCCGGTTATACTTGCATAGCATAGCAAAGCAGGGCAGGGCATAACATATAGCCATAGAGCTGCTTATACTTCGCATAGCCGTGCAACTATGGTTCAATAATAAAGATTTTCGCATCCCGACATTCGTACATACATATGTACATACACACTCCATGTAAATTGTGTGTGTATTCTGTAGAGCTTCTGCCAAAATCATAGTTCGCCTTTGTAGAAATCAGGGACCCAACCAGTTATGACTTTTATGATAAAAGTTACGATCAAAAAGTTATTTTTTGACTTTAATTTTTTTCGGCAGACTATAACTGTTAAAAGTTGACTTTTATTTTTTCAGTCAAATAATAACAGTTAAAATGTGACTTTTATTTTTTCCGGCAAAAATAAAAGGCAATTTGAAATTACAAAGAGACCGTTAGCCCAACTAGGGTAAATTTGGTATCAGTGGACTCGTCGTAAGTCCTAGATTCCAACGACATATAATACATGTATATACTCTGAAAAAAATACCCGTAGTTAAGCCAACAACTTTCGGCTGTTGAATCTCCGTCTTTGATTCAACAGCAAAATTATTTGTTTTTACAGCAAAGTTTTTGATCCAACAATTCATTCAAAAACGGGCGTTGTTGATTCAAAAACTTGCTTGCATTTAAAAAATTTTTTTGTGAGAAAATATTTTTTTGTGAGAAAACCAACAAAAAAATAATGATGGAGAAGATGAAGAGAAAAATCCAAAAAAAAGTTTATTTTTAGCAACAATTTTCTCCCCGTTGTTGATTTAAAGGCAAAAGTATTTGATCCAACAGTTTCCGTTGTAAACAAAACTAATGAGAACAAATTTTTTTAAATTTTGTTTTTACAATGATTCAAATAATTCATGGATTCCTTTTTAGGAAATGGAAGTATAAATAGGTTACTACAATTCAATATAATGTTGAATGTTCCACTATGTGATGATTGGATAGAAATTCAGGTTGATGTCATGGTTCGAATCCGGAGGAGAATATAAAATAAAGAAGAAAAATCAGAATAAGAAATAAAGATAGCAACCAGTGAATGATAAGAAGGAGAGAAGAATAAGAGAACAAGCGGAGGCTACATATTTGCAGTTGGGACCCGGACGGAGAGAAGATGGAGAGTAAAATGCAAACAAAAATTTATTTTTAGGTGAAAATTTTTTCCAACAATCTCCGTTATTGACTTAAATCAACAACGCTCGCACCTTTGAAACAACAACGGAGCGTTATTGGGCACATTTCAACTGCGGAAAGTAGTTGATTTAACAGCGAAAGTCTTTAGATTTACAACGTTTTTTTTTTCAGAGTACATACAATTATATACATATGTTATGACCAAAGATATAATTTATGTTATTGTATGATGAAAATATCAAGCACTTCTTAGAAAAAAAACTGCAAAAAATCAAAATGATTTCCTAGAAACCTAAAAGTTACACTTTGTTAGGCTAGAATTATTTGGTCTATAAGACTGTATACTCAGAAGTTTTCTAGAAAATAAAAAAAATTATACAGTTATATACATATGACTAGGGAAGCTAAAAATATGCCCGAAAAATAACTTAAATATGCTCGTAAATTGGCATAAGTTTGTCATAAGCACCATTATTAAAATAAGAAAAGTAGAAAAAAGGTAAAAATCAGCTGTTTAGTAAGTTAACCTGTATAAATTAGCCTTGCGTGAAACCCTTCGCACACTCACATATTCGTGTGGCCAAATGTCAAATCGCATAGCACATAACACAGAAATCAAATTTCGTATGTGACAGTTCTTGTGCGCTGCTCTGCTATGCAAATATAACCAGACCTTCAATCATAAATACCACATTTGCTATAAATTTGGCAAGCTTATACAATAACATATTTTTTTTTTATTCCGAAGTTCAAACATCACTACAGGTTTGAAAGCAAAATTAATTTAAATTGTTATATACACGCTTTAACCAATTTCAAACAAATATCCACACGAAAAAATCTATCCCTAAATGTTTCCGAAAATCCCTTAAAATGGGTGGAGTCTCCATATATGGCAACCTAGAGTAAAGCTCTGCCATGCTCTCTTATTTACAAACACATATGCAAAAGACACATATAAGTACACGACAGTTTCTTACCCCTCGGTTCAAATTTTGTTCCCCTAACCTCTATAACTTGGCTTGGCCCCTCTGCTATTGAATTAAAAAAACTGATTCAATTCATCCCATTCACATTCACATTCCCTACTGAATGGTTTCCTCGCATTCAAAATCACACTCATTGAATTTTTTATTGGAAATTTACAATCTTTTTGAAAACCGATTTCAATATTTAGAATCAGACACTCACTTTTTTGAAAAGAATTATGAATGAATGAAATCGACATTGATTCAATCAGTTTACAGCTCTGCTGCATACATATTTACATACATACATTCGTAGGCCGATGCCATACATAACAACTTTTTAGTTGACAACAATTTTTCCGTAAGCCAAACATAAATCTATTTTTATGTGGAAATGTGTGTGTAATGAAAGTAATTTTGTATATTTACGTATGCATATGCATAGATATGCTTATGCTGGCAAATATTTATGGATATCTAGATTTCCAGCAAAATGTTACGTATACGCCATGTCAACTGCTACAAGTTTAGTTAAAAAACTTTTTTCAGCCTTGTTTGTTGCTTGCCGAGTTTACTTATCTGCGATTAGTGGAAAGGTTATTTCGAGTGTAGACATTAAGCACAGGCATCTAAGTACAAGCAGCTTTGTGTATGCTTGTACATTAGGGTGGCCCAAAATTGTGTGAGGAAAATAAAGTTATCCTGAAAACCGCTTAACAAACCGCATTTCATGCGACTTTACTACGGAAATCAATACCGAAAATTTTGCCTTAAAATATTAAAGTTTAAAGGTAGCGCAAATGCCTTCAAAATTAATTCTGCTTTTACATCAGTGTTGACACATAATTTTTTTGAAAAGTCTTTAATGAACAAGAAAGATTGTTTTTATCATTGATAAAGAGCACATATTGTGTGTTCTGCAATGATTTTTTTGAGTTTTAATTTTTTTTTACCACCTTAATGTACATATAAAGCTCTGTGTACCTAAACTTTTCGGTTTCAATTTTTGCAGAAAAAAATATATAAATTTCAACAAACAGGTGTATGTAAGCAAGTTGATAAGTGCTTTTCAGTTAAGACGTTAATTAAAACTAACTTTGAATGAAAGGGTGTGTGTGGGATTTTTCTGTTTTAAGTTATTTATTTATGAATGAAGTATTGAAATGTGAATAAATTATATACCTACACTTTTTGCGGATTTAAATCGAAGAAAACACTGGTGATAGGAACTAAAAGTTATTTAAGGACCAACTATATTGTTAGTTTGGATTCAACCATATAGATTTGTTCTAAAATAATAAAACCACTACCCAGTTTTTATTTCTGGTGTATAACAATACGTATTCTATAGCAAATATGGGAGACATTCGCGTAAACCGATAGCCTCACACCAGTGAGTACATAACTGGCTCAGAACTGGTTATAAAGGGTTATAGAGCGGCAAAGTTGGTATAGATGTGGTAAATTTCACCCAATTATCTAATTTACAAAATTTCCCAAAAAGGGAAATTTTTTTATAATCAACAAAATTTTTTTAACTAAACGTCTAAACGAGTCTTAGTGGCGAAATTGAGAAAAAAAATACCTCAAATGAAAATTTCCCAAAAAGGGAATTTTTTCAAATTAGAAAAGATCGTTTCTCTTAAACTTTGCTAACTCATAATGATAAATTTCACCCAATTATATAATTTATAAAATATCACAAAAAGGGAAATTTGTCTTTAATCAACAAAAATTGTTTAACTAAACGTTTAAATGAGTCTAAGTGGCGAAATTGAAAAAAACTTACCTCAAATGACAATTTCCCAAAAAGGGAATTTTTTGAAATTAGACAAAATCGTTTCTCTTAAACTTTGCTAACTCATAATGATAAATTTCACCCAATTATCTAATTTAGAAAATATCACAAAAAGGGAAATTTGTCTTTAATCAACAAAAATTGTATAACTAAACGTCTAAACGAGTCTTAGTGGCCTTGAAAAAAAAATTACCTCAAATTAAAATTTAGCAAAAAAGGAATTTTTTCAAATTAGACAAAATCGTTTCTCTTAAGCTTTACTAACTCAAAATGGTCAATTTCACACAATTGTACTAATTTACAAAACTTCACAAAAATTGAAATTTTTCTATAATCAACAAAAATTGTTTACCTAAACGTTTAAATGAGTCTAAGTGGCGAATTTGAAAAAAAAATTACCTCAAATGAAAATATCCCAAAAAGGGAAGTTTTTCAAATTAGACAAAATCGTTTCTCTTAAACTTTGCTAACTTATAATGATAAATTTCACCCAATTATCTAATTTAGAAAATATCACAAAAAGGGAAATTTGTCTTTAATAAACAAAAATTGTATAACTAAACGTCTAAACGCGTCTTAGTGGCCTTGAAAAAAAAAATTACCGCAAATTAAAATTTAGCAAAAAAGGAATTTTTTCAAATTAGACAAAATCGTTCCTCTTAAGCTTTACTAACTCAAAATGGTAAATTTCACACAATTGTACTAATTTCAAAAATTTTCCATAAAGGGAAATTTTTCTATAATCAACAAAAATTTTTTAACTAAACGTCTAAACGAGTCTTAGTGGCGAAATTGAAAAAAAAAAAAATTACGTCCAATTAAAATTTCCCAAAACGGGAATTTTTTCAAATTAGAGAAAATCGTTTCTCTTAAACATTACGAACTCAAAATAACAAATTTCACACAATTGCACTAATTTCGAAAATTTCCCAAAATGGGATTTTTTTTGTTAAAATGTAATTAAATAAAATAAAATGGTTTGCCTTAAACTTCAGTGAGTCATAATGATCAAGAATTTACTAATTAACAAAATTAGTGTGAGTTCTAAGAAATTTCCGTTCTTGGCTCACTCAAAAAGACACTTTTTCATACTGGTATTAGTTTTTTTTTTTATATTGATAGTAGTTATCATTGGATTTTTTCAATTTTAAATACCAAAACTAAACTATTGATAAAGAGTAGTCTCTTCACACTACTTTTAAAAATCATTTCTCTTACTCACCACATTTCAACAAGTAACCATTTTTTCATGACTTTCCATCAACGTAATTTACTTTCTCTCATCAATCTAATGGACACTCAAATAAGCAGGCAACCAAAAGCTTCACTTCAAACAGTCGTCATTGGTCATCAACATCAAAAATTCAAAAATAACAAAATAAAATAAAATAAAACTAATTGGTTACTTTTCGTATTCCAGCACTTTTGCATGCAAGCAAGCCTGCGCCACCAGCATTTGCAAGCCAAGTGCCCAGCTGATTTGAAATGAATTTCAAAGTAAATACATTAATTTATGCAAAGCGCCAGCAAAGTGAGTATAAATTTATATGAGTGAGAAAGTAAGCAGCTAAATCAACAAAATTTTGCAAATATCAAATGTTTGTATTCTTTTTTTTTGGTGCAAAAATTTACATTTTTTGTAAGAATAAAAAAATAAATTTTAAAACTCAACAAACCAGCGCACATTAAAAATCAAAAAGGAGCAAGAAAATATGTATGTTTGCAAAAAGTTGCAGAGTGATTTGAATTTCGCTTAGCGTACATACACTGGCAGAAAATGCTGGTGGGAAGATAACTTTTATAGAAGATATTTAATTTAGGTTGAAATGACTGCCTATACATTTCAATGCGGTCGTAGGCCGATTCACTCGCACAGCAGCATAATGTAGAGGTGGTTGTGATAGATTACCCACTTCGTTCTCCTTTCCTGGTATGCCTGTTGCGTATTGTACCCATATATAATTCCCTACAATTCATTGCCACCAGTGACGTAGATAGTAATGGTAGGTTAGCCAGGCCAAAATAGTTATTAGCTCAGCTTAGAGAATAGTAGAGTGGTCTGTTAGGCGCAAATATATGTAGATATATTGAGATAGAGCGTTTATAAGAAAATCGCAATACCAACTCTATTTTACAGTTTGGAGCAATACGTATAGATGTAGATTTTTGATATCCGGATCTAAAATGATATAACCGTTACCGAATTTTTTTCTGGTGTAGATATAACAACGTACTCTGTACCTGCCCTGCAGCAAATACACTAGAGATTTCGGAACTGGCACCGAACTGGTTCTAAAGGCATTAAGAGCGGAACAGTTGGTCAAAATGTGATAAATTTCACCCGATTATACTAGTTTAGAAAATTTCCCAAAACGAGAATTTTTCTAAAATCAACTAACATTTGTTGCTTAAAGATCTAAAATGAGTCCTAGTGGCGAAATTAAAAAAAAAAAATAACTTCGACCAAAAATTTTTTCAATTTTTCTTAAACAAAACTGGCCAATAATAGCTCATACAAAATTCTTACAAAATTACCGCAGCTTAAAATTTCCCAAACAGTGAATTTTTTTTTTTTTTTTCAAACTAGATAAAATCGTTTCTCTTAAATTTTACTAACTCAAAACGGTAAATTTCCTGCAATTATAATAATTTTAAAAATTTACCAAAAAGGGAAATTTTTCTAAAATAAAAAAATTTTTTTTTACCTAAATGTCTAAACGAGTCTTACAGCCAGTTTCGCGAAAGAATTTAAGTTTAATTTAATTTTTTCTACTTGAATTTTATATGAAATCTGACAGGGAAAAAATCAAAATATCACTTAAATTTTTTCGTGAAATTGACTGTTAGAGGTGAAATTGAAGGAAATTACCTCAAATTAAAATTTCCCACAAATTTAATTTTCTGGTTTCTCTTAAAATTTACTAACTCAAAATGCTAAAATTTACAAAATTGTACTAATTACCAAAATTTCGCAAAAAGGAAAATTTCGCAAAAATCGGCTAAAATTATTTGCCTAAACAACTCACCACACTAGTGGCAAAACTGAAAAAAAAAATTTTTTTCAAATTAGACAAAATCTTTTTTCTTAAACTACTGATTAAAAATGCTAAATTTAACACAATTGTACCAATTACCAAAATTTCCCAAAAAGGGGATTTTATTAAAAATGTAATAAGAGGGATTCCTTTAAACTTCAGCGAATTCACAAAATTGACTAATTACCAAAATTACCAAAATTTCCCAAAAAGGGAAATTTTCCAAAAAGGGAAATTTTACAAAATTTAATAAAAGTGCATAAAATGGTTTAGGGTTTAAACTGTGTATATCTGAACTGTTAATTTTTAAACTACCACAGTAATCCCCAGATTAAAGGCAGTTCAGAATGGGTCCTAAGGTACTGCAGAGGAGCCGTGTTAAAATAATAATAATAATAATAATAATAATAATAATAATAATAATAATAATAATAATAATAATAATAATGATAATGATAATAATAATAATAATAATAATAATAATAATAATAATAATAATAATAATAATAATAATAATAATAATAATAATAATAATAATAATAATAATAATAATAATAATAATAATAATAATAATAATAATAATAATAATAATAATAATAATAATAATAATAATAATAATAATAATAATAATAATAATAATAATAATAATAATATTAATAATAATAATAATAATAATAATAATAATAATAATAATAATAATAATAATAATAATAATAATAATAATAATAATAATAATAATATAATAATAATAATAATAATAATAATAATAATAATAATAATAATAATAAGAATAATAATAATAATAATAATAATAATAATAATAATAATAATAATAATATTAATATTAATAATAATAATAATAATAATAATAATACAATGGCGCTATTATAACTCTGAGGAGTTTTATGGCCGAGCTTCTCTCCCAATTCGAGGAGTGCTCCTTTTTTGTTTTTCCTACTAACCTACGGTTTTATGCCGGCTCCGAACGGCGAATGACCGCTGTGGTGCAGTGGGTAGAGTGTTCGCCTGTTATACCAGAGGTCTCGGGTTCAAACCCCAGTCCGAGCAAACACCAAAACAATTTTTTTAATTATTAAAAATCCAATTATTGGGTTTTTTAATAGCAGCGGTCCCCTCTCGGCAGTGGGCGGCATACCCTCCTAGAGTGTATTTCTGCCATGAAAAAGCTTCTCACAAAAGCCGCGTTAAAAAGGACAGTTAAAAGAATTGCGCTAGGATAGACTTAGAACCAATCCTGTCACTTTATGAGCTTTGTAGTTCTGCGCCAGCTTTGAACTAGCGCGATTTACCGAGTGTATGTAGGTATGTATGTATATATAAATGCGCAAAGCCATAGTTGTTGAGGCAGCCACCTTACGCTCTGAATTAAAGCCGAGTGAATTTTCAACATTACATTGATGGATGACCTTTTATGCAACTGTGAGTGTACTCATATACACACAGCCATACATATGTATGTATGGATTTACCCAGTGCAGAGAGCTGAGATTTGCATTTGAATTGCCAACATTACATCATTCAACTGGCTATCGCACTCACCTGGCTTTGGGCTATATTTGTATGTGTGTTTTGCACATTTAAAATTCCTAGAAAATCAGCAAACCTGACTGACTACTCGTTCGCGCACTCGAGGCTCGCACTAACCAAGTTCAACAGTTGACCATCACCGCTTATTCAAGCGGTAAGCAAATGAGACAACGTTGTAAAGGTGTACTCAAGCATTTTATCGTTATTTATATAGATGTGGTACACATACATACATATGTATATATGTACTGAGTACGCTGATGCAACATGCAACGGCAATGATGCGACGAGCAACGAGCAGCAAGCAAATCTAGAGACAGTTGAGTGGCGGTTGCGAAATGTCAGCAAAGTTTGCATTGGATGATAGGCGGTGGCTCGCTTTGTGAATGACGGCATATGGATTTGGGAAGGTAAATGTATGTGTATGTATGTGTGTATGTATAACTCAATCGATTTAGACAAATTTGTGTGTGAATATTGAATCACTTCACTATTTACATATGTATGTACTTTTGCTTTAGTTAAACGCTAACGGCGCTTGACCAGAGCATGGCTTGGCTGTTGGCAACGCGCTTCACTGCACTTCAGTACATTTGAAATTTGAATGAAGGATGACAAAAACGACAGCACTAAAGGCAAAAGGTAAACAAAAATACTTAGAATTATGTCAGTGGATGACAATTGTTGGCAAAACGGAGAAGAGCACTTTTGTTAGTAGAGAAAAAAAATGAAAGGTTACGGTAAGAAAAACCGAACTTTAAACGGTTTGATATAAATCTGCCCTTTGAGTTAAATTTTGATTTAGGAATTCACTATGAACGAGATCTTTTATAACCAAATGCTGCAATACATCAATTTTTTTCTCCCACTATCACCTACTTATCATTGCTTGTAATACTAAAGTGATGCTTATCCGAAAATGGTAGTGTTAATGATAATGGTAGTGGTAATGTTAATGTTAATGGTAATGGTAATGGCAATGGAATGGTAATGGTAATGGTAATGGTAATGGTAATGGTAATGGTAATGGTAATGGTAATGGTAATGGTAATGGCAATGGTAATGGTAATGGTAATGGTAATGGTAATGGTAATGGTAATGGTAATGGTAATGGTAATGGTAATGGTAATGGTAATGGTAATGGTAATGGTAATGGTAATGGTAATGGTATTGGTATTGGTAATGTAATTATAATGGTAACCGTAATCGTAATCGTAATCGTAATGGTAATGGTAATGGTAATGGTAATGGTAAGGGTAATAGTAATGGTAATGGAAATGGTAACGGTAATGGTAGTGGTAATGGTAATGGTAATAGTAATGGTAATGGTAATGGTAATGGTAATGGTAGTGACAATGGTAATGGTAATGGTAATAATAATCGTTTAGTTTAGTGTAAATGAGTACGTCAATTATTTCCTTACTACTAAAGATATGTACATATATTTATGTATGTATATATGTACATATACATATGTACATATTAGTGGTCGGAAACTATCGATGGCACTATCGTCACTATCGATGGTTTCTGAACATCGTTTACACTATCGATGGTTTTCGACTATAGTTTGAACTATCGATAGTTTATTGAAAATTTGAAATGTGACCACTAGGCACCAAACAAACGGTAACTATTCCATGCAGGGTTTGAATTGCTGACTAGCAAGAAGTCAAAGCAACATAAATACGACTATGCATTCTAGTCGCATGGTCGTTTAAAATGTTATTACCCAAAAAGATTAAAATTACACTACAATATGGGTATCAAACGAAAGGGGATGACCCCAGGTTTCATTTGGTCTTCGACATATTTCGATAAATTTATCGATAACTGAGTTATCGGTCAAAATGTGATTGCCCAAAAAGATTAATATTACCCTACAATATGGGTATCAAACGATATTAGATTTTTAATAGCTGGTATACATTTCTGGAAAGCGCACTATATAACGCAGCCTACAGTGTGATTAGTAAAAAGGCAAAAGGCGGTTACAGTGTGAGCGTCATTCAACAATCTTTTAGTGCTTTATAAGGTTTCAAATTGAGGAAAGAAAAAAGCGAGCAAAGAAGAAACGATAATGAGGAAAAACTTGGCTTGCTGTTGCCTTTTCCAACGAAAAAAGGCGCAATTTGCACGCTACTTACTTACTTACTTTCATGAATCTTTTCTTCCTTGCTTGTACTCATTTACTTATTCTCTTTGGCTTAAATGTGTTTCCAGCAAATGAAACAACAATAACTCACGGCAATGTGAAATTATTAAAGACTATTAAACTTTGTTAGGGTTACAGGAATAAAAACACACATGCATACAAACACTTATACAGACAAAAACAAAGCGCATTTATCGCATTTAATACCTCTGCAGCGTGCAACAAGCATCAACAACAACACGCCTAAAGCCTTAAGTACATTTTGGTGGCGGCTATGCCTTGGCAACGAACGAAAATCAAAAGGAAGAATCAAATTACGTTCACAGCGTTGACTGCGTCGATTTCCGCGGTGTTGGCGGGCTTTGGTTTTTGTTATTTTTCTTTTGTTTGCGCTTTTTTGTTGTTTGTTCTTTTTTTGTTGTTTTAGCTATGGTCGCTTCGAGTGCTGCTTGTCGATTATCGAAAGTTATTGAGATTAAGGACACGCATTAGCGCTACAAATTACCGCCTACATGTTAGCTTATCTTTACTAGGGATATTTAAGTACGTGTGTATTTGTTGTTTTGCACAAATATTTATTTTTATTTTATCAAGTTTTTTTTGGTTTTTTTTCTGCCACAATCACTTGATGCTGTGTTGTGTTGAAATTGACTGCGGAGACTTGCTTTGTTAACTTTTGCCACTCTACCACATTTTATTGGGCTTCGTTAAAAATAAAGAGGGAGAAATATTTTTTTCTTTGTTTTGTTTCGTGGTTTATCTTTTATGCTTATTTCGATTTTTTATAAGCATAAATCAAGTACCTTTAATCTGAAGTGAAAAAATTACGAGCAAGCGAGTATTGACGTGTGTTCCTGTTGTTGAGGAAATAAGGGAAGCGTCGTCTACCCTCTATTACAACATCTGTGAGTAGCATAAGTCGGATACAAACTGAAGAGAAAAAAACCAGAAATTACTTTTGGGTACAGCGTTAGTCTAAAGCTCACGGAAGGGTCCAAATTGGACTCATATGTCAGGATAGTAATGGTTATGGTAATGGTAATGGTAATGGTAATGGTAATGGTAATGGTAATGGTAATGGTAATGGTAATGGTAATGGTAATGGTAATGGTAATGGTAATGGTGATGGTAATGGTAATGGTAATGGTAATGGTAATGGTAATGGTAATGGTGATGGTAATGGTAATGGTAATGGTAATGGTAATGGTAATGGTAATGGTAATGGTAATGGTAATGGTAATGGTAATGGTAATGGTAATGGTAATGGTAATGGTAATGGTAATGGTAACGGTAATGGTAATGGTAATGTTAATAGTAATCGTAATGGTAATGGTAATGGTAATGGCAATGGCAATGGTAATGGTAATGGTAATGGTAATGGTAATGGTAATGGTAATGGTAATGGTAATGGTAATGGTATTGGTAATGATAATGGTAATGGTAATGGTAATGATAATAGTAATGGTAATAGTAATCGTAATGGCAGTGGTAGGGGTAATGGTAATGGTAATGGTAATGGTAATGGTAATGGTAATGGTAATGGTAATGGTAATGGTAATGGTAATGGTAATGGTAATCGCAATCGCAATGGTAATGGTAATGGTAATGTAATGGTAATGGTAATGGAAATTCCAAAATTCGCACCCTGCTATTCTTCTTAGATCTAGTATAAACATGTACGTATGTATGAAGTTTTCCTTCTCTTTAACTAATTTTTTAAGTCAGCGTGCATGTGTACTACATACATACATACGTACATACGTATAACATCATTCAAATTCATATTACAAAGAAAACAAGGAAATTTTCATAAAATGTATATATATATATATATATGCTTAACCTAACGGCAGGGTTAAGTCAATGTAATCCCTCAATCCTCTATATGCCAGCATAATCATCATTTGTATGTAAGCACGTTTACATTTAATCACGTGTTTGCTTTCTGCTTCATTAACTTTTTTTGCCCATTTTTTGTGAAATGCTGTCAGTTTGACATTATGTAAATATAAATTTTTATACATACATATTTACATATTTACATACATATGTAAGAATGTATGAATTGGTGAGGTGCTGTGGTTGTGAATAAGTTCTGAACATGTGCTACTACCGAAATATGAAATATCGAAATCATGCCACAGCACGTAAAGTTCTCTAAATGGCAGCATTAAAAACTAATGTGCTGTAAAAGGTTGCCACAAAAGCACATCAACAAGGGTTCGTTAAGAATTCCTGTTCATTTTGTTATCAAAATTATTCTCACCATGTTGATAGAAAATTTGCTAGTAGACGAGTACGCCAGCATTTTGATAATTTCGGACTTCAACTTGTAGAAGAAGTTGAGATATAAGCAATAGTTTTTTTTTGGGATCTGTCTGTACTCAAGGTCATCACTTTGACTTTAGCATTCACAACACAAGTATGTCTTTTCCTCGCCATGGACAATAGAAAAATCATCGTACATACATATGCAAACATTTACTTATTTTATAAAATAATTGGCACGTTACCCTTCGGTTGCTTGGGCATATCCTTTCATAGTTTACTCATAGTTTACTAGCACAAAAGGAAGGTAATAGCTTGATGTATATTTTTTTCAAATTTATACATACCTATGTATGTATGTATATATATGAATGTATGTATGTACGTAGGTACATGCAAAAGCATTTTCTGAAATAAAGTTTACATATTCCTTTAACGTTTCAGCAATTATACGCCTTGAGCTCTATCAAATTTTGCGTAACCAAAAGGAATAGGAAATTTTTTCATTAATGAAACTACGGACATGAGCTAGACAGAAGAAAAAATAAAGTATGAATCTCTTGTTGAAATGGAAATTTCGCAAGTTATAATTGCATATAAATGTTCGATAACACAAAAAAAAACAGTAGAAAAGTAGTGAGAATTCCGACTAAAGAATGTCGAAAAAACAAAGAAGCACGAAGGTTATGTTCACAGTTGCCTAAAGAAGTTTTACGCATAGTTTTAAATTTTTTTCTTCATCCGCTAAAGTCTGTTACAAATTTTGCAATAACATTTTGCACACTTTTTCATTTGCTGCCAGTCGGGATAGCAAAAATCTACCATTTTGTGTGCTACATGTCGTATGAGTAATATGCAATACATCGCTTCGCGCTCTTAACCAATTTCAACAGTGTATTTTTTTTTATCACAAGTGCGCTCATGCGTCATAGTAAATGCTTATCAATATATCTGAGTTTTTATAAAATTGCATTATAGTTGTTTTTCTGTTGTTTTCATGCTGTTATTCCATTTTTGCCTTCTTATAACTGCTTATAAAGAATAAAGGGAAGAAAAAGAATATGTAGTTCTATAATGTCGAAAGCAAATGACATGGAAAGTGAGTTTCGTAGCGAAAAAATGACAGTTAAAAAAGACATAAAATAGAAAAATAAACATGACAGGAAGTCTGGAGAAAAATAAAGAGGGAAATAAAACACAAAAAAGAAAGCATTTGTCAAAAATTTATGGATTTGCAATGGTACGCATTCCAGCGTAGAAATGCATTGAATTGAGATCATAGCTTAGCTGAATACTTTATATTTAAACTGCAAATAAAAGTGCATGGTAATGGTAAGGGTAATGGTAATAGTAATGGTAATGGTAATGGTAATGGTAATGGTAATGGTAATGGTAACGGTAATGGTAATGGTAATGGTAATGGTAATGGTAATGGTAATGGTAATGGTAATGGTGATGGTAACGGTAATGGTAATGGTAACGGTAATGGTAATGGTAATGGTAATGGTAATGGTAATGGTAATGGTAATGGTAATGGTAATGGTAATGGTAATGATAATGGTAATGGTAACGGTAATGGTAATGGGAATGGTAATGGTAATGGTATTGATAATGGTAATGGTAATGGTAATAATAATGGTAATGGTAATGGTAATGGTAATGGTAATGGTAATGGTAAAGGTAAAGGTAATGGTAATGGTAATCGTAATGGTAAAGGTAATGGTAATGGTAATCGTAATGGTAAAGGTAATGGTAATGGTAATGGTAGTGGTAATGGTAATGGTAATGGTGCTGGTAGTGGTAGTGGTAATGGTAATGGTTACGGTAATGGTAAAGGTAATGGTAATGGTAATGGTAATGGTAATGATAATTGTAATGATAATGGTAACAGAGCGAAAAGAAACATTTTTCTGAACAAAATACCAGCTACTCAAAGCTTTTCTTATACCTATTTGTGGGTAGATCATATTTGAAGGATTCTCGAGCTCCACATAGAATTCGTGAAAGCTCTTTAAAAACATAATCTTAAATATTCCTTAAAAAGTGCTTTCATATATGTATGAATGTATGTAAATTTATAAACATATTTTGAATGAATTAAAATAATGCCAAAGCTGCCCGCATATTTTTCATTTTAGCGCGATAAGTATTCTCCTTAAAATAATATATGTATATTTTTTTTTCTTTTTTTTCTGACACATTTTACTTGTGCAAATTTTTTATACTTCTGTGTGCTAAAAATAAAAAAATACAAGTTATTTAAATGAATCTTCAGGCGTGTCGTGGCGCGCTTAGACAATATCATCATTTTGTTTGCGCACCAACGACAACGACGACAGCTAAGCAAACACCAGCCACGAACGGACTGTGTTGGGGACACTTTGGATAAAATAAAAAATTAAGATAAAAGAAAAAAATGTGTATTTTTTTAAATATATGTTAAAGAGGAAAAAATTTATAAAATTTGCATGAAAAAATCCGAACAGCGGCTAAACGCAAACATTTAAATAGCGAAGAGCGGAATTTAAGTCGACAAAATTTACACGCCGGGCATTTGCTAAATGAGAGCAGCACAGTTTTTATTTAATTTTATTAAAGCCTTCTTGTCGTCTTTATGCCCTTCATAAACATGAAATGCTGTAAAAAACTTGGCCCAAAACATGATTTTTGTGTCTAAGTAACTGAAGGAGTTGTGATATTGGAGAGGATCGGTCAAATCGGACCACTAAGTGGTATAGCTTCTATGTAACCGATTGTGCAGATATAGACTTCATTTGAAGTATAACTTGTCCATTTCAAGTACTAAATGCTTGCAGCTTTTTTGTCTAATAAATCTCTGTGTACATAACCAACACGAACGGACAATACAAACTAACAGAAGATCAGACCATGTAACATTGCATTGCGCTCATTCATGAAGCATATGAAGCCTTAGGCTTGGCCGCGATCTTACTTGTTTCATTTATGTAATTTTGCCAAAGAGTTTTTGCTGTTTGTCTTTTTACATTTCTTTTTTTGTTGGATTTTCATTTAATTTTTATCTAAGTTTTTTTCGCTTTAATATAATTTTTTGTCAGACGTTGTGGAAGAAATTTGTGCGCCAAAAAAAGTTGCTGTTCCCATTTTACAAATGAGAAAAATTTTCTCGCATTCCAACATTTCTACAAAGCAAACTAAAAAAAAAAATAAAGGCGGTTCAACAATTTTTCGCACAAAAATTAAAATGTAAATGTAAATGAATAGTTATACATACATATTTTGGTGTAAAACTAAAATTTTTTTTAATGCAAAAATCCCATTTTTTTCTAATTTAAAAGAGATTTAAGAAAGTGTCTCTTGGCGCATTACTCCGCTGCGTGTCCGCTGGCGATAATCATGCCATCACATTCTTTACGCTTTTTTTGGCTGCTTAGCAACCGCGACGACAGTCACACGCGATGGCATGAATCAACAAGCTTATTACATTTCACGGTTGCGCTGCTTTCTGCTGCTTCTGCTGGTGCTGCTTTCGTGGGTGTGCTTATTTAGTGATTGCTTGGCGTGCAACGAAGCGATTTAGAGTAGAAAAGAGAATTCGTTAGGATTCAAAGTATGTCCCAAATAAAAGTGCTACTGTAACTGCATTTAAGTATGTATTTGTATGTCTTTATAAGTGTATATTTGTATGTATACATATATCGCACGTTTTGTGCAATAGGGATTTAACTCAAAAAAAATTTTTTTTGGGAAAACGCAAATAAAGTTTTATAATTTCAAATAGTTTCCTTCTACGGCTAACTACAAAATCACTTTTATTTCCACCATCTTTATCTTTTTGAGTATTTTATAAGACTAGACTCTAAGGCACTACCCAGTTATTGAAATATATGGCAAAATCCCAGAAATCGAAAATTTTGAGTTAAATCCCTATTCCATAAAACGGGCGATATGTAATTATCTTTGTCATGCCCTTTCTACTTCTTGAGCTTTGAAGTGTCACGCAAGATATGCTATATCAGCGCATGATTGTCCAAAAGTAAACAAATCGAAGGTTATAAATACTCAATATGAATCTTATTTGCTATTCGATTAATTTTGTTTTTTTTTTTTAAATAATGTGGCATGTTCTTTCGTTTAAGTAGTACTGTTATTAACGTGCTTTAAAGATTGTCTAGCGATAAGTTGAGCTATTTTAGTTTTCACTTACTTTACTTCAAAGGGTAATTCAGTCGTATTTTAATAAAGCCTACAAATATGAGTTACAAAGATCTTAAGTAATATTTTTTAAAAAAGTATTTCTATTATAACTTAGTGCCAAAAAATTTTTGTCGAAAGTACCAGAAGAAAGCGTGGGGGACCCACCAAAATATATACCGATATGATCAGAATCACGAGCTGAGTCGATTAAGCCATGTCCGTCCGTCCGTCTGTGTGAACGCAAACTAGTCCCTCAGTTTTGAGATATCTGAATGAAATTCGGAATACAGGTATGTTGTTATATGCAGCTGATCATTTGTCGGAACCGGCCGAATCGGACCACTATAACATATAGAAAACAACCGATTATTCAGATATACATGAAATTTTTGGATGTAATTTGTGCATAACTTCCCCATTTAAACAGCTAAGGACATGAAACTTTGAAGTAGACGTGCCCATTTTGGCCCAAACAAGGTTACCGAAAATTGTCAAGATCGGACCACTATAACATATAGTTCCACAACATCCGATTATTCAGATATACACATTTTGGTGTATAACTCCTCCATTTTAACAGCTAACGGCCTGAAATTTTGAAGTATTTGTACCCATATGGACCCAAACGGGATTGCTGAAAATTGTTAAGATCGGACCACTATAACCTATAGCTCCCCTACAACCGATTGTTCAGATATGGACATTTTGGTGTATAACTCCTCCATTTTAACAGCTAACGGCATGAAATTTTTAAGTATTTGTACCCATATGGGCCCAAACAGGGTTACCGAAAATTGTCAAGATCGGACCACTATAACATATAGCTCCCCTACAACCGATTGTTCAGATATGGACATTTTGGTGTATAACTCCTCCATTTAAATAGCCAAGACACCATTTTTTCTAATAAATCTTTCCATAAATAACCCACAGAATTAAAATTATAAATTAAACTTAATCCGGCTATGTACATACAGAGGTAACTTTTCATTTCCCCACTCATGAAAGGTATGAAGTCTTCGGTACAGCCGAAGACAGCCGCGCTTTTACTTGTTTTGCTTTGAGTAGTACCCCATGGCGTTCGAGTAATCTTATCATCTTCTAATGCCTGGTTTTCACTAGGTCATATATGACGTCAAATATGGTCAAAGAAATGAAAACGGGTTGGGATATTGTGTCAAATGCGTTTGCAGTCAGTTTTGACAACTCGCTGTCATATAAAATGACAGCCATATGAAAACACTCAAATTGTAGTTTGCCAGCGCATTGGGCAACATTTGACACGCAAAATTCATTTGCCAGCGTGTTGGCAAACTTGCTTCGTTTGTCAAGCTCACAGCTGATTCGCAGGGCCACGGAGCGTGTCAAGGAGCGAAGAGCTAAGGAGCTATGGCTTTTTCACGGAGCGGACCTGGAGCTCAAATTATAGGTAGAAGCTGGTCTTCATCTAAAGTGATAAAGTAATAAATTTTTAAAGTTTATCAGTTTATCCGCATTTTACATGAAACCACCTTGGTAAATAATTGTTTAAACTCTTGTCAGTGTCAACTTGATTAATAAATAAAAAAAACCCAATAAAATAAACAAAAAAAAAATGCCGAAGGAAACCACAATTTCTTCTTTTAAATTGAAAAAGTAAAACTGACAATGTGTCAGACTTGAGTTTTACCGAAATTTATAAATTTACGCAACAAAATCGTTCAGTAAAGTTATAAACTTTGCTTAAATATATTTTCATACAAATGTTGACAGATAATTTATTACAATTAATATTTTATCACTTTACCGCATTTACCAGCAGTTTACCACTTTAGATGAAGGCCCTTAATATTTTATTGGAATTCATAAAAAAATGTAAATGAGCAAAAAATGTTTCAATGCATATAAAAATTTTGTAGATGTATTGAGCTTTGTACTTTCAATACGAGAGCGTTTAGCAGGCCTGCTATAGAGAATAAAGGTAGGTTTAAAACCGAAGATGGTTTTAAAGCCATCCTAGATTATGCCAAATAGTATCGAGTTTACCTTTATCTCAGGTAAGCGTTGAGCGTCTCTTTTCATCATTAAAAATTGTCATATCTGATTTAAAACAGTCTTGTCGATTTGAAGCGGAGCCAATATATAAAAAATCGGAGCGAGAACGGAGCCCTATGCAAAAAAAGGATGGGAGCTAATGCCTATATGACACTACGTTTTTTTCTTGTTTTTTTTTTTGGTGTGGAAAATCCACCGAAAGTCAAAATACAAAAACAATTCTTCTGTAGGTTGAAAAGAGACAAAAACTCCCTCAAAAACAAATTGATTGACATTAAACTTCAAACTAAATGAAAATAATATCTATTTCAAGAATTAATTTTTTTGGAAATTTGAATTTAAATTACTGAAATAAAAGTTATGAAACTCAGATGGCAGAGTAGCTGTGTATTCCATGTTATAAAGAGAAGCCAGTGCGCAGTATACTTTTTCTTCCGGACTTCTTCTTTCCCCTTACGGCCAAAGCAGAAGCTTACAAGAGGCAAATTTAAAATTTGTATTTCCATATATTTTTTATTTTATATATAGGTAATTTATTTTATAGTTGTCAAATTGAAACAATTGTCAGAAAAACCTGCCGAATGCGAAAAACCTACCGAAATACAAGCTGGCTCGTTGGTTTTTAACCGCCTAGATGGTATTTTGTTGGTATTTCGTTTGGTTTTTTCAATATAGCTTGCTCGCTTGCGCCAACGCAAAACTGTATTTGACCATCTCCTTCACTCAAAAAAACCTTGTAGAATACCGGAAAAAAAACGTAGTGTCATATGGGAATAAGAGCAGCAAAAAATTGTGGAAGCGGAGCAAACGCAATTTGCACCGGGGCCCTGGTTTGTCGAGCGCACAGCTGATTGTGATTGTGCGAGTATTATAAATTTATTTATTTATTTATTTTGTTAATAGTATTTTAATATCAGAAAATGGAAGAGTTATTAGTAAACGATTTCCAAGTTGTTGTGCAACCTAGAAATAGCACCACCACAAGAAAACCACGGGTGAGAAAACTGACCTTGCTGTCCGGCTGTCAAAAGCTTTTACTTCACGTTTGACATCAGAGATGAAAACGGACTGTCAATCAACTGACACCAAAATTTGACGGCAATCTTTGACCCACACTGCTCTATCGACTTCATGTCAGTTTTTGAAACCTAATGAAAACACATTTGACTCAAAATGACATATTGTCATCTAGGACAGTGATTTGACGTCAGTGAATTTGACCTAATGAAAACCAGGCTTAAGAGTTGAATAAAGTAAACGCGCTTGACAAAGTGCAACTAAAATTGCTAAATCTTTCTTCGAACTTTCTTGATTTTTGTAAACTAGGACTTTTGGTATTGACATACATATGTATGTAAATCGCTTTTGTTGCAAAAATCGGCAGCATCAACGCTCATGCCCTTCTAAAAATAAGCACACTGCCCCAACTTACTCAAACTCAGTCAAAAATCCTTCCAACAACCAACTAACGCATTGTTGATGGCAGAATATAATAAATACATACACTCAATAGTTGAATCAATAAAAAACAGTTTTACATAGACTTATTGCAGATATTTATATGTGCCAACATTCTTCTCGCTCATCAAAATGCAAAATATATAAACTTGTAAAATAGTTTTTATGCTAAGATAAGCAATAAAAAATCAATTCTTCACAATCACTTGAGCAGCTGCTTGAGTGGCAGAGCAAGATTTTAATCAGAAATCCAGTCAATGCCAATGCATACATATAAATGTATATATGTATGTGCATAAATTGGGCACAAAGTAAAATTTTTAGCAACTTGCAAACAAAAATTTCAAACACACTTTTTTTACATATAAAAGTATGCATGCATTTGTAGATTGCTGTGAGCTCCAAATCCCAAGACGCATTTACAAATAAAAATGCAAATAAGAATACATACATACATACATGCCCTATCAACAACAACAACAACAACAACAACAACCAACAACCAACAAGCAATATTACTTGCTACACACAAACTATTTTACATGGGAAATTGTGTAACAATTCAAATGCATTGATTTCCACAAATCCAAAAGCCTCACACAAATCAACTTGAGCACGTGCATATTGGCAACGCGGCTTCGGCGTCGGTGTCGGCGTCTGCGTCGGCGTTGGCGTTGGCGTCAACAAGGCGATGAAAATGTCAACGGCACTTGCTGCCAACACGAGCGAACATGTTAGTGCGTTTGTGTTAATATTTCGTAGTGCAAAACTCTGCGTTTGTATACTTTTGTTGTTAGTGTTGCTGAGAATTTGCCATATGCAAATTACTTAGTTTGTATGCAGACAAGAAATGCACATGCTTATGTACATACATATATGTATCTATATCTAAATGCGTATACGGAAGTACTGCTATTGTGCAGTGCAATGAAATGAAAAGCACAAGTTCTCAGTGAGAGGTGGGAGGCATTTGGAACAGGCCCATGCGTGGCATGCATGTACATATGTAGATACATTGATACGTTGATGATACGATTATATTGGCGTCAATTGAATTTTTAACAAATGTGTATATTTGCAGACATACAAATGTACATACATATGTATCAATATACATAGTACGTATAGAAAATGCAGGAAATTAAGATGGAAATAATATTAACAATCGGTAGCTGAGAATAAGATCGCCATATTTCAAAAATTGTTTCAAAAACGCCCTATTTGAAAAATTGTTTGAATAACGTCCTATTTCAGATTTTGCTTCAAAAACGCCCTATTTCAGAGAAAATTCCATATATATTTCTCTGAAATAGGGCGTTTTGAATAATTGTCTAAAATAGGACGTTATTGAAACAAATTCTGAAATAGGGCGTTTTTGAAGCAAAATCTGAAATATTTAGGATGTTATTCAAACAATTTTTGGAATAGGGCGTTTTTGGAAAAATTTTTGAAATAGGGCGATCTTTTTCTCAGCTGTCGAGATGATATTTTGAGACAATAAATCTCCTATTGGCTATAGATTTTTAATGTTTTAGGCACTGCTGGAGCACGACCTCCATTCAGATCTACATATATCGCACACTAAATCAAAAAGCGTTACAACTCAAAATTCAAAAATTTTCAGGAGAGGCAAAAAACTTTTTAATTTTTATAGGCAATGATATGGGAAAAGGCTACGTATAATAGTTATTTCTCAGTTAAAAAAGACTCTGATGGAAAAGATTTTTTGGCAGCCGCTACAGATATATTCTGTGTACCAATTTATGGAAGAAATCCGATTTCGAAAAATTTTGAGTTGTGACGCTTTTTGATTTAGTGTGCGATATATTGTTCTATGCCTAATATGGTAACGTACATAATATGAGCATAATATGTATGTACATTAGGGTGGCTCCCAAATGTATGGAGAAAAATTTTAGATTTCCTCAACCTCACCCCGTAGGTCGATGCTAAAAGATACCACATATCAATTTTTCTGCCGATCGGAAACGGTTAAGGGGTGTCGCAAAGGGGCCAAAATTCATAAAACTCTACGGAGACTCAAAAAATTAAGATTAGTTTTTTG
This sequence comes from Urophora cardui, assembly GCA_960531455.1. NCBI lineage: Eukaryota > Metazoa > Arthropoda > Insecta > Diptera > Tephritidae > Urophora > Urophora cardui. The sequence goes on along the minus strand of OY482674.1, from coordinate 23,850,443 downwards.
TATATTTAATGTCGAAAGTCGATTGTCCTGTACTCAAAAATACAAAATGCAAATTTTGGTCCCGATTGGAGATGTTTAAGGGGTGTCGCTGAGGGGTCAAAGTTCAGATTACCATATAAAGACCAAAAAATTAAATTAAATTTTTGTATATCTAATGGCCAAAATCATTAGTCTTGTACTCAAGGACACCAAATATAAATTTTGGTCCTGATCGGAGACGGTTAAGGGGTGTCGCACAGGGGTCCCATGTAGTTATCTGAACTTCGACCGCTGTGCGACACACCTTAAACATCTCCGATCCGGACCAAAATTTATATGTACATATATGGCATCCTTGAGTATACGACTATCAATCAATTAAAATTTTTCAGTCTCCGTAGAGTGTTCCGAATTTTGACTACTGCGCGACGAACTTTATCAATCTCCGATCGGGTCCGAAATTTTTATGTGGTATCTTGGACCGTGTTGTTACCGATGTGGGGTGAGACCGAAGAAAATCGCTAATTTGATTTTTTAAGGACCATCCTAATGTACATATATGAAGGCTTCTGATAAAACGATGTATTGCGAAACGAATTTCCCTCATCTATTGCCAAGTTTGATTTGGTTTAAAACCGGTTTCGGCAATGTGCCATCTTCAGTAGCTTTTTTTGTTGGGAAATTTGAGGATCTGCTGAGCTAAATTAAATGAGTATTCTAAGCGGCCGCTGTGGTGTAGCGGGTAGAGTGCTCGCCTGCCATATCAGAGGTCTCGGGTTCTAACCCCAATCCGGGCAAACACCAAACAATTTTTTCTAATTAATTAGAACACAATAATTGGGTTTTTAGAAATAGCGGGGGTATTTTTGCCATGAAAATGATTCTCACAAAAATCTCTTTCTCACAGAAAGCACTTTTAAGGCTGACAAGCTATGTAAAGTAAAGCTTACAGAAGGTATTTACACAACACTGTAAATAGAGACAAAATTTGCTTTTTATGTACATATAAGGCTTATCGGTCCCTTAAAGCAATTTTTTTTTCATCGTATACAAATATTTGCACATATCCAGAAGAAAAATTGCCAATCTCTTCCTTTAAAAGGTTTTGCAGAACAACTTTTAAGTAAGAGCCAATAGCCGTATCCGTAGCGCTCCACATGGAATGCTTCCTGTGTTCCTTTTCCAGGCGCCAGTTGGCCAAGTATTTGACAAAGTGCTTTCAAATCATCATTCTACTTAAAGTCAATTTCTTCGAAAATGAAAAGATAGGTCTTGAACTTAATTTGCTCTACTTCGTATAAAAAATAACACACGAAATTATACAGTGTGGAAGTCCCTCTAAACACTGGATAATAGCTTTTGTAAGTGATTCTTAACCAGGGACCGAAAATAACGGTTATTTTTTTTGGGTGGTGAAAAGGTTACGCAAAAATAACCTTTATCTTCTTTAGGGAATTTTTAACCATTATCATGAGAAAAACTTTTCTTTGGTCATTAATAACCATTATAACAACCAAAAAACTGTTTTGGGCTTGAATAACCGTTATGGCAACCAAAAAACTGTTTTGGGCCTGAATAACCGTTATTCAGATTTTTATTTTTTATTTTTTGGTCGGCTATAAAAATCAAGCCTATTTATTTGTCAATATTTCTGGACGATATTGGTATCAAATGAAAGCTGTTGAGCAGGGCTTTTACATAGAGGTGTATTTGTTAAGATTCGTAGGTCGGGTTCGCAGTTATGGGTGAAAAAATGGACCCGGATTCCCTGGAATATTTAAGCAATATTGGTATCAAATGAAAAGAGGTAATCAAAGCTACAATCCCTGCTCAACACCTTTCATTTGATACCAATATCGTCCAGAAATATTGACAAATAAATAGGCTTGATTTTTATAGCTGACCAAAAAAAGTAAAAACCTGAATAACGGTTATTCAAGCCCAAAACAGTTTTTTGGTCGCCATAACGGTTATTCAAGCCCAAAACGGTTTTTTGGTTGCCATAACGGTTATTCAGGCCCAAAACGGTTTTTTGGTTTTTATAATGGTTACTAGCAGATACCCGTCCCGCTTTGCAGCGACGAAAAAATTTTTATGTTATAATGAGGGGTTCCCTCTACATTTCCCTTTCTCTTTCTTTTTCCTTTAGTTTTACCTTTACCTTTCTCTTTCCCTTTCCTTTAATTTTACCTTTACATTTACCTTTACCTTTACCTTTACCTTTACCTTTACCTTTACCTTTACCTTTACATTTACCTTTACATTTACCTTTACCTTTACCTTTACCTTTACCTTTACCTTTACCTTTACCTTTACCTTTACCTTTACCTTTACCTTTACCTTTACCTTTACCTTTACCTTTACCTTTACCTTTACCTTTACCTTTACCTTTACCTTTACCTTTACCTTTACCTTTACCTTTACCTTTACCTTTACCTTTACCTTTACCTTTACCTTTACCTTTACCTTTACCTTTACCTTTACCTTTACCTTTACCTTTACCTTTACCTTTACCTTTACCTTTACCTTTACCTTTACCTTTACCTTTACCTTTACCTTTACCTTTACCTTTACCTTTACCTTTACCTTTACCTTTACCTTTACCTTTACCTTTACCTTTACCTTTACCTTTACCTTTACCTTTACCTTTACCTTTACCTTTACCTTTACCTTTACCTTTACCTTTACCTTTACCTTTACCTTTACCTTTACCTTTACCTTTACCTTTACCTTTACCTTTACCTTTACCTTTACCTTTACCTTTACCTTTACCTTTACCTTTACCTTTACCTTTGCCTTTACCTTTATCTTTACATTACCGAGACCATCCATCACCATCTGGGCCCACTATTTGAGCTATTTCTGGGAAAGCTGTAGGTTGAAGCCCTGCTCAACGCCTTTCATTTGCTACCAATATCGCTCGGAAGCATTCAGGGGTCATTCCGGTTCATGCTTTGACCCATATCTTGGAGAGTAGCCTAGGTGTAACTATCTAAAGAGCTTTTTGTTGAAGTCCTCCTCAACAGCTTTCCTTTGCTACCAATATCGCTCGGAAATATGCAGGGGTCATCCGGGTCCACGTTTTGACCCATATCTCGGGACCCGGCCTAGGCATCGCAATGAAAATAACTCTATGTTGAAGGCCTGCTCAACACCTTTCATTTGATACCAATATTGCTCAAAGACTTGCTGGGTCACTCTGGGTCCACATTTTGGGCCATATTCCGGGAAGTTCCCACTTTTCCGAAAGTCTGTATACCCTATCACCAGCGCATATACCATATGAATCTACTGTGAAAATTTCATAAAAATCGGTTGATTACTTTGGGAGTCCATAAATAACACACACACACACACACATACACACACAAACACATTCATTTTTATATAATAGACTAGCAAATACCCGTCCCGCTTCGCAGCGACGAAAAATGTTTTTATGTTATAATGAGGGTTTCCATCTACATTTCCCTTTCTCTTTCTCTTTCTTTTTCCTTTACCTTTACCTTTACCTTTACCTTTACCTTTACCTTTACCTTTACCTTTACCTTTACCTTTACCTTTACTTTTACCTTTACCTTTACCTTTACCTTTACCTTTACCTTTACCTTTACCTTTACCTTTACCTTTACCTTTACCTTTACCTTTACCTTTACCTTTACCTTTACCTTTACCTTTACCTTTACCTTTACCTTTACCTTTACCTTTACCTTTACCTTTACCTTTACCTTTACCTTTACCTTTACCTTTACCTTTACCTTTACCTTTACCTTTACCTTTACCTTTACCTTTACCTTTACCTTTACCTTTACCTTTACCTTTACCTTTACCTTTACCTTTACCTTTACCTTTACCTTTACCTTTACCTTTACCTTTACCTTTACCTTTACCTTTACCTTTACCTTTACCTTTACCTTTACCTTTACCTTTACCTTTACCTTTACCTTTACCTTTACCTTTACCTTTACCTTTACCTTTACCTTTACCTTTACCTTTACCTTTACCTTTACCTTTACCTTTACCTTTACCTTTACCTTTACCTTTACCTTTACCTTTACCTTTACCTTTACCTTTACCTTTACCTTCACCTTCACCTTCACCTTCACCTTCACCTTCACCTTCACCTTTACCTTTACCTTTACCTTTACCTTTACCTTTACCTTTACCGGGACCATCCATCACCTTCCGGGCCCACTACTTGAACCATCTCTGAGAAACCGACTTAAAAAATAACAATGAAAATATCTGTATGTTGAAGCCTTGCTCGACACCTTTCATTTGCTAAAAAATTTCGCTCGGAAATATTCAGGGGTCATCCGGGTCCACGTTTTGACCCATAACTCGGGACCCGGCCTCGGCATCACAATGACAATAACTCTATGTTGGAGGCCTGCTCAGCACCTTTCATTTGATACCAATATTGCTCGGAAATATTCAGGGGTCATCCGGGTCCACGTTTTGACCCATATCTCGGGACCCGGCCTAGGCATCGCAATGAAAATAACTCTATGTTGAAGGCCTGCTCAGCACCTTTCATTTGATACCAATATTGCTCAAGGACTTGCTGGGTCACTCTGGGTCCACATTTGGGCCTATATTCCGGGAAGTTCCCACTTTTCGGAAAGTCTGTATACCCCATCACCAGCGCATATACCATATGAATCTACTGTGAAAATTTCATAAAGATCGGTTGATTACTTTGGGAGTCCATAAATAACACACACACACACACACACACACACACACACACACACACACACACACATTCATTTTTATATAATAGATTAAGGACCAAAAAAAATTGTTTCTCATGATAATGGTTAAATATGACTTTTACCTCATTTCTCTTATAACCGTTACGTCCCTGTTCTTAACTCTTTCCATTTTCTACTGGGCATTCATACTCGTACATACTTATATGTAAGTAAATACGCAGCGCACACACATCAATACAAATATCTGTAATTGTAAAGATACAACTATATGCTGTAGTCGTGCGTGCAATCTGCCAGAGATTTGTTTGCTTGAAGCCAACAGCAATAGCAAACACATACACCGACCGAGACAATCGTAGAAGTAAGCGTTGTACATGTAGAAAGTAGACAAGTGCACTCACTGAAGTACGAATACACAAATGTACATACATGAGTGCGCTCTGTAGGGCACTAGTGTCACAATCAGTATTGCCATGGCGGGCGACAATTTGTAGTGGACGATTTTATGCATAGAAATTCATACCAGAAGCTAAGGAATTTAAAGCCGTATATTTTTGTGAAAAAAGCAGAAAGACATTGAAAATTTATTTTATAGAAAATTTTCAAATGCAATTTACAAAAAAGTTTTAAAAATTAACTACCAGAGAGGTACCACTTACCTTATATTGTGATTAGAGTCCCAACATTAAGGCCTACAGTTTTGTGTCCACGATAGTCGGATCTCAGGTTGAAGTATTGCAATAACCCGTAGAACGGATCCACTTTGGCTGCACTTCTCCAGAGTTCTGTTGAAGTTTTTTCCATTAAGATGATTATATAGTCTAAGTGTGCCTTTTGTGGTAGACTCTGAAGGAGCTAGCCGCTCCTAAAGGTTTTAATTTTGTTAAAATGCAACTTGATATGTTCACTATGAGCAAAAGTTCAAAATCACTCTAGCTTGTTTAATTTGTGTCTTTGTCTTATTCTTCTTCTTCTTCTCCTCCTTCTTTTTTCCTTCTTTTTCTTCTTTTTATTCTTTGAATATGCCAAAATCGCTTCTCATGCCAGTTTGCTACTTATTTGATGTCTTACTTTTCATCCTTTACTTATAATTTCATATTTACTCACGGCTCACGGCTCACAGTTTATAGTATTCAGTTATAAGTTTGCAGTTCGAAGTTTTTCAATGCGTATTAAATATGTATGTATCTTATCAGGTACATACCTATATTCATTTTATTATAACGAGTCCCACTCAATTACTTCAAAAAAGGTGAATACACTTCCGTTCCCTGTCGCCAACGTGTCTGCAGAGCGTAGGCGCCTCAATGACTGTCTCAGCTCAGTGGAGCCTCTCCCGCTGCTGTCGGTTGCCTACAGCATGCCGGTTGCTTTCTTCACACAACTCACAACTAACAACAACATTGATCCTTCAACACACGCACACTCACTGTTGGCTTCATTACAATCATTCTTGGCTCACTTTTTGTTGGCTGCTTGTCTGTCTAGCTGGCTGTGTTGGCGGGCTGCTTCTGCTTCTTTCTACCTCAACTACATCTTCCTGCCAATCATTTTGTGCTCTGCTGTCAACGCCAAACGCCGACAAGACCGAACGCATTTGGTAAAGTTGTAAATTCTTTTGGGGGAATATCGCTTGATATGGCTGAGGGCGCTCGAATACTACTTCTTGCCAATACAGTAGCTTTTCATTTCACTACTCCGTGTACTTGTGCGTGCATTTATGCATGTATGTTAGCGTGTGTATGTGTGTCTTTATGTGTCATAGGCATGCGATCAAGCACCTCTTAACCACCTGCACCACGTAATCAAAGTGCATCGAATTAGTTGTCTGTTGCTGCTGCCGCTGCCATTATCGTCATCATGTGCACGTGCCTGCCCTGCCTGCCGATAAGTGCAATTTTCGGTCTTCGAGAAGTTATTGGTCGGAACTTCTTAGCAAATCGATTTGAGCTTAAATCTAAACTTATCACGTTTTTGCTTGTCCTACAAAGTACGAGCAAACGGCCAAAGTACTCAGGTGCCATGTACTTACAAATTTGTTTGTGTAAGTGTGTTTGTGCATGTGAAGTTTATTGAAGTTACTGTCTACATTTGCACATAAAATGGCATGCAGTTTAAATTTAAGAGTTTGAGGAAGTTGGCTACAAAGCTCTTTGCAAATTGTTAGTTGTGAAAAAGTTGCATACGAATACAAAAATTACATATTAAAAGACTATCTGCCAACGTAATCTATTGCGCCCACAAAATTCCTCCCAATAGCATAAATTATCGAATGCTTTTCCGGGATCTTGCCAAAAACTGTGTCAGGTACAATTCTTAAACCGTGACCGATGCCGAGGCGGTGCTTTAGTTACTAGGCTTATATGGATGTTAAATGAACTTTGCTGAAGACATGACAACATTTTCTGCATTAACGTAATTCGAAGAAAAACCTGTCGTACTGCAGAAGATATCAAGATGCATACTCACATAAGGAAACGAATCTGGATTTACTTTAGTAAATACTAAATAGTAATGTGAGCAACACTGTCAGATTTTAAAGATTATTATTTTTCCAATTTTGACATTTTGTAAAAATCTGATTTTGTCATTAGTCATTAGTCATTAGTCATAACTCGTTAGTCATTTGTCATAAGTAGACTGCGGATCTTTATGCAAAAAATTTAAAATGATTTATTAAGAGTTATATTGATTCAAAACTATATATTCACATTCCAAAGCGAATTTTCTTGCTCTGTTTTGGATATGCAAAATATATGCAACTTATATGCAGGTTATATGCAAATTAAAAGTACACCTTTTTTTACATCAGATATGGAATTTTAAGTGATATACACAATAAGTAAAGTATAGTTGAATGAAAAAATCATATGTTCTATGCTGAATCTTTTGTTCTATGCAAATATAAAACCCATTAACACCCAAAAACAAACTGCAAATGGGAACTAATTTTTATTATAATAATTTTTAATGTAAAGAGGTAATTTTAGTTGTAGTTAAGACCACAATATACTACAAGTGTTTTCTCCACATTTTCAATGGAAACATCGTGACGCTTATCGGTTAAGATCCGTATATACGCTGAAAATGAACGCTCAACATCACAAGATGTAACCGGAGCATACTTAAATTCGCTCCAAAATTGACTGGGAATCTGTATTACAGTTTCTCATATTTTGTTGTCACCTGAAAGTATTTTGGCTACTCCTAATATGACTTCAAAAGCAGGTTCTTTTTTGAAATAGCTTCAATTTTGACCAAAACTATTTGACCACATGATCCTGACGTAACGTCAAGTCCTTCAAAAGCTTCTGTTATTAAGGCCATTGAAGCCATTAGGGGAACTCCGCGAGACTCTAACTTGCGGATTAAAACTGCTAAACCTCAATTATTATGCAAATATGCAAGTTATATGCAAATATGCAAGTTATATGCAATATGCAAAATATGCAGAAATAAATATGAAAATTTAGAATATTTTGTTAATAACTTTCATTTTTCTCTTTGGAACCATATCGCTATCTCTTTTCCTTAAAAATATGCAATTGCATAAAGATCCGCAGTCTAGTCATAAGTGACTAGTCATTAGTAATTAGTAATTAGTCATTAGTCACTAGTCTTTAGTCTGCAGTCTTTAGTCATTAGTCATTAGTCATTGCTCATTAGTCATTAGTGACTAGTCATTAGTCAATAGTCATTAGTCATAATTCATTAGTCAAATGAAATTTGCATTTGCGGTGGTCATTAGTCATTAGTCAATAATCAATAGTAAATAGTCAATAGTCAATAGTCATTAGTCATAATTCGTTACTCATTAGTCAAATGAAATTTGTATTTGGCATTTGTCAGCTGTCAGTTATCATTTCTCATTTGTCATTAGTCATTAGTCATTTGTTATTAGTCATTAATCATTAGTCATCGGACATTTTTCATTTGTCATTTATCATATGTCATTTTTTGTTTGACAATTAAAAATTTATCACTTGTTATGAAACCGGTTCGTTCCACAACACATCACTTCTTGTTTCCTTTTTTTTATTCTCAATCGCCTCTCAAATGTTGTGGTGATGTTTGTTCTTCCCAACAACTTTAAGTGTCTCTGCCTGCCGTAGCCTTTCACAAGAAGGCCTTCATACGTAAGATTTTCATTATTGAATAGAACTCCCAATATGAGCAAATCTAATTTATTTTTTATATCTTTTTTCAATTTCCAACCAGTTTTATCTTATTACGAAGTTTAATATTATTTCAAAAAGAAAAAACAAATTCAACTAAATAACATCTTGTGCTATGCTGACTTACATATATTAATATTTCACTGCAATGAAGTAATTAGTTTCAATTTCCTATCTCGACAGCATTTAATTTTTAATTAAATAACGGGGTTACATATTTGCTAAGTCTGCGAGGTTGTGCGTGCTTGGTAAATGTATACGATATATAGATATTATGGCAGTATAGATAGCATAGTAGTACATAAAAAGAAAAAAAAGAATGTGAAATAAGAGAACAGCAACTCCTCAACTTCAGTTACTCTCATTAACTTACTCAATCGTGGTCTCTTTTTTGCGTCCTCACATTTCATATTGTGTCTTATGCTCGTTCCCTTTCATTCAGGGCATCAGCATCTCTCGTTCTTCGTGCAATAGATATTTATTATTTTATATCCACATTTTCTTTTTTCATTCCACCGTAAACTTAACCATCATTACTGCTACAACTTGCTGTCTGCCCTGCTAAATTATGTTTTCTTTTTACAAAACAAACAGCACTTGTAAGTGAGCATTTAAGACAAATTAAACAAAAAAAAACAAAAAAAAAGTGTATATTTGATAAAAGTAAATTTACTCGACTTACATACATACATACTGCTGTATAAGCATACATATAAAATAATGTAGAATATACTAACTACAACAAAATGCTAATTAAGTGAAGGCAAGTCATTAAAAAAGAGTTGGAAAGCTTGTGTAATATACAATTTATAATGCGCTACTTTATATTGTTTCTTGTAATTGTAGTTAGTTGCAGTTGTTGTTTTTGTTTTGGTTGTTGCAGCAGAACTGGCAGTTATGAATGATGACAAAGTAAATGCTGAAGTTACTTGAGATTTCATTTCCCTTCTTTTTTGTGTATTTTGTCTCAGTTGAAATGGGGGAAAACTCGCGCAAAGTAAACAAATTGCTTACATTGTATTTTAGTTTAAGGGCGCCTCTGCGTATACGTAACTACAGATATAAATGAAATGCAATGAAAGGAAGGCAAAGCGCATAAATTTTATTTTAGCAGCATCACGCATTTTATGCATACATATAGATATAGGCATCGCCGGAAACGAGTTAAATATTGTTTAATTAAATTTTTTTTATTTTATTTTAAGGGGAATATCATTTATGGGTTTAAGTGCGCTTATGATTGGTAATGTCATCTAAGAAAATACGTATTTGTTTATCATTTAAATACAGAGTTGGAAAAAGCAGGACAGGAGCACAGCACATGCTCTACCACCTCTCATGCAATCCACATCCTCTCTGAATTCACTTTCACCAACTAGTCGCATATTGAACGCATGTTATGCCAATAGACAGTGTCCTGTAAGGACCGCGATGATAAGTCTACATTCATCCCTTTTCAAGGATAGCAAGCTAACTAAATGATAGCCTCTGATACACACATAATTTTGGACACCCTACAGCGCTGCAATTGTTTCTACTCCTTAACGTTGTTTGAGCCAAAACAGTTACAATTACCATTATTATTTCAATATACTTGACACCGTCATTACCATTAACATTATCACATTGCCATTGCAATTATCATATATTGTGGAAAGATTTTCCGTCATCCCTTGTCAAGTTTGGTTTGGAGACAAACCGGTTTCGGCTAATATGCGCCATCTTCAGTGCCTCTTTTCGTTCAAAAAGTAATCACAATTATCATTACCATTACCATTGCCATTACCATTACCTTCACCATTACCACTACCATTACCATTACTATTACTATTGCCATGACCATTACCATTACCATTGCCATTATCATTACCATTAGCATCACCATTACTATTACTATTACTATTGCCATGACCATTACCATTACCATTGCCATTATCATTACCATTAGAATCACCATTACCATTAGCATCACCATCACCATTACCATTATCATTACCATTACCATTACCATTACCATTACCATTACCATTACCATTACCAATACCATTACCATTACCATTGCCTTTACCATTACTATTACCCTTACCATTACCATTACCATTACCATTACCATTACCATTACCATTACCATTACCATTACCACTACCATTACCATTGCCATTATCATTACCATTAGCATCACCATTACCATTACCATTACCAATACCATCACCATTGCCATTGCCATTACCATTACCATTGCCATTACCATTGTCATAACCATAACCATTACCATCGACACCTGCACCTTTTTTAGCCAGCTGTTCAGCTTTCTCATTACCGTCTATCTCGAGTGGGAGCACCAGCTAGATGGATAGTTTTACAGTGTCATTCCTTACAGGATATGTATGTATGTATGTACATTAGGGTGCGATTTACTAACCTATAACGCGCTATCGAAATTTGGATTCCTCTCATTTTTCCGAGTAGAAAACTCCTCCACGGCATTTGTCTAAAATTAATTTTGATGTTCCGGAATTTGGTTTTTATGAACCAAGACGAATTTTTGAAAATAAAAATTGGGCAAAAATCGGCAAAAAAATATCCAGGCCAATATGCACATCGAATTAAAGCATAATTTTGTGCTGCGATTTACTAACCTATAACGCGCTATCGAAATTTGGATTCCTCTCATTTTTCCGAGTAGAAAACTCCTCCACGGCATTTGTCTAAAATTAATTTTGATGTTCCGGAATTTGGTTTTTATGAACCAAGACGAATTTTTGAAAATAAAAATTGGGCAAAAATCGGCAAAAAAAATATCCAGGCCAATACGCAAATCGAATTAAAGCAGAATTTTGTGCTGCATCCAGATATATAATCCGAATTGATTTTCGCCGATCGCGCTTTGTGTACAATAAATTCTTCAAATCCAAAATTTCAGAATTTTAGCTGCAAAAATTTAAGAGTTATTCCCTAAAACGTAGACTTATGCTTCTGAAATTTGTTTTTTGCTTCCAATAGTACGCTATGGCGTATGAGTAACCTTGAGTTTTTCTTAGAGTTGAGGAAAGTAAAAAAACAAGTCCCAAACAGCATACGTCTACGTTTTGGGTTATAACTCTTCAATTTTTGCAGCTAAAATTCTGGATTTGAAGAATTTATTGTACACAAAGCGCTGTTGGCGAAAATCATCGGTATCAAATGACTATAACATAGAGAACCCATACCGCGATTTTGGGCCAAGGAAAAAAGAGTGCATTCTAGTTTTCCTATACCGCAAGATAAATTAATATTTTAAAATACTGTTCATATATTGAACTGACTTATCTTAAAGAAGTTTGCAAAAAAATTTAAGATGTATTGTACGCAACAAGAGATAATAGCGAAAATATGCGATTTTGTGCATTCAGCCTCCATAACCGGAAATCAGGCTATATCTCAAAAACGGATCATCCGATTTTAATTCGGATTTTATATCTGGATGCAGCACAAAATTCTGCTTTAACTCGATGTGCATATTGGCCTGGATATGTTTTTGCCGATTTTTGCCCAATTTTTATTTTCAAAAATTCGTCTTGGTTCATAAAAACCAAATTCCGGAACATCAAAATTAATTTTAGACAAATGTCGTGGAGGAGTTTTCTACTCAGAAAAATGAGAGGAATCCAAATTTCGATAGCGCGGTATCGATTAATTTCCCTCCATAAAAATCGCCCCACCCTAATGTACATACGTATGTATGTACATATATATGTATTTATGTATGTTTATAAAATAACAAATGAAGCCTGTTGGCTATACTTTATTTAGTAGATGTAATTTGTATACATACTTAGTTTTCACCGCCGTATTTTAGTCACGTTTTGAGTTACCGCACGTGACCAAAAAAACACACAACATTTATTCGTATGCCTAAAATGTATGCTATTTGATGCGAGTACTGGTCATTGATATAAATCTACATTGGTAATTTTTCCATAGCCTTCCAAACGTGTGAAATATGGTGGTTATCTACTGATTTAATGCTTACATATGTACATTGTACAACATACTAAGATGCTCTAAGTATATGAAAGGGGCTAAATCTACATGTTTATATGTGGAAGTATATATAATAAAACAATAAAATTACATACTTTATTCCACAAATTTATTCATTGTTTGTTTTAAAGGGTATAATTCTAAGCCATATATAATTCACTCTTCCCTTTTACGATTTCACATTCTGTTTTTCCACAATCGAAAAAGCAAGCATACAAAACAAAAAGAGTAGTCATTGTAAGCGCGCACGCAAGAGCACTCGACTGTCTCGCTGGAGTGCTTATTAGCGTTGCGTTGTCCTTGGTGTCAGTCGGTGGTCGCGCTACGTTTCCTCAATGCCGCTCGTTTGCTTTTATAGCTTTCTTTACCAATACCTCGTTTTTTGCTGTTTTTTTTTCTAGCTTCGAAAAATACGCAAGCGAAATACAAATAAAACAAGCCAAAGCAAACTACTTAAAACACAAAAAGTTAAAGTCGCTTAAATCTATGAATGTTTACTCTGGTGACACAAAAGCGAGTCAAGAGCCATTGTGGATTGCGTAAAATGCGTTATGACAGCAATGGCTTTAGTAATATCAACAAAAACAAAACCAATAGCAGAAAAACAACATTTGGCGATAGTTGTGCTGCTAATAAGAGTAAAGTGGACAGAACTTTAAAGCAAGCTTGTTGGTAGAATAACAACTACATACAAACAAAGAAGAGGTAATGGCAAACAAGCGTCGTCGAGCAGCACTTAAGCGCGCAGATTATTATACAGAAGCGCTAACAATATACGATTATTTACTGAAATGTTGGGAATTATGTTAAAGCTAATGGTTTTTATAGTAACTGGAATACGAATATGAAGACGTTTACATACGCATTTGTATATACATATTGTAAATATGTATGTATTTGTTTACCACTACCATTACCACTACCATCACCGTAACGATTACCATTTCCATTACCATTACCATTATATATATTTTTTTTTTAATTTTAAAGCTCATTTAGGTATTTTGGTTTGAAATTATATATTTTAAACCCCTAAAATTACCAAAATTATACTATGTAAAATTCATAAAACATGAAACACGTAAACCATTTCAATTATAAAACGCTTTGTGTGTTCGTGCAGTTGCATGTTTTTACATTTACACTCAGACGAAGGGGCCCAATATCACTTCTGTATAATTTCCCCGCGCTAAAGTATTATGTAGGTATGTACACATACATATGTAAATACATGGGAGCGAATGCATTTTTCTACTTCTAAAAAGCTACAATCTAGAATACATGAACATTACTATTATTGTATTTGTCCTAGTGCGTTTATTATGCTTTTAGTGTCTACTTAACTGCATTCTCATGAGCACTTTAAATTGACCATTTGTGTTATTGATGGAGTTTTTGGCAGACGTGGCGCCCCTATGCAGTTACCAAATGTCATTGCCGTCGCAAAAATCCTCATGCGTTTGCACACCCTCACATTTTGTGGCAGCATGCTGGCGCATTGAGTGCGGTGCAAGTGTGACTGCATATTTATTGTGTTGTTTATTTTTATTGCATCTGAAATTGACAACGAAGTTTTAAATTTGTCAATGTATGGTATTTACGGGTTTCTTGTTTTGTTCACTATTTTCCCTGGCGCTGCTTGTCTGGTCATGGTAATGCTCAGCTTATATTCGATGTCTAATTTTTGCTGACAAGGTTGCTTGAAGAGGCAAGGGAAACTTGCTTGTTTTAAAATCAAGTGGTAATTTAGTGGTAATGGTAATGGTAATGGTAATGGTAATGGTAATGGTAATGGTAATGGTAATGGTAATGGTAATGGTAATGGTAATGGTAATGGTAATGGTAATGGTAATGGTAATGGTAATGGTAATGGTAATGGTAATGGTGACAATGGTAATGGTAATGGTGGCAATGGTAATGGTAATGGTAATGGCAATGGTAATGGTAATGGTAATGGCAATGGTAATGGTTATGGTATGGTAATGGTAATGGTAATGGTAATGGTAATGGTAATGGTAATGGTAATGGTAATGGTAATGGTAATAGTAATGGTAATGGTAATGGTAGTGGTAATGGTAATGGTAATGGTAATGGTAATGGTAATGGTAATGGTAATGGTAATGGTAATGGTAATGGTAATGGTAATGGTAATGGTAATGGTAATGGTAATGGTAGTGGTAATGGTAATGGTAGTGGTAATGGTAATGATAATGATAATAGTAATGGTATTGGTGGTGGTAATGGTAATGATAACGGTAATGGTAATGGTAATGGTAATGGTAATGGTAATGGTAATGGTAATGGTAATGGTAATGGTAATGGTAATGGTAATGGTAATGGTAATGGCAATGGTAATGGTAATGGTAATGGTAATGGTAATGGTAATGGTAATGGTAATGGTAATGGTAATGGTAAAGGTAATGGTAATGGTAATTGTAATTGTAATGGTAATGGTAATTATAATGGTAATGGTAATGGTAATGGTAGTGGTAATGATAATAATAATGGTAATGGTAATGGTAATGGTAGTGGTAATTCTAACAGTTATTGTAAAGCTAATGTTTTAATACGAAAGAATCAAAGTAAAATAATTGAAATGAAGTAGAATGTCCACTTATCTAAGCAACACTGTGTGTATGTACATACATATATAATTATTCTGTCATAATATCAAAAAAAAAAACATAAAACGGTATTAGTTATCAATAAAGCAGGAGCTCCTTTTATTTAAAAAAGGAAGAAGAAAAAACGCTCAAACGATCACAAAAAAGAAGACTGATACCGAGCCAATTGCCATCAATCATTTTTGTCGTACTTTTATACAAACACAAGTATACATACAGAGCTGAATAGCAACATATACTTGCTCTGTAACTAATACCACAACAATGCATAACTGCTTGGCACTGAAATCAATTTCCATTAACCCTTGCTTGCGCCCTGCCGATGCTTCACTTGCTACGCTTTTACTTTGTGTCGGCAATTTCTTATTTCTCTTTCTTTCATTCATCACTTTTTAAACCATCAATCATCTTTTCAGACGGCATATTTTTTTTTTTTGCTTTTATACTTTCTTTCGTATCATATTCGCCGTGAGGCACATAAATGTAAATATGTATGTATGTAAATATATACATATGTATGTATGTGTCTGTGTTTATGTGCTTGTCATCTATGAGTTTGCTATGAAAGAAATAATTTGCATATGAAAAATATCCTGCCGCCGTCAACGTCACCGCCACCGCAGTTGCCGCCTTTATTTGGGTAATATTTTACATAAATACACTTAGTTACATATGTACATATTATGAGAAGTATTTTAATCTCAAGTTTTTCACTCTCAGTCAGTACACTTTTTGTTGAGGAGAGGGTGTCAGCAGTTTAAACGAGTTTGAAGTGTGAAAAGTTGGCAACACCCAGAAGCAGCCAAGTAGCAAATAAAAATAAAAGAGGTGAAAAAAGTGAGAAAAAAGCAAAAGAAAAATGCGCCTCGTTGAAAAATATTTGTGTAATTACAAACAAAGGCACACATACAATAAGATACATATGTACATACACATATATATATTTCTATATGCCTCAAAAATACAAAAGAATGACTGATGAGTAGTGAAAAAAGTGGAATACATACATATGTACATATATGAGAATGATTGTTGTTGCTGTTGGTTGGGTAGGCGATTTATCTCACTCGCTGCTCCTCAACTTGGCTTGCCTTGATGCAGTTAATGGTTAGTTTGGCTGTGGTTCGATGTTCGTGGTGTTGGAATGTGAAATTAATTGAAATACTTTCAAGTGTAAAATAAAAGGGTTTAACAATTCAATTTGCATTTCCAATTACAGAGTGCACATTGAAATAAAAATAAATAAAAGGAAAAGAAAAATAAAAAGAAAAAATACACAAAATGAGTTGTGTGACTGGCGAGTGAGAAAAGTAAAGAATTGCAGCAAATACCTTACAGTAAGTGTTTAAAAGCAGAAAGCAGAAGATCCTTATATCGAAAGACTATAGCGCTGGTAGGGTACATTTATTCAGTGTCAGAGATAAGGTTTTTCATTAATTCGGCAATCTGCGCTAACAATGCACGAAAAGCATTGTTAAACGGAATGCCGAAAATCTTTTTCTTACAAGTTTTCAATACTTTTTTCTAAGTTTTTCTCAGCTATTGGAAGTGTATTACTTTCCTTTCCTTTCTTTTTTTTTTTTTTGGGTAGAAAGGCAATTTATTGTGGCACCAATTTCCGTCAGCCCTTGACAAGCTGTGTTTGATTATAAACCGGTTTCGGCAATGTGTCATCTTTAGTATCAGAGAACGATAAAAGACATTGAAGTTGGCAAATCGCTGAAACCGGTTTAAGACAAATTAAACTTGACAAGAAGTGGCGGAACCTCGTTCCAAAATACATCATATTACTTGGACTGAACGGGAGCTATGAGCGGCAGATTTTTTATATCGCGACAAGAATCTAGCATTTCGTTCCAATTATTTTCATTTTATTTAAACTCTTGTCTTTCGTTATCAACTTTTTATCTTACAATCACTCTTCCTCTTCGTCTTCTCCGTCTTCTCCGTCTTCTTTTTTCTTCTTCTTATTATTTTTCTTATTCTTTTTTATTCGTTTTCTTCTGTTTCCTCTTGTTCTTGTTCTTCTTCTTGTTATTCCTCTTCTTGTACTTCTTCTTCTCGTTGCTCTTATCCTTGTTCTTCTTTTTATACTCAGCTGTACTAGTACACAGAGTATTATAGTTTTAATCACATAACGGTGGATTGTAATACCATAAAATAATGGAGATAGATATTGACTTATATATATCAAATTGATCAGGGTGAAAAAAGAAATCGATTGAGCCATGTCCGTCCATCTGTCCGACTGTCCGTCCGTCTGTCTGTCTGTACGCACGATAACTCGCGCAAAAATTGAAATATTTTGATGAAATTTGGAATGCAAGTTGGTATCAAGACTGGAACGGATGGTATTGAAAATGGGCGAAATCGGACCATGACCATGCCCACTTCCCCTATATAGTAAAAATCGGAAATTTTGTATCTCAGTCACTAATAGAGCTAGAGTGATAAAATTTCACCCACGTGTGGAGCTCAGGCCCTTATGAAGAAATTTGGTGAGATTTTGAAAAATGGGCGGTGCCACGCCAACTTATTAAGGGCCAAACATTGAAAGTTTTATATGTCATAACTCAGAAACCGTTGAAGATATATCGATGAAATTTGGTAGGCGTGATATACTTACTTAGGCAAATGTTTAGACGAAAAATTGCCAAAATCGGTTAACGACCACGCCCACTTTTATATATGGGTATTATAAAGTGGCCCAATAAAAACATTTTAAGCGATATCTCTGTCAAATATAAAGGTATATCATTGAAATTTTATGGCAGGAGTCGAACTGCGGATATAAAACGAAAAGCACAAAAATTTTGGAAAATGGGCGTGGCACCGCCTCTTTTTAGAAGCAGGAACATACGAGATTTCAACAAATTCGAGATTCGACAAATAATTTAAATATAATGACGAAACTTGGTGTGTAAACTTTTATTAGTTGTGGTAATACATGTTTAAAATTTTAGCGAAATCGATTGGCGACCACGCCCACTTTTATATATGGGAACTATAAAGGGGTCTAATAAAAATATTTTAAGCGATACCTTTGTCAAATATAAAGATAATTCATTCAAATTTTGTGAAATGAGTTCCACAATAGACCGGAAACAAAAAATAGAAAAATGTGGAAAATGGGCGTGGCACCGCCTCTTTTTAGACAAAGGAATATACGAAATTTCGGAGCCCATAACTCGACAAATAATTGAGATATTATGATGAAACTTGGTTTATACACTTCTATAACTTGTGTTAATAGACACACAAAAATTTATTGAAATCGGTTTATGACCACGCCTACTTTTTAACAAAGATATTTCTGGAACACCCTTTGGGAATTTGTATCGTGACATCTTTGTAACTAGAAGTCATAAAGGAATGAATTTTTGCACAAAGAATAATATTCATATGCTTAGTTGGATGACTGATAAAAATTTTGAAAATGGGCGTGGCTACGCCCACTTTATGCGACACCCGATTTATATAAATACACCGTGCTTCCATCAAACGCAAACAAACAATGAAAGAATACAGCTGAGTATCTAATGTTCGATTCCACTCGAACTTAGGCTTCCTTACTTGTTTGTTCTTATCTTTATACATATTACGCTAAGCGATTTTTTGTACGCACCATAACTTTTACACCGTTATATCGATTTTCGAAAATGGGGTGTCAAATGAAAGGGCTTGACCTGTAGATGTGCAGGAAGGTTTAATATTTTTGAAAAGGGTTGCCATCTGTTACAAAATTTAATTCTCCTGTATAGTTTGATTGATTTTTTAATTTCAGGTACCATATTAAAGGGCTTGAGCTAAAAATGAGTAATTTATTAAAACTTTTATAAAAAGGGTTGCCACCTGTTCAAAAATTTAGTTTTACACTATAGTTTGTTTGATCTTTAAATTTGAGGTGTCATATGAAAGGGCTTTACGTTATAATGAGTAATTTATTAAAATTTTTACAAACAAGGTTGCCACCTGTTCAGAAATTCAGTGTTACGCTATAGTTTGTTTGATTTTTAAATTTTAAGTGTCATATGGAAGGGCTTGGTGTGAAAATATGTAGTTTATTATAATTTTTGCAAAACGGGTTGCCACCTGTTGAAAATTCAGGTGTATCCTATAGTTTGTTTAATTTTTAAATTTGAGGTGTCATATGAAAAGGCTTTGCTTGAAAATAAGTAATTTATTATAATTTTTACAAAAAGGGTTGCCAACTGTTCAAAATTTTGTACGCTATAGTTTGTTTGATTTTTAAATTTGAGGTGTCATATGAAAGGGAAGATAAAGAGGAGTAGAAAGGAAACTAGAAAGAGGAATGCGATAAATAGCCTTTTGGAGGTCGCTTTAAGGTTAACATATTCTAGAAAATTATTCACCATAAAACTTCGCTATGGGGCTTCTCGGACAAAATATTTGTATAAAAAATCTAGGTCCATAGAAAATAAAAGTAACCAGTAACTATGTATGTATGTACCTATATGCTTCATTTTATATTTTATTAATAACTTAAACCAATGTATATTCTGTAATTTTTAAGGGGAAGTGAAATTTAAAATGGCAATACAAAAAAATTGTCAAATGTGGCAATAAGTAGTCTTCCACCCTCAAATTGTTGCACAGTGTAATTGAAAGCCACAGCATCGCGTGGCAGGGTTTACTAGTTCTTCTTATTGTCATTCTTATTATTATTATTATTCGTATTCTTATTCGTATTCTTATTCTTATTCTTATTCTTCTTCTTCTTCTTCTTCTTATTCTTATTCTTATTCTTATTCTTATTCTTATTCTTATTCTTATTCTTATTCTTATTCTTATTCTTATTCTTATTCTTATTCTTATTCTTATTCTTTTTCTTATTCTTATTCTTATTCTTTTTCTAATTCTTCTTCTTATTCTTATTTTTATTCTTATTCTTGTTCTTATTCTACTTCTTATTCTTATTTTTCATCTTTTTCTTCTGCTCCACGTAAAGTTTTTTTTATTCTTTTTTCTTATTCTTAACGTTTTTTCTTTCTCCTGATTTATTTGCTTATTCCACTTGCCTTGTATTCTTCTCTTTTCACCCTTTCTTTTTCTTTCTTTCTTATTTCATTGTTCTTCATAATCTCTTGTTTTTATTCATTTTATGTTTTTCTTATTTTTCTTTCTTCAGACAACTTTGTTCACCAAAAGTGATCAGGGCGTGACTTTTTCCTTGAGGAAAAATCACGGTTACCCTGTTCAAAGAAATTGTTAAAATTTGTTGTACTGTTTAATATGCATTAAATTCTTTTGCTTTTCCAAATGTTTACGAACAGAGATTGCCAATAAACTTTTATCTTAAAAAAACTGTAAATACATTTCCTCATACCGCATTTCCACACTCTCACTCTTCAATATTCAATTGTAAATAATATTTCCGTTTGCGACCAACAACTACAAAAAAAAACAAAAAAAAAAAACAAATAAATGCTTGGTTTTAACTATCCACCATCAATATCCGGCATTTAGAATACCATTCATTCACAATCTGTCACAAACTGGCCGACTGACTCAATCTCCTGTATTTGCTTAAAATAGTTTCCGTTTAGAGTTTGTAAACAAAAAGACCATAAAAAGTAAATAAAGTAAATAAATAAAAAAAAAACGAAAAATTAAATACTAAACTGCACAAATAATGCAAACTGAAAAGGTATATTTCTAACTGTAACCGTTTGTAAATAAGTGTAAGTGCAGCAGCAGGAGAATGGCGACGCACAGTGGCACTTTTACTCAATTTAGACGTGAAAAATTAATAAAACGCTGAAAAGTGAATATTATTCCTTCAAATTTGATGTATTTTTAAATATAGGACCCCTGGACACAAATTCAATAGTTTTCGTGCATATATTAAAAAGAGACATAACTCAAAATTTTATTTTTTCAAAAAATCGATATGCGACTTTTTTTGAAATGTTTTGATTTGAACAGGAGAAGTATTGTGGTTCGAAATAACTTCATCACTCATACATCTACGTACGCCTGTGGATTTTAGACAGCAAAGACATAATCGGATCTCAATAAACATCAATGCATGCATCAGGTCTTTCATTCTTCTCGAGCGGATTGATTTCCTCGTATTATGTTCATGATGCTGTCTAATGTGTTTATTACGGGCCTCCAATGCTTCTTCCGACATCATACCCATGGGCAGTGAAACCGACTTTATAATTGCATCGCCATAAAGTAAAATTTTATAGACACTTGATGGCATTGGATGCCATGGATAATGCGTAACATAATTTATAGTTAGAAGCACTTTCGCAATACTAAGAAAACTTCTCGTGTGCAATAGGAAAGCCACTCGACATGAAGTTGCGGATAACACCAAAATGACGAATGCGTTTCTCATGTACACCAGTGGCACTAGTAGCTAAGCTTTACTCTTCAAAAAAAAAAAAACAAAAATTGCTTGCTGTGTTACCATCATTGGATGTGCCAACATCTTGTTGAGCGTGTCTACCATGAATTACATTAAACGCTTGATGATACTTTGAAATTTTTGTTTTTCGATTTGGAATATGGCTTTATGTTTTTCGCTTATAACTTTCCAAACACGAATGTTGAGGCGATATACGCTATTAAAAATACATTCTATAGATCTTATATAAGCACGCAAAGTGTATAATCCAAACTTATACAAGGATTCGTTAATCTCCCGGCCACAAACAACACGAAAGTCTTCCCATCATTCATTGTCAAGTGCATATGACTAATGTGACCAATTTCTTCTTCTACCTTAACAATTGAAGGTTGCAACGAAGTAATTTTGACTTTCTAAATATTTTCGAAACCCAATTTGTTGCAGATATAGTCCAAAACGGCTTTATCTTTTTTGTTTTGGTTGTGTTCTCTAACCTACACCTCATATAACTCTCTCCCAGTTATCGACATTATTTCTCGCGGGGGCAGATCGGGGCAGAAGAATCCTAATAGAATATATGTAGGAATAAAGGGAGTTTACTAAAAAAAAGGAATTATTTTAATGCGGCTTAATTCAAAACTTTGGCGAAGTTTTAATTTCACTGTTTCTTATTTTTTATATACAAATAAATGAACGCGTATTCACAACGGTACATCTGTACACTAAACGTACACAAAAACTTGTAGGTAGCTGCAAATAAGAATCCACACTTTTTCCTATCCTAAGCTAGTATATATTTTTAAATTTCACCGGCAGAACCCTTATTAAGTTTTAAACTAAAGCATAGTACTGAGTTCGAGTTTCACGTGAAACTGCTGTCGAAATCTATACAAAAAAACTGGTTGTGAAACATTTGTGAAATTTCACAGATATTTCACGCCAAAGTTGTACTGAGTTTCTGCCGTGAAAATGTTGCGCAACATGCTAGCAACATTATGCCAGCAACATTTTTTCAAGCCAAATTAAATATACAATGCCATTTATTTTCGAGTGAAAAGTGACATTTGTTGAAATTGAAATTTATATTTTGTACTAGCTGTCCCGGCAGACGCTGTTCTGCTAAAATTTATTCCCATGAAGCCTAAAGAAAAGTCTTTGATTACCGTATTGCTAACCATTATCTTAGAGTCCATCTTAATGACTACATAATGATAACAAAAAATTGTCTATTATCTGAATAAAAGTTATAGTTATATTCGCCGCGACAAACCTACTTCCCCCGATCCCTATCTCTATCTCAATCCCTATCTCTATTTCGGTCTCAATCTTAATCTCAATCTCAATCTTTATCCCTATCACCATCCCTATCCCTATCCCTATCTCTATCCCTATCCCTATCCTTATCCTTATCCTTATCCTCATCCTTATCCTTATCCTTATCCTTATCCTTATCCTTATCCTTATCCTTATCCTTATCCTTATCCTTATCCTTATCCTTATCCTTATCCTTATCCTTATCCTTATCTTTATCCTTATCCTTATCCTTATCCTTATCCTTATCCTTATCCTTATCCTTATCCTTATCCTTATCCTTATCCTTATCCTAATCCTTATCCTTATCCTTATCCTTATCCTAATCCTTATCCTTATCCTTATCCTTATCCTTATCCTTATCCTTATCCTTATCCTTATCCTTATCCTTATCTTTATCCTTATCCTTATCCTTATCCTTATCCTTATCCTTATCCTTATCCTTATCCTTATCCTTATCCTTATCCTTATCCTTATCCTTATCCTTATCCTTATCCTTATCCTTATCCTTATCCTTATCCTTATCCTTATCCTTATCCTTATCCTTATCCCTATCCCTATCTCTATCCCTACCCTATCCCTATCTCTATCTCTATCTCTATCTCTATCTCTATCTCTATCTCTATCTCTATCTCTATCTCTATCTCTATCTCTATCTCTATCCCTATCCCTATCCCTATCTCTATCCCTATCCCTATCCTTATCCTTCTCCTTATCCTTATCCTTATCCTTATCCTTATCCTTATCCTTATCCTTATCCTTATCCTTACCCTATCTATCCCTACCCTATCCCTATCTCTATCTCTATCTCTATCTCTATCTCTATCTCTATCTCTATCTCTATCTCTATCTCTATCTCTATCTCTATCTCTATCTCTGTCTCTATCTCTATCTCTATCTCTATCTCTATCTCTATCTCTATCCCTATCCCTATCCCTATCCCTATCCCTATCCGTATCCCTATCCCTATCCCTATCCCTATCCCTATCCCTATCCCTATCCCTATCCCTATCCCCATCCCTATCCCTATCCCCATCCCTATCCTTATCCTTATCCCTATATCTATCCCTATCCCTACCCCTATCCCTACCCCTATCCCTATAGCTACCTACATTTACCTTACTGGGACCGTCGATCACCATCCGGGCCCACTACTTTAGCCATCTCTGGGAAACAGCCTTAGAAATCACAATGACAATAGCTGTATGTGGAAGCCTGTTCAACGCTTTTCATTTGCTACCAATATTGCCCAGAAACTTTCCAGGGTCACTCGGTCCCACGTTTTAACCCATATCTGGGAACCCGGCCTAGGTATCGCAATGAAAATAACTTTATGTTGAAGGCCTGTTCAACACCTTTCATTTGATACCAATATTGGTCGAAGACTTGCTGGATCGATCTGGGTCTTCATTTAGGCCTGTATTCCGAGAAGCTTCCTTTTTTCGAAATTCTATATACCCTACTATGTGCACTAACACCACATGAATCTACTGTGAATATTTCATAAAGAACGGATGGTTACTTTGGGAGTTTATAAAGGACACACATCCACAGATGCACACATACACACATACACACCGATTTTTCCAATTTTCGGACTTTTCCGGAGAGATTTTCCAAAATTTTCTTCCGTACGAACCATCTCCTCGAGAATACGAACAACTGACAAAAAATTTTACAGAAATCGGCCCAGCCGTTCTCATCTGATGAGGTTATTAACATTTTTTACACCATTTTTATATATATAGATAACATTTTTTTATTGGTCAAAATTTGAAAGTTGGTTCTGAGGCGATGCTCCAAATTTTTTCTTTTTACATTTGCTCAGTCTTCGTTTTGGCATTTATTCTCAATTGACAAAAACTTTTTTTTGAAACATTTCACGGCAAAATAAATGCATGTTGCTGGCGAAATTTCACAGCAGTGAACTCAGTACTAGGCTTAACTCTTAATTATATGTGTACTCACGTATAAAAAATATCACAGTTAAAATGCACACTTTAACAGCTGATTACAGCGTCAAAAATGGGGTTAGAAAGGAACAAAAACCACCATTGGCCACAGTGATCATCTGCCATTCGAACTGCATACAAAAGTTTTGAAATTTTTACAACAACAAAATTGAATTATTCACGTCTAAATTGAGTAAAAATGCCACTGTTTTAGTAGTAAATACATAAAAACGTTTTACAGCCAACAATTCAAGCTGCGCCGCACAAATAACCGAGTGCGATTTGCATTTGCTTGTTTTTGTTTTGATTAAAAAGTTTTGTTATAACAAAGCAACAGTTGCAGCCGGTCAGTGACATTTGTATGAGCTTAGAATTGGATTGTATTTGTTGCTGTTGCTGTTGCATAGTTTTTTCAAAGCGTAGAGTGTTGCAGCAGTTGGGTAATTGTGATTTCGTGATTTCAGCGCCAATTTCCGCTTATTTGTCGCAGTGTGAATGATGGAATTTTGAATGCAGGAAAATAGAAAATTTCTGATTATGTTTTGCATTATATGAATCACCCACCTACTATGGGAAGGAATTGGCAGAAGTTTTAAATTTACAGGGCTTATCAGCAATCCCTTCCTTATTTAACAATGACTTGCTTGTATATCTATTACACAGTGCTACAAAATAAAAAAAAGTAAATACACTCATCAAGCGACCTAGCTAAGATTGTTTATCTAGTCAAGTGTAACAAAAAACGGTATTTGAAAAATCCGCTGTACCCTCAAATTTTTTTTTATCGCGAAAAAACCGTTATTCCATACTTGTCGGCACATAAAAATTCCTAGAGGGGCTATTTTTGAACCGATTTCAATTTTTCCAACGGTTTCGGAAAGTTAAATAATGGTAATCTTAATATATAAACAGCAGTTTGTTAGTTTATAAGGTATAAGAAGAAATTTTTGCACTTAAATCTGAAATTTTCGTAAAATTTTTTCGTTTTTTCGAGTTTGACGCCATTTTTTCGGAACAATTCGAAAAACATGCTTTAATTACAACAAATGTTATTGTTCTACTATTAATTCTGAGTAAAACTAGACCTTATTTATTGAAAAATTTTAAAAATTGACGAAGTTACAACGCTTTTTCGAAAACAAGAATTTCAACGTTTTTACCACCCAGTGCATAGCATAGAATATAAGATGAATTTCATATCAAAGGCTGAAAAAAAACGAACATTTTGAACCCGACCCCCTCAGAATTTGATGAAATTTTGCATAGAGGTACATATTACCTACCCAAACACAACCTCATTTTTACAAATTGCATTTTCGAAAAATTGTGGGCGTGGCAAGGTATAGAAATATTCGAAAATATTCGAAAAATGACGATAATAGGCACTTTTAAAGTGTGATTACTAGGGAATGGCATTACCGATTTCAAAGATCTTCATACCACTAGAAAGGTATTGAAATCACCTTTTGAAAACATACACTGTAAAAATTCCATATTACACTGAAAAAAAATTTTCATATTTTTTATTTAATAAGCAACTTTTACTTGTGTATAATTGGAAAATCATAGTTTTCATAGTTTTTCTGTTCATAAATTTTCATTATAATAATAATACAAGGGCGCTATTATAACTCTGACGGGTTTTATGGCCGAGAAATACTCTCGGAGTGTATGCCGCCCACTTCCGAGAGGTGACCGCTGCTCTTAAAAAATCCAATAATTGGATTTTTACTAATAAGAAAATTTTAATTTTTTTTTTTTTTGCTCGGACTGGGGTTTGAACCTGAGACCTCTGGCATAGCCGGCACCCACTGCACCACAGCGGCCACTAAAATAAGTTTTCATTATAAATAGAAAATTTGGAAAATAAAGTTATATTATATACCTAGAATTGAACGTATACATATGTATGTATATTTTATTGAAAAAGCGCTGCTACAATAATAAGGTAAGATGTGTGATAAACGCAACAACTTTTGTTATGCTTGCGGTTTATTTGTCGATAGACAACATCGCGTAGAGCTGAGAAAAAATAAGGCAGTGGTTGAAGCGTTCAACCTTTTTTTCAAATGCTCCTACGTGGAAAGTGCTTGGTTTGAACCCGAAGTTGTATGTTTGACGTGCTCTATGCACCTCAAAAAATGGAAATCCGGTAAACATAATGACCTGGGTTTACCATTTGTGGCTCCTATGGCTTGGCATTATCAAAAATATCACAAGCCCAATGATTGCTACTTCTTCCAAACAAATATCGATGGTTACCGCTATAAATCTCGTCACTGCATAAAATATGCTGATGTACTGTCTGTTTCAAAACCAATCCTGAGAGAAAAAGCGGATGAGGCGACTATGGACAGAAAACCAGAAAGTGTTTCTGAATCCAGCCCTCAATTTTCCAACGAGCGAATTGACCAACCGTATATTCCAACTGGGACAAGAGGAACGGAACGTCATTTTGTGACCTATCAGGACTATTGTGATCTTGTGCGGGATTTGGAATTTACAAGGCAAACAGAGAAGTTGGCCTCACGATTAAATCAGTGGAATTTGGTAGAAAATGACTTCAAAGTTACATATGGCCGGGATAAAGACCTAACATCATTTGAACGAGTTTTCGATACTGATGATACCGACAATAATCTGGTGTATTGCGTTGATGTGGATAAATTGTTCGCCGCACTCGATCACGAGCATTGCCCGCAAGATTGGCGATTGTTTCTTGACGGTTCTTGCAAAAGTGAGTATCTATTATTTTGTGTATGTGAGAGAACAAAAATCAAGTAAGTATCATTCGAAAATAAATTCCCAATTCACTAATATCATAGGCTTGAAAGCAGCATTGTTGCACAACAACAATCAGCTACCATCTGTTCCCGTAGCATACGCCACTGATATGAAAGAAACATACCAAACAATGGAGAAGATTCTTCGGTTAATTAATTACAATAAGTATCGCTGGAAGATTGTTTCGGATCTTAAAGTCCTGACAATTCTATTCGGAATGCAAGGAGGCTACACCAAAAATCCATGTTACTTTTGTGAATGGGACAGTCGTGCCAAAAATCATTATATGTGTAAAGATTGGCAATCGAGACAGTTTTTCCAACTAGGCAGGAAAAACGTTCTCAACGTTCCATTAGTAAAGGCTGACGACATCATTTTACCGCCACTTCATTTGAAACTGGGCTATATGAAACAATTCGTCAAAAGACTTCACAAAGACAGTGAGGCCTTCCTACATCTGAAATTAGTTTTCCCTAAATTGAGCGATGCCAAGATTAAAGAAGGTACTTATAAAGATTCTTCTCCCTTTACTATTAAAAAAAAAGTATTATCCAAATGTATTTATTACAATAATGAATTGCAGGCATTTTCGTTGGACCACAAATTCGTAGGCTTATGGTAGATGAAGTTTTCGTTGAAAAATTGAACCAAGTGGAGAAAAGAGCATGGCTTAGTTTTATTTCTTTATGCAAAAACTTTCTTGGAAACGTAAGAAGTGCTAACTATGTTGAGGTGGTCCATGAATTTTTGGAAGCGTATGGAGAAATGGGATGCAACATGTCTATAAAAATTCATTTTTTGCACTCCCACTTGGAGTTTTTCCCAGACAATCTCGGCCAATTTAGCGACGAACAAGGAGAACGTTTTCATCAAGAGATATTGACGATTGAAAACCGGTTTGCAGGAAAGAACCAAGTGAGGATGTTAGCTAATTACTGCTGGTCACTTATACGTGAAACTGATGATTCGGCATTTAAACGAAAAAGATCAAGCAAACATTTCTAACTCGAATCTGTATACAAAGAACAATGGAATCAATAAAAATAATATAATGATGTGATATCATGCAGTTTTACTGCTGGCCGGTCGACCGGTCGACCAAGCATGTCAACCATACGTTGCTATACAGTGGGTGGTAAAAACGTTGAAATTCTTGTTTTCGAAAAAGCGTTGTAACTTCGTCAATTTTTAAAATTTTTCAATAAATAAGGTCTAGTTTTACTCAGAATTAATAGTAGAACAATAACATTTGTTGTAATTAAAGCATGTTTTTCGAATTGTACCGAAAAAATGGCGTCAAACTCGAAAAAACGAAAAAATTTTACGAAAATTTCAGATTTAAGTGCAAAAATTTCTTCTTATACCTTATAAACTAACAAACTGCTGTTTATATATTAAGATTACCATTATTTAACTTTCCGAAACCGTTGGAAAAATTGAAATCGGTTCAAAAATAGCCCCTCTAGGAATTTTTATGTGCCGACAAGTATGGAATAACGGTTTTTTCGCGATAAAAAAAAAAATTTGAGGGTACAGCGGATTTTTCAAATACCGTTTCTTGTTACACTTGACTAGATAAACAATCTTAGCTAGGTCGCTTGATGAGTGTATTTTCACTGTAGCACTGTGTTATTTATTATGTTTACTGGTTTATGT
Source organism: Urophora cardui (assembly GCA_960531455.1). Classification (NCBI taxonomy): domain Eukaryota; kingdom Metazoa; phylum Arthropoda; class Insecta; order Diptera; family Tephritidae; genus Urophora; species Urophora cardui. The sequence continues at coordinate 23,820,845 of OY482674.1, read as the reverse complement.
ATTTTTACATCCAAAAAGTGATATAAGCATAAGGCCATAATAAGGTAGAGTTTCAGACCAAGCAGAAAAATTTTGTTAATATTGTTTGTCGAGACGCTTAAGTTACCAAAAAAATTTTAATTATGCAGGTTAACAAAAAAACTCATTTTTATAATCACTTATATAAGCCATATTATAAGGTTATTGAACCACGTGTAATCACTTGTTATACGAAATGAGATATGCCTTACTACCTATGGCGAATAAGCCTTATTATACGATATTAAACACCACATAAGCCCCCATAGCGAATAAGCCTTGGGAATAAGAGAGAGAGAGTGTACCATACGGCCTGATGACACCAACACTGGAAAATAAGCCTTATTTTAAGCTTTTTTTCATACAACTTATGTCGCTTAGAAATTTCAGACATTATTCTATGACCCGTATCATCATCTGAAATAATCTTTAAATAAGGCATAGATCTTTTGGAGGGTACTCGTATATGTATCTCACACCAACTATACGCTCGACTGCAGCTCCCTATCTATCATCATCTAACAATTAAATGTTGCGCTTGCCAGAATTACTTATGCACTACCATAAGTGGAAATGCTTGCAAAGCGGCTTGTAAATAATATATAATTTTAAGCGGTTGAATATTTGCAGCGCTAATTGATTATTATGCACACATTATGCAGTCATTTGCCCTAAGGCAATAACCCTGCAAAAAATGCGATCACTCCGGGATACATCCGGGACAACTCGCAAGGGAGCATGCGATTACTACGCATTTGTATCTCTTTATATGGGTTGAAGTGTTCTCTTTTGTTTGAGCATGTCCTATGAAGAGACTAATTGTACCCAGTTTGTACCCGAACGCGTAGCAAAAGCGCACAATTGTACCCGTTTTGTACCCGAACAGGTAGCAAATGCGACACATCCATTTGTGCGACTAATTGTACCCGTTTGATACCCTTTCGGGTACAATTCGTCTACAATTAGTATACATATGTACCCGTTCGGGTACAATTGGGAACAATTGTAGACTAATTGTACCCGAAAGAGAGCGCTCCCGGACAAATCTTTTTAGAGACTCGTCGCACGCTTTTTTACAGGGAATAGAGTACCGCATACATACATACATATGTATGCATTTGTCTGTTTTATGTGAATGCTTAGCTAATACAATCAACGCGCGAAGAAATAGCTTTCCAATGTGTTAAGTAAATTTTGCAAAACAATGTCGGTAATTGGTAAATCCTATTAATTTACTTAATGAGGCAAAGCGGCTGATGGGGCTTGAAGGCTTTAATGTACATAGATACATACATTGACATCATTGGCACTAACACGCGCGCTGTATGTGCTGCTTTCTCCAAGCTGGACAAAGAGGCTAAGAAAATGGGTTTGGCCATTAGCGAGTACAAGCCGAAGTACCCACTGTCATCACACAAAGGGTCAGCTCGTCTTGACAGCCACGTTGGACTGTTGCCAGCCATATTTTCGAAACCGTTAAGGACTTCGCCTATTTTGGAATCAGCATTAACACCAAGAATAATGCCAGCACGGAAATCCAACGAAGAATCACACCTGCCAGTAATTTTTAATTTAAGCTAAGTCGGCAATTGAAAAGTAAAGTCCCCTCTCGACAAGCAAACATCACGCTCTACAGAACGTTCATCGTTCCAGTTCTCATGTACGGCGCAGAAGCATGGATGATGTGAAAATCAGATGAGATCTCACTTTGAGTATTCGAGAGAAAATTTATTCGTACGATTTATGGCCATTGGCGCATTAGCGATGGCGAGTAGCGACGGATATTTAATGATGAGCTGTACGAGCTTTACGCTGACATCGATATTGTTCAGCGAATACAAATACAACGGCTGCGTTGAGCAGGTCATGTCATGAGAATGAATGAAGTTGCTCTGGCCCAAAAAGTATTTCTATCGAAACCTGCTAAAGGCAGAAGAAGTGAGAGGGGTCCACTGCATTTCCAAGATCAGGTGGAGAACGACTCGGCCTTCTTGGTGTTTCCAATTGGTGCCAGGAAGCACGAAACAGAAAAGGCTGGCGCACTTTATTGGACTCGGCCAGTATCGTCTCGACGGTTACAAGCCAACTAAGAAGAAGAAGAAGAAGAAGAAGAAGAAGAAGAAAAAGAAGAGGAGGAAGAAGAATAAAGAAGAAGAAGAAGAAAAAGAAAAGGCAGAAAAAGAAGAAGAAGAAGAAGAAGAAGAAGAAGAAGAAGGAGCGAGAAAACTCCGCACCATAAAATTTTCAAATCTGTACACTCAAAAAAGAATTACTCAGATTATGGAAAAGTGGAATTGATTCGGCGCTGAAGACAATTTACATTGTTCTGATGTACAATTTTCTTTAAAACATGGTTTTTATTCCTTGATTTGAAGAAAATTGTACATCAAAACAACGAAAAATGTCTTTAGCGCCGAATCATTCCCACTTTTCCATAATCTGAGTGAGGTATTCTAATGGACATATCGAGCCCTAACCGCCATAAAAGTGTATCCAACAAAATTATCGATTTCAACTTTTTTATGGAAATCAATAATTTATTATCACACGCATCAATTCCCAAAATGTCATAGCTGTGATATGTGGCGTTTCGAAGTTAGAGACTAAAAAAGTTTCAAGGCTGCATTCAAACTGTATGCAAAGACAATTTAAAAAAAACCGTTTCCTATAAAATTTCCTTTTTGTTGGATACACTTTTATGGCGGTTTGGGCGCGATATATGTGTTTGTTTATAGGTAAATTGCTATCGCATGCCCCGACCAAATGAAGTGAAGTATTAAAGCCAATCATCCATGCCAATCAAAAGCATGCATAAGCTTTTATGTAGATAAGTACATACATTACTATGGATATGCCTATGTACTTATATATCTACATACATACATATGTATGTACATATGTGCATTAAAATTAAATACAATGCAAATTATTCATGCACTTGACCGCATCGCAAAGTGCGTGTGTAACATAAACATCGACTGTTTGTCCTTTTGCGGTTAATGAGGTCCACACAGAGCCAAAAGACCACCTAAAATGCCCTGTAAATCAGAACAAAGTTTAGCGGATTTCTCTACGCTTTCTCTCCAATAAGATGCCCGTCTTGTTATGACTGGATATCTCATTTTAATAAAACTAAGTAGATAATCCGTAAAACTAATATGAAAACCTTTTCAATATTATTAAGAAGATAACCCGTGGATTTTAGATGAAATCATTTTCAGTAAAATTTAATGGATAACCTATAAAACTAAGATGAAAACCTCTTATATAAAATTAAGAAGATGACTCCTAGAATAAATATGGAAACCTTTTCACATAAATTTAGCAGATAACCTGTAAAATTAAGAAGAAACCCTGTTTAATATTATTAAGAAGAGAATCTTGATTTTCATCGGAAAACATAATTAGTCAACTAGTATTTTCCTAGGACTTATTCAGACAAAGGGCAACATTTCATTTCATATAAGTGAAGATGGACATAATAAACTCTTTATACCAAGTGCTTCACTAATCGTTTGAGAATTGTAGAAATGTGCAAAGCCGTAGTGAAATTGACGAACGGAGGAAACACATAAGAGCTCTTTTAAAAATAAAAAGTTCTCCCTTTTAATTTCTTGAACATGTTATTGCACACATACAAAAAAAAGTGGCTGATGCAATAACTGTTATGCATCTTTCTAGTATGTACGAGTATATCCATACATGTACGTACGTTAAGACGTTTATAGCAAAATTTTAATTAATAAGGGCTCTTTAAAAATAAAAAGTTTTCCTTTTTAATAAATTCAAAAAGGTTCTAGTAAAAATTAGAGGATGTCCTTATTGATTTGCTTTATAAAAATTTTCTCATAAAAACAAGCAGATTTCTTCTAAAAATTTAATTTTTTTGACAAAATGACATAAAAAATTAATATATAAGAAGTTATCTCCTCGTTTTCAGACGGTATCCTTTTCAATAAATTTAAGAAGAAATTCAAGCTAAAATCTAGAAGATTTTCTAGCAAAAATTTCTTCAATTTGTCTCCTCTCGCTCTCCTTGGCCAAATAGCTTTTTTTAGATGGCAGTCTCTTTGATTATAGGTGAACTTTTTGGCTCTGTGCATCCATCCAATACAAAAGGATCGCCGCAGCGCCCCGTGCGTGTAATCAATTACCCTATTGTGGGCCGACACCTTTTTGGCACACACGCACACAACCACTTGATCATTTTGTTTATTATGCAAATGATTGTTTATAACCTTTCAATGACTCCTTTTGGCGCTTATTTGACATTAATGCGGTTGTACACTCGTATGTTTAATGGGGAAATATAAAATAAATGTTTATGCAAGCAGATGAGCAAAGAAAAACATACAAACATAAATGTTTATAAAGGCCGGCATAACTGATTATGTTGACGTAAATAAAATGCGACTTGTTACAAACAACAAAATTTTCGAAATTGCATTAGATTTTAATCAACTTATTGAAAGTGCATTTTTTATTCTATGTAGTGCGAATTTTTCTGTTGCTAATGATTTCCAAATGCAACAAAATGGTGTTTTCAAACTTTATTATCATGTTAATGGATCGAATTGGCAATTTTGAAATTTTATTACCTACTCAAATTACTGGCCTAAGCGCCAATAAAGGGGAGCTACATTAATCGAATCATACATATCGATGCCTTACTTTCTCAACCTCGTATCTTAAAAAAATGCGATTTTGAGATTTTCATATCAAAAGATTTCTATTTTTCTGTTCTATAACTCGCGCAAAAATTGAGATATTTTGATCAAATTTGGAATGCAAGCTGGTATTGAGACTGGGACGGTTGGTATTGAAAATGGGCGAAATTGGACCATGACCACGCCCACTTTTCCTATATAGAAAAAGTCGGAAATTTGGTATCAGCCACTAATATAGCTAGAGTGATAAAATTTTACCCACGTATTGAGCTCAGGCCCTTATGAAAAAATTTGATGAAATTTTGGAAAATCGGCGTGGCTACGCCCACTTATTAAGTGGCAACTATTGAAAGTCTTACTGTAAAATTTTACAAGCCCTAACTCGGAAACCGTTGCAGATATATCGATGAAATTTGGTATGCGTGATTTACTTACTTAGGTAAACGTTTGGACGAAAAATTGCCAAAATCGGTTGACGGCCACGCCCACTTTGATATATGCGTATTGTGAAGTGCCCTAATAAAAACATTTTAAGCGATATCTCTGTCAAATATAAAGATATATCACTGAAATTTTGTGGCAGGAGTCCAACTACGGACAAAAAAACAAAAAACACAAAAATTTTGGAAAATGGGCGGTGCCACGCCCACTCATTAAGGGGAAAACATTGAAAGTTGTATGAGTCATAACTCAGAAACCGTTGAAGATATAGTGATGAAATTTATTACGCGTTATATACTTACTTAGGCAAATGTTTGGACGAAAAATTGCCAAATTGGTTGACGGCCACGCCCACTTTTATATATGCGTATTGTGAAGTTCCCTAATAAAAACATTTTAAGCGATATCTCTGTCAAAAATAAAGATATATCATTGAAATTTTATGGCAGGAGTCCAACTATGGACATAAAACAAAAAACACAAAAATTTTTGAAAATGGGCGTGGCACCGCCTACTTTTAGAAGCAGGAATATACGAGATTTCTGAACCTATAACCCTACAAATAATTGAGATGTTATGACGAAAATCAGTTTGTACACTTTAATAACTTGTGGTAATACATGCTCAAAAATTTAGCGAAATCGGTTTATGACCACGCCTACTTTTCAACAAAGATATTTCTGGAAAACCCTTTAGGAATTTGTAACGTGATATCTTTGTAACTAGAAGTCGTAAAGGAATGAAATTTTGCACAAAGAATAATATTCATATGCTTAGTTGGATGACTGATAAAAATTTTGAAAATGGGCGTGGCTACGCCTATTTTATGCAGCACTCGCTTTATATAAATCACACCGTATTTCCCTCAAACGCAAACAAACAATGAAAGCATACAGCTGAGTATCTAATGTTCGATTCCACTCGAACTTAGGCTTCCTTAGTTGTTTTTTTTTTATAATATCCTCTAACAAATAAAACATTGAATTTAAGCAAAATATTGTTTTTATTTAATAGTTTTGAAGTATCTTCGTTGTATTCATATAAGTGCAGCAAACGAGTAACTTATAAATCAAGTTTCAAAAATTAAATTATCGTTAATGCAGAAAACTCGTATCTTAAAAAATTCGTTTTATGCGTAAACTAACATAGATAAGTATATAATTTTTAATTGTGCACATAGTTATAATTCATGTCTTAATAATTGCATTAAAAATTTTACATAAAAAACGACGGTAAAAAAAATAAACAGTTTTTTTTTGTTTCCTGAAAAGTTTCCTTATTTAAGATACGAGGTTGAAAAAGTAAGGCATCGATATGCCGAACTCGACTGGCTGAAAAGACTGCTCTTGATGGGAGAATTTTATAGTCATTCCGCTACGTAGAACCTATTACCTACTACTGTTGGCTGTTAAAACATTAACAAAAACAGGGGTATTATTATCGCAACCAACCAGAGAAGTCCACCGGTTGCTTGCCGTAGACTTGTTTGCGAAGCTTTCGCCCTCTAAGGAATGCTACGAAAAGGCTCCCAAAGTAGCGTGTATGACGCAGAAAAGTGCCTTTGAAAATATATATAAAAATTATTCTTTAGTACACTTTAGTGAGGCAATTTAGGAGTTCCAAAACAATACCTCAAACAACCAGTAAAGACTTCTGACAGAAAATGCATTTTCGGAGCCGGCATTAAACTTTTGGACCACCCAATTGGTTGGAAATAAATTAAGAGGTACCTACGTATCGAATTGGGAGGGAAGCACGGCCCAATGCTCGTTAAAATGATAACCTCTCTAGTGTATTATTATATTATGTATATAAAGCCGTATTCGTTTGGGCAAGAGTTAGAGACTTGCTAAAAAAAACAACCACTGGTATAAAAACTAGTGAAAATTATACGACCGTTCGTTAAAGTAAAGGAATTGGAAGAAAGCTGTGTTTATTTGATGAAATTTCTTCAAATTTTTATCGATAGATGTCTCCCCTATCTTCGAATCTAGTCAAGACTCAATGTAACACCGTTCGTTAAAGTACGGACAAAGAACGTATATTGTACAATATATAACGTACATATACGTTACGGTACGGAATTGGAAAACATTTTCTTACGAACGGTATTGCGTTGAATCTTGGCTAAATTCGAAGATAGAGGAGACTTCTATTGACAAAAATTTGAAGCCATTTCACTTATTCACAATAGAAAAAATTGGCATAATCAGTAAAGATCAGTTTAATGCGTAGCTGGAGTACTCTCTAAAGGTCTCTTAAAGTCTCTAACATTTTGTATGGAAACTGTCAGCCAAAAGAGCAGAATCCAGTATAAATGGGCAGCAAAGTGGCCAAAAAAACACTCCTTAAGTAATGATAAAAGTTTATCAAAAGCAGGTATAAACACACAAACACAAGGTATGTTCAGAAACGCAGCATAAAGCGCAACAGCGGCAGTAAATATTTTTTTGATGATTGTGATGAGCGACGCTTAATGAAAAATTTGCTCGGCTTGTACTACAAAAGCAGGTTGCGCTTCGAACTGAGTTTCTGAACAAAGCCACATAAACACATGAATCGTTAGCAGCATCAGCGTTGCTCTCGTGATAAAGAAAACAATTTACTTACTTACACCACAGTAAAATTTTGTTAGCTCTCCCTTTTGCCTCTCATTTACTTATAATATCATATTTCATTTCCTTTTTTCTTTTTGTTCATTCTGCCCCAGAGTTGACACCCACACAGCAATTTTTTTTTTTTATTTTTTTTTGCGTGCGAAATATGTATTAAAATTTATTGCTTTGACCTAGACTTGGTAGTTGGGCTAAAACGTTTTATGTGTCAAATTATTTCTAAACGGTTGAGATGACAAAGTAAAGCACAGACGACCTTTGAAAAAAAACAAAAGCAAAAATTATGACTTGGAGCATTCATTTTAGTCATCATTTATATATGTATTTATGTTACCTTTTTTCTTGTACTTTTTTTTTAGCTTTTTAGAGTAAACCTAATTTAATTGCGCTATAAAAGATCGCAGCAAAAAAGCGTTTCAAATTTTGAACTGCACTTCAACGCTTATTCTTCGTTGCCAACCAATTGCAACATACATATACGGGCCGGCTGACTATTATCTTTTTCTTAACGCGTCTTCATTCATGCGGTCACCAGCAACGCCAACGCCAACGCGATCGCCAGCGCCTCCTTCATCATCAACGTAACGTACTAGGGACCCATAATAGTCAATATTCGTTATATCTTCAGTGAAAAAAATCAAATACTTGCAAACATCGTAGAAGAGTATTGACTTTGTGTATGTGCATGTCTGAAAGAGCACTATCCGAATCCACTATGATCGAAAAATTTTAAGCGATATCCATAAAAATCAAAAATAATCATTATTTTTTGAGTTTTATTTTTTTGATCAAAAATAAATAGGAATAAGAGTGATATATTTATCGCTCAGAAATAATCATTATTCTTTGAGTTTTATTTTTTTATTTTTTTGCTTAGGTCGAAAAACTCAAATCGTCTCTAAAGTGCTCTGGAACATAATTACTAAAAAATTCCCATCGATATAACTTCGTGAATGAGTGATATTTTGTATCGAAAAAAATAAAACTCGCACAATAATGATTATTTCTGAACGATAAATATATCACTCAAGAAATAAGTATTATTTTCGATCAAAAAAATAAAACTAAAAAAATAATGACTATTTCTGAAGGATTAAATATCGCTCAAGGGATAAGTGTTCTTTTTGATCAAAAAAAAAAATAAAACTCAAAAAATAATTATTATTTTTTATGAAATATAAAAAAACTCAATATATAATGATTAAATGGCGATTTTTATTATAAAACTCATAATGATTACGGTCCCTGTAACGTACTCTAATACAAAAATAAAAAATTAGTATTTTTATCAACCAAACAACAAAATTTCAAACGCCACTAATTAAAATTTTTTAGCTAAAAATCGATGGCTGAGAATAAGATCGCCCTATTTCAAAAATTGTTTCAAGAACGCCCTATTTGAAAATTTGTTTCAATAACGTCCTATTTCAGATTTTGCTTCAAAAACGCCCTATTTCAGAGAAAATTCAATATATATTTCTCTGAAATAGGGCGTTTTTGAATAATTGTCTGAAATAGGACGTTATTGAAACAAATTCTGAAATAGGGCGTTCTTGAAGCAAAATCTGACATAGGACGTTATTCAAACAATTTTTGGAATAGGGCGTTTTTGAAACAATTTTTGAAATAGGGCGATTTTATTCTCAGCCGTCGAAATATAAAAATTTTTTTACTCTTATAATGTCTATAATATAACCTATACTGATTAACGCATTTACAACACTTTTTTCTGACTCTTTCTAGTAATCAGCAGTCTGGATATGTTTTGATAAGGCGAAACGAAAAGCAGTGACATTAATACGCAATAAGCCACCAAAATAACAACAACGCCAATACACTCGACGAACTAGAAATAGAAAGAGAAAGCAAGTAAAGAAATAAATAACTCAATCTCCTCCACAACATTCAACTTACAATAATAAACCGATTCAAATAGAAAGCCGATTCACTTAAACCCGCCATCAGCAATACCGGCATCGGATTCAGCAGAAACATGGCATAAGCTAGCTTATGGAATTTCTGGAATGCCGACGACTCAAAAATGCCGAAAAACCAACGCATTTGACCCAAACCATTCGCCAAAATCAATATGCTGCTGGCCAAAGTAAATGCGATACGCTCCAAGATTAAAATTGTTATAGCGGTGAATGGGGAAACATTCACGAATTTTGGCATAAAAATTAGACCAAAAAATACGAGCGCCACAAAAAAGCCGGCGAAATTTTTCGCACTTTTGCCGAATGAGAGTGGCACTGATCTTTGCTCTACGAAAATCCAACCGGCCACACTACCGCACATATAGGGCAGAACGCGCGATAAGGGATTGATGTAAATTTCCGTCACGTGAGTAACAGATGATTCGTATGTAAGATCGAAATTTACTTTGATACCAAAACTGTAGGTATATAAAATATTAGCGATAACTAGCCCCACTAGGCATGATTTTGTGAAACGTGGATGTCTGAAAAATAAATTTGTACAATAAAATATTTGCATCTGTCTCACACTCACTTCACATAAGTGAAAAGCAATACGTTGGCTAATACAGCAAATTGCATATCGCATGCCAGCGACCAAGTCCACAAGCCACACATGTCCAAGTGATGGAATAAGTTTTGTATGAAGAACAAATTGCGCCACCAATAATTTTGACAATTTGCTTGATTATCAATCTCGAGGTGAAACATTGAGGTATCGTCAGTGAGTTTCGCGCCAAAATCAGACGATGCGACTACTAGGAAATATAACGGTGCTAATCTGCAGATTTAAAGAAACAAAAAGAATAAGACAAAACAGTTGGCCGATTTCGTTTGTGATATTGAATTCGAATACTATTTTCGATTTGGATTTTATTGCGATTCCGATTTCGTTTGTGATTTCAATCTCATTTTCGATTTCTGTTCCTATTTCGAATTCGGATTCGATTCCAATTTTGTGATTTTTTTTTTTCAAAATTATTTAAGCTCACCTCAAATAGCGATGGAAAATATGCATCACAACCATTTTTACATTTTGCATGAAGCTATTCTGACGTATCTGTGCTATCATTTTCGGATTACGGAAATGATTGTATGACTGCAGGAAGCCGCTGAAATAGAATCAGATTTTTTTATAAAATGTTTATATTAGATATATCAAATAGCAGAGCTGAAAAAAATTCCAATCAAATAAAGTGCATAGTATTACAATCAGCTTTGATTGTACTTAAATCATTTTTTTCATATTGACGTAAATCATTTTGATTGTAAAAATTACAGTTTCAATAATTTACAAAAATGTTTATTGCAATCCATTTTTACCGTGAATAGTTTTAAATTGAACTGCCGCCAACCGGCACCAAAATTTATATATGACATCTTTGACTATACCATTGTCGAGTTTGGTTATTGTATACAAAATAAAACGTTAGATTGCAATAAATTTTATTAAAATCAACTGACTTGCAACATATGGAACATTAATAATTGCTGATTGTATTTTTTTTATCAAAAAATTACAATAAAATACGTAGAGCAATCATTGATTGCTAAGCAGAATTATTGTCAAACTAAATTAATACTCGTACACTTACCTTATCGTAAAGAAAATATCCACAAATATATCCAGATTGCCCAAATCTTGCAGCTCAATAAACATGCTCACCCTATTTTTTACCCCAATAAAAAAGAAAACCAAATAATGATAAAATGTGACCGCCAAAGCGCTGGCAAAACGTAAACCATTCAAGGCCGCAAAAGTGCTATGCGCTGGCGATGGCTTAAAGAGTTGTTGCCAATTTTCATTCCAATCAAAACAAGCGATCAAGCTTGTGAGCCACGAATCGGCAGTCGAATGGATCGCGTGCTTATCTGTTGCCACGATCGTCGCTTCAGCGCTCTTGCTGCTCTTGGTCGGGTGAGTGTCAACCTTTAACCGCAACCATGCAGCTGCTACGACCAGTCCAATTGTTACCAGTATCATGCCAGCATAAATATAAAATGAAGTGCTTTCCAATACATCCATTTTCATTTTCAAATCCTTTGCATAATCATATTCCAAATTCATTTCATACAATTCATTGCCCGCAAATAAATTAGCCGCCAAATAGGTATTTGTTAAATGTTGTACATCACGTTCAGTGCACGAGCTCGGCAAACAGAGACCAACATGTACTCGTGTACCAAATGGCTTCTCCATAAAAGTATCCACTTGCCAGGTGGAGTTTTGACGTAAGTAAATAACACGAAAATCGGTGGGAAATGGTGACAACGAATGCATGAGCCCGCGATTAAAGCGATGTGGCAAATTTGGTGACAGTTGCAGATGGGTGGGCTGTTGTGTGGCAACGCAGATTGCAGGTGTGCCCAACCAGTAATTGTGGCCAAATGTGAAGCCCGTCTCAAAGCCGGCCGAAGCATCGTACACTGTGAAAAAAAAACGAGTGAAAAGAAAAGAGTATATTTGTAAAACAGTTCTTATACAAATATTAGTTATGCCTATTTTAACAATTACGTTTTTTTCTCAGAACTTTACAGAACTAATTCTGCATTATTTTTATTTTTGCCACTTTTTCCAATGCTTTCCGGTTACCATTTCCTTTCTGGAAAGGTTTGAGAATAACATTTGTTCTTAGCTTTATTCTCCAGTACTGCCAAGAGTATCTACCCACTTGGAAGAGCCAAAAACAACTTTCACATTTTTCCCACTTCACAGACTTCACTCACTTTTCATTGCCCATGGCACTTTATTTATGACACCATTCCGGAATTGCCGCAACTCGGCAACACAATTACGGCTTTCAACCAAATGCTCACTGCTGATTGTTGATAGCCCGTAAAGGAATGATGTGCGTTGTAGTAATGCATCTAAATTCAAAGGCACATCCTTCGTTTTTACTTGATTACTGCTACTAGCCGCCGTTGTATAAAATAAAGTTAAATAAATTAATGAAATAAATATTATAAATTTACACATTTTCAAATTTTTTTACTAGAGTTTTGTTATAAATATTATAATTTATTATTAATTTATAGTTTGCTGAAAACATCGCGCTTCACCTTTGACGCTGAACGGATTAACTAGTAATCAATTTAAAATATTTTTGCGAACACATAATACTCTGCTCTACGCATTTAATATGTATTTGTAGAGCGTTTACATGTGCTGATTGCTTATCAATTTTTCAGAATTCTACATTGAGAAACATACATATGAGCTGGTATATATACATACATACATATGTATATATATATGTTTCTGTTTATAAATATTTTTATGAAAATATGGTGGCGATAAGGCACACGCATTGGCCGGCGGCATAGTGTAACGAAGTAGCAAAAGTAGAGCTTTAAATAGTCACAATAGAGGACCAATCCCCGCATATCATCTACACTCAGGGAAAAAAAATTATAAAAACATATGAAAACGTGCTTAAAATGGGCAAAAACGTATTTAAGAACTATGTAAATACCAACATTTTTATTTTAAAACTGTTCATTGTAAATTTTTTAAATCAAGAAAAAACGTTTTAAATTTAAAAATGTTTATTTTTATTTTAAGCACTATGAGAAAAAAAACGCTGCAGTGTTCTCTATATCATTTTCTCTTCCGGATTCGAAATTGTATCAAACGGCATTCTCTTCATCTTCTCTCAATCCGAGTCCCAACTACAAAAATATAGCCTTCGCTTGTTCTCCTCTTCTTTTCTACTTCGCCTTAACTGTTTGCTATCTTTATTTCTTATTCTCCTTTTTCTTCTTTATTTTATATTCTCCTCCGGATTCGAACCATGACATCAACCTGAAATTCAATCCAACGCCATCACATAGTGGAACATTAAACATTATATTGATTTGTAGTAACCTATTTATACTTCCCTTTTCCTAAAAAAGAATCCATGAATTATATGAATCATTGTAAAAACAGAATTTAAAAAAATCGATTCTCATTACTGTTTTTGTTGGATTTCTCACAAAAAATATTTTCTCACAAAAAAATGTTGAACAAAGAGCGAGTTTTTGAATCAACATTAATTTTCATTTTTAATTTAAGTATGTTTCTTTTTAAATCCAAAATGCATTTTTACTTCAGAAATTTCATTCTTAATTCAAAAATTTCATTTTTAATTTATGTAAAAATTTTCGTTGTTAAAATAAAAATGGTTTGGTTTAAAACGTGCATTATGAAAACAAAAATTTTATTTTTGATTTTAAAATGATGTTTCCCTGAGTTTAAAAGTAGACACGGCGTGATAGTTTTTAGACTAGTTTGGGGTCTTACAAATTCTCCTTATCTCCTTCTCAGCACTTTCTTTTCGATATTTTTTTTATGATAAGTAGATTTGCACTGCAATGTTTACTGAAATATTTAATTTAGGTTTAGGAAATAGTTCTAAGTTCACTAGATCATCGCTGTTAGTTGCCGATTTGACAAAAGATAAACGGTCTGGAATGTACTTAAGACTTTGTAACTTTCATTAATGGGAAAAAGAGCCTTTACATGGCCTGACATTCATTAAATTATATTTGCAATCCAGTGGGTTATATGTACAAAAATTTATTGCACACGTTCAGTAGTCTTAATGGAGAACGTGTAGGTACCTCAAAATGTCTATGCAATCGGTTTGCATGGCAGCTATATGTTACAGTGTCTCGATATGTTATAGTCTCCCAATTCGAGGTGTGCTACTTAATTTTTGCTTTTCCTACTAGGTAATTGGGTGGACCTATAGTTTTATGCCGCCACCTAATGGCGAATGCATTTCTTGTGAGAAGCTTTTTCATGGCAGAAATACACCCGGAGAGTATGCCGCCCACTGTCACCGCTAATTTTAAAAACCCAATAATTGGGTTTCAGATAACCTAAGGGCTATCACATCAGATGGGTGACTACTATGGCTCGAGGGTTTACATCACAAACGATTATGTGTATGTCCCAAGACGCCAGTACGCTAAATCTTTGTGTGATGACAGAAGGTACTTTATCTTGGCCTTTTCCTCCTGGAAACCCATTGCATATTTTTTCATGTATCAGATCCAAATGGTGCACCCTTTTTAGCACATTGTACCTCTCATTTCATGTATTTACACACATATATATGTTTTTAGGCGGCTTAATGGCCTCGCATTAGCGCATTTTATTTTATTTTGGTCGCGTTGACACACTGCATTGTAATTAAGCTACCCACACTCTTTCGGCACCGCTCTGCTATTCCCTTTTTATTCACACTCTTCTCTCTTATCACCTGCTCTTCAACGCTGGCCTTGGTTACTTATCGTTCGTTGCCAACCAACTGCAACATATTTTCGCCGGCTGGCTACCGTCTCTTTGTCATCGCGTCGGCATTCGTGACGTCACCATCAACACCGTCGCCATTGCCGCCTTCCGCATCATCAACCAACCGCTTGGCCATTTCCTTTTTTTGTGGTAGATTAATGACCGCTTTATTCGCCTTAGTTAGTCGTTATATTCGTTGTAGGTACAAATTTGTTGATTGCTATGTTGCGACCACAAAATAAAACGGCATTTTTGATTTGACACCCGCTTTTTGTGTTGCGGCTGACTGGAGCGGTCTTTACTAAATTTGTATTTATGCGCTGTATGTATGTACATATGTATGTTCTATTGCGGTTTTATTCGTCAATTATCTAATTAGTGATTTGAAGGAGTTTTAGTGCCTGGAAAATATGCCTGGAAGGGATTTTGTGTACAAAGGAATTAATTTATGCTGATTTATGAATGCAATTTTGATTTCTGTAGCGAAGTTGGGCACTCCCCTTTGGGCATATTTCAGCACGCTTAGTATAAAAAGCGATTAAAACAACGAAGAAATAATTAAATTTAATCAGGGTAAGCAAGTAAGGAAAAGGAAATAAAACTGAGCGTGAAATTACGATTATAATGGAGATGATGGTGGCCATGATGAAGATTATGAAGATGATGAGAATGATGTTGACGTGATGATGATGATGATAATTATGATGATGATGATGATTATTATGAGAATAAATAATGAGAATAATGTTGACGAATATTGATGATGATGATAATTATGATGATGATGATGATGATGATGATGATGATGATGATAATTATGATGATGATGATTAATATGAGAAGAAACAATGAGAATAATGTTGACGAATAATGATGATGATGATGATAATTATGATGATGATTATTATGAGAATAAATAATGAGAATAATGTTGACGAATAATGATGATGATGATAATAATGATGATGAGGATGATGATTATTATGAAAAGAAATAATGAGAATAATGTTAACGAATAATGATGATGATGATAATAATTATGATGATGATCATGATGATGATGATGATGATGATGATGATGATTATTATTATGAGAATAAATAATGAGAATAATATTGACGGATAATGATGATGATGATGATAAAAATGATGATGAGGATGATGATTATTACGAGAAGAAATAATGAGAATAATGTTGACGAATAATGATGATGATGATAATAATTATGATGATGATGATGACGACAATAAATGGAAATAATGTGAATAATGATGTTATCAATGAACATTTATTCGTAGTTATGATGATGATGATGATAAGAAACATAACTGTAACCATGAAAAACAGGAAAAGGCAACTCGGTCTAATACAAACATAAAAGATGAGTATTTTTATTTATCAAACAATAAAATTCTAAACGTCACTAGTTACACTACATTATTTAACAAAAAGTATAAGAAGTGTTTGTCTTAAAATTATATTAACTAACGCCTTTACAACACTTTTTTCTGACTCTTTCTCGTAATCAGCAGTCGCGATATGTTTTGATAAGGCGAAACGAAAAGCAATGTCATTAACACGCAATAAGCCACCAAAATTACAACAATGCCAATACACTCGACTAACTGCAAATATGTAGAAAGAGAAATCAGGTAAAGAAATAATTCAATCTCCTCCTCAACATTCAACTTACAATAATGAACCGATTCAAATAGACAGCCGATTCACTTGAAGACGCTAACCAAAGTATCGGCATCGGATTCAGCAGGAACATGGCATAAGCAAGCTTATGGAATTTCTGGAATGCCCACGACTCAAAAATGCCGAAAAACCAACGCATTTGACTCAAACCATTCGCCAAAATCAATATGCTGCTGGCCAAAGTAAATGCGATGCGCTCCAAGATCAAAATTGTTATGGCGGTGAATGGGGAAACATTCACGAATTTCGGCATAAAAATCAGACCAAAAAATACGAGCGCCACAAAAAAACCAGCGAAATTTTGCGCGCTTTTGCTCCATGAGATTGGCAATGATCTTTGCTCTACGTAAATCCAACCGGCCACACAACCGCACATATAGGGCAGAACGCGCGATAAGGGATTTGCGTAAATTTCCGTCAAGTGGGCAATAGACGATTCGAGTGTAAGATCAAAATTCAATTTGATACCAAAAGTGTAGGTATATAAAATATTAGCGATAACAAGCGCCACTAGGCATGATTTCGTGAAGCGAGGATGTCTTGAAAAAGGAAAGCAAATATTTTTGTAAGAAAAGTTAATATGTAAAATATTTGCATCTGTGTCACACTGACTTGACATAAGTGAAGAGCAACACGTTGGCTAATACAGCAAATTGCATATCGCATGCCAGCGACCAAGTCCACGGACAACACATGTCCAAGTAATTGAACAAATTGTGTATGAATAACACATTACGCCACCAATATTCTTGACATTGATTTGTTTGCTTATCGATCTCGATGTGAAAGTATATGGCATCGTTCATGAGTTTCGCGCCAAAATCAGATGATGCGACTATCAGGAGATATAATGGTGCCAATCTGAAAATTTAAAGAAGACAAAGCGAAGTAGATCCATAAGTTAACTGATTTTGCTTGTGATATTGATTTCGTTTATTATTATCTCGATGTCGATTCAATTTCAATTTAGAGTTCATAAACGATTTCTTTTTTTTACTATCTTTTTTTTTTTTTTTGATATTATTTAGGCTCACCTCAGATAGCGATGTAAAATATGCTGTACAATAAATTTTACATTTTGCATGAAACTACTCTGACGTATGAGAGCTATCATTTTCGGGTTACGGAAATGATTGTAAGATTGTAGGAAGCCGCTGAAATCGAATTAAATTAAGTTTTCAATCACATACATATATCTAATTGCAGAGCTGTAAACATTTGCAGCAAACGTAAATGATTTTGTGAATTTTGCTTGATTTTGATTAGATAAGCTTACATATTCGGTACCGTTCAGCGGTGGTATAATTAAAAAATTGCAAAAAATACCTATCACGAGCATTGATTGCTTAGCTGAAGTATTATTTTAAATGTGTACAGCTCTGGCAAAATGAAAAAATATACATACATACATACATAATTACCTAATCGTAAAGAAAACATCCACAAATATATTCATATTGCCCAAATTTTGTATGTCATTAAACATTGTCACTCTATTTTTGACCACAATAAAAATAAAAATCACATAATGGTAAAGTGTAACCGCCAAAGCGCTGGCAAAACGTAAACCATTCAAGGCCGCAAAAGTGCTATGCGCTGGCGATGGCTTAAAGAGTTCTTGCCAATTTTCATTCCAATCAAAACAAGCGATTAAGCTTGTTAGCCACGATTTTTCTTGATTAACGGTGACTGTCTTATCAGCAGTCGAAGAGCTCGCGTGCTTGTCTGCTGCTGCCGCAGCCGTCGCTTCAACGCTCTTGCTGCTCTTGGTCGGGGGGGGAGCGATCGTGGCTGCAACGTTCTTGCTGCTCTTGGTCGCGTGACCATTAACTGTTTCATTACTTTGCTGCAGCCCCGCTTGCTGTCTCCTCAAACAAGCTGCTGTTACGACCAATCCAATAGTTATTAATATCGTGCCAGTATAAATATAAAATGAAGTGCTCTCAAATGCATCCATTTTTATTTTGAAATCCTTTGCATAATCATATTCCAAATTCATTTCATACAATTCATTGCCCGCAAATAAATTAGCCGCCAAATAGGTATTTGTTAAATGTTGTACATCACGTTCAGTGCACGAGCTCGGCAAGCAGAGACCAACATGTACTCGTGTACCAAATGACTTATCCACAAAGGTATCCACTTGCCAGGTAGAGTTGTGACGCAAATAAATCACACGAAAATCGGTGGGAAATGGTGACAACGAATGCATGAGCCCGCGATTAAAGCGATGTGGCAAGTTGGATGATAGTTGGAGATGTATGGGTTGTTGTGTGGCATCGCAGATTACACGTGTGCCCAGCCAGTAATTGTGGCCGAAAGTGAAGCCCGTCTCAAAGCCAGCCGAAGCGTCGTACACTGTCGAAAAAACGAGTGAAATGAAAGGAGTACTTTTATATATCAGTTTTTATACAATTTTAGCAATTATGTTTTTTTTTTCTCAGGACTTTAAAGAACTAATTCTGCATCCTTTTTATTTTTCCAACTTTTTCCAGTTACCATTTCCCTTTCTGGAAAGTTTTGAGAATAACATTTGTTCCTAGTTTTATTTTCCAGTACTGCAAAGAGTCTCTACCCAGTCGGAAGAGCCAAAAACAACTTTTTCATTTTTCCCCACTTCACACACTTCACTCACTTTTCAATGCCCATGGCACTTTATTCATGACACCATTCCGGAATTGCCGCAACTCGGCAACACAATTACGGCTTTCAACCAAATGCTCATTGCTAATTGTTGATAGCCCGTAAAGGAATGATGTGCGTTGTAGTAATGCATCTAAATTCAAAGGCACATCCTTCGTTTTCGCATGATTATTACTACTGGCCGCCGGTGTATAAAATAAAGTTAAATAAATTAATGAAAAAAATATTATAAATTTTAACATTTTTTAATTTTTTGACTAGAGTTCTGTGTAATTTATTATTAATTAATAGTTTGCTCAACACGACGTACTTCAGCTTTGACGCTGAACGGATTAACCAGTAATCAATTTAAAATATTTTTCCGAACACATAATACTCTGTTCTACGCATTTAATATGTATTTGTAGAGCGTTTACATGTGCTGATTGCTTATCAAATTTTCACAATTTTGCATAGGGAAGCACACGTACTGGTATACATACATATGCGTGTGTATTTTTATTAAAAATAATATGGCGATAAGACAAGCGTCATCGACGACCACTGCTACCCATACATGGAAACAACAACAAGGCAGCAGCAGCAACAACATAATATAAATAAATAAAAATAAAATAAAATAAATCAAATTAAAGTAAAATAAAATAACAAAAACATATGTACATACATACATTAAAACCATTCATAAAAATCTTCCCAGCCCAGTAAACACAAAAGCGCGGATGATATCTTGGCGAATTCGCAGAAGAAATTTTCTATAATATATGAATCGAATCGCCCTCGTCCAAAAATATGCAAATGCGCGAATCGCTAAAGATAAGTATCGCTGCGATAATATATGTACATAAGTAATCAGAGAAGCAAACCCATCTCTAATTCGAAGCGAATTCGCTTGCCAGAATTTATTTTCCGCTCATTCTCGATTTGGTATTTATTGGGATGGTACACTGAAATCCAAGCAGTTTAAGTGCAACTTGAACTAAACAAAGCAGACATTAAGACTAGCTTTTGTTGATGTGGATATTGTTAATAGTTTTTTGCTATTTAATTGTTTTTATTCTTGTCTAAAAACTTACTTGTAATACTAGGGTTGTTTGATAAGTCCGTGACATTTTGAATAAGAAATAATTTTTTGGCAAAAATGCACATTTTTTCACCACACTCTCCTTCTAGCTCGATACCTTCCAAAAAAAAAAATAGGATTTTTCAAGGCTCTCAAAAAGGCATTCTTTTTTACTGCGATGACCTTTTCATTTGGCCTAAATCTCTGACCACCCAGCCATTTCTTCAGGTTTGGAAACAGGAAATAATCGGAGGGGCTAAATCTGGAGAATATGGTGGCTGAGGTAGAAATTCGTAACCCAATTTATGAACTTTAGCCATGGTGACTACACACACGAACGGTCTCACGATGAAACAGATTTTTTTCTTGCCAAATGCGGTAATTTTTGCTTCATATCAAAATGGAATCTGTCCAAAAGCTCTGAGTAATATACGCCGATGATTGTTTTACCATTTTCAAGACAATCGATGTGAATAATACCTTGTGCATCTAAAAAAAAACTGTAGCCATAACCTTATTAGCCGACAGATCCACTCTGAATTTCTTTGGTGCACGTTCGCTCGCTCAGAGAAACCCACCTTTTTGAGCGTTCGTTTGTTTCTCGGATGTGGTATGATGGATTCAAGTTTTATCAACGGTAAGAAAACGGTGCAAAATTTCATTCGGAATTCATATCTAAATATTGATGTAAGATGCGATGTATTCGCGCAGTTGAGATGGCTGTGGTCTCGGCTATTTTACGCACTTCCATTATCCGATCGTTCAACATCATTCTATGGATTTTATCCACGATATCTCACGTGAACACTCCCTTTGGCCGACCTTAACGCACTTCCATTATCCGATCGTTCAACATCATTCTATGGATTTTATCCACGATATCTCACGTGAACACTCCCTTTGGGCGACCTGAACATTCGGCATCACTCGTGCGAGCACGACCACAACGAAAATCAGCAAACCAGTTTATAACCATTGAAAATGATGGAGCAGAGTACCCATCGTATTTGTCGAGCAAATACGATACAACTTTGTGTGATGGCAGAAGGTACTTTATCTCAACCTTTTTCCCCTCAAACCCATTCCATATTTTTTCATGTATCAGATCCGAATGTTACACCCTTTACAACACACTGTCTCACTCATTTCACGTATTTTCGCATATACAGCCAAACAGACTCGATAATGTTTTTAGAGCATTCAACTTTTCAACAACCTACCCCAACGGCGCACAGTGGGGAAGCTTCCATACATTCAGCGGAAAAAAATAGAAGGAGTTGTCGTAGGGCTTTGAAATTTTGCAGACAGGTTATATATGAGCTAGTTAAGAAAATTTCCAAAAATGGTTGAAATCGGTCAACTCCTAGGGGTACCTCCCTTGGACCTATAGTAAAAAATTAAAAAAAAAACATTTAAATACAAATTTTAATTTCAGCCGAAAAAAGTAAAATATCTTCACAAAACTTTGCATATCAGTTACCCTCATAAAGGGCATTGATGGTACAAAAAATAATTGAAATCGGCCACTCCCTAGGGGTACCTCCCTTGGACCTATAGTAAAAAATTAAAAAAAAAATTTAAATACAAATTTTAATTTCAGCTCAAAAAAGTAAGATATCTTTACGAAACTTCGCATATCAATTACCCTCATAAAGGGCATTGACGGTACAAAAAATAATTGAAATCGGCCACTCCCTAGGGGTACCTCCCTTGGACCTATAGTAAAAAATAAAAATAATTTTTAATCCATACCTGTACTTAATTGTGAATAAAAGCGAAACGCGTTCATCGATTTTCTTGATTTATGTATCATTTTGTTCATAGGTTATGCGACTTTACGTGAAAATAATAGGACTTTGAACTTTTTTACCGTTTTCGATTTTTTATGAATTAAAAAAAAAAAAATTATTTTTAGGCAAAAAAATTTTTTTTTCTCCATACATTTATTTATAACTGGGAAACTGTTGCCTATATAGCGAAGCGTTATATAAACAGATGAAAGTACTGGTAATTCTTGATTTTTATAAATTTGTTTAAACAAAATCCGACTAGTGGTTCTTGAGTTATGTTAAACAAAAGAGCCTTATCAGAATTGAGTCGCGAATCAATTAGCTGAAAAATGTTGTACTGTATAATACAATAAATTGAAAAGGGGCACCTGGGGGCACTTGAAATTGATTAAAAATGTAAAAACAGATATGAAACAATGTATTAGTAGTGATTTCCAACTGGAGGCAAGTGGCGCTAAAATTACAGGTCCAAATGTTTGGAGAAAAAAGGGATTTTTGTTATATGTTCATAAAAATAAACAAAAAAAAAAACTTAAGTCTCTGCAGAGTTTATTTTTTCAATTTTAGTAGACTGAAATATCCTACTTTAAATAAAAAATAAAAAGAAAAACGTTAGCTCACATAATAAAAGATTATTCGTTTTGAAATTCTTAGGTTTAAATTAAGTTGGTTCGGTAAAACATACAAGTACTGAGTTTGAGACGGCTATAAAAAAAAAACTAGCAGTCAGATCAGAGTAATTCTTTTTGATTTGGTTGTACCATTTAGTCTAAATTCCAAAATATCACTGCATATTGCATGAAGAGTATGTTGACAATTTGACTTTTTTCCGCAAAATCCCCAGTGTGCGGCGGCTCAATGGCTTCGTATTAGTACATTTTATTTTATTCTTTTTCACGTTTACACTCTGCATGGTAATTAAGCTAATCACACCTTTTCGGCACCGCTCTGCTATTCCCTTTTTACTCACTCTCTTCTCTCTTATCACCTGCACTTCAACGCTGGCCTCGGTTACTTATCGTTGGTTTTCAACCAACTGCAACATATCCGTGCCGGCTGGCTACAGTTCTTTTGGCACCGAGTAGGAAAACCGAAAATAAAGGAAAACGCCTCGAATTGGGAGAGAAGCTCGGCCATAAAACTCGTCAGATTTATCATATTTATACGCTTGCATGCATGCACATATATATCGTCGTTTCAACTTTCATAAACGCCTATGCCAAAATTGAGATTTGCCAAACTTTAACACCTCTTGCCCAGCTCCATACCATAAATTTGGTCTTCTTGAAGCTCAAGAAGCTCTGTATTTCTTTATAGTGCCCTTTCCAGCTCTGAAGTTCTAGAGTTAGGCGTCAGGAATTAATTTTTAATTTTTATTTTTTTGCAAATATAGGTTAGGCGGTTATGAAGTTTAAACGGCGATATGTTCTATTGTGGTTTTATTTGTCAATTTATTAGTGATTTGTGACAGTAGAAAGGAGTTTGGACGCCTTGAAAATATGCCGGGAAGGGAGTTTAAGCACAAGAGAATTAATTTATGCTGATTTATGTACAAATACTTATACAATTTTGATTGCTGTGGCGGAGTTGGGTAACTCCCCTTTGGGTATATTATTTCAGCACGCTTAGTATGAAAAGCGAATAAAACCACGAAGAAATAATTAATATTAATAAGAGGAAGCAAGTAAGCGAAAGGAAATAAAACAGAGCGTGGAATTACGATTGTTATGATGACGATGATGAAAATAATGAGAATAAAGATGATGATAATTGTGATGATGAGTTAATGGTACTGATGATGAGTTAATGGAACTGATGATGATGGTTACTATGATAATGAAAATGGTGATTATAATTATGATGATGATAATGATAATGATGATGATTATGATAATGATGATTATGATGATGATGATGATGATGATGATGATGATGATGATGATGATGATGGTGATGATGATGATGATGATGATGGTGATGATGATGATGATGGTGATGATGATGGTGATAATGATAATGATGATGATGATGATGATGATGATGATGATGATGATGATGATAATGATTATGATGACGATGATAATGATGATGATGAGGGTTACTATGATAATGATAGTGATGATAATAATAATGATATTGATGGTTACTATGATAATGAAAATGGTGATTATAATTATGATGATGATAATGATGATGATTATGATAATGATGATGACGATAATTATGATGATGATGATGATGATGATGATGATGAGGTAATGATACTGATGATGAGGGTTACTATGATAATGATAGTGATGATTATAATGATGATGTTGATGGTTACTATGATAATGAAAATGGTGATTATAATTATGATGATGATAATGATAATTATGATAATGATGATTACGATGATTATGATAATAATGAGGATGATGATGATGATTACGATGATTATGATAATAATGAGGATGATGATGGTGATGATGATGATGATAATGATGATGATGAAAATAATGACGAATAATGATGATGGTGATGATAATGATTGCAATCGTGATGATGGAAATAATAGGAATAATGACGTTGTCAATGAAGATTTGTTCTTAGTTATGATAATGATGATAAGAAATATAACTGTAACGATGAAAAATACGAGAAGGCAACTCGGTCTAATACAAACATAAAAGATGAGTATTTTTATTTATCAAACAATAAAATTTTAAACGTCACTAGTTACACTACATTATTTAACAAAAAGTATAAGAAATGTTTGTCTTAAAATTATATTAACTAACGCCTTTACAACACTTTTTTCTGACTCTTTCTCGTAATCAGCAGTCGCGATATGTTTTGATAAGGCGAAACGAAAAGCAATGTCATTAACACGCAATAAGCCACCAAAATTACAACAATGCCTATACACTCGACTAACTGCAAATATGTAGAAAGAGAAATCAAGTAAAGAAATAATTCAATCTCCTCCACAACATTCAACTTACAATAATAAACCGATTCAAATAGAAACCCGATTCACTTAAACCCATCATCAGCAATACCGGCCACGGATTCAGCAGAAACATGGCATAAGCAAGCTTATGGAATTTCTGGAATGCCGACGACTCAAAAATGCCGAAAAACCAACGCATTTGACCCAAACCATTCGCCAAAATCAATATGCTGCTGGCCAAAGTAAATGCGATACGCTCCAAGATCAAAATTGTTATAGCGGTGAATGGGGAAACATTCTCGAATTTCGGCATAAAAATCAGACCAAAAAATATGAGCGCCACAAAAAAACCAGCGAAATTTTTCGCACTTTTGCCCAATAAGAGCGGCACTGATCTTTGCTCGACAAAAATCCAACCAGCCACACAACCGCACATATAAGGCAGAACGCGCGATAAGGGATTTGCGTAAATTTCCGTCATGTGCGTTAGAGATGATTCGACTGTGAGATCATAATTTACTTTGATACCAAATGTGTAGGTATATAAAATATTAGCGATAACAATCGCTACTAGGCATGATTTGGTGAATCGTGGATGTCTGAAAACGAAAGCAAATATTTTTGTATGAAAAATAAATTTGTACAATAAACAATAAAGTATATGCATCTGTGTCACACTCACTTCACATAAGTGAACAGCAATACGGTGGCTAATACGGCAAATTGCATATCGCATGCCAGCGACCAAGTCCACAAGCCACACATGTCCAAGTGATGGAATAAGTTTTGTATGAAGAACAAATTGCGCCACCAATAGTTTTGACAATTTCCTTGCAGATCAACCCCAATGTGGAAGAATGTGAAATCGTTGGTGAGTTTGCCGCCAAAATCAGATGCTGCGACTAACAGGAAATATAACGGTGCCAATCTGAAGATTTAAGGAAGAAGAAGTTAGACGATTTCGCATGTGATTTGTATTTCGTTTTTATACTCAGCTGTACTAGTACACAGAGTATTATAGTTTTAATCACACAAAGGTGGATTGTAACAGAATGAAATAATCGAGATAGATATAGACTTATATATATCAAAATGATCAGGGTGAAAAGAGAAATCGATTGAGGCATGTCCGTCCGTCCGTCCGTCCGTCTGTCCGTCCGTCTGTCCGTCTGTAAACACTCTAACTCGCGCAAAAATTTAGACATTTTGATGAAATTTGGAATGCAAGTTGGTATCGAGACTGGGACGGTTGGTATTGAAAATGGGCGAAATCGGACCATGACCACGCCCACTTTTCCTATATAGAAAAAATCGGAAATTTGGTATCTCAGTCACTAATATAGCTGGAGCGATGAAATTTTACCCACGTGTTGAGCTCGGGCCCCTATGAAGAAATTTGATGGAATTTTGGAAAATGGGCGGTGCCACGCCCACTCTTTAAGGGTCAAAATATTGAAAGTTTTATATGCCATAACTCAGAAACCGTTGAAGATATATCGATGAAATTTGGTACGCATGATTTACTTACCTAGGCAAATATTTTGAAGTAAAATTGTTAAAATCGGTTGACGGCCACGCCCACTTTTATATATGTGTATTAAAAAGTGGCCTAATAAAAACATTTTAAGCGATATCTTTGTCAAATATAAAGATAATTCATTCAAATTTTGTGGCAAGAGTTCCACAATAGACCGGAAACAAAAAATAGACAAATTTTGGAAAATGGGCGTGGCACCGCCTCTTTTTATACAAAGGAATCGACGAGATTTCGGAGCCCATAACTCGACAAATAATTGAGATATTATGACAAAATTTGGTTTATATACTTTTATAACTTGTGTTAATAGACACGCAAAAATTTATTGAAATCGGTTTATGACCACGCCTACTTTTTAACAAAGATATTTCTGGAACACTCTTTGGGAATGTTTAACGTGACATCTTTGTAACTAGAAGTCATAAAGGAATGAAATTTTGCACAAAGAATAATATTCATATGCTTAGTTGGATGACTGATAAAAATGTTGAAAATGGGCGTGGCTACGCCCACTTTATGCAGCACTCGCTTTATATAAAGTACACCGTGTTTCCATCAAACGCAAACAAACAATGAAAGCTTACAGCTGAGTAGCTATTGTTCGATTCCAATCGAACTTAGGCTTCCTTACTTGTTATCAAGTTCGTTTGCGATTTCAATTTTTTTAGCTTTGATTTCGAAAACGATTTTATTTTGCGTTTGCGATTTCAATTTCGATTTCTGTTTCGTTTGCAATTTTGATATCGAGCTCCTTTTCCGATTTCGTTGGGATTTCAATTTAACTTTCGACTTCGTGTGCGATTTGAGCTTTGATTTCTATTGCGATTACATTTCGAATTCGGTTACAATTCTTCCAATCATTTCGATTTAGGATTCGATTTCAATTTAGTGCTTCTTTTAGATTTTTTGGTATTATTATTGTTATAATTTCTTTCCACTATTTCTTAAACTCACCTCAAATAGCGATGGAAAACATGCATGGCAATAAATTTTGCATTTTGCGTGAAACTATTCTGACGTATGAGAGCTATTATTTTCGGATGACGGAAATGGTTGTATGATTGCAGGAAGCCGCTGAAATGGAAATAAATATTTTTAACTTATAAAGTTTTTATTTACTTATAACAAACCGCAGAGCTGTAAAACTTTGCATTCAAATTGCGTGGCAATCAGTTAAAATGCGTAATATTGCAATCAATTTTTATTGTAAATCATATACACACGTAGACCAATCATTGATTGCTAAGAAGAATTATTGTAAATTTTCGCAGCTCTTGCAAACTAAAATAATACACACTTACCTAATTGTAAAGAAAACATCCACAAATATATTCATATTGCCCAAATCTTGGATGTCATTAAATATTGTCACCCTGTTTTTGGCACCAATGACAAGGAAAACCAAGTAATGATAAAATGTGACCGCCACAGCGCTGGCAAAACGTAAACCATTCAAGGCCACAAAAGTGCTATGCGCTGGCGATGGCTTAAAGAGTTGTTGCCAATTTTCATTCCAATCAAAACAAGCGATTAAGCTTGTTAGCCACGATTTTCCTTGATTAACGGTGACTGTCTTATCAGCAGTCGAAGAGCTCGCGTGCTTGTCTGCTGCTGCCGCAACTGTCGCCTCAATGCTTTTGCTGCTCTTGGTCGCGTGAGCGGTAGCTGTTCCATTACTTTGCTGCAGCCCCGCTTCCTCTCTACGCAAACACGCTGCTGCTACGATCAATCCAATTGTTATTAACATCGCTCCAGCATAAATATAAAATGAAGTCCCTTTGAATGCATTCGCGTCCATTTTGAAATCCTTTGCATAATCATATTCCAAATTCATTTCATACAATTCATTTCCCGCAAATAAATTAGCCGCCAAATAGGTATTTGTTAAATGTTGTACATCACGTTCAGTGCACGAGCTCGGCAGGCAGAGGCCAACATGCACTCGTGTACCAAATGGTTTCTCCACATGCGTATCCACTTGCCAGGTGGAGTTTTGACGTAAGTAAATCACACGGAAATCGGTGGGAAATGGTGACAAAGAATGCATAAGCCCGCGATTAAAGCGATGTGGCAAATTTGATGATAGTTTCATACGTACGGGTTGTTGTGTGGCATCGCAGATTGCACGTGTGCCCAACCAGTAATTGTGGCCGAATGTGAAGCCCGTCTCAAAGCCGGCCGAAGCGTCGTACACTGTAGAAAAGAGTGGGTGAAAAGAAAGAAGTAATTTTGCATATTAGTTTTTATATAAAAATTAATTAACTGCAAAACAGTTGGCTCTTTTTGCAATTATATTTATCAGGACAGAGTTAATTCTTCATACTTTTAATCAGGGACTCATAATAATCATTATTCTTTATATTTTCAGTGAAAAAAATCAAATACTTGCAAACATCGTAGAAGAGTATTGAGTTTGTGTGTGTGCATGTCTGGCACTATCCGAATCCGCTATGATCGAAAAATTTTAAGCGATATCCATAAAACTCAAAAATAATCATTATTCCTTGAGTTTTATTTTTTTCGATCAGAAATAAAACTTATTCCTTGATTGATATTTTATCTTTCAGAAATAATCATTATTTTTTGAATTTTAATTTTTTTGATCGAAAATAACACTTATTCCCTGAGTGACATATTTATTGCTCAGAAATAAAAATTATTCTTTGAGTTTTATTTTTTGCTTAGGTCGAAAAACTCAGTGCTCTGGAACATAATTACTAAAAAATTCCCATCGATATAACTTCGTGAATGAGTGATATTTTTGATCGAAAAAAATAAAACTCACACAATCTATATATTAATAGGCTAACATTTTTTCCATACAAACAATTGCCAGGCTGTTTTGCACATTTAAAATTGATATGGATGTGTTCGTATGAGTCAGGAGCAGTGCATAGGCATATAATTTTTTCTATAAATTATTTAATTTAAATAAAATTTTTAGTTAAGAGAAATAGATATCGTAAACGTGTTTACAAATATCGTAAACACAGTTGAAGAGTCGCTTTAATTTAAAAGCGCTCTCTCTATTTTATATGCATTGGCCCAGTTTACGCTGAGATCAAAACCAAGGCGGCCAAATATCTCCTATTGCTTTTCCATTAAAGCGAAAAATGAGAGAGAGGGCGGGAGAGCACTGAGTAATTTTAATTTTGACCAAGACATATCTAACAGGTAGGCTCGGCGGCGAATTGAAAAACTTCTTTTTTTATTTACAAAGGTAGAGTGTAATATCAAAATCAAAGCGAATTCACATCATGGCCAATAGGAATAGACGAGCCCCAAGCGAATTCAGATTTTAACCACGGCGAAATATCATTTTGACATTACACTCTACCAATTACAATAACAAAATACATGGGAAATTTCTGAATTCGCCACCTTCCTAGATCTGCCTTGATTTTGACCATGATTTCCGTGATCAAAAGGGCAAATCAGTGTTGCGGTACAACTCGAATTGTTGAATTGGAAAGTGTTGCTTATCTCCGCGAAAAGGAATAATTTTTGTACCAATACAAAGTTGAAAAAATAAATTGCATGGTCGAATTTCGAGCACCGGTGATGCTAGTAATGATTATTTCTGAACGATAAATATATCACTCAAGGAATACTTAAGTGTTATTTCTGATCAAAAAAATAAAACTCACACAATAATGATTATTTCTGAACGATAAATATATCACTCAAGGAATACTTAAGTGTTATTTCTGATCAAAAAATAAAACTCACACAATAATGATTATTTCTGAAAGATTAAATATCGCTCAAGGAATACTTAAGTGTTATTTCTGATCAAAAAAAATAAAACTCAAAAAATAATGATTATTTTTGATGAAATATAAAAAAACTCAACACATAATGATTAAATGGCGATTTTTATTATAAAACTCATAATGGTTACGGTCCCTGCATTTAATTTTTTCACCTTTTTCTAATGCTTAACTGATTACTACGAGTATTTCCATTTTTGGAAAGGTTTGAAAGTAACATTTATTTTAATTTCACTTTTCCAGTTACCGCAAAGAGTAACAACTTGGAAGAGTCAAAAACAGCTCTGCCCAGCAACCAAATGCATCTTTTTCCCACTTCACACACCACTCACTTTTCATTGCCCATGGCAGTTTATTCGTGAAACCATTCCGGAATTGGCGCAACTCAGCATCACAACTGGAACTTTCAACCAAATGCTCATTGCTAATTGTTGATAGGCCATAAAGAAATGATGTGCGTTGTAGTAACGCATCTAAATTCAAAGGCACATCCTCCGTTTGCGCATGATTATTGCTACTGGCCGCCGTTGTATAAAATAAAGTTAAATAAATTAATGAAATAAATACTATAAATTTACACATTTTTTGTCCAGTTTTATTTTTTTTTTTTTTAATAAATATTGTAGTTTTGTATTAATTTGTATTTTTTTTTTATTAATTTATAGTTTTATGTTCAATTAATAATTTTGTATTATGTTTATAGTTTGTTGAAAGACGTGCGTCAGCTTTGGCGCTGAACCGTATATTAATAATTTAAGAACTTTTGCCAAAAACATAACCTCTGTTCTACGCATTTGATACATACATACGTGTGTTTGTACGCAGATCGTATACATGCGCTGGTATATATGTACATACATATTTATTTATCTATGTACATTCATATGTATATGCATAAACACACGCATTGACCGCCGGCACAGTGTAACGAAGCTGCAAAATAGTACATTAAATTCTATATTGAAATTAAATTTAAATATTTATTAATATAAAATACAATTTTGTTTAGTTTAACACTACAGATTGAGAACGAATTAAGTATAATCTTACAGAAACTCTGCGCTGTGTGTGCAATTGCATAATTTCACAGCGATAAAAGTCTAAAACAACATTTTTTTCTGTTGTATTAACATATCGCACCCTAAATCATAAAGTGACACAACTAAAAATTCAAAAATTTGGAGAAGAGCCAAAAAATGTTTCCTTTTTATAGACAATGTTATGGGAAAAGACTACGAATAATAGTAATTTTTCAGTTCGAAAAGACTGTTGGAGAAGATTTCTTGGCAGTCGCTCGAGATATATTTTGTGTACCGATTTATAATAGAAACCCGATTTCGAAAAATTTTTATTTGTGTCACTTTATGATTTAGGCTGCCACATGTACTACTAAGGAATACATAGTTTTTTATGTGCTGTGCAATTACAGTTCTAGCGACCTTAATAAAAAAAAAAACAATTAATCTTGTGAGCCACGATTTGTGCTGAGTAACGATGACTGGTGTTATCAGCAGTCAAAGGGATCTGCGATTGCCTGTCTGCTGTCCCGATCGTCACTTTAACGCTCTTGCTCTTGTGAGCGGCAACTGCACCAACCAAGGCTGATACATAAGGTTATCTTGGTAGAAACAGCTGACTATTTTTTTTTTTCATTACTTAAATTGTCAATGGACAAACGGGCAACAACAAAATGTATTTCAGGGTTGCTTTTCCGCACTGCGGTTGATCTACCTTGGCACCGGCGCTTTCATCTAGCATCTATTTCTCTATTCTTAGCCGCACTGACCACAAATCTTCAAAACAAACCCTTTCGTGAGAGAACCAATGAATTAATATGTTCTACAAAATTATTAGAGAATTGGGCAATTCGAAACTTTTCAGCGCTTCAAGCGCGTGAAGTAAACCTGACATTTGGCCAACTTTTATACATATTAGTAGAGCTCAAAATAATTTTGACATTTCTCACAGCCAAGCAAGCAAAGCAAGCGTGCATTGGGCTTTTACCTTTAGGTACTCGTAAAAGTTTTCTAAGATATGTATTTTAGCCCTTTTTTATTTACTCTAAAAAACTCAGACCAAATACATTTATGTATATCCGCGTCAAAGTATTATATTATAAATACATATGTATATAAATAGTTATGTAGTAGGCGTGTCTGAAGTCCGATTCATAACTAAATTTTAATCCGCGGAAACTTTTATTTTTTTTTCCGCGCTTTTTTTAAGAAATTACACTTGACTTATTTTTGAAAAAGAAACTGAAAAATGTCAAGCATGATTCGGCGCAGAATTGAAGCACATCTACAAAAAGCAAAATTCTAGAAATTTCTTCCCAGTAGGTCTAGACTCTTTTAATAGATGTTTGAAAAACCCTCCTAGTGTTCATGGACACATGCGTGCATACAATTCGTACGCATTTATTATTTAGTATCACATACATATGTATGTAAGTCGCTGTCATAGTGGTCTCGAAAGACTACATCAAAATAAAACGGCGGCTAATTCCTTCATAATAGGTCATATATGTATGTATGTACGTAAGTAGGTTTGTATGTACTCTTACATATACATACATATCTATGTAGCATTTTAATCGCACGTATTAAATAATGGACCACAAATTTGTTTAGTCATTTTGACAACAAAGTACATAGTTCATACATATGTATTTAATGTGATGACCACAGTGGAACTAACAAGCAAAAAGAAATATGCATATCTACATTAAGGTGGAGCGATAATGTAAGGGAATTTTTTTTATTTATTTATTTTTTTTTTTTTAATAGCATACCATTTAAAAGTTGTATTTTTAAGAGTTAGCAAAGATCATGCTGAAGATGATATTAGAAATTTAAAATTAAAAAACAAATACATACCTAATGTTGCAGATGAATAAAATTAATATACTAATTTTTCTTACCTATGTATGTATATTAGGCCGTCTAGTCTTATATGTATCAAAAAAAAGTCCACCGTACGCCCCCCATATGATGTCTTTTCGGAAAACATTTCCTTACATTTTTTTGGACGCCGCTAGATGTCGCTAAAATTTATTTTTTTCATATATTCGGAAAAAATTTCCGTAAGATTTTTTAATTTTTTTTTGACGTCGCTAGATGTCGCTAAAATTTCTTTTTTTCATATCTTCGGAAAACATTTCCAAAAATTTTTTATTTTTTTTTGTACGCCACTAGATTTCGCTAAAATTTATTTTTTTTTTTACATATTTTCGATATTTATGATCCGATCCCTAAATTCGCTACACCAATGTCTTTGGGCTGAGAGGAAGGTTACGTCTATATAGTCGTATTAACCCTATGTGCGCCATTGGGATCCCTACCACCCAGTAGATACTTAATTTATACCAGCTTAATGCGCCTTTTATTGCCCGCAAGTTAAACATCGTCAAAAATCATAATCTTTTGCAGAGGAAGTATCTCGATCGCTTCAGTAGAACCCGAAATAAAATACGTTCAACACTTCGAGGAATATATGTATGTTTTACGCTTCCTGTGGTCTTTTAGGTACATATTACAAAGACTTGTTCTGAGGAGACCCTTAGTGAAATTTTACGGCGAATAATTTTCTGGAACATTTTAAGCTTCCACCGACTCTAAAAATACTATTTTTCCTGAATTTATAAAAAAGGTGTCAAAATAACCTTTTCATGGGAGTGTTAGAGGGTATGAGCTATTGGAAAATGAATCTTATCTACATAAGTAGCTAATGAATTTTATGTAACTGGAACATTTTGTGCATTTTTTTCAAATTTTTTTTTTATTAGAATTGTGGATCTCTAAACATAGCAATTGGCAAATAATATTACGCAGTCTTACTTATATGCTAGAAAGGCAACCTTCTGCAGTTGTGCCAATAGCGATTTAAAAAAAATAAAATCGCTCCACCTTAATGTACATACATATGTATACCTTGTGCATAAATGGCTAGACGACTTTATAATACATATGTTTGTACATACGAATATGAATGCACGTGCCAAATTTAATGTTCATAGAAATTCTCCTTATCTCTTTATCAACTCTTCCTTTTTAATATTTTTTTGAGATAATTTTGCACTGAAATGTTTACTGAAATACATACATACATAGGTATGTATTTAGTTTAATAATGATAAAGAAAATAAAAACAAGTAAGGAAGCCTAAGTTCGAGTGGAATCGAACATTAGATACTCAGCTGTATGCTTTCATTGTTTGTTTGCGTTTGATGGAAACACGGTGCACTTAATATAAAGCGAGTGCTGCATAAAGTGGGCGTAGCCACGCCCATTTTCTAAATTTTTATCAGTCATCCAACTAAGCATATGAATATTATTCTTTGTGCAAAATTTCATTCCTTTATGACTTCTAGTTATAAGGATGTCACGTTACAAATTCCCAAAGAGTGTTCCAGAAATATCTTTCTTAAAAAGTAGGCGTGGTCATAAACCGATTTCAATAAATTTTTGCGTGGCTATTAACACATGTTATAAAAGTGTATAAACAAAGTTTCGTCATACTTAATATCTCAATTATTTGTCGAGTTATAGGCTAAGAAATCTCGTATATCCCTTTGCGTAAAAAGAGGCGGTGCCACGCCCATTTTCCAAAATTTTTCTATTTGTTGTTTCCGGTCTATTGTAGAAATCATACCACAAAATTTAAATGAATTATCTTTACATTTGACAAAGTTATCGCTTAAAATGTTTTTATTAGGTCACTTTATAATACCCATATATAAAAGTGGGCGTGGTCGTCAACCGATTTCGCTAAAATTTTCAACATGTATTACCACATGTAATAAAAGTGTACACACCAAGTGTAGTCATTATATATAAATCATTTGTCGATTTATGGGCTCAGAAATCTCGTATATTCCTGTTTATAAAAAGAGGCGGTGCCACGCCCATTTGCCAAAATTTTTGTGGTTTTCGTTTTATGCCCGCAGTTGGACTCCTGCTATAAAATTTCAATGATATATCTTTATATTTGACAGAGATATCGCTTAAAATGTTTTATTAGGTCACTTTATGTTTCCCATATATAAAAGTGGGCGTGACCGTCAACCGATTTTGGCAATTTTTCGTCCAAATATTTGACTATGTAAGTATATCACGCGTACCAAATTTCATCGATATATCTTCAACGGTTTCTGAGTTATGACTCATAAAACTTTAAATGTTTGCCCCTTAATAACTGGGCGTGGCACCGCCCATTTTCCAAAATTTTTGTGTTTTCTGTTTTATGTCCGTAGTTGGACTCATGCGACAAAATTTCAATGATAGATCTTTATATTTGACAGAGATATGGCTTAAAATGTTTTTATTAGGTCACTTTATAATACAAATATATAAAAGTGGGCGTGGCCGTCAACCGATTTTAACTATTTTCCGTCCAAACGTTTGCCTTAGTAAGTAAATCACGCGTACCAAATTTTGTCGATATATCTTCAATGCTTTCTGAGTTATAACATATAAAACTTGCAAGGTTTGACCCTTAATAAGTGGGCGTGGCACCGCCCATTTTCCAAAATGTCATCAAATTTCTTCCTAGGGGCCTGAGCTCAACACGTGGGTAAAATTTCATCGCTCCAGCTATATTAGTGACTGAGATACCAAATTTCCGATTTTTTCTATATAGGAAAAGTGGGCGTGGTCATGGTCCGATTTCGCCCATTTTCAATACCAACCGTCTCGGTCTCGATACCAACTTGCATTTCAAATTTCATCAAAATATCTCAATTTTTGCGCGAGTTAGAGTGTTTACAGACGGACGGACAGACGGACGGACGGACGGACAGACGGGCGGACATGGCTCAATCGATTTCTCTTTTCACCCTGATCATTTTGATATATATAAGTCTATATCTATCTCGATTATTTCACTTTGTTACAATCCACCGTTATGTGATTAAAACTATAATACTCTGTGTACTAGTACAGCTGAGTATAACAAGCAAAAGCGCAGCTGCCTTCGCTCGTACTGAAGATTTTATACCTTTCATGAATGGTGAAAATAATGTTTACATGATCTGATATGCATAAATTTGTACTTCCAATGCTGTGGTTTATATGTACAAAGATTTATTACACAAGTACTAGTAGAGTTAATGGAAGGCTTATAGCCAAAAATGCCTATAAATGAACAATCACGGTTTTCATGACAGCTCAGACAGGGCTAAAATACTCAGCTCATGATTCTGACCATATCGGCATATATTTAGTGGGTCTATCACCTCTCCTTCTGCTACTTACCTACCCTACTTTCAAAATCGTGTTATGGCACAATATTATAAAACCAATCCATATTCATGAAAGGTATAAAAAACCTATAAATTTACTCAACAATAAAATTCAAGCCAGTAGGTGACCATGTCAGCAGGCGATTTCGTCAATACAATGGAATTGTTATTCTAGAATTCTTTCAAGATTTACTTGTATCAAAAACAAGCTTTTTCAGTTCGATAGCGACCTTTGGACAATTTTTTTCGCATGTTTTTGAATATACTTCCACATAACTGGTATGCAGTGGCGGACCTAGCATAAATTGCCTGGGCAAGCCTATGTGTGAAGCATAACCATTAGCCATTTATGTAATTTCCTTTGCTGTATTATTTAAAAGTCTGATTCCGCCATTGACTTTGATTTAGAGTTCTCGATTTCTTTTTAACATTTTCGAGTGGCCCGAATAAATGCTTTTCAATACTCGAACGCTCGTTTGTTTGTTTATTACGCGTATGTATGTTGTGGCCGCTGTGGTGCAGTGGGTAGAGTGCTCGCCTCCTATGCCAGAGGTCTCGGGTTCAAACCACGGTCCGAGCCAAACACCAAAACAATTTTTCTAATTAGTAAAAATCCAATTATTGGGTTTTTTAAGAGCAGCGGTCACCTCTCGGCAGTGGACGGCATACCCTCCGAGTGTATTTCTGCCATGAAAAAGCTTCTCACAAAAAATGCATTCGCCGTTCGGAGCCGGCATAAAACTGTAGGTCCACCCAATTAGTAGGAAAAACAAAAAGGAGCACACCTCGAATTGGGAGAGAAGCTCGGCCATAAAACTCGTCAGAGTTATAATAGCGCCATTGTATTATATTATATTATATATGTTTGTACGGGCATTTCAACAATTCGGGTATTTGAATATCGTTTTTTCTCGTTTATTTATTTTTTTTTTTTTTTTTCATATGTATTTTTTATTTTTGTTTTCCTGATACACATTTCTTTGTTTGTATACTCAGAGAAAAGGAATCAAAAATAAAATTTTTATATTTATAATGCACGTTTTAAACCAAGTCATTTTTATTTTATAAATTAAAATTTTTAAATTAAAAATTAAATTTTTTAAATTAAAATCTATTTAGGATTTAAAAAGAAACATGTTTAAATTAAAAATTAAAATTAATGGAATAAAAACGAAAGTTTTTCCTTCCAAATCTCATAGTGCTTAAAACAAAAATAAACATTTTTAAATTAAAATCGTTTTTTCTTGATTTTGCAATTTTACTCTGAACATTTTTAAAATAAAAAATTTCGTATTTACATAATTCTTAAATATAAAAACGTGCGCTAGGGAAATCTTACACGAAAGCGCAGAGGTATTTTTAGTTTCCTTATACCGACGGAAATTTCAGCAGTAGCAAGTGTATTTGCTTATTGCCTAAAAAATGGGTGCTTTAGTGTTTGAAAAACTGAGGTCCAATTTGATTTCCACCGCTTTTTAAAATTATCTTGATATTGTGCCAATAGTCGCCAAAAATCATAATCAACCCTTTTATAATCTGGTATTTGATATTTATGTTTGCATGCACATGCAGATGTAAGAAATTATGTGCATAAGTATGTACCTACATGCAAACGAAAATCAAATATGCATATGGCTGTGAATACTGAACTTTTGAATGCCGAATCCAGCTTCATATTCGCATACAAATTTGATGTGAAAAATAAAAAAAGTGCTTTGCTAGTTTTTTTTTTCAATTTAAGTCTGAAAATAAGCAATTGGTTTCTCCTTAGCGAAAGTGAGAAAACAAGCTATGTTATTCTGTTTTCAAAGCCACGTAAAAGCTAATGTGTGGAAACGTTGAAGCATGCTCACTGTGCTGTGATTGGCTGTACAAACAAAATACACATTGTGAGGTGGATTGGTGGTGTATTTGCGCTATTTTCTTAGCAGGCTTTTAGGGGCATGTTACAGTGGGGGCTATATTATTGAGAACTTAAATAGTAAACACATTTAAAACGTAAAATAATCAGATTTTAATGAATTTCGTATGAAATGAACGAAAATGTGTACGCAACCCGGGCTTCTCGGCTTGTATGAAGCGACCGCCTCTGCTGGTATGTGAATGCTTCTATCGTCTTGTGCTATGTATTTAGCAAATTCTACACATACAGATCATAAAACAGGCTTTTTTTCTACTGAAAGTGATTTGCATGTAGGTACGAATTTAAAAAACTTAAAAAAAACTTTCGTACAAAATTCCAAAATTCCTCTTTCTTTAATTTCAAGCACTCTCTTCTTGATGACTACATATGTATGTATGTAGTAATCATTTTTCCATATCAACAAAAAGCAAAAGCAAAAAACCAGGGACCGTAATTATTATGAGTTTTATAATAAAAATCGCCATTTAATCATTATTCGTTGAGTTTTTTTATATTTCATCAAAAATAATCATTATGTTTTGAGTTTTATTTTTTTTTTTGATCAGAAATAATACTTGAGTGATATATTTATCGATCAGAAATAATCATTATTGTGTGAGTCTTATTTTTTTCGATCAAAAATATCACTCATTCACGAAGTTATATCGATGGGAATTTTTTAGTAATTATGTTCCAGAGCACTTTAGAGACGATTTGAGATTTTCGACCTAAGCAAAAAAATAAAACTCAAAGAATAATGATTATTTCTGAGCGATAAATATATCACTCAAGGAATAAGTTTTATTTTTGATCATAAAAATACTCAATACTCTTCTACAATGTTTGCAAGTACTTGATTTTTTTCACTGAAAATATAACGAATAATGATTATTATGGGTCGCTGCAAATAACATAAACAAAAAAGCAAGCAAAACAAAATAAAATAATTTATTGATCCAATAATTATTGGCCGCTGTGGTGCAGTGGATAGACTGCGCGCCTGCTATGCCAGAGGTCTCGGGTTCAAACCCCAGTCCGAGAAAACACAAAAAAAAATTTTCTAATTAGTAAAAATCCAATTATTGGGTTTTTTTAAAAGAGCAGTCACCTCTCGGCAGTGGCCGGCATACCCTCCGAGTGTATTTCTGACATGAAAAAGCTTCTCACAAAAAATGCATTCGCCGTTCGGAGCCGGCAAAAAACTGTAGGTCCACCCAATTAGTTGCAAAAAACAAAAAGGAGCACACCTCGAGTTGGGAGAGAAGCTCGGCCATAAAACTCATCAGAGTTATAATAGCGTCATTGTATTATATAACTAACAAATAAAACAAAGTGAAATAAATTAAAGGCAATCTAAAATGCAACAATAACAACAACATAGTTGATTCATTCGATGAACTTTATGCATTCATTGAATTCAGGTTTATGTCATTGATTTCCAAAAACACAAATAATGACAAATAAAAAACTTTCGACAACTTTGCATTGAGCGACGACAAACACAAGCCACACCGCATCCAAAAAAACTAGATATATGTACATATATAGGTGGAAAGACTGTGTGTATGATGAATGAATGAAAGTTTGTCCGTCTGTTGGTTTGTCGGCCAACAACTTTCCTTCCATTCCAATTTGATTTGAGATTAGTTTGCCTCAGCGCTTATGTAAGTGGTTGTGGGAGTTGTTCAACAAATGAAAAGCAAATATTGAATAAATTTAAATTTAAATAACAAAAGTAAACACAAAAAATAAATTTAAATTTAAATAACAAAAGTAAACACAAAAAAAAAATAAAAATGTTTTTCTAACATACATAAGTATTTGAATTTGTTTTGTTATTTGTTTTTATAAAGAAATAAGTAATTGAATCAATATATGTATGTACATAATATGTAGTATGTATGTTTTTATATACATATATGTATACGTGTGTATGTTTAAATGCGATTTGGAGAGTTTTCGCAGTAATAAAAAAAACAAAAAAGTTACCTTTTTAGAGAAAAAGAGGGATATTTTTACAAACATATGACAATTATTCTATACACAAAGCTAAAAAAATATTAAACTAAAAATCAATAAAAAAAATTATGTACGAAAAGTACCACATTTAACTTCTGGCTGACGAAAAGTAACAAGTTCGACTTTTGGCTGGCGGAAAGTAACAGTAATTATACTGTTTTTACATTAAAATTGTTGTTGTTTAAACGGAATTGATAGTTTTCGTCAGCCAAAAGTCGAACTTGTTATTTTCGTCAGCCATAAAAAAACGTATGCTAGTTTTCGTAGGGTACGACGATATGTATGTATTAGCAGGTAGACCACTTTCAATAGTGACTATTTGAATTTTTCATAGTAAGCCACAAATTGGAAAAAATAGAAAGAGACTTTTAATTTTTTTCGTATTTTTTCCAGAATACGAAAAGATTTTGCAAAAAATTCCTAACGGGTATTATACACCTTTAAACACTACACCTTTTCCAGTTTAAGTTCAGAAAGTTACAATTGAAGTTCAGAAAATTACAATTGAAGTTCGGAATTTCCAATTGAAGTTCAGAAAATTACAATTGAAGTTCAGAATTTCCAATTGAAGTTCAGATAGTTACAATTGAAGTTCAGAAAATTACAATTGAATTTCAGAATTTCCAATTGAAGTTCAGAAAATTACAATTGAAGTTCAGATAGTTACAATTGAAGTTCAGAAAATTACAATTGA
Source organism: Urophora cardui (assembly GCA_960531455.1). NCBI lineage: Eukaryota > Metazoa > Arthropoda > Insecta > Diptera > Tephritidae > Urophora > Urophora cardui. The sequence goes on along the minus strand of OY482674.1, from coordinate 23,779,559 downwards.
AGTTCAGAAAATTCCAATTGAAGTTCAGAAAATTACAATTGAAGTTCAGAATTTCCAATTGAAGTTCAGAAAGTTACAATTGAAGTTCAGAAAATTACAATTGAATTTCATAAAATTACAATTGAAGTTCAGAAAATTACAATTGAAGTTCAGAAAGTTACAATTGAAGTTCAGAAAATTACAATTGAAGTTCAGAAAAGTTACTCATACGCCCTGGTATCTCGATTGTAGGAAAATTGTATGGATTTGTTTGAAGATTTAATAAAAATGTAAATTCTCGTAGCTTTAACGCCCTTCGGGAGAGATGCATTTTTAATTCGATTAATCCCATATATGTTTTATAGGGCTTGAAACAAACGTCTATATATGCAGAACAGTGTTGCCAGAACTTTTCCAGAGTTCCAGCTAGATTCTCAAAAAAAAAAGCTAGAAAAAGCTAAAAAAAATTGTTAAACACATCAACAAAAATTTTGAAGCTAAAAAAATTACGACATTACCCAGTAGAACTTGGAGCGAGATCTCGCAAGCGAGAGCAGAAAAGTACTCGGTTTGATATCCTTTCCGAGCAATATCAAAATTTTTTCAGTTTTGTTTTATTTTGTTTGTGTTTATTACTTCCCTTCCTAGGACATACAATGTTAAAAGCGAGTATACAAAATTGTATACTTATACAAGAGGTACAGGGAATAATGAAGTATCTATTGACTAGTACTCCCGGATTAATAAAACGATGATACCAAGTCCTACTGCGTATTTCAATGCTTTATTAATTAATAGGTGATTTCCCGGGGCAGTAATCCGGACAAAAAATTTGCAAGCAACTGCAACAACAATTTTTTATCCTGATGTTTATATGGATCAAAAAAATCTATTACAATATATACGGACCCGAAATGGATCCAGATAAACACCAGGATAACAAAATTGTTGCATTTGCATGCGAAATTGTTCTGCGGATCTGGATCACAGCCAGGGGAACTCGCCTAATGTGTTTTCAAAACACACATAAATTCAAGGTCAATTTAACAGGTCGGTTCAAGATACATATACACATACACGCCGTGAGCTGAATGTCAAACTCTCGTGACAGAGATGTCAAAACTGTAATGAAGACGAAATAATTTGACTTTCAGCTAACGTGCGAATGATGGATAAACTCAGAGAATGAAGAATTTGACGAATTTTAAACGCGAATGCATGTATAGAAACGCAGAAGTAAACAAATGGGATAGCTGTAGAAAAACAAGAAGTCAGCTTACCTAAAGAACCGACGTGTTCAGTGGAGCCTGCATAAGTTATTTATTTTCATATACTACATATATGTAAATTTGTACTTCAAAGTCAATAAAAATAACGAAATGTTAAAAAAATGTTTTACATTCAAATAATGGTAACTATAATGACTGTATGAATGTATATGAGCAGTGAGCAGCGCTCATTTTTTTGGGGAGATTTAGCAAATAAAAAAGCTAAAAAAAGGCCAAAGCTAAATCAGAATTTTTGCGGCTAAAAGACAAGAAAAAAAGCTAAATCTAGCTTGAAAAAAGCTAGAATGGCAACGCTGATGCAGAAATTTTGACATTGGTTGCAAGAAAGTGCATCAAGCAATGGGTGTAAATCGAAACCGTATATGAAAAAAATGTTCGCGCATTCACATGAAATGAAACTGATGTTATTACTTTTCATGAACAATGAAGCTAAGTATTTTCGGAATTGCATACATATAAGCAAATAAATTAATTATTTACATAAAATGCATTATTTCGGAATAAATACATATGTAGATAACAAGTATGTAAGAACGCGGCTGCCTTAGAGATACCATGCCGTAGTCTTTACACGTTTTATGATGCGAAATGAACATACAAATCATCTTTGTCTGAAAACACTATTATGCAATTAAAAAGTTTGAAAAATGCATCTACGAAGGGCGCTAAAGACACGAGAATTTACATTTTTATTAAATCTTTAAACAAATCCATACAATTTTCCTGCAACCGAGACACTATGTACATAGGGCATATGAGTAACTTTTCTGAACTTCAATTGTAATTTTCTGAACTTCAATTGTAATTTTCTGAAATTCAATTGTAATTTTCTGAAATTCAATTGGAATTTTCTGAACTTCAATTGTAATTTTCTGAACTTCAATTGTAATTTTCTGTACTTCAATTGTAACTTTCTGAACTTCAATTGGAAATTCTGAACTTCAATTGTAGTTTTCTGAACTTAAACTGGAAAAGGTGTAGTAGGTACCTACGCAATCCATCAAAAACTCAATATCGAAAAAAATTTCACATAGCCACTTTTGAATACGGAATACTAATACGTATGTATGTATGTATGTATGTATGTATGAATGACGGCTTAACTAAGAGAAATCAGTTTATTTTTTTCTTGCTATGTTGAGAGTCACTTACATACAACCATGCATATATGCATATGTATGTATGTATATACATACATATGTGTGTATATCGACAACTGCCCTGCAGGGAACACAATAACTAGTGAGCAACATTTCTAGTTCCAAACCAGCGTTGCCATTCTAGCTTTTTTCAAGCTAGATTTAGCTTTTTTTCTTGTCTTTTAGCTGCAAAAATTCTGATTTAGCTTTGGCTTTTTTTCTAGCTTTTTTATTTGCTAAAACACCCCAAAAAATGAGCGCTGCTCACTGCTCATATACATACATACAGTGATCATAGTTACCATTATTTCAATGTAAAACATTTTTTTTTAACATTTCGGTATTTTTATTGACACTGAAGTACAAATTTGCATATAGTATATGAAAATATGCAGGCTCTACTAACCCAGTCGGTTCTTCAGATCAGCTGAATTCTTGTTCTTCTTCAACAGCTATCCAATTTGTTTACTTCTGCATATTCTATACATGCATTCGTGTTTACAATTCGTCAAATTCTTCGTTCTCTGAGTTTATCCATCATTCGCCCGTGACCTGAATGTCAAATTATTTCGTCTTCCTTACAGTTTTGACATCTCGGTCACGACAGTTCGACATTAAGGTCATGGCGAGTATGTGTATGTGTATGTATCTTGAGCCGACCTGTTAAATTGACCTTGAATTTATGTGTGTTTTGAAAACATATTAGGCGAGTTCCCCTCCAGATCCACATAAAAATTTTGCATGCAAATGGAACAACAATTTTGTTATCCTGATATTTATCTAGATCCATTTCGGGTCCGTATAGATTGTAATAGATTTTTTTTGATCCAGATAAACATCAGGATCAAAAAATTGTTGTTGCAGGTGCTTGCAAATTTTTTGTCCGGATCACTGTTACGGGAAATCACCTATTAATAAAATATTAAAATACGCAGTAAGATTTGGGATCATCGTTTTATTAATCCGGGAGTACCTACTTGTCAATAGATACTCTATTACTATTACTTCGTGTATAAGCATACAATTTTTTATACTCGCTTTAACATTGTATGTCCTAGGAAGGGAAGTAATAAACACAAACAAAATAAAACAAAACTGAAAAAATTTTGATATTGCTCGGAAAGGATATCAAATAGGTTCCAAGATCTACTCGGGAACTGCGTAATTTTTTTAGCTTCTTTTTTTAGCTTTAAATTTTTTTTATGTGTGAAACAATTTTTTTTTTAGCTTTTTCTAGCTTTTTTTTTTGAGAATCTAGCTGGAACTCTGGAAAAGTTCTGGCAACACTGTTCCAAACTAGCGAAAACGTGTCAAAAAGGAACTATGTAATTTAATTGTAGTTAGACCTCAACCAGTTCAGCAGGTGTCAATTGCGTTACCTTTATAAGACACACTTTGATTTGTTGCAATTTCGAAGTGGCAAATATTCTATCAAAAATTTTCGTTCGCTCAATTGCCGTTGGCTTTGTATATTTCTGCAATTCTCAGATGTTTAGTGGGGAATTTCAAATAATGAGTATTCTATTTGCATCTGCATTTATATAAAATGAAATTTTGCTCTTTGCTTAAGAAAGTCCTAGGAAAACACTAGTCAGATGGCCAGAAATATTTTTCCTATTTGTTTAATTTTTTTTTATATTTTTATCCATTAAAAAAAAATTAATGGACAGCGACAGAAATCGAACCAAGGTCGTCCGATTCCAAGTTAAACGCATTAAGCACTGTGCTATCGAGCCACTTGCATAAAGCTTGTTAAATGCAGCAGTTAACTGTCAGATATAAAACTATAGAATTTGTGATAACATTCAGCTAGTTCAGAGGTTTCGAAATTGTGCCAACAAACGAACTGGTTCAGAACTATAGAATTTAGTACTAGTTCGGAACTATCGAAAACGCCGTGCAGAGAATGACACCGCCTAGGATATCGTCATATTAAATTGGCCAGTTGCTAACATACAAAACAGATTTAGCTCGCACTATATAGTAGTTAAGAAAAATGCAGTAGAAGTGACCCAGTTCGGAACTAGAGATTTTCCCTACAGGGTGATATTATTTAGGTAAAGTTTCATTCATGTCCTTTTTTTTTGTTGCGATGCGTAGGTACAAACATGCATACACACATATGTATGTATGTTAAAATTCATGGTCGAGGCCATTAATAACGTTCAGGTAGGTCAGGAATTTACTTATGTCTTACACCGAAAGAAATTTCTTTATACTATAACTAAATACATATAAAATAACTAAAAAACGATTTAAAGGCAAATCGTAGGTGATATTGCGAACTTTGTGATAAACATACATCTATCGTTATATAATTTGAGAATAAAAGTTTGTTCGTTTGTCCCCTCTGCAGGTCGAAACTACCGCGGTATACCGGGCCGATCGCATTTCTATTTCGACACTATGGTCAGCTGGTATTAGATTAGGATTAAGACCACATATAATTCTGGTATTCAACCCATTCACAAGTTATAGGCCAATATATGGATCCAGAAGACCAGCAATATTGGTACCTATATAAAAGGCAGGGCTGCACATTAACGTTATTTTTTATCAATAACCGAAAAAATTTTTTGTTTTCAATTCAACTTTGAAAAATTTTAACATTAAATGCTGAACAAAAAAATACTGTTTTGATAATTATCAAAAAAAAAAATTATCAAAAAAATTTCGTTTTGTTGATTATCAAAAAATAAATATTGAAAAAATTTCGTTTCGGTAGCCAACTAAAAAAATTATCAAAAAAAATAACGTTGACAAAAATTCAAAGCAAAATGAAGCCGTAAGCCAGAAACAATTTTTATACTCAGCTGTACTAGTACACAGAGTATTATAGTTTTAATCACATAACGGTGGATTGTAACAGAATGAAATAATCGAGATAGATATAGACTTATTTTTTATCAAAATGAGGAGGGTGAAAAGAGAAATCGATTGAGCCATGTCCGTCCGTCCGTCCGTCTGTCCGTCTGTCCGTCTGTCCGTCTGTAAATACTCTAACTCGCGCAAAAATTGAGATATTTTGATGAAATTTGGAATGCAAGTTGGTATCGAGACTGGGACGGTTGGTATTGAAAATGGGTGAAATCGGACCATGACCACGCCCACTTTTCCTATATAGAAAAAATCGGAAATTTGGTATCTCAGCCACTAATATAGCTAGAGCGATGAAATTTTACCCACGTGTTGAGCTCAGGCCCCTATGAAGAAATTTGGTGAAATTTTGGAAAATGGGCGGTGCCACGCCCACTTATTAAGGGTCAAACATTGAGGATTTTATAAGCCATAACTCAGAAACCATTGGAGATATATCGATGAAATTTGGTACGCGTGATATACTTACTTAGGCAAATGTTTGGACGAAAAATTTCCAAAATCGGTTGACGACCACGCCCACTTTTATATATGGGTCTTATAAAGTGTACTAATAAAAACATTTTAAGCGATATCTCTGTCAAATATAAATATTTATCACTGAAATTTTGTGGCATGAGTCCAACTACGGACATAAAACAAAAAACATAAAAATTTTGGAAAATTGGCGGTGCCACGCCCACTTATTAAGGGTCAAACATTGAGGGTTTTATAAGCCATAACTCAGAAACCATTGAAGATATATCGATGAAATTTGGTACGCGTGATATACTTAGGCAAATGTTTGAAACGAAAAATTTCCAAAATCGGTTGACGACCACGCCCACTTTTATATATGCGTATTGTAAAGTGCCCTAATAAAAACATTTTAAGCGATATCTCTGTCAAATATAAAGATATATCATTGAAACTTTATAGCAGGAGTCCAACTGTGGATATAAAACGATAAACACAAAAATTTTGGGAAAATGGGCGTGGCACCGCCTCTTTTTAGAAACAGGAATATACGAGATTTCTTAGCCCATAATTCGACAAATAATTTATATATAATGACGAAACTTGGTGTGTACACTTTTATTACTTGTGGTAATACATGTTCAAAATTTTAGAGAAACCGGTTGACGGCCACTCCCACTTTTATACATGGGAACTATAAAGTGGCCTAATAAAAACATTTTAAGCGATATCTTTGTCAAATGTAAAGATAATTCATTGAAATTTGTGGTATGATTTCTACAATAGACCGGAAACAAAAAATAGAAAAATTTTGGAAAATGGGCGTGGCACCGCCTCTTTTTAGACAAAGGAATATACGAGATTTCGGAGCCCATAGCTCGACAAATAATTGAGATATTATGATGAAACTTGGTTTATACACTTTTACAACTTGTGTTAATAGACACGCAAAAATTTATTGAAATCGGTTTATGACCACGCCTACTTTTTAGCAAAGATATTTCTAGAACACCCTTCGGGAATTTGCAACGTGACATATTTGTAACTAGAAGTCATAAAGGAATGAAATTTTGCACAAAGAATAATATTCATATGCTTAGTTGGATGACTGATAAAAATTTTGAAAATGGGCATGGCTACGCCCACTTTATGCAGCACTCGCTTTATATAAAATCCATCAAACGCAAACAAACAATGAAAACATACAGGTGAGTATCTAATGTTCGATTCCACTCGAACTTAGGCTTCCTTACTTGTTTATTATTATTTTGTTTTTGATGATCAACGAAACGAAATAATTTTGATAATTTTTTTTTTGATAATCAACGAAACGAAATAATTTCAATAATTTTTATTTGATATTCAACAAAACAAATTTTTTTTTGTTAATTTTGATTTGATATCTATTCAACAAAACAAACTTTTTTTGTTGATATCGTTGTGCAGCCTTGATAAAAGGTACCAATCAGAGCTTAAATAGATATTTCATTCCATTGCAATTTTCCAGACGGCTCTCCAAATGGAGACTTTGGTCTATTTGGTCGTGGACCCGGATGCTACCAAATTAAAGGTGCTGATCAAGGTTTCCCTATATATTTCACGCTATACGGATATCTCAATGCTCCTGAAATTGAGATCGAAAAATTAACCCCAATAGCCCTGAAATATTTTTGAGAAAATTTGGCATCGAAATATAGTAGTAATCTGGGTTACAATATACAACTAATTTTATTTCGATACCTAAACCGATTTAAATTATATCAGGGACCGAAAATAAAAATTATTATTTTTTCGATGCTATAAAACTCCAGGGCTAGATTGTGTCCTTGGGCAAAATTATTAACTTTACTTTCATCCCAGGACCTCCAGGATCAATAACCTGGGCTATATTAATTTTACTGATTTTTTTTTTAAAAACGCCAGCGATAAAATACATACTTTGTGTTTTATTTTTTAGCTCCATCGATAAAACAAAAACATGGAGTTTTATTTTTTAACTCCAAAATAAAACTCCAGGGCCAATAACTAGCGAACCCCTTAACTGAATTGCATAAATTTGGTATCAGATGAAAGGTAATTCAGTAAGCTTTTTAATGGTGCCACCCATGCCAAAGTTACCACTCAAACCAAGTTTGCCACCTATTTTTTGTTATTTTTCCCAATTTAGTATAAGTACCACCATTCAAAAGCTTACTGAATTACCTTTCATATGATACCAAATTTATGCAATTCAGTTAAGGGGTTCGCTAGTTATTAGCCCTGCTGTTTTATTTTGAAGTTAAAAAATAAAACTCCAAGTTTTTGTTTTATCGATGGAGCTAAAAAATTAAACACCAAATTTTTATTTTATCGCTGTATTTAAAAAATAAAACTCCAAGTTGATTGATTACTTTTGTCCAAATAAAATATTCCTCCAAATAAAAATTTTTTCTTTGGTGTTTTATTATAAAAGGAATAAAACTCCCGGTCCCTGAATTATATACATAGACCGTTGTGTGGACCATGTTCATGGATGGCCATGGAAGGTTGTTGATAAGGAACGGGAGAGCGGGAGAGAGAGATAATGAGTAGTGTAAGGGGCAGAATAGATAGAGGAAACGGAAGATGCAGAGTGTTATGGAGACCGATATAGAAGAGAATAGCATAGTGTGATTTGCGCAGCGAAGTGGGACGGTTATTTGCTAGTGTGTAATAAAACTGATTTAATTTGAGTCGTTTGGTCTGATCGAAGAAAATGAGGGTGATTTTTTTTTTTTAGTGGTAAAGTAAAAATTCTATAATACAAAAAGGTTTCTTGAAGGAGGGCTATGTATTTATGGATTAGGCCGGATTAGGTATTTTGATTCTGCAGCTGTTTATTTACGCCCGCCCAGACTGAAATTTCAGAAACAATTCCGTGCACACCGCACAAGACCTCACAAGCGCGATGCTCAATCGGTACATTGCACCCAAGCCATTGGTTCCATAACACAATCAAATAGGTAACAAATGTTTAGAAATACATAATTGCAGAAACTTTTTCTTTATGCAAATGTCCAGCGGAAGAGCCATTCAACAAAACAACACTTTGAGAGCCAGAAAAAAAAATTACTACTTTTCGTTGTTTTTACTAGAACTTTTCCTCTTACTATACTGTCTGCACTGCTGCTGTCATGTTTGTTTTTTATTTTTTTCTATCTATTCTTTTCTTGTGCTTTTACTTATACTTTAAGTGCTTCAGTACTTGAATGACGAGCTGTTGAAGTGGCGCCGCTGGACAGCGTGGTGTCGCCAACGATCACTGCCCGCCGCGGCGCATAAATATGCAAGTGCCAAGGCATTTCAAATGCATGGGAAACAACAACAAAGCAGCAGCAGCAATTGCTAGCTAACATAAATGAAATGAAAATAATAATAACAAATACATAAAAAGTCTTTATAACAAATCATGGTACACTTGTTTTCGTTTCCCTATGCAAAGTGAAGACAGTTTAAGTGCCACTTGAAGTAAGCAAAGCAGATTTTAAGGCTAGCTTTTGTTATTGTTGATTTTTTTGATGTTTTTTTGATATTTAATTGTTTTCTTTTTTCTAAAAACTCAATTTTAATATTTTTGGGCTTATAGCCAATTTAGAAGTGCCTAGAGTTTGCTAATTCGGAAGCGCTCATATATGTATGTATGTACATTCATATTCTTTTCTACATAGGTACATTTGTAGGTATAGACGGCAGGGTGCAATAGCGCCTTGTGAAATAAAGCCTTAAAGGCCTTATTACACTATCGAAAGTGAAATAAGGCCTTTATTTCAAAAAAGGCTTTGTTACACTTCGAAAGAGAAATAATGCCTTAAAGGCCTTATTGCCCTTTCATTTTTTTTAATGAAACAATAATGCCAACTCTTAGGCTGCCCATTAATCATACAATTTATCGTACGACTTGGGCTCGTTCAGTGCTCGTTGTACAACAAATCGCCACATTAATGGACCTGTTGTACAAGTTGGACAGACGGTTGGATGAAGATCAAACGATTTTGATATTTTGTCGCGTTGTACAACAAATTGGAAGGTTAGTGGATATGTTTGGCAAACTTCATTATTTTTTTCTCGCATCGCGCGCATCACTTTGAAAATAAGAAATAAAAGTGGCAAAATTTAATAAATTACTACAAAAATATTGCCAACATGTGCAATATTAAGTGCGAAAAATGTAAACAGTTAACTTATATTTACGTTTGTATTTATATGGCCGTGTATATCGGAGAGCCTGCCGAAAAACAAAAGTCTGAAAACAATAACAAGCATTGCCTGTACAAAAGCTTTGCTTGTTAATAGCTTTCGAACTTTGTACAACCCAAACACACAATCGCACCAACATACTAGGTAGCAAAGGCAGAGTGTCATTAAGCTACTGTTGTTGGTATGTGGATTGTAATGGAGGGAAAATTGAAATTTAAGCGAAACAAAGCTGACGGCGGTGGTAGCTCAATGGGATAGACATGTGACTACCAATCGAACGACTTAAGTTCGATTCTCGGTTGAGGCCGCTTGAAGAAGTCTGATGAGGGGATGTGGCGATCTCCGAAATGGATCCATAACTTCTACCAAAAAAATTTTTTCAATTTTTCTTCATTAAAAAAAAAAATGGCCATTAGCTCATTTAAATTCACATAAAGTTAACTTATATATTTTTATAACACAAAAATTAGCTTTTTTTAAATTATTACGTGCACAATCCGTATGCATTGGCTTGTTGTTTACTGTTCAAAGCGTTGGTAAAAATTATGTTTGACGATAAATCGACGTTGAAGTTGGAGCGTTGGTGGCGAAGCATGCGATTTATCGTACGACGGTGTAGTACGATAAATTGTATGGTTAATGGGCGGCATTATTTGCTTGGGTGCACATGCATACATATATACACACGTACATACACAAACAACTCTACTGCAGCTGACCCGCATCGTTCCGGTTAGATTATGACCGTGACACGAAACAGGTCTGCTATTTGGAACGCAGCTATTATAACACAGTTTAGTAAACGAAATGCTGTTATCAACAACAACAAAAAAAAAAATTTAACAGTGTAACAAGAGTATCAAAAACCAAAAAAATTAAAACTACTCAGGGAATAAAGATGACGATGTTATTGTATTACAATAACAAGGAAGGAATAATTATATGTTGCTTAGTTTTTAAGAAAAATGTGTTCTATTTAATGTAAAATAGTACAATTTTGATCACAATAAATCATAAATATAAAAAATTATGCACGTGTGTTCTTCAATTATTTACTTAAAATCGTGAAAATGGTCAGGTGGATGGCCGTGGGCGCAGGCCGCGGCGCGGATGTGCGCGGACGCACGAACCGGCGGACGCGGATGGGAGCGGGGCGGGCGCACAGCCGGAAATCAAATCTTCGTGATAACCCCAATCATATCGGTAGTTGGTTGTCACTTATGTTTAATAAAAAAAAATAAGGCTTTATTGCACAATTGGGTAAATTTTCGAAGTGTAATAAAACCTTTTTTGAAATAAAGGCCTTATTTCACTTTCAATAGTGTAATAAGGCCTTAAAGGGCTTATTTCGCAAGGCGCTATTGCACCCCGCCGGTATAGACATGGAAAAATTTAATTTTTTAATTTTAGACTAGATACTCTAGTATATTTTAGATGAAAATTTACGCTGCATGCAGGAGATTGAGCGCCCGAAATCGCCACTCACAAATCTCGGGTGAACCTCTCTACCGTCTGCTGAACAGCAATTAAAGCGACTTTAGCTGCGGATACAGCATTATCCCCTGCGAGGCAGTGCTGTGTCAAGATGTATGAAATCTGTTCGAACAGACGAGTCACCATCTACTGAGTACACGAGCACCAAGGAGTCGATGACAATGAGAGGTCTGATTTGCTAACTAAAGCTGGAGCGGAGAAAGCAAAAGTGAATGCTGAAGACCTTCAATTGCATAGAAACACAAATGGATCGAAAGGGCGAACCGTAGTGGGGGCCTGTCATCCTGCAGGACCGCAAAAGTTATGCTTCCATCCTACAACACCAAAACCGCCAACTACGTATGTATGATATGTACCTCTTGTCATTGCCTAGATCTGCCTGCAGACTGACAGTGGGCACTCTAGTATATCACTGTCAATGCCCAGAAACGAGTATCGACTCTGCAAACTTCGAATCCCTAAAGGGCATTGTGGACAAGATGAGATATTGAAACTCGCAAAGTCCTGCATTCCAAGCAAGGTATAGATACATACCTCCAAAGTGCTGCACATAGGTAGATTTTCATGTTTTATGCGGCCAAAATTGAATTTTGTGAAGTTGTTATAATTACAGAAAAAAACATACCCACATATTGGAAATAGACTGGGGAACAATAATTCATCGCTTTTTTCCCGACCCCATACTCTGCACTTGCTCCCAGATGGTCGAAACTTAGCATATCTAAAGTTAATATTTTAATTTTTTTTACATATTTTTAATTGCTAGTTTCAACGTGAATATTTATTATTTAAAGCATTTCATTTAAGTAATCGTGAGGGATCCTAAAGCTTCAGGTAATTATTAACACTTTGCAATAATATCCTTGATTTCCAATAATTCTAAGTTTATAGTTTTAAGCTTTTAAAGTTGGTATATTTAAAAAAAATTATCAGTCTTTTTCGTGTTCAAAATTGATTTTGTTATATTGCTCTGTCAGACTCAGTCAAATTAACCCTCGGACATGATATCTAGTACAATTAGTATTTTTCCGGCAAAAAATTACGTCGCACAAAGCTGCACTTCACTACTAGATACAGGGTTTTTCATATGTACCTACAATAATTTTCTTTTTTGTGTTTTATTATTGATTTTAATGTTTATATTTCTAACGCATATCTTGGTTAATGTAAGTGATGCTCGAAAGTAACCGCGATATTTATGACCGATTATTGTTAACTTTTTAGGCAGTATTTTTATTATTTCCAATTTTTCAAAGTCAAGAAAATACTTATCATAAAAAGCTACATTTTTTAGACGATTTTTGAGTATGCAATTTTGCAGCTCATACAATTTTAATATAATAATATGCAACATTCAACTTTTTGAAAATTTTCATTGGCTTTTCGGAAATTTTAATTGGAACGGTCTCACGTACATACAAGGCAAACAGCCTACAGAAAAAAATTTCTTAAATCGAGGGAATTTTTCACAGTATTGAGAATTGCACTTTTTACACTAAAATTGGTTGGCTACATAACAGTATACTTAGAAATCTCCTAAAAATCTTCTATAAATTCTGGCCGCGCTTTGAAATTTTTAATTCACTTTTAGAAATTTCTACGATTTTTCGAATTTTTTTCATAAGCTTAGAAATCCTGCTTAACACGATTTTTATTGAAAAATTGTCTATATTTTTAAACGAAAATAAGAAAGTAATATTTTCGACAGAACTGTTTGAAATAAATTTAAAAACTCTGGCGTATGATGGAGTCACTGTATATATTTTTCAATAAAATCGACTTTTAACACAAATTATTAAAATTTTGCATTAAACAAACAGTTTGGAATAGATGTAGACAATAAAATATTTTTGGCCGCATAAAACTTGAAAATCTACCTATGTGCGCTGTTGGCAACACTGTGGACCAATTCGGGTCTATATTGAAATCTTACTATTGGCCAACTTAATCTAACCATGTTTGCATGAAATATGAAATTAAAGCGGCCAAAAATATCTGTTTACCGCCAGCCCACATATACTCAGCCACATAAAGAAGATTATAGCACCTCCAAAAACAAAATTGCATAGTCATTTTATCTACATATTTTTCCCAAAAAGTTTACTTAGAGTGCAAACTTATTTCATACTACCTCGAAAACAATAACTCAAATTTACACAACGTAATTGAAATATAATAAGTCCTCCATCTCTATCTATGTATATCTCTCTCACTATTTGAGGGCAACCTGTCAACCTCTTTTTTTTGCCCCTACTTCCATTTCCACCATTTGAAATAACATTTATTACTTGGCATTAAATAATGCGCAGCGAATGACATTCGTGAGTGGGATAACAAAACGGATGTGTATTAAACTAATGTGCATAAATATTTTATACCATTTTTTACACAATGTGAAACAAAAAAATTGTAAAACAAGTAAGGAAGCCTAAGTTCGAGTGGAATCGAACATTAGATACTCAGCTGTATGTTTTCGTTGTTTGTTTGTGCAAAATTTCATTCCTTTATGACTTCCAGTTACAAAGATGTCACGTTACAAATTCCAAAGCGTGTTCCAGAAATATCTTTGCTAAAAAGTAGGCGTGATCATAAACCGATTTCAATAAATTTTTGCGTGTCTATTAACACAAGTTGTAAAAGTGTATAAACCAAGTTTCATCATAATATCTCAATTATTTGTCGAGTTATAGGCTAAGAAATCTCGTATATGGGTCATTATTATACAAATCGTACGGATTTGTTGAAAAAAAAAATTCACATTTTTAAAAGACACCAAATTTATTTCTTGGAATCCTTTCGCAAGTTAAGTAAACACCTATATCAGGATTTTGGCAAAAAATTTTTTTTCAGAGATCTGCATGTGTAAAAATTCGATGGTTAAGCAAACATGCCCACATTCAAAATTCCATATCTTTGGTTCGGCTCGTCGTATCTTGTTCATTTTTTTTTATTTTGAAGGTAATAATATTTACTTTATAACTGCGTTAAAGAAATATTTAATTTTACAAAATCAAAATAATGAATTCATACTAAATTTTTTAAAGCATTATTACATACTGATCGGGTCAACGAATATTTTCGAAAAAATATACATAATATGCGCAGAACTTTCATCTAAAAAACGCATTTTATTTCAAGGTGGAGACTTTTATGGTTCAAAAGATATTAACTCATTACTGACATGACCTCGAGCAACTTGCCTACGTTCCACTAAGGGTGTACCGCCAGCGTGTGCCTGTGCGCATGCATGGTGATGTTAACCACCGCATACATACATATGTATGTATGTGCATGTAATTCAACCTGCTTATCACTTAATAGGTAGCTAGTAGTTATATTTTACCAAATCATTATTGTAGCACAATAGACGGTCTAGTAAAATAGATAATACAACTATTTATGTATTTAGGACCAAGGACGATCATTAAGATGAATATATTATGTTATACACATATTATATGTTATGCCTGCGAGCCAGTACCTTTAGTATAAGTAGATATCAGATTCTAAATATGAAATCTGACAGGGAAAAAATTAAATTTTCACTTAAATATTTTCGTGAAACTGGCTGTAAATTTTTAGTAATATTAGATATACTTATTTTATTACGACGGTTTTGAAGTGTACATCCCTATTACATTTGTCAATGAAAGTAAAATTTATAAAAGCATTAAAATAATAGAAAGCATTTATTTACTTATTTGTGTGCATATATATATATCAGGGTTGGGCAAGCTGCATTCAATTTTGATTGCATTCAGCCTTGAAGCCCCCAATCAATTCAGTAGTGAATGGGAATGCAAATGTGATTTGCACTACCATTCAATAGTGAATGCGAATGCAAAGGTGAATGCATTCCCATTCATTGCATTCCCACTGCAAATGTGATTTGGACTACCAATTAAAAATGAGTGCGAGGGATTTGGACAACCATTCATCATTTAATAGCAGTTAAAACCTGTGACCATAGTTAAGGTATTAAGTGGCTAATCTATTTATTAACGGAAGGATGTTTATGGGATATTATAAATATAGAATTAGGCTTAGCAAAGTAAAGGGAAACCAACACGGCATAGTAATATGTACATATGTTCTATGTTATACCTGTATGTAAAAGTATTTCTTTCAACTTCTGAGGCTATAATTACACAGTTCAACAAATTTGCAAAAATTTTACTCAACACGAACAAACGCTAGTTATTATGAAAGAGGATGACTCTCAGACAAACTTTTCCGAATAGAGTACTAGTCCAGTGCAAATCACATTTACAGTGGGAATGCAATGAATGGGAATGAATTCACCTTTGCATAAATACATAGTTGCATTATCTATTTTACTAGACCGTCTATTGTGCTACAATAATGATTTGGTAAAATATAACTACTAGCTACCTATTAAGTGATAAGCAGGTTGAATTACATGCACATACATACATATGTATGTATGCGGTGGTTAACATCACCATGCATGCGCACAGGCACACGCTGGCGGTACACCCTTAGTGGAACGTAGGCAAGTTGCTCGTGGTGATGTCAGAATTGAGTTAATATCTTTTGAACCATAAAAGTCTCCACCTTGAAATAAAATGCGTTTTTTAGATGAAAGTTCAGCGCATATTATGTATATTTTTTCGAAAATTCTCGTTGACCCGATCAGTATGTAATAATGCTTTAAAAAATTTAGTTTGAATTCATTATTTTGATTTTGTAAAATTAAATATTTCTTTAACGCAGTTATAAAGTAAATATTATTACCTTCAAAATAAAAAAAAAAATTAACAAGATACGACGAGCCGAACCAAAGATATGGAATTTTGAATGTGGGCATGTTTGCTTAACCATCGAATTTTTACACATGCAGATCTCTGAAAAAAAAAATTTGCCAAAATCCTGATATAGGTGTTTGCTAATTTCGTGCAAGTAACTTAAAAAAAAAGTTTGAGCCGAATCAGAAATATGAAATCCCAAATGGTGTACGATTTGTAAAATAATGACCCATATTTCTGCTTCCAAAAGAAGGCGGTGCCACGCCCATTTTCCCAAAATTTTTCTATTTTTTGTTTCCGGTCGATTGTGGAACTCATGCTACAAAATTTCAATGAATTATCTTTATATTTGACAAAGATATCGCTTAAAATGTTTTTATTAGGCCACTTTATAATACACATATATTAAAGTGGGCGTGGTCGTCAATCGATTTCGCCAAAATTTTGAACATGTATTACCACAAGTAATAAAAGTGTACACACCAAGTTTCGTCATTATATATCAATTATTTGTCCAGTTATGGCCTCAGAAATCTAGTATATTCCTGCTTCTAAAAAGAGGCGGTGCCACGCCCATTTTCCAAAATTTTTACGTTTTTTGTCTTATGTTCGTAGTTAGACTCCTGCCATAAAATTTTAATGATATATCTTTATATTTGACAGAGATATCGCTTAAAATGTTTTTATTAGGTCACTTTATAAGACCCATATATAAAAGTGGGCGTGGTCGTCAACCGATTTTGGAAATTTTTCGTCCAAACATTTGCCTGAGTAAGTACATCACGCTTACTAAATTTTATTGATATATCTTCAATGGTTTCTGAGTTATGAGTCATAAAACTTTCAATATTTGCCCCTTAATAAGTGGGCGTGGCACCGCCCATTTTCCAAAATTTTTGTGTTTTTTGTTTTATGTCTATAGTTGGACTCATGCCACAAAATTTCAGTGATAGATCTTTATATTTGACAGAGATATCGCTTAAAATGTTTTTATTAGGTCGCTTTATAAGACCCATATATAAAAGTGGGCGTGGCCGTCAACCGATTTCAACAATTTTTCGTCCAAACATTTGCTTAAGTAGGTATATCACGCGTACCAAATTTCATCGATATATCTTCAATTGTTTCTGAGTTATGGCTTATAAAACCCTCAATGTTTGACCCTTAATAAGTGGGCGTGGCACCGCCCATTTTCTAAAATTTCACCAAATTTCTTCATAGGGACCTAAGCTCAACACGTGGGTAAAATTTCATCGCTCTAGCTATATTAGTGGCTGAGATACCAAATTTCCGATTTTTTCTATATAGGAAAAGTGGGCGTGGTCCACTTTCAATACCAACCGTCCCAGTCTCGATACCAACTTGCATTCCAAATTTCATCAAAATATCTTAATTTTTGCGCGAGTTAGAGTATTTACAGACGGACAGACGGACAGACGGACGGACGGACGGACATGGCTCAATCGATTTCTCTTTTCACCCTGATCATTTTGATATATATAAGTCTATATCTATCTGGATTATTTCATTCTGTTACAATCCACCGTTATGTGATTAAAACTATAATACTCTGTGTACTAGTACAGCTGAGTATAAAAAGACATTCATGCTTGACCTTATTTCAAATCGTAAACTCATACAAATTACAAAACCAAAAAAGAGAACATACAAACAAAATACATGTGAATGTATGTATGTACATACGTATTTGAAAAATAAAATCTAAAATCCTCGATGTACTTATTCGCTTTGGCGCTATAAGTGTTTACGCAGGGCACGCAAAAAATAGTTAAAATATATTTAGACAAAAAGAAATTCTCACGTTCTTAAAGATGTACTAGGTTATCCTGGCAACTGTCTTTCTTTATTTTCTTTCGAAAATTAGTTGTTTTTGGAAAGAAAGTGGCCAAAATAGCCCTACTAGTCTTAGAATTATTTATCTAGAATATTTTAATCCACCAGTGATAGCTCAAACTCACTGTAAAAGGAATCAAGGAGAGAGCGAGAATGGGTTAAAATGTTCTGGAAATATTTCACTCATGTAGTTTTAATATCGAAAACTGAATGGAAGATCGTCCCAATTAAAGAAATTTTTCGAAAACACCGCAATTTAAAGTTTGATTTAAAAAGACCAAAGTTCAGAGAAATATACAAATATGAAATGTTTTGTGTAACCAAATCTTGAACTGGGGCATTTTTGAAATATTTTTAGTGATTGGTAAAAAAAGGAATCAAGTAAAAGTAACCACAAAAACACTTATTCGCATGCCCTGCCATCGCTGATAAGCTTACTTGCTTTGTTTGCCGTCATATGTAAATATTTAAAATAAATAAATACAAATATATTTGTTTATTTATGTACATATCGTCGGCCTCCTGCCAGAAATACGAATGTGAAAATTTTTTTAAGTGCTATGTATGCTCTTTATCGGGTATATCTCTATATATTAATAGGCTAACATTTTTCCCATACAAACAATTGCCAGGCTGTTTAGCACATTTAACATACTCGTATCCACATAAAATTGATATGGATGTGTTCGTATAAGTCAGGAGCAGTGCATAGGCATATAATTTTTTCTATAAATTATCTAATTTGTTTATAATTAATAAATAAAGTTTTTAGTTAAGAGAAATAGATATCGTAAAAATGTTTACAAATATCGTAAACACAGTTGAAGAGTAGTAGGAAAAACAAAAAGGAGCACACCTCGAATTGGGAGAGGAACTCGTCAGAGTTATAATAGCGCCATTGTATAATTATTATTATTATTATTATTATTATTATTATTATTATTATTATTATTATTATTATTATTATTATTATTATTATTATTATTATTATTATTATTATTATTATTATTATTATTATTATTATTATTATTATTATTATTATTATTATTATTATTATTATTATTATTATTATTATTATTATTATTATTATTATTATTATTATTATTATTATTATTATTATTATTATTATTATTATTATTATTATTATTATTATTATTATTATTATTATTATTATTATTATTATTATTATTATTATTATTACTGAAAAATTGTTCGCTCATTTAAATTTTTTTATGAATTCCAATAAAATATTATTTTAGAATTTATTTTCAAATGGTAGTATCACATACATACAAATTTTTTTTATTTTTTATATGAAAGTTTTTTGAATACAAATTTTTTACAGTGCTTTCATTTTTTGAATTTTTTTTTTCATTACATATTTGTTATTGTAAATTTCGATATCTTACGGCAGTGCTAGAGCTCCTATACAAAGTGCCTTTGCTCTGCACATTCAATATGAATCATAGGCACATACATATAAAATTTTTTTATATCTGAGTGCTTACGGGAGTGCAAAGAAAATTTTATTTTCATATTTGAAGTGAAAATATGTATCTGTGCCTATGATTCGGAACAAAACAAAAACAATTGTGCTTTGAGTGCCTATGAGGTGAGCAGCCGTGCTTTACAGCATCTCTACAATAATCTGTTCTATAATTTTTCATTTCCAAAAATCCATACAATTTATCCATGAAACTAGATCTTGAGATACATTGTGAATTAGATATTAAGTGAAAATTGTTACTTAAAAACAAAATAGATGTTAAATATTTAATACCCGCAGATAAGCACGAAAGCTTCGCGGGACCAGATTAACCTGTAAATGAAATTGTAACAAAATCGGCATGAAATAAATACAATACAATACAATATTATTATTATTATTGTTATTATTATTATTATTATTATTATTATTATTATTATTATTATTATTATTATTATTATTATTATTATTATTATTATTATTATTATTATTATTATTATTATTATTGGTTGGTGGTTGGTTGCCGTGCCGCCCGGTTGAACAATCCCGGGCCCAATTAGCGCACGAAGCGCCATTTTGATGCACATAACTCATGGAAACTATGTGGTTATGGGTTGTTGGAGTTCGCCGGTGTGTTCAAACCATTTCGATTTCTCTATGAACCTACCTAGGCTAGCTACAGTGCAGTCGGCTATTGCGCTTAAATTGGGAAGTACAAAATTGCCGAATGTGTTATGTCTGATCTGAGTAAGAGCCGGGCATTCGCATAGGAAGTGTTGGATAGATTCCTCACTATCCTCTTGATTGCAGCTTCTACATATGCTGTTGAACGGGATACCTAGTCGTTCGGCGTGTTTACCGAATGGCCAGTGTCCTGTAATCGTGGATGTGATCCTGAAGATGTCCTTTCGGGACCTTCTGATTAGGTCGTTGGTTCTTGTAGTATTATAAGCCGGCCATGTTTGCTTCGTGACCTTGCAAGAATCAGCAGAGTTCCATCGAAGAGTAGCCTGCTGTCGGAATTTTAGATGGATTTCTCGTTTTATAGATGTGAATGGGCAGCTCAGGTTGGCTGCTCGACTATCGTCCATGGCTGCCCCCGCTTTCGCCAGTTCGTCAGCCTTCTCATTACCATCGATGTTCCTGTGACCAGGAACCCATATGATGGAAATGGATAATCCTGTAGTGACCGCTGCCTGAAGCATGTTTTTGCAGCTGCGTATGGTTTTGGATGTCGTAATAGGTGAGTTAAGCGCCATAAGCGCCGCCTGGCTGTCTGAGTATATGTGCACCTTGTCCCCTATTGCCGTCTGTTTCAGGAGGAGCTCACAAGCCCTTTCAATGCCAAAAACTTCCGCTTGGAAGATGCTGGCTGAACTGGGAAGACGGAATGAAAGAGACACGTTAAGTACTTCAGAGAAAACCCCAGCCCCAACACCGCAATCCATTTTGGATCCGTCGGTGTAGATTGAGATTGCTTTCTTCTTGCGTACGCTGTCTCTCTTCCACTCCCTTCTTGACGGAAACGTCACATTGAAGCCCTTCTCAAAACTTAGCGATGGTACAAGGTAGTCTGATGTCTGAACTCCGTCAGGGAGCCTACTGAGGATGCTGCTATGACCGTTCCGCCTTTCCGTCCAGCAACCCGACTCCCGTAGTCTTAGCGCGCTGAAGGTGGCTGATTCACGGATATGTAGGTCTAGTGGTAATTGGTTTAAAATGATATTTAGTGCGTCCGCCGGACAGGTTTTATGAACCGGTTATTCCCGCAAAAGCTGCACGTTGGACGCTGTTAATTTTTCTGATGTTATATTGCTTGTCAAGTGCTGGCCACCATACTAGTGCTCCATATGACAATATGGGTCTTACGACTGCCGTATATAGCCACATGACAAGATTGGGCTTCAATCCCCAATTTCTACTGAAGAGTCTTTTGCAGGAATAGTAGGCAATAAAGGCCTTTTCTACCCTTCTTTCAATGTTTACTTTCCAGTTAAGTTTGCTGTCGATTTCGACTCCCAGGTATTTCACCCTTGGTTTATTATTATTATTATTATTATTATTATTATTATTATTATTATTATTATTATTATTATTATTATTATTATTATTATTATTATTATTATTATTATTATTATTATTATTATTATTATTATTATTATTATTATTATTATTATTATTATTATTATTATTATTATTATTATTATTATTATTATTATTATTATTATTATTATTATTATTATTATTATTATTATTATTAGTTGAAGAGTTGCTTTAATTTCAAAGCGCTCTCTCTATTTTATATGCATTGACCCAGTTTACGCTCAGATCAAAATCAACGCGGCCAAATATCTCCTATTGCTTTTCCATTGAAGCGAAAAATGAGAGAGAGGGCGGGAGAACACACTGAGTAATTTTAATTTTGACCAAGGCATATCTAACAGGTAGGCTCGGCGGCGAATTGAAAAACTTCGCCACCGGGCCTACCTTCCTAGATCTGCCTTGATTTTGACCATGGTTTCGCGTCGGACCGTGATCAAAAGGGCAAATCAGTGTTGCGGTTCAACTGGAATTTAGAAAGTGTTGCTTATCTCCGCGAAAAAGAATAATTTTTGTACCAATACAAAGTTGAAAAAATAAATTGCATGGTCGAATTTCGAGCACCGGCGATACTAGTATTGATATAATAACCATTAATATTTCGCCCATTTTATGCAATAGGAGCTTAACTCGAAATTTTCGATTTCTGGGATTTTGCCATATTGTTCTAACTGGGTCGTGCCTTTGAGTCTAGCCTTATAAAATACTCAAAGGGATAAAATTGGCGGAAATAAAAGTGATTTTGTATTTAGCCGTAGAAGGAAACTATTTGAAATTATAAAAGTTTATTTGCGTTTTCCCACGAAAAATTTTGTTTGATTTAAATCCCTATTGCATAAAACTTGCGATTTGTATATATCCCTGCAAAAAATGCGATTAATCCGGGACGTGTCCGGGATCAATCGCAAAGGAGCATGCGACTAATACAATTTTACATCCCTTTATATGGAGTGATTTGATCGCATTTGTTCGAGCATGTCCTATGAAGAGACTAATTGTTCAACTTGTATACCCGAACAGGTACCAATGTAGATCAATCGCTTACATCCCGAACGGGTACAAATGTAGATCAATCGCTCACATCCCGCATGGGTACAAATGTAGATTAATCGCTTTCATCCCCAACGGGTACAAATGTAGATCAATCGCTTTCAGCACGAACAGGTACAAATGTAGATTTTTCAAGTTGTTAGCCAAGGCAATTTTTAATAACAATCTTTAAAAAATTGGAAATGTTCATACATATTTAAATAAAGATTATATAATGTTTTACTTTTGTAAAAAAATCTCAATAAATAAATAAAAAAATTGTAAGTTTTGAGTATGCATTATATGAGCGTAATGTAAAGGATTTTTTTCATAGGATATTTTAGGCAACATATTGTTAAAATTATTATTAATCATTGTTATTAAAAGAAAGAGTGTTCAATTCGTTTTACCGGTTGTTCTACAATTTTTTAAATACATTCCATATTTTTGTAAAATTTCTACATTTAAGGAATCTAGATTTTTACCCGTTCGGAATGAAAGTGATTAATCTACATTTATTTATATACTAATTGCGGACCGATTGTTCTCGAAAGAGATCAATCCGGGACAAATCTCTTTCGGGATTAATCGCACATTTTTTTGCAGGGACACTTATGTACATACACACACATATTATGTATGTATGTTTACACAAGCATTTATACAAATATTAATTGTTATTACTTCAATATAAAGCAGATAAAGAGCAGACATCGCTCTTAAAAAATTTTTCACATTCGTGTTTCTGGCAGGTGACCGACGATATATAGCTTAAGCTTAACAGCTCCTAAAAGTATACATCAATCCAGTGGCATGGCATTTACGTAAGCAAATATGCAAAGAATGCGAACGAACGAACAAGAATAAGGAAGAATAAGGCGAAAGAAATATTGTTTTGATGGAAGATTGAATGGAAGAACACACATACATACTTATTTGCATATTTTTTTGCACTGACTTATTTGTACCCCGCAGGGAACTCAATAACTAGTGAGCAAAATTTCTAGTTCCGAACTAGCGAAACGGTGTCAAAAGGGAACTAGATCAATTGTAGTTAGATCCTCACCAGTTCAGAAGGAGTGAATTGAGTGACCATTATAAGACACACTTTGATTTGTATGCAATTTCGAAGTGACAAAAGTCTATGAAAAATTTTCGTTCATTCAATTGCCGTCGGCTTTGTATATTTCTGCAATTCTCAGATGTTAAGTGAAGCATTTTATATAAAGAGTTTTCTATTTGCACCTTGTATGAAATGAAATTTTCCCCTAATTATGCTTTTCCGATCCCTCAGGCTTATTTTTAATTTTTTTTTTATTTTATTACTTTTGAAATATTATTGTAAATTTTTATTAAATAAATAAATAAATAAATAAAAAAATATTATGTAAAAAAAAATTTAAAAAAAATTATCATCATGTCGGTGTAAACTTTAGAATTTACTCTGAAAAAAATACCCGTAGTTAAACCAACAACTATCGGCTGTTGAATCTCCGTCTTTGATTCAACAGCAAAAGTATTTGTTTTTACAACAAAGTTTTTGATCCAACAATTTATTCAAAAACGGCCGTTGTTGTTTCAAAAACTTGCTTGCTTTTAAAAAATTTTTTGTGAGAAAATATTTTTTGTGAGAAAACGAACAAAAAAAAAATAATGATGGAGAGAATATGAAGAGAAAAATCCTAACAAAAGTTTATTTTTAGCAACAATTTTCTCCCCGTTGTTGATTTAAAGGCAAAAGTATTTGACCCAACAGTTTCCGTTGTAAACAAAACTAATGAGAACAATTTTTTTAAATTTTGTTTTTACAATGATTCAAATAATTCATGGATTCCTTTTTAGGAAATGGAAGTATAAATAGGTTACTACAATTCAATATAATTTTGAATGTTCCACTATGTGATGATTGGATAGAATTTCAGGTTGATGTCATGGTTCGAATCCGGAGGAGAATATAAAATAAAGAAGAAAAAGCAGAATAAGAAATAAAGATAGCAACCAGTGAATGATAAGAAGGGGAGAAGAATAGGAGAACAAGCGGAGGCTACATATTTGCAGTTGGGACCCGGGCGGAGAGAAGATGAAGAGTAAAATGCTAACAAAAATTTATTTTTAGGTGAAAATTTTTTCCAACAATCTCCGTTATTGACTTAAATCAACAACGCTCGCACCTTTGAAACAACAACGGAGCGTTGTTGGGCACATTTCAACTGCGGAAATTGGTTGATTTAACAGCGAAAGTCTTTAGATTTACAACGTTTTTTTTTCAGAGTACATATGTAATTTGTGCGCATGCGTCAACACAAGCAAAAGTCGTATATGTGAATATATGTCACACACACACATTTGTAAAATTGTAGTAGCATTACAAAAAAAAAAACAGAAGGGGGATTAAGAGAGGTCGTTATTCCCTTCATATAAAACTTTCATGATCGTTATAAAAACACAAAGCAGTAGATTAAACAATGAAATGCCAATCTTTCGAAAATAAAATTGCACACATGTATTTATTATTTCAACCTAATTCACAACCAAATAACTTATGTATTCATACCTACATGCTAAAAATAGGGCAGATAATTTATATTTTCGTAAATTAAATAAAGTCACAATATATATATCGTCGTTTAAATTTCATAACCGCCTAAGTGAAATTGCTAACCGCCAAAGCGGCACTTGTGCCAAAAATAAAATTTGCCAATAATTCAATATGTTTCTACTTCTATACGAAGTTGATACTTTTTTGAACTCATGCCCAATTGTTGAAATCTAGTTTTCAGATAAAATTATCTGAATATCTTTGTTAAATAAAATACCTATGTATTTCATATTATCAAATATTTCTGTAGTCCCGCTTGTCTTTGAAATGTTTAACGACGCCTATTGAATCTTGCTTCCCTTTCTTACAGTATATCGTTACTGTGAAGTTTGACCAACAAAACAATTGAATAGTAGCAATATAGAAGTATTATATATATGATTTTAGCAAACCTCTTCTAATTTCACTTTGCATTTTTAGTCGGAGTGCAAAATTAAAGGTATGAAAAAATTAAAGAAATAAACTGCAAATTTATTAATTTTTTTTTTTTTTCAAAAACAAATTTATCAATTCCCCTTTTATCCAAAAATTACTTTTTTCTAATTTTTTTTTAAAGATTTTTTTTCCAATTTTTTTTAGTGTTTTTTTCTAATTATTTAAATATTTATATGCATTCTTCTAAACTTTTTCCAAAACTAGTTTTATTTTTTCATATTTTCTAATTTTTTTAATAATTTTTTTCTACTGTTTCAATTTTTTTCTGTTTCATTTCATTTTAATTTTTTTGATTTATTTTTATTTTTTATTTTTTTCCAATTTTTTTAAATGCTTCTTTTCTAATTTTTTAAATATTTATATGCATACTTCTAAACTTTTTCCAAAATTAGTTATATTTTTTCATATTTTCTAATTTTTTTTAATAATTTTTTTCTACTTTTTCAATTTTTTTTTTTTTTATTTCTTTTTCAATTTTTTTTATTTATTTTTATAAATACGTACTTACATACAAATGTATGAATGTAAATATTTTTTTCCAAAATTGTATTTTTTTAATTTTCCTTTTCAAAAATAATTTTTTTTAATATTTTTGAAAATAATTTTCAAATCTATCTATCTATCTAATAAGTACTAATATAAGAATTTTTTTTTTCTAATTACTTTTTTTTTTTTCAAAAATAATATTTTTCCCAAAATTATAAACTTTTTTTAAATACTAATTTCCAAGTCTATAATAAGTACGGATATGTATAAAAATATTCTTTTTCTAATTCGTTTTTATTTTTTCAAAGAATAGTTTTTTTTATAGTCCTCTCTCGACAAACAAAAATCACACTCTACAGGACGCTCATCGTTCCAGTCCTCATGTACGGCGCAGAAGCATGGACAATTTCAAAATCAGATGAGATGGCACTTGGAGTATTCGAGAGAAAAGTTCTTCGTAAGATTTATGGACCTTTGCGCGTTGGCGTGGGCGAGTATCGACGGAGATTTAACGATGAGCTGTACGAGCTTTACACAGACATCGACATTGTTCAGCGAATAAAGATCCAGCGGCTGCGTTGGGCAGGTCATGTCGTGAGAATGGACGAAGGCGCTCCGGCTAAGAAAGCATTTCTATCGAAACCCGCTGAACGCAAAAGAAAAGGGAGACCTCCACTGCGTTGGGAAAATCAGGTGGACAGCGATGCTGCCTCCCTAGGTGTTCCCAAGTGGCGCCATGCTGCACGAAACAGAAGCAATTGGCGCGCTCTGTTGGACTCGGCCAGAATCGTCTAGACGGTTAAGCGCCAATCAAGAAGAAGAAGAAGTTTTTTTTATATTTTTTTTTATATATGCGTATTATTTTTTCATCTTTTTTTAAAAAAAAATTTCTAATTCTGTTAACTATACATCTTTTCAAAAATTTTGTTTTTATAATTTTTTTTTAAATAATTTTCAAGTCCATAATAAGTGTGTTGCTCTTTTCACAATCCGTTCATGTTATTGAAAAAACAACAACAACAACAACAACAATATTGAAACTTTTTGCTAAGTCAATTTTGGCAAAACTTCTCTAATCTCACTTTGCATTGTCAGTCTTTGTTACCTGAATAACTTTTTACACTTTATCTAAGTACATACATACTTTTGACCAAACATGCACATTATCTAAATATTGTATTCGTATTCGTTACTGACCACAACTCACTTGACCATTTTAAATCACATATTTTTTTTTCAAATGCCGCATTTGCCGGTTCCGTTTCCGGCTTCCGACAGCAAAAAGTTTCCGTTAGTTGTGCATATCACGTGCAAAGCAAAAAAAATATGTCACAAAGCAAAACATAGATTCACACACACAAAGACAACGCATCACAGTTCGCCCCACCCGACATGTCAACGCTGCGACCGAGCGCATAAATATTTTCCTGTGCCTCAACCGCACTCCGCGACTCTGCGTTGCACTTAGTCACGCGGTCAGCGATATATATGTTGCCCCCTCCCCTCGCTCTTTCTCTTCCTCTCTTGCTAACAGCTCTATTGTGCTTGTAAGTGACTTGTGTGTAGGTAAAACAAACGCAAAAAGGTATTTTCGGCTTGGCCTGGTCAGTGGCATTCGCATTTGATAAGCGTTTATCCGCTTTAAACTAGATATGTGTGTGTGGGTATGTTTCTTTTATATTATTTTATTTTTATTTTTTTCCTTTTCTATTTTATTCTTCTGTGACTTAGCTTAACGTAAGGCGATTTATAAATGTAACCGAGGGGCAAGTTTGGGGTCAATCGGCTTAGCATTAATGGAAATATAAATGACGGTTAATTCAACAGAAGATAAGATTTTTTGGTGAAAATGATAATGCAAAATTCTGATATGAAAAAATGTTTTATTTAAGATCGACTCAAGCACGATTTTATGGTGAATGATTACTGAGTAATTGAATTCTGCAGCTCGAACTAAGAATATTTTCTAGATTTAAAGTGAATAAATCGGAAAAAAAGGTTCGCCCTATCAGAAAGTCTGGGAAAAGTTATTACCAATACTGACGGGGCTGCTTTTGCTCTTCAAAGTCAATTGGGATAGTCCTTACATGGCTTAGTTTAAAATAAGATACAATCTTCATCTATGACTTTAAGTCGTTCCTCATTCATGCACAGTTCTCCACTTTTATTATTATTATTTTTTTGAATTTAAAATTGTTTTTTTTTTCACTTTTTTCTTTTAGTTTAAAATCAAAAACTCCAAACACGTCTCTAATTAAAGTAACTGGCAAAGTTGGCCCTAGCAAAGTGATGCAATGCCCAACTCACTTTTTGTTTTTACTTTTTGCAATTTCTATTTGTCCATTTTATTTTATTTATTTTACACAAACTTTGCTGTTGTGCCTTAATTACTAATTTAGTTGACCATAGAGCACAGTTTTTGAAATGTAAGTGTGTCTTCTTTTATATGTAGCTACATTAAATACATATGTACATATAAACCATGGCGAACTCTCCTTGAGCGGCAATGCAGTGTAGACGTGCCATAGCGTTATGTTGAAGATCCATGGTCGCGTGAATCCACTGGTCATAAATGTGTTATGGCTTGGCGATGGCTGCTGTAGATCAAGAATAATTTTGTAAGCAATTTAATTCTAGTTGGATAGATGAAATATTGAATAAATTTTTATGATTTGCCGAAGTGTCATTGAATTAAAAGTACACTGACTATACTTATGCACTTAGTACGTATGTACATTACATTAAAAAGGATAGAGCTCTCTTCAATTATAATTATTATTGTTATTAAAATTCAAAATTGAACTGTATTTTACATCAAAATTATCTAAAACATGAAAGTGCTGTAAGTTCAGCACTTGACCCAACAGTTTGCTAAGCTTTCAACCACACGAGCACTCAGACCACACACTTAACAGCTTCCCTGCAGGGAACTCAATAACTAGTGAGCAAAATTTCTAGTTCCGAACTAGCGAAAAGGTGTCAGAAGGGAACTAGATCAATTGTAGTTAGATCCCCACCAGTTCAGAAGGAGTGATCATTATAAGACACACTTTGATTTGAACGGGAGTTTTGTGCGAGCTGTTATCGAGAGCGGACGTGTGAATAAGCAAACAGAAGTAGCGAAAACTAAAAACAAGAAAAACTTATAATTATTACCGGACTTAAAAATTATAACAATGAGTGAAAAAGACAATAGCGATAATCCATTTGAACTATTGGGAAATTATTCAACTGAACCTAAATCAAATAATGAAAATACAGTGAAGATTATTGATCAAGGAATGTGCACAAATGCCTTATTCTTAAATGGGCTACAAGGTGACCTTAACTTGGAAAAAACAACTAACAACAATAAAATAAGTGCAAACTCTCGCGATAAAAATTATACTAAAGTAAACTATGCAACGAAGAGACGTAAAGAGCAAAGAGACGGTCAAACGGATGAACGTCGCTATACAGAAGACAGTGGTGATGAAACTAAGAGCATGCAAAGCATGATAGCATCTCTACAATCACTTACTATCCAAATCGCTGAATTAAAGAGCATAATAACACAACTTAACGCTGAAAAAAACATTCTCAAAAAAGAAAATGAACAACTAAAGAAAAACTCAAATCAAGCAAAAGAAGTTAGTGATACTTCTCATGAAATGGAACAAGACTTTCCCACCCTTCCTGTGTTAGACGGACATACACTGACATTGGAAGATCCAAAAACAACATTTAACCAGACGAAAACCAAACCAACACGTGAAGCGAGGAAAAAGAAAGAGAATCCACCTGTATTTATTTGTTACAATATTAACCAAAGAGAAATGTCAAATAATTTACAGCAACTATTAAAACATAAGAACTTTGCATTTAACATTATTAACAAAAACGTTACACATATAAGTTCATGCGTCATAAACGACTATAAACAGATTAAATCTTTCCTTATAAAGGAAAAGGTGAAGTTCTATACATTTACTCCCAATGAGGAAAAACCGTACTCAATCATAATAAGAAAATTGTCAAATGGTTATGAACATGACGAAATCGTCACTTATCTTAACGAACTTAACCTATGCATAGAAATTGTAAAACTATCAAAATTCAGAAACGACAAATGGTTAATTCAACTAAGCCATAACTCTAAGTTATCAGATTTCTATAATATTAAGTATATTCTCAATTGTAAAGTAGAATTTGAAAAACTAAAACCTATGTTACCTTCGCAATGCAAAAATTGTCAGCGCTATACACATGTAGCCAGCAATTGCTATTTACCATACCGTTGTGTCAAATGCCTTGACACTCATGGGCCTAAAGAATGCAAAATTCCCCCAAAGGGAAATAACAACAAAGAGTATGTATATACTGATAATGATACAGGTAAATTAGTTAAAAAGATAGGCATGCCAGTGATGTGCGTAAATTGTAACAAAGAAGGCCACACCGCCAATTATCGAAATTGTCCCAAACGCTTAGAAATAATAAAGAGAATGAATGAGCGAAATAACGAAACGAGAGATAAGATCCCACTAAATACAACAATAACACGTAGTCTTACCGCCGGTAATACAT
Organism: Urophora cardui; assembly: GCA_960531455.1. Lineage (NCBI taxonomy): Eukaryota > Metazoa > Arthropoda > Insecta > Diptera > Tephritidae > Urophora > Urophora cardui. The sequence continues at coordinate 23,748,789 of OY482674.1, read as the reverse complement.
CACCTTCGTATGCTTTAGCTGTGCGTGGAAATGAAACCAAGCGTAGCTTAAAAAATGATAACACGAAAAACAAAATAGCATTAGGGTCAACATCTTTTGATAATGTCAACAGCGAATGTATACGTCTATTTGGTAGCAATATTTCCGATTGTATGAAAAAAATAACAAATTTCTCAAAAGCTTACAAGCAGCTGCAAAATGATGACGAAAAGTCAATAGCCCTCTTTAGCCTTTTAACAGAATTAAGACTAAATCATGACTAACCAAAAATTAAAATGCATATTCCTAAACGTCAATAGCCCTCTTTAGCCTTTTAACAGAATTAAGACTAAATCATGACTAACCAAAAATTAAAATGCATATTCCTAAACGTGAATTCTTTGATATCAAAGCACAAAAGACATTACTTTAACCTCTTTTTTAAAAAACATAAGCCAGATGTAATACTTATAGCTGAGCATCGTCTTAACGCAAAGCATAGGGTTAACTTCAAAGGTTATAACTTTATTACGCAAGTTGATAAGGCTAGACAAATAAATAACAGGAGGACCACATGTGGTACTGCGACTGCTATTTGCATAAAAGAACAATATAAATACGAAGTTGTCAAGTTTGGAGATACTGTCCACTTGGAGAAAGTGGGATTGAAAATATTCTGCGAAAATGGTGAGGAAATTACATTTGTAAGTTTATATAATCGTCCATCAGACTTATTGCATGTAAGCGACCTGAATTTAGTTCTGGAATCTATTGGTACGAGCAAGATAATAATGGGAGGAGATCTTAATGCTCGGCATCCTAATTGGGGGGACTCTGTCACAAACAATAACGGTCGAATATTTAACAATTGGCTTCAGCAATGCCCCAGTCTTAGTCTTATATCAACAAAATATCCGACTAGAATATCTAAGCAAACAGCTTCATACTTAGATGTTTTTTTAGTCACACCATTTGTTGGTATAAAATTTGATGAAGTAAACGGATACATAGATTGCCTAAAAACATACGAATTTGAGTCAGATCATTGTGCAGTAGAACTTATTATAGAATCAGATCATAATGTACTCAGTTGCCCGTTAACTGAGTTTTTCAATTATGATAAGACTGATTTTAAACACTTTAACAATGTGCTTTTGGGCAACCTTCGCCCAAACTTCTGACCAATCAATCGTAATGTATCGCGAGAAGAAATTGACAACTGTATTGGAAACCTAAATAAAGCCATTGAAGTAGCACTTAACTCAGGTGCCGTCCCAAAGACAGTAGTGCGTAATCGTGGCCTAATAAATCTTCCTGTAGATATACTTGAACTAATTAACGAAAAGAAACGTTTACGTCGAACAGCTGCAAGATGCGTGCCCCCTCAGCGGAAAAATACTTTAACAGCCATCATTCGTAATCTTAACAAAATTATAGAAGAACGTATTCGTATACATGAAGAAAAGTATTGGTCAAATTACTTCGGCAAAATACGTATGAATAACAAAACATACAGTAAAATTAAGGGGATATGTGGATTAAAACAAACATTAAATCTTCCAAACTTGACGATTAACAGAGAAGATATCGACAATGACTTTCCTTATGGAACTTCAGTAGATAATCATAGTTTGAACAATATTGTTTTAACGGAAGACTTTGATAAAGTAAACGCATTAGCCTATGCATTTGAAAAAATACATTGTCAAAACCAACATCTTGGAGAAGAAAATGTATCAATTTTAATAGAAAATACAATGGTAGATATAGAGAACGTAAACGAGCCAACTGTAGAATTCAGCGACAGTATAACCGCTGATGGTGAGTTTAACACAAACGTTAACCAACGATACGCATTTGTAAACGCGGAGAAAATTGGTATTATTCTACAATCAAAGAATAATAAAAAGAGTTACGGTGATGACGGTATATCAAATTATCTGCTTAAAAAAACATCGGAAAGTTTTTGGAGGTTCCTAGCGATCCTCTTTAATCACTCACTAAATATAGCATATTTCCCAACTCAATGGAAAACGGCAAAGGTCATATGTATTCCAAAACCAAATTCAAATCCTAATTCAGTTCTTAGTTACCGTCCAATATCTCTTCTTTCAAATATAAGTAAATTATTAGAAGATATAATACTTGAAAAAATAAAAAAACATATGGAAGAGCGAAAAATATTAAAGGATTATCAATTTGGCTTTCGCTCATTTCACTCAACTGGTCATGCATTAACACTTGTTTCGGACTATGTATGTAATAATTTAAATCGCCGTCAAGCGACTATATTAGCCAGTCTGGACTTAGAAAAGGCGTTCGATACTGCTTGGATAGAAGCGATTATTTTTAAAATGTACCATAAATTTTTTTTTTTATAGCAATTTATGTAAAATATTATTGAGCTACTTGAAAGGGCGTTCATTTTATGTAAATAAAGGTATACATAACTCTATGACGAGGGATATAAATGCAGGTGTGCCCCAAGGTTCTTTACTAGGGCCGATCCTATACAACATCTTCTTGGCAGATTTTCCTGATCCGCCATTAAGTTCCAATGGATGTGACATAAAAGTTATCATATACGCAGACGATATACTTGTGCTTGGATCTCATTCACGCATTGCTAAAGCTAACGAAGCTATTAATTTATATCTAAATGAACTAAGCGCATACTTTAAAAAATGGAAGTTGAAAATAAATTTACAGAAAAGTGAAACATCCATTATTAAGGGAATACGCAAGTATTTGTTTCCAAACGCCCGTAAATATGAACCCCAAATTAAAATGAATGGAGTAAATATCAACAACAAAGAGCAAATAAAATATCTGGGTGTAATCTTAGACAGCAAATTTAATTTTATAAGACACGTGGATTTTATATTAGCAAAGGCAAAGGAAATATTTTTCAGTTACTCTAATTTAGTTAGAAGAAAGGGTGGCCTTTCAATTAGCATCAAACTAAATATATATAAGCAAATAATTAGGCCAATAATTTCTTACGCACATCCAATATGGTTTAATATTTCATCGAGTCAAATGGAGAGATTAAGACGATTTGAACGATACATTTTAAGACTTAGTAGTGGTGTCAACCGCCAACCATACAGAAGTGGCACGTTTCGAAAAAGAATATCTAATAAAGTGTTGTATAAAAAATGTAAACTATCAAGAATCGACTTTTTCCTTATTAAATCGTCCGATAGATTTGTAGAAAGAATGGCAAACCTTGAAAATGAAATTATAAATAGCTATTTATCAAAGCAAACACAAATAACTGTACCATTATCAGAAAGATACTTATCCCCAATATATTTAAAAATATTAAAAAATAATAATATGACACACAGAAATAATAAAGCAATTTATTATCATAGGCGATATAATTCATACGACCTTAATGGCGAAAATTTAGTATACAATACCAACCAGTTTATAACCTAATATTTGGCAAAAGCTTAGTATAAGATTATATTAGTTTTAGATATGTACATATATATGTATAATAAATTATTATATCTCCTTTTTAGCCCTTTTTGGGGGAATGTATAAAAGTTTTAAATTTTTGCTAAAGGCATACACTCGTAAAATACATACACTCGTAAAGTACATGCATAAAAACATAAGTTTTAAATTCCTAGATAAATACACATGTATGTTAGGATAACACTAGATAACCTAATTTTATATAACTATACCAATTGTATATTAATGTGATTTTGGGCAATAAATGAAATGAAATGAAAAAAAAAAAAACACTTTGATTTGTATGCAATTTCGAAGTGACAAAAATTCTATGAAAATTTTTCGTTCGTTCAATTGCCGTCGGCTTTGTATATTTCTGTAATTCTCAGATGTTTAGTGAAGCATTTTATATAAAGAGTTTTCTATTTGCATCTTGTATGAAATGAAATGTTACCCTAATTATGCTTTTCCGACCCCTCAGGCTTATTTTTAATTTTTTTTTATTTTATTACTTTTTAAATATTGTAAATTTTTAATTGTTGGGGTAAGTGGAAAAAAATTCAACAACTATTTACAGCGAAGGTTGAGTGTATAGCTATATTTCACGAAAAACCATTTTCGATCATCAGCACTCTTTTCGGAAGTGGATGCACCGGGGATTGAACCCGAGTCCATTCCATCTTCAGCCGCAATGACCCAACGCATAAACACACTCGGCCATTGAGACTCTGTGCAAGCTGTTGGATTTTCCCCACTTTTTGCCTTTTTCCTTTTCAACATTAACGTTAGTGTGTATATGCTTTTGCATATATTCTCCACAAACGTGCTGAATTTTTGTTGTAGGCAGTTCGCAATGAACATTGTTGTTGGTATTTATTTTATGTATATACCAAACAACGTTAACAATTTTACTTGAAAGAGTTTTTAGTGCTTAGCACTATTTAAGTATGTACGTATATCCTGAAAGCAGTATAAACTGTTGGCTAAGTGACAAGCTGGCAAATCGAAAACTTTTTCACAATTCAACAGGTGTTTCACTTCACGTAGATACCCAGCCAGCAAGGTACCGTACATTTTACGAACATTGCGATTTACGAGCTATTCTCGAATAAGAAAACAATAACAAAAGAAACTTTTTTCTATCATGTCAAAAAAAAAAGAAAACGAAAAATTTCAAACTCAACCCAATAAACACAAAAGCGAGGATGATATCGTGGCGAATTCGAGAAGAATTCGCGGAGGTGAATGTAATTTTTCGGACTCGTATCGAGTTCGAGATGGACTCGAGAAAAATCAATTATCGCAATAGCATTTATTAATTCTGTTGGATCTTGCTTTACACGAAGAAATTCCCTATTGGGCTTTAATTTACCATTTAAAACTCTACTCAAGAGATTGAAAAGCTCAGATGATATCGTGGCGAATTCGAGGTGGATTCGCAGAAGAAGATTTTCTAGAATGTATTCGCCAATGGGCATAAATCTCGAATCGCCAACGATCCGAGAATATAAAAATGCGCGAATCGCTAATGAGGGGTAACTATCCTGGGAATTCGGATTCGCCGATCTATCGTCGCGAACTATCGCCGCGATAATATAATCAGAGAAGCGAATTCGTCTCGAATTCGAGGCGAATCCGTTGTGTTTATTTGGAATATTTTAAAAGTAAGTACACAGTAAAAAATTATAGTTTATTTCCAATATCATTTGGTACTTAGTTTAATCATTCTTGGAATTAAATTTGAATTTTAATGCCAAAAAGTCTTATTTTAAAACTATGAGAAGTTTTACAATTTTATTTATTCCAAAATAGTTTCAAAATAAAGTCTTGAAAATTATTAGAATTCTCTCTAAAGAAGTTTAATCATTTATGGTTTAAAAACAAATCTTAAAAAGTATAAAAAAATTTCTCTTTCTCAATTATATTACCATCAAAGTATTTTTAGTTTGAAATCAAAACCAAAAAAAGTATTAAAAAAAAATTATCCGAAAAAAGTCAAAATAAATAAACAAAATGTTTCTAAAAGTGCAATGAGAAGGAGTAAATAAATCTAGTAAAATAAATGGCCCGAATTTTTCACGCCTGATGAAATAATTGAATCAAGTAATGCAGGAAATTAATAAAATAGCATGGGGGTAAATTTTGCTTTATTTTTACAGGTATAAGGCAGTTGAAGGTCTCTCTTGCAGTATCATTGCAAGAACCGCGACGGTGCTGAAATTTCCATGGACATCTCCAAAATATTGGTGTAAAAGTTGACAATATGTATATACATATATCGAGTCCTAACTGTCATAAAAGTGTACCCAACAAAATTATCGATTTCAGCTTTTTTATGGAAATCAACAATTTATTATAACATGCATCAACACCCAAAAATTGCATAGCTGTGAAATGTGCAGTTTCGAATTTAAAGACTAAATAAGTTTCAAGGCTGCATACAAACTGTATGCAAAACAAATTAAAAAAAACTGTGTCCTGTAAAATTTACATTTTGTTGGATACACTTTTATGAGGATTAGGGCTCGATATATAAGGTACTTTAGTGTTTGCTACTACTGTTTTGGATTTTTATGTAAATAAACTATGTTAACCTTATTCAATTTCTCATTAATCTTTGGGATAAATGGTTATTTGCGTTATATCCACTGGAAATTTTATGGGGGTTTATTTTTAAATCCAAAAAAGTATAAAATTTATTCCAATTTTCGGATTGATCTTATACCATTTCAACTATTTTTAATACCAAAAATATTCTAAAAATAAGCAAAATTTGGTTCTGATTTAATTCCAAAAAAATATTAATTTGACACCAAGAATAATTTCTGTCTCTCAGATTCTCTTCTTTTTTTTAAACCATAATGGTTTTAATTTTATACTTTTTGGCATTGTTATATATAAATACCAAAATGGTATTAAAATTAAACTAAAATTTTTACTGTGTATGTATGTTTGTAAAATTTCTACATTTACGATAAAAAACGGACGTAAAAAGATTCATATACGAGTGCTTTTTCGATACATTTACGACACTCGTAGGCACTGAACATTTTAAAGCGAAACAGTATTCGTAGGCGAATCGTAAACGGATATCATAAACGATATTTTTTTAGAGTTTTCTTCGAGAAAACATCCGTTTACGAGCTCGTTTACGATGATTTTGCTGGCTGGGTACATACATACATATCTATGTATTTAGAGAATGTATGTAAAAGCCCAAAAGTGTTATAAGAAGAGTAAGAAATAAGGAATTCATCAACGGCGCTGTTTGATGTTATTCGCCCATTAGCTCTGCTCCAAAAATTTTAAAAATTAAATTTTCTGTTAATAGAACAAAAAATTAGAGCTCTTTCTTTTGCGCTCTAATCTGCACTGTTAATAGACAAAAATTTTAGAATTTCATTCTATTTAGTATGAGCTCATCTGGTAAGTTAATAGAAAATATATTTCTCTCTTTTAACCATTAAAGTTTTAAATGCTTAATGACATAAGCCTTATTATAAGGTTATTAAACTCCAAATTATCTCTTATTATAAGGAATCATGTAAGCTTTGTTTCTAATGATGAGTAGATAAGCCTTAGGAATAAGGGTTGCTCTCAGAATGAGGTCATTCCTTATCAACTGATTATATAAAGCGACAAAAATCAATATTTTTTCGAAAAACAGACTGAAGATGGTGTATATTAGCCGAAACCGGTTTGTCTCCAAACCAAACTTGACAAGGGTTGACGGAAAATCGTTCCACAATTCATCATATTCCTAACCTGCCGGAAAAACAAGCAACCAAAACGGAATATTACTAAGACTTATGATCACGTAAAGTAAGGCTCATATAAGGCGTAAATTTTTAGAGGGTATACACATACATGCATATATGCGTGTTTAAACAAAAACTCATTGCGTATTCATTGCATTACGCTGCGCATATTTTCCTCACTCAAAGGAAATAAACAACGATGTATGTATGTATGTAAGTATGAATGTGTGTATGTGTGTATGTTTCCTAAAAGTACATTGCTCATAGATGAAATTGGCATTGCAATGTGGCATGTCGAATGCGCACACAAAGGCAATCAAGCGACAACAACTTGAACTTCAACATTTTGCGGCATGTGGCAGGTGGCAGGTGACAGGCGTGCGACAAAGGTTGTGTAGATTGAAAATGTAATGAAGAAGTTAAAATAGGAGAACAAAAATAATAGGAAACCTTTTTAAAAATACACACAAACGAAAATATAATCAGTTAGGTCATTTGGGCTAACAACTTTGAATGTGAACAAGTAAAATCAATTTAACTTAAATTTGTCAGTTGAAGGAAATTGAATTGAAGAAGATGCAATTCGGATGTGTGCTTTTTACATTGATCTCTAAAATTTTACGATAATAATGAATGTTTTTTCTAGTAAATTCATTATATGCAATTCTTATAACTTTTACGATCAACTCGCATTTGTGAACTAATGCTTGCGTCGCGTTTCAGAGTATTTAACCAAGACAAGTTCTACACAGTTAAATTTATTTTACCTAAACCTTGTACTTCTATTTACATATTCCCATTCCCATTCCCATTGATGTTGAATACTCATGGCGTGACTATTAGAACAAATTTACAAAACCATTTCAAGTCCATTTAAGTTATAAGGAGGCAAGCGGAGCAGAACTAAGTACACCAACAACAATTTTAGCTTTTATGTTTGATGTTTATTTTTATTATAATAATTATTATCCGCTAAATGCTACAATTACCCACATTAATTGCCATCATCATAACTGTGACGCACAATTATATACATACATATGTATATACGTACATTTATATGCATATCTCTCATTTGTATATATTCAAAGCATTTTTCATTACTTCATACATTTTAAGTATAATTACAGTTGTCGTCGTCGGGGTAAGGCAAAGTAGCAAAAGGTCGAGTTGACTAAAGGAATTTAAGGCACATTTAATCATCAACATGCAAAATCCGCATTATGAAAATTAAAATTATGTTTGTATGTAAGAGTGACATGAATCAAAGTCAAAGTTTGAAGGTTAGTGAGGCGAGCGCGAAAAAAAATTATGCCGCTTGTCGTTCTTAATTTCAGTAGATGGCAATGGCTTTATTTGAATACATATTTAATGGTCTTTTTTGATCAAGTTTGGAGTAGACATATACGCCGCCGATTGACGCCGCCGCCGCCGCGCCGATTACCTTCATAATCGGCCGCCGCCGCCATAATCCGTGAAATCGGCGTATCGGCGCGGCGGCGTGCGCTGGCGCGCCATACCCGTATGGAGCGAGATGTGTACATATTTTCCTAGTTTTGCTAACTGCTAAAGTTCTTCAAAATTAAAAAAAAAAAAAAAAAAAAAGGAACCAATCGACGTGTTTTTACCTCAGGAACACGAAGCTGAATGCGGAAATGTTTTGTTTTTTGCCGGTTAAAAGTTATTAACAAAAACTTTGGCTGTTCCCTACTTTACTAGCCTCAGTCCTAAAGAATTTAAGCTACTGGAAAATTTCAGTTCGTTGGCTTACATAATTTTTTCTCAGATACGGAACTTTTCTGGGATCTCTTCCATTTAGTCCTACTTCTCGAGGTCTGTTGCTAATTGTTCTACTCAAAACTGCACCATTTCAACCATCCTTGATATCATTAGATGCCGAAAATTATCCCAAACACGCCTCCAGAATCGAAAACTTATAGTTTGAACGTGAGAAAGTTGCTGTTTTTGAGTAGCCCTCACAGTTGTCGAACCTCAACCCTATAGGGAATATTAAAGAAGACGATGGGGGATCAAAAATGGAAAAATAAGCAAGAGTTATGGAAAAAAAATAAAGAAGCTTGGTACTTAATACCAGTTGCAAATTGCGCTGATTTGGTCAACCCTATGCCACGAAGAAGTAAGGAAGTTATAAAAAATAAAGGAGCTTCAACTAAACATTAGTTTAAATCTAGCTGCAGCAGTAATATTGTAGTTTATTTGAAAAAACAATCGAATTTAAAGTTTCTCCCTATTATTATTTCCAACTTAAATTATACATTTCATTATTTTTATTCATAAAAATTAAATTATTATACAAAAACCACCCCAGAGACATTGCAAATTTACCCTTACATATGGATTTGTGTATATTCTTTAATATTTATTTTCTTTATTTTATATTTTAGTTTATGTAACAATTGTTTTTTGCTGTTAATAAAAAAGTTTCAACAATTTAAGGTGGAAATTAGTTTATTTATTCCATTCAGCCAGCGCTATTAAGGTAACTAAATAAAATTAATATTTGAATAAGGATTGTGATTTGTAGATTTGGGGCAGGCGCGCCGGCGCTAAAAAGCACGCCGGCGTCGCCGCCGCCGCCGAAATGTTTTTGGAATAGCGCCGCCGCCGCCGGAATCACTGTCGGCGTATATGTCTAGTTTGGAGTGAAAGTAAATGCAAGCACGGCAAATGCAATTGTATGGGGTAATACATATCGTCGCTCCCAACGAAGACTAGCACGGTTCATTGTTCGCATGGAAGACTAACACACTTCGTTGATTGCGTGGAAGATTAGCACACTTCGTTGTTCGCGTGGAAGACTAGCATACTTCAGTTCTCTGCGTGGAAGACTAGCATGCTTCAGTTCTCTGTTTGTTCTGTTTGTTAGAAATAAGCTTAGGGGTTAAGCACATAAGGAGGATTGTCCGAGGAGTGAAAGATATTTTATAAGTAAGTGCAAGAACAATAATTCATACTGCAATAAAACTTTAAACAGGAACCTTCAGCCAAACTATATGAAAAGTATCGTTAGTTATTACTCGGAACTCTATATTTATATATCGTCGCTCTCAACGAAGACTAGCACGGTTCTATTTTTTTAAAAACATTGTGCACACTTTTTGTGTAGTACCAAAGTACTAGTCATATCTACATATATATAAATATAGAGTTGCGAGCAAATACCTAATGCGGTGTTTTATTTGATGCGAAATCCAGGTTTTATTTGCACAACATATGCACATACTTAAAAGTAGGCCTAGTACAAGTCTAGGAATATTTGAAACTCATATACTTTTCATATAGTTTGGTTCCTGTTTAAAGTTTTATTGCAGTATGAATTATTGTTCTTGCACTTACTTATAAAATATCTTTCACTCCTCGGACAATCCTCCTTATGTGCTTAACCCCTAAGCTTATTTCTAACAAACAGAAGTATGTTAGTTTCCACCCAAACAAGTGAAGCATGCTAGTCTTCCACGCAGAGAACTGAAGCATGCTAGTCTTCCACGCGAACAACGAAGTATGCTAGTTTTCCACGCAGAGAACTGAAGCATGCTAGTCTTCCACGCGAACAACGAAGTGTGCTATTCTTCCACGCGAACAACGAAGTGTGTTAGTCTTCCACGCGAACAACGAACCGTGCTAGTCTTCCACGCTAACTGAACCGTGCTAGTCTTCATTGGGAGCGACGATATATATTTTTATATTGATGAAAATTGACAATTTTGTATATATTTTAAAAATAAAAGTAATATGAGCTGTGAAAAAAATTTTGTACATACATACATATATGCACATGTATGTATGTATGTACTTTCAATCTCCATCCAAGAAAAAAATAAATCAAGACCATATTGGCCACGCAATATAGAATTTTCAATTAAATGTCGATCACAAACAACGGCTCATAGTACATGCATTCGGGCGACATTCGATATAGTGAATTGCCAAAATAGCAACATGTACATTAGGCCGTCTCGCCTTATATGGACCAAAAAAAAAGTCAACCGTATGCCCCCCCCCCCCCCTTTTGGTTTCTCTTTCGAAAACATTTCTGGAAAAATTTTTTATTTTTTTTGGGACGCCGCTAGATGTCGCTAAAGTTCATTTTTTTCATATCTTCGGTATTTATGGTCCGATGCCTAAGTTTGGTAAACCAATATCTTTGGCGTGAGAGGAGGGTTTCCACTTTCTAATTGCATAAACCCTATGTGCGCCATTGGGGTCACTTCCACCCAGTACTTAGTGTTAACCACCTTAATGTAACTTTTTTTCCGGAATGTTAAACGTCGTTAAAAAGCATTAATCTTTTGCTAAAGAAGTATTTCGATCGATTCAGTAGAACCGGAAATAAATCACATTTAACATTCCTAGGAATATAAGTTTTTCGCTTCCTGTGGTCTTTCAGGTTCATTTTACAAAGATTTTTTCTGAAGAGACTCCTACTTAAATTTTATGGCGAATAATTTTCTAGAACATTTTTACCCTCTAGCGACCTTAAAAATACTATTTCCTGACTATACTCCACTTCCTGACTGTATAAAAAGGGGTCAAAATAAACCTTTTTCAGGGGTGCTAGATGGTTAAAATGTTCTAGAAAATTATTCGGCGTAAAATTTCAGTAGGAGTCTCTTCAGAAAAAATCTTTGTAAAATGAACCTAAAAGACCACAGGAAGCGAAAAACTTATATTCCTCGGAATGTTAAATTTGTTTTATTTCTCGTTCTATTGAATCGTTCGAAAAACTTCTTTTGCAAAAGATTAATATTTTTTGACGACGTTTAACATGCCGCCATAAAAAGTTACAATAAGGCGGTATAAACTAAGTACTGGGTGGAAGTGACCCCAATGGCGTACGTAGGGTTAATACAATTATGAATTAGAAACTCTCCTCTCAAGCCAAAGAGATTGGTGTATCAAACTTAGGGATCGGACCATAAATACTGAAGATATGAAAAAACGAATTTTAGCGATATCTAGCGGCGTCAAAAAAAATAAAAATTTTTTCCAGAAATGTTTTCGAAGAAGAAATCATATGGGGGGCGTACGGCGAACTTTTTTTTCGCGATACGCTCTAATGTACATATGTATAGAACTCCTCGTACAAAAAAAAAACGAGACACATTTTTAAATGAAAGTCACAAAAAATTGTATTTAAAATTGGCGAGTGAAAGCTTTTTGCACTTGATGTGGGCAACGTCAACATGACAGCCAATTTTTTGTTAGTGAGCAACCATCGAGTGTATCAATATAAAATAAAAATAAAAATAAAAATAGAAATTAAAATTAAAAAAAGAAAAAAAATAAAAATAGAAATAAAAAATAAAAAATAAATAAAAAAATATAAAAAATATAAAAAATAAAAAATAAAATAAAAATAAAAATAAAAAAGAAAAATAATAAAAAGAAGTTAAAGCAAAATCACTAAAAAAATATTTGGCAGCCTGGCAAATTGGCCAGTTGAGTGTATCAGTGGCTAAATGGGTTTGGTACCACATATGTATACCAGTGAACTGCACAAGCAGATTGAATTTTCAAGCAGAAACAAACAAACAAGCAAGCAACGAAAACAAACAATCCAAGCGCTGCTTGTAACCTAACAATCACAAGCGCGCTTGGGATTGTTTGCATTTTTTCAATCTAAGCGCTGTTTAGTTTGTTTAAAAGCAAGCAAGCTCTTGCTTGTTTGTTTAAAAACAAACCAAGCTAGCGGTTGCTTGAAAAATAAAATTCAAGCATTTTCAAGCAAATTTCAATCAAAAGCAAGCAAGGAGGAGATTTTCAATCAGATTTCAAGCGTTCATTTCGCTTTCCCAAAAGGAGATTTTTAACGAAATCTTTCAAGCATTGAGGAATAGGCGCACAGAAATGGAGATGAACTCAATTCTACCAGTATTCTTCTGCAGAAGAAAATAAAGGACAAAGCCCTTTGTACATATTTAAGCATGCATATACCCTGCAAAAAATGCTTATTGTTGACAAATCAGGTCTAAAAAAGGGGTATGCTGGCAGCACTGCTTCTGCTATGCACTCACTCTGTCTATTCCTAACGTTCTAATACATGACATCAACAAAAGATTATCAGCCTTATTTTAAGCCTTACGCCAAACAAATTTGCTACCTTTATAATTTTCTGGCCTTAATTCGGATGCCTTTAAATGTGCTGTTTAATTCTTAAATAAGGCTAAAATATTTTAGTGGGTATGTCCGCAAATTTTGCGACCAGCAGTTTTTATATGTATGTAAATGGTCTTGTCGTCGAAATGTTCAACAAACAAAAGAAAATTTGTATGTATGCACATACATACATACATGTATGTTTATGAGTACGACTTTGAAATTCCCAAAGGAACTAAGAAATTATGGAAACAAATAACTAGCGGGAATGTGACAAAAATGCAAGTAGCTTAATTGTCATTAGATTCTCACCAGCTCGTAAGTGGTCAATTGAGTAATCATTCCAATGAAACTACTGCTGTATGTAGTATTATTATAAGCAAATTCACCTTTAAAACATGGAATTTAAAGAAAATCTGCCATCATTGTACCTGAAAGAGTAGGCGCGCAGAAATGGAAGATTAACTCAAATCTGATCTAGTATTTTTCTGCAGATAATTGTAAGAAAATAAAGGACAAAGCCTTTTGTACATATTTAAGCATCATATACCCTGTAAAAATGCTTATTGTTGACAAATCAGGTCTATAAAAGGAGTATGCTGGCAGCACTGCTTCTGCTATGCACTCACTCTGTCTACTCCTAACTTTCTAATACATGACTTCAACAAAAGAACATCAGCCTTATTTTAAGCCTTACGCCAAACAAATTTGCTACCTTTATAATTTTTTGGCCTTATTTCGGGAGCCTTTAAATGTGCTGTTTAATTCTTAAATAAGGCTAAAATATTTTAGTGGGTATGTCCGCAAATTTTGCGACCAGCAGTTTTAATATGTAAATGGTCTTGTCGTCGAAATGTTCAACAAATAAAAGAAAATTTGTATGTATGCACATATGTATGTACATATGCATGAGTGTGTTTTTATGAGCAGAGTGGAATGTCCAGCGAACTTAAATATACCCTGCAAAAAATGCGATTTCTCGGGACGTGTCCGGGATCAATCGCAAGGGAGCATGCGACTAATACAAGTTTACATCCCTTTATATGGAGCGAATTGATCGTATTTATTCGAGCATGTCCTTTGAAGAGACTAATTGTTCAATTTGTATGCCCGAACTGGTACAAATGTAGATTAATCGCTTTCAGCCAAGGCTATTTTTTATGAAAATGTCTAAAATTTATAAATTGTTATATATGTATATTAAAAGAAAGTTTATTTAATTAGCTTTTATCGTGTAGTTTTTTAAATAGTCAGTATTGAGTGTATAATTGTAATTGATTTTTCCCGTTCGGTATGAAAGGGATTAATTTACATTTATACCCGTTCGGGATGAATTGTGGACTGATTGTTCCCGAAAGAGATCAATCCGGGATAAATCTCTATCGGGATTATTCGAACATTTTTTTGCAGGGATATGTATTTTGGTTTATTACAAAAGTAGGTAGAATGCCATACATGTATATATATACATATGCATATTTCAGTTTGTTACAAAAGTAGGTATAGAATACGAAAAGGTTAGAATCATGACGCCTATGCAAATAGAGGGTAATTACACAAGGCCATTCATATGTACATATTTACATACAAAAATATTTTCCTTTGTTGACAAAAGGATAAAATACTGATGCGTATAGAAAACAGAATGTAGATACATACATGTATGTGCATACATACAAATTTTCTTTTGTTTTGGGTAGAATTTTGAACATTTCGACGACAAGACCATTTACATATAAAAACTGCTGGTCGCAAAATTTGCGGACATACCCACTAAAATATTTTAGCCTTATTTAAGAATTAAACAGCACATTTAAAGGCTTCCGTAATAAGGCCAGAAAATTATAAAGGTAGCAAATTTGTTTGGCGTAAGGCTTAAAATAAGGCTGATGTTCTTTTGTTGATGTCATGTATTAGAAAGTTAGGAGTAGGCAGAGTGAGTGTATAGCAGAAGCAGTGCTGCCAGCATACTCCTTTTTTAGACTTGATTTGTGAACAATAAGCAACAAAATTTTTTTTTACAGGGTATATGATGCTTAAATATGTACAAAAGGCTTTGTCCTTTATTTTCTTACAATTATCTGCAGAAAAATACTAGATCAGATTTGAGTTAATCTTCCATTTCTGCGCGCCTACTCTTTCAGGTACAATGATGGCAGATTTTCTTTAAATTCCATGTTTTAAAGGTGAATTTGCTTATAATAATACTACATACAGCAGTAGTTTCATTGGAATGATTACTCAATTGACCACTTACGAGCTGGTGAGAATCTAATAACAATTAAGCTACTTGCATTTTTGTCACATTGCCGCTAGTTATTTGTTTCCATAATTTCTTAGTTCCTTTGGGAATTTCAATGCCGTACTCATAAACATACATGTATGTACATATGTGCATACATCCGAATTTTCTTTTGTATGTTTCGACGACAAGACCATTTACATATAAAAACTGGTTGTTGCAAAATTTGCGGACATACCCACTAAAATATTTTAGCCTTATTTAAGAATTAAACAGCACATTTAAAGGCTTAAGAAATAAGGCCAGAAAATTATAAAGGTAGCAAATTTGTTTAGCGTAAGGCTTAAAATATGGCCGATTTTCATTTGTTGATGTCATGTATTAGAAAGTTAGGAGTAGGCAGAGTGAGTGTATAGCAGAAGCAGTGCTGCCAGCATACTCCTTTTTTAGACTTGATTTGTGAACAATAAGCAACAAAATTTTTTTGCAGGGTATGTACTACATGCTTAAATATGTACAAAAGGCTTTGTCCTTTGTTTTCTTACAATTATCTGCAGAAAAAAAAACTGGCAGAATTGAGGTCACCTTCCATTTCTGTGCGCCTATTCCTCAATGCTTGAAAGATTTGGTTAAAAATCTCCTTTTGGGAAAGCGAAATTAACGCTTGAAATCTGATTGAAAATCTCCTCCAGCCTGCTTGCTTTTGATTGAAATTTGCTTGAAAATGCTTGAATTTTTTTTTTCAAGCAAGCACCGTTTGGATTGCTTTTAAACAAACAAGCAATAGCTTGCTTGGAAATTTTTCAATCAGCTTGTTTCGCTTTTAAGCAGATTGAAAAAATTGTAAACAAGCTATTGCTTGTTTGTTTAAAAGCAAACCAAGCAAGAGAGAGATTGGAAAAAATTTCAAGCGCTTGAAAGGGCAAACAAGCTGCTTGTGCAGTTCACTGATGTATACACATTTATCTACTACATTAGGTTGGTTCCTAAAAAAAATCAAATAAACGACTTTTTTTAGTTTCATCACTCAATCGGTAATACCAAGAACAAAGAAATTACTTAAAAATGTTCCTGCCGACTTCATATAATCATCCCTGTGCGACATAGGGGCGGCAAAAATGCTCGGCTGAAACCTTAAAGAGATCGCTGCCTTGGCAATGCACCTCCGTATCTCCTACCCCCGATGCCTGTTCCTCATGCTTGACCGCGTACGGCTAGCAAAGGCTGTTGCATGGTCGAGTAGGCCCTTCAAGGCGCGAGCCAAGGGAGGTGGTACGAGACTGCCTCAATCATGGTTCGAGGTGCGTGGCGAAAGGCATAGAATTCATTTATCTTGTTGAGATGGAGAATAAAAAGGATAAAGGATCACAACTTTGTACACTACAGCGAGTGCGATAGGTGTCTTTCTTGATATTTCGGGTGCTCTTAGCAACGTCTCCGCTGAGGTACTGTTTGGAGCGGCTCGAATGGATCAGAATACCCCCAATCATTCATTCAGCGCTGAATCGAATAACTTTTTGAGTTGTCGGACGCTGACGGGTGGGTGGGTGTTGCCTTTCAACGATGTCAAGGAGGGCAAATAGGGGCACTCCACAAGGGAGAGTACCTACTCTCCACCCTGTTGTGGAAACTAGTGGTCAACAAAATAGGTACTCTTCAGATATACAAAAAATTCTCTTCAGAAAATACACAAAATACTAAAACGAAGCGAAGTTTTGCATTTCAACAACACTAAGCAGCATATGTGGACTATGTGAGGGAACACTATATCCTAGTCAACCTAACTTAACTCAACTTCCCTGTGCCCATTAACCGTCTCAAAATCGGGCCCAAAATTCATATGTGATATCTTTAACTGTGCTGTTACAGATGGTGAGGGTGGGACCGAAGAAAATCGCTAATTTGATTTTGTGGGCAACCCTAATGTACATGTGCTGGTGTTTATGCAAGAAAGTACATATACTTATTTTCAATGAAAAGACCTGCAACTATTTCAGCAGAAAAAAATTTGTTTTAAATGAAATGATCTAAGGTGCAAATGAATCTGTATGTATGTATGTATGCCACAACGCTGACTTTGATGGATGCGAATTATTGTTGTTTTTAACACTACAACAACGAAAAGGCACACACTTCTTTTACATATGTATCAAAAAATAAACCGAAAAAAGCAAGTGTTTATGTAAACATTCACTTTTCATGATTGAAAAGCCAAAAAAAGAACGCGAGGAAAACTTAATATTTAATTAAATAGAGAACACACGTGGTATGAAGGCGCTTCGCCTGCAGCGTCTTAAAAATTTATGTTCCACCGCAGTGTGCGGGTGTCTTAAAAATGTTTTCCGCTCAAAATATTTTATTTTTCTTTTTGCTACAAATCAAAATGGTTTTGTATGAAGCCAAAAGTCAATGCGACCTAAGCATGACCCAAAACAACTTTGCTACTTTTTGCCTTTTGCTGCCTGTTTCCTTTTCTTTTTCTACTTTTCTCTTTCTCTTTCCTTTTTCATTTACCTTTTTTCCTCTTCCTTTTCCCTTTCTACTTCTGCTTGCTTCTCATTTTTTCTGCGCCTTTATTATTATTATTTTTTTTCTTTTATCGGCAACTGCGGTCAAATAACAACATTTCGTTGTTCATTTATGACCTTCAAGATGAATTTTCTTTTTCTCAAAAGCTTGTTTTCGTAAGGCTTCTGGGCTACTTCAGCGAATTTTTGTAGTGCTGTCTGACAGGAGCAGTTATTTTGTTATTTGTTTGTTTCTTTTGCAAAGTTTATGCAGACAAAAGTAGGCTGGTGGGGTGTGGTGCACTCAAAGGAAAGAAATTGTATGTGTTTGTTACAAAAATAACTCAACCGAAATTGACAGCTTAGTTTAAAGATGTAGCAAAATAGAGGCAAAGTAACTAGAAATGCTCACAGCAAAACTGACCCTCACTTAAATATATGAAATTTTCAAAATTTAAAGATTGACTTAAATTGTATAAAATTTTGGCCTTTTGTGCTGCCATCATGGATTTTGGTAGAACAAGGCTTTCAAAAAATTGAAAGACCACTATGGAAAGGGCAGAGCAGCCAGATTAAACTACTAGCTCCTATATAAACATTTATTCGGATATTTGTATCCTCTTCATAATTGTTTAATTATACCTTTCATGAGAATGAAATGGTATTATAACTTTGTGCCGAAAATGAAATCTTCAAAGTACTAGTAGGAGGCGTGATAGGCCCATCAATATATATACCGATATAATCAGAATCATCAGCTGAGTAGTTTAAGCCATGTCCGTCTGTCCGTCCGTCCGTCCGTCCGTCTGTGTGAACGCAAACTAGTCCCTCAGTTTTTGAGATATTTGATTGAAATTTGGAACACGGGTGAGTTTTGATGCTCAATCGATCATTTGTCGGAATTGGCCGAATCGGACCACTATAACATATAGCTCGCATACAACCGATTGTTCAGATACACATTTTGGGGTATAACTTCTCCCTTTTTACAGCTAGGGACATGAAAGCTTGGAGTATTTGTATGAATATGGACCCAAAGATGGTTTCCGAAAATTATCAAGATCGCACCACTATAACATATAGCTGCCATACAACCGATTGTTCAGATATATACATTTGGGTGTATAACTTCCCCATTTAAACAGCTAAGGACATGCAATTTTGAAGTATTTGTACCCATGTTGGCCTAAACAAGGTTACCGAAAATTGTCCAGATCGAAGCACTATAACATATATCTCCCATACAACCGATTGTTCAGATATGGATATTTTGGGGTATAACTTCTCCATTTTAACAGATAATGACATGAAACTTTAAAGTACTTGTACCCATATCGGCCCAAATAGAGTTACCGAAAATTGTCAAGATCAGACCACTATAACATATAGCTCCCATACAACAGATTGTTCAGATATACACATTTTGTCGTATAACTCCTCCATTTAAATAGCCCAGAAGCCAATCTAATAAATCGTTCCATAAATAACCCACAAAATTGAAATTATAGATTATACTAAATCAGGCTATGTACAACATACATAGGTAGCTTTTCATTTCCCCACTCATGAAAGGTATGAAGTCTTCGGTACGGCCGAAGACAGCCGCGCTCTTACTTGTTTTATTTCATTTAATTTTATTTCATTTCATTTCATTTCATTTAATTTCACTTAATTTTATTTCATTTAATTTTTTCCACTTACCCCAACAATTAATAATTTCATTTAATTTCATTTAATTTTATTTCATTTCATTTAATTTTTAGTTACTAACGCATATCTTAACTCACTACTTCCCCTCTGGTTCCTTTAACTTTATTACTTCTTCCATTTGCTTTCATTTGCAATCAACTTTTGCTTATATTTTCTGTCAATACAATAATCCCACTCACAATGGCATCATTGTTCATGCTTTAAATCCACTATTTACATACAAGTAATTACATTTTCCCATTTGTAATTACTTTGGCATTAACAATTCACCACAGTCAGCAAGTAGTACCAACGCATATTCCCTTTGACACTTTGACACTTTGACGTATTACGTATTCCGCATTTCATAGACCCTCATTCTCTGTGTCAGGCGTCATTGTCCATCCATTTGCTGATCAGGTATTACACAAGACACTAATGAGCGCTAGTAGGTACTTTGTAAGGAGCGAGTAAAAACCAAAAAAGGAAGAGAGCAAAAGAAAAGGCAACAAATCAGTTGGGATTAATTTCAGCAGCCAAGCATGGAAACCAGAACATGAAACAAAACACAAGCATGATTGGCTGCGTTATCAATTGTGTGCGCGAGCGAGTGGATGTAGATGTTTGTTTGTATGTATGTATGGTTGCGTTTTAGGCCCCTCCGTGTGCTGGTTATCCATTTAAGTGAAAGTCGGCGGACTAAGCAGCAATCGGATGAGCGTAACTATGAGCTTATGCAATAAGAAACAGCATGCTTATGCAACAATAACAACAACAACAAAGAGAATGTACCCTGCAAAAATCATTGGATTATATGCTCCATTTGTGGTAGGTTGGAGTACTTTCAAAGTGACCACTAACATAGCCCAAACGACCGATTCATGTATCTGCATCGGTTCGTAGTTAGCCGAACATAACAAAATCCAAATTTTTATCGCGACGACGACGATATGTGTATACATACATAACTACATACACACATATGTTTGACTGCATACACGTCATTCGTCGTCGTCGCCATACACATTTGGTTTTTGTTGTTATGTTCGGCTAACTGTTAGGTACTCCATATGTAGGTACTCCATGGATTAATTTGATTGTTATGCGGGACTGGAGTATATTCTCCATTGCAATGACATGCAATGTTAAATGGACCATATTTTTTGTATGAAATGTGGCAAGTTATGGAGTAATCGGTTGGTCCATAGCGAGCACTCCATGGATTAGCGATTGGAGTACTCGGAATTTTTGCAGGGTAACTACGCACACATACACGCATACAAACATATAATAAAAACGACGTACCACACAGCAGATTGCCCTAGTTTAAAGCTAGCGCAGAACTAACTCATTAAGAGACAGAGTTCGTTCTCCATATATCCAAACACAATGCTTTCAACTTCATATCATTTTTGACACTTTGCTGTCCTATAAAGTGCTAATTTCCCCCTCTGCAGAACTTTAGAATGTGTTCCAAGCTGTCTGTAATATAGGGAATTCTGTGGTGGTTCAAAAATTAATATTTCGGAGATTAAACTTTAAAACCTTTTCTTTCTAATTTTATCAAATTTTATAAAATTTCCCTTTATGGGAAATTTTTGGTAATTAGTAAAATTGCATTAAATTAATCATTATAACTCACTAAATATTAAGGCAACAAATTTAGTTGCTTCTAGCGAATTTTCCCTTTTTGGGAAATTTTTGAAACTAGTGTAATTTTGCCTTATTTTAAAAATTCCCTTCTTAGGGAAATTTTAATTTGAGTTTTTTTTAATTTTACCCCATGACTCGTTTAAATGTTCAGACAAATAATCTTAGTTGATTTTAGAAAAAATTCCTTTGCGGAAAATTTTGCAAACTAGTGTAATTGCGTGGAATTTACTATTTTGACTCAATAAAGTGTAAAAAAAAAAAGAAATTTGTCTGATTTAAAATTTTTTTTTTTTTTTTTGGAAATTTTATTTTCAGCATATTTTTTTTTCAATTTTGCCATCACGACTAGTTAAAACGTTCAGGCAAACAATTTTAGTTGATTTTGGAAAAATTTCCCTCTTTGGAAATTTTGTAAACTAATGTAATTGTGTTAAATTTATTATTTTGACTCAATAAAATTTATGAGAAATAACTTTTACTTATTTTAAAAATTCCCTTTTTGGAAAATTTTCATTTTAGCATTTTTGTTTTAAATTTTGTCATCATGACTCATTTAGACTTTGAGGCAAACAAGTTTGGTTGATTTTAGAAAAATTTCCCTCTTTGGGAAATTTTTAAACTGGTATAGAATTGTGAAATTTACCATTTTGACTGATTAAAGTTTAAGAGAAATAATTTTTCCTTATTTTAAAAATTTCCTTTTTGGGAAATTTTAATTCGAGAAATTTTTTTTTTTGCAATTTTGCCATCATGAGTCGTTTAGACGTCCAGGAAAACAGTTTTAGTTGATTTTAGAAAAATTTCCCTTTTGGGAATTTTGAAAACAAATGTAATGGCGGGAAATTTACCATTTTGACTCAGCAAAGTTTAAGAAGTACCATTTTGTCTTACTTTAAAAATTCCCTTTTTTTGGGAAATTTTCACTTGAGGATTTATTTTCTCATCATGTCTCTTTTAAACATTCAGATAAACAATTTTAGTTGATTTAAAAAAAAAAAATTCCGTTTTAGGAAAATTTTTCAAACTAGTAGCCGCTTTCGATTCACAATTTCTCTGCTGGCTATAAATTTCCCTCTGCCAAATTTATGTGTGAATGATAGCGAGCAGAGGGAAATTTTTATCGACCAGTTAGCGAGTATGCCTACTACTCATTATGGGTTCAATCATTTTTGTTCGATCCGTTCTCGCTTGTTTGATGGCGAATCGAAAACGCCAAGTGTTAAATTTAACATTTTGGCTCAATAAAGTTGAAGAGCAAACATCTTGTCTCGTTCTAAAAATTCCCTTTATGGGAAATTTTAATTTAAATTTTTTTTTTTGCAATTTTGCCATTATGACTCGTGTAGACAGACGTTCAGGCAAACAGTTTTAATTGATTTCAGAAAAATTTCCCTTTTTGTGAAGTTTGATAAATTAGCATAGTTGAATGAAATTTACCATTTTGAATTAGTAAAGCTGAAGGGACGCGATACATGCCGCTACGGTCCGATTACTACATTTAAAAAGTTATAGCTTTCACCGCAAACGGTTGGTAAACATAATTCTATTAGATAGTTGTCCCGCTTTATATCTCTTTAGAACCAGTTCTGAAACAGTTATGAGATCCCTAGTGCAAAATCACGGCTTTAAGTTACTGTTCCCTATATTTTCTGCAGGGTATGTATGCTCTTATGTGTGAGTGCTCTCATGTTTCATTCATCACACTGTACTGTTACAGCGGCGCGCAACATTGTACGCATGGCCTTTGTTGGTTTGGTCATACGCAGCGAATACAAGCGCAAACGCCCTGTGGGGAAAGGCGAGCATTTCATTTCTCTATGCCGAATGATTCACTAATCAAAGAATATCTTGTAAGGAACACTCAATTAATGCCCTTTGAGCTGGTTACCGTCTAATTATAATTGAGCTAGTGCCTCCTTGACAGCTTTTCGCTAGTTTTAAATCAGAAGTTTTGTACACTAGATTCCCTGCAGGGCGTGTATGGCAATTACATCTGAATATGTATCTGGATTTGCATGTACATTTGTATGTCTGCATCCATGCATGTACATATAATGGTTATGAATAGATAAGTACTCGTATGTATGTTCGGCTGTGTGCACTGATTATTCCATCAAATGTGCTAGCGTTTGATTAGTAGTAGTACTAATTAATGTTGCGTATACGACCTGCTGACCATCAACAGAATATGCAAAATAGCTTCTTCGTCCTGCACATAAATACATACACATTGATTATTGTTGCTGCTACTAATAAAAGGGCTTTGTTTGTCAATACATATGCAGCAATGTATATATGTGTTTGTATATAAGTGCTTGCTGAGTATGCGTTAATTGAACATTACATGCAATTCTGTGATTACATTGACTGATTTGTGAGTGTACTGTTATAATTGTTGTTGTTTTAATATGTAGAGTCATGAAGAGATTTACATATACTGATAGTAAATTAGCAATAATGCTAGATAATACAGAATATGTGTGTGTCGGAGCTATTTTAGCCCTGTAAGTGCTGTTGGAGCCACTCAAATTCTGAAACAAATCCACACAAGCTGCTTTTATGATCACCTTGAGCGCTTGGAGAGCTTTGTACTGATGCCCTTGCACTCTTTTGTTCAAAAATTGTGTTACACATGTAGCTCAAAAGGTTTATCAGTAAATTTTAATCGCAATAAAGTGCAGCTTACTTCATAAGCTAGAGCATAACGTTTAGCCATTGAGCCATCTCAGAAGCGTATATGGCAGGTTAATTTTGTTTTAAGTTGCTTTCTTCATGCTTTTTTTCATCCTTTAAGGAAGATCAGAGCATTTTCCGGCGGAGTAAGGTATGCTTTATAAGTAGTTTAGTTTTGATGTCACAAGGAAAATATTTGATTTCTTGGCTGAGGAAGATGCCCCTTCTTACCATAAGGCTACATTTTCAGACTATGCACGTGCATACATAATACATATTTCTGGGTGTGTGTGATAAAAATAGTAATCAGAATGCTTTTGTTGTCTGCTCTATTATTGTAGTATTAATGTTTTTCTAGAGCATTTTTTGTTTCAAAGAAGCCAAAAAATAAAAAGAAATCTTCTAATAAAAGTAAATATTTTAAGCCTCTTAAAATTTCTTTCTTTTCTGTCCTTTACATACTTACGTAGGTATGTATGTTAATAAGACGACCAAACGCTTTCGCAGAATTTTTTTCACATTTGGCTTTTGACTTATTTTTAGAGCAAAAATTAGCATGACTGTCAAGTAGCGCGGAGTGAATTGGGGCTTTTTTGAAATCATTATTGCTCTACCTGCAGAAAGTTGCCTTTCTAGTACAGAAGTAAGACTACAAAATATTATTGGCCTAGTCCTTTATTTGGAGGTGCCCCAATTCTATTAAAAAATTTACAAAATGCTCCAAATGCATAAAATTCATTTGCTAGATAAAATTGATTTGCTAATTTATCCTAAAAATATACATATGTAATTTTCCGATGAAAAATGTTTAAATCAGTGTCTCCAAGCTTATACAAAAATTCTGAAAATTCGAGAAAATTTTTTTGAAATTTTGGAAATTTCCTCAAATTTTCAGAATTTTTGTATAAACTTGGAGACACTGATTTGAATTTTTTTGAAATTTTGGAAATTTCCTCAAATTTTCAGAATTTTTGTATAAGCTTGGAGACACTGATTTAAACATATTTCATCGAAATTTCGTATGTTTTTAGGAGAAATTAGCAAATTAATTTTATCTAGCAAATGAATTTTATGCATCTGAAGCATTTTGTCCATTCTTTAATGGAATTGTGGCACCTCCAAATAAAGGACTAGGCCAATAATATTTTTCAGAATTACTTCTGTACTAGAAAGGCAACTTTCTGCAGGTAGAACAATAATGATTTCAAAAAAGCCCCAATTCACTCCGCTCTACTGTCAAGTCAAGTAATTTTCATGCTATTTCTCCACTCTAAAATTGCGTAATTTTTTTTTTTTTTTTTTTTTTTTTTTTGAAGCAGAGCCAACAGCTAGCCAAAGCTTCACAAAGTATCATTAGCAGTTAAAACAAAAATAAAAAATAATATTTTTACTCGCTATTGTCCCGTAGGCAACTTCATTAAAATACCAGCAATTTTCTATCGAGCACAGCTCCCGCACGTGCTACAAATTTACACACGCGCGGCCCTGCACACATACACACGTGCGTATTGCAGTCCCTTCGGCTGCTCAATTATGCCAATAAAGTTGATAAACTCAATTAGAGAGAGTGAACGTGAAAGAGAGATATGCGTGTCACGTTGAAAATGAAATTAAAATACGCCACATTTTTTAAAGCGATACTAAAAATTTCGCGCTTAATTTAACCGCCTGCAGAGAAATTAAAAAAGTGAAAAAGCAAAAAAAAGAAGAAAAAAATAAAAAAACAAAAAAACAAAAAAAAAACACTATTTAATATTAAATTCAAGTCAGCGGCGATACAGAGCTTATGCAAAATGTTCTCGCTCAGCTGTATCGAATTGTGCATGATTGTGCACGATTGTGTCTGTCGCAATAAATATATTAACACATACATACATACATATATGTGTATGAGTATGACACTGACTGTGACTACTGTCATTGGTTTGGTCCAAACGAATTTACACTTGCCATTTCACGGTGCAATTTATGTCAGACAGCAAATGAAATATGCCTTGATATTTATGGCTGATAGTAGGCATGCTGTTGGTAGAAGCAAAGTAGGTAAGTGAAGAGTGGCAAGCGAGTGAAAGAGTTGCCACATAGTAATCTAGTGATGCAGTAAAAAACAAGAAACAGTTATAGAAGGTTAAGCTCAAGTGGAGTCAAGAGATATTTAATACCACGCTGCGTGCTTATTGAAAGCAAATTTTGAACGTATGTAATTCCATGTTATTTTATACCAATATATATGAATTGAACTGTATTAAATTGATGCCAATTGGAAGGTAACCACCACATTTATTAAGCGGTTATTAATATAATATGTAGATACTTGTTTTTGGTAGAGAATGCCCTAGAATCCGAAGTGGATGTAGGAAATCTCGAAAATACTAACTATGACTGCCACGACGTCATTATGCAGAGAGTTATGGATTCTGCACTCATAAAATATGCTTTTAAAGGATGTGACAAAAAATTATTAATCAAAAGAAATCTGGAATAGATCCGCCAGTTAAGGAAAAGGGAGCTGGACATCCCCAATGTCAATTAACTGGCGCCAATTGGAAATAGCTAGTCATTCTACGCCTGATATTTTCCTCTGCTGCATCGACAAGAGATTTCAACAAGCAATGGTTAAAATTTTACTCGCTTTTTGTGAAAAAATAATAATGCTAAAGTAAGTACTTTTGAATTTTTCGCTTATGAGGATATTTCCAACAAAAATTCTTTCCTTCAGAAGACACACTAATTCTCATAGCGATCGATTGTTATTTATATGAAAATACTAGCAAAAACTATTCAATTGTTTTGCATGAGGTGAAAGTGAGTTTATCCACGACTCGACGACGATTCCCAACTCCAACTGCGATGGATCCAACAGAAATATATTCACAAATATTGAACTTTCTCGACATTTTGATTAAGTTTTCGCAGCTGGGTATATATTCCTATTGAAGAATGGAACAAAAAATTACGGTTAAAAAAGTGTGTCATAAAGCGTAAAGCCAAAAATGACAGCAAAGGCAGAGGCGCAACGGAAATGAAAATTTATTACTTGTCAGCTATTGGGTTCCATATATGTATGTACCTCTGTATGTATGTATGTATGAATATATACATAAATATGAAATGCATATAAAGATGCACATACGTGTGTACATAGATATGGATAATATACATACATATGTACTTATTATCATTCATGTAGGCCTACGTGATGCTGGCACGTACGAATGCTGATAAGACGCACATAAAAAGCAAAAAAAAAGTTGCTGACGGGAAAGGATCAACTGGCAGGCGAAATATAAAAAATGCACACATAAATAAGTACATACATACTATCACAAATACATATATACATACGCAAATAAAAATAGTTGATATATGTAGTTAAAATCCATATATTCATATATGGATGTATGTATGCGTGTGCCTTTGTACCCAACAGACCAGGATGTAAGCGAAATGTAATAGGACTTGAGAACAAGCTTATAACAATTGTCCATTGTAAGCTTATTGCAATACAGTTTTTATAAGCTTAATTGTAAGCTTATTCACAAGCATGATTGTAATAATTGAGGAACACTTACTTAAAAAGCTTGAAAACAATATTACAATAAGCTTACTTTACACTTGCAATGAAAGCTTAAAAAACTATTAATAATAACATTGTTTTAAACCAGAGCTGGGCGATAAGGATTACGATTACAAGATGATTACGATTACAGTAATCGTAATCTTAGAAATTTTGAAATTACGATTACTGTAATCGTAATCGTCGTTACAAAAATTACGACTACTGTAATCGTAATCGTAAAAAACTTGAAATTACAATTACTGTAATCGTAATCGTCGTTACAAAAATTACGATTACTGTAATCGTAATCGTAAGAAACCTGAAATTACGATTACTGTAATCGTAATCGTCGTTACAAAAATTACGATTACTGTAATCGTAATCGTAAGAAACTTCAAATTACGATTACTGTTCTCGTTTTCTGGGATTACAATGTGTAAAAAACAGTGATATACTTACCCAACATCATTTTCCAAGAAATAATAATAATTTTTACATACATATGTATGTGTTTATTTCTCACACATTAAGTAAACAATTAAAACTGGGATGTGTTTTAAGAAGAGAGACAATTAGCGGAAATAATAAAGATACAAAATTAAGACTGCTGTTTGGATAATTTACATTCAATAATATTCAATATTAGCCTTAAGCAGAACTAATTTTTCAAAAGAAACATCGGAAAGTGCATGGCGTCGAGGACTGTTTATAATGCTGACGATGTAAGCGGGGTGCTGAATCTTAAAGATGCTTTCTTTATCAGAGGATATCTTTTAAAACAGCCATGGCTACTATCAGCATCGTTCAAATATTTAAAAAATTCTTCTCCTATAATGTTTGAGCCACTACCAGGAAGCACTTCAGGTAAATCAGTGTTTTCTAAAGGTATATTGAGTTTTAAATAAAATGTATATTAAGTTGTTATATAGATATGTAGTTAGGTATTTACCGCCGCAGTCAAAAAAATCTTCATCTAATATTGGCTTTTCATAGTTATGGTCATTTACATCTTGAAAAGTTGCAGTGGAGTTTTATTAATTTTTAATTTTGTTATGAGGTAAACCTAAGTAATTTGTTTAGTAAAATCTAGCAATTGTAATACATATTTTTTATACATGCAAAATCCACATTTTACGAAGAAAATTAGTGTGAGCTACAGCTCGATTTTTATGCATGAGGCCATTGTCTCCAGCCCACTAAAAGCTGCTATCTCAACCGCAAATATTTCAAAATGTATATAATATGTGTGAAATTGCAAGCTTTACATAATTATTTGTAGTTTTCAGCACTTCTTTCAGAGCCAAGCATATTTTCCTCCCTACACCGTTTAGTATCAAAAAGCAATTTTAATAATTTTTTACATGTAATTCTTAAATTTTGTAATTTAAGATTACAGAAAATAAGGATTACTGTAATCGTAATCGTCAAAAACTTGAAATTACGATTACTGTAATCGTAATCGTCATTACAAAAATAAGGATTACTGTAATCGTAATCGTCAAAAACTTGAAATTACAATTACTGTAATCGTAATCGTCGTTACAAAAATTACGATTACTGTAATCGTAATCGTAAAAAACTTGAAATTACGATTAATGTAATCGTAATCCTATGTGTAATCGATTGCACATGTAATCCTTATCGCCCAGCTCTGTTTTAAGCTTGCTGTAAAATTTTTTTAAATCTTGGTTTTACAATGATTCATACAATTCATTGATTCCTTTTTCGAAAAGGGAAGTATAAAAGCCTCAATAAAATTCAATATAATGTTGAATGTCCCACTATATGATACCGTTGGATTGAATTTCAGGCTGATGTTATGGTTCGAAACAGGAGAAGAATATAAAATAAAGAACATTGCAGTAAAGTTGAAGAAGGAAATAAAATGAAAAGAAATATGCAAATAAAAATATATTCTTTTACTTTTTCTACTATTTATACATACAATTATATTTATAAGCTTACAACAAGCTTTCACAAGTAATATTTTTCTACAATTACATTTGTAAGCTTATAAAAAGGGTGCCGTTTTGCTTTTTCTACAATTGTTTTTAAGTCTTTCTCAATACTTTACACAAGCATTCCTCAAGCTTAACGCTTATATTTGTAAGCTTGTTATAATATTATTCTCAAGCCTTTTGGTTTATTGGGTAAATTTAAAAGCTTGAAAAATTCGCTTTCTAAAAAATAAAAAATAAGAATAAAAAAATCTGTAAACGTGCATGCATGAGATCCGAAAATGAAATAAAGGCGAGTTTTTATACAATAACAACAACAATAGCAACAGCAACAAGAACAACAACCATAGCAACAACAACAACCAAACAAAAAATGCTCATGCGCCAAGTGAATGCAAAATGGCAATGGCAATCAACCGTGTGTGAGATGGTGACTTTTCAAGTGCTTAATGCTGGCATTTCATATGTGCTTTTTGTTGTTTTTGTTTTTTTTTTTTTTTGGTGATACGCTTGCTTGTGTTCCACTCAACTTGTCACTTTTGTTGCCTCTTCCCGATATTAGCCAGCTAATGTGATGTTCATGCTTTTCTTGCCACTTTACTTTAAAATTGCCTATGGTATAGTACGAGTAGCTACACCTATGCATCCACATATGTATATAGTACTCGTATGGAAGGCATTGTGAAATATCAAGGTTAATTTCTTTTGATCGGTTTCAAAAAGTTTAGGGGTTAAAATTTTTAAAAAAGTTCAGAGAAAAATTATCTTGGGGATTTAGTTAATAATGGCCCTTTTTGATGTAAAAAGGGGACAAGTTAGTCTGCGAGTGCCTTGCATTGGCTTGTGGAGGCAGGCGCTTCATCCTAACCTAACTTTGAAGGTGACAAAAAAAAAAAAACAAAATTTAGTACATAACGTGCCTGTTGATTTTAAAGTAATCTTACAGGCCTTAGTACATAATTTTAGGTTTCACTGCAATTTAAATTTATCATTTGAAAATGCACTTTTATAAGCGGACAAGTTTCGACGTTCCACTTAATCCTTCCTCTAACATTTCATTATCAATTTTACTACTACTAAATATGTGGGAACAAAACAGGTCGAAAAGCTATTGTCCTTTTAGTGTTGCTATTATCTTAGTAAATAGAAAATATGTAGATCTCCGTACTTACGTGAACATACAGATAAGTATACATGTATTTCTAAGTATATGAGTATACGAGCTTAGCTAAAAGGACACACGAGCTCATGTGTTAAGCTGCCAAATCACTGAATATGCAAATGGCGAGTTAATGCGAATGATGATGTTGCAGCGCCGCAGCAGCAGCAGTACCGGCAACACAAACTAAAACCACCATAACAACAATAACCATTGCTCCTACTACAACAAACAACCTAAGCAACAATGGCAACATTCAAATACCAAAAAGTCAAATGTGAAGAAACCAAAAAGATGAAACAAAAAGCAGCGATATTGTAAAAGAATATGTGAGTAGTTGAGGCGGGCAAGGATAATATGCAGAATGAATGGCAACATGCTACCAAAAGCTCGCTCGTCCATTCTCACGCTCGACATAGAGAAATGCCAACGTTGAATTCTGCCAAAGCATTGACATTCTCATTCATTTTTCCCCAAAAAAAGAGAAAGAAAAGGTTTGCTGCAGCAGCATTATATCTGTTTAAGCACAAATTGAATGAGCTTTTACGTACTTACAAATATATGTCATTTGTTAACAACGAATTTGGCATATTGTATGTACATATATGTATATAAATACATGTATGTTTTTATTATGTGGTTTTGTATAATATAAATAACTAAAGAATGTTGTTGCTTATTTGCTGCGCCATTTGTCGTGTGCAACATACGCAAAAAAAACACATAAAAATACAGCACAGTGATGGCTTTGGATCAAGGGTGGCCAAGGAATTTGATTAACGGAGCCATACAAGAAGAATGTCATAAACTTTAAAAGAACTAACGATGTCATACAACAACAAAGTGATGTTGTTATGAGCCACAGACGCCCAATTGAGTCATTGGTTGACCAACCTTGTTTTAGATAGAACAATAGAACAGATGTACAATGTACATATATGGTGAGTTGGAATGGTGATCGTAGTAATTGCATAAATACATTGTTCAACGAATGGCAAAAAGAAATGACACATGAATGCAATATTTACTACTACATAGAAATATTTTCCTTGCTTATTAAACAGGCAATAATTCCCTAAAAATATTCACTAATGTTTTAAAAAGTGTTTCGAATTGAAAAAAAAAAATTTGTTCAAAAGTTCGAAATATTCGCATAACTGCAGTAAAATTCAAAATTTTCATTTTCCAGCTCAAAGCTGGATAACAGCTTCAATATGCTGTCATAAATAGCCTTCAGCATCAACCTCAGGTGTGACTTTTCTTAGCTAGAGCCTATCAACAGGGAACATACTCTTTGTGAAGCATGCAGAAAGGATGTATGCTCCCTATAATAATTACTGTCGGTATTGTGAGTACGAAGAGGAGTCGGAAACAATAAAACATTTTCTGTGCGATTTCCCAGCACTAATAATGAGGCGACTGAAACATTTTAGGGATCTAGTAGATCTAGCTACAATAGAATTCAGGAAAATTCTAAAATTTGCGGAGTCCACACGTTGCTTCGAATAGGGAGTTCTTCATATCCACGCGGTATCACAATTGGAACTTCGGGGCCTAAGTGTGCTAAGTGAAAACTAGCAGCCACTACAACCTAAGCTTACCTATGTATATACATCAGTGGCAGACGCTTCATACAAGCCGAAAAGCCCGGCTTGCCTAAATATTTTCGTCCATGGCAAGCCGGGCTTTTCGGCTTGTATGAAGCGTCCGCCACTGATGAAAACTTGACTTTGATATTCGTGATTTGATATTCAACATACCTATGCACATATCGCACCCTAAACGTAAAGTGACACAACTCAAAATTAAAAATTTTCATGAGAGCAAAACAACCTTTTTCTTTACAAGCAATCGTATGGCAAAGGACCATATATAATGGTTATTTTTCGGTCAAAAGAGACACTTATTGAAATGCTTTTTTTGGAAATCACTAGAGTCATGTTCTGTGTACAAGTTTATGACAAAAACTCGATTTCAAAAAATTCTAAGTTGTGTCACCTTATGATTTAGGATGTGATATCGTCGGTCTCCTGCCAGAAACACGAATGTGAAAATTTTTTAAGTGCGATGTCTGCCCTTTATCGGGTATATATTGATGTAATAACAATTAATATTTGTATATATACTTATGTAAATACAAGTACATAATATGTATGTATGTTTACATAAGAATTTATACAAATATTAATTGTTATTACATCAGTATATATCCGATAAAGAGCAGACATCGCACTTAAAAAAAATTTCACATTCGTGTTTCTGGCAGGACACCGACGATATGTTCCTATTATTCATTTTATATAAAAACTTAATTACCCTTTACCTTTTCGCGATTTATTCCAATACATTCAGTTTTATTCTCTGTGAATATAAACAACACACCAAATATGCAAAACGAATTTAATCAAAGTCATAGATGGAACCGCAATAAGACTTTCAGTTAATACAGCAAATGGCTAATGGCTATGCTGCATATATATCTAGGCTTGCCCAGCCAATTTATGCTAGGGCCGCCACTGAAATTATCATTAGTATATTAGGGTAGCTCCGGAAAATCGATATCGGAGTTTAGTCAGCAGTAACCCTATTAAACTATCAGCCTCTATGGATTTTACGACAGCCAAAGTTTGAACACGATTACCAATGTTTTTTGGGCCGTTAACTCCGTAACTCTTGCTTGTTTTTCCCATTAAATAAATAAATAACTATTGCTCCCATTAATTGATATCCCATGCTCGCTTGTTTATAGAAGAGCTGACCTACATGTACATAAAAGTCATTGTTACCAAAAACAATTTAAATTGCAGCTAAAACACAAACCGCTCATCTCAGCTTGAACTCCACGGCACCACAAGCAACTCTTCCCTTCACTTCTCCTTTCCAACCATCTATCATATTTGTCATGGCGCTGTCTAAGAATATTTCGGTGTAAAGTGACATATGCAACTACACATGTGTGCATGCTAGCTTTTGTTCTTCCTACATGTATTTTCTAATAAATAATAACCCTTAGCATAGCATCCTTTCGTCTTGTCGTTTTGGCTTTAGTGAATTTTATGTACTTTGTGTATGAAGTGAAAAATGATAAAACGCTGATTTGTTACTGATGGCCGTCACAGACGTGTTAAATAAAGTGTTTTTTTTTTTTTGTTTTTGTTTCACTGTTACTTTTGTGTGTTTTTTTTTCATTCTACCATTTCTACTCTTTGACAGCTCATCGCAGCGCAACGTGTCTATGTGACAGCTGAGAATTTGTGTGACTCAAAATTCTATACTCACATAAACACACACTGAAGAATATAGCTAAACATGTTGTAGATGTATTTTCCTGCACGATTTATAGTTAAGTGACCCAAAAGTTATGCTGAGACAAGATATGTGGCAGCAAAGCTACGGAAAAAATAACAAAATTGGAAAAAGAAAAGCGCCAAAGCGGCAAGAAAAGTGTGGATAAGTAATTGAATTTAGAACGCATGCAAATTTTGCTGAAAGCAGCTTTCTTTTCCATTACAGTATTTTTAGAAAGAGTTCATTTTATAATTTGCAGCGCTTTCTATTTGAATTTATATACATCTTGTATATTGTAAAACTAAAAGGGATAAAACAAGCGCATATTTGTTTAGCAAATTGCAATTGAAATTAAGTTATTAAACCTCAAGCATAACAAAAATCAACTTTCAATTTGCACAATTTGACAAATTTAAAGCGTTCATTAACATTTCCGGCAACTACCGATTGGGATATTCAACGCAGATATTGTATTTGGCTTTTATTTGCACATAAACTCGGTAATTAATATTGCATTTCCACTCGTTTCAGAAGTGTTTTTGTTCGTTACAAAGTCGCTATTTGCACGTAAATCACACAATATGACAACAGCAGAGCAATTATATTTTATATGTGTATGTATGTATGTATGTAGTGTTAGATTAGGGTGTCTCACTTGTAAGCGAAAGTTTTGTTTTGAAATAGAAATTTTTTCCTTCCTTTCCTTTCAAGTACATACTTTAAATAGGTGGCAACCAGTGGCGGATCCACGGGGGGGGGGGGTTTTGGGGGTTCAAACCCCCCCCCCCTTGTGGTTTATCATAGATCCAAAATTAATGCCCTTATAGATTCTGCGCCCAAATTTCCCAAACTGATCAAGGAAAACTATCATTCCAAAAGCAATGGTTGGACCACATAACATCCAAAATATGTACCTACATGCGAAAAAAGTTCATGTAGGTACCTTTGGACGCACGTGCATAAAATCAAATTTGTCAAATACTATTCGCAAATTGCCAAATCGCAAATTTATTTTCTTTTTTTCTTATCCCTATTTTTATCGGGATTGTACAGAATTAATTTGGTCAGAAATGTCTGAATCGTTGGAGAAATTGCTTTTTTCAGAGGCATTTCGCAATTCTTGTTTAAATTAATCTTTTAAAAATTTGAGTATATAAAAACAAGAACAAGAATAATTCTATTAAAAATATAAATATAACCAAAAGTACTACATACATATATTCTTATTTATTTTGGCTTTAAATGCAAGGGTAAGTGAAATTGATGATCAATTTCCCACCAATACCATACGATACTCATTCGCACGTACCAATGCAAAAATATACATACATACGTTATACATGTTATTTAGAACTTCAATTGAAATCTCCTGCACTTTATGTGATGACATACATATTGTTAATTTGGAGAGTTTTGATTTTGTTGTGTTTAAGGTGCGGGAAATGGCGCAACTAGTATATAGAATAATAATAGTAGGTGGTATTAGTCCATATTTTCACCAGCACACATAGGTAGATTTTCAAGTTTTATGCGGCCAAAAATATTTTATTGTCTACATCTATTCAAAATTGCTTGTTTAATGCAAAATTTTAATAATTTGAGTTAAAAGTCGATTTTATTGAAAAATATATACAGTGACTCAAAAAAAAATCATACGCCAAAGTTTTTAAATTTATTTCAAAGAGTTCTGTCGAAAATTTTACTTTCTTATTTTAGTTTAAAAATATAGAAAATTTTTCAATAAAAATTGTTTTAAGCAGGATTTCTGAGCTTATGGAAAAAATCTGAAAAATCGTAGAAATTTCTGAAAGTGGATTAAAAATTTCAAAGCAAGGCCATAATTTATAGAAGATTTTGAGGAAATTTCTAAGAGTACTGTTATGTAGCCAACCCATTTTAGCGTAAAAAGTGAAATTCTCAATGCTGTGAAAAATTCCGTCAATCTTAGAAGTTTTTTTCTGTACGGTGTAGGGTGAGACCGTTCCAATTAAAATTTCCGAAAAGCCAATGAAAATTTTCAAAAAGTTGAATGTTGCATATTGTTATATTAAAATTGAATGAGCTGCAAAATTGCATACTCAAAACTCTTCTAAAAAATGTAGCTTTAGGATTCTTAGCCCCTTTTTATGATAAGTATTTCCTTGACTTTGAAAAATTGGAAACACTAAAAATACGAAAGCAGGTAATTTTCCAAATAGGCCAATTTTTAATCCATTGTTGATAATTTCTGGCTTTGCATTTTTCCGTAGAGAAATTGACGGGTAATCGATCGGAGGCGATAATATAACTAAATTGCTTTTGAATTAAAAAATTAATATTTTTTCAAGAAAGGCCGATATGCTTAAAAGCTTCAAAATGGTGGGTCTTTTATTATGCTAGGTTGACGATTTCTTCAATAAATAATGATATTTACCTGAAGCACCCGAATCCATGATGTTTACTTTGATAACTGTCTTAAAACTGAAAATATTGACGTTTAAAAATGGGTTACTTAAAATACGTAAAAAAAAAAAATCGAAAAAGTGAGAGAATAATAAGTTTCGACTAGCGGCAGGGACACCTCCGTTGTCTATAAAAGCCGAGAAGACCGGTTTATTATCGCCCGGTCTATTATAAACGTAGAGCGATTTTGGATTTTGCATTTGCACCAATTTTAAAATTTTCAATTTTGGCCGCATAAATTCGTAAAATCTACCTATGTGCAGCGTCTGCCCTTAAAAAACATCTTCCAAAAAAAGAAATTTTCAAAACCCCCCCCTTGCCGAAATCCTGGATCCGCGCCTGGTGGCAACCCTTTTTATAAAAATTAAATTTTATTGTGACACTTTAAATTTAAAAATTAAACATACTTTAGCGTAAAAATCAATTTCTGAACAGCTGGCAACACTTTTTGTAAAAATTATAAAAAATTAATAATTATTTTGCCAAGCTGTTTCATATGGTACTTGAAATTTAAAAATGAAATAAACTATACCGGAAAATAAAATTTTTAAACAGGTGGCAACCCTTTTTATAAAAATTAAATTATTTATTCATCAACAGGACAAGTTCTTTCATACTTACACTTACTAAAAATGAGCTTTCGAACAAGTGGCAACCCATTTTGTAAAAATTATAATAAATTACTTATGCTCAGGCAAAGCCGTTTCATATGGATCCTTAAATTTAAAAATCAAGCAAACTTAAGCGTAAGATTAAATTTTTAAACAGGTGGCAACCCTTTTTATAAAAATTAAATTATTTATTCATCAACAGGACAAGTTCTTTCATACTACACTTAACATTTAAAAAAATCAAACAAACTGTAGTGTACAAATGAATTTTTGAACAGGTGGCAACACTTTTTGTTAAAATTATAATAATTTACTTATGCTCAGGCAAAGCCGTTTCATATGGATCCTCAAATTTAAAAATCAAGCAAACTTAAGCGTAAGATTAAATTTTTAAACAGGTGGCAACCCTTTTTATAAAAATTAAATTATTTATTCATCAACAGGACAAGCTCTTTCATACTACACTTAAAATATAAAAAATCAAACTTTAGTCTAAAAATGTACTTTTGAACAGGTGGCAACCCTTTTTGTAAAAATTAGAATAAATTACTTATGCTCAGGCAAAGCCGTTTCATATGTATCCACAAATTTAAAAATTAAACAAACTGAAGCGTAAAATTAAATTTTTAAACATGTGGCAACCCTTTTCAAAAAACTGAAACCTTCCTACACATCTACAGCTTGTACAAGCGCATAGCGTATTATATATAAAGATTAGATTTGGGTAAGGAATGTTACATACATTTTAGGTACATTGCTTCCTTTTATGAATTAAGACATAAAGCTTAAGAACGAGCGAAAAAAAGCTTATTTAAATATATATTTTCAAAGGGGTTATATGTGCGTTCACTGTTGCAAAAACGTTCTTTGCTTCCTTTTTTATCCAAAAAAGAACTATTTCTATATAAAAGACACAAAAGAAAAAGAAACTTCTTTTAAACTTCAAGTCTTTGAAACTTAAACCACCCTAATGTTGCAATATAAACCCATTTATCATTTATCATTTATGTTACTCATACATACACACACACACGAACAATTTCACTTTTCACATCCCAAACAATGCGAACTCATGTGCAATTACAGAGAAACACACATACATTCATACAAAAACACACGCTGGCTGCAACAATCCTGCAGCGAAATCAACTAGTTGTAAACTAATTGACAACTAGTTGGCCATACAGCTCAACTAGTCAGCCATCTATCTTTTTTCCATATTAGCAACTGGTATTTTTAACACGGTGATGACCTAGGAAATGGCAATTGTCAGTATCCACACCAGAGTCATACCACTTGACTGGCTAGTCAGTATACACACCAGCATCATACCAATTTGCTGACTAGTCAGTGTAGATATCAGAACTATACCAGTTGACTGATAGTTTTACATGCTACTCCAATGAAAATAAAAATTGCAAAATAAAGTTTCTAATACATTTATTTAGTTATTAGAGTATGATATTTAAATTAAAGAATTCAGGCACATTAGATTGTGATCTTGCATATTAAATATTTAGGAAAATTAACATTAACATTGTGAATAAGTAACACGTTGACCATTCTAAGCTTGACATTTATATTGATGATTTTCTGACTTTATACAAACATATCATGTATTTTTTTCTATGGCTGAAGTAGTATCTAATATACTGGGCTATATTAACATCTCAAACCATGTTATATTTGTGGTATTCACCTGATTTAATGATCTAACAATTTGAAACCAACTAAATCTACAAGGGGCCTACTACGCAGGGTTCGAATACTACAACAACAATAAAGAAGTTGCTTTACTTTTACTGCATGCGTGTTCATTGCAACCTCCAGAAGCCCCGGATACATTCGTTTTTAATTTAAAACCCTTTTTTTTTGGCAAAACTTCTTGTTTCATAACTAATCTCAATTTGTCCCCTATGAATCTAGTTGGGCAACTCTCATAATTTATCTAGTCAGTTAACTGGTAGGTTGGCTGACTAGTTTGGACTTTCGCTGCAGGGAAATATTAAACGCTTTCACACAATTACATTTTGTAAATATTGTATAACAATTGCAATCTGCAAACAAAGCGCACAAGAATGCAAACAAATAATTCCGCGTTTGTTTTCCAAACTATTTGTGTGCTTACACTTGTACAGACACAGACACAAACACATATGTAGATTCAACATACAATAACGAATTTTATCAAGTATCACTTAAATTGTATTGTGTGTACGTTGTTGATATTATCAGCTCGTTGTGATCGCGGCGGTCACGGCGCGGCGGCTTGTGTTTTGTCGCTCCTGCTGCTGCTGCTGTCACAATTTTTATTGCCGCATTGTGTCGCGGTGCATATTACATTGGCATTGCAGACGCTGCGGTGCAGTGGGTTGAGTGCTCGCCTGCTATGCCAGAGGTCTCGGGTTCAAACCACGGTCCGAGCCAAACACCAAAACAATTTTTCTAATTAGTAAAAATCCAATTATTGGGTTTTTTAAGAGCAGCGGTCACCTCTCGGCAGTGGGCGGCATACCCTCCGAGAGTATTTCTGCCATGAAAAAGCTTCTCACAAAAAATGCATTCGCCGTTCGGAGCCGGCATAAAACTGTAGGTCCACCCAATTAGTAGGAAAAACAAAAAAGGAGCACACCTCGAATTGGGAGAGAAGCTCGGCCATAAAACTCGTCAGAGTTATAATAGCGCCATTGTATTATTATTATTATTATTGCAAACGCCATGGCGTATACGCAACATTAAATTCAATAAAGTGATGTCTATACTTGTACAATGTACATATCGCACCCTAAATCATAAAGTGACACAACTCAAAATTTTTCGAAATCCGGTTTCTTTCAGAAACCGCTACGCAAAATGTATCTCTAGAGACTGCCAAAAAATCTTTTCCATTAGTGTCCTTTTTGACTGAAAATAACCATTAAACGTGGGCTTTTGCCATATCATTGCATGTAAAAAATAAAAAGATTTTTGGCTTTCCTGAAAATTTTTAATTTTGAGTTGTGTCACTTTATGATTTCGAGTGCGATATCTTGAGTGTTGTACATTAGGTATATAACTTTTTACAATTTTTGCAAATATGAAAAACGGCATACCATAGTCGAATAGAGCATAAAAAATATGAACCCCAGTATTTTTTTTTTTTTGCGAAATTGCAAAAAAGTTTCCGCGCAAAACGAAATTACTTTTTTATCAGGACTGCTGAAAAAAAACAAAAAAAGTTTTGTACATCTGCGCAGAGCGTGCAATTAAAATTGTGCAAGACATTTTACCATTGTGTAAATCATCACATACTTTAAACTTAAAACTTATTTCATATAACAATTGACAAAAATGTAAAAATAAAAATATTAAAAAAAATTAAAAAAAAATCTGACTTTTTTTAGAAATCCATTTTTGCGCGGAACGTTTTTGAACCGAAATCACCTAAAAAAAGTGATATTCATTACTTATACAATATTTGCCACCACCTGGTTTTTTTGTCAAAATTTGTTATATGCCTATTATACATACATAAATATATGTAGGTATGCCTTTGCATGTATTTGTACATATATTCATCTTTGTCATATAACCTATTTTGTAGTTTCAATTCCATTTTTGTTCGAAAAAGTTTTTTTTTATCATTTTTTTAATTTCAAAGGTCACAAACACATATCGTCAATGCTGAACTTTTCCATTGAAATGTAAGTAAAAAATGTGTGTTACATTTAGTTTTTCTCTATTCATTTGCGTTTAAGGGTTATGCATTTTTTATAAACCGTTTAAATCAATTTTTTTTAAATTAGATTTTATCTTGTTTACAAATTAATAACTGCAAAATGTATGGACTAATCAGATTACATATGTATGTAAAAGTGTCAAATGTAAAAATAAAAGTTTATTTCAATAGAATTTATATAATTTCGTTAATTGGTGCAATTTTTCTTTTTTCAATATATGTAAATATTATTTTTTGAATAATTGTGTTAGTTATGTTAGTACGTTTAAGCCTTGTAAGTAGTAGAGTGTTAGCCCACTGGCCCTTATGCATAAAAACTGAGCTCTTTCTCAAGAGACTGAACTCAAACTCAATCTCGAGAAATAACCAAATAATTTAAATTTATTGGATGGGGTTTTATTATTTTATAATTTTTCTATGAGCTGAACCAAATTTGTTTGGCAAAATCAAGCAATTTTACTAATTTTTATGCGTACAAAATCCCTATTTTACGAAAAAACTGAGTATGAGCTAAAGCTCGATTTTTATGCATTAAGGTCCACCAGAATATCCAAGCTTTTTACCCTTTGCCTTTTACGTACCACAACGTGATTACATTGTGACAAACTGTTCAGTAGATGAACTTTATTTAAACCGGGCTGCAATAAACACGAATGCATTATCACTTTTCCTATAAATTTAACTCCCCATTAGCCACGAAATTGTGTCAGCAATCAGTTCATCTGCGCAAACAGTCATTAGTATTAAATAAACCTTTCTATTTTTCTGAATGACTCGGCGCTAAAGATATATGTATTCTCATTGTTTTGATGTAGAATTTTCTTTAAATAAAGGAATAAAAATCACGTTTTAAAGAAAA
This sequence comes from Urophora cardui, assembly GCA_960531455.1. Taxonomy (NCBI): domain Eukaryota; kingdom Metazoa; phylum Arthropoda; class Insecta; order Diptera; family Tephritidae; genus Urophora; species Urophora cardui. The sequence goes on along the minus strand of OY482674.1, from coordinate 23,707,112 downwards.
TTTTATTCAAAACTATGAAAATATGTCTTTAGCGCCAAATCATTCCCATTTTCTGAGTAATTTTTTTTTTTTTTGAGTGTACAAATATCTTTCGCTCTCAAAGAAGAAGTGATACTTATACATCTTAAATTGAAAATAATAGGCCTTGAAACACCCGTGACCAGTTAGAAACTGCTTAAGGTAGAAGGTTAGCTAAGTACAACGAAGAGTTAGGTTATATTAGACTGGCTAGCCAGTGATGGCCTCACATCGACTAAGTAAGTCCGTAGTGTTAGCAGAAAACCTCTATTTTGGTTACTGATTCGAGATGAGTGAATAAGACTGCCCCTAGTAGGCGAAGGCGTAGCATAGAAGACGCACTAATAGATAACATAATCTACGGTCACTTCATGCAATCCTATACAGCGAAGGGTATTTAGTAAAAATCCCTAGTGTGCTGATGCTGCAAATAGCTATAATTATGTCAAAAAAAAAACACCCCACACAGAGCCAAAAGACCACCTAAAATGCCCTGTGAATCAGAACAAAGTTTAGCGGATTTCTCTGCGCTTTCTCTCCAATAAGATGCCCATCTTATTATGACTGGATATCTCATTTTAATAAAACTAAGTAGATAATCCGTAAAACTAATATGAAAACCTTTTTCAATATTATTAAGAAGATAACCCGTGGATTTTCGATGATACCATTTTCAGTAAAATTTATTGGATAACCTATAAAACTAAGATGAAAACCTCTTATATAAAATTAAGAAGATGACTCCTAGAATAAATATGGAAACCTTTTCACATAAATTTAGCAGATAACCTGTAAAATTAAGAAGAAACCCTGTTTAATATTATTAAGAAGAGAATCTTGATTTTCATCGGAAAACATAATTAGTCAACTAGTATTTTCTTAGGGCTTATTCAGACAAAGGGCAACATTTCATTTCATATAAGTGCAGATGGACATAATAAACTCTTTATACCAAGTGCTTCACTAATCGTTTGAGAATTGTAGAAATGTGCAAAGCCGTAGTGAAATTGACGAACGGAGGAAACACATAAGAGCTCTTTTAAAAATAAAAAGTTCTCCCTTTTAATTTCTTGAACATGTCATTGCACACATACATAAAAAGTGGCTGATGCAATAACTGTTATGCATATTTCTAGTATGTACGAGTATATCCATACATGTACGTACGTTAAGACGTTTATAGCAAAATTTTAATTAATAAGGGCTCTTTTAAAAATAAAAAGTTTTCCTTTTTAATAAATTCAAAAAGGTTCTAGTAAAAATTAGAGGATGTCCTTATTGATTTGTTTTATAAAAATTTTCTCATAAAAACAAGCAGATTTCTTCTAACAATTTAATTTTTTTGACAAAATGACATAAAAAATTAATAAATAAGAAGTTATCTCCTCGTTTTCAGACGGTATCCTTTTCAATAAATTTAAGAAGAAATTCAGGCTAAAATCTAGAAGATTTTCTAGAAAAATTTCTTCAATTTTGTCTCCTCTCGCTCTCCTTGGCCAAATAGCTTTTTTAGATGGCAGTCTCTTTGATTAAAGGTGAACTTTTTGGCTCTGTGCACTGCTTACATAAATCTGCTAAAATGTGCATTATCATATACCCATAAAAGAGCTCATTTAAAACCGCAAGCAAAACCCTTTCACTTTATCATTTGATTCTATTCCATTTTCACTATTTATTCGCTGCACAATTCAATTAACCGCCTCTGCTAAGCTTAGTAGATTTGCCTTTGCTTTCGTCATCGTTTCCGTCTTAATTTTGTGCATTTCACGCTGCAATGCATTTTACTTGTGTTTTGCTTGCTTTTACTTACATTGCGAGACTATTGCTTTAACTACTAACCAATTTGGCAACGCTTGCAGCGCTACTCGTCGCAGAAATAGCAAAATCGGGGCAGGATTTGTTTTCTTGCTTTTTCTCACGCTTTGCTTGCTTTCTAAGATTTGCTTTTAAGGCAAAATGAAACTGCCAAGATTTGCGTTTGTTGCCAGCAGCTGTTGTTGCTGCTGCATTCGTGTTGTTGTTGCTGCGCTTTTGTTGTTTTTGCTGCTTTTTGTTGTTGTTGTTGATGCGTTCTTGTTGTTATTGTTGCGCTTTTCTTGTTGTCCCTGCATTTTTGCTGCTGCTGCTGCACTTTTGCTGTTGTTTTTTGTTTCTTTTGCAACGTTAACAAGTGTCAGCTTTTGTTGCTGTTGTTACTGAAAATGCGCATTGTCAGCCAGCTTGGTATGCGCGCTGTTGGCGGTGAAATTGCGAAAATACGAAAATGCAGCGTAGTGTATTTTCTATTACAATTACAATTAGCTGACTTGGCGTTGCTGCCGCTGAAATTGGTTTCTTAATCTGACTGAATGAGTTTTGTAATTGGCCTTGTGGATTTAAGGTGTAGTTAGAGTTTTAGAAGTGCATAAGTTTTGGCTTGTTGAATTTCGTTAAATTTTACTATTTAAGGTAGTTAAGAAAAGCTAGGAGATTTGCCTCTAGTTACACATTCGTTACATGTTGCGTTGTTGTGTTTGTGGCAACGCCAAATTCAGAAGAACAAAAAGGCAACTCTGTTTTATTATACTTTGCTTTCGCTCTGTTCACTTCCTTCTTGGTTCAGGATCTCAAGTAAAACACCGCGTTTTCAAGTAATACAAAATTCATATATTTAAATATTGTTAATTCGTTGTAAAATTATAACGTAGTATAAGTGATATTTTGATTAAATAAAATCTTATTTATAAATGGTAAACAAGTTCCATATGTTAATATAAGAGATTTTTTGTTATGTGTTTTGTATTGAATAAAGTAGATGGTTTAGTGATCTACGCAAGCTTAACTTTAACGTTGTTTAGAGGCTCATTTGAAGTAAATAGCTAAGGAAAGTAGGGAAAGTTAGTTAGATAAGTATTTGTTATATTATCTGCGTAGTGCTTAGAGTGTATTCCTATAATATAACGCAACAATATACGAGGTAAGGAGGTGCATATTCAGTATGGGAAATTCTCTGAAACTAGTTTCAAAAGTTATTGCTTGCAAAATTAACTAAATACGCAGTGAACACATCAGGGCTATTACATTTTTCTATGAAAGCGCAGTGTACTAGCTTTTTCCTATGAAAGTTCTCCCTGCGTGCTCAAGCCTTTTTCATACAGAAACTTTCCCTTTTTGTTCAGCAGTTTTTAGGTAGTTGATTTTTAACGCCACCTCTATATAAAAACGAAAGGGAAAATTCAGATTTTGCAACTGCATCACTACTGAATATTCAGAAGAATATACATATGTGCTGTTTTGCAGCTGAGAAATACTGCTGGGATGTATTGAGCTGAACTGTTGTGCAAGTCTGAGAAAATTTCAGAGTGACGTTAATATTATTTTTATTTAAATACTTACATTAAAATCAACTTACAATCCACTTCTTACGTCACACATTATTTCGTACTGACATTTTTCATTTGCATTTAAATCGAATAATAAAATTACATACAACCCACTCGATGTCAACTACTTGCTTGTTTTACGCAATACTCAATACGCAATCAGCAACAATTTCAGAAAAAAAAAACAAATAATTATAATCAAGCATATTTGAAGCTGAAAAAATTTGGGCCCAACTTTTCTTATTACTATGGCAGTATTTATTCATTTTCAGTGTAAACTATTCATATATCATGTCCTTTTTTGACAAAGTTGCCTACGCAGCGTTCACTAAAACGAATTGCATGAACCTTCTAATGCATATTTAGAGGATTCAGAAAGTGTCATAAAGTCATATGTCATATTAAAATATTGTACGGAAATAGTTATAAAAAACTTTTCTGAAGCCCTGTAAAGAAGTAAACAAAAACAGCTGAGGAAACAACATGACCTAAAAACATAACGTGCAGAGTTGTATTTATTTAGTACATATACCGCCTAGAATGCAACAACAAAATATTATGACTTATGACGATATGACGTAATATGACAGGTTGTGAATCCCCTAATTGTTAATAAAACCTTTCTTTTATAAGTCACACTCAATCAACAAGCAGTCACTTCTTTACACTTACAACTTAACGTAATAATACATTTAAATTATATCGCATGCAAATGCGAATTATCAATTGTCAATTTGTCAATTGATGGAGCCAACGCGTTGGGTTGTTGGCAACATCTCTGGTGGCAGTAAATTGCAATCAATTGTTGTTGTTGCTGTACAGTGCTGTGATTGCTGATTGTTGGCTGCTGCCACTGTCACTGTTGTTGTTGTGGTTGTTGTTGTTGTTGTTGTCACAGCAATTACATAAATATTGTTATGCGTTAATTTTTTTCACGGAATTGTGTCAGATTTGTCATTAACGTCGATTGCTCTGCCGCAGCCAGGGACGGGCAAGGTATTGGCACGGCGACGTTAATAAGAATGATTGCTGACGTTTATTCAGTATAGTTACAATTATTATATGCATTCATAGTATACGTTGCACTTACATACATACATATGTATATATTTTATTGCAGTGAATTTTACGCGCTGATAAATAATAGATAATCTCGTTTAAGTTGGCGATTGTCGTAAAGGTGGTGATGGTTGTTGCAATAAATATTTGTGAAATTTATTTATAAGGAATTAATGGCAGCTGAAGTATGCTAAAAAAAGATATGAAACAGCAAGCCATTGTATAACAGTATAACAGTATAACAGTACAGCAGTATAACAGTACAGCAGTATAACAGTATAACAGTTTAACAGTATAACAGTATAACAGTATAACAGTATAATAGTATAACAGTATAACAGTATAACAGTATAACAGTACAGCAGTATAACAGTATAACAGTGTAACAGTATAACAGTGTAACAGTATAACAGTATAAAAGCATAACAGTAAATCATCGTAGGTTTTTTCTCTTCATCTTCTCTCCTTTTCCATTTAATTTCCCCCTCTTTTCCTCCCTTTGCTTCTTTTTTAATTCCTTTCACTAAATACTTACTTGTCTTCTTGTTCATGCTGTGAAAGCTCTAGCTTAAAAAGTATATAAATATGTATCACCCTGTACTGCTTGAAATAGCACACCACAAGGGAGTTTGAAAGCAGTCAAACCTTCTGACACTGCATTTCCTGCCCTGCATTGTTGCAATGGAGAGTGACCATTTCATTTCGCTTACCAACTCAAATGTATCGTAAGTAACCATTTAATGTCCGCATAAGCGCAAATATATAATTCGTTTGCTTCCGCATTTGTTGTGTTGCATTATTTAAAATGCACTTAAAATGCTTCAGCTTTGGCTTTTGCTTTGCGGAATAATCCCTTTGCGCTACTTCCACATTCTCCGCTGGCACTTTGGTATTATAATAATAAAAAAAAAAAACACACACCAGTGACTTGCAATGGTTTGCGATGGAGTTACATATCTCTCTCTCTCTCTCTTTCTCTGCCCGTGCATTCGTTCGTTCGTGGTATTGCACATTTTGTTTGTTGGCAATTCTATTTAATGGCACTTTGTTGCTTCCGGCTATTATTTTAATACTGTTTATTTTTTATATGTATCAAACAACAACAACAACTCCATTAGTCGTGGACTACATTTGACTTTACAGCTGTGGCTTGGCTTTGGCGTTTGCCGGCGTTTGCTTGCTGATTGTAGTATGAGTGTTATTTATTTATATGCTACGCTTGGGTATATTTAATATGAGTTAATAGCTGGGATTATGAAATTGTTGGTAACCAAGGTGTTGGTTTATGTTATTTGGAGGGTAACTAACCTGCAGGACATTACATGTAATGCAATAAATGGAAAATACATAACTATGGTTTTAGGGAATATAGAATACATACAATGATTAAAGGTAATTTGAAAATAATAATGCGAAACTAATTCAGAATTTTGGTGAGAGGAAATTACTAGGAAATGATGACTACAGATGGGAAAACCAAACAATAGTTTGAAGAAAAAAAAAAACAACAAGCAACCCAATGACAATAAAAAACACAACCACAAGCTCCAAAAGCACGTATTGAAGTCGCCTTAATGAAATCGAAAAAAAGAAAATATTACACTTTCAACAAAAATTCAAAGACAAAAAACAACACACGCCAGATTGTTAATGAGCATAACTAATTGGCGATGGAGTAATTAAAAGCCATATAAGAGGATCTAATGTAAAAAAGAGTGTACAGTGAAGTGTGAAAGCCGTGATTTAACTAACTAAAAAGGCCAAATTGAGCAAGTGCGCAAAACGGCCAAGGAAAATGCAAAAAGCGAACTTACAATGTTTCGCTTACAAAAAACTACCGAGAGCAATTAAATTTAAATGCAAATACCAAAAAAAACACTAACAACAAGAAAATGTATATCAGAAAACTTAAAAGATCAAAATATAAGCAACCCACACACTGTCAATGCGGTTTTTGTTCTGTTATTAATTTGACGCTTGATTCTTATGCGATTAATGTAATTTTTAATGGGCAGCACCAGAGAAAGACCTCGGAAATTTTAATTTTTTTTCAAATTAGTTGCTTGTTGTTTTTGTGATCAAAAAATTTCACTGCCTATTAACGCTAATTGCAAATTTGTTTTAATGACAAGCGCAATTAAATGGAAATTAATACGAAATTAAAAAGCGCACTCTTGTGTTTTCTTTTTAGAAACCCTGAAAACATGATCCTCATTATTATTATTTTTTTTTTTTTAATTGTTGCCGAAAATAGAAAGAATTACTAATTAATTAATGCTTGTTTTTATCATTTTGTTTACTGTGCTGTATTTTAAGGCTACTTTTAGGCTACCGCATTTTCAATGGGTGATAAAAGTTTTATTTCCATGTACAACCATTCGTCCATAAAAATTGCTAAAAATTCTTCAATCTCAATTCAAAATTCTTCAAAATCACTTTCTTATGTGCTTCATCCTTTCCGAATCAAATTATTTGCCGCATTAAGATTGAAATTTATGTCTATGTCATCATATTTAATAAAGGTAGGTACATTACTCAGCCGAGCGCGTGCTTCCTTTTCGCTTTCGCCCACATAAATAGTATATTCAGATTATCCGCTGTCTTTTGCGTATAATATAAATAATATGGCAAGGCAGCAAGCACATAATAAAAACATCTACAATGATTTCATAAGCATTAATCCAGATTAACTACAACTATGTAAACGCAGCGAATACGCTTAAGGCCAATAAAACACATGAAAATATGTAAATACAAAAATATTTATGTATGTATGTGAGTAGGTACAGAGTTCTTAGTGAAAATCGGCTCAGGCTCATAGCAACCATAATTATATTGATGATTATGATGATGATGATGATGATGATGATGATGGTAATGATGAAATCTCTCATTTGACGGTGGTCGCTATGGTGAAATTGTATTTTGATTGATTACATTGTATCCATTTGTAATTTCTGTGGACATTTGAAAGAACAACCTAAGTCGACCTAAGTGCATTTTCAGCTTTTTTTATCATCAAGATACATTTTAAAATACGCTTCTTTCTGTCTAATCGGTGTTATGATATCATTTCGGGTTCAGAAGATATGATAAATCGAAAATCATCTTAAGTCCATATTTTTCACATATGAATTTGCCTAAGCCACTTAACTTAAGTTAAGATAGAAGTGATAAGAAAAATTGCAAGAATTCGTCTTGAAAAAAGAACCTAATTTAATTTAGGTGGCATATTTTTTTTCAATATGTTTTTGAAAAACCAACCTAATTACCAACTTAAGTCGATTTTCTATCATATTTCAGTTTGCCAAATGAACTTAATTCCAATTAGGAGGCTAAAATTCTATAAAATTTTGATGAAAATCAATTTGAAAAAAGAACCTAAATTGAGATAAATTGGTGTTTTTTTTTTTCAAAAAACAATTTTGAAAAAGCACCTATTTTATTTGAAATCCATTTAAATAAAAACCGTTACCCCAAGAAATAAAAATTCAATTTAAAATGAACAACAGATGATTGTTTTATCATGCCACGCCCTTACTTCTATGGAAATGTATGATGGAAAGACACTGTGCACTTGCAAAACTGTTTTTTGCTCTCCTGTAAAATTAAGAATTTAGACTTAGGTTGCTTTTCCAAATGTCCACAGATTTATGACATTTGTTGAAATCATTTGCTAAGTGGAAGGAAGCTCAGTTTTAGCCTCAAACATTTTTTTTGTGCAAAGAAAAATTTGTAAAATAATGAATTATAATATGGGTATTATGTGCAGAATAAATCAGCGAAGGTTGGTGATGAACTTCGTATTACTGCAGCGTTGCTTGGGTGTTAATACTGGAATGAGATAAGAACGAATAAAGTGAATAGAGGATGGATAAAAGGGAGGTGGTAATAGTTTAAAAATAATAATAAGAAGGAAAGGAAATGTAGGAGAAACAAAGAAGAAGGAAAATAAAAAGAAAAAAAGTGACAAAAGAAGAAGAAGAGGAACAAGAAGAACAATATGAACAAGAAGGCAAAACGAACAAGAACAATTAGAAGAACATGAAGAACAAGAACAAAAAGAAAAACAAGAACAAGAAGAAGAAGAAGAAGACCAAGAACAAGAAGAAGGACAAGGACAAGAACAAGAACAAGAACAAGTAAGAACTAGAAGAAGAACAAGGACAAGAACAAGAACAAGAACGAGAACAAGAACAAGGACAGGAACAATAACAAGAACAGGAGAAAGAACCAAAAAAAGAAAAAGAAAAAATAATAATAAAAATAAAAATAAGAATAAAGATAAAAATAAAAATAAAAGGAAAAAGAAAAAGAAAAAGAAAAAGAAAAAGAAAAAGAAAAAGAAAAAGAAAAAGAAAAAGAAAAAGAAAAAGAAAAATAAAAAGAAAAAGAAAAAGAAAAAGAAGAAACAGAAACAGAGACAGAAAAATAAAGAGGAAAAGGTAAAGAAAAAGAAAAATAACAAGAAAAATAACAAGAAGAAGAACAATGAGTAAAACAAGAATATATATAAAACTTGGAATAATATGAAGAGGAAGGACAAAAATGATATAAAATCACAACAACAATAACAAAAACTCATGAAAAAGAATCAATAAAAATCACAATAACAAAAACAACAAAAACACGTACCCTGTATTCACGTATCTTTGCCTCTTTTCACCAAAAACTATAAACAGTAGTCCACTTTAAAACAGATCTGTGTGACACTTTTTCGATTTTGAGTTTTTTATGGATTATGTACCAGTATTTAAAGGTGTATAATGTCCGCTAAAATTGCAAAATTCTTCTGAAAAAAAAATAACATCAAATACAAATACACATTCAAAAATCTCTGATTTTATATAACACGTTCAAAATTCTCTATCTGTTTTTTTTTTAATTTGTGGCTTAATATGAAAACTTCGCATAGCCGTTTAAAAGTGAACTTCGCAATTGATGTTAATCCTATCGATTTTCATCTCAATGATGTCAATTGTCGCTTTCGCTATGCTGCGTTTGTTGTTTTTGTTTCTAAGCTATACCATTTATGTCTAAAGTAAGCCAATTTCATTTCCTCACATTTTAGATCAACTCAGGTCAAGTTAAGCCACTTTTAGCAGCACATAAACAAAGCAATTACATACATTATCGCATTGGAAAGTAAACAACTTGAAACTATGTTGCAAAACAGAAAAATAAATAAATACATAAATAGCAACAAAATCTCTTAGCAACATTATACATACATATGTACAACCATTTCTTCACTTAGCTTGGTGCTTTTATTGCTTCTTCATTTGCGCACTCAACAAACGGATCATCATCATCTACAAAAAGCATCTCCTCCATTGATTCTTACTTTAGTCGCATTTCTTTATTGCCCTTTTTATTATGTTTATTCCTTCATTTACTTTGAAATTCATTTCATTTCTTAACAACGAATTTGCTGTAAAGTTTCCAACGAAACAAAATGTAACTCTTAAGTATATTTTGTATTTTGTATTTTTATGTTATCTGGGAATTACTCATTCCAGCAATGCCCAGCTGCTCAAGCCAACAACCATACACATAAGCCAGCAACAATTCACACAAGCCAATATAAAGTAGGGAGTACCTAAAGGGTGGTTACATTTTGAAATGCCATCGACGCTTTTGCAATTTGAACATTTTTTATGACTTTTATGCTTTTGCAAAGTAGTTACAATGACATTCTCCTGCGCATAAAAATGTGTTGCAGTGTTTTTGCTATGTGGGATTATGTGTTGTATTGGTAGAGGGTAAGGGTGGGGTTTTGGGGTTGGTCACAAACACTTTTGTAGTTTTTACATAAAAATGTGCGTGAAATTTTTTTTTAGTGACACGTTCGTTATGCGTTTTTTATGTCTTGCTTATTGAGGTGTATTAATGGACAACATTGAAATATTTACTAACGGCGTTGTCGTGTTGTGTCTGCAAAAGCGCTTAAGTCTTGCAAGTGGCTAGAAGGAAATTAATGTGTAGTACAAAACAGCAAATTTTATAGGTGAGCGGTTTTACATTAAGGTGGCAGAAAAACAGCTTGGCAATGTTTGAATTTGGGCTGGATTTTTGTTAAACTTAGCTTAAATCGACTTTTCTTTGAGTTGGGTGGTTTTGTGAAAATGCTCTGTTATACCCCTGCAGGGAACTTACTAACTGGTGTGCAAAATTTCTAATTCCGAACTAGCGAAAAGGTGTCAAAAATCAACTAGATCAATTGTAGTTAGACGCTCACCAGTTCAGAAGGAGTGAGTTGATTGCTCATTATAAGACACACATCGATTTGTATGCAATTTCGAAGTGACAAAAATTCTATGAAAATTTTTCGTTCGTTCAATTGCCGTCGGCTTTGTATATCTCTGCAATTCTCAGATGTTTAGTGAAGCATTTTATATAAAGAGTTTTCTATTTGCATATTAACTTGTTTGAAAAGAAATGTTCCCCTAATTATGCTTTTCCGATCTCTCAGGCTTATTTTATATTTTTTTTTTTATAATTTATTACTTTTGAAATATTTTTGTAAATTTTTATTAAATAAAAAAATAAAAATAAATTATCATCCGCCTCGACACAGCGTTGCCGCCGTGTTAAATTCACCACTTAATAACATGCAAAAGAGATTTAGCTCGCAATTGTTAGTTGCGAAAAATGCAGTAGAAGCGACCTAGTTCTGAACTAAAGATTTTCCCTACAGGGACAGATCTACATATGTACATATGTAGACATATGTAGACAAAAACAGCACCGCCCGTTGAATCATGAAAAATTTTCGTTAAGTGCTCGTTACCAGCGTCTTTATTATTTAAGTTTTTGTGACAGAAAGCGTTATAATACAATCAAATTGTAGTTATGTTATTTCTTCTTTAACTCAAAAACGATGAAAATGGATGAAAATGGCAGAAATTTGCATAAATTTAAAAGTTATTTATGCATGTTTCGCTCCTTTTTTAACACGCTTTTATTAGCTTCACCTGTATGTATGTATGTATGTATGTATGTATGTATGTATGTATGTATGTAACTTCATCCCATCCTAAAAGTTGCAAACGTTTAACTCAATTATTATTTTTTTGAAACATTCACTTTACTTTTATTGTGTTCTCTCCTCTATTATTTCTATTCACCTCCGGATTCGAAACGTGACATCAAACATGGGATTCAACCCAACGACATCATATAATGAGATTCAACATTATACTCTATGCTTCATTGTGGCTTTTATGTTACCTCTCTTCAAAATAGCCTCTATGAATTTCATTCAATTCACTCCCATATGCAAGCCAATAACAGAGAACGTAGATGAACAGAGAAGGTGCAACTACGAATAATCGTGGAAGCCAGAGACCCAACAAAATTCTGTTAGTGCATCTGGTGAATAAAAAATTTTAATTCAACACAGCTGGCTGTTAAAATAACAGAAGTAGAGCGAGTTCGTCTGTAGAAAGGAAAGTTATATTAAATTTCTGCACATCTGCTGATATGGCTCATTATTCCTCCCATACACCAATTCCATCGATGCACTAATTTCCCAAAACCGCTGGTGTTTTAACTATTTTCTTATCGAATTTGAATTATAAATAAATTAAAAATTAAAAAAAAAATCAAATAAAATTAATTTCAATTTGACTTTACTGGGACTCGAACCTGCGCATCAATGCATTTTCTGTATTAAAAACCATATAACAATGCATCAGTTTGCTACAACCGGTGAGTATTTTTACAATTTCCACATCGATTTTTTAATTATTTTAAAATTTTCGAAATTTTGAAAATGTAAAAACATTTTGTTGTCCATTTCATCTTGTTGATGGCCAACCCATCAACCTCGTTGATGAGCAACAATCAACCATCTCTATACCTATGCCAATGAAATTTAATTGTCACCCTCTCTGAACAAATAGATGATGCATCAATACATATGTACATATGTACATACATATGTACATACATATGTACATCTATTGAGCAATAATAAATTGGTGGCTGCTTCAAAACCCTCACCATTCATCTTGGTGTATCGGGGCACAGCAGCTGCTGGAGTCTGATGACGAAAATCCTACTGTCCCCCAAAACATATCAAAAAATTGTTGTGTACACAAAAGCATCTATTGAATTATAATTTTTTAATACAAAAAGATATGCACATAGAGGCGCAGGTTCGAGTCCCAGAAAAGTCAAATTGAAACTAATTTAAATTGATTTTTTTTAATTCTTAAATTTATTTATAATTGAAATTCGATAAGAAAATTTTAAAATTACTTTGCTGTTTTAGGAATTTGGTCCATTGGTGAAATCGGTGTATGTGAATAAAACTAAGAATATCAGCAGATGTGTACAAATGTAAAGTAACATTCCATTCTACAGCGCGCTGCTAATTTTTTCAACTTTTCTCTCAAATCTGTAACTCACCATCACTCAACTCCGGTAATGTTAACAAGATGCAATAAGCAAAAGCAGAAAAAATGCAAAGACAACTAATTGCTGGAAGTAAAATGAAATCCACCAAATCGCGTTGCTTTGCTTTTGCTTAACTATACAAGCAAACACGGCTCAGCTGAAAACTGAAGCGAATGAATCGTGTTCTCGTTTTTTACTCGGCTGGCTGAATTAGCAATACCTAATTCTATTTATAGCACGGTTGCCGAACTTGGTAATTACCAAAATAGGTTATTTTTCGCTGTTGGTTTCTTGGTAACTTTCACATTTGTTTGGCAATTTTTGTTTGCAAGAAGTTGTTTACTATTTTTGGTATACAAGAAAATATGGAAGTGATAATAGGACAATGAGAATATTTTGGAGCACTGACTGTTCATTGTGAATGTGCACAGGCAAATAAAGAAGAGCATATCTCCGATTAAAAACTGAAATAGTTTTGCTTCGATACACATAGTACATATTTGTTGATATTTTTTCGTTTAGGCTTCATTTTTGAGCTCTTATGACCAATGTTTTTTTTTTTTATAAGGAAAAAATGTATGTGAAAAATTAATATTTTTGGTAGAAGTTATAAATACATATGTATGTAGATCTATTTCGGAGATCACCACATCCCTTCATCAGACTTCTTTTGACTTTTATTCTTGCGTCCGCATAAAACATCCTTTAATGAAAATTTTCACTAAAAAGTTAAAAATAAATAATAGCTTAAAAAAACTAAAAAACACGCTTTAATCTTAAAAATCGTACTAAAAATTGAGAAATAATTTAATTAGAAACAAAATGATGAACGAAAATATAAGTATTTAAGGAAAAGCGTGGGGGTGCTCAATAATATTTGAATATGAAAATATTCGATTCGTACAACTAGTACAAAAATATACCTAGTTGCGAAATTAAAGAGTACGTTATATGAAATCTCAAAAAAGTCAAAATAAAAATATTAGTTAAAAACAGCGATCTTAAATATTTTTTGACATACTGAGCACCACCCGACGCTTTTCCTTAAATACTTATATTTTCGTTCCTCATTTTGTTTCTAATTAAATTATTTCTCAATTTTTAGTACGATTTTTAAGATTAAAGCGTGTTTTTTAAGCTATTATTTTTCGGTAGTAGTTCATGGTTAGTGAGGTATGTATGTGTCTTGAGTTCAGATTTTTAGGTGTAAAAAGGTTTGTGATGCGGTTTATGGTTTGTGTAACTGCGTATCAGTAAGGGTGAAGGTATTGAAAAAAAGACCGGAATGTATGAAAATTCCCTTCCAGATCTGCTGCCCATGTAAAAGAAAATGCAAAGATTATGCTGTTTAAACATATTGTATGCAAAGTAAGAAACCGGATATGTGAAATTTTTTCGATATTGAGTTTTTGATGGATTTAAAGGTGTATAATGTCCATTAAGAATGTATTGCAAGATCCTTCCGTATTCTGAAAAAATAGCATTAAATACGATAACACTTCTAAAAGTCTTTATAGATTTTATACTTACACATGCAAAATTCTCTTTTTGTTTTTTTGTACATTGTGGCTTAATATGAAAAATTCACATAGGGACTCTTGAAAGTGGACTTCTCATATGGGTATTTCCGCTGAGAGGTCCACCGCGAGCGAAATGTAAAATGCATGTAAAACAAAGTGTTTAGCTTGTATTAAATAAGAGGAGATATCGAATTATCATTATCTTAAACAAATTTAGATTTTTCAAAGTTAGAGCTATAATAAAAAGTGATTGACAATTTCAGGATAGCCCTTTCTTACTATTTCTAACTTTTCAATGAAGATTCATCCTAATGATTATTTCTTGACAGAGATGTTCCGTTTTCTGTAATAGTAAATTTATTTTGAAAATATATATTTCTTTTCTATATGTACTAAAATGTTCTGAATAAAAATTTATGTTACATTTTTCGTTTAATAAAAGCTGAATAATCAGTTTATCTAAGTAATTTCTTCGGTAGAGGTTTATATGTCACTTTACGAACGTTACGTTACGTTACGTACCTTATAATATTATATACAAAATAATTGAAGAGATGTTTTCAAGAAAAAATGAAGGCAGTAATACAATTAAATCAAACTGATAAAATTATAGTAACATGCATTAAAAAATGTGTACAATATTCGCAGAATTTCGCCTTTTTATAGGTGCAGCTGAGATTGACGTATATTTTGTGTCACGTTACCAACCGGTGTTTGTTTGCAAATATTTTTGAAACGTTTTTTGCTGTAGATCCAACATATTCACTAAACATAGTGCTCGTAAAGAGCTATTCAAAGGCCATATTGTAAAATTTAATATATATATTTATCGATACTTTTCTTCACGTTGAATCCGTACAAATGTCACGTTCGTCACCATGGAAATACCCATATGTACATATGTATGTAAATAAATAATAAATTATTGCCTAAACAAAATACGTATGCTTCAAAACATACATATGTACATATGTCAGTTATCCTAGCGGAAAATTCAAATCTACATAAGAATATTCTGTGTGCAATTGTATGCGCTTATCAGCAATCTGAAGCAAATTGCTTGGCATAAATTTTGTAGCTTTTCAAGTTACGTTATCAATTAACTGAAAATGCCTTGGCTATGTATGTAAGAACACAAGTGTACAAATGTAAGAAAAGCTATGATAAAACAACAACAACAACAACTATAAAACAATAGCACAAATTGCCGAACTAATTGCAACAGGACACTTGAATGTCAACATAAATTTTCAGCATATCGCACATAGTCAAGGACGAGCACTTAATACATACGTATGTACATATATGTACATGTACACAGATGTTGTTTCCTACGTAAACAAAATAATATAAAAGACAATGGAAATATATAATAGTTAGCTGTGCAAGTTTACTAGGGTTGATGAATAGATACGTATTTGAAGAAGAGAACTAATAGTGCTATCAGGACTGCTCAATTATGTTTTTGTAGATGAGAATATAATATTATGTTATATGTGATATCTTGTTTTAGGCAAACCTGTTAAATAATGATTACACTGCTCTACAGCCAAAAAATACTCTGAACGCGACCATCCTATTTATATGTAAAATCGGTCGCTGATTCCGAAAATCGGGATCATTTTTAATTCTATGGGAAGGTTTTTGAGATATCGGCAATTTACCGTTATTTGGCCAATGGCTCCACTTAATCCTGTATACCTCTTTAACGCAGTGAGCTATCTTCCTTGGAGTGACACTCAACGAAAGAAAATTAAATTTCGTGTTATACCAATACCTACACATCTGCAGTAGCAGCACATTGGCAGCGCAGTAGATAAAAGCCCATTTACGGGTATAACATGCATAGAATATACCCGTGCAGAGGCATTGCGCGAGTTGGATGTATTTACTTGATCGCCTATAACTTTTCCATTTTACCATGGATTTTCTTCGTTGATAGCTTATATTTTTCCCAATAGAATGGAGCTTCATGTAAAGGAGTAAAACCGAAGGTGAAGACATTGGTTTAAAAGATATTGCCTGACAAATTCAATTTTTTCTTCAAAAAATCGTAAAAAATCGAAAAAATTCAAATTGAATCGTCAATATTTCAGAAACTATAAGAGTTACGGAAAAATGTTATAGCAGCGATGAAAAGGAAATTTAATTTTCTTTCGTTGAGTGTCACTCCAAGGAAGATAGCTCACTGCGTTAAAAAGGTATACAGGATTAAGTGGAGCCAGTGGCCAAATAACGGTAAATTGCCGATATCTCAAAAACCTTCCCATAGAATTAAAAATTAGCCCGATTTTCGGAATCAGCGACCGATTTTACATATAGATAGGATGGTCACGTCCAAAGTACAGACAAAAAATTTCATTTTGTGATCCAGTGTTATTAATCGTAATGATTACCGGCTTGATTGATTATTTTTTCAACTGTCCATTTAATGATTGATTACCCATTGTTTTCAAATTTTAATGATTATTTTGCAATTACCATTAAAAAAAATCAAAAAAAATCCTAAAAAATCAAAAAAAATGAAAAATAATCATAAAAAATCAAAAATAATCAAAAATAATCAAAAAAAAATTATTTTGATTTTTTTTGATTATTTTTGATTATTTATGATTTTTTTTGATTTTTTTTGATTTTTTATGATTTTTTTTTGATTATTTTTGATTTTTTTTAATTTTTATCAATATGGTTTAAAGAAATATGCACATTTGTACGTATGCAGGTATATATATCGCCTTTTAAGGCAGACTCCCGACGGTAGCTTGATGGTAGTACCGGGGGGTTCGATACGATGAGCGTAGGTGGTGTAGTGCGGTTAAAGTCCCACACTAAGGGCCGGTTTCACCATCTCCGGTTAAGTTCTTAACCGTAGTATTTTTCCCGGTTAAGCAATTTATTTGACAGCTCGCCATACAATTTACGTCAAATTAACCACCGGTTAACTTAACCGGAGATGATGAAAACGGCCCTAACAGGATAAAGGCTCTATATGCTTCCTCCTCGTATATTTGTGCAGAGAGGCATACACATTTATACATATCTTACAAGCTTGGAATTATTGTTAATTTGTCATTGGCCGTACATGGTACGATGCACGTTTATATCTAATTATTTATCCTTATGAAAAATTGTTTAAAGTGGCCAAATCAAACATTTTAGTGTAACATTCGCTGACATTCGAGACTTTATGACATTCATGAATGAGGAAAAGAAGCGATACATAGTCTCATTTTCATTAATTTATACAGTGAATTATGTGTGTTATTTATGGAGATGTTATAGTCCAAAATGTCTATATCTGAACAATCCGTTGTATGGGACCTATATGTTATAGTGGTCCAATTTCTCTTAAGAAGTCACCCAAGTACCAAATTTCAAGTAGATATCTCAAAAAATGAGGGATTAGTTTGCGTTTATACAAACGACTCAGCTCATGATCCTCATCATAGCGGTTATATTTTGGTGGATCTGTTATGCCTCCTTCTGCATTTTCCGTGAGTTTGTCTGTATATTTTATTGCCAAATTTGAAATAATTCTGGTCCAGGGTTATTTTCAGCGTATTTACGATCTCTGTTGCAATGTCTTTGTTCGTTTTCTCTGTCAGTATTTTAGTTAGAGCTTTTAGTATTTCTGTCTTTGGTATCGAGGGGTATAGATCCTTCACGTAAAGTGATACCTGTTTTGAGTCCTTGGGTACGTTCAGAATTCTCAGTTTGTTGACTAGTTCCGTTGTGTTTTTGATTGCTAGTAGCATATTTAGCAGAATATGGTCGGACGAGCGCATGCCCGACGATTGGAACTTAAGTGTGCTCTGCCCAATCCACAAAAAAGGAGACTCCACAGTACGCGCCAATTATCGTGGGATAAGCCCCCTGAATATCGCATATAAGGTCTTAGCAAGTGTAATGTGCGAAAGACTGAAGCCTATCGTCAACAATCTGATTGGACCTTATCAGTGTGGCTTCAGACCTGGTAAATCTACCATCGACCAGATCTTCACAATACGACAAATACTGGAAAAAACCCATGAAAAAGGAACCGACACACACGATCTCTTTGTCGATTTTAAAGCCGCTTTTGATAGCACGAATAGGAATTGCTTGTATGCCGCAATGTCTGAATTTGGTTTCCCTGCTAAACTTATACGGCTATGCCAAATGACGTTGACTAACACCACCAGCTCCGTCAGAATTGGGAAGGACCTCTCCGAGCCGTTCGAGACCAAACGAGGTTTCAGACAAGGTGACTCTCTTTCGTGCGACCTTTTCAATTTGATGCTGGAAAAGATAATATGAGCTGCAGAACTTAACCATACAGGAAGCATCTTATATCACAAGAGTGTGCAACTGCTGACGTACGCCGAGGACATCGACATCATTGGCACTAACACGCGCGCCGTATGTTCTGCCTTCTCCAAGCTGGATAAAGAGGCTAAGAAAATGGGTTTGGCGGTCAACGAGGACAAGACGAAGTACCTCCTGTCATCACACAAAGAAACAGCACGCCTTGGCAGCCACGTCAATGTTGATAGCTACAAATTCGAAACTGTTAAGGACTTCGTCTATCTGGGAACCAGCATTAACACCAAGAATGATGTCAGCACGGAGATCCAACGAAGAATCACGCTTGCCAATAAATGCTACTTCGGACTAAGTAGGCAACTGAAAAGTAAAGTCCTCTCTCGACAAACAAAAATCACACTCTACAGGACGCTCATCGTTCCAGTCCTCATATACAGCGCAGAAGCATGGACAATTTCAAAATCAGATGAGATGGCACTTGGAGTATCCGAGAGAAAAGTTCTTCGTAAGATTTGTGGACCTTTGAGCGTTGGAGTGGGCGAGTATCGACGGAGATTTAACGATGAGCTGTACGAGCTTTACACAGACATCGACATTGTTCAGCGAATAAAGATCCAGCGGCTGCGTTGAGCAGGTCATGTCGTGAGAATGGACGAAGGCGCTCCGGCCAAGAAAGCATTTCTATCGAAACCCGCTGAACGCAAAAGAAAAGGGAGACCTCCAGAAGTGGCGCCATGCTGCACGAAACAGAAGCAATTGGCGTGCTCTGTTGGACTCGGCCAGAATCGTCTAGACGGTTAAGCGCCAATCAAGAAGAAGAAGAAGTAGCATATTTAGATGTTTTGAAAGCCTATATCCTGGTGCCGATTTATGGTTTACTATTGGTCGCATAGGTGTTCCTGTTTTGTGGATTTTAGGTAGTGCGATCAGTGATGGGACAGATGGATTCATTGCTGTGAGAGTGTAGGCTACTTTGCTGTCTCTTATATTTTTCGCTTGTTTTATTGCACGCTTTATTGCCATTTGGTATTCTTCCGTTGGGTCTTTTCTCATCACTCCGCAGCCCATTTCTTTGATTAGTTGACCTGTTTTTGCGGTGTATTCCTCTTCCTCCATTAGCACAGTTGTATTTCCTTTGTCTGTTTCACACTTCATCAAAAAAGGAAAAATTCTTAATTTCATATAAGCTGTATTTATTGTTCATCATACGCCATACCGTTTCAGCCCTAGTTATTGCCCTATTGTATTCTTTTAAAAGGCAGAAATATTACGTACTTACGTTCCGACATTGTTCCTCAAATAGGATTATTTGGGAATTTGTATTCGTCTTCGCATGCCTACTACATAATAAAGCAGTAGACGATTTGCTATGTTGCAAATAGATTTACGTAAAGATAATCTCTGTCATAATCAGAATTCTTTATTCGCTCTTCCCTGTCCTTATACTGAACCTAGAAATGAATCTTCCCCAGGTGTAGGAAGGGTTTGTATCCGTATCTAGTACGAAAAACTTCGAACGAGCCAAGGTCTATACAAATTTTGTACTTCTAAATTTGTCGACATTTTAATTAGTGCAGTTGTCGCTGTAGAATACACAATGACTTGGATACACCTGTCCCTATATTTACTGCGGGGTTACGTACTTTAATATGCGTTCACATACATTTGTACAAACAAACTTTATGCCTCTCTGACCAAACATACATGCCTACCTGAATACTTATGTGCATGCGTATCCAAATTTCTTTACAACAATATTGAAAAAAATCAAACAAAATAAAAAAAAATCAAAAAAAAATCATAAAAAATCAAAAAAAATCAAAAATAATCATAAAAAATCAAAAATAATCAAAAACAATCAAAAAAATTATTTTGATTATTTTTGATTATTTTTGATTTTTTATGATTATTTTTGATTTTTTTTGATTTTTTTTGATTTTTTTTTTGATTTTTTTTAATGGTAATCATTAAAATTACTTTTTTTCAGCAAAAGAATTAAAATAATGATTACCAATTAAAAAACAAAACAATTTAATTGATTACTAATCCTAATCGGAATTTAACAGGTCTGGTTTTAGGTATTGTTATGATGGAATGATATTTTATGACGTTTATCTTCCATTTCCTTTTCATCACGAAACACACAGGTCTATATCTTCTTAATAGATTGTTTATTAATTGAATTATAGTGTGTTACAGTAGAGTTCAATTAAGCCTTAACCCGGATACTAGAAATCGCTATGTTGTTAAGCGCGCCTGATATAAATTTAGAGATTTTTGGCGATCCTAATGATTACTAATCGGATTAGAAACTTTTTTTTAATCCTAATTGATTAATTAGGATTAGACGGCTATTCTAATCGATTACTTTTTGATTAGATTAGAACTAATCAAAAATCTAATCACGATTAGTGACGATTGGTATATCTAATCAAAAATAAAATCGATTAGATTTCTCGACTAGTTTTGATTAGATAAACTATTTTGAAAAATTTGTGTAAAAAAAATTATTTATTTTTGTATGCTAAATCTATTTACATAATATAAATACTTTTGAATACTTCATAATATTGCATTAAGTTGTTGTTCATAGCACACCACTGTACAATATCTCTGCCTGTTCTACCTTCGTTTTCTTTTGCTGGCATAGTCAATAACCCAAGACGGAATTCATTGTCTGACTTTTCTTTTGAAAAGTTGGTACTAATGAAGTCAAATATAAACTTTTTGTGATACTTATGTATGTAATATAAATCAGCATGTTTTCAGAATTTGCCTTTAATTTTTATACTTCAACTAGTATTTAGTGTTTATCTATTTAAAGCAATGTAAATCAAACTTTGAATTAAATGAACCTTTCCGGGGTTTATGTAAGAGCTTTAATTCCTATTCCAGCTTTTTAGATATTTCGGACTCGCTTTTCATTATAAGGGAAAAAATACTGTCTTATCTTAACACATAGTGGCGATTATTCTGTTATAATTCTCAAGACTAACTTCAAATGTACTATACTCAGCTGATCATTTTATTTCTCCGTAGCTGAGCAGTTTAAGATCTCGACGCTTAACAAGCTCCTGCCACTCAACACCTCGGCATTTTAAGTAAACAAAAAATATCCGTACGTCATGCGGGTGCGCCTCTCGTGCGGTCGGGCGGGATTGGAGGGCGTGGGTTATTATTATTATTATGTTTACGATGAAATTTTGAATAAAAGTAGCTTTAAGTTTGTTACTCTATGCATTAAATGACAAAAAAAAATATTTCAAAACAGTTGATCTAATCAAATTTAATCAAAACTAGTCGAGAAATCTAATTGATTTTATTTTTGATTACTTTTGATTAGTTTTGATTAGATATGCCAATCGTCACTAATCGTGATTAAATTTTTTATTAGCTCTAATCTAATCAATTAGTAATCAAAATATAAATAATCAAAAAAAAATCTAATGATTAGATTACTTAATTTTTCTAATCGTAATGATTTCTAATTCTAATCGAAGTTCCCCAGCTATGCTTAACCATAATCTAGAAGCCGTGTACTGAACGGCCTTTAATAGGTAAACTTGACGGAGTTATTCCTTACCTCTACATCTCATTAATCTACTTATTTATGTATTTATTGAACAACCCTTTTTCCCAGTTGTAGTTACATATTTTACTAAGAATTCGAGATGAATGGAATCGAGTTACAAAAGGTGATTCAAACTCAGCTATTAAGTTACTTATATATTTACTTTTTGATAAACTAAATTGTATGTAGTTAGTTGAAAGCATGTAAACAATAAGAGAGATAGATAGAGGGGGAAATAGAGTAAGGAATTATTATAAATAAAGCAGAAGATAATAGTTTGTGTAGATATTTATTTGTTTACAGTAAGTAAAACGAGCAGAAAACTTTGTTTTGCTTGTTGGGATTAAAAAGAATTAAATACAATTTTTTATCAGATGTCGAAGGCAGGCAATAGTTCAGCGGTTAGAACTGTAGTTATTGTACTGCAAAGTGTGCAAGTTCGAGTCTTGGCAGAAGCAAAAGTAACCTGATGACTCTTAGTGGGATCTACGGTGAAACAGTTGTAGTTACATCCATGCTTAAAAAGTTTTTTTCTAGTTTCTAAAAAATAAAAAATAAAATATAACCTGGGCCTGTGCTCGTTAAATTAAATAAATAAAAAGAAAAGAATTAAATTCGAGTGTATTTCTTTTGTTGGGATTTCTACTACTATCTACAGCGTTGCTGGCAACACAAATGCAACCAGTGTTAGCAGCGAGCAGCAACATTCGGCTGTTAGATTTTAAATGGTAATCCTTTGCCTATAAAGAAATACAAAACTGTACATATTTATGTACATATAGGCAGGACAACATGATTTCCAATTGAACTTTTAAACCATTCATAATTCAACAGTGAATCACTTATAAAAAATTTCTCATACGATTTACGAGTACTTGTTTCCAGAAAATCTGATTTTTGTACAAAAATAAAGTAAAAGTAGGTGCATAGAAGTGAAGCTAATATCTATCAAACCCAGCATGTAAAGCAAGTGCAGAAAGGCGCATAAAAACTCGTACCAAACAAAAACACAAAGCACAGCAAATGAGAAGAAATCAAATTACGAACAACATGGAATGGCGTTGAATAAGAATCAATGATTGTTTTACTGTGATACTTGATTGACTTTGATTTATCAATGTACGTATGTATGTATGGGTTTTTGCTCGCTCATGACAAGTAAAACAGATGAAAACTGATGAAAAGTGAAGGCAAGTGAATCGGAGCATTAATAACAGTGAAAAACTACATTTCAACAGAATGTCATGGAGCACAAAAAGGAAAGACAAAGTGACACATAAATATAAGTAAGAGCAAGAAATGCAAGAATGGAGAAAAAAGTTTATGATTTAGTTCACTCAACTTCCTTGTTTTCTGTTTGGCATTTCCATTGCTCCACATTTCATTTCATACAATTCTCTGGTAGTAATTGGATTTTACAAAACACTAAATACATATACGAGATTCTAAAAACTTTCCATAAGCAAATAAGCTGCAATTGAAACAGGAAAATTACCACTTTCGATTGATTGCAATATATTGTGTTTAGCTGCATACATATGTATTTGCTTTTGTATGTATGTATGTACATTAGACCGTATCGAAAAATAAAGTTGATAGGAAAACCATCACATATAATGTAATTTTGGAAGACATTTAAAAAAAAAATTTTAAACCGCCCCAAATGGCTCCCAATTACATTTTTCTTCATACCTTCGGCATTCGGTGCTCGGTTCTTAAAGTTTGATGCCTACTGCTTGTTTGTCTGTGATTTGAGAAATGTGTCTTTTGGTACTGAAGTTCATTAGCCCTATTTCACGGAAATTTCGCACAATTTATAAAAAAAAAATTTACCGGACTCCAAACATAAAAAAAAGTTTCTAAAAACGAAAAAAAAAATTTACTAAAATGTGTTTTTAGAGTTATTGACCATTTTTTTTAATTAAGAAAACGCCAAAAATAAATACTACGCATTTGAGTAATTATTATAAATAAACGGCCATGCAAAAACGAAAAAAACTTTTTTTTTGGATCACCCTAGTAGTGGATTTTTCTTCACATCTTCGACATTTATAGTCGTATCTTAATGTTTGACACATCATTTTTTTTGTCTCGAGAGGGGATTTTTTTTGATCACCCTAGTAGTGGGTTTTTCTTCACATCTTCGACATTTATAGTCGTATCTTAATGTTTGACGCATCAAGGTTTTTTTCTCGAGCAGAGCATTTTGCTTGTGAAAATGTCATCCCACAATGCATTATACACTCAGGCAAAAAAGATTATAAAAACATATAAAAACGTGCTTAAAATTGACAAAAACGTACTTAAAAGCAGAGTTGGGCAAAATTTATTCGAATAACGAATATTAGATGAATACATTTTTTTATCTTTATTTGACTAACAAATAATTTCGTTTATTCAGAAACCAAATTATTCGAATAATAGATAATTTTCATTTACATATCGTCGTAACATACGAAAACTAGCATGTTTAAAATGTCTGGCGAAAGCTATCAATAAAAAAATTATGTACGAGAAGTAGAACATTTGACCTTTGGCCGACGAAAAGTAACAAAATCGACTTTTGGCTGACAAAAAGTATCCGTAATTATAGACTGTTTTTACATTAAAATTGTTGTTGTTTAAACGAAATTGATAGTTTTCATCAGCCAAAACTCGATTTAGTTACTTTTCGTCGGCCAAAAGCCGAACTTTTTACTTTTCGTCAGCCACAAAAAATCGTATGATAATTTTCGTATGGTACGATGATATGTAAAAACAAACATACAAGAAAAAAACAAAAAAAAAAACAATTTTTTTTTACAATTACTCAGTTGTTTTTTTTTTTTGTTGTACCCTGAGTTTTTATTTATTATTTGAAATAAAAAATAAATTTCCGAATAATTTATTCGAAAGGAATTTATCTAAATAAAACTTTGAAAAATAAATTTTTACCCGAATAATTATCTAAATAAAAATGTATTCGAATAGTGCCCAAGTCTGCTTAAAAGTGATGTAAACCGAACACTTTTATTTTAAAGATGTTCATTATAAAATTTTAAAATCAAGTACAAACAAATAAATTTTAAAGATTTTTATTTTTATTTTAAGCACTACGAGATTTTGAAGCTAACACTTTCCTTTTTATTTCATTCATTTCATTTTTAATTTAAAAATGTTTATTTTTAAATCCTAAATTAAATTTAAGTTTCAAAAATTTCATTTTCAATTTAAAAATTTAAATTTTTTAAATAAAATTAATCTGTTTTAAAATGTGCATATATAAAAAAATTTAATTTTTGATTTCTTTTCTCTGAGTGTATGAGCAGCTTTCCGTTTAACTTTTTTTGCTTGTTAGGCGAGACAGCCTAATACACATACATACATTCATACATACATATACACGTGTGTATTTGCTTTCAGATTTACTACATGTCATTTAAAATATGTAGCAATGGCAATTAAATATGAAAAATATTATTAACTAGCTTTTTTACACAATTAATTTAATAAATCAGTTACGTACGTATATGAATAGCTTGAGGCAATGGGAAGTCGTCGCCTAACTGGTGTCATCTCAGCAAGTGCAAATTGCTGTTAAAACGTCATCAATTGCAAAACAAAGTTAATTAAATCATGCGTAATCACAAGTATATTCTTATTGATATTCTGCTAATATGACTGATATACCAATAGTATGTAAGCCACATTGTTCTCTGTACGGGACAAATTTGCATTTTTACTCCACGAAGGCTATAGATCAGTGTTTGATTTCCCTATGCACGCGTGCGGGAGCTTTTTATAGCTTTCACACCGACAGCCTCACACCGACGAGTCAAAGCACTTCATTCACGCACAGAAATTTTGCAAATTTCTATTCAGTCAGCATTGAGCTGTTGAGCTAGCAGGTTGTGTTGCTCGAGCAGTCTCTGAATGCTTGTAAATGATTGTGTGTTGGGGGTGATTTTTTTATTTGGATTTTTTTACGTAATATTTTTATTAGGAATCGTGATTTTGCATTTCGTCTCATATTTTTAACACGCTTTTATTAGCTTCACCTGTATGTATGTATGTATGTATGTAACTTCATCCCATCCTAAAAGTTGCAACATTTAACTAAATTATTATATCTTTCAAACATTCACTTTTTTGTGTTCTCTCTATTATTTCTATTCTCCTCCGGATTCGAAACATGACATCAACAGCCCAACGGCATCATATAGTAGGACATTCAACATTATATTTTATGCTTCATTGCAGCTTTTATGTTACCTTTCTTCAAAATAGCCTCTATGAATTTCAATTCACTCCCGTATATAAGCCAATAAGTAACAAGATTTCAGGGTACGGAAAAACTCACTCACGAACGCTCAAAAATACATTCTTCTCAAATCACAAACAAATGTTCAAAGAAAAACGTATAACCACTCAAATAGCGAGCGAACTAACGCACAACAGCCAGCGATCGCTCATAGCGATGGCGATAAACTCAATGCATAAATTCACTCAAAAAAAAATGAAGCTTGTAGCTTTCTGTTTTGGGTTTGTTGTATTTGCAATGAAATCAGCCGCATGTACATACATACGTATGCAAAGCAAAAACTGGTTGTGTTTGTACATAATTCATTTGATAGTAAGTGCTGAATCAACGAAAAGGAACCCTAATTCTATAATTGCATTTCACGTTTGGAAAGCAATTTTTATACAATGTTTTGTAAACGTGAGGTGAAAAAAATGTCTAAAAAAAAAAAAAAAAAATAAAAATAAAAAAAAAAAAATGCGCCACTCGGGACTCGAACCTAAGCTCCTTGGTCCATAGGCAGCATACCTCACCATTACGCTACAATCGTATTCGGAACTTTGTTGTCTAAATTCGTATTTATTCAATCAGGTTTCTTTTTTTTTTGTTCTTTTCAAATGCTTCACCTCAACTTCTCTTCACTTTCTGATTGTAAAATATAACAAACCGTTTGGGAAATTTTGTATTTCCAAACTAGTTTGGAAAACCTTGAATAAAAGTGTTTGGAAAATATTGCATAATAAGCTAGTTTACTTCACTGCATATTGGGATTTTTGGTAGAAGGTATAAATACATATGTATGTAGATCTATTTCGGAGAACACCACATCCCATCAGACTTCTTTTTACTTTTATTCTTGCGTCCGCATAAAACATCCTTTAATGAAAAATTTCACTAAAAAGTTAAAAATAAATAATAGCTTAAAAAAACTAAAAAACACGCTTTAATCTTAAAAATCGTACTAAAAATTGAGAAATAATTTAATTAGAAACAAAATGATTAACGAAAATATAAGTATTTAAGGAAAAGCGTGTGGGGTGCTCAATAATATTTGAACATGAAAATATTCGATTCGTACAACTAGTACAAAAATATACCTAGTTGCGAAATTAAAGAGTACGATATATGAAATCTCAAAAAAGTCAAAATAAAATTATTAGTAAAAAAACACCGATTTTAAATATTTTTTGACATACTGAGCACCCCACGCTTTTCCTTAAATACTTATATTTTCGTTAATCATTTTGTTTCTAATTAAATTATTTCTCAATTTTTAGTACGATTTTTAAGATTAAAGCGTGTTTTTTAGTTCTTTTAAGCTATTATTTATTTATTTTATTTTTTTTTGTTTGCGGTTTTTTGTGAAGTTAATAATAAAAATACTATGTATTTGCTTTAAAAATTTTAGTTTTCGACAATCATTGAGTTTCTTTTGGGTGTAGCCAAGAGCTTTTGTGCTTTTAACACATGCACAATGTTTGAAAGTATTAGTGTGATAATCCCTGCTATAGATATATTTTTGGTCTTAATGAAACAAAAAAAAAATTAAGAAGAAATTTCTGGTACAAATGGTCGTTTGGATTTCTTTTATAGATGTTTGTATTTCTCTCGGTGAGATTTATTGGTGCTTGAATTTCTGTCTTATGGATTTATCGGTCTTTGGATACGTCGGTTTTTTTATTTTTATTATCGTTTTTTTTGGTTACTGTTCTCGGGACATTTGTTTTTAGATTTGTCTCAGCGTAGCGGGAAGGGTATTTGTTAATGTTATAAGCGTCTTCATTAAATTGGAAAACCCCATAATAAGTAGTAAAATAATTCATTTGAACATATTAATATATTTTAAACTATTTGTGCCAAAGTTCAGATTTTATGAACTGAAATTTAATTACAATTTCTTTCATCTCTCTGTACACTAATGACTCTATTTATATAACTAACGCAAAAGTTATATATTTTTATAAGATGAATAAGTAAGTACAGCTATATAAGCTGTATGTGTAAATACAAATTGGATATACATATACACATACTGCCTCTTATATACATATATGACAAACAATTGCTTCCTCTAATTTAATACAAATTAAAAAAAAAAAATTCATAAAACAATGCACCAGGCGCCAACGGTCTCACCTATGAACTCTAAAACTAAGTTAACTCATTACACGTGTTCAACTTTTGCATATGACACACATACAAATATAAACAAAATAGTACATGCATATCCGACTTTATTTACATTA
Organism: Urophora cardui; assembly: GCA_960531455.1. Lineage (NCBI taxonomy): Eukaryota > Metazoa > Arthropoda > Insecta > Diptera > Tephritidae > Urophora > Urophora cardui. The sequence continues at coordinate 23,678,355 of OY482674.1, read as the reverse complement.
CATAAAAACTTTACAGCATCAATCTTAATATGCGTCAAAACTGGTTTTCATACTCGTATTAAAAAAAAAAATTATAATATTTCACATGCGTGCCAGCGCTAAATGACTAAGATTCAGCGAGGTGAGTGTGTGACGTAACAACAGTAGTTAAAACAAATGCTAATTGTTTTAGTACATTAACGATACATGCATATGTACATTAGACCGTATCGCAAAAAATAAAGTTCGCTGTATAAGGGTTAATTGGACAGCCACTAAAGTGTTATTTTGAAAGAAAATTCACTTTAACACTCAGCTTAGCCATGTTTATCAATCCTCCAACTTTGTTTTTTGATTTCATAATTTTAGAAATTTCAAATTTGTACCAAATCGTGCTATTTTTTGCAACTTTGTGAGGCTGGGGGCACCTCTAAACATACGAGTAGGTCAATAAAATTTTACAGGCTTATTTCTGGGCTAGAAAGGTGCCGTTCTGGCTTTGGAACAATTTGAATTTCCAAAAAAACATTTCAGTCCACCTTAATATGCATATTCCTCGGAATGTTGAACGTGTTTTTATTCGGGTTCTACTGAAGCAATCGAAATACTTCTTTTGGAAAGTATTAATGATTTTTGTATTATAGAATTAAATATCAATGATTTTTGACTACGTTTAACATGCAGACATAAAAAAGTACATTAGGGTGTTGTAAACTATGTACTGGGTGGTAGTGACCCCAATGGCGCACATAGGGTTAATAATATTACATAGAGATCAGACTATAAGCACCGAAGATATGAAAGATTTGAAAAAAATACATTTGGGCGACATCTAGCATCGTGAAAAAAAATTTTTTCCGTAAATGTTTTCCAAAAAAGCATCATATGGGGGGGAGCATACGGTGGACTTTTTTTTAAGTTCCTTTAAGGCGAGACTGCCTAATGTATGTACACATGAATGTGTGTTCCTTTTCTATTGCTTTATTATACTATCTTTATGGTATTTAAAACCAAATTAAATGTCGGTGATCATTAAGCAGATCAAGTGTAGGGTGCAAGTTCAATTTGTTTTTATTGTTAATAACTAAGATTTTACAACTTTTTCACATTCTAACTAAGTAAGTGGTAAATAAATAAATAGAGGCACGCGCGGGCTTGTTATTGCCAGTTTTTAACGGTATGCGCAAGTAGCGTCAAGTCATAGGAACTTTTTTTTTAGTTGAGATCGTGAAAGCGGGAGTTTTAAAGATAAACTGCCTTATCCAGAAAAACAAAAAAGATAACTCTTTGCCGTGACCAAAAGAAGAACATGCGAGCTTAATAACAGAATGGAATAGGCTGAAAAGAACAAGAATTCAAAATTTTGTATCTTGCTAAAGGGAGTGAAAAGCCACAAAAAAAAGTGAATATACCTATTCAAAAAGTAAAATGAAAAAAATGTGAAAAGTGAATCAAGTTAATTACCAAAACTTAATTTAATTTAATTTAATTGCCGCTGTATACAAGTTATTAAAAAAATAAAAACTGTGTTGTATCTGCTGTGTACACCATAGTGCTCGAGGGCTCCCAACCTTTTAAGAAAAATGCTGTACCTGAAACTTTATTTCTGCATATTAATTCACTCCATTTTATTGGTCTATGCCTTCTCCTCCACGCGATCATCAGCGGTTGTTGATCCTCGCAGCGATCAATATCTGCTTTTGCAACGATCTTCCATACTTTTTGGCTTGACTACAATTAGCCGGCCAGATATGGTAAATGATGCATGTCATACACAGCTGCTGCAATTGCAAAGAGCGATGCTGCAACAGAAGCCATGGGCAATGAAAAGTGAGTATTGTTGTGAGAGATAATAATGTGGATGGTGAGAGAACGGGTGAGCAAATAGAAAGAGTTCCGAATCTTAAAAATTAACAAATATGTAAATGGAACTGTTGAGTTGAAAGTGACAATGAGTGAAATGATGAAATCTATACAAGCGAATTTTTCTGTAGCCTGCAGTGCATTTTATTAATTTTCTTTACCAACATTAGCAATAACCAGTGTTGCCACTTTAGCTATTTTGTAGCTAGATTTAGCTATAACTTTTGGCGTTTAGCTACAGATATTTGCGTTTAGCTATTAGCTATTTTTGTTAGCTTTTTTTTAATAGCTTAGCTATTTTTAGCTATTTTTCTTAATTTCTTTATTTTGCACATCAGTTTATCATTTTAAGCTAATGAGTCATCTGTGAGTTTATAAAAACTTGAAAGTGTATACTGATCCTTATGATTATCAAACTTAACAAAAGTTGATAGTCTGGCATGCCTTCCCTATTTTATGGATTATTGGTGCATTCATATGCAAGGTTGATCAATAAGGGTTTCGCAGTGCGCAAAAGCAACTCTGTCATACAGTTTGTTGTTGCCCACTTTGCTATCTGAATTCGCAAATGACCATTAGCATACGCTACACTGTCAATATGTATCGCGATATTTGAATCGGTTTGATGAATCGCAAACTAGTGCTGTACGTTCAATATGAATATTGCGATCGCTCTGAGGTTCACAATATTTTACTCCCGTCCTTTTCAAGGGGTATTCGTAAAATTTTTCAGAACTTTATTATCAAGTTAATTGAGCAACTCCGCCAACGCTTACCGCAGAATATTGAATCTTTAAAAAATATTGAATTTTTTTCTGTAAACAAGCCAATAATATTTGACACTTTCAAAGATGAAAAGGACCACTTTAACACGGAGGAAATCACTATTTTAGAAATGCAATGGAAAAAACTACATGTATACCCATGGAAGCGAACTACCTCTACAATAAAGTTTTGGGTAGAGGTAAGAAAGCTTAGAAATGCTCTTAACGAAAATCCGTTTGAAGAACTACAATCTTTTGTGTTTAATTTTCTAATCCTACCGCTTAGTAATACAGAAATAGAACGTAGCTTTTCTGTTATGAACGTAATAAAAACAGAGCAAAGAAATAGAATGCAATTATTTACGTTAAACTCTCTATTGACTGTTAGGTATGATCGAAAAAGGCTTGAAAAATGTTGTAATAACTTTGAAATTCCTAACGATATTATTAAAGCAATGACGTCAATTAATATATATGATTCAACCTGTGAATTTAATGAAGAAGATAAGATTTTTGAAATGTTATTGAATCAAATTTTTAACTAAAGTTTAGATATTAACTAGTCGCTATTATAATTTATTTTAATACTGCAATTGAATGTACATACATACATACATATGTAATGAATTAATTTTTTTTTTCATTGTAATAATCTTATTATACGACGTACATATATAAGTACATACAAACAAATATATGTACATATGTGGCTACAATATATAATATACATATGTATATATAAATATTCATATATGTGAAGTTGTTTTATGTCACGTCTTTTTAAGTAAATGATTATTTGGCTATTTTTGAAAAAAATATTTGGCTATTTATTTTAGTTATGAAAAAAATTATTTAGCTATTTTTAGTAATTTTTTTTTTTTAATTTAGCTATAAGCTTCAAAATATTCTGGCAACACTGGCAATAACTAACTAATTTTAACAGCAGAGAAAAGGGGAGACCTCCACTGCTTTGAGAAGATCAGATGGAGTGTAATTCGAAAGAGCGCTCTTTGGTAATTCGTCCTCTCTAGGAGTTATTCTTTGGATAAATCTGCTCGACATAGGCTATATTTTTCCCGCTAGATGACGCTGGGGTCGCTATATTCGCAAAATCCGTATTTATAATCCAATTCTGTTCGTTTTTACCATATGTTTGTTATGTAAACAGAAACTCTGGTTCAAAAAATAAAGCCGCTAGAGATCGGTTTCCGAGATTGGACCCGAATAGCCTGAAATATTTGTAAGCAATATTGATATCAAATGAAAGGTTTTAATAACAGATTCGTTAGAGAATTCATTCCATTCCGACTTTCAAGTCGGTTCTCCAGATAGAGGCTAAAACGCGGACCTGGTTGGCTATAAAATATTTTTGAGCAATTGGATTTCCATATATAGTTCATGCTGTGTTGAAATCTCAATCGGTTGCCGAGGTAACTGAACCGACTCGAATGATATAGACCGATATGTGGATCCGGATGCCCACGGAATATTTTTGATAGGTAACGGGAGAATGAGAGTAGTATAGGGGGAGGAAGAGATAGATGGAACGAGAGATGTAGAGTGGTAGTTAGACTAATACGCAGTAGCTTAGTATGATTTGTCGCAGCGAAGCGAGACGGGCATTTGCTAGTCATTCTATGTAATAATGCAGGCTTGATGACAGGGAAATATGTTAAACTTTACATTTTTTAACCGAACTAAGGTCTATCAATACCAATGGATAACCATTCCTTCGATTAAAAACTCGAGCGATAGAAGTTTATATCGGAAAGTGATTTGTATCGGAGCTACATAATTATATTGTGTACTGCCAAGGTGTGTACTGGAATGGAAACGAACTAATGATCGGATGGTGATGGATGATGACACTAATTGAACTTTGAAAAAAGAATATTAAGAACATATTCCAATTTATTTAAAAAATTCCTATAACAAAAACGGACCAGCGGAAAAGTCGCAGTGTAGTACATGGTGAATTTCAAGAGAGCGTAAAAGAGAGTTCGTTAAGGAAAAATGTTGACCACGAGATTTTATTTGGCTTTCATAAACTTTAGCTGTTCCAAACGACTTTCTGCTGTTTAGTAACATAAAAAAGTACAATAGGTCAAAGTATTTAAAAATTATATTGAAAAATTTTCCAAAAATCAAGAAGAAGAACTTAGTAACATCTTTTACGTTCGATGTATTCTGAAACGATTTTCCGCCATCCCTTGTCAAGTTTGGTTTGGAGACAAAACGGTTTCGGCTAATATGCGCCAGAGTTCACAACGAAAAAACACTGAAGATGGCACATATTAGCCGAAACCGGTTTGTCCACAAACCAAACTTGACAAGTGATGATAGAAAATCTTTCCACAATACATCATATTCATACGCTGTCGGAAATGCAAGCAACCAAAAATCTTTTACGTTCCTTGTACAAAATTTTTGTCTGAGCTGACCCGTAATAAAATTGTATGGCGAATAATTTTCTAGAACATTTTAACCCTCTACAGATCTTCAAGATACTATTTTTCAGACTTTCTTAAAAACGGGTTAAAATTGACCTCTTCGTGGGGATGTGAGAGTCAAAGTATTCCACAAAGCTAATGCTCATGCAATTTCACTGGAGTTTTCCTAACAATATATTTCTATACAAAATTTATTTTAAAATTTTTTTCATTTATTTAAAAAGAAATCAGAAAAAATTTTGCAAATTTAAAATGGCAAATACAAAACAATTTGAGTATATTACTTAATAAAATAATTGCATTTAAAACTAAATATTGCTTCACTCTCTCTTTCTCATTCACATACAGTGTACGATGCTTCCGGCACCAGACTACCCGGCTTTCTAATGGGCAACGGCCATTGGTTGGGCAGTCGTGATACTTGCGATGCCGTCAAACAACCACTCAAACTGAAAATATCCAAGCACATACCGCATAAAATGAATACCAAACTAATGACAGACACAGCACCGTATCCCGTTGATTTTCGTGTAGTCAACTTATGGCACAATTCCACTTGGCAAGTTGATCCACGTTATCCATTCTATGAGACGCGTGTCAATATTGGCCTATGCTTGCCCAGCGTGTGTACGCTCTCCGAGGTGGCACAGCTGATGGCATTTTATGTGGAAGATGATGCATTTTTAGCAAATGATTTATATGATTTGCGTTTGCGCGTCGAAAATGTAAAGGATTTGAAAATGCGTCCTGGTTTTTTTAGACGTCCTTCGTGGTTGATTTTCAGTGGCGCTTGGACTGTTACCTTAGCATTGACATTTCTCGCTTTGGCAAGACGTGCGAAGCGGAAAAGCGAAGCCTTAGCAGCTTTAGAGGCTGAGAAGGTGCGTGATGAAGCAAAGAAGAAAGCTGCGCATCTGGAAACGAAATTGATTTTACAATTAAAGGGCAATGGTTTCATTGACTGTTTCGACATACAAAATAATTGGTCATTGCTCTTTCCGCCGCGTCGAAAGTCGGTGGCGGCAGTGACTCAAGCGACGAATGGCGGCGGCGGCGGCAATGACGCCTTCCCGGCGGTGAATGGCATACGATTTTATGGCGCAATGGGCGTGGTGTTATTTCACATACTCTGTCTCACCTACTGGGCATCGGGCAGTAAGACGCAGCATTTTCAATTTACAAGCAATTTGGGCAATTTTGAGATATTTGTGGATTTGTTTTTTACATTGAGGTAAGTTTTAGTTGATTTTGGTTTTTTTAAAGCTTTCTTGCTCTCAATGCTTATGTAACTTACAGTGGCTTTCTGCAAACTTATCACTTCTTTCGCAATACAAAAACAATCGAGCTCATACGTAGAAGCAATTTGGCGCAAAATACGAAAATGGTGTGCTTGTATATAATTCATCGTTTTATAAGGTAAGTCACGGGCAAAGAATTTACATTCGAGCAAAAAACTAAATTTATTTTTTAAAGTGTCCAGACTTTGGCGCATAAAAATATGCAACAGGATGACTTTCTAAAATTTTGAAGTGTTTACTATATATGTATATCAGAGATTGAAAATAATTTTTGACCTTAAAAACCCTGTGGAACAGACAAAAAAACAAAAAACATTTGAAAGTAAAAATTTTTATCTGTGATAAATACTTCTAAAATAATTTATTTCTGTCTTTTCGTGGCAAGAAATTTCGATTTTTAAAATAAATCAAATTTCCTGATTTTTATAAAAGATGTTTGTTTCATATAAATCGAACTCAATAACTGAATATTTTTTCTATCAAAAAAAATTTTTCATTGGCCCCCAAATGTATGGAGAAAAATTGTATGTCCTGTTTCTCAATTGCTATATATTATATATTGTTCCGATCGGAGAATCGGAAGCGGTTAAGGGTGTCTCACATGGGTCAAAGTTCATATTACCATATGTGACCCCTGTGCGACACCTCTTAGTCGTCTCCGATCGGGCCAAAATTTATATTTGAGTGCAGGACAATCAATTCTGGTCAATAGATATACAAAAAATTAAATTTAAATTTTTTAGTCCCAATAGTGTCCTGAAAAAAAAATATATAAATAAATAAAATACGCAAATAAATAAAATAAAATAAATATAAAAATTGCTCATTTGATTTTTTAAGGACCACCCTAATGTACATACATACATATGTACATACATACATATGTATATTGATTAAAAATTATTGCAATCCATATTTATTTAGAAGTTAACGAAATAACTATTGCATACTTAAAGGCGTTTTAGAGCATGCGCCCAAAACTATGCTGAACTAACTGATATTAGTCTTGATTTATTTAACACTTTAATTACATATCTATGTACTTAAATGTTGTTTATTTTTTTTCTCACAACAGATTAGTACCATTGTATTTGTTGATAATTTGCATGGCGGATGGCGGTTCGCTTATGGTTGACGATTTATCCGTATTCCACTTTAGTCATCGCGTCTACGAGCAATGTGAATTGCATTGGTGGCGTAATGTGCTTTTCATACAAAATCTCTTCAATCATGAGGATATATGCGTGCTTTGGTCATGGTCATCGGCATGTGATATGCAATTTTATCTGTTCAGCATAATTTTACTGTTCGTTTTTGTAAAGTAAGTGATCATTTGAAGAAGGAGAAAAATGTATACATCTTATTTAATTTTTCCACACATACTCCTTTTAGGCAACCACGTTTCGGCAAAGCGCTCACACTCGCCATCTTGGCGGCCAATTTGTCGTATACATTCTACATTGGCATGTCAATGAATTTCCAATATTCCTTCGAAAGCACCACCGCACTCTTTACGGAGCTTTATATGAATCCGCTATCGCGTGTATTCGCTTATATCATTGGTGGCGTGGCTGGTTGGTTTTTCGTAGAAAATCAATTGCATCAACGTTATGCGGCATTCTTTCAAAATCAATCACTACAAGCATATCTCGGTTATTTGTCAATTATTTGCTTTTTCACTTGCAATTTTGCCTCATTCGGTTTGGGTCATACGACACTGTTCTATGTGCTGCTGTTGATTGTGGAGCGTTTCGTTTTTGCGGCGAGCGTATGCGGTTTGATATTTGCAAATGCGGCAGGTTGCGTGCAGTGGTTCTTCCATGTGTTGTCGAATCCGATTTTTAAGAAGTTAAATCAGCTGACTTATGCCATGTTTCTGTTGAATCCGATGCCTGTGGTGCTGGTGACCGGTTTGAGTAATGAGAGCATTTATTGGAGTCCATATAAGTTGGTGAGTGGGGAAAAGAAGAATTTATGGCTAAAAATGTGGCTAAAAGCGGTGGTTTGGGGTTTCGCACGTACCTTTAGGCGTTTATACTACTTTTAAACGCGTTGGTTTAGTTTATTGGCATACTTTTAGGCGCTTATACTACTTTTAGGCATTTATACTACTTTTAGCCGTTTATCAATTAATGCTACCTGTTTATTCGTTATTATTTTTGCTACGTTTTTTTTCCTTGCAGCTAATTGATTTCATGGGCTATTGCGTGGCGCTTTACTTTTTCTGCACAATATTCGCTTTGTTCTTCGAGGTGCCATATAAAAATATATCAAGACTGATTTTGCAGCGTACCAAAGCGAAGACAAGCTAAAGTGGAAAATTAATAAGTAAATATAGGTTTATAATGCGCATATTATGCTGTGATGGATTTAGGCTTTAGAATTAGTAAATATAGTTTATAGAAATATGTACATACATATGTATATACTTAAGCATATTGTTAAGGTAAATAAATATTTTGTACGTATTTCGAACTGTGTTTCTTCTTTTTTTTTTGTTTGCTGAGTTCCAAGGAATATTTGTTCTTCTTTGCTATCTGCGGTCTGCTAGGTTCTTTGTACAAAAAATTTGTCTGAGAAGGGCCCTAGTGAAATTTTATGCAGAATAATTTATTAATATTAACCCTCTAACGACATTCAAAATGTTATTTTTTCTGACTTTATAAAAAGGCGTCAAAATTATTTATTCGTGGGTGTGTTAGAGGGTTAAAGTATTCTACGAAATTAATACTATATGTTTTCTAACAATATATTTCTATACGATACGTATTTTAACCCTTTTTTCTAATAATCTAAAAATCACTCAGACGAAATTTCGTGAATTTAAAATGGCAACAAAAAAATTTTAGATCAGGGAGCAAAATGGTTTAGGATTGAAGTATTCTGTGGTGGAAGTATTGCGCCCCTAGACAACAACCCTCAATTCGTGTCACAGTGTAATTTATATGTATTTCGATTTTTTTTTTTTTTTGATTAACGATACTTCTATAAACTGAGTTGTCACCTCTTTTAAGAAATTTACTCACTTTTCTCATTACAAAAAACACCAAAAAAATAACTTACCTTTAACACCAATTAAAAATACAAGTCCCAAAAAAGTCTCTCCAAACTAACCAACTGCCACAAATCAAAACTGCTGCCAACAGACCTGTAAGCACTTGATCTAGCTCGGTGCATTTAATGACGCTTCAAAGAATCAAAGTAAATATGTTCTATTATTTAAAATTTTCAAGAAAATTACGTAGTGTATTTCTTTTGCGACAATAACTTTGAACTACAACCAAATACCCCTTTTTCCCTTCATTTTACGCTGCGCTTTTCTTTTGCACTTGACAAAAGTTACTTCTGGGTTGTGTTGGTTGTTTTATAATTTATACATTTTTACTTTGTTATACTCAGCTGTACTAGTGCACAGAGTATTATAGTTTTGATTTCATAACGGTGGATTGTAACAGAATGAAATAATCGAGATAGATATGGACTTATATATATCAAAATGATCAGGGTGAAAAGAGAAATCGATTGAGCCATGTCCGTCCGTCCGTCTGTAAACACTCTAACTCGCGCAAAAATTGAGATATTTTGATGAAATTTGGAATGCAAGTTGGTATCGAGACTGGCACGGTTGGTATTGAAAACGGGCGAAATCGGACCATGACCACGCCCACTTTTCCTATATAGAAAAAATCGGAAATTTGGTATCTCAGTCACTATTAAAGCTAGAGTGATTTACCCACGTGTTGAGCTCAGGCGCCTAAGAAGAAATTTGATGCAAAATGGGCGGTGCCACGCCCACTTATTAAGGGTCAAACATTGAAAGTTTTATATGTCATAACTCAGAAACCGTTGAAGATATATCGATGAAATTTGGTACGCGTGATATATTTACTTAGGCAAATACGTGGACGAAAAATTACCAAAATCGGTTAACGGCCACGCCCACTTTTATATATGGGAACTACAAAGGGGGCTAATAAAAACATTTTAAGCGATATCTCTGTCAAATATAAAGATATATCATTGAAATTTTATGGCAGGAGTCCAACTATGGACGTTAAACAAAAAACTTTAAAATTTTGGAAATGGGCGTGGCACCGCCTCCTTTTAGAAGCAGGAATATACGAGATTTCTTAACTCGACAACTAATTGATATATTATGACAAAATTTGGTTTATATACTTTTATAACTTGTGTTAATAGGCACGCAAAAATTTATTGAAATCGGTTTATGACCACGCCTACTTTTTAACAAAGATATTTCTGGAACACCCTTTGGGAATTTGTAACGTGACATCTTTGTAACTAGAAGTCATAAAGGAATGAAATTTTGCACAAAGAATAATATTCATATGCTTAGTTGGATGACTGATAAAAATGTTGAAAATGGGCGTGGCTACGCCCACTTTATGCAGCACTCGCTTTATATAAATTACACCGTGTTTCCATCAAACGCAAACAAACAATGAAAGCTTACAGCTGAGTATCTAATGTTCGATCCCACTCGAACTTAGGCTTCCTTACTTATTCATAATGATTATTCTACTTTTTTGTGTTGTGTTGTGTGTCCCTTTTTCCATAGCTGCCATCGCTGCGACCGTGGACAATTCCATAACAGGCATCTGTTTTCTTTTATTCAATAGTTTCCACTTTTACTTTCTTCTTCTTTCATTTACTTATGAACTTTTCTACGCTGCTGTTGTCGTTTTCGCTGCTACGACTATACATATTTATTATGTATGCATATTTTGTTGTTGCTTTTGTTATTTGTTTTATGTTGTAGTTGCTTATTCAGCATTGTATTTTGTTGTGTTTCTTTCACCCTTTCACATTTTTCATATTTTCCAGGCATTTTATTGCGCTAATGAGCCACCGCCGCCAGCGTTGCCAACTACAATTCTGCCAACAGTTTGTCGTCGTAGCATATTTAATTATACTACAGCGTTGCTTAAGTTCTACGCTTTGCTTTTCAAGTACATAAGTAAATGGCACTATTTGTTTGTGTGTTGTTGTTTTGGTTGTTGCTGTTTTTGTTGCTGTTATTTATTTCTTAAGTGACTTTGCTTTTGACTTTTTCAAGGCTTTGCGTACTTATTAAAGAGTTTTGTGCTCCTTTTTTGTTCACAACCTCCTTTTTTGCGGTCTTTACTGTTGGGCACTCTAGTCTGCCTGATACTGGTGGCTCGTTGTTAGTGTAATGGCGGTGTGACTAATTTGAAACATGCGTTTGCAACGGTACGTGCAATTAAGTACATGGAATTCGATTTTTGAATACTCGTTTAAAAGAGTTTTTGGTTGGAGAGGGGTAAACCTTTTGCTTTTCTTGGCTTTGCTTTGAAAATATGCATGACCTTTGAAGTTTAAGTAAGTTTAATGTATTCTTGTTACTTTTTTTTAATGAGACGATGTTTAATGATGCCTCCAAAAGTTTAATTGGAAGTATTTAAGGCGGGAGACATTTTAAAGATTTCAAATTACATTCTGCGACAGCAGAAAAAATTCCACCCAGAACGAAAGACCACTATCCATATTGTAAAACCCCCAACCGTTTTGCTCCCTGAGTTCAAGTTTTTTTTATTGCCATTTAAAATTTGCGCAAAGGAAAAGGAAAAAAGGAGTTAAAATACATATCGACCCTTTGCGCGATTTTATCGTAAGGGTCATTTTCTCGAAATTTACTTTTTGCTGCAAATTTGTTCTACATCTCTCAGCGCATCACCTGGTAAAATATTGTAGCTGAAATCCTCATAGTTGTGCTAAAAATACGCTTTATTTTTTATCGTAAGGGACAATGCACACTTTTTTCTTGAGCTCGAATTTATCGTATCGCCCATATAAAAAATACATATTTTGAATATAGCTAATAGGAAATCGAAGGTGGAAACTGACTTACTCACTATATTACCATGACCCCATCATTAAAAATGCAGAAGTATGCAATAATACACTAGTATTTGTCATATACAACCTTTTTTAAATATTATCGTAAGGGACATTAATCAAATACGCTAATAAAACATTGAGAGCGAAATTATCGTAAGGAACAAAATTATAATTTTTTCGCAAACTGCAAATTTTTTCAAGAAAAAAAAATATCAAGTTCAGTATATTAATTAACTATCTAATCGCGTGTTCAATTTCATTTAATATGCCAATGAAAAATAGTAAAAAAAAAAACAAAAAAATGCTCTCCTGTAAAATTTGCTTTTGTCCCTTACGATAAAGTCGCACAAAGGGGTCGATATCATATAGAAATATGTTGTTAGAAAACATATAGTAAAATTGTACTAGCTTTAATTTCGTAGAATGCTTTAATCCTCTAACAACTCCGCGAAGCGGTCGTTTTATAGTCCTAAAAAAAAAATATTTTGAAGGTAGTTAAAGGATTAAAATGTTCTAGAAAATTATTCGCCATAAACCTTAACTAGGGGTCAACTCAGACAAAATTTTTGTACAGAGAACGCCAAAGGCTTAATTAAATGGAAAACGTCGCGACAAAAAATTGTACAGACAACGCTTATTGGAATGGAAAACGTTACCTAAAAATATGCAGAATACAATAGTTCAGAAGCTAAAGCATCAATGCGCATCCATAGGCATCCAAACTGTTGTATGCTGTATACTTTTACGCGACGTTTTCCATTTCTTAATGAAGTTACATAAAGCATTGTATTCGGCACATTTTGGCAATATTTACATTTATTTATTCTTTGCTCTTTGGAGGCCTTTTGACCTGCAGCATAACTAAGTTACTAAATTACTAATAGCGAGGAAACAGAAAAATTTCAATTCTTGAAAATGTGCCAACAAAAACATACAAAATGATTGCAGTAAAACGACAGCAATAATAAAATTGCATTACAACGACAACAAAAGAGAATAATTCCGTTTGCAGAAAAGCGCTATAAAAGAGCAAAAGAGGTGCAGATATAGCAACAAAAAAAAACGCTTGAAAGGATTTAGCACAACAACGGGAGGGATGATTGTTGTAGAGAGTGCTATTACTGGCTGACCGTGACCGCAGCAATCGCTAAGCGCACAATTGCATGTGGCAACAGAAATACAACGAAAGCAAGAGCAGCGGTAAACAACTATCAAAGCAACAGCAACCTCAAAATAGGACAACAACAACAATAATAATAACAACAACCACAAAAAACAACAACAACAAAAGAAGCGAAAATACCAAATTCCATCAACCACCTCATCATCATTAACATCATCATCATCATCATCATCACTATCAAAGTTATATCAAATGGCGCACCGCTAATGAAATGCTTCACAAGAGTTACTCACCGCGTGAGCCGCATTAGATCACTCAAACATGCACACCACCAACAACCATTTTTTTTTTTTTTGGCACACAGCGTAGTTTGATAACAAAAACAAAAAGAAACGAAACAAAATGACAACCGACAGCCGGCGTGCAATGGCAATTTAGTAAATTGTTTGTAAGCGCGGCAAGCCAACAGCGACCGCCAAAGCACGATTGATACATTTGTCAACGAATTGACAAAGTGAACACTTTCCTCTGTGACGATGTTTCAAATACATACATACATACATATATGCATGGTGGCAAACTTTCATAAACACTAGCGATGAGATGAATGAGTATAAAACAAATCGACTTTGAACCGGTTACTTTCGAAAATGAATGTAAATTCGATGCTGAAGTCGAGTGTTAAGACCAACTTTTCATCCTTCAAGCTGACTTTAGTTTAATTCACCAATAATCACGTCTTAAGCGCGAGTTCTATCACCAACTACGCTCAAATCGTTGCCGTCTCTAATTTGCATCGCAAAGTTATCGACATTTGACAGACGGAAGAATATAAAAATGAAAAAAGAAGAAGGAGAATTAGAATTAGAGCTGACAATTTGAATAAGAAACGACAGTGTAGAGGAGTAAAATCCTGCATCGTTTATCTAATTGCTTAGAGCAAGAAAAAACGCACTGATTCGGTTCTCTAAGCTCTCCAACGGTTCTGCAAGCTTCGCAAAATTTATCGTTGATTTAATCGATACTTTCTTTCTTTCTCACTTCCACATGCATAAGTGCAATCATAAAAAACCATAACCGCTTGCACGATTGCATTTTCATGTGTCACATAAATCGAGCAGTAGTGCATCTTCTTCTATGTATAGTGTCACAATAGCACGTGCCACATGCCACACACGCCACATAATGCACACACATAAACAAGCGCATATACATACATACATACATGCACATCAACGGCGTTTTTTGCGCTTTCGAATTCATTTCATGGCATTTGATAGAAATGTAAGAGCCTTGTAGAGAATTTTGGCTGTCACATTGGCGTTAGCGTTACCACAGCCATACCACACACCAGCCCGTCCGTTTCGCCTTTGCCAGCTGAAGATACAATTGCAGCGCAACACCTGCATGTGTATAATGTGGCCGAATGACGATTGAGTTTTTGTTAACACGTATGTATGTATGGATCTATGTTTGAATGAGAATTTACGTGTTTGCCGTGCATTTGGGGCACAATGTAATGAAGCAAACAGACTTTTTGTGGCACACGAATCGCTCGCCCAAAAGCTGTTATTAGCATGCAAAAGCACTTCAATTTGCCCGCCGTTCTCACTCGCATCTTACCGCATAGTGCAACGGCGCACAGTGGCAGTTTTCTTTGTATTGTCGCCACCATGATAATGATCATCATCATCATCATTATCATTATTATTATCATCATCATCATTATCATCATCATCATCATCATCATCATCATCATCATCATCATCATCATCATCATCATCATCATCATCATTATCATCATCATCATCATTATCATTATTATTATCATCATCATCATCATCATCAACATCATCACCATCATCATCATCATCATTATCATTATTATCATCATCACCATCACCATCATCATAGATCAACATCAAAATCGTCGTCAGGAATTTCAAAAATTTACCACCGATTAGTAGTAAATTTACTCTTCCTGTCCCACTGTCAATGCATATTACCTGCTGTATTTAAGTATGCATATGGATATTATATCGTCGACCTCCTGCCAGAACCACGAATGTGCTAAAATGAAAATGTTGTGAAATCGAGTTATAAAGTTGATTCTTCTCGGAATATTTGAAAAATTTGTTTCTAATATGAAAGTATATCTACAAATTATAACCTTGTTTAGCTCGTCACTCTGATATAGTTATTATGCTTCTATTCCTTCTAATCTGCGAGATTTGGCACATTCGTGTTTCTGGCCCAACAAATATATCAAAAAAAATTCCTTCAAAATAAATTTCCAAAAGTAAGTAAAACAAATACATTCAATTAGAATTCATATTTTCATTCAAAATCAGAGTCTTCTGAAAGGTCAGGCTAAGGTAGAGCATCGCGAACCCCGCTGTTAACCTTCAAATTTTCTATGTAACTGGTATTGAAACTTTTTAGGTGGCTGCCAATGCACAAAGGTACTGGGGGTTTTACTAAAATGTTGAGCATACACAGATTAATCAGGAAACCCGCTTAACTCAAATTTGGAAAAATTGCACATTCGTGGTTCTGGCAGGAGGCCGACGATATATGGAAACCTTTTTTTTGTGTTTTTTTTTTTGCTTTGTTGCATGCACTGAATTAATATTGCATGTCGTTTTACGGTTTTGTCACGTCACTCAACGGTACTGATTCTCGGCCAAAACAGCTGTCATAAATGTCATAATTCAACTTGCGAGCGGCTGTAAAGCAACGTATATTCATACACATATTCATATGGCACTTGTTTTTCTGAGTGAGCATTAGCCATTGGGAACGCCGCTGGGCAACATTTTCTGGGCTTAGCGTCCAGCTCTTTGTGTTGCTATATGATTGTTTTTGCCTTTTACGTGTGCTGTGCTGCTTAGATGGCAACTATGATTTTCATAATCAACTTGTTTTTGGTGAGTGCCATTTGGTAGGGTTTTAAAATTGAATTGTTGTAATTGTTAATGTATAAGCAAAAGGTGCTCGTGCTTTGCAGGGAGGCATCTTTGTGAAAGTTCTGCGGAAATCTTTTTGATTGAGGATGAAGTGCCTTAAACCTTGAATCATTTTACATAGTGTCCAGCAGAACGGAAAGAGCTTATTTCAACTCATGTGGTCTTTTTATTGCTATGACGGCTTTGTATAAAAATTTAGTCTAAGAATCAGGGACCGTAATCATTATGAGTTTTATAATAAAAATCGCCATTTAATCATTATATGTTGATTTTTTTATATTTCATCAAAAATAAACATTATTTTTTGAGTTTTATTTTTTTTTTTTCACAAATAACACTTATTCCTTGAGCGATATTTAATCCTTCAGAAATAATCATTATTTTTTGAGTTTTATTTTTTTCGATAAAAAATATCACTCATTCACGAAGTTATATCGATGGGAATTTTTTAGTAATTATGTTCCAGAGCACTTTAGAGACGATTTGAGTTTTTCGACCTAAGCAAAAAAATAAAACTCAAAGAATAATGATTATTTCTGAGCGATAAATATACCACTCAAGGAATAAGTTTTATTTTTGATCATAAAAATAAAACTCAAAAAGTAATGATTATTTTTGATTTTTATGGATATCGCTTTAAATTTTTCGATCAGAGTGGATTCGGATAGTGCTATTTCAGACATGCACATACACAAACTCAATACCATTCTACGATGTTTGCAAGTATTTGATTTTTTTCAATGAAAATATAACGAATAATGATTATTATGGGTCCCTGCTAAGAATGACTAACTGAGGAGTTGGAGCCAAAGCGGCGTGGCAAGCGGAAACTTCACTGGTGATGCAGCGATCTGGATCCACTTCGGAAATCTTACAGGAAGCAATTCAATAGAACCAAAAAACTACTCGACAGTTAGCCTGAAATTCTGCTTTCCTGGAAGCTCGCGTAACGTTCCGGAGATATCCTCTACAAATCTCGCTGTAAACATACCCGTCACAGAAGAACGGTTTAGGTGGGCAGTCGAGCGCTTCAAAGCTTACAGAGCTGCTCGACCAGACGCAATCATTCTTGCACAACTCCTATATACACTGGAGAAATTAGCAAGGTAACTTTAATGAATTCAATTATGTATATTCCGAGCAAATGGAAACGTGTCTCGGCTATATTTATTCGTAGGGCTTCGAAAGCTTCGCACTACGAGCCAAAGGATTGTAAGCCAATCAATCTTTCTTCATTCTTGCTCAAGACCTTGTAGAGGATAATAAGCAACTTTCTCTCTATTACAATTTATAATAATCTTATCTCTAGCTATTAACATGCATACTTGAAAGGGAAATCCACCGAAATTTCACTTAATAGTCTGGTTTCTGCTATTGAATCATGCTTAACTGAGAAGAATTTCTGTCCTGTGGCCTTGCTGGATATTGAAGTTATCTTTAACAACATCAGCCTTACAAATCACTCATCCGAAGAGGCGCTTACATATGTGACAATCCTCCAACTCAGATACACTGACCTAGGTAGGCGTAGTTTCGAGTGGGAGTAGTTGGTTTAGCGGGTTGAAATCTCGCACTTTTCGGCTTTCGATGATTGCCCATGCTGAAAAAAAGGGGTAATCTGATGGAATTTCACACATTTGTTTATATGCAAATTTTAAAAAATTCAATATGCATTTCGTACGCTCTTTTTCTCATTCAAATGTACAGCCATTTACATACATATATGTACATGCAATGTAAATTCAATTAAATGCATTTTTTCTTCATTTGGTGCGCTACGCCCGCATAACAGCAGAAGCATTGGCGAATGTATAAAATATGTCTTTGGTATGCAATTCTTTCATTCACATTTCACACGCCTTCACTCACACCCCGCCCCCTCCCCTAGTTCACACACCTCCTCGCTCGCCGACACGTGCTGTGTATAAAAATACATTTCAAATATTTAAACTAAAGCAAATTAAAGCAATGAGAGACGGTGGGAAAGCAGGCGAAGTAAAACGAAATGTGTATAAAATGGCGTTACACTAAAATGTAATACATACATAGTTGTTTGCTACATGCCTTGTTTTTTATTGTTGCTTTTGTGTGTATTTGTATGTGTGCGCAATGGCAATATTAAATTAAATGTAGCGTATACGCCATGCTGGGCGACGGCGACGGCGGCAGCGGCATGCCCAGCGCGCAGAGCTTACAAGCAATGGTTGGCTGGCTGGCTGGCTGGTGGAGACAATGAAAATAAAAGAGCGTAAACATTTTGTGTACAAATTTATTAAAAAAAGAAGGGAAAAAGAAGTAATGAAAGGAAAAAATAGAAAACATACAGAAAAAAATTCACACCAATAAAATTTTTTCAGACTTTTGTAATTGGATGAGTGTCGTACATACACCCTGCAGTAAATTTGTTTCACTGATGAATGATCATTGATGATTCTTTGTTGAATATTCATCACTGTCGTCATAACTGAGTACAATTTTTATTGTTTTTGTTTTTTTTTCTGAGGAAAGCAAACCATTTATATGAAAAATTCATCAGTCTTTATATGAATGTATTCACTGATGCCTCCTCAGTCCTAGGTGAATTTCATCAGTGATTCATAAAGGATTCATTTCGGATTTTTACTGCAGGACATGCGCTACCGTGCCAGGCGCTATTTATATACATACATATAACTTTGGCTTCGTGAGCAAATGTGCTAAGTCCAATTTTTAACAAAACTGAGATTTTAATGCAGTAAGATAGTACAACTAAAAATACATCGTCTGCCAAAAAGAAGTTACCATAATGTCTGTTTTTCATGGTGTAATGCAGTGTTATGCAAATGTGCTAAGTCCATAGAAAAATTTTTTTTTTCAAAAATCTACGTGCTAAGTCCAGGTGAAAATAAGAAATTATTGGTTTTTTTAACACGCTTTTATTAGCTTCACCCGTATGTATGTATGTATGTATGTATGTATGTATGTATGTAACTTCATCCCATCCTAAAAGTTGTAACATTTAACTAAATTAACTAAATTATTATATCTTTCAAACATTCACTTTTATTGTGTTCTCTCTATTATTTCTATTCTCCTCCGGATTCGAAACATGACATCAACAGCCCAACGGCATCATATAGTAGGACATTCAACATTATAATTTATGCTTCATTGCGGCTTTTATGTTACCTTTCTTCAAAATAGCCTCTATGAATTCCAATTCACTCCCGTATATAAGCCAATAAGTAACAAGATTTCAGGGTACGGTAAAACTCACTCACGAACGCTCAAAAATCCTTTCTTTCAAATCACAAACAAATGTTCAAAGAAAAACGTATAACCACTCAAATAGCGAGCGAACTAACGCACAACAGCCAGCGATCGCTCATAGCGATGGCGATAAACTCAATGCATAAATTCACTCAAAAATTAAGCTTGTAGCTTTCTGTTTTGGGTTTGTTGTATTTGCAATAAAATCAGCCGCATGTACATACATACGTATGCAAAGCAAGAACTGGTTTTGTTTGTAATTCATTTAATAGTAAGTGCTGAATCAACGAAAAGGAACCCTAATTCTATAATTGCATTTCACGTTTGGAAAGCATTTTTTATACAATGTTTTGTAAACGTGAGGTGAAAAAAATTTCTCTAAAAATAAAAAAATAAAAAAATAAAAAATAAAAGAAAAAAAAAAAATGCGCCACTCGGGACTCGAACCTGAGCTGCTTAGTCCGTAGGCTGCATACCTCACCATTACGCTACAATCGTATTCCGAACTTTGTTGTCTAAATTCGAATTTATTCAATCAGGTTTCTTTTTTTTTTGTTCTTTTCAAATGCTAACACTCAAATGCTTTACCTCAACTTGGGTATGTTCAGAAACACAGCACAAAACACAACAGCGGCAGTATATATACATATTTTTGATGATTGTGATGAGCGACGCTTGATGAAAAATTTGCGTTAAGAACGCTCTGCTTGTACTACAAAAGCAAATTGCGCTTCAAACTGAGTTTCTGAACAAAGCCCTCCTCTTCACCTTCTGATTGTAAAACATAACAAAACGTTTGGGAAATTTTGTATTTCCAAACTAGTTTGGAAAACCTTGAATAAAAGGGTTTGGAAATTATTGCATAATAAGCTAGTTTACTTCACCGCATATTGGGATTTTTGGTAGAAGTTATAAATACATATGTATGTATGTAGATCTATTTCGGAGAACACCACATCCCATCAGACTTCTTTTTACTTTTATTCTTGCGTCCGCATAAAACATCCTTTAATGAAAAATTTCACTAAAAAGTTAAAAATAAATAATAGCTTAAAAAAACTAAAAAACACGCTTTAATCTTAAAAATCGTACTAAAAATTGAGAAATAATTTAATTAGAAACAAAATGATGAACGAAAATATAAGTATTTAAGGAAAAGCGTGGGGGATGCTCAATAATATTTGAACATGAAAATATTCGATTCGTACAACTAGTACAAAAATATACCTAGTTGCGAAATTAAAGAGTACGATATATGAAATCTCAAAAAAGTCAAAATAAAATTATTAGTAAAAAAAACACCGATTTTAAATATTTTTTGACATACTGAGCACCCCACGCTTTTACTTAAATACTTATATTTTCGTTCAGCATTTTGTTTCTAATTAAATTATTTCTCAATTTTTAGTACGATTTTTAAGATTAAAGACTGTTTTTTAGTTTTTTTAAGCTATTATTTATTTAATTAGTTTTGTAGAATGATATAGAATTATTACTACATTGCTTTAATAAGCATGACTTGGGACTGTAAACGTTAATAATTTGGCGGGAGTGGCTAGCTTTCCCACCAACTTGATATGCAAACTAGTTTGTGGTACTTTTTACATTTTTATTATGATTGTATGCATTTGATCGAAATGCGGTGTACCTATTTTATATAGAGAGGGTACAGCATAATGTGGGCGTGGCCACACCCATTACCAACAGTTTTATCTCCCATCAGACCAAGCCTAAATTATTCTTGTTAGTGCAAAATTTCATCCCTTTATGACTTTTAGTTACAGTCACAAGTTTCCAAAGGGAGTTTTAGAATTTTTTTTAAAGTAGCGTGGTTACAAACCGATTTTGCTAAAATTTTACTACAAGTTATAAAAGTACATATATACTACACCAAGCTTCGCCGTAATATCTCAATTATTTGTCGAGTTATGGGCTCCGAAATGTCTTAGATTCACGGTGCCACGCCCATTTTCAAAAATATTTATGGTTTCGGTTTTTGTCCATAGTTGGACTCATGCCACAAACTTTCAATGAATTATCTTCATATTTGACAAAGATATAGCTTAAAATGTTTTTGACTTATGAAACTTATAAAACTTTTAGAATTTATCCCTTCATAAGTATGTCTGGCACCGCCCATTTTCGAGAATTTCAATTTATTTCTTTATAACGGCGTAAGCTCATTGCATGGACGGAATTTCATCCATTATCACTTTTTGCGTGTTTTTCGATATACACTATATAGAGAAAGTGGGCGTGGTTATCATCCAATTTCGTCTATTTTCAATACCAGCCTTCCCTGTCTAGTTAGGAGCCTCTGTACCAAATTTGATCAAAATATTTCAATTTTACTACGTACAGTTGAGTATAATAATTTGTGAGAAAATGTGCTAAGTCCACCTAAAAAAACAAAATCATAGAAAGCAAATGTGCTAAGTCCTAAAGTAGCTCATAACTTTGTTCAAGCTTTATATTAAAATTTGCCGATAACTGGCATTTTAGCACGACCATCTGGGGGAAAAACTGCATTTACAGATTTTTAAAATAGTAACAACAAAGAAAGTTAGGAGGTTTTTTGCCTCTCCTGAAAAGTTACCATAAATGGACTTAGCACATTTGCTCACGAAGCCAACGATATGTGTATTGCTTTGTGTGCGTACAAAGTAGAGAGCGAGAGCGAGCGAATAAAATTAAATAAATGAAAGCGGAAAAATTTGTCTGAAATTTCTCATTGTTTGCACAAGGTAATTGTTTTTATTTGCGAAAGTAATTGTAAACAACGCCAGCCAGCAGCCACTCCCCGAGCACCGACGTCCAACAAGCAAAGAGCAGAGAGCTACTTCCACTTTGAGTATGGATCGATGGGTGGCAGCTGAGTGTTGAGGTGATTGTGACTCTGTGTGCAAAATAACAATAACAAATAGCACTTGTAAGTACAAATAGTTGGTGTTAAGTGGGTGGATTTGATTGTGCGACATGTGTACTTGTATGTATGTATGTATGAATGTAGGTGTGGAAGGCACACCATAGTTAGTGGGTGATAGTGGATAGATTTTGGTGTTTTTGTTGGTGTTGTTGGTGTTGTTGTAATGCTGAAGTTGCGCACGGGGTAGCATAAAATGTAATAAATAGTTTTTTTCGCGTTTTTATTTTATTATTTGTAATGGATTTTAAGTGCATAAACGTGTTTTTGGAAGCAGTAGCATAAAAGCATGATAAAAGAACATCCGATTTTTTTTCGGCTAAAAAATTTAAATTGAAAGAATTTAAAAATAAAATTAAAGATTTTTTAACGAACTCAATAATTTTATTAAAGCACGAAAATATGATGAAAATGAGTAAAGGGAAGCAAAAGTAGCGGATTAAAAACAGCAAAACTAGAAATAAGAAAAAAAATAAGAAGAAGAAAACGCAGAAGAAAAAGAAAAAAGAAAGAAAAAAATAAGAGAAAAAATAAAAGAAAAAGGAAAAGAAAAGGAAAAGAAATAGAAAAATAAAAAGAAATATAAAAAGAGAAAGAGAAAGAAAAAGAAAAAGAAAAAGAAAAAGAAAAAGAAAAAGAAAAGGTAAAAGAAAAAGAAAAAGTAAAGGTAAAAGAAAAAGTAAAAGAAAAAGAAAAAGGAAAAAATAAAGAAAAAGAAAAAGAAAAAGTAAAATAAAAAGTAAAAGAAAAAGAAAAATAAAAAGGAAAGGAAAAAGAAAAAAATAAAGAAAAAGAAAAAGAATAAGAAAAAGAAAAAGAATAAGAAAAAGAATAAGAAAAAGAAAAAGAACAAGTAAGGAAGCCTAAGTTCGAGTGGAATCGAACATTAAATACTCAGCTGTATGCTTTCATTGTTTGTTTGCGTTTGTTCGATACATATATGGTGTATTTTATATGAAACGAGTGCTGCATAAACAGGGCGCAGCCACGCCCATTTTCAAAATTTATATCAATCATCCAAATAAGCATATAAATATTATTGTTAGTGCAAAATTTCATCCCTCTATGACTTTTAGTTACAAAGACTTCACGTTACAAATTCCAAAAGGGTGTTCCAGAAATATCTTTGTTAAAAAGTAGGCGTGGTCATAAACCGATTTCAATACATTTTTGCGTCTCTATTAACACAAGTTATAAAAGTGTATAAACCAAGTTTCGTCATAATATCTCAGTTATTTGTCGAGTAATAGGCACGTAGATTCCTTTGTATAAAAAGAGGCGGTGCCACGCCCATTTTCCAAACTTTTTTTATTTTTTGTTTCCGGTCTATTGTAAAACTCATGTCACAAAATTTCAATGAATTATCTTTATATTTCACAGAGATGTCGCTTAAAATGGTTTTATTAGGTCACTTTATAATACCCATATATAAAAGTGGGCGTGGTCGTCAACCGATTTTGGTAATTTTTCGTCCACACATTTGGCTAAGTAAATATATCACGCGTACCAAATTTCATCGATATATCTTTAACGGTTTCTGAGTTATAGCTTATAAAACTTTCAATATTTGCCCTTTAATAAGTGGGCGTGGCACCGCCCATTTTCCGAAATTTTTGTATTTTTTGTTTTATGTCCGTAGTTGGACTCATGCCACAAAATCTCAGTGATAGATCTTTATATTTGACAGAGATATCGCTTAAAATGTTTTTATTAGGCCCCTTTATAATACCCATATATAAAAGTGGGCGTGGCCGTCAACCAATTTTGATAATTTTTCGCCAAAACATTTGCATAAGTAAGTAAATTACGCGTACCAAATTTCATCGATATACCTTCAACGGTTTCTGAGTTATGACATATAAAACTTTTAATGTTTGCCCCTTAATAAGTGGGCGTGGCACCGCCCATTTTCCAAAATTTTTGTCCTTTTTGTTTTATGTCCGTTGTTGGACTCCTGCCACAAAATTTCAGTGACAGATCTTTATATTTGACAGAGATATCGCTTAAAATGTTTTTATTAGGTCACTTTATAATACCCATATATAAAAGTGGGCGTGGCCGTAAACCGATTTTGATAATTTTTCGTCAAAACATTTTTCTATGTAAACAAATCACGCATACCAAATTTCATCGATATATCTTCAACGGTTTCTGAGTTATGACATATAAAACTTTCAATGTTTGGCCCTTAATAAGTGGGCGTGGCACCGCCCATTTTCCAAAACTTCATCAAATTCCTTCATAAGGGCCTGAGCTCAATAAGTGGGTAAAAGTTTATCACTCTAGCTATATTAGTGGCTGAGATACCAAATTTCCGATTTTTTCTATATAGGAAAAGTGGGCGTGGTCATGGTCCGATTTCGCCCATTTTCAATACCAACCGTCCCAGTCTCGATACCAACTTTCATTTCAAATTTCATCAAAATATCTCAATTTTTACGCGAGTTAGAGTGCGTACGGACGGACGGACGGACATGGCTCAATCGATTTCTCTTTTCACCCTGATCATTTTGATATATATAAGTCCATATCTATCTCGATTATTTCATTATGTTACAATCCACCGTTATGAAATCAAAATTATAATACTCTGTGTACTAGTACAGCTGAGTATAAAAAGAAAAAGAAAAAGAAAAAGAAAAAGAAAAAGAAAAAGAAAAAGAAAAAGAAAAAGAAAAAAAAAAGAAAAATAATAAGAAAAAGAAAAAGGAAAAGGAAAAGGAAAAGGAAAAGGAAAAGGAAAAGGAAAAGAAAAAGAAAAAAATAAAAGAAAAACAAGTAAGGAAGCCTAAGTTCGAGTGGAATCGAACATTAGATACTCAGCTGTATGCTTTCATTGTTTGTTTGCGTTTGATGGAAACACGGCGTATTTTATATAAGGCGAGTACTGCATAAAGTGATCCAACAAAGCATACGAATATTATTCCTTTTGCAAAATTTCATTCCTTTATGACTTCTAGTTACAAAGATATCACGTTACAAATTCCCAAAGGGCGTTCCAGAAATATCTTTGTTAAAAAGTAGGCGTGGTCACAAACCGATTTCAATACATTTTTGTGTGTCTAGTAACACAAGTTATAAAAGTGTATAAACCAAGTTCGTCATAATATATCAATTATTTGTCGAGTTAAAGGCTAAAAAATCTCGTATATTCCTTTGTCTAAAAAGAGGCGGTGCCACGCCCAATTTCCAAAATTTTTCTATTTTTTGTTTCAGGTCTACTGTTGAACTTATGCCACAAAATTTCAATGAATTATCTTTATATTCGACAGAGATATGGCTTAAAATGTTTCTATTAGGCCACTTTATAATACCCATATATAAAAGTGGGCGTGGTCGTCAACCGATTTTGGCAATTTTTCGTCCAAACATTTGCTTAAGTAAGTATATCACGCCTACCAAATTTCATCGATATATCTTCAACGGTTTCTGAGTTATGACATATAAAACTTTCAATGTTTGGCCCTTAATAAGTGGGCGTGGCACCACCCATTTTTCAAAATCTCACAAAATTTCTTCATAAAGGCCTGGGCTCCACACGTGGGTGAAATTTTATCACTCTAGCTCTATTAGTGACTGAGATACAAAATTTCCGATTTTTACTATATAGGGGAAGTGGGCGTGGTCATGGTCCGATTTCGCCCATTTTCAATACCATCCGTTCCAGACTTGATACCAACTTGCATTCCAAATTTCATCAAAATATTTCAATTTTTGCGCGAGTTATCGTGCGTACAGACAGACAGACGGACAGACGGACGGACATGGCTCAATCGATTTCTTTTTTCACCCTGATCAATTTGATATATATAAGTCTATATCTATCTCGATTATTTCATTCTGTTACAATCCACCGTTATGTGATTAAAACTATAATACTCTGTGTACTAGTACAGCTGAGTATAAAAAAATAAGAGAAAAAATAAAAGAAAAAGGAAAAGAAAAAAAAAATAAAAAAAAAAATAAAAATAAAAATAAAAAGAAAAAAAAAATGATAAATAAAAGAAAAAGAAAAATAAATAACGAAGTGTAGGAGTAAAAGTAGAAGTAGAAGGAAACGGAGAAGAAGAAATAGAAAAAAACACATAGTAGCAGTAGATAACGAATTAGATGAAAAGGAAAGAGGGGAAACGCAAATAATAGTATTAATAGAATAATTAGAAAGAAAAGGATAAATAAAATTAAATAAAGAGCGAGAGTTCTTTCTGCAGAAGTGCAGAAGCCAAAAAAGCTTAGAATTAAGTCAGCTACATCAAAAACAGGGCTTAAGAATAGCAAAATCAACAACAACAATTCAACAACATCACATATATTAAAAAAAAACTATAGTTTCTGTTTAGTCCTTAGAAAAACCCTAAAAAATAGTCCAGCTTCGATATTAGCTGGAACTCTAGTTTAATTTATTTGTTAAACTCAAGGCAGTTAATAGTGCATGTTTTAACTTGTATTCATTATTGTTATTTTCTTTTGGCATAAACCTTACTAAAGTAGTTTTTTAATCAAATCCTCTCAAGCTCCCTTGATAGCTAGCTGCAGCTCTAGCCAGTGGCGGATCCACTGAACCCCCAAACCCCCCCACCCCCTTGTGGTTTATCATAGATCCCAAATTAATGCTTTTATAGATTATGCGCCCAAATTTCCGAAACTGATCAAGGAAAACTCTATCATTCCAAAAGCAATGGTTGGACCACATAACATCCAAAATATGTATCTCCATGCGAAAAAAGTTCATGTAGGTACCTTTGGACGCATGTGCATAAAATAAAATTTGCCAAATGCTATTCGCAAATTGCCAAATCGCAAATTTATTTTCTTTCTTATCCCTATTTTTATCGGGATTGTACAGAATTAATGAATCGTTGGAGAAATTGCCTTTTTCAGAGGCATTTCGCAATTCTTGTTTAAATTAATCTTTTAAAAATTTGAGTATATAAACACAAGAACTTCAATAAAGTAAAAATTCTATTAAAAATATAAATATAACCAAAGAGTACTACATACATATATTCTTATTTAATTTGGCTTTAAATGCAAGGGTAAGTGAAATTGGTGATCAATTTGCCACTAATACCATACGGTACTCATTCGCACGTACCAATGCAAAAATATACATACATACGTTATACATGTTATTTAGAACTTCAATTGAAATCTCCTGCACTTTATGTGATGACATACATATTGTTAATTTGGAGGGTTTTGAGTTTGGTGTTTTTAAGGTGCGGGAAATGGTGCAACTAGTAAAGAGAATAATAATAGTAGGTGGTATTAGTCCATATTTTCACCAGCGCACATAGATAGATTTTCAAGTTTTATGCGGCGAAAAATATTTTATTGTCTACATCTATTCCAAATTGCTTGTTTAATGCAAAATTTTAATATTTTGAGTTAAAAGTCGATTTTATTGAAAAATATATACAGTGACTCAAAAAAAAATCATACGCCAAAGTTTTTAAATTTATTTCAAAGAGTTCTGTCGAAAATTTTACTTTCTTATTTTCGTTTAAAAATGTAGAAAATTTTTCAATAAAAGTCGTTTTA
The DNA here is from genome assembly GCA_960531455.1 of Urophora cardui. Classification (NCBI taxonomy): domain Eukaryota; kingdom Metazoa; phylum Arthropoda; class Insecta; order Diptera; family Tephritidae; genus Urophora; species Urophora cardui. The sequence continues at coordinate 23,650,319 of OY482674.1, read as the reverse complement.
AGCAGAATTTTTAAGCTTATGGAAAAAATCCGAAAAATTGTAGAAATTTCTAAAAATGGATTAAAAATTTCAAAGCGAGGACAGAATTTATAGAAGACTTTGAGGAGATTTCTATACGGTTATGTAGCCAACCAATTTTAGTGTAAAAAGTGAAATTCTCAATGCTGTGAAAAATTCCGTCAATTTTAGAAGTTTTTTTCTGTAGTGTGTAGGGTGAGACCGTTCAAATTAAAATTTCCGAAAAGCCAATGAAAATTTTCAAAAAGTTGAATGTTGCATACTCAAAACTCTTCTAAAAAATGTAGCTTTAGGATTCTTAGCCCCTTTTTATGATAAGTATTTCCTTGACTTTGAAAAATTGGAAATACTAAAAATACGAAAGCAGGTAATTTTCCAAATAGGCCAATTTTTAATACATTGTTGATAATTTCTGGCTTTGCATTTTTCCGTATAGAAATTGACGGGTAATCGATCGGAGGCGATAATATAACTAAAATGCTTTTGAATTAAAAAATTAACAATATTTTTTCAAGAAAGGCCAATATGCTTAAAAGCTTCAAAATGGTGGGTCTTTTATTATGCTAGGTTGACGATTTCTTCAATAAATAATTATATTTACCTGAAGCACTCGAATCCATGATGTTTACTTTGATAACTGACTTAAAACTGAAAATAATGACGTTTAAAAATGGGTTACTTAAAATACGTAAAAAATAAAAAATCGAAAAGTGGGAGAATAATAAGTTTCGACTAGCGGCAGGGACACCCCCGTTGTCTACAAATGCCGAGAAAACCGGTTTATTATCGCCCGGTCTATTATAAACGTAAAGCGATTTTGGATTTTGTATTTGCACCAATTTTAAAATTTTCAATTTTGGCCGCATAAATTCGTAAAATCTACCTATGTGCAGCGTCTGCCCTTAAAAAACATCTTCCAAAAAAAGAAATTTTCAAAACCCCCCCTTGCCGAAATCCTGGATCCGCGCCTGGCTCTAGCAAAACCTTTTACTGATATCTTAGGCTTTTTTTTTGTTCATACTTGCACTTTAAAGGCCACCTCAGTGGATTTCAATCAAAAGTATGTTTACTTAATAAGCATTATATAATGTACCTTAAGCTAATTCAATTGTATCGCCACCATTTGTGCATTTGTAAATTATCCATGCTTTTAAAAAAAAATGCTATTTTCATTTTTTTTTTAACAAAGGAAAGAAGTTGAGTGCATTGCCCAACATTTATGTATGCATTGTGGTTTTGTCTGGGTAGGACAAGGCAAATAATTGGCTTTTTATTGGCAAAGGAAAATGCCATCCCTATTATAACACTACAACCATCAAATAACAATTGTACGCGTTAGCACTAGTAACCTATTCCACTCAGTTATCTATTAAATTTTCCGCAGTACATTTATTTTAACATTAAATTGAAATTAATACCAAAAAAATGATTTTATATTCCATATTTTATTAGCAATAATAACTGCTTTAGCTATTCAATTTGGCTGATGTGTATTTTTATTCATTTTGCATTAATTTTTAGTAACTACTAAAATTGCTACATTTAACTCATTTAATACACATCATTTGACCCTTTATTGCCTAAAATTTATATTTACAAAATGACTGCGGCATATCTACTGTCATTAAAGCGCAACTAAATGCATTAAATGGACTACTGAAATTAATAACTGCAAACAATTAAATTGCTGCCAAAGCTATAAAAATTTATATGAATAAACAACATTTAGCTGAGGCTGTTAGATGTGCGCTTAGTATACATGTAATTGCTGCTAAGCTCGAAAGTGTTCAAATTATATTTGTACTAAGTACTTTAAAAGGAGTTAACTTAGCAATGAGAAATACAACCGCAGTTTTTATAAAAAAATTTCATAGAAAAGTTGAATAAAACATTATCGTAATTTATTAGTAAACACATTTGTTACTGTGAGCCAAAGCCGAGAGCTGTTCTTCGTCGTACAGTTTTTTTAGGTTTTTTTTTTCTTTTACATGTGGAAATAGCACAGCACACAGTACCTGCACAACAATAAGTTTATAGACAGCGACTAAAAAATCATTTAATTTCTTTGGGTGTAGAAAATTCAAAAGGTGCCTTCAAATATTTCTTGCTTCTTTGCGGAAGAAGCGCTTCAGATTGAATTTGCTGGTGGTTAGCGGAAAGTCGTGTAGCTAGCTTGGAATTTTGCACTGTCCCTCAAACTGTTTTCTTGTTTCCATTGAATATTGAAGATTTAATCAATACGAAAGGGTTTCGTTTTGAATTTTAGACTGGCTCTCAACTGCTGTGAATTTCACACTGACTCTCAAACTTGACTTGTTGTTGTTGTTGCTTTTTAATACTGAGTATTTTATTAAAGCGAGAGGAGCTTGCTCTGAATATCACATTGCATCTCAAACTGTTCTCTTCTTTTTTTATTAAATTTGTAACCAAAATGAAAGGATCTTGTCGTAAATTTCACACCGGCTTGCTTTTAAGTTGACATTGTATTTCAAATTGTTGTCTTTTTATAATATTAAAGATGTAATCAAAACGAGAGGATCTTGCTTTTAATTTGACATTGCATCTCAACCTGTTGTCTTGTTGTTTTTAATATTGAAAATTTAATCAAAACGAGAGGATCTTTCTTTGAATTTCACACTGTGTCTCATTTTTTGTTTTAGTTGAATACTGAATATTTAATCAGAATTCAGTGAATTTCACACTGACTCGCAAACTGTTATCTTTTTGTTGTTTCTAACAAAATATTGCTTTGAACTTGACACTCTATCTCAATTTTTTTTAATTGCATATTTAATGTAAACGAAAAGATTGCTTTGAATCTTTGAATTCCACACTGTATATCAATCTGTTTATTTTTAATGTTGTATAATCAAATTTCACCAAAATGAAGGAATCTTTCTCTGAATTTCACACTGGCTACTAAACTGTTTCATGTTTTAGTTAATTAAGTATTTAAGTTTTCGAAAGGGTCTAAGTAGCTTTAAAATGTATCACTGTCTCTCAAACCGTTTTCTTTCATTTTAATTGAATATTGAAAATTTAGCATTAAGAGAGATGAGTTTGACTGCATTTTTACAGTGGCATTCAAATATTTCTATGTAATTTCGTAAAAATTGTTGGAGTAAGATATAAAGTAGACATTTTCAAATGGTAATTTATTTTAAATCAAACCAAAAGGCAGTACATAAGAATAATGTATCAAAAAATAAAAAAAAAAAACATAGAATGTGCCCTCTCCAGAAATCATATTCTTTCTGTTACAAACTTATGCTTAGATTCGCATTTTTCACTCAATTAGTTTCCTTAATCCACTTTTGACCTACATAAATACGCACTCTATAGAATTTACGGACATAAATTCACACTCAAGCAAACACTCAATGCACTCATTCCATTTCAATGGCTTCTTTCTTATCTCTTGCAGCTCATCTTTATCTCTTGTCATACGCAAGCAATAAATCCAAAGAAAAAAGCCTAGCAAATTTGCAGTATTTGAAAGGTACACACTTACATATGTATCTATGCAAGTATGTTTGTAAGTCTGTATGTATATAGCCAACATTTGCTGTCAATGGCAGTTGGCAAATAAATTTTTGGTCAATGGTCTTGAAAATATTTTGGCAAATATACTTCTGCCTTAATTTTTGATTTATGAATTGTTTTTCTCTAGTTAAATCTTTCTATAAGCTTTTTCTGCGTGTGTGTGTGTGTGGCGGCTTGCGTTGCAGCTTTGACAATTGTGGTTAATACAAAAAACCGCTGCGGTGAGTTGGGTTTTGAGTTTTTCTGACAACACGTGTTGCACAGTTTGCTGTCTAACTTCGCTGTTGGCTGCATGGTATTAATTTTAAAAAAATATGTACGTATGTGCGTATGAAATTTACAGCTTTTATTAAATTTTATTGTTAAACTATTCTTCACTGTAGCTGCCCAACAGATCAGGAAGTAAGCGAAAAGCAATAGGACTTGAGAACAAGCTTATAAGGATTGTCCATTGTAAGCTTATTGCAATACAGTTTTTATAAGCTTAATTGTAAGCTTATTCACAAGCATGATTGTAATAATTGAGGAACACTTACTTTATGTAAGCGTTTCACAATACTCCTTATGTTAAAAAGCTTGAAAACAATATTACAATAAGCTTACTTTACACTTGAAATGCAAGCTTGAAAAACTATTAATAATAACATTGTTTTAAGCTTGCTATAAAATTTTTTTAAATTTTGGTTTTACAATGATTCGTATAATTCATTGATTCCTTTTTCGGTATAGGGAAGTATAAAAGCCTCAATAAAATTCAATATAATGTTGAATGTCCCACTATAAAAAGGGTGCCGTTTTGATTTTTCTACAATTGTGCTTAAGTCTTTTTCAATAGTTTACACAATAGTTTCTCAAGCTTAATGCTTATATCGCACCCTAAATCATAAAGTGGCACAACTCAAAATTCAAAAATTTTCAGGAAAGCCAAAAAACTTTTTTTCATTACAAGCAATCGTATGGCAAAGGGCCAGGTATAATGGTTATTTTTCGGTCGAAAGAGACAGTTATTCAAAAGTTTTTTTTTTGGCAATCGCTAGAGATATGTTCCGTACACCCGTTTATGAAAAAAAAACTCGATTTCGAAAAATTTTGAGTTGTGCCACTTTTTGATTTAGGGTGCGATATATCGTCGCACAGTGGGGGCACCTCCATACAAACGCGGCCAAAAATAGTAATAATTGAGCTAGAAACTTTAAACTCGGAACTTAAGCTTTGTTGATTGAAGATAGTAAACTGTGAAAATTTGAACAAAATCGGCCCACAAATACACCCCCCTCCCATATAACGGTATTTTTGAAATTTCAATATTTTGTTAACTATTATAGCTAAAATGCTCAATTTTAATAAGAGCACACATTTTTTAAATATAAATAATATACAGTAATCATTTTGGAAAAAGCGCAAAGTATTCCATGGTTTTCAAATTAAAAATATATGCACTTTTGAGCATTTTATAAGCATTCATCATAAAATTTTCCTTCAAAAAAATCACATTTAAAAAAATTTTTATACCACAAATTAAACTATACTTTTCTAAAGGATTTCAGTGTGCCGAATCTGAATCTGAAGTCAGAATTTTCAAATTGGTTCTAGTTTTTGAGATATTCATTTCCAATTAGGCAAAAAAACACGTTTTTGACTATATTCCCTGCTTAATATCTTGGATGTAATATTTTTTTATTCAAAATCAAATACACTGTTAGAAAGCATAAACCATCCCCCTGAATATGGCGTTTAAATTTTTCAGATATCTTTATTAGAATTGGAGAAATTGTTGTTTAAGTTTCATTAACTTGGCAAATTTTCCCCATATAAAATTATTAATACTTTTTGAAGCATACTTTTGGGGATTTTGTATGGGAAAAATGTATGAAAACATAGAAAAACTCACTCCATAAAAAAGTTCATAAAACAAAAAAGCGCAAACGAATTTTTAAGATTTCTTCACCTGTTTATAAAGCACGTTCACTAGCACCAAATATTAAAAATTTGGGGAGGTCATATTTTGTATTTTTTTTTTATTTCATGTTGAAATTTTCCAATTTTTACACAATTTTTTTTTCTGTTCGAAAAGAAAAAGGCTGCAAAAAAATAATGATAACGCTGATAAAAAAAATTCTTTCATAATTTGAAAGTGTGAACCATTGCCTACAACACGGTGAACAAACTATTCGATTAGTCGCCTAACAATAAGATTTTTCATAATGTCAAAAGTAGCCTAATTATTGCGTTTTGAAAAAGGCACTTTTAGTCAAATGGGAAAAAGATCATTTAAGCGAAAAGCGCAGGTGGATTTCAAGAATTAAAATGCAGTTTGATTAAAAATATATCATTTCAAAACATATGAAAAAATTGGGGAGGTCATATTTTTTATTTTTTTTATTTTTTTGTTTAAAGTTCAGCAAAATTTTTTTTTTACGACTTTTTTTGTCAATATTTGAAAGTTCATATAAATCTAAGAGTTACCGCTGGTTACAAAAGGCTTATTGTTTCTAAAAGGCCAAATCAATATCTATGTAATGATGTATCACTCGATTACATACGTTAATAATTGAATGAGTTACAGCATTTTGTATAAGGTGTAATTGTTGAGAAATAAAAGGACCTATTTTTTGCTCAGTTTTTAACACCCTGTACGGCTAAACAAAACGAGACTCAAAAAATTTTATATAAGCTTTTTTTTACAAATTGTTATATCTGTCAATCACTTTCAAAAAAATTTGATTTGCTAATACTTTAATTTCGATTTTATTTTTGCCCGCTATCACCCAGTGTGCGTCGGCCCCCTGCCAGAACCACAAATGTACAATTTTTCCAATTTTGAGTTAAGCGGTTTTCCTGATAAATCTGGGTATGCTCTACATTTTAGTAAAACCCCCAGTACCTTTGTGCACTGGAAGCCAACAAAAATTTCAATGCCAGTTACACGAATGTGTAGATCAGTTATAAAAAGTTGAGCCAGAAAAAGGAATGTGGCACATTCATGTTTCTGGCCCAACAAAAAATGTAAAAAATTCCTTGAAAACGATTCTGTTTGTAAATTTCCAAAAATATATGGGGCACATTCGTGTTTCTGGCCCAACAAAGAATGTATAAAAATCGTTGAAAATGAATTTCCAAAGGTAAGTAAAACAAACACATTCAATTCAAATTCATATTTATATGTGGAACTACTTCTAATCTTCAAAATCAGAGTCTTCTGAAAAGTTAGGCTCAGGATTATGCTCTTCCGAACCTCGCTGCTAGTCTTCAAATTGTTATAAAAATAGTGGCAAAAAGGCAATCATGAAATGCACCTTGAACGGAAAATATTAGCTCGCCGATCGCGCGATGAAGAGAAAGCTATTCCGTAAACTAATTTTTGATTAGCAATCAGTGCTAAATACGCCAAAAGGACCTTGTGAGCAAATATTTACCTTCGAAAACTGGCGGTGTATACCATAGAAAATGGTGAGGTACAACGCAAATCTTCAGAGGGGCATGTAACTCTCCAAAACCATTTCAAGTTCATACGCAACTACACGACGATTTTTTAAACTTCATTTCTTTCAACCAAGGAGAAACTGCCCTTTCGAAATATTTGCTGGTCGAGGTGCATATCGTCGTACCATACGAAAACACGTTTAAAATTTCTTACGAAACTGGCAATTAAACAATTCTGTACGAAAAGTAGTTGACTAATTATATACTGTTAACACATAAAAATTGTTGTTGTTTAAACGAAATTTTTACCTTTCGTCAGCCAAAAGATTAAAGTGCTTGTATTCGTCAACCACAAAAAGTCGTGTGCTAGTTTTCGTATGGTACGACGATATATATACATTTATTGTGCTACAATAATGATTTGGTAAAATATAACTACTAGCTGCCTATTAAGTGATAAGCAGGTTGAATTACATGCACATACATACATAGGTATGTATGCGGTGGTTAACATCACCATGCATGCGCACAGGCAGATGTTGGCGGTAAACCCTTAGTGGAACGTAGGCAAGTTGCTCGAGGTCATGTCAGAAATGAGTTAATATCTTTTGAACCATAAAAGTTTCCACCTCGAAATAAAATGCGTTTTTTAGATGAAAGTTCAGCGCATATTATGTATATTTTTTCGAAAATATTCGTTGACCCGATCAGTATGTAATAATGCTTTAAAAAATTTAGTTTGAATTCATTATTTTGATTTTGTAAAATTAAATATTTCTTTAACGCAGTTATAAAGTAAATATTATTACCTTCAAAATAAAAAAAAAATGAACAAGATACGACGAGCCGAACCAAAGATATGGAATTTTGAATGTGGGCATGTTTGCTTAACCATCGAATTTTTACACATGCAGATCTCTGAAAAAAAAAAATTTGTCAAAATCCTGATATAGGTGTTTGCTAATTTCGTGCAAGTAACTTAAAAAAAAGTTTGAGCCGTATCAGAAATATGAAATCCCAAAAGGTGTACGATTTTTAAAATAATGACCCATGTATAAGATTAACTCTACAACATTTTTTACAAAAAAAAATTATTCTGAAACAAAATTTTTAGTAGATTTTTTTCCATTGAATATTGGTGGCCCTCCACGATAAAAACCACGCCCGTTTATTCGGAGACGCGAAAGCAAAAGATTTAAATAAAATTTTCGAAACCTTGGTGATTCCAAACGAATACCACAATTTTTATAGAAATTTGAAGGCTAACAGCGGAGTTCGCGATGCTCTACCTGAGCCTGACCTTTCAGAAGACTCTGATTTTGAAGATTAGGAATAGTTCCACAAATAAAATATGAATTTGAATTGAATGTATTTGTTTTACTTACTTTTGAAAATTTATTTTCAAGGAATTTTTTGATTTTCGTTGGGCCAGAAACACGAATGTGCCAAATCTCGAAGATTAGAAGGAATCAGGGCCGTGCGCACGGGGGGGTTTTGGGGGTTAAAACCCCCCCCATGACCAAATCTAAGTTGCAATGGTTTTGCAAAAATTTTCAAAATACAGTTTATAAATTTTGCATTGAATTTTGACTCATAATTTTTGACAATATTAGTTACAATAATTTTACGGAAGAAGAATTGGTAAAAGTTGCAAAAAATAAGGTTGGCCAATACATAAGTTCGGCACTTTGAATTGCACTTGGAGCTTTCCGAAATTACAAAGTTGTGTAGCATATGTTCGTTTGGCATTTTTAAAAAAATTGTACTGATAACAAAAAATGTTCATTTTGTGAAAACAGTGAGCAGTTGCAATTAACAAGTACTGTAAACAGTACACGGAAAGAAATTTGTATACTTGAATCAAGAAAAATGCTTTCTTGAACTCAATTTAGAAAATTTTTAGGGAAATAAGAAAAATTGACTTAATTATTACTGGAAATAAGAAATTGAGTTTTCCAAAAATGAGACAATTATTTTCTTATTCAAGAACACTAACAAAATCTATAGAAAAAAAATGTTGAAAAAAAATGTTTAAATAAATAAGAACGTCTTTTCTTAAATTTACTTAAATGAAGAAAATCTTTTTGCTAATATCAAGAAGAATTTAAGACAATTGTGTTTCGACGAATTGGAACAACAAAATACAGCGAAAAAAAAATGTAAAATGAATAAGAAAACGTTTTCTTGAGCGAAGTAAAATTTTTCTTGCTGAATTTGCATTTCCAAAGTTACCTACATGTATTTTTTTTCATTTGCTATCCGCTTTGCATATTTCTGAATATTTTGCAATTCTCAGATTGTTAGTGAAGCATTTGGTATAAGGATTTCACTATTTGCATCTTCATTTATATTAAATAAAATGTTGTCATTTCAATAAACAAGTCCTAGGAAAATACTAGTTGACTAATTATGGTTTTCTAATCCCTCATGATTAGTTTTCATTTTCCTTATTTTTTACGTTTTTAATATTTTTAGAAAATATTTGCTTAATTTAATATTTAATATTTTCTTATGCCTCAGACACACATGTGGTATGAATATTAGAATATCAATATTATGCTATGAAAATTTTCAATTAAACTACAATATGAGGGTGACACATATGTGGTATAGATCGAAATTTTATTACTATACTACGATGTGTGTCTCTCGCATTACTTACTTAAGCTCGTATAAGAAAAGTTTTACTTGCAACAAAAAAATAATTTCGTAATTTATTTCAAAAAACAAGAAAAAAACACTTACCCTAAGTAAATTATTTCTTATTTATTTAAAATCCAATTTTACTTGAAGCAAGAAAATGTTTTCTTATTTATTTAAAATCCAATTTCACTTGAAGCAAGAAAATTTTTACTTATTTACTTAAAATCAAATTTTCTTGGATTTTCTTGATATTAAGAAATTATTTTCTAAGTTCAAAATCAAGTCTAATTTTTCTTGTCTCGGCATTGATTCTAGTAAAAAATTCTTTCCGTGTACTATTCAGGACCTGGTTAACTAGGTTTTGATGAATCCTAATGAGTTTCAGAAAAGTTAGAGAACATTTAAATTAGTGATGGGCGAGTCCGAGATGTTTTATTCGATTCTCTCGATTGTTGAAACATCTCGAATGCTCTCGATGGTTTTCATTCGTATTCGAGTCAAGTCGTAAATGGCCGTCAGTCGAAACAATCGCTAAAACATCTCGGACTCGCCAACGATTCCTCTCGTTTTCAAAGCAACCCTACAACATCTTGGACTCGCTGCAAAAAATACATAATATTTGTTGTTGCCGCTTGAATATCAAAATTGCTTTAAAAAACATAAGTACAAAGTGGTACAAATCTATTGCCGTTGTTGCTACTCGTAAACTTCATTTATTTCATAAGCGTCTCACTTCAGAAAATGTATTAATGTTTAAATAATTAGTTATTATTATTATGCACGACACGACACTCTTTAGTTGTGATTGCAAAAATGCATCGTCTGTGTATAGCATATTTTTCAATTTGGTTCATTTATTTATGTATTTGCCTCACTTCCACTAAAAATCCTACTTTCTTTATCAACAAACCTCATTCAGTTTATTTTATCAACTAAAACATATCATCGAAACAACCTACAACTCGCCGACTCGGAACAATCGCAAAAACATCTCGGTTGTGTAGTCGAGATGTCATCGAAACAACCTCCGACTCGCCGACTCGGAACAATCGCAAAAACATCTCGATTGTTTAGTCGAGGAGCGAGTCAACTTTTGACTCGATTGTGATTTTGCAACGATAGCGATTCTCTCGATTGTCTAAACATCTCGGACTCGCCCATCACTAATTTAAATTTATGGTGTATGGGTCTGGATATCTATTTCAGCAAATATGTTTATCTTAGCGAAAAATGTATGCGAATGCAAACCAAAATTAAAAACCCCCCCCAAGGCTAATTCCTGCGCACGGCCCTGGAAGGAATAGAAGCATAAAAAGTATATCAGGGCATCGAGCTAAACAAGGTTCTAATTTGCAGATATACTATTATATTAGAAACAAATTTTCCAAATTTTGCGAGAAGAATAAACTTTGAAACTCGATTTCCCAACATTTTCATTTTAGCACGTTCGTGGTTCTAGCAGGAGACCGACGATATGTAAGCTTGTTATAATATTATTCTCAAGCCTTTTGGTTTATTGGGTGTTATTCAAGGAAGAGTTGAAAGCATTAGATTCCGGTAAAATATTTCAAATATTGAGCTTAAAAATCAATTTATGTATGTATGTATATCTAGACTTGTGTGGAATTTCCTCAACATTAAGCACATGTTCTTTTTGGCTTCACATGACTTACTATCCGGAAATAGTTTTCTTGCGCTTAGTAATTTTAATCTTTCGAATAGTCATGTTAACACATTTAGAAGAAAATATGAGCTACTCAAAGAATGCACTGCTTTTTCGGCATAAAAAAAGAAAGCAGAATAATATGTGTATATTCCAATATATATATGTATATACTCTTGCGTATGCTATTATTTACTTTAAGAAAAACGGCTTTTAACTTTTAATTGGCTAGATAAGCCACTGCATGTGGCATATTTGCAGTCATTCCTGCTTTCATTCCTCCTTCTAATCTAATCATATTTCAAATGCGAGTTAACTCCAAGTTTTTTTTAATTTGCTTAAAATCCGAGCAGCAATTAAAATAAGTACTTTTCCAATTTTAGTTTTTTTCTCTACCACGTGTGCTATGTCACAAACACAGAAAAACATGCACAAAACTTTTAAAATCACTCATACGCTCCAACGCTCACATTTAGTAATCACACCAACTGCGCACCTTCACTCGCATGCACTTTCGCATAACTTTTGCGTTCACTAAGCTACGCAGGCAGACAAATCAATTCACTTAGCCAATTACATACATAATTTGAAATTCTCTGCACAAAAATAAAATTCAAAGTCACTTGCATAATTGAAAGTACGCAGCAGTTTATAGTTTTGTTCGCGTACTTTCTCCAACAGCATTTACTCAGCAGCCTCCAACAGCCAGGTGTTGGAGAAAAATGTCACCTATCCTCTCACAAGAGAAAAATATCCTAAGAGGTAAACGAACACAAAATTTGCAGAGTTCAACAGCTTTGGCAAACAGCTGATTTTTATTTACATTCACAAGCCCCAAATTCAAAGGATAAAAAGGATTAAAATTAAAATGATAATAAAATTGGTGGAAATTATTGCTGTTAATTATGTATATATGTACATATAACATAAAAATAATGAAATAAAACATAGTTTTTTTCTTATTTAATTTCTTTTGATTCGTTTTGGGTTTCGTTTTGGTCAGTCTTTTGTCACCTCGCGATAACCTCCTCAATCTAAAAAATCGTTCGCATAGGCTCGCAAAAATGTTTTTTGAAGTTCGGGAATGCATCCGGAACTCTCTTTTACAATAAATCGGCACTGTTTGTTCTATATAAATGCTAATGGAGTTACAATTCTGCCTGAAAACAGTGGAGATATATGCACATATGTATGTATCTGCAATACAATTAACTTCATGTTGTTGTTGTTGTAGCCACCAAGACACTCCCCGAAGGTTTTGGGGAGTGTTGGGGATGTGACAGTCCTTTGCCGGATAAATCCGGCACGCTCGGGTACTAGTCCCTTCTGACACTAGCCCGACTGTCGTGCGAACGATTTTTTCTGGCCATAATCAACCTTCTAGGCCGGTGGATTTTAGTCACGTCTAACGACAGGCATTCCTTACAACGGGTATATTCTAGACCCCCTAACCCGCTGGGGTTCACTGTTACTATTTAATAAATAGGATTTCATTGTAATAATTATCACACTAACAATTGCTTTTCTTTGTACCCATGTCCATACTGTTTTCCATCGCAGTATGTCTTCGCGTCTGCTGCCCCGCAGAAGAGATTTCAATTTAATGCACCCGGCCCTGGCCATGCTTTAAAAAAATAACCCTCTATGGACCGATCCACAGTACTTTTGAGTAGAACAAACTTTTGCGTTGGTGGCATTTGGCCGCGCTTTAAAAAAAATAGTCCCAGCCAGCAAAATTTCTTTCTCGAATTATATCTGCGGCGCGATCGGGAGTGTTATAATTAGTAAAATTAACATCCATAGAAGATTTCCCGAAAGTTCCAGTGGTTTGAAAATAAATACGGCGGGCGCATTATACTGAAGGCGACCCACTGCAGAACTACTCTCGGAGGGTGTGCCTAGAGTGGCTGCTATTTTTAAAATCCGGATAATTGGGTTTTAGTTAGAATTTTTTGTCTATCCAGGCTCAGTGAAACTTTCAGGAAATATTCTGTAGATGATAATTCATCTTATCTTAACACTTTCAACTATTATTAAATTATAATATTAAAGTTCTCCAGAAATAGAATTCTCCCGGCTGAGGGTTATTTTTGTAAAGCGCGGCTGAAGGCAAAAGGTGTTCTATACAAAACAACTGTGGATTGCTCCATGGATATTAATCCAGAAAGAGAATTCTGCCGGCTGGGGGTAATTTTATTGAAGCGCGGCCAAAAGCCGCCAACGCAGAAAGATGTTCTACACATATATACATTAATTTAACAAGGAATGTCTCCTGAACTATAAGCGTCCGGAGGGTAGTACTTTGTTTTTTGTGATCTGTGAGACCACCCCTACCCTCTGGAAAATTAATTGTTATCGGATCGTGGATCATTATATATAAATTTTCCCTCTATCCAGGCTGGGGATCCGACCCATGACCTTTGGTATGGCAGACTAGCCACTGTCCGCCACACCACAATGGCCACAACACTCCCCACTGCACCACAGCGGCCCCGTTAATATATATTCCCGCAAAGGAGATTACAATCTACTAAGGTACATAATATGCATATAAATACTTCGCAAAAAGTATGTAACTTATTTTGCATATTTAGTTTTTCCATATTTGTTGCCAATTTAGTGTATTTTTCCAATTTTATAATTGATTTGTATATTTTGCAAATCTTGTTACTTGCAAAAATTCAAGTCAGCTGTTGTTTGATCAGCTGTTTTCCTGTTGGAAAATTGCTGTTGGCAAAAATTTGTCCAACAGAATTCAACAGCTTCTCACAAACTGAAATGTCAGTTTTCTCTCTCAGTTGGTTCTCTTCTGTTGGAGATTTGGCGTAAAAAAACGGCGACAAAGTGTTTGTTTTTAAAAGTTTTCGAAAAACATCAAAAAATATCCGTAAACGAACAAAACTTATGTCACTTAATAAAATTGTGCGGGAAATGAAAATTGGCTGGGGTGGTGAAGATGAGTCGTGTCGAAAATTTTAAAGTAGAAAAAAAAAATCAAATAAAAAAATATTTATAAAAAAAATTATTTAGACGCAGAAAGTAAAAAAATCATAAATGTAGAAACAGAAAAAAGAAATTTTATGGCTCATTGGGCACAGCTGCTTTGGAGAGGTAGAAGTGAACTAGTAAGCGGACACGTCACTTAATCGAGTAACTTTGTTGGCCATTTACGGCCATGAGAAACGTGTGATTATGCAGTTACCGCCGACTGAATAAAAATTAAGCACATTTAATGGCGTGTACGATAAAACTAATTAATTGATTTTTATGTGTAAAACCTTCAATATTACATACATAGTTCGCACTTTCCAAAGCATTTTTTTAACAGAGCAACACCGGTAGTATTTTCTAAAAAAGGAAGTCGTCCTCATAATTTCTGATGTACAAACTTATACTCCAGCGCATGTCGAGTTCTTTTTTATTTGCACTCAGCCAGCTATTATGACCATAACAACACCACTGGCTCCCTACAACAAACCAATCGGGTGCTGATGCCGCTATGGTTGGTTGGTTGTTTTAAGTGGCGAGTCCCACTGAATCCAATTAGCGCCGAAGCGCTGTTTTGTTACCATGATGCGTGACTAAGAACCAGAATTGAATAGAGTAAAGGAAAATATCAGCCCAGAAGCCAGGGCAAGTCCTACACCCCATATCCATCTTGTTGAGTTTAGGTATCTAAGAAGTCGCTCAGGCCTGACGTCCTTGAGCTCCGAGAAGTCGAAGAAGGGCTTGCCAAAGAATTTCATTCTGCCTTAGCAGTGCGAAGGACACTCGCATAACAGTTGCTTCACCGTCCACGAAGACTGCATCTGCGACACAAGGTCCAATCCCAATCCGGCCGCGTGTGTTACAATAGTCCAATCTCATATTCCTTCTGTCCATCTTTCGAATGGCTGAGGATCACATCCCACTGTATGACGGCCACAAACTTCTGAAGACTCTACAGGCCTTCAAGCGTCTCGACCAGGTTTTATCCAGAGCCAAGAGATTCGCCCTTTCGTGCACCCCAGGGGAGCAAGAACCTCCTCCTCCACATCTGCGACATCAAGAGCCTAGCTCTGCCCTGGATACCGCGGTGCGCCGGCACGCAGATCCGAGATACTATATGTCGACTTTCCAAGGTCATGTCCCACTCTCTTCACTGCCTCGCCAGGCTTGATGACACCCTTGCTGACTGCAGAGCCCTTAGAACCGCCTGACTATCCGCGAAAATTCCTATCCTGTTTCCAGCATTGACACTTTCCGTAGAGCTTTCTAGGCCTGCTGTATGGCGAAAACTTAGTATTGAAAAACGTTTGCCGTGTTCGGGAGCCTAATTGATATAGAAGTGTTGCAAAGTTGCAAAGACACCCGCTCCCACTCTTCCCGCTATCTTTGATCCGTCCATAAAAACTGAAACATCGAATCTATGAGTAGGTTTACCATCTCCCCAATCCTTCTTAGATGGAAAGGTAATCTCACAGTTTGTATCGAAGACTGTTATAGGACTGATATAATCTGTCTTTGTATTGATGTAGGAGTCAGTTACGTGCAGCGGAATGCGACGGTGACCGTATGCGCATTCCTTCCAGACTACCAACTCCCGCAATCTTAGAGCAGCCCAATATGAATTTTTCTTGACAAAATGATCAATGAGCGTGATATTTCAAATCACATTCAGAGCCTCCATGGGCATGATGTAATCGCTGTGTTGCAACGCAAGCAGCTCGTTAAGCATTCCTCAGAATATTAGCCATGTATCTCACCTCGGTTGCTCTCCATCACATCCGTAGTTAGAATTGTCGTACAGGGGTCACATATCGTAATCTAAACTATAAGCCCTGTGCGATAACCCTTAACCGTCTCGGAATGCGACTAAAATTTACATTTGGTAACCTTGAGTACAGAACTATCGATTTTGTTATACAAATTGCTTGGCCACACTTCTGATAGTCCATTGCACGAGTAATCGATTCGATTTAAGGAAATTTAATTACAAGTCTATTCAAATATTCAATCATCTCTTCATATATTTATTTTTTTCTTTTTCTTCAAAATATTTTACCTACCATTTTTTTTTTTGTTGCACTTAAGCCCACCCATACAACCAGCTTTAATCATCAGCATTGCCATTCGCAACATTTGTTTACATACGAAAATACTAAAATGCTTTGATCTCTTCATTATGCGGTGCTTATCCTTTGTTTTATTATGCCATTTATTGTTTGTGTCTAAGAAGAAATTTTCATTGTTATTGGTGATTTCGTTTGTTTCTTCTGCCTGCAAAGCGGTTTATGAAAATCCAAGTATGATTTTATGTTCTTTGTTTTTTTTTTTTTTTTTGTTTTATTGGTACACTCAAAAAAAAAATTTCTCTCGATCAAAGACATAATTTTCCTTATTTTGAACACGCGTCCCAATACAAAATTTTCTTTGTTTTTTGTAAATTTTCTCAAAAATGTGGAAAAAACATAAAAAAACATTCAAACAAATTCGTTGCCATGGGGATTTGTATGGGAATTTAGTTTCTCAAAATTAAAGAAATCAAGTCTTCAAAACAAGGAAAGTTGGGAATGGAATGGCGCTTAAAGAATTTTTCATTATTTTAATGTATGAATTTTTTCAAAACAAGTGTATGAATTTTTTCAAAACAAGTATATGGTAACGCATGTAACAACAATATTTTATAAACCTTTTAACATGTTTTAAGGAAAATTTACTCAAAACAAAGAAAGTAGTATTCAAAATAGGTAAACAATTTCTTTGACCCCTCCATATATTTTTTTTCTCTCAGTGTATGCATTGATGATTTTCAAACAACAGCTGTGAAATTTATCATTGGAAAAAGTATAAAGTATTAATTACGGGGTAATAAACTGTGAAATTGTGCTATAAAATGCGGCTTAAGTATTTTATTGTGCGATTACTTGTTGCAGCTGATTTTATGCGCACAATGAGCAAAGCAGAAAGAGAAAATTTTTAATATGGACATTTGGTATTATGAAAGTAGTAAGAAATAAATATAAAAGCATGTGCTTGCATAAAAGATTTTGTAAATAATGGCAGCACGCCGAGCAGGCATATTTTTTAGGCATTCAAGCGTTTAACAATACATTTTTATTGCTAAAAAGGACCTCACAAATACTACTTACTTTAAGGAGAAAATTGATCAAATGCATTTCTAAAATGATACTATTTTATTTCTACTTCAAATTTCTAACAGAAAATTTTCAGATAAATTAGAAAAGAGAATGCCAATAAATTACACTTGACCATTTACTTTCGCCTTAAATGCTTTCTTATCCTTTTCATACTAATACATATGTATCTATATTAAATTTATCTACAAAAATAAGTGCTAATAAATTTTAACAAATTGCTTTGCTACAATCAGTGCAAAAGCATAAAGTAAGTAAGATCATGGGCCACACACAAAGAACGGAGGAGGAAGTGGAAAACCCAAATAAATAGTACTCAATATAATTCCTGTGATCAAAGCAATAATATTTATGAACGTACACACACAGGACAATCAAGGATAATAAATGTATCTGTATTTGTTCCACCCTCGCACAACTGGATTAATTGAATTTATTTTATTTGCTAAACGTGCGCAAACTTTTGTAGTTACATTGTGGCAAGCAGCGGCGAAGTAGCACGAGTTGAAGGTGAAGAACAAATGGAAAGGCACGGAAAGAGGCAAAGCTTTAACTAAACGCAGAAAACTGAATTGTGGAAGATAATGGTACATGTACGATTATTTATTTTTCAAATGCTAAAGCCATAAAAATCTCTGCGACAATAAATTGTCGATGCTGGTAAGTTTTTCTTATCTTGTTGTAATTCAATGCTTATTTGGAATCGATTTTAATACACAAATGTATTCGCAAAGCGAAAACGAAAAATGTATCGTATCAAGGTAAGGAGTGTTGGTAAGAGCTCAAGGGAATCAAACAGAATTTTTTTCGAACTTTTAGTTGAATATACAAAAAAGAAAGCAATCGACTTAACTAAAGATACAGTTGCTTGTCTCCGGAGGCTTTTCGAACGAAATCTCTTGTAAACACGCGTCTTAAGTAAATTTGTCAAAATTTAAGTTCATATAAAAATTGTCTTAGTCTTCAACAAAATTTTTAAATGCTGTTTCATCAAAAAAAATAATAATAATACTTTCAATTTTCAAATTAATATAGTCGTTAAGTGCACTTAACTCCAATGATGAAGCAACTTTTTTTTTCGCTATTTTACATTAATCCTCACTTCTGCACAGCCTAGTAGCTTCTCCTTCTTCTCATCTCTAAAATAATGCATCAATTTGCTGAAAATAGCTTCAAGCAAACGCACACGCAGCTGTTGTGTATCTAAATTTACGCCTGCAACATGTTGCCATAACTACAGCAACATTTGTGGAGAGCAGCTATGCTCTGCTGCCATTCATTACTCTTGTTGTTAGCATGATTTGTCTGGCACGTGTCTCAAGTGCTTGTAAACTCCTTAACGTTTACCATTAAAATTAATATTATATAAGTACTCTGAAAAAAATACCCGTAGTTAAACCAACAACTTTCGGCTGTTGAATCTCCGTCTTTGATTCAACAGCAAAAGTATTTGTTTTTACAGCAAAGTTGTTGATCCAACAATTTATTCAAAGACGGGCGTTGTTGCTTCAAAAACTTGCTTGCCTTTAAAAAATTTTTTGTGAGAAAATATTTTTTTCTGAGAAAACCAACAAAAAAATAATGATGGAGAGAAGATGAAGAGAAAAATCCAAACAAAAATTTATTTTTAGCAACAATTTTATCCCCGTTGTTGATTTAAAGGCAAAAGTATTTGACCCAACAGTTTCCCTTGTAAACAAAACTAATGAGAACAAATTTTTTTAAATTTTGTTTTTACAATGATTCAAATAATTCATGGATTCCTTTTTAGGAAATGGAAGTATAAATAGGTTACTACAATTCAATATAATGTTGAATGTTCCACTATGTGATGATTGGATAGAATTTCAGGTTGATGTCATGGTTCGAATCCGGAGGAGAATAGAAGAAAAATCAGAATAAGAAATAAAGATGGCAACCATGGAATGATAAGAAGGAGAGAAGAATAGGAGAACAAGCGGAGGCTACATATTTGCAGTTGGGAACCGGGTGGAGAGAAGATGAAGAGTAAAGTGCAAACAAAAATTTATTTTTAGGTGAAAATTTTTTCCAACAATCTCCGTTATTGACTTAAATCAACAACGCTCGCACCTTTGAAACAACAACGGAGCGTTGTTGGGCACATTTCAACTGCGGAAAGTAGTTGATTTAACGGGAGTGCCACATAATCCCCAAAAAACAAAATCCCCAACGCACAAAATCCCCAAAAAAAAAAAATTCCCAAAATCAAAATCCTTAAAATCAAAATCCCCAAACACGAAATCTCCACATTTTTTCGGGGATAGCGTCACAAAATCCCCAAAAGAAGATTAAACAACGTTGAAGATCATATTTAAAAAACCGCATGCCGAGTCTTATCTGAGCTCTGATACGTAATAACATATATGTATACATACATATAAAATACATATATATCCCTGCAAAAATTCGGAGTACTCCATTCGCTAATCCATGGAGTTCTCGCTAGTAATGTCGAAAAAAATGTCGAATTTTAATTTACCGAAATAAAAAAGTCGCAAAATGACGAAAAATGTATAAAATGTGGAAAAATACTTGGCGTGTTTTTTCTTTATTTTCGGTAGGTGGGCCGGCTTCTATATAATGCGACCTACAGGGTATCTAAGAGATTCCATATTTTATAAAAAATATGTTCATCTAAATAAATGAAATGAATAAATAAAGGCGAAGGCCGCTTGCGCTGAAGTGTGTACTACGCATAAGGACCGCCACGGTTATGGCACACGACCGGACTTGGATGTCGTAGCCCAGGGTTATTTTTTATAAGCGCGGCGGAAGGCCGCCAGTGCAAAAAGGTTTTCTACTCAAAAGTTCTGTGGATTACTCTATACGTTTTATTCCAGAAAGAGAATTCTGCCGGCTGAGGGTTATTTTTTTAAAGCGTGGCCAAAGGCCGCCAATGCAAAAAAGTTTTCTACTCGCGCAAATTTTACACATCATTAATTTGACATTATTTCGATATTTTTTTTGGACATTTCGTACCCAACCCTATGTAAATATGTAATCATAAGTTATTGAGATGAATTTAT
Source organism: Urophora cardui (assembly GCA_960531455.1). Taxonomy (NCBI): domain Eukaryota; kingdom Metazoa; phylum Arthropoda; class Insecta; order Diptera; family Tephritidae; genus Urophora; species Urophora cardui. The sequence goes on along the minus strand of OY482674.1, from coordinate 23,629,845 downwards.
TAATAAACATTTGTGAAATCATCACGTATACAATTTCTTTTGAGTTTCAGTTTGAGAAATAATGTCCAATGTAGAATTCTCATATTCTGTGTGAAATAAATTAAAATTAGGTTAGAAATCGCGGCGATTATGGGGATTTTGTGTTTGGGGATTTTGATTTTAAGTATTTTGATTTTGGGGATTTTGATTTTGGAGATTTTGATTTTGGGGATTTTGATTTGGGAATTTTGATTTTGATAACGTGGTAAACCCGATTTAACAGCGAAAGTCTTTAGATTTACAACGTTTTTTTTTCAGAGTATGTTCATATATGTATGTATTGATATTCATATGTATTTGCAATTAAAATGTAGGTATACGTGTATAGTTATTTTTGTTTATAATAATAGAATTTCTTGCTTTTGTTGTGTGGGCGTATTATTTGCGTCGATTCTGTTGCGCAAAGATACTGTTTTATGAACTTGTGTATTTATATGCAATTTTTTTTGAATATTTACATAAAATTTGGTATGTTAAAGGAGCTTTTATGCCAAAGCATTTAAAATATACAGTTAATACATATAAGTACATAAGAGTATTATGTGTACATGCATATTGATGCATATATTTTGTGCTCTGTTATCTACAAAATTTTTAGCTTAGCAATTGTCCTTTTATGGTCTGACAATGATGTGGAAAAAATTAGCTGAAAGATGAAAAGAAAGTGCTGTAGGGTGTCGATGTTACATACATATTTATGTCTATAATTAAAATAATGGCGATAGTATAAATATAAACGTGTACCCACAAGAAAATTTGTCAAACTCTTTACTACCTGCTTAGAGGCAAATCTAAAAACCGAATTCCAGATAAAAGTAATCCAAAAACCCGATAAATCCAATATACAAACATCCCAAAGAGTGATAAGTCCAAAATTTATAAAGACGACCAAAAATTTCAAAAGACAGAAATCCAAAGACTATTAGCAAAAGTTTTTGTGTGATTCCGTACAGCGGTTCTTAATTTATAATAGAATAAACAGCTTCAATTTATAGTATAGATTACTGAACAGATTCTAAGCAACAATAGCGCACATTTCCGCAGCTCTGCGAAGGGCCTGGAATTTACACTGTTTCATATCTAAAATGGTAATCTCGAAATTATCTATATATATATATATCAAGGTGCTCTAGGCATTGGAGAAGATAAGCTGTAAGCGTTTCTTACTCTTGCCTATTTCTACTGGGTATGCCACGCAATAAATATTCAAACAACCAACCTGCTGAAAGTATGTGTGTGAATAGCTGTAAAAAGTGTGCGTAAAAGGAGCTGTCTTGGTTTAATATTAATTACAAACATCAAAGGAATGAAGTTGCTTTCAATGCTGCTCAAATGTACTATACATTGGTATACTACCTTTCTATATTCATATTTCTCTACGACATATAAAAAATATATCTAATAGGCATCACGCTATTTATACTTATATGCATAATTCTCGTGTTATATAAACTTGGGTGTATAGCTTATATTCCTAAAATCTAATATTCAAGCTTAGGCATATTCATCATTATGATTAATTACATACAAGAGCAGACTGCAGACTGACAATCGGCATACTAACAGGGTACCGTATCGCGTTCAAAATAGGATTCGTGCAGAGTCGCCTGAGTGCACGTCTTGCAATGAGGACGATGCTGTAGATACTCTGGAGCACCTTCTCTGCCAATGTCCAGCTTTCGGCTGACTACGATTTAACTGTCTCGGCTCTGCATACTTCACGTCTCTACAGAGCATTGCGACCGGGAAATTCACAAAATATTAAAACTTGCGAAGACCTGCATTCCGAGTGTAATATAATAACATAATGCCTCCTGTATGTTGGCAACACTAAGGACCATATTATGGTCTATGTCAGGGGTCTTCAGACCTCAGCCAACGCAACCTAACCTAACCTACATACAAGATATATATATAACAAGATATATATTAAAACAATTTCTGTACATAGAGGAGGTCAGATGGTGGAAGGCAATGGGAAATGCTTAGGAGGAAAATAGACATAAAGAAAATGTTAAAGGAGCTATTAAATATATAACTAAGAAATTTTAAATAAGTGGAAATCATACCAACAAAATTCCAAAAGTAATTTTTCCTAATTTAGATAATATTAGCATTTAGCGTATAATAAAAAGAAACATCAAATGTAAAATTGTTGCTGGTGTATTTACTTTTAGTCCACATGCCAGCTTTTACTTAACATGAACATTAAATGGTATACCATCATTATGCATTATGCCGAAACAAGATTTTGTTGTAAGCACCAAAAGAAAAAGCAAACGACCTACCAAAAGATACACCGATCTGATCAGATCCATCTGTAGAGTTAGCGAAGCCTTGAGCAATTGTCGCAACGCAAACAAGTTCTCATATAGAAGCAATTCCCTTGCAGAAAAACCTTAAAAATTTAAGCTCAAACTAAATTATGCCATAAAGTTAAATGTGCAAAAAGAAATTAAAGAATTTTTTTATGTATGTAAATAATTTTTTTGTTTACTCATTTTATCACCGCCATTAATGGCTTTGCTTTTATGTACATACATACATATGTATGTATGAACATTCGCATATCCTGCGCAAAAATGAGACAATAAAACTGAGCAGCCTAGCGGACGAAGCGGATAAACAAGTAACAACAAGAAAAAACAGGAAGTTCACTAAATGATTTATGTTTTTTGTTTTTTGGTTCATGTTTATTTAACAGCACACAACACAATGACCTAATTTTAGTAGTGAAATCATTTTCACTGTCTCCAGCGAATAAATATAAAACAAGAGCAGCAATGGAATTTTTTGGCGCAAGGACATTTGCCGTGGCCACGTTTTCACTTATTGTTTATTTTTATTTATTCAGTTGGTAGTTTTTTTCTTTTTGACCTTTTCGGCCGTTAATTCAAACACATAGTTATACATATGTATATATAGAGTCATATATATTTCGATATATAACTTTGTCTATATGCTTTGCTTTGTTTTTATCAGCATATTCGCAAATAAACGGCTGATTGTATATTTAATTGGCACAATTTTAGCGCTTTGTTGCAAACAAACAACGAAACAGGCATATTAATTTGCAGTTATGTATATACTCATATATGTATATAAACAAGTAAAAGCGCGGCTGTCTTCGGCCGTACCGAAGACTTCATACCTTTCATGAGTGGGGAAATGAAAAGTTACCTATGTATGTACATTAGAGCGGGTCCATTTGTATGGGAGTGAAAAAAGTGAAAAATCGCATACGCGGATAATGTTCTAAGGACTATTCTAACTAACTTTGCCAAAGAAACCATAGGTCTTAAACCAATTCTTAGTCCGCGGGTTTTAAGCCGAAGTTTTTTTGACAGGTTAAAAAAAAATTTGTATTTCGCAGGCAGAAAAAAAATGATTCGAACTTCTTACCAAGAAGCCAGGATATACTTTTCCGAAGGACTTTGATGTGCTGAATCCGAATCTGAAGTCAAAATTACCAAATTCGAAATAGTTTTCGAGATATCTTGACCTAAAAATGCAAGTGCAAAAAGTGCAATTTTCTTAAGATTTTGGAGTTAGGGCCAGCCGAAAGTTATGATTTCATTTAAAGTCTACGACCATTATCTTAACAAATAGGCTTTGCACTTTCAAATGCCGTTAACCTTGTTAACGTGTCTTTTTTGGTCTCCGAGATATCGCTGTTTTAAAATCTGCATACTTTTCAGTGCGTACACAATGTATTTTTTTCTTTAAAATACTTGCATTTCTTTGCTGTCATTTTTAACATGTTGCTGTTTCTTCTACCTTGTCAAACTACGGCTCCACCAATATACCAAACATCCAACAGCCGCACTATTTCTCCGCATTCAACGGTTGTGTCGTGCTCACCGGCTCCAACATTTTAGAATACATCCACCAGGTTGAGATAATTCACAGGTTTTCGATTTTGTTGCATTCACCGGTGCCACCAATTGCGATAATTTAATGGTTTTCGATTTTGTTGCATTTACCGATTCCACGAATTATGAGTACTTCCACCAATTGCGATAATTCACCAGTTTCATCATTTTTTTGCAATCACCGGTTCCACCAAATATGATCACTTCCACCAATTGAGATAATTCACGGGTTTATCGTTTTTTGTTCCAATCACCGGTTCCACCAATAATCAGCACCTCCGCCAATAGCGATAATTCGCCGGTTTCATCGTTTTTGTAGCATTAACCGGTTCCACCATTTATGAGCACTTGAACCAATTGCGATTTCACCGGTTTCATCATTTTTGTTGCATTCACCGGTTCCGCCAAATATGATCACTTCCACCAATAGCGATAATTCACGGGTTCATCGCTTTTGTTGCGTTCTTCACCAGAAACAGCAACATGTTAAAAATGACAGCAAAGAAATGCAAGTATTTTAAAGAAAACAAGTAAGGAAGCCTAAGTTCGAGTGGAATCGAACATTAAATACTCAGCTGTATGCTGTCATTGTTTGTTTGCGTTTGATGGAAACACGGCGTATTTTATATAAAGCGAGTGCCGCATAAAGTGGGCGTAGCCACGCCCATTTTCAACATTTATATCAGTCATCCAACTACGCATTTGAATATTACTCTTTGTGCAAAATTTCATTCTTTTTGACTTCTCCTTACAGAGATGTCACGTTACAAATTCCCAAAGGGTGTTCCAGAAATATCTTTGCTAAAAAGTAGGCGTGGTCATAAACCGATTTCAATAAATTTTTGCGTGTCTATTAATACAAGTTATAAAAGTGTATAACCCAAGTTTCATCATAATATCTCAATTATTTTTTTTATGGGCTCCGAAATCTCGTAGGAGGCGGTGCCACGCCCATTTTCCAAAATTTTTTTTTTTTTTTTGTTTCCGGTCTATTGTAGAAATCATACCACAAAATTTCAATGAATTATCTTTACATTTGACAAAGATATCGCTTAAAATGTTTTTATTAGGTCACTTTATAATACCCATATATAAAAGTGGGCGTGGCCGTCAACCGGTTTCTCTAAAATTTTGAACATGTATTACCACAAGTAATAAAAGTGTACACACCAAGTTTCGTCATTATATATAAATTATTTGTCGAGTTATAGGCTAAGAAATCTCGTATATTCCTGCTTCTAAAAAGAGGCGGTGCCACGCCCATTTTCCAAAATTTTTACGGTTTTTGTCTTATGTTCGTAGTTAGACTCCTGCCATAAAATTTTAATGATATATCTTTATATTTGACAGAGATATCGCTTAAAATGTTTTTATTAGGTCAATTTATAAGACCCATATATAAAAGTGGGCGTGGTCGTCAACCGATTTTGGAAATTTTTCGTCCAAACATTTGCCTAAGTAAGTATATCACGTGTACGGAATTTCATCGATATATCTTCAACGGTTTCTGAGTTAAGACTAATAAAACTTTCAATGTTTGACCCTTAATAAGTGGGCGTGGCACCGCCCATTTTCCAAAATTTCATCAAATTTCTTCCTAGGGGCCTAAGCTCAACACGTGGGTAAAATTTCATCGCTCCAGCTCTATTAGTGACTGAGATACCAAATTTCCGATTTTTTCTATATAGGAAAAGTGGGCGTGGTCATGCTCCGATTTCGCCCGTTTTCAATACCAACCGACCCAGTCTCGATACCAACTTGCATTTCAAATTTCATCAAAATATCTCAATTTTTGAGCGAGTTAGAGTGTTTACAGACGGACGGACTGACGGACGGACGGACGGACATGGCTCAATCGATTTCTCTTTTCACCCTGATCATTTTGATATATATAAGTCTATATCTATCTCGATTATTTCATTCTGTTACAATCCACCGTTATGTGATTAAAACTATAATACTCTGTGTACTAGTACAGCTGAGTATAAAAATACATTGTGTACGCACTGAAAAGTATGCAGATTTTAAAACAGCGATATCTCGGAGACCAAAAAAGACACGTTAACAGGGTCACCGGCATTTGAAAGTGCAAAGCCTATTTGTTAAGATAATGGTCGTAGACTTTAAATGAAATCATAACTTTCGGCTGGCCCTAACTCCAAAATTTGAAGAAAATTGCACTTTTTGCACTTGCATTTTTAGGTCAAGTTATCTCGAAACCTATTTCGAATTTGGTCATTTTGACTTCACATTCGGATTCAGCATATCAAAATCCTTCGGAAAAGTATATCCTGGCTTCTTGGTAAGAAGTACGAATCATTTTTGTCTGCCTACGAAATACAAAATTTTTTTTTACCTGACAAAAAAACTTCGGCTTAAAACCCGCGGACTAAGAATTGGTTTAAGATCCATGGTCTCTTTGGCAAAGTTGCTTAGAATAATCTATAGAACATTATCCGCGTATGCGATTTTATCGAAAAATAATCGACCCTACCTAATGTACATAGCCGGATTAAGTTTAATTTATAACTTTAATTCTGTGGGTTCATTTATGGAAAGATTTATTAGAAAAAATGGTGTCTTGGCTATTTATATGGAGGAGTTATACACCAAAATGTCCATATCTGAACAATCGGTTGTATGGGAGCTATATGTTATAATGGTCCGATCTTGACAATTTTCGGTAACCCCGTTTGGGCCCATATGGGTACAAATACTTAAAAATTTCACGCCGTTAGCTGTTAAAATGGGGGAGTTAAACACCAAAATGTGTTTATCTGAACAATCGGTTGTAGAGGAGCTATAGGTTATAGTGGTTCGATCTTAACAATTTTCGGCAATCCCGTTTGGGTCCATATGGGTACAAATACTTAAAAATTTCACGCCGTTAGCTGTTAAAATGGAGAAGTTATACACCAAAATGTCCATATCTGAACAATCGGTTGTAGGGGAGCTATATGTTATAGTGGTCCGATCTTGACAATTTTCGGTAACCCTGGTTGGGTCCATATGGGTACAAATACTTCAAAATTTCAGGCCGTTAGCTGTTAAAATGGAGGAGTTATACACCAAAATGTGTATATCTGAATAATCGGATGTTGTGGAACTATGTGTTATAGTGGTCCGATCTTGACAATTTTCGGTAACCTTGTTTGGGCAAAAATGGGCACGTCTACTTCAAAGTTTCATGTACTTAGCTGTTTAAATGGGGAAGTTATGCACAAATTACATCCAAAAATTTCATGTATATCTGAATAATCGGTTGTTTTCTATATGTTATAGTGGTCCGATTCGGCCGGTTCCGACAAATGATCAGCTGCATATAACAAAATACCTGTATTCCGAATTTCATTCAGATATCTCAAAAACTGAGGGACTAGTTTGCGTTCACACAGACGGACGGACGGACAGACGGACAGACGGACAGACGGACCGACGGACAGACGGACAGACGGACATGGCTTAATCGACTCAGCTCGTGATTGTGATCATATCGGTATATATTTTGGTGGGTCCCCCACGCTTCCTTCTGGTACTTTCGACAAAAAATTTTTGGCACTAATTTATAATACCATTTCATTCTCATGAAAGGTATAAAAATGTATAACATACACATATGGTACGTTGTACAATACTAAGTGGGCTAACATGCATGCAATGAATTGAAAGCGAAATCGGAAGTGACAGCGAACACGGAAACGGAAATGTACATTCTTTGCATGTGATTAATGGCTTGAAAAGGTAATAAGGGAATTGAGAATGTAAGCGAGTTGGGAGAGAAATGTCCATATGTAACCTTGTATATAAGTTTTATACTTGCATATGTATATAGTATGTATGTATATAGTAGGGGTTTGATATACACCCAATAGGTTCATTTCTGAGGTGATGCGATTTTTTTACTCATGCCAGGATACTTGATTTTGTTAGATATACCGCAGGTACTCCTAAAGTATGTTCAACGGCACGTACTAATTGCCCACAGATCGTTTCTTCGTTTCTTCAATGACTACAGTAGGAGTTAAGAAGAGTGAGTCGAAACAAAAAAAATTTATACGAATGAAGTACATAATAAAGTTAGGGGGTGGGCAATTCATGCTGAACACCTAACATGATAGTCATGTGACATAGTCATTGAAGTGGTTATCTTCCCTAAAGGAAATGTAATGAGGAAATTATTGATGATTTGCAGATCTTTGGGCCTACTGGGCATATGTGCAAAAAAAATATGCATACTTACATATATATATTTTTAAAGTAGACTTTTATAGCTTTCACCAAAATGTGAAAAATTAAAATAAGAAAACACGAAAGAATTAAATATAAAAATATGAAAATAAGAAAATAAGTAAAATAGCAAAATGTAAAAATATAAAAATATGAAAATATAAAAATATAAAAATAAAAAAATATAAAAATATATTATGTGAATTTTATATGAGCTATTGGCCAGCTTTTTTAATTAAGGAAAATCGAAAAAAATTTTTTGGTAGAAGTTATGGATCCATTTCGGAGACCACCACATCCCCTCATCAGACTTCTTCAGGCGGCCTCAACCGAGGATCGAACTTAAGTCATTTCGATTGGTAATCCAATGACAATCCCATTGAGCTACCACCGCCGTCAGATTTGTTTCGCTTGATTCTAAATTTTTCTTTTATTACTCTCCGAAATGGATCCATAACTTCTACCAAAAATTTTTTTTCAATTTTCCTTAATTAAAAAAACTGGCCAATAGCTCATATAAAATTCACATAAAATAATTATTAGAAAAAATGGCATTGTGAAAACATAATATAATATAATACAATGGCGCTATTAGAACTCTGACGGGTTTTATGGCCGAGCTTCTCTCACAATTCAAGGTGTGCTTCTTTTTGTTTTTCATACTATTTGGGTGGACCTACAGTTTTATGCCGGCTCCGAACGGCGAATGCATTTTTTGTGAGAAGCTTTTTCATGGCAGAAATACAAAACATGCGTAAATAAAAATATAAAAATATAAAAATATGGAAATATGAAAATATAAAAATTTGAAAATAAGAAAATATTAAAAATGGAAAATATTAAAATAAGAAAATAAGAATATAAGAAAAATAGGAAAATGTAAAAATATAAAAATATGGAAACATGAAAATATGAAATTATAAAAATATTAAAATATAAAAATTTAAAAATATGGAAATATAAAAATATGGAAATATGAAAATATAAAAATTTGAAAAGAAGAAAATATTAAAATATTAAAATAAGAAAATAAGAAACACATTAAAATATAATAATATGAAAATGTGAAGATAAGAAAATTCAAAAATGGAAAAAATGAAAATAAGTATATAAGAAAAATTGGAAAATGTAAAAATATAAAAATATAAAAATATAAAAATATAAAAATATAAAAATATAAAAATATAAAAATATAAAAACATAAAAATATAAAAATATAAAAATATAAAAATATAAAAATATAAAAATATAAAAATATAAAAATATAAAAACATAAAAATATAAAAATATAAAAATATAAAAATATAAAAATATGAAAATATAAAAATATAAAAATATGAAAATATACAAATTTTAAAATAGGAAAATATTAAAAATGGAAAATATTATAATAAGAAAATAAGAAACACATTAAAATATAATAATATGAAAATATGAAAATGTCAAAAATGGAAAATATGAAAATATGAAATTATAAAAATATAAAAATATAAAAATATAAAAATATAAAAATATAAAAATATAAAAATATAAAAATATGGGAATATAAAAATATGGAAATATGAAAATATAAAAATTTGAAAAGAGGAAAATATTAAAACTGGAAAATATTTAAAATAAGAAACTAAGAAACACATTATAATATGATAATATAAAAATATGAAAATATGAAAATATGAAAATGTGAATATATGAAAATGTGAATATATGAAAATATATAAAAATATAAAAATATGAAAATATAAAAATATAAAAATATGAAAATGTGAATATAAGAAAATATTAAAAATGGAAAACATGAAAATGAAATAATATGAAAATAAGAAAATATGAAAATGTGAAAACACGAAAATATGAAAGTAAGAAAAATATGCAACTATGAGAAAAAAATATGAAAATGTAAAAATCTGAAAATATGAAAATATGCAGACATGCTGTCCGCTTTCCTTTCCTTTTCCAATTTCTTAATATTTTATAAGCTACATGTGCAGAAAATTATTGTTGCAACCAAAACAGAAAAGCAAACTGCAAACCTCAACAATAACAAAGCTCTACGAAAATTCGACTTACAACAGTTTAACCAATCGCACCGCAACACAGAAGACGACATGCATTTCAACGATGCATAGCAACAATATAAGATGGGAATAACCAAAGACTAAGGAATAGTGAAGAAGAAGATTGTGGCAAAGTTTTTATATGACATTCAAACTGCCTCGTACATGCTCATATACTATATATGTATATATATATATATATATACTATATGAGTATGTGTCTAGGATGTGCATATAAATTTTCGTAAACTATTGGAAATGGCTGCACTGCCATACACACGCAAACACAAAAAAAGTTGCAAGTGAGACAAACAACTTAAGCCATTTACCACAATACAGCAAACTCATTACCACAGCAATTTCTCAAATACACGACACAAAATCGCATGCATAAAAAATGGAAAGGGAAGCGAGTGAAAGGGAAATATATGCGAGTATTAAAACAAACGACATTAGCTACGACCGCAATGTGAAGCTTAAAAAATGTGTAAGTTTCACAAAAAAATGTATATATCTTTTTTTCTGCTGTTAAAATTTAAACAGATTACATAAGATTAAGGCAATAAGTGTTAGCGAACTTTTACATTTCGAGGCATACTTACACATTACAAAACGTTATTTTATACATACGTATGTCTATATATACATATGCATGTAATGTTGATCCTACTATAGTGCTACTTTAATGCATTTTTGTTGTATTGTTGTGGTTATATATTTTCATTTCATGTACAACTTCTCTATGTATTTTGTAAGTTGTAAGCATTTTCTTAAGTAGATGCTTAAGTAGCAAAGGCAGTCATAAAGTTTTGTTGGCGAAAAGCAACAACATCAACAACATGCCGATAGAGCTGCGTTAAACCTGCGATATAAATAAACATTGTGCTTAAGTTTGTAAGCTTATGAAACGTGTGTGCAACTGACAAACTTTTAATTGACATTGTTTGTTCTTAAGAATTATTATTGTCGTTGGCAGTTTTTATTATTTGTTGTCTGTATGTGTGCTGGACTAGTTTACTTTTTCAATAACAAAATTAAAGCAATTATAACGAGTAGAGTGAATATTATGGAGTTCGTAGAACATTAAATTTTGTTATAACAAGTAAGGAAGCCTAAGTTCGGGTGGAATCGAACATTAGATACTCAGCTGTATGCTTTCATTGTTTGTTTGCGTCTGATAGAATCACGATGTATTTTATATAAAACGAGTGCTGCATAACGTGGGCGTAACCACGCCTATTTTCAACATTTTTATCAGTCATCCCACTAAGCATATGAATATTATTCTTTGCTCAAAATTTCATTCCTTTATGACTTCTAGTTACAAATATGTCACGTTACAAATTCCCAAAGGGTGTTCCAGAAATATCTTTGTCAAAAAGTAGGCGTGGTCATAAACCGATTTGAATAAATTTTTGCGTGTCTATTAGGACTAGTTATAAAAGTGTATAAACCAAGTTTCGTCATAATATCTCAATTATTTGTCGAGTTATAGGCTAAGAAATCTCGTATATTCCTTTGTCTAAAAAGAGGCGGTGCCACGCCCATTTTCCAAAATTATTCTATTTTTTGTTTCCGGTCTATTGTGGAACTCTTGCCACAAAATTTCAATGAATTATCTTTATATTTGACAAAGATATCGCTTAAAATGTTTTTATTAGGCCACATTATAATACCGTGTGGTGCAGTGGGTAGAGTGCTCGCCTGCTATGCCAGAGGTCTCGGGTTCAAACCCCAGTCCGAACCAAAAAAAATTTTTCTAATTAGTAAAAATCCAATTATTGGGTTTTTTAAGAGCAGTGGTCACCTCTCGGCAGTGGGCGGCATACCCTCCGAGTGTATTTCTGCCATGAAAAAGCTTCTCACAAAAAATGCATTCGCCGTTCGGAGCCGGCATAAAACTGTAGGTCCACCCAATTAGTAGGAAAAACAAAAAGGAGCACACCTCGAATTGGTAGAGAAGCTCGGCCATAAAACTCGTCAGAGTTATAATAGCGCCATTGTATTATATTATTATATAATACCCATATATAAAAGTGGGCGTGGTCGTCAACCGATTTCGCTAAAATTTTGAACATGTATTACCACAAGTGACAAAAGTGTACGCACCAAGTTTCGTCATTATATATCAATTATTTGTCGAGTTATGGGCTCAGAAATCTAGTATATTCCTGCTTCTAAAAAGAGGCGGTGCCAAGCCCATTTTCCAAAATTTTTGTGGTTTTCGTTTCATGTCCATAGTTGCACTCCTGCCACAAAATTTCAATGATATATCTGTATATTTGACAGAGATATAGCTTAAAATTTTTTTATTAGGTCACTTTATAAGACCCATATATAAAAGTGGGCGTGGCCGTCAACCGATTTTAACTATTTTCCGTCCAAATGTTTGGCTAAGTAAGTAAATCACGCATACCAAATTTCATCGATATATCTTCAACGGTTTCTGAGTTATGACATATAAAACTTTCCATGTTTGACCCTTAATAAGTGGGCGTGGCACCGCCCATTTTCCACACTTTCATCAAATTTCTTCATAGGGGCCTGAGCTCAACACGTGGGTAAAATTTCAACGCTCCAGCTATATTAGTGACTGAGATACCAAATTTCCGATTTTTTCTATATAGGAAAAGTGGGCGTGGTCATGGTCCGATTTCGCCTATTTTCAATACCAACCGTCCCAGTCTCGATACCAACTTGCATTTCAAATTTCATCAAAATATCACAATTTTTGCGCGAGTTAGTGTGTTTACAGACGGACGGACAGACGGACGGACAGACGGACGGACGGACAGACGGACGGACGGACGGACGGACGGACGGACGGACATGGCTCAATCGATTTCTCTTTTCACCCTGATCATTTTGATATATATAAGTCTATATCTGTCTCGATTATTTCATTCTGTTACAATCCACCGTTATGTGATTAAAACTATAATACTCTGTGTACTAGTACAGCTGAGTATAAAAAGACAGCACACTGCAAGAAAGCAGAGATAGATTTCTTTGAGAAGCGGATAAATACTATCAAGTATATTCTGACCGTGAGTCGAACTGCTGGACTGACAGGCAATATGGTCACGGTAATATCCCAAACATGCTTCCCTATATACAGACGACATCAGATCACCTCCAAACCACGCTGGACTTTAGCAAGAACTTTAAGGTTAGGTTCTCCTCGAGAGGGAATGGAGAATAGATAGCGCGCGGAAGAAGGAAACAGTATCGATCTAGACCAAACATAGGCAGGCCGTATCACTTTTGTGTGGAGTCGATTCACACATACATACATACATGCGAATTAATGTAGCAGAAATCATTCTGCGCTCCCCGACACAATCTCTCTCACAACTTTGCCGACCACTAATCTACACAGACGGGTCCAAAATGGACTCAGTTGTGGGTTCGGGGGGTTTCTCTGAGCAACCAAGCATCTCGCTTTCTTTCAGTCTGTCAGACTCAGGCAGCATATTCCAAGCGGAGTTGAAAGGCATAGAGCGGGCCTGCGAGTTCTTGTTGGAAAGTACAATTAGGGGCAGTGATCTACATTCATATATACTCAGACAGCCAAGCGACGCTTATGGCGCTCAACTCTCACATCCAAGATCATGAGAAGCTGCAAATGCTGTTGAAGCAATAGCAGCGGAAGGCGTGGTCATCTCACTCATTTGAATTCCTGATCACAAGAATACTGAGGGTAACAAGATGGCAGCCAAACGGGCTAAAGCCCTATGGAGGACCTATCAAGAGCGGATACGCTAAGCTGCCCCCTGTCAGCTATTAAAAGAGACATCAATAACAAACATAAGGAACTGGCCACAATTCGGTGGAAATCTTCAGCAAACATGCAAGATCATGAAACAGACCTGGCCAGACTACAACATAACAAGAACTAAGAAATTCCTTAGCAGATCAATAAAAGAAATCTTCAGAATTACAGCTACTCTCAGGGGACACTGGCCATTCGAAAAACAAGCCGAACGAATGAGAATCCCATTCAACACTAGATACAGAGGCTGCAATCAATACGGCAGCGAGGAATCGATTACACACTTACTGTGCAAATGTCTGGCACTGTCTCATATCAGACACAAAATCCATGGTAACTTTGAATTCCAAAGCCTAAAGGACTTATTCAATAGCCCCCTAGCTGACCTTAACATGTTCATCGAAGGAACCAATTGGTTCGAAAAGGCTGATGCACAGTAACAACAACCAATCTCAGAAGGTTTATCGAGGAAATCAAAATGGGTTGGAATTGATGGTGAACCGTGACAACAGGTGTTATTTGGTACATGATTACGTGTATCAAAACTGCGCCTTGTGTGCTAATTGGTCCCGGCTAAAGCCCGCAGCAACATTTAATCCCCACATTTAAAGACCAACCCAATATACATATTTATAATAATATAATACAATGACGCTATGATAACTCTGACAAGTTTTGTGGCCGGGCTTCTCTTCTAATTGGAGGTGTGCTCCTTTTTGTTTTTCCTACATATACATATGTATGTATATATACCCTTTTAATATTGAATAATAAAATTGATATAAGCTGCATTAATTAAGTAATTAACTAATTTCTCTGTACAAAACCAGGGCTGCACATTAACGTTATTTTTTATCAATAACCGAAAAATATTTTGTTTTCAATTCAACTATGAAAAATTTTAACGTTAAGTGCTGAACAAAAAAATACTGTTTTGATAATTATCAAAAAAAAATTATGAAAAAAAATTTCGTTTTGTTGATTATCAAAAAACAAGTATTGAAAAAATTTTGTTTCGGTAGCCAACAAAAAAAATTATCAAAAAAAATAACGTTAATAAAAATTCAAAGTAAAATGAAGCCGTAAGCCCGAAACAAATTTTTATTATTATTTTGTTTTTGATAATCAACGAAACAAAATAATTTTGATAATTTTTTTTTTGATAATCAACGAAACGAAATAATTTCAATAATTTTTATTTGATATTCAACAAAACAAAATTTTTTTGTTAATTTTTATTTGATATTCAACAAAACAAAATATTTTTGTTGATATCGTTGTGCAGCCTTGTACAAAACTAAGCTCTTAAGCATATGACAAACAAATAAAATATTTTACGTAAAAGTATACATGTATACATATGTATGTACCTCATAGATCGTTAATATACTTACGTACTTATGTACATATGTATCTATCTGCCAATGCCAATGGAAGCGCAAATTTAAGTGCACACAAAATAAATTTATTCATTTTATTTTATTTACCTTTTATAATCCCTTTGCGGTCAGCGAAAGGCCTTTGTAAATGTAACATCATCACCTCACCAATAGAACACGTGCGGACGCATGCGTGTTGGCATATGTTATTTATGCAATTTAATTTATTTGCATGTCCTTTGCTTTCTTTACACATTTATTTACATGGACACGTGTAGGTTCACGTCCGTGCGTGTGTGTTGCATCAACGTATGTACTTTGAACGCTCCCGCGGGTCAAATATGATTAAATGCAACACGTGACAAAAAGCCAAATGAGAGCATCTATATGTGTGTATGTATACACTTTTAAGCCCATTTCGCTGCACAACTAACAACAATAAAAGCAACTGAAGAGCAGCAACAACAACAACAAGAGGAATTTTGCTGCTGATATAACCCAACACTGTGTTGTTTATGTTGTTATATCACCTGCACTCAACACGCGCATCAATTAAGCGGCCAATCAGTTGGCTTGTGAGCAAGTTCATTTGTGGCCAAAGGGCATAAGATATACATACATATGTATGTAATATCCCTGCAGTAAAAAAATATCAATTGCGAAAAATAGCTAGCTTATAAGTAACTACTTTGTGGCAATTGCAGAAAATAGTTAATTTTTAATGTACTTAGAATAACTAACGTCTAATTGGATCATAAGTCAAGCAGAGGAATCCAAAATTCGATAACCACTTTTACTCGTTAGTAAATTAAAATGGCAATGTGGCAGCACAGATGCCAATGACAGCAATCAGCTGTTTGATGAAGTCAAACAAAATTTAATTTTCAACCGGCCGCGTGAAAAGTTTAATTTGTGTGTTGAATTGTAAATTTTGTGTAAAAGTAAGTATTTATAATATTAAAAATGTTCAAAAGAGGTTGTAGTGGAAGGAATAAGCGTAGATTGGTAAAGAAGCAAAAGGAAATTTATTTAAATAGATTAAATAGTGATGTATTGTGGAACGATTTTCCGTCATCCCTTGTCAAGTTTGGTTTGGAGGCAAACCGGTTTCGGCTAATATGCGCCATCTTCAGTGTCTTCTTTCGTTCTCAACCAAAAAGTTAAGATTAAATAGTATTAGCGAGGCAGAGGCAGTGACAGCACCAGCGGCAGCGGCGTTTGCTGCTTCGGTTGCTTTAGGTGATGATTTTCACCTTGATTTCCAGAATATATATGTACATACATAGATCTGTATTAATTAATGTGAATAATAAGTGGAGTATTAATTTAAACTAGTATCGCCGGTGCTCGAAATTCGACCATGCAATTTATTTTTTCAACTTTGTATTTGTACAAAAATTATTCCTTTTCGCGGAGATAAGCAACACTTTCCAAATTGTATGTTGTAAGTTGTACCGGAACACTGATTTGCACTTTTGATCACGGTCCGACGCGAAATCATGGTCAAAATCAAGGCAGATCTAGGAAGGTAGGCCCGGTGGTGAGCGCTTTTAACTTAAAGCGACTCTTCAACTGTGTTTACGATATTTTTAAACACGTTTACGATATCTATTTCTCTTAACTAAAAATTTTATTTATTAATTATAAACAAATTAAATAATTTATAGAAAAAATTATATGCCTATGCACTGCTCCTGACTCATACGAACACATCCATATCAATTTTATGTGGATATGAGTATGTTAAATGTGCAAAACAGCCTGGCAATTGTTTGTATGGGAAAAATGTTAGCCTATTAATATATAGATAAACAGAAATTATTTATTTTAACAGCGGGTTTAAATCTGGTTTTTATTAGTTGTTATTAAACTACAACCTTTTTTACTAATTTCTAGATAATGTCAAACCAACTAGCTACTAAGTAGCTGGTTTAGATGTAGTCAGAAAATAGCCATTGACTTTTTTGTGTTCGAAAAGTAGTTGTGGCCATCACCGAACAAAAATAGTTTGTCCGAGTATATGAAAATTTACAGTAAATATTCAATACCAGTTGTTTTGTAAGCAACTTAAAGTTACTTTTACGTTAGATTCATTTCCTGCAGGGATGTAACACCCAAAATATATATCCATATGTATGCACGCATGCACATATGTATGTATGTATAAATGAAAAATAAACGTACATATATGTGTGTATGAACTTTTGATTGCTTACTACGCACTAGTGTCCTTTTTTGTGCGGCATATATCCTATGAAGTTACTAATTGGCAACGTTTCATGCTCAAATGGATCTAAAGTGGTAAATTTTTTTAGAAAATCCTGCTACCAAACTTTTTTTTCGTAGTCTATAAAGTTTTCTTTGTATTGTCAGTAGCTTATAAATTTTGGAGGGTTTGGAGACTTTTTAAAGCTGCTTAGATTTAGTAAAATATACAAGTTAGCAACGCTGGAAAGTTGTAATTAGTGATTTATTCCAAAATTTGCACCCTTTCTTGCTCAAATGGATGTAAAGGGGTAAAAAAGAAAAAAAAAATAATGTGAACATTCTGCTAACAATTTTTTTTCACAAAGTTATAAACTTTGGAGAGTTTGGAAACTTTTTAAAGTTGCTCTGATTTATTAGAAAATCTATGTAATCAGTGTAGGAAAGCTACAGTTATTTATTTATGTCAACATTTTGAAGATGTAGAGTTTGGAGACTTTCAAAACTTGCTCTGTGTTAATAGAAAATTGATAAGATCGGCGAATAGTAGCGTTAGTTCGTGATTTTTGAAAATATTTTGAGAGTGTAGAGTTTGGAGACTTTTTAAAATTTTTTCGATTTAATAGAAATTTGTGTAATAAGCGTTAATTCGATAGGTTTAGATTTGTTTTTTTTTTTTTGTTGCTAACGGCTATGTGGTTTTATGTTCAAGCAGGGGCTATTGAGAAAATCTTCAAAACAAATGTTGCCACTTTTGAAATAAATGAAATGTCAAAGATGAATAAAAAGCAAAATTGCATAGATAGCTATCACAGGCAGCAGTGTTTTGTTGTGCTAAAGCGTCTGCCCAATTTTTTTTTTTTTTTGTATTTTTTTTTTATTTGATTCATTAAATTCCCTTATTTCCGACATTCCCATCCATCCAATCAATTAACTTTGCTTTTACTCTGCAACTTTCCTCTCATTAATTATTTGATTTTCCTTGCTGCTTTGTCGTAACTTTTCAATTGCACGATTGCAGCAGCAGCAGCAGCAGCAACAAATTTTTGGCAGCAACTCAAAATCTCATTTGTCGATTTGCCGCATACAATTTGGCAAATTTTTTCCGCTATGCCAACAAATGAATATGCACCAGCTGCATTTGTACAACTGTTGCATTTAAAGGGAATAAGAAGAAGACGAAAAAAAGTGTATTACTTCGCTTTTGGGTGCAACACAAAATGTAAAATGCAGAATCCAAAATGCAGAATGCAAAATGCTACAAATTACTTTTTAATTTCACTTGGCCAACTGCCACACTCGTCGCCAACCAGCCAGCGCCTGTTTGCGCTGTCAATTTGTATGCAAATATTGAAATTACAATTTGATAGTTGGCGTAAATGGATGGATGTTGCAAGCAAAAAAAGCAAAAAAGAATGAATGTATGAGCAAAATACAGATTTAAAGTGATTGCTAAATAAAATATCGTTTGAGTTGCTTTTGGTGTGTGTTTTTATTTGTGTTACTTTTTGCAGAAATTTATGCTTTAATCAAATAAAAATTGTGCAAAAATTGGAAAATTGCATGCCAAGTAATTTTCTAATTCCAAAAAAGCAGTTCAAAGTGTTTTTCAATAGAATGAAAATTTTTTTATTAATATCATAAACGAATTGTGCACAATCTGCCTTTGACCATAAAAGCATTGCTTTAGAGTTATGGATATATATGTATATGTGGAATGGATTTTCCGAATTTTCACTGCCAAGCAAATAAGAGCACAAAGTGATTTATAATAGTTTTAACGCAGCAAAGCAACATGCAATCGATAATATACATACATACTACTGGGTAAATACCCAGCAGAAAAAGGAAGCAGTTAGAAGCTATATAACCAGTGTTTATAGCGAACCTTACCATCTGAATGATTACCTTAACTACTTTTTATACTGAGGGACCAAATTATAGGCTTTGCCTTTTCGCTTCCGAAGTACTGGAATACTTTAACAACTTGCCACCAACTCTCTTTACTGAGAAGGAGCGCATGCAGCACTACATGTAGGACGCTGTTTGCCAAAGATGTGCATTTTCTTTTCTGGGTACATGCACATATACACAAACACACACAAACACGTGCTAAAGCAATAAAAAGCCAATTTATTCGGAATAGAAAACATTGCACAATGCATAAGCAATTTTTATTGCATTTTAAGTGGAGAGATTATATTACATTTTATGTAAAAGTACGTGTATTCACACATGTATGTACATATGTATGCATGTACAAAAAAATGCAACAAAAACTAGCGAATTGTAGGAAAAACCAAACAAAAAGCATTTGCTACGATAGTTTGACTAATATGCACACGTTTCATGTATTTGAAGAAGAGCATTTCAATAGTATAATGAATGGCATTCATATGTCGATTTCAATTTGCGCCTTTATTTTACTTTTTTTTTCTGCGCATTGTTTCAAATTGTAAAATTGTCGATAAGTGCGCCTGCCAATCAGCACATGTTGGCATGGTTGAGAAGAAGAAATATTATTAGAAGTTATATTTGAAACAAATCAACTGTAAATTGTTGGTATTGTTGAGCTTTCGTGTTACAAGAAGCGCGAAAAACAAAACTAGTTGACCTACAGTGCTGTGCATAAAAATAGTGCTAGAATATTAATGACCAATTAAAATCGTATGTAAATAAAAGTAGCTGCTCAATGCTTACCTACTGTTGCATATATCGCACCCTAAATCATAAAGGGGCACAACTCAAAATTCAAAAATTTTCAGGAGAGCCAAAAAACTTTTTTACATTACAAGCAATCGTATGGCAAAGGGACAGGTATAATGGTTATTTTTCGGTCGAAAGAGACAGTTATTCAAAAGTTTTTTTTGGCAATCTCCAGAGATATGTTCCGTATACCCGTTTATAAAAAAAACTCGATTTCGAAAATTTTGAGTTGTGCCCCTTTATGATTTAGGGTGCGATATGTACATTAGGCCGTCTCGCCTTATATGGCCCAAAAAAAAAAGTCCACCGTACGCCCCCCCATATGATTTCTCTTTCGAAAACATTTCTGGAAAAAATTTTTATTTTTTTTTTTGGACGCCGCTAGATGTCGCTAAAATTAATTTTTTTCATATCTTCGGTAGTTATGGTCCGATGCCTAAGTTTGATACACCAATCTCTTTGGCGTGAGAGGAGGATTTCCACTTTCTAATTGCATTAACCCTATGTGCGCCATTGGGGTCACTTCCACCCAGTACTTAGTTTATACCACCTTAATGTAACTTTTTTTCCGGAATGTTAAACGTCGTTAAAAACCATTAATATTTTGCAAAAGAAGTATTTCGATCGATTCAGTAGAACCGGAAATAAATCACATTTAACATTCCTAGGAATATACGTTTTTCGCTTCCTGTGGTCTTTTAGGTTCATTTTACAAAGATTTTTTCTGAAGAGACTCCTACTGAAATTTTATGGCGAATAATTTTCTAGAACATTTTAGCCCCCTAGCGACCTTAAAAATACTATTTCCTGACTATACTCTATTTCCTGACTGTATAAAAAGGGATCAAAATAACCCTTTTTCAGGGGTGTAAGATGGTTAAAATGTTCTAGAAAATTATTCGGCGTAAAATTTCAGTATGAGTCTCTTCAGAAAAAATCTTTGTAAAATGAACCTAAAAGACCACAGGAAGCGAAAAACTTGTATTCCTCGGAATGTTAAATTTGTTTTATTTCCCGTTCTACTGAATCGATCGAAATACTTCTTTTGCAAAAGATTAATATTTTTTGACGACGTTTAACATGCCGGCAAAAAAAAGTTACATTAAGGTGGTATAAACTAAGTACTGGGTGGAAGTGACCCCAATGGCGTACATAGGGTTAATACAATTATGAGTTAGAAACACTCCTCTCAAGCCAAAGAGATTGGTGTATCAATCTTAGGCTGCGAACAGAGTGGGCGCTGAAAGCCGAGCCGAGATTGTCAATGCGATAAAGATTGTCAGTGCGATAAAACTGGTTACATACAAGTCAATACAAATAAGCTTGTGCATAACACAGTGAACGCCGACAAGAGCAGAGAGCAAAGCCGATGAGTGCGAGAAAAACAGTTTCAAAGCGTTTTGCGCGCTTGTTTGCATTGTTGATGTTTACTTTTTAGCGTGAAATCGTGTTTTTTAATGGTTTTTTTAAAGAAATTTAGCTGGACATTTTCTTAAGTCATTATATAAATGATGAAATTCACCAAATTGATATATTTTTAGTGTAATTGGATGTTTTCCAAATTCTTTTGTGATAATAATTGCATTAACCACACTAGGAGAAGCAAAATACTCTTCATCAGATCAATCCATTACCGTGTACAGCAATTTTATAAACACAAATGAAAAATAAGACTAAATCACATAAAGGCAAAACACATGGAATAAACAGAATTTCAGCGCTGATTCTCGCATTCACTGTGTTATAGACAAATTTTCTTCTCGCATGAAAATAAGCGTCAATAAGCTCGGCTCGGCTCCGCTCGGCATCAGCGCCCACTCTGTTCGCACCCTTAGGGATCGGACCATAAATACCGAAGATATGAAAAAAACGAATTTTAGCGACATCTAGCGGCGTCCAAAAAGAAAATAAAATTTTTTTCCAGAAATGTTTTCGAAAAAGAAATCATATGGGGGGGCGTACGGCGAACTTTTTTTTTTCTCGATACGCTCTAATGTACATAGCACATAATAACAATTGCCTTTGCGTGATTACGTATACGCCGTGTATAGCCAGCAATTGCAAGTGTTTTGTGCAGTGATTTGTTGGAAAAATTTTTTATTTTGTGTATTATTATTAGGTAAACAAATTAGCTGACATTGCTTTTGTTTTTATTTTTCAACGCTTCATTGAAATATCAAATCATTTGCTTGTCTAACATTTAGTTAACCTTTGTCACCGCCATTGCATTTGTTTAACGTTTGGAAATCATTTGAATGACAACACAAAGCTCATTCATTGAACCGTGATGCTTGTTGATAAGAAAAATCAATTGTATTTGTATTAAATGTTTATTGGAATGTTTATGACAGCTGTCAAATGAAGCTATCGGTGGTTATTTGACTACGGTGAAAATATAATAAATTGAATGCATTTAAATGTGGTGAAGCTTTCAGTAAACAAATTGGGCATAAAATAAAATTTATTATTAAAAACAGTGCAATATAATCAGACAATGTATACCTAAAGCAAAATCGTCGAAGCAATTCTTGTAAAAATTCCCAGCATTTTGATCTGTCCACAATAGAATCAAGGTTTTGAGGTTCGTGTATTAGTATGATCTCGTAACCTGAGAAATTACCTCCTTTTGGAGACATACATCATGTGGTATATACATATGCCACATCTTACTTATGATAATAGATCATATTGATCTACATATATGTCACTTCATAACTTATGATAATACATCACGTGACATCAAGCGATATAATATCATTTGATATTTGTGGAATCTACGCTAAGGTTTTGAGGTTCGTGTATTAGTATGATCTCGTAACCTGAGAAATTACCTCCTTTTGGAGACATACATCATGTGGTATATACATATGCCACATCTTACTTATGATAATAGATCATATTGATCTACATATATGTCACTTCATAACTTATGATAATACATCACGTGACATCAAGCGATATAATATCATGCAAGTAGAAAAATCACATCGCGCTAAGCGATTTTTTGTACGTACCATAACTTTTACATCGTTATACCGATTTTCGAAAATCGGGTACCAAATGAAAGGGATTGGCCTTTAGATATGTAGGAAGGTTTAATTTTATTGGAAAGTGTTGCCAGCTGTTTAAAATTTTAATTTTTCTGTATAGTTTGTTTGATTTTTAAATTTCTGGTACCAAATGAAAGTGCTTGGCCTGGTAACGAGTAATTTATTAAAAAAGGGTTGCCACCTATTCAAAAATTCATTTTTACGCTATAGTTTGTTTGATTTTGGCCTGAAAATGTGTAATATATTATACTTTTTAAAAAAGGGTTGCCACCTGTTTAAAAATTTTATATTCCGGTATAATTTGGTCGTTTCATTTTTAAATTTGAAATGTCATTTGCCTGAAAAGAATGAATCTTTACAATTTTTACAAAAAGGGTTGCCACATGTTCAAAAGTCAAGTTTTACGCTACAATGTATCTCATTTTTAAATTCGGAATGTCATGAAAGGTCTCGCACAGTAGATGGGTAATAAAATGAAAGGGAAGGGCAAAATTAAAGGGACGGATATTGCAAAAAAAAAGGGAAAGGGGAAGAGAAAGAGAACTAGAAAGAGAGAGGAGTAAGAAAATGGCATTTTGGAGGTCGCTAGAGGGTTAAAATATTCTAGAAAATTATTCGGCATAAAACTTCACTATGGGTCTCCTCGGACAAAACTTTTGTATAAACAATCTAAAAATCTAGGTTCACAGAAAATAAACCTAACCAATAACTATATGCTTCATTTTATAATTTATTAATAAAAAAAAACTATGAGTTTAAAGCCGATTTATACATATACTCCAATTTTTAAGGATAAGTCAAATTTAAAACGGCAATCAAAAGAATTGTCAAATGTGATAAAACGGTTTTGATTTTACTACATTTTACTACATGACACCTAATCCGAATTATAAAAAGTACATTTTTTAGGATTCACAAAGCAACACTCCAAAAAAAAAAACATAATTTAGAAATTTTTTTTTATTGGAACCTTTTTTCTAAGCATTCCGGCTTTGGTTAACCGTGGTAGTGCATATATGTATGTATACACGGCGTATACGTAACATTCAACTGTGCGGCAAATAGCGGCAAAATTAAAAATATATTCATAAGCTCTAGGTAAACAGCCTACAGCAGATCGCGCTAGTTACAGGCTAGTGCAGAACTAGTTCAAAAACAGACAGAGTTGGTTCTTGTTCTATCGCAACGCAATGCTTTCAGCTGTCTTTTTTAATACTGCGATCTCCCACGAAGTGCCAAATATCCTCCTCTGCAGGAACGTGTTTTACACAACTTCCTATATGGACAGACATGGGATAGTTCAAAAATCAATAGTTTGGAGATAGTTCAAAAGGAAGAACTTCAGGTCTAGTTCAAAAATGTTTGGTCTTTGGCCGTGCTTTGCGAAACTTATACTCAGCGAGCGGAATATACTCAAAATAAATGCGGCAGTAATTATATTATAAAATATAAAGTTTTTGAAACTTAACCATACAAAAGGTGGAATTATCACCATTTACCCACAATGCCAAATAATATTACTTTGGTTATATGTACGTCCTTTAAACCAAGTTCCATTTGGTACTATCCAGCAAAAGACTGCAAAATAGAGCATTATTGCAAAGTGCAACATTTGTTGTTGCTTAACTTTAAAGTAATAACTGTAAACATATATTTTACATGAAATCGTAATAATAAAATGTGCCACTCTGCATCTCTTTAGAACTAGTTCTGAGTTAGTTGTCAACTCTCTTGTTCTAGAGTGTCATTTTGCGGGACTGTCCCTTATATTAGCAGTAGGGTATGTACTTATACATATATGTACATATATAAGTCTTATACGTATGTAATCTCAATGCATGTGATACATACCACCACGGCGTATACGTAACATTCAAAAGTACGTGTAACATTCAAAAGCACGTGTACTGTGTTAGAAGTTACCTAGGGCAAAAATAGGTTATACCGCAAATATATATGTACATAGATACATATGTATGCATTTTTATACAAATCTATGTATGTGATTATCACATGTACACATTCCATATGAAATCCAATTTTAATTTTAATTGGCAAATTGGAAAATTGAACTAAAATAATTTTCAACCAAAAAGGTTTTCAATTGCGGTAATACTCGTACTTACACTAGTTTACAACCAACAAATTACCTAAAAATAATATACACAAATATACAAAATTCGGGTATAGGGAAGAATTTGCATGGACTCAAAATACGCTTCCAAAGACATACAACTTGTAGTGATTGATTAAAACTTCGCTGAGCGATATCTGGTCAAAATCTAAATTCTCTTTCGAACAAGGTACTGCTTGCGTTTATAAAACTTGTAACTTTAGCCAAGAATATTTTTGAATGAAGTTATACCCACGAAAACCTAAATTTACCATTATAGTTATCACAAACCTAACCACAAAAAAAATTAAAAATTACTTTTGAGCTCAGGAGTTGCATGCCAACTCTCGCCTATACCTGAGTTTTTTGTTATTTTTTGAAATTAATTATTTGTAAAGTAGTGTTATGAATGAAAGGTTCAGTTAGAGAATGTGAATGCATAAAAGCAGTATAAAATAGCAATAACAATTTAGCAAAACATACAAACACTCAACAATCGACTTGCACACAATGTAAACTTTACACTTCAAAATGTAAATGTTATTTATGCTTTATTTTTCTCCGCTTGCCATACCAGTTACCCATTTTACGCATGCTGAATAACTTGTATTTAATTATTTTGCTTTTAGTGCAACAGCAACAACAACAACGACAACATTTTATTATCAACCAACGGCTCATCCACACCACATTGCCGCACACATTCATTACCATTACCGCGAAAACCATCAGCGTGTCAACGTAAATCTTCAGCTAAAATTGTTAATTGGATACTAAAATAAGCAGCAGTAAAATACAAAAATGCTGAACTCAAACTCAAACTGAAACTGGAGCTGAAACAGAAACCGAAGCTGAAGAGCTGAAGTGTTGAAAGGGTGGAAGAGTTGAAATGTTAATGCGCCGCATTTCAACTTTGACCGTCTTAAGAAGAATAAATTTTATCTAGAAACGAGTACTAAATAGTGACGAAATTTTCGCGAAACCCTAAAGCGTAGAATTTCAAATTGCTCAAAAGCCATTAAAGCGGCATATTTGACACGTGGGTATATGTACTTAAATAAAAGTATACGTACATACTCTTAGTTACATACATATATATGTGTTTAGGTATTTTTCAGTTTAGTCGTAAATCGTTTTATTAAGTGTTTAGTTAAGCACTAAATGCAACACTAAAAAAGCAATTATAGAAAAGGTTCAGAAAATAAAACCTAGATGAGCTCTTATTTACAGCAAGTGCTTAATTGGTGGAGGTAGTGAATTTGGTAAGAGATACTGAAAAGAAAGTTTAGGAAAATATTTCAAATTCTTTTGTGTCAATTTCACTGCTTACTCTAAACTTTGATTGGCTCGCTATTGCCGATGGAGTAGATGAATATTTGCAGCAATGAGAGCCGCTCTACTTTTTAAATTTAAACTAAAGAAAGTCGCTTAGTTTGAAATATTTTCGTAGTGACCATGAAAATTCCGTAGTGAACTGATAACAAATTGCAAATGTGTTGCATAACAACAGGCGCGCTCTTTAAAATAAATTTCATTATAAAATGGTTATTTCTTTCCTTTTTTGCACGTCACCCATACGCGCTTTCATGCCATAGCAATTTCCATACAACGAACATCCAAAAAATGCGCTTTTAAATACTTTTTACAAATACAAATAAAAGTGCTTATACTTAAAATCAATTTGCTGGCGCACACAAAGTAAAGTAGCCGCCTAAAAGTAGGCAAGCACTTTAAGCGCTAGTAAGGCGCTACTCAAAAATTTCCACTCCATGATGGATGGTTGGTTGGAGTGTGCACAAATGCAACGAAAAAAAAGAAACACGCACACAAAGAACGGCAAATAATAGTGCATACAAAAGGCTTTAGCAACAATAAATACATATGTACATACATACATACATATATGTGAAAATTCTATATAAGCTTGCACATAAAAGGCGCCACAAAATTGCAAACTTTTTACTAACTGTAGTTTAAAATGCAACTCTAATTGAAAACTTGCACTCAACAAAACTAGCCGACGCACAAAGCAGCAGCAGCAGCAGCAGTGTGTTGCGTGAGGTTCAATGCGCTTTTGTTACTCGGCTGCTGCTTGCGAACATGTGTGTTTGTTTTGCCTTTTATTTGAAAAGTTCATATCGCTAGCTTAGAGTGCAAATTGTGTAAGTCCTTTTTTCAAACTTTGTAGGAGAGACAAAAAACAAAAAATAAAAAAATTTCAAAATGAAAAAAAATTTTCTGTTCATATAAAAATTTTGGACTTACACAATTTTCTTCGCTTTTTGGACTTACACAATTTGCGTATCACTGAATAACAACGAGTAGAAATATGACAAGTATCACAGACTTGTTTAGCGTGGTGGGTATTTGATTTTTCTAGCCTTCTACACTTAAAAACACTTTTTCATAAAAATGGACTTACACAGTTTGCACTCTAAGCTAGCGATATATGTATACACATTTGTTCGTAGACAAAAGCAAAAGCCTTTATTTGCAACTTTTTCAATTCACACAAACATACACATACATATATGTATGCACATATCGCTAGCTTAGAGTGCAAACTGTGTAAGTCCATTTTTATGAAAAATTGTTTTTAAGTGTAGAAAGCTAGAAAAATTAAATACGCACCACGCTAAACAAGTCTGTGATACTTGTCATATTTCTACTCGTTGTTATTCAGTGATACGCAAATTGTGTAAGTCCAAAAAGAGAAGAAAATTGTGTAAGTCCAAAATTTTTATATGAACAGAAAATTTTTTTTCATTTTGAAATTTTTTTATTTTGTGTTTTTTGTCTCTCCTACAAAGTTTGAAAAATGGACTTACACAATTTGCACTCTAAGCTAGCGATATAGGCAAATATATTCACACAAGTGCATACCTACCCAGACGAAACTTTTTCAATACCTGTACCGCTTCACTGAGATAAATCCAAAAACAGAAATCCCCTTAACAGAATTTCGAAAACTTATAACAGAACCCAAAGAACCGATAACAGGAATCTAAAAAAACCGATATTTTCGAAAGACAGAAATCCAAAGACCGCTATATCCAAAGGACAGAAACTCACAGACCAATAAATTGAAACGACAGAAATTAAAGGCCGATAAATTCATAAGAAAGAAATCCACAAACCGATATGTCCAATGGATAGAACTCCAAAAAACTGATCTGTTATCGCTAGAGCTCGGATAATAGGTGAAAATCAAGCGCCTAAAATTATGCTACATAATGTTTGTGAGCACATCCAGTGGAAAGCTTAAGGATGGGGTACATTCGGGTCTAAGCCCCCCGTGAATGCAGTTGGATTTTTTGCTTACTAGGATGCTAGAAAAATAAATTATTAAGGCTTTTTATGGGTTTCACGTGAAAAATTGCAAAGAAAGCTACAATGAATAAATATAACAATAAATAATAATAATAAATAAAATATAATAAATACATGTATAAATATAAAGAATAAAAAAAAAAAAATTTATAGTGACTCGTTTAATTTGAGACAAAATCTTCGCACGTGAAGGAAAAGCAATTACAGTTTCAAACCAAATATATTTTGAATGAAAATGAGGCAAGTGCATATTAGCAAATGGAATATATAACACAGCTTTTTAATTTGTAGTGGTCTGATTTTAAACATTTGCATATCTTAGGTAAAAAAACTTGATTTGAACTTTCCTATTTTTTCTTATGACCATTTCAGTGTTTGCATTTTTCCAATTGGATACTCGGCATAATTCCATATCTGTAAAAATGCAAATTTCTCTCGTGGTAAAAATGGTTTTGTATTTTTGTTTATGAGTTATTGGAACATTAACTATGCCATAATTTACTTACTTTTCCAAATTTTATTTTCATTACAGCTAGTTTTGTTTTGCTTTCAAAAAGCTTGACGATGTACAAAAATATAAAATACAAAATTGAAATAAATTTTTTTTTCTAAACGCAAGACGTACGAGTGTTTTTCATACCTTTTTCAGTAAAAATGTCAAAGAAACTAAATCCCTCTTTGGCTTTATTTCGTCGCACACCACTGTATGTTTATTCAAACTGCAAATTTGTGTAACATGATTAAGAAATTATATAATAAAATCTTCACCCACCATACCAATATGCCACCCCTTTATATTTAAATTGTAATCCCGCCACTGAAAACAAACAAAATTTACAAAATGTAGCATTTTTTAGGCGCTTGATTTCACCTATTTTTCCGAGCTCTAGTTATCGCAACATCGTCTAAGCAAGATTAATGCAAATCTCCACAGCGCTTCAAATAGAGTGATTCCAGTGCTTCTTTTCGAAAATCTAGTAGGCAAACAAGCTAAGTATACAAATCTTAAAGTCAACTTCTTTTATTTACTATTCCTTCATAAGCAAAATGGAAAGATCTTGCAATTTTACTTGTCGATGGCAAAAACCTTAGGACACGGAAAAAGAGTTTATGTAAGTGCTTCTTACATCTTCCTTTTTTCTGCTGGGTATTCACACAAGTGCATATTTAAGCTAGACAGTGCAGCATAAATATGTGGCAAATATTTAGGCGCTCCGACCAAATCATTTGGCTTGATATGTTTTTATCTGTTTTCTTTTATTATATTAAATAGAAAATTTTGATTTTTTCTATGTTTAAGTTAAAGCAATTTAAGTTTATATAACGAAATTTTATAAAGTAAATATATGTATTAAATTACATACCTCTTACGCAAAAATGCATCTTCAACGACGATATGTATGTATAGATTTATTTAGATGAGTGAGTACCTTTTGTGATAAAATTAATTTTAATTCAGAAATTTATAATGTGGTGAAAAGTTGCAACTTCTCGTAAGAGTAGAAGCTGGTTCGTCGTATTGTCCGATCGCTGGGCCAAAAGACTGAATATGTATAAACTATAACTGCAAGGAATATTTACTCTAACATTCATCTATACATACGAGTATATATGTACATGCATATTATGTAGGCATGTGTAGAGTATTTTTTTGCTGCTTTTGACAAGTACATAAACTTTTAGCTAATTAATGCTAAGAACTTTAGTTATGTATGTATGACGTATGTACATGGGCCAGTAGAAAGAGTACAAATGGTGTATAGATACTCTTTTGCATATGTACATTTATAAGTATAAATACATACATACATACATATCACTAAACTAATTCCATGTGTCAGTAGTCCGGTATTCTTAATATGAATAATAGTGTTGAAATTTATGAGCAAAAGTAAGTTAAGAAATTAGATAAGGTTCTTATCGGTCGACCAATATAAATCAAGATTAAGTGGGTATATGGATTTTTATATATACATAAGTATGTATGTATCTAAATTCTTTGACTTAAAAAAAAAAAGCCTTAATAAAACGCATAAAGCATGCTGATGAATATAAATGTCAACACAGTCCCACCCACAAAAACCAACAAACCAAAAGAAAAGCGTACATGAGTTTTGATGCAAATTTTGCATTAAAATGAAATTTTAGGCTGACGAACTATTTTATATGCTAATAGCAGTGGTGGCATAGCAACCGGCCCAATTTGCATAGTATTTATAACAACATAATTTGGCGCGTGTTTTTTTTTTGTATCTAAAAGCTGCCGTATAGAACAAACAGATAAAATATCACATTCGTTTCTGAGTTTTTTGAACTGTGAAAATTTCATTAAATTTCAAAAGAAGATACAAGTAAGTACACTAATGGTAATGGTAATGGTAATGGTAATGGTAATGGTAATGGTAATGGTAATGGTAATGGTAATGGTAATGGTAATGGTAATGGTAATGGTAATGGTAATGGTAATGGTAATGGTAATGGTAATGGTAATGGTAACGGTAGTGGTAATGGTAATGGTAATGGTAATGGTAATGGTAATGGTAATTGTAATGGTAATGGTAATGGTAATGGTAATGGTAATGGTAATGGTAGGTAATGGTAATGGTAATGGTAATGGTAATGGTAATGGCAATGGTAATGGTAATGGTAATGGTAATGGTAATGGTAATGGTAATGGTAATGGTAATGGTAATGGTAATAGTAATGGTAATAGTAATAGTAATGGTAATGGTAATAGTAATGGAAATTGTGGTGAAGGTAATTATAAAAGTTTAAATAGGTATACAGGCGACATTTTGCCGAAAAATATAGAGGAACCCAAAAAATTTTTAGAGAAATTTTACGAAAGCGTCTGCTACACCAAAAAATAGTCGTAGGTTTAATGAGCAAATGGCTTCATGTGTGTGCACCTACAAAATAACAACAAAAAACTATTGCCTGAGACAAATTTTGAAACTAAGTTCGTCACCTTTAATGCGATTTTTTTACGGCAAAAATAGCAAAACTCGTTTCCAACACAAAAATACATGAATGATACACGCACATGTGATATTAATATAGCCCACACACCGATCAGAAAGAGCGCACTAAGCTTTTGTGTTAACTAACAAATAACTGATTAAGCTTGTCAATTTTGATAAACAAATTTGACACCATGGTAACATACACATTATGTTTACGTAATTATGTTATTTTTATGCGTGTTGTTGTATTTTGTATTGCCTTGGGGCATTTGCGGCAACACACAATTTTTGTGGCACACAGTAGTGCACTAATTAATTTAACACCTGTTGCGGTATTAAGCAAACTCGACTCGTGACGACGAAGGCGATTGGGATGGTGATGATGATGGTGATGATGATGGTGTTGCCTGGATAGTTTTTGTGCCACTGAAAGCCGGCTATTTTTTGGAAGCGTAGAGAGATTATGAATGCTTGCTTTCGCTGTAGTTTTGTTTTTGTATACAAAGTGCCCTCTAGCACTAACATACAAAATAAATTAAGCTGCTTAAAACAAAATTTTCGCTTTGCTTTTTGTTGATTTTTGCTGAGTTTTACAAATTTTGTTTTTACAATTTTCGTTTCAATGGTTTTTAGCTAGCCAAAGTGTAGAAGTGTGATTGACTGGATGTTGTTTTCTGCAGCATGCAATTTAATGCTTAGTTCAGAGGCGTTATAAGCAATTTAAAGCTAATTAAAATTGTATTAACTAAAACTAAAATAAATAACATAAATGAAAATAATTTTTTGGATGGTGGCTTTGAGTGCCACTTAATTGATTTTACATGCAGAGAGATTAGTAGATGTAGATATACATTGACGTTAAATAATAAAGTTTAGTGTTAAGCTGCAGCAAACTGCATTAAATAAATTTATTTTAAAATTACACGCATTTGGTGGTGAAGTATTTTTAGGTGGGGGTTTGTTATAAACACAGCCAGGTTTAATTAACGCAACCGAAACACAGAGCGACAGCAGATCCTAAAGCAAGTTGCTGACAAATTCTACCAGCCTTTTTTTTGGAAATTCGCCTCAGCACAGGTTGTACTCGTCGAATTGATTGGAATGAAATAGAATTGTGGTAGGTTGGGGAAAGCTATGTCTTTCGCAAGCACACAGACATATTTACTCAATGAACTTAAGGCCTTTAGAAAGGGTGAGGATGTAGGGGAAATCTGAGAAGTTTGTTGAGTAGTAGAGAATGTGCGGCCGCCATTCTCAATACATATACATACCTGACTCGAGAATGTGCGATCTTAGTTTAGCGTAGGCCGGACAGGTGCAGATAAAATATTCTGTGTCGTTGTCGTTCTCCTCCAGCCAAGATAGGCATAATGACCTCTCTATGATTCTTATGGTGATCATGTACTATCCCCATGGATTTTGTCCTGTAATCAACAACACAATAGCCCGAAGCCCCTCCTTCTCTGCTTGAAGGGGAAGTTTGCTAACTCCCTGTTAGATTTTTTCAGAAAGAACTGTGTAATTTTACAGCAATTTTTAGAGTTCCAACGTCTCCGATGAGTTTCGCTCATGGAGTCCCTAATGTACTTCACAGTGCCCGTTATACTTGGTCCTATTATTGGCTGTGGTCCAGGTGGTTGTTCTACTGGTCCGCAATTTGCCAATTCCTCACCAAGTACGTTATCTTGAACGTCGAAGTTCCTAACATTATCGATGTATGCCTCTTTATCACTGCTTTCCCACTTTACACTTTTTAATGACAACAAAAAATTAATAAGAACTACAAATGTAGGTTTCCAATTAGAATGATACTTTCTGAATTAGATTAAACACAACATACATATTTAATGGGAAGATTTTACAAAAGTGGACCCGACCCAGAGAAAAATTCTTTCCTCTGGGGGGTAAAGGGGGTCTCCCAGATCACGAAACTGTAGTCAAAATTAGCCGGAGAACTATTCTGCATATTTCGGGCTTACTTTAGAAAAAACTTCCAAGCCCTACATACCTATGCACAGACATTTTGCGTAGCGGGTAGCATTGAAATCAGTAAAATTGGCATCCACAGAATACTTGCTGAAAGTTTCATTCAAAAATTTCCCTTAGCTCGAAAATAAATGCAGGTGCTGGATTAAGTATATTAAAGTGGAGCCTATTTAATATTCACCTTTGCATCTCACAAATCTCGAAATGCAAAGCTAAAGTCTATGCTGGAAATAATTCTAAGCAAACATTCTATTGCACTTTTAAAATTTAGCATACTTTTGTATTCATTTATCTGTTGAAAATTCCTCCACTCAAATGCCATTACATCCAATCCTTTCCTTCAGTGTGCTTGCTTATTAATCTTCACTTTATTTACCAACATATTTTGCGTTTAAACTCTGCTCTTTGTATGGCCTTTGTTGTTATTGCAATTGTTTGCATAAATTACAATTAAAATTTAACTTAACGTAAGTTCAAGTTACAGTGCTTTGAAATAGAGAAAAATATATGCCAGCAACCGACATAACTTTGTCCTTTGTAAATTAAAGTCATCTTCATTTTGTGAGTCAGCGCCAAATTGGACCACTGCTAGCTCCAACTTGCGTATATTGTTGTTATTGCTACTAATGTTGTTTTTGTTGTTACTGTTGTTATTTTTGCTGTTGTTGTTTTTGTTGCTATTCAACCAACCAACCCAACGAAAACTACAATTAATCTATATTAAACCGAAATTTTAGTTTTGCACTCGGCCAAACTATGCACTTGAACACTTTTAACACAAATATTTGCGCCCAAATAAGCGCTATCGTTGCTTTTGGCATTACTCTTTGTTTATTTGTATGTTTCATATTTTACGTTTGTGTGTTTTATGTGCTTTGTTGTGATGAGTTTTATACTTTATTGTACTTTATTGTGGCATTATCTGTGTAAATGTTATACTATTGTTTGTTTGTTTTCGATTTTTGGAGTTGAAGAAAATTTAGAGTATTTGGCTTAAAATTTCAAAAGTTATTTAAGCCAAATTTTCGTTGGAAAATATTTATAAATTTGTGAAGAAACATGGCAGTGAAATGGTTTTGAATTTCATTTTTCGAATTCACTTTGTTTGTTATAAGCTGCGGTATGTTTCTTTTGAAATGCAACAAACGATTTTGTAAGCCAAAAGTTTAAAGCAAAAATGCTTAAAATGTTATGTGCGACTGTGCAGATGGATATCAACATACATATGTTCATATGTATGTACATATATAAGCCATTTTGTTAGGAAAAAAGCACTTCCAACCAAAATTCAATGCCATCGCCTTGTGGTTAAATGAAAATAAATCTCACTTTCTGTAGATTGCGCGTACACCACTCAACCACACACACACACCAATTTTTTGTTCGCTGAGTTTTCTCATGAACTGGCCAATGTTTATGTTAGCATTGCTGCACTTTTTAGATGCCTAAGCGGTGCAGAGGAAAAACAAAATATTTTGGTTTGGGTAAAAAAAAACGTTAAAGCCAGATATGCAATAAACACAAGGCTGCACAGTAGCGGCAAAAATTTTGGACAAACAATTTTTTTTTTGTTTTTTTTAGCTTTTTGGATTGTTTTTTTTTTTTGTTAAAATTTCGTTTTGTTTTTTTTCAAAAGATTTTTTTTTAAGTTTTTTTATTTTTCTTTTGTTGTTTTTTATTTTTTTCTCGTTTTGTTTCTCCTTATCATTTTTTTTTTATTTCTTTTTCGAATTTTTTTTTTTGAAAGATTTGCGTTTTCCCTCGCGTAATTTTTGTTTTTCTTTGAATGTGCGTACACCATCAACCACAGACGCACATTTTTTATTCGCTGAGTTTGCTCATGAACTTGCCAATGTTTATGTTAACATTGCATTGCTACATGCCTAAGAGGTGCAGAGGAAAAACTAAATATTTTGGTTTGGGTTGAAAAAAATGTTAAAGCGATATACGCAATAAACACAAAGCTGCACAGTAGCGACAAAAATGTTGGATTACAATTTTTTTTGTTTTTAGCATTTTCGTTAAAATTTAAAATTTCGTTTCGTTTCAAACGATTTTTTAACATTCATTTTTTTTTTTTGAAATTTTGTTTTTTTTTTTTATTTTTTTCGCGTTTTATTTCTCTTATATATTTTTTTTTAATTTTTTGGAACTTTTTTGAAAGACTTGTGTTTTATATTTTGCGCGATTTTTGTTTTTATGTTATTCTCTTTTCTTTCTTATACTTTCGTTTGGTTCTTTCAAATAATTTTTTAGCATTAACTTTTTCTTTTGTTACTTTAATTTTTGCGCTATATTTTGATTTTACTTTATTTATTTTTGTTTTTTTGTTAAAATTTCGTTTCGTTGTTTTAAATGATTTTTTAGCAATTATTTAATTGTTTTTTTTTTATTAATTTTTTTTTTAATTTTTTCTCGTTTTATTTCTCTATAATTTTTTTTTTTGTAATTTTTGTTCGAAATTTTTTTCAAATATTTGCGTTTTCCTTCGCGTGATATTTTGTTTCGGTTTTATTTTTTTTTTTTTTTTTTTAAATGTTGATACTCGAGCTCTAGGCCACATGCACATATGTATAATGAAACAAGCATATGTGTTTAATTGTATTTTTTTATTTTTTCGATATTTCGGTCTCAATTTGAGACCATCCTCAGGAATTCTTCACTGCACTAGATTTTTATTTTTTTCTGAAATAATTTTTTAGCATAATTTTTTTTTCTTTTGGAAATTTGTTTTTTAACTTTTTTCTCGTTTTATTTCTCTTTTTATACACTTTTATGCACTTTTTTGAAAGATTTGTGTTTTTTTATTTTGAGCGTTATTTTGATTTTGTTTTATTTATTTTTTTTTTTGTATTGTTATACTCAGCTGTACTAGTACACAGAGTATTATAGTTTTGATTTCCTAACGGTGGATTGTAACAGAATGAAATAATCGAGATAGATATAGACTTATATATATCAAAATGATCAGGGTGAAAAGAGAAATCGATTGAGCCATGTCCGTCCGTCTGTCCGTCTGTCCGTCTGTCCGTCTGTCCGTCTGTCCGTCTGTCCGTCTGTCCGTCTGTCCGTCTGTCCGTCTGTGAGCACGATAACTCGCGCAAAAATTGAGATATTTTGATGAAATTTGAAATGTAAGTTGGTATCAAGGCAGGAACGGATGGTATTGAAAATGGGCGAAATCGGACCATGACCACGCCCACCTCCCCTATATAGTAAAAATCGGAAATTTTGTATCTCAGTCACTAATAGAGCTGGAGTGATAAAATTTTACCCACGTATTGAGCTCAGGCCCTTATGAAGAAATATGGTGAAATTTTGGAAAATGGGCGGTGCCACGCCCACTTATTAAGGGGCAAACATTTCAAGTTTTATGAGTCATAACTCAGAAACCGTTGAAGATATATCGATGAAATTTGGTACGCGTGATATAATTACTTAGGTAAATGTTTGGATTAAAAATTGCCAAGATCGGTTGACGACCACGCCCACTTTTATATATGGGTATTATAAAGTGGCATAATAAAAACATTTTAAGCCATATCTCTGTCAAATATAAAGATATATCATTGAAATTTTATGGCAGGAGTCCAACTGCGGACATAAAACGAAAAATACAAAAATTTTGGAAAATGGGCGTGGCACCGCCTACTTTTAGAAGCAGGAATATACGAGATTTCTGAGCCCATAACTCGACAAATAATTGAGATATAACGACGAAACTTGGTGTGTACACTTTTATTACCTGTGGTAATATATGTTAAAAATTTTATCGAAATCGGTTGCCGACCACGCCCACTTTTATATATGGGTATTATAAAGTGGCCTAATAAAAACATTGTAAGCGATATCTTTGTCAAATATAAAGATAATTCATTGAAATTTTGTGGCATGAGTTCCACAATAGACCGGAAACAAAAAATATAAAAATTTTGGAAAATGGGCGTGGCACCGCCTCTTTTTAGACAAAGGAATATACGAGATTTCGGAGCCCATAACTCGGCAAATAATTGAGATATTATGACGAAACTTGGTTTATACACTTTTATAACTTGTATTAATAGACACGCAAAAATTTATTAAAATCGGTTTATGACCACGCCTACTTTTTCACAAAGATATTTCTGGAACACCATCTGGGAATTTGTAACGTCACATCTTAGTAACTAGAAGTCATAAAGGAATGAAATTTTGCACAAAGAATAATATTCATATGCTTAGTTGGATGACTGATAAAAATTTTGAAAATGGGCGTGGCTACGCCCACTTTATGCAGCACTCGCTTTATATAAAATCCATCAAACGCAAACAAACAATGAAAACATACAGCTGAGTATCTAATGTTCGATTCCACTCGAACTTAGGCTTCCTTACTTGTTTTTATTTGTGTTTTCTATTTTGCGCGTTATTTTGATTTTGTTTTATTTATTTATTTCTTTTTTAGTTTTGTTTTAAATGATTGTTTAGCATTTATTTTATTTTATTTTTTTAATCTTAGTTTTTAAATTTATTTCTCGTTTTATTTCTCTTTATAATTTTTTTTTAATTTTTGTTCGAAATTTTTTTGAAATATTTGCGTTTTCCTTCGCGTGATATTTTTCTTCGGATTTTTTTGCATACATTGTTTTCTTTTAAATTTTTAGTTTTTAATTTTTTTCTCGTTTTATTTCTCTTATACATTTTTTTTTTAATTTTCCTCGATCTTTTTTTGAAAGATTTGTGTTTTTTATTTTGCGCGTTATTTTGCTTTATTTGTTTTTTTGTTAAAATTTCCTTTCGTTGATTTAAATCATTTTTTAGCATTTTTTTTTGGTTTTTTTTTATTTTGTTTTTTAACTTTTTCCTCGTTTTGTTTCTCTTTAAATTTTTTTCGAAATTTTTTTTTTTGAAAGATTTGCTTTTACCTTCGCGCGTTATTTTGTTTTGGCATTATTTTTTTTGTTCTGTTTTATGTTTTACTTTGTTTTTTTTTTTTCACATACAGTACACTCACAGCAGCATCGTTAATCGCATTTGGCTTTTCGCGAACTTTTTTTCAATCTTTTTTTTTCACTTGCAAAATCCTGTTGTACAAACAAGCATTCGTACCTGCAATCCGCCTTGCAAAAGTGATGCAAAAATGGTATATACGAGCTAGTATGTGTTATGCAACCACAATCAGCTTAGTGGTTGCTACAAAAATAAATTTTGATTTGGAATCGTTGTTTTGTTACTAACGCATGCGTGTTTGCATTTGAACAGAAAAAAGTGAAGGGTTTAGAAAAAAGCGACATTTGAAGGGATTTGTTTATTTAAAGCTTGAAATTCGGGTATATAGAATTTGTCTTGCTGTGAAAAAGTTTAAAAATTTTACGAAAGTTTATTTATTTTATTGTTTACTTACATATTTGTTCTTATTATACTCAGCTGTACTAGTACACAGAGTATTATAGTTTTGATTTCCTAACGGTGGATTGTAACAGAATAAAATAATCGAGATAGATATAGACTTATATATATCAAAATGATCAGGGTGAAAAGAGAAATCGATTGAGCCATGTCCGTCCGTCTGTCCGTCTGTCCGTCTGTCCGTCTGTGAGCACGATAACTCGCGCAAAAATTTAGATATTTTGATGAAATTTGAAATGTAAGTTGGTATCAAGACAGGAACGGATGGTATTGAAAATGGGCGAAATCGGACCATGACCACGCCCACCTCCCCTATATGGTAAAAATCGGAAATTTTGTATCTCAGTCACTAATAGAGCTAGAGTGATAAAATTTTACGCACGTATTGAGATCAGGCCCTTATGAAGAAATATGGTGAAATTTTGGAAAATGGGCGGTGCCACGCCCACTTATTAAGGGGCAAACATTGAAAGTTTTATGAGTCATAACTCAGAAACCGTTGAAGATATATCGAGTAAATTTGGTAGGCGTGATATACTTACTTAGGCAAATGTTTGGACGAAAAATTGCCAAAATCGGTTGACGACCACGCCCACTTTTATATATGGGTCTTATAAAGTGACCTAATAAAAGCATTTTAAGCGATATCTCTGTCAAATATAAAGATATATCATTGAAATTTTATGGAAGGTGTCCAACTATGGACGTAAAACAAAAAATACAAAAATTTTGGAAAATGGGCGTGGCACCGCCTCCTTTTAGAAGCAGGAATATACGAGATTTCTGAGCCCATAACTCGACAAATAATCGATATATTATGACGAAACTTGGTCTATACACTTTCACTACTTGTAGTAATACATGTTAAAAATTTTAGCGAAATCGGTTGACGACCACGCCCACTTTTATATATGGATATCATAAAGTGGCCTAATAAAAACATTTTAAGCGATATCTTTGTCAAATATAAAGATAATTCATTGAAATTTTGTGGCATGAGTTCTACAATAGATCAGAACCAAAAAATAGAAAAATTTCGGAAAGTGGGCGTGGCACCGCCTCTTTTCAGACAAAGGAATCAACGAGATTTCGGAGCCCATAACTCGACAAATAATTGAGATATTATGACGAAACTTAGTTTATACACTTTTATAACTTG
Source organism: Urophora cardui (assembly GCA_960531455.1). Taxonomy (NCBI): domain Eukaryota; kingdom Metazoa; phylum Arthropoda; class Insecta; order Diptera; family Tephritidae; genus Urophora; species Urophora cardui. Next base: position 23,589,599 of record OY482674.1, on the reverse strand, counting down.
TGTTAATAGACACGCAAAAATTTATTGAAATCGGTTTATGACCACGCCTACTTTTTAACAAAGATATTTCTGGAACACCCTTTGGGAATTTGTAACAAGACTTCTTTGTAACTGGAAGTCATAAAGGAATGAAATTTTGCACAAAGAATAATATTCATATGCTTAGTTGGATGACTGATAAAAATGTTGAAAATGGGCGTGGCTACGCCCTCTTTATGCGGCACTCGCTTTATATAAAATACACCCTATATCGAACAAACGCAAACAAACAATGAAAGCATACAGCTGAGTATCTAATGTTCGATTCCACTCGAACTTAGGCTTCCTTACTTGTTTCTAATATCTTTTGCACTCTTAAAAAAATTCTCTTCCAAACAAAAGGCAATAAAACATAATTTTCTGAAATATTTAAATATTCGCATGCTACCGTTTAGAACTTTTCCTCCTTCGTATTAGATGTTATTAAATGTCTGTCCAACTACAAACATAAATACACACAAATATTACTATCGTTCATTGTCTTTCATTCTTTTTCGTTACTCCTTACAAAAACCCGTACTAACATGATAATTAATTACACTGCGGCTATCTCACCAAATTATTTGCTATCCATCAGCGTCCATCAGCTTGCTGACCAGCTCATTTATTCTGTTTGCCGTGTTTACGTGTTTGTGGCAAACGTAATTGTTGTTAACATTTTACGCTCAATTAATTTGCTTTCGTTCACCAATATCGTTAAAGCCAATTTTTATTGTCAATTTTTTATTGTTATTGTTTTTGTTTTTTTTTTTTCATTTCATTGTTGCCAGCCGTGCTTTTGCCATAAACGAGCATGTAATTAATAGTAGGCTCGAGCACATTTATTACCTTTACAACAAAGTTACTCATACGCCATGTATGCCCATACATATGTGCTAGCAGACAAAGCACAATATGTTATTGGTTATAAAAGAGATTTAATGCGTGTCGTTTGCTGATGTTTCACTGGATAAGATATTTTATGTTTGGGCGATGAACAAAGAGGAAAAAATTAGTTGTATGTTGGTAATGAAGTAGTATAAGTAGAAATATATTAAAATACACTGAAAAGGTTTTAGTGCAAAGCGATAAACTAGTCCACTATTCAAGCAAGTCATTAGTGCCTGGAATACTGTACTTGAAGTGCTACAAAATGGACTTGGTTTAACTGCAAAAAAAAAACAATATTTTAATAAGAATTTTTCGCTGTTTAACCCTCTGCAACTGATGTGACCTTTTTCCCTATTTCACTGACGTGGTAATCCAGCAGACACCGTTTCGATTGCTTATATTTTCTGGTATCATTTTGTAAAAATACTCAAACCAACCCTGTTTTTAGCTCAAATATAATGGTTTTTATTTATTTCAATATTTTTTTCTTTTATCCAAAAGGATAATACTTGCATTTTAAACGTTATTTATTGACATGGCTCAAATTTACTCTGCGATCGATATACCTATACCAAGGCTACACAACGATATCAACAAAAAAATTTTGTTTTGTTGAATATCAAATAAAAATTAAAAAAAAAATTTTGTTTTGTTGAATATCAAATAAAAATTATTAAAATTATTTCGTTTCGTTGATTGCTTATCAAAAAAAAAAAATTATCAAAATTATTTCGTTGATCATCAAAAACAAAATAATAACAAACAATTGTTTCGGGCTTACGGCTTCATTTAACTCTGAATTTTTATTAACGTTATTTTTTTTTGATATAGTTTTTTTGGCCGTTTTATTGTAATTATATTTATTTATTTATGAGTTTGGTCGACTGCAAAGCATTAGTGTTTGTTTCGTTTTTGGTTACATTTCAGAATATGTATCTATACATACATACATATGTATACCTAAATGTAATTATCTGTGTTTATTATTGTTTGCAATCCTGATGATGACTCCAGGCTGGAGTCGAAATATCGATAACAAATAAAAACCAAATTAAAATTAAAAATTTGTGTTTTAAATTTTTAATCGTGGCCTTGAGCTCATAAATAAATAAATATAAGTTATTTTTTTTTTTGATAATTTTTTTTGTTGGCTACCGAAACCAAATTTTTTCAATATTTGTTTTTTGATAATCAACAAATTTTTTGATAATTTTTTTTTGATAATTATCAAAACAGTATTTTTTTGTCAAGCATTTAACGTTAAAATTTTTCAAAGTTGAATTGAAAACAAAATTTTATTTCGGTTATTGATAAAAAAAAAAATAACGTTAATGTGCAGCCCTGACCTATACAAAAGCAACAAAAATTATTCCATATTAAAATTTTTTTTTCAGGTTTAAAGATACTTTTTCAATTTATTGCTGACTGCCAGACTACCACGTCAGTCACAGAGGGTTAATGTCATTGGCGTTATTATATTTTTTTTGGTTCATTATGTACATCTGAAATAATTACCATCGCTAAAAAAAACTTTAAATTCAAACATTTGTTATTATAATTTTTTTTATTTTTTTAGCTCCCTTCTCGCCAGTCTATTACACAGCTCAACAAAAAGTCGATATTTTGGTGCAGCCCTGCTTGTAACTCCAGTTGGTAGTATACGATACACTGAAAAAAAAATGATAACAACTTTTTTGAATCGTACGTGTAGTTTTTCAGATATGAGCTCTTAATAGGTTAAGGCATATTTGGCCCGATAACTTTTTTTCTGCGTATCCTATCAACACACGTTTCATGTCGACATTCCACCGCTTCTATCGGTGTAATCATTATTAATGTATCTTGCTAAATGTCAGAGAAATTGTAAAAACAATCTCAAAAATTCAATTTTTTGTTTAATTTTTTTTAATTTTTTTCATTTTTAATCACGGTTTTCTGTAATAATTGGTAAAGCAGTGTATATGCAAAGTTATTTCGATATAATCTCCTATTAATTCTACTTTCAACGATGTACAACTTTTTTATATCCGCTTAGGCGTTCCTAAGATATTCTACTTTACAAGCAGGGCTGCTCCAAAATATCGACTTTTTTGTTGAGCTGTGTTATTTAAGGAACATTTTTTGTACAAAATATTATTTTTATTTTTGTTTGAATTTTTTTCAATTACCAAATCTTTTTCCATTTATGGCTGACTACCACGTCAGTCACAGAGGGTTAATGTCGTTGGCGTTTTTTAATTTTTTTTTTTTTGCTTGATTAAATCTGAAATAACCACCATCGCTACACAAAACTTTAAATTAAACGTTTTGTGGAGCGTCAAATGTAATTACACAAGCGCAAACATACATACGTAATAAATTTCCATACATTGTATTGTCACACGCTGGCGCTGACTACTTTGTCAGCCCCACACAAATTGTAATGTACACAAAATTGCTGACGCTGCCATTCTCACGCTTCCAATGTTATTCTAAGCCTAAGCGCTCATAGGAGCATACATATGTACATGTATGTAGGTACATGTACATATGTACAATATACCGTGGGAAAGAGTCCCATTATTTTTAAGTACTTAGTGTAAATATGTATCATAGTAAATAAGTAGTACATAAGAACAAATATTGTATAAAAGGAGAATATTTTGATTAATAAATTCAATTCGTTTTTTCGCAACCAAAGCGTAAGTTGTTTTAACTACTACATGGCGATCCTTGCCAGATAAGTCGTGGCAATTTATTTTTGCCTTCATTTATCTACGTGGCAAGGAAGTCATCGCGACGCGGGTTTTTTTTTTATAATCATTGGACTAAGAAGGATACTCAATCATTGCACGAAGAAGGATACTCAATCATTGCACGAAGAAGGATACTCAATCATTGCACGAAGAAGGATACTCAATCATTGCACGAAGAAGGATACTCAATTTATGAAAAATTTGATTGATCATTGGACGGATAGGAACATAATTGGAGTGGAATAATAAAAGCAGCCCAGCAATGCACGCAAACTAGGGCAGTTACAGCAGCAGCAACTGTAAAACACGTAGCAACAAAAGGGCCGAGCGAAAAGACAACATAATCTTAATTTTCCGACCAGCAGCAGCAGCCATAGAATTAATGTATTTTATTTAATATACACACGTATATATCTTTAACATTGCTTCTGGCAACCTAACGGCTGCCTACTCAGTGGCAAAAATTGAAAAATTCTTGCCTCATTTTTTTATTTTTCAATACTAACCCCATCAGGGTATTCCTTTTTCATGGTCAGTCAACAAGAGGTTGACGAGATTTTCGAGCGGTGGAACAGGTTCTTCATCGAAAGAGAACAGCCACCGCCAGAAAATATCAGGCAGGGTCCTTTGCCGATAACAATCGAGGAGTATCGGCAAAGACAACAAACTAATAGAAGGGTGGAGGAACCCACAATTCCGAAGCCCATATCCGTCAAACGAAAAAGGGGTGGCAAAGCTTTTAAAATACGAAAAGCCCTTGCCACCATCCACGAGGAAATTAACCTCGCAACCACCATTGAGAAAAAGAAGGAATTAAAAAATAAGTTAAAAAATATAAGAAAAATGTTTAAATAAAGAAAAAAAAAATATAAATGTAATTAAAATAAAAAGTGGAAATATCTTTTGTTCATTTCAAGCATGTCTAGGCCTAGAAACCCAATTGTTGATTTATCTAGCGGAGTAGAAATAAGAGAGTTAATAGATTACGACAGGGAATTGGAATGGTTGAGAAGATTTTGGCGTCGCATAGGAATGACTAGGGAACCAACAATAGAGGACGTTATTAACCCAACAACACAAGTAGAAGAAATACAACGAATGGGTGAAGTTTTCGGCATTCCAAGATTCCATTAAGATTTTTTTTATACAAATAAACCAATATGGGTGGCAAAACATCCAAGATAGACAAACCAAATGCCAATGTGGTTAATTCCATTGAAGTGGTTGATCATACTGAATCCTTGGATTCAATTAAATTCATTTTACTCGTTATTGCAATCATTAGTTGCATCAATTTATTTTTGAAAATATACTCAACCCACAATAAAATTCTGAAAAAGAGATACATTTCTCGCGCTAACGATCTAGATAAAGTTTAATTTTGTATAGCCCAATGGAAACGTGGGACGCAATTTTAAAGGAGCTCACCGAAAATAAAACAAACGCGGAAAAATCGTATAAATGCATATGCAAAAACATAAAAATAAAAACTGAGACAGTAAAGAAGCATCTAAATATTATACTGTTATCATTAAATAATTTAGGAAAAATCATACGCAGGGTAAAAAATAGTCTAACAAAAGCTCATCAGTTAGAAGCAGAGCAAATATTTTCAAGCGTTAGAGATAAATTAGTATCATCGTTATCAAGATATTACATTGATGTTGATGTGCCAACCTCCCACGAAAAACATTTTGAGATCGATTTAGACACTTGGTTGTCCGAATACGAGGGAGAACAGGAAGTAGAAGAGAAAATTCCTCAAGGCACCCCTCAATCCGCTCAAATCGAAATTGTTGAGCGAGAAGAAACATCTACACAAACTGAACAAAACTCGCCAATAGAAGCGAACATGGCACAAACAACAATAGCATTTATCAAAACGGCGTCATCGATCTTACCAGAGTTCGATGGCAAACCCGAAAACCTACCCAGTTTTCTGGATGCCCTTGATATTCTCGAGCAAATCAAAGAGACACATGAGGCTGTCGCAGTATCTATCATAAAGACAAAGTTAAAAGGTACAGCCAGAAATTTTATAAGCACTGAATCCTCCATTCAGGCAATAAAACAAAGTTTAAAATCAAGAATCAAAGGCGAATCAGTAGAAGTTTTGACAGCAAAACTAATGAACATACAACAGCGCAGCAAAACTGCAAATCAGTACACTTCAGAAATTGAAAATCTAACAAAATCGTTGGAAGGAGCATACATATCCGACGGACTAACTCCAGAGTTAGCAACCAAGTATGCTACACAATCAGCTGTGAAAGCTATGTGTAAAAACTGCTCCAACGAAAAAGTGAAAACAATTATGCAAGCTGGAACGTTCACCTCGATGAACGAAGCTGTCTCAAAATTCACAAATAGCTGCACTGAAGTAACTGGAAACCCAAACTCATTACTTCACATCCGCCAACAAAACTATTACCGCGGTAGCTTCCGTCGAAGTTATCAAAGTAATAATAACAGAAGTAACCAAAGACGCGCGTTTCCCACGCGCTACAATTATAACAATAACAATAACATGCAAAGGCGAGACTATAGAAACCAAACACGCTCAAATGCTCGCAATAACAACAACAATAACAATAACAATACAAACAGCACACGAAACATACGTAGCTACGATCAACAGGAAAACCAGCAGACTCCACTTCAATAGTAGAGAGAAAAATTTTTGTATTCAATTTACATTTGAACAGCTACATATCTTCCAAGTCAACATTAAATAACTCATTTTCTACTCTCCTAGTAGACACAGGAGCAGATATATCAATTATTAAGAAGGGTCAAATTCAGAATGATGTTTCAATTGATAATTCACAAAAAACAGATTTAAAAGGCATTGGTCAGGGTATAACAAGCACCCTTGGAACAGTTAAAGCAGACTTGAAGGGTGACGATCTCTTGATTCGACATAAATTTCACATAGTAGAAGATGATTTCCCAATCCCATGTGACGGAATTTTGGGACTAGATTTCATTAAAAAATATAATTGCATTTTGGACTATCAAAATAATAAAGATACTTTGATATTACGTCCACATGATTTCCCAGAGGATATAGCAATTCGAATGACAAATGAGCCAACAATTAATAGTATATCAGTACCAGCAAGATCAGAAGTAATTAGACAAATTAAAATTAATAATAATAACGAATTATTTATACCACATCAACAATTAGCCGAATGTATTTTCATTGCCAATTCAATAGTAAATCCAAATCAAGCATTTGTTAGAATTATTAATACAACAGATAAAAATGCAACTATTCAAAATTACAATATTAATACAGAAAATTTAGACGACTACATTATTGTAAATAATAAACAGAAAAATGAAGAAAACAATAAAGAAAAACTAGAAAGATTAAATAAAAATTTTCCATCATTTGCTAAATCTCAACTTAATACTTTATGTTCAGAATACATAGATATATTTGCATTAGAATCAGAACCTATAACCACTAACAATTTTTATAAACAAAAACTTTATATGAAAGATGATACCCCAGTCTATATTAAAAATTACAGAGTACCAGAGGCACATAAACAGGAAATTAACAAACAAGTAAATAAACTAATTCAAGATGACCTAATAGAACCATCTATTTCCGAATATAATAGTCCAATTTTACTAGTACCGAAAAAATCACTACCAGGTAATAACGACAAGAGATGGAGACTAGTTATTGACTATAGACAAGTAAATAAAAAACTAACCGCAGATAAATTCCCATTACCAAGAATTGATGATATTCTGGATCAATTGGGAAGAGCAAAATATTTTTCTTGCTTGGATTTAATGTCAGGCTTTCACCAAATAGAACTAAGCCCAGAATCAAGAGATATAACATCATTTACCGCAGACAATGGTACATACAGGTTCAAAAGATTACCTTATGGTCTCAAAGTAGCACCAAACTCATTTCAGAGAATGATGACTTTGGCATTCGCAGGTCTAAAGCCATCACAAGCATTCCTATACATGGATGACTTAGTAGTATTAGGATGTTCCGAAAATCATATGATTAAAAATTTAAAAGACGTATTCGCAACTTGCAGAAAATATAATTTAAAATTACACCCAGATAAATGTATATTTTTCAACCAAGAAGTTACTTATCTTGGACACAAATGCACAAGTGAAGGAATTTTACCTGATCCCAGTAAATACAAAATAATTCAAAATTACCCAACTCCCAAGAATGCCGACGAAGCTAAAAGATTTGTCGCATTCTGCAATTACTATAGAAGATTTATACCAAATTTCGCAGAATACTCAAGAATATTAACAAGACTTTGCAAAAAGAACATAGTTTTTAATTGGACAGAAGAATGTTAAAAATCATTCAATTATTTGAAAAATGCATTAATTAGCCCAAACATATTACAATACCCAGATTTCAATAAAGAATTTTATATAACAACAGATGCAAGTGGATACGCCTGCGGAGCAGTGCTAAGTCAGGAATATGAAGGAAAACAATTACCAGTTGCTTATGCCTCTAGATCTTTCACAAAAGGCGAAATAAATAAAGCAACAATTGAAAAGGAATTAGCAGCCATACATTGGGCTATCACTTATTTCAGACCGTACGTCTACGGTAGAAAATTCACAATCAAAACAGACCATCGACCCTTAACTTACCTTTTTTCGATGAAAAACCCATCATCAAAACTAACTAGAATAAGACTAGATCTGGAAGAATATGACTTTGAAGTGGAGTACATAGCTGGAAAAGAAAATTATGTTGCGGATGCACTATCACGCATTAATATAAATAATTTAAAAGACATGTCAGTTAAAGCATGCCATATAATGAGAGTCACAACACGATCAGAATCCAATAAAAATACCAATAATAAAAATTCCAATAATAAAAATACAAAAGAAAACTGTCACGAAGAGAACATAAAAATATATGAAGCGCTAAATAAATGTGAAGTAAAAAAGCTAGCTCAGCTCGTTTTCGATCCCCCGAAACTGCAGTTCAAAAAGGGAAAGAAAATTTGTAGCGAAATAAATATTGATAATTTAATTGTTGAGGCGAAGATTGATTCAGGTCAATCCTTTGCCAGGTTTTCAAAAGAAACCGGCAATTTAAAAGTCGATAATAATGAAATTGTTGAGGCGAAGATTGATTTAGATCAATTCTTTGCCAGGCTTATGAAAGAAGCCGGCAATTTGAAAATAAATAAAATACAATTGTCCTTAGGAGACAAATTGTTTAAGAATAATTATACTCGAGTAGACACATTTAAAGATATAGGTACCAAAGTTCTCAAAAATTTAACTATTGCATTAACTCCGGAGGTTATGCACGTGACAGATAAAGAAGTAATTAAAAAGATATTACAAAAATATCACGATGATCCTGTTAATGGTGGCCACCCAGGAATCAATCGCACAACCAATAAAATTAAACAGAAATATTATTGGAAAAATATGAAAAATGAAATAAAAAATCATATTAAAAAATGCATTCAATGCAATAAAAACAAAATTAATAAAAATTTGAAAGAACCAATGACAATAACAGAAACGCCAACAAAAGCGTTTGATATAGTTCAAATTGACACAATTGGACCATTTCCAAAATCATTGAATGGAAATGAGTATGCAGTCACTATAATATGTGACTTAACCAAATATCTAGTAGCAATTCCAATTGAAAGCAAACATGCAAAAACAGTAGCCAAAGCTATTTTCGAACATTTCATTCTCATTTATGGATGTATGAAAACCATACTAACTGATATGGGAACGGAATATAAAAATAACGTTTTTGAAGAACTGTGTAAATTATTAAAAATAGAACACAAAACCTCAACACCTTACCATCATCAAACGTTAGGCACTGTTGAACGCAGCCATAGAACATTCAATGAATATGTACGTTCATACATATCCATTGACAAGGACGATTGGGATGAGTACCTCAAGTACTTTACTTATTGTTACAATACAACACCTTCAACAGTTCATGGTTACTGTCCTTTTGAACTAATATTTGGAAAACCGGCAACGACATACAACTTTTTACAAGAAAATACAATTAGCCCATTATATAATTATGAGGCATATGATAAGGAAGTTAAATTTAGGTTACAAATAGCCCAGGAAAGAGCTAATAGGTTAATAAGGCAGGCTAAGGAAAAACAAAAAATTAATTACGATAAAAACGTACAACTTAAGGAAATAAATATAGGAGATTTATATTAGTCAGAGACGAAGCAGGACATAAGTTAGATAGTAGATATAAGGGGCCCTATAGAGTAACAGATATTGATAAGCAGAATAATTATAGTTTAACTCCCTATAAGGTAGAAAGTATAGGTAAAAATAATAATACAGAAAAGAAAATCATAGTACATAAAAATAGACTTAAAGCAATAGCATGAGACATTTCCACTTTTTACATCACAATAAATATGTAAGTATAAAAATAAACATTTATGTTAATGTTCAATTTTAATTTTTGTTGAAACGAAATACTCGCTTCATTGAATCCACAAATGAAGCGAGCATTTTTTTTGGAAGGGTGATGTGGAGCGTCAAATGTAATTACACAAGCGCAAACATACATACGTAATAAATTTCCATACATTGTATTGTCACACGCTGGCGCTGACTACTTTGTCAGCCCCACACAAATTGTAATGTACACAAAATTGCTGACGCTGCCATTCTCACGCTTCCAATGTTATTCTAAGCCTAAGCGCTCATAGGAGCATACATATGTACATGTATGTAGGTACATGTACATATGTACAATATACCGTGGGAAAGAGTCCCATTATTTTTAAGTACTTAGTGTAAATATGTATCATAGTAAATAAGTAGTACATAAGAACAAATATTGTATAAAAGGAGAATATTTTGATTAATAAATTCAATTCGTTTTTTCGCAACCAAAGCGTAAGTTGTTTTACCTACTACAGTTTGTTATAAATTTTTTTTAATTTTTTTTAGTTTTTTTTAGGTTTTTCTTTTGCCAGATTTCTTTTTTTTTTTAGAAAATTTGTTTTACAAAATATCATTTTTATATTTGTTAGAAGTTTTTTTCAATTACGAAATCTATTATAGCAAAACAATTTTATTACTATAAAAGAAAATTTCAAACATTTAAATGTTGTTTTAGGTCTGCTAATCTGCCATAAATTATTATTAAGCAAATAGATTGAATTTCGCGATATTTATTTTTTATCGATTAATACATAGTTAAATCCAGATTAGGCAAAATTTATTGCTTTTTTGCTTGCCAAGCTTTAGCAAATTTTTTATATTTTTTTTGTGTTTTAATTTGTCACAAATTTAGTGCTCAATTTAAATTTTATTGTCGTATTTATCGAATAGCTAAATTTATGTGGAAATATATGTACATATACATAGATTTGTACGCAATTAGCTTTTTACTTGAATTATTTATGAATTGAAAATAAAAATAATTAACGCAATTTCATTTTATTTAAATCAATAAATATCTTTCCACATTAAAAGAAATGCTTTCTGCTTCCGTACAAATTAGAAACACCAAGGAAAGCCAAGCCATTTTACACTTGATTTTTTCAACGAAGTTAAGGCCACCCTCTTTCTGTCTGTCACCACCCGTTGTCTATAGAAATTCCTTCTGGGTCAGAAAATTTTCATTTATTCGGCCATCGATCCATCCACTTTCGCGGAACTTATATCTCGAATAATCCAAGTGCCATTACATCTACTTCATTTTTATATCGCCTATGCTTATGCGTACATAAGAACTGAAATGATGAGCGACTTGTAGAGCGTGATTTTTGTTCGTCAAGAGAAGAATTTTTCGAGAGAAGACTTTACTCTTCAACTGCATTGTTAGTCCAAAGTAGCACTTGTTGTCAATAAGTGATTCTTCGTTGAATTTCCATACTGTAATTATTTTCATTGTTGACTAGACAAAGTCCTTAGCGGTTTAAAATTTGTAACTGTCAACAGTGTGGTTGCCAAATACTCAGCGCATTTTGTGTGATGACAGAAGGTACTTCGTCTTTCGCTCGTTGATCGCCAAACAAAACCCATTCTCTTAGCTCTTTTTTATCGATTTTTAAGTGCAATGATGTGCATATCATCGACGTACGCAGGCTGTTATATGCTTTTGTGCCAACTTTTTCAGCTCCGGTTCATTTGGCGATCGGGTTAACATACATATATTGCTCATACCCAAAGTTGCGTATACGCAATGGCGAGCTCTTTAGTCAGTACCTTCTTACAATCACCGCGCAAGTGAAGCTGATTACATTATTGCAAAAATGAAAGTAATGAATAAGCACAAGTTTGCTTTCATATGAGTTCATATTGACTTATGACATTAATAACACATATTTATATACATCAGCAACAAAAACACTTTATTAATATATCTAGCAAACAAAAACACTTTATATAACTGTTCTCCTTTAATTGCTTTCCGTTGCTACTTATGTACATAACTAGTTCCCTCCACGGCTACCGCTCAATTTGCTTTTAAGTTTTTGCAATAAAAATCTGCATATTATAATTTGCTCACACGCTGTGGAAGCCCCAAACAAACAAACAAACAACGCATGCAAAACAACGAACGATTTGTAGGTACTACCACAAAAGCATGAAAATGAGGAAAATATAAAAAAGAATAAATTAGGGAATATGTGTGCACAATAATAACAAGCGTTGTTTTTGTAGCACTTGTTGAGAAAAAAATGGTAATGTGAAGTCATAAGAAAATACATATGTGCAAAAAAGTGATGAAACTTTAATTTATGTTTTTCTCCCGCTTTTTCCATTATATGATTTCTTGAGTATGCAAGCAAAAAACAAACAAGCAAAACAGATAACAAAAAGCGCAATGCAACAACAAGAAAAGTGGTAAGTAATAACCATAACGACACGTGCAATTCATTTTTTTTATATGCATATTTGCTGCATATTTTCATAGCGGAGAAAAGGTTTCATGTTTTTGTTTTTACTTACGTTTATGCTGCTCCTTCGACTTTTCCTTTTTCGTACTTCACTTTTTGCTGCTGCTTTTCTTTTTTTACCTCTTCTTCTTGTTACTTCTTCTCCTTGTTACTTTTTCTCCTCTTTTTATCATAACATATCAGCGCATTCATGCGCACAGCAGGGCACCAAGCGAGCGTGCAATCAACCAACCAAATATTCACCAACAACTCAACTGATTTTACTTACTGCAACAACCAACAGTAGGCAACAGGTGCTTCAAAATGAAAAATGCAACAAACTGATTTCATATTCATTGCATTATACGTAGCCGTAAAGCAAAAAAAAAAAACAAAAACAAATCAAGCAGCTTGCGTTGGCGGTATGAATGAAGGCAATAAGTGTGGCAACATTTTGCGGCGGTTTTTACTGCACGTCTCGGTTATTATTGCAAATGTCGACGGCGGTAGCGGCAGAATGGCGAAAAGCAAAAGGCGTAGTTGGCTGCATCGTTAACATACAGATTTTATGCGACTTAAATTGCATTGCTCGTCCTATAGGTAATGATATATTTATGTATGTATATATTTAAAAATATCTTGCAAAAAGTTCCAAAAGCCAAAGCTGTTAAAAAGGAATACGCTGGCAGCGCTGTTTCGCTCTGCTACAAATATTTTCATATCTAATTTTCTGTTATGCGCTCATATCTCCAAATAGAGAGAGTGAGAGAGAGAGAGAGAGGGGGGAATTGAGTTTTATGAGCAAATACGGGCAAACAGAGCACAATGTGTACGCAAAACATTAGAATTGTGCAATTAAAAACGCCTTTTGATTATCCCTTAATATAAGGTATTTAAACTCCATAATCCCTTATTATAAGTAATTATGTAGTCCTTATTTCTTATGGCTTATAAGCTTTATTATAATGTATTTAAACACCAGATAAGCTCTTATTAAAAGTAAATATGTTAGCCTTATTTCCATGGCGAATAAGCCTTGGAAATAAGGTTAGCTCTCAGAGAGAGAGAGGGAGTTGTCCTTATGGCCTGATGACATCAACACAAGAAATTCAGCTTTATTATGTCACTTAGAATTTTCAGCCATGCATAAGCCTTATCACCTGGAATAAACCTTAAATAAAGCGTAGATTATAAATTACTGCATTTAAAACATTCGCTACCACTAGCTTCCACGAATTATACACAACGCGTGTCTTTCTCAGAGCGCACTTGTACGCTGACAGGCTAAGTAAGGCTTACAGAAGGTATTACATTTTGGTTGCTTGCTTTTCCGACAGGGTAGGAATATGATCATCTTACGGTAGGCATTTATAATATTATAAGACTGTAAATAGAGAAAATTGGCATGGGTCATTTAAAGTGAGAAAGAGAGAGAGAGAGCATTTTTGAATACGTATTCCTTATTCCTTATAATCGCTTATATCAATTTGGCCGGGCATATACACTTTCACAAAGATGAAAATCCATTAAAAAAAAAGCGAAGAATTCATGCGCATTTCGCGCATAAAACCAAACAACAACAAAAACAACAAAAAAAGGAGATTAATGTTGCTGGCGGTTGTTATTAAGAAAAGCACTGTAATAATAAGCGTGGAATACGTGGAAAATGAGCTAACCACTGCTGAAAGAAGAAACAAAAAAGGCGAATGCAATGCAAATTAAAGCAGCCTAACGCACAACAACGGTAGCTACCCTACCTTGATAATGATGACAAGTTTGCATTTTGCACAGAATGTCTTTTCCTTTGTTTCATTATACTTATATAGTAAAAAAAATTACATACAAATTGTTGATGCTGTGCTTGTATGTACATACATATTTACGGCGTAATACTTTTAAAGCAGAGCATTTAATGGAAATTTGTTAAAATAACTTTTGATATGGAAATACTTTATTTATAGAGAAAAACGTGTAGTACTATTTTACATTTTGCCTTTAATTGCGATTGCAAAGAAGATACATACATACATACATATTCTTTAAAGTAATAGAAACGTCTGCAAACACATGAGACCGCAGAATATATACGCAGAAAAGTTTAATTGGAAGCTGGATTTGTTTTGCAGTTGTAATTATTGGCATGAAAAATTTTCCGAACACGTCAGAGTTACAACTTTTCGAAATACTATACTAAGTTTTATTATAAAGAGCCTAAGAGAATTTGCTGGGCGAACAAGACGAAGTACATACGTTTTTCGAAAGATTAGATGACCTTTAAGGATCGAGGATGAGTTAACGATGAGCCTACGAGCTTTATACAGTCAACGAATAGATGTACGTGTATAGGTTAGGTTAGGAGAAGTTGGCCAAGTTATAGTAACCCTTCATATAGACCACATCTGGTACTTAGTGCTACCAACTGCGTATTGGAGGCGTTATATTAAACATGGAATGCAGGACATCGCAAGTTTTAGTACTTTGTGTATTTCCTGAACCGTATGGCCTTCTAGGGACGAGAAGTGTGCAGAACCTTTAAGGGGGAATCTGTCTAAAACTGAACACTGATAGAGAAGATGTTCCAAAGTGTCAACAGCGTCAGGTTCGCTGCATGCCGTGAACGCCTGACTCTGCACCGGTCCCATTTTGAACGCATGAGATAGTGTGAGATAGTGCCCAGTTAATATGCCGACCACCAGTCTGCGTCTGCTCTAAGAAGTGTGATTAGATACATAGATTGAAGTTTTTACGATGTATGACCGAACCATGATTGCGGTTATCTTGCAGGTTGACAAGGTCTTCCACTGAGAAAACACTGCCACTCTCAACCTTGCATTCACCTTTGATTCGTTTGGGTAGTAGTCCTTCACTCCATTCATTCTGTTCTATTATTACCCGTGGTCCCTTATTGAGGGCCATTCTTCATTGAAAAAACTGACTTAAAAAATCAAATGTTTTTAAATTAACTCACGCCAATTTCACGTTATTCATAATCGCTAGATGACCGTTTATTTTTTGCACGTCTTCGGTAGTTGATTTACGCAAAACACTTTGCCAGGCACCATAACAATCAACGCAGGCTATAACTTAAACAATTTCAACTTTATCAATAGTTTGCAGACGAAAAATAAGAGCGAAAAAATACGCAAAAAACATGGCGCCACACAGTCTGAGATATAGGACGCCAATAACACGCTTACAATAACATACTTACAACAACACACTTACAACAACACATTTACAAAATAAATAGAAGAAAAAACACACTGCCAATCGCAACTAAAACTATACACGTCATCATAATCGCTAACGTAAAAACTTTTAGCAGGTTTTTGAGCAAAAAAAGGCACAAAAAACGGCAAAGTAAAAACGTATAAAAGCACTAAATAAACTAAAAACAAGTAAAAGCGCGGCTGTCTTCGGCCGTACCGAAGTCTTCATACCTTTCATGAGTGGGGAAATGAAAAGTTACCTATGTATGTACATAGCCGGATTAAGTTTAATTTATAATTTTAATTCTGTGGGTTATTTATGGAAAGATTTATTAGAAAAAATGGTGTCTTGGCTATTTAAATGGAGGAGTTATACACCAAAATGTCCATATCTGAACAATCGGTTGTAGGGGAGCTATAGGTTATAGTGGTCCGATCTTAACAATTTTTGGTAATCCCGTTTGGGCCCATATGGGTACAAATACTTCAAAATTTCACGCCGTTAGCTGTTAAAATGGAGGAGTTATACACCAAAATGTGTATATCTGAACAATTGGTTGTAGGGGAGCTATATGTTATAGTGGTCCGATCTTGACAATTTTCGGTAACCCTGTTTGGGCCTATATGGGTACAAATACTTCAAAATTTCACGCCGTTAGCTGTTAAAATGGAGGAGTTATACACCAAAATATCTATATCTGAACAATCGGTTGTAGGGGAGCTATAGGTTATAGTGGTCCGATCTTAACAATTTTTGGTAATCCCGTTTGGGCCCATATGGGTACAAATACTTCAAAATTTCACGCCGTTAGCTGTTAAAAGGGAGGAGTTATACAGCAAAATGTCCATATCTGAACAATTGGTTGTAGGGGAGCTATATGTTATAGTGGTCCGATCTTGACAATTTTCGGTAACCCTGTTTGGGCCTATATGGGTACAAATACTTCAAAATTTCACGCCGTTAGCTGTTAAAATGGAGGAGTTATACACCAAAATATCCATATCTGAATAATCGGTTGTAGGGGAGCTATAGGTTATAGTGGTCCGATCTTAACAATTTTTAGTAATCCCGTTTGGGCCCATATGGGTACAAATACTTCAAAATTTCACGCCGTTAGCTGTTAAAATGGAGGAGTTATACACCAAAATGTGTATATCTGAATAATCGGAACTATATGTTATAGTAGTCCGATCTTGACAATTTTCGGTAACCTTGTTTGGGCCAAAATGGGCACGTCTACTTCAAAGTTTCATGTCCTTAGCTGTTTAAATGGGGAAGTTATGCACAAATTACATCCAAAAATTTCATGTATATCTGAATAATCGGTTGTTTTCTATATGTTATAGTGGTCCGATTCGGCCGGTTCCAACAAATGATCAGCTGCATATAACAACATACCTGTATTTCGAATTTCATTCAGATATCTCAAAAACTGAGGGACTAGTTTGCGTTCACACAGACGGACGGACGGACAGACGGACATGGCTTAATCGACTCAGCTCGTGATTCTGATCATATCGGTATATATTTTGGTGGATCCCCCACGCTTCCTTCTGGTACTTTCGACAAAAATTTTTTGGCACTAAGTTAAAATACCATTTCATTCTCATGAAAGGTATAAAAAGGATAAAAGTTGGCTGAGTAAAAACAAAAGCGCAAAAATGGGCAAAAATTTGAGAAAAAAGCCATAAGCGAAAAACTTTAGCGCTCAACCATACAAGAAGGCGGTAGGTGTTAAGCATCGCAAGCAAACCGAACAACCAACCAACCGACCTACCACCATTTTTGGCTAGTCAGCAAAAACAAAGAGGAAAAACAAGAAAAACAAAAAATTAACTCAAAAACTTTGCGCGCAAATGCTTCAACCACTTGCTTTGATTTTCGCCAATTCCGATTGCGGGCACTAGAGTAGGTATATTAATATTTACGTGAGCATATAAAACTGTTCTTAGTTCCGTCACCCTTTTAGTTAGGCGTTGCTTCACAATGACCAGCCACTTACATACTTAAACACTTACGACGCCACTTAATGATGTCGCGCCGTGTCACGTCACCCCAAAAGCAGCAATTAATACCCGGCATATTAATACATATTCTTAAGCACATTAATGATGGTGATGATGATCAAACTAAACTTAATTAGTGGCTTAATTCAATTCAGTTTTTTTTTTTTTGTTGTTAGTGAAAGTCTTTCATGGTCATCTTGTTTTAACCCACCAATATACATAAGTTGCAAGCTTAGAACATGTATCGTATGGGTAATTTTTGCAGTGCTTAAATGCCGAAAATTTTTAAAATGTTGTTTGGCAGCATGGTATAAGTATACCAGGTAAAACAAACGTCAAGTTTTCGTCGCCATATTAACCACCTGACAATTAAGCAGATTATGACATTTCGTGCTGCCATACTCAATGATAAAAATCCTCCATTAATGGCATTTTTCACTGCTTTGTTTTAAAAATAAATTGTAACCATAGTAACGAATTTTTTCAATTTGAATTGAAAGAAATTTTTTCAATTTGAAAAAATTACACATCCTGCAGTAAATTTGTTTCACTGCTGAATGATCATTGATGATTCTTCTGAGTACAATTTTTATTATTATTATTTGTTTTTTTTTTTTTTTGAAAAAAGCAAACCATTTATATGAAAAATTCAGCAGTCTTTATTTGAAAGTATGTACTCACTGATGCCTCCTCAGTCATAGATGAATTTCATCAGTGATTCATAAAAGATTCATTTCGGATTTTTACTTCGCGGAATATCAGTTTGGCCGTACTACAAAGTAGCCCCTTCCCGGTATTCTCGGTGAGTTTTTAATTTAATTTAGTAGTTACGATCACTTTTAATATAGGCTTTGTGATCACTCTGGTATATAGTTTAGGGAAGTTTTGGAGATTGATCTATTATAACTCCATATCGTCGCATAAAGTGCAATACCGCGTATCCGCTACCACCCAAATTTTACAGGAGACAGTAAAAACTTTTTTAATTCAAAACGGTTCGGAATTTTGCAAACCCACATCCAAACCAAGGTAGATTTTTGGATTATATTCTTAATCCAAATACCATTTTGGCGAAAAACAGTTAAATGTGCAGTTATTGGCTTACTTATGTATTTATAAGCGGTTTTGCGTCTTTTATTTTGTTCAATAGTGACGTATACGCGGTTTTGCAGGCGTACGTGAAAACTTTTCTTCAATAAAACAAAGTTATAATCCATTTCGTGTTTATGAAAGTATAATCAACTATAGTACATTACAGTACAGTTATAAAGCAATAACACCAGGAATGTATTTTTGATGAAATCTCATTTTTGGCAAAAATGTCACGCGGTTTTGCACTTTAAACGACGATATGTATGTACACCACCATACCAAGTGTGCATTTCAGTTTATATATGTATGTATGTACATATGTCCAACCCAATTACAAAAAAATATGTACCCTAGATTTTAACAATATGAGTTGCTTATTTCCGCGGTGCAATAATACCAAATATGGCTGTAAAGACGGTGATATAAAATTTTTCCAATTTCCGACGATACCCTTTATTCGCGGAGAGTGGATGAAGATTTGTGGAGTGAGCGAAGAGGAGCTACCGGAAGTTCCATAAATCTGCTCACTAGTGCCCTTTCTCTTTCTGTCCTTTGATTCCTGAAATACCCAAACTTTCAAACAAAAATCTACGAATTCAAAAAATAAAAGTCTGGCATCGCTATACTCCAAAACTGACATAAGATCAAACTTCAAAAATCTGCTTTTTAATCAAAAAGACAGCGTCAAAATGACAATGCACATACCTGTATTTTTTATACCATGGTTTGGCAGTTTAGTTTGAACTTGAGCTAAAAGGGAAAGGCTGCTTAAGTGGAAAAGCTAATGTTTTGCATTTTCTTCTTCTCATTTATTGACTGAGCCTAAAGAGTATGAACTGTCGGCAATTGAAAATGCCAAGTAAAGCCAAATACTTCAACGCAATGAGGGCGTGTTTTTTGTTGTTGTTGTTGTTGCTGCAAAAACATTCCTCAGAAGTTCGAAGGAGTGCAGCCGGAATGGCCGGTTATAGTTTGAGGTCACTGAAGGCGAGAAAATCATGGTCAATGGTGAAAATCAGAGTCGATCCATTCATTATCTTCATCGTCTGAGTCAATTTGGCTTGATTACAAATAGTATTTACAAATCTTTTATCCAAATATTTCTTAGTTATATAGAAAATGGGATTTTGGTTGAAGGTTAACTTTCTAATGGAATATCCCTTAATATATGCCATAATCACTTATATATTTTCTTTTGTGTGTCGCTTTATTCCATGCGGCTGTCAGGAGTGAAACGTAAAATGGCAATCCAATTGCACTTTCACTTTTTCAAAGGCCAACACAGTGATTAAGTACGTGCGCAACAAAAGCGCTTTGAAAAACTGCTTACAATGCAGCTTCACAATTATATGTAGGTAATGTACTAGTTTGCTTAAATATACTTACAGCTGCCGACCGCTGATATAGGGACATATTTACACATACATATAGCCAAGCACATTTTAAGCTTTGTATGCGTACAATTTTAAGCGTTGTCTTTCAAACTTAGATTGCATAGTATGTATAGCACTAAGAGCAGCAAAAAGTGACAACAACAACAAAAGAACAAAAAAATACAACTCATCATTATCATCATAATCACAAGTTTCTGAAGCAAGAATTTTAGGTACATCAAAGACCGTTAGTCATGGGATTTATTTTTTTACTTTTATGTTTTGAAAAAGAAAAGTTAATTAAACAGACAAAATCTATTGAGCTCTTTTAGTTTCTGGATATTTCTAAGCAGAGCAATATTTCATATTTCATAAGGATTTGAATCTCAAAACATTTGTAGTTTAGCAGGGCTGTGAAAATTTTCAATCATTCTTCTTAACAATCAATTATTGTTCTACCAATGTAATTGTTTGCAATAAAATTCATTGTTATTGTAGGCCCATTGAACTGTAAATAAGTACTAATCTAATGATTATTAACGACAAAAGTTGATTGCAATTAATTTTGTTTAATTTATTGCGATTGTAATTTTTAAAAACAAAATGATTTACGATCAAAATACAATAATACAATAATATCATTTTAATCAAATTGTAAATTATCAAACAATCACAAAAATCAAACAAACAATCATCAAAATTACTTATTGTCAAAGCTGATAGCACTTAGATTTTTGCAAATTATCAAACAATCACCACAATCAAAAAAGGTTAAAGCAAAATGATTTACAATCAAAGCGGATTTCAACAAAATTTTTATAAATTATTAAAATAATCAACACAATCAAAAAATTTTGAATCAAAATGCTTTATAATCAAAGCTTATTGCAATAAGATTTTTGTAAATTATCAAACAAGCATCACAATCAAAAATTTTTGAAGCAAAATCATTTACAATCAAAGCTGATTGCAATAGGATTTTTGTAAATTATAAAACAACCATCACAATAAAAAATTTAAAATCAATATTTACAATTAACAATCAAAGCTGATTGCAATAAGATTTTGGCAAATTATCAAACAATCATCACAATCAAAAAAATTTAAAATCAGTATAATCTACAATGCAAGAAACTTTTTGTAAATTATTTAACAATTATCACAATCAAAAAAATTAAAATCTGTATGTTGGGGTAAGTGGAAAAAAATTCAACAACTATTTACAGCGAAGGTTGAGTGTATAGCTATTTCACGAAAAACCATTTTCGATCATCAGCACTCTTTTCGGAAGTGGATGCACTGGGGATTGAACCCGAGTCCATTCCAACTTCAGCCGCAATGACCCAACGCATAAACACACTCAGCCATTGAGACTCTGTGCAAGCTGTTGGATTTTCCCCACTTTTGCCTTTTTCATTTTCAACATTAACGTTAGTGTGTACAGTCGAGTCTGGATATAGTGAACCCCCGCTACAGTGAATACCTCGATATAGTGAACACCGAAATATTTACATGGAGTACTCTAAATAGTGAACTATCGAAAGTCTCTAAATAGTGAACAAAATTTTAAACGCAAAAGTTAGCATGAAGTGACAAACAAAAAACAAAAATTAACCAGAAATATGTATGTAAAATCGGGTATTCTCGAAAATGTTCATTTTATGTTTATTCCTGGAAAATCTGATTCCATTTGATGCCAGTGTTTATTTACTTCCTGTCGGATGCAGACCGCTTCTGAGTGAATGTGTGTTCTTTTATCTGTTTCTAAAAGTTTTTGCGTGTTAATAAATTAAGTTTTATTATGCCTGCGAGGAAATTCCTTTCGTTAAAGCAAAAACCTGAAATTGTTGGGGAAATCGAAAGAGGCACTAGTGTTTCATCCTTGGCAAATACGTATGGTGTACCAAATCCACAATTTCGGGAATAAAAAGAATTCTCGTAATTGCATGACCGCAACACTACTGATTTGCTGGCATATTAGCATTGACAAGCCTGCGTGAGAAAGCGGTCCAAAAATCACTTTCCAAACGCAAGAAGCAAACATCTATTCGCGAATTCTTTAAATAAACATTTGTATTTTCCAAAGTATTAATTAATTCCAATGATACGTTAATCTTACATTTACAGACATGAATTTTTATCAAATAAACTGTTATTTAAAAAAAAATGTCAACCTTAATATAGTGAACAGCCTGGATACTATGAACAGGCCGTGCAAAAATTAGTTCACTATATCCAGACTCGACTGTATATGCTTTTGCATATATTCTCCACAAACGTGCTGAATTTTTGTTGTAGGCAGTTCGCAATGAACATTGTTGTTGGTATTTTATTTTTATGTATATACCAAACAACGTTAACAATTTTACTTGAAAGAGTTTTTAGTGCTTAGCACGAAATTTTTATTTTAATTCAATTTTTAATTGTTGGGGTAAGTGGAAAAAAATTCAACAACTATTTACAGCGAAGGTTGAGTGTATAGCTATTTCACGAAAAACCATTTTCGATCATCAGCACTCTTTTCGGAAGTGGATGCACTGGGGATTGAACCCGAGTCCATTCCAACTTCAGCCGCAATGACCCAACGCATAAACACACTCGGCCATTGAGACTCTGTGCAAGCTGTTGGATTTTCCCCACTTTTGCCTTTTTCATTTTCAACATTAACGTTAGTGTGTATATGCTTTTGCATATATTCTCCACAAACGTGCTGAATTTTTGTTGTAGGCAGTTCGCAATGAACATTGTTGTTGGTATTTTATTTTTATGTATATACCAAACAACGTTAACAATTTTACTTGAAAGAGTTTTTAGTGCTTAGCACGAAATTTTTATTTTAATTCAATTTTTAATTGTTGGGGTAAGTGGAAAAAAATTCAACAACTATTTACAGCGAAGGTTGAGTGTATAGCTATTTCACGAAAAACCATTTTCGATCATCAGCACTCTTTTCGGAAGTGGATGCACTGGGGATTGAACCCGAGTCCATTCCAACTTCAGCCGCAATGACCCAACGCATAAACACACTCGGCCATTGAGACTCTGTGCAAGCTGTTGGATTTTCCCCACTTTTGCCTTTTTCATTTTCAACATTAACGTTAGTGTGTATATGCTTTTGCATATATTCTCCACAAACGTGCTGAATTTTTGTTGTAGGCAGTTCGCAATGAACATTGTTGTTGGTATTTTATTTTTATGTATATACCAAACAACGTTAACAATTTTACTTGAAAGAGTTTTTAGTGCTTAGCACGAAATTTTTATTTTAATTCAATTTTTAATTGTTGGGGTAAGTGGAAAAAAATTCAACAACTATTTACAGCGAAGGTTGAGTGTATAGCTATTTCACGAAAAACCATTTTCGATCATCAGCACTCTTTTCGGAAGTGGATGCACTGGGGATTGAACCCGAGTCCATTCCAACTTCAGCCGCAATGACCCAACGCATAAACACACTCGGCCATTGAGACTCTGTGCAAGCTGTTGGATTTTCCCCACTTTTGCCTTTTTCATTTTCAACATTAACGTTAGTGTGTATATGCTTTTGCATATATTCTCCACAAACGTGCTGAATTTTTGTTGTAGGCAGTTCGCAATGAACATTGTTGTTGGTATTTTATTTTTATGTATATACCAAACAACGTTAACAATTTTACTTGAAAGAGTTTTTAGTGCTTAGCACGAAATTTTTATTTTAATTCAATTTTTAATTGTTGGGGTAAGTGGAAAAAAATTCAACAACTATTTACAGCGAAGGTTGAGTGTATAGCTATTTCACGAAAAACCATTTTCGATCATCAGCACTCTTTTCGGAAGTGGATGCACTGGGGATTGAACCCGAGTCCATTCCAACTTCAGCCGCAATGAACGTTAATGTTGAAAATGAAAAAGGCAAAAGTGGGGAAAATCCAACAGCTTGCACAGAGTCTCAATGGCCGAGTGTGTTTATGCGTTGGGTCATTGCGGCTGAAGTTGGAATGGACTCGGGTTCAATCCCCAGTGCATCCACTTCCGAAAAGAGTGCTGATGATCGAAAATGGTTTTTCGTGAAATAGCTATACACTCAACCTTCGCTGTAAATAGTTGTTGAATTTTTTTCCACTTACCCCAACAATTAAAAATTGAATTAAAATAAAAATTTCGTGCTAAGCACTAAAAACTCTTTCAAGTAAAATTGTTAACGTTGTTTGGTATATACATAAAAATAAAATACCAACAACAATGTTCATTGCGAACTGCCTACAACAAAAATTCAGCACGTTTGTGGAGAATATATGCAAAAGCATATACACACTAACGTTAATGTTGAAAATGAAAAAGGCAAAAGTGGGGAAAATCCAACAGCTTGCACAGAGTCTCAATGGCCGAGTGTGTTTATGCGTTGGGTCATTGCGGCTGAAGTTGGAATGGACTCGGGTTCAATCCCCAGTGCATCCACTTCCGAAAAGAGTGCTGATGATCGAAAATGGTTTTTCGTGAAATAGCTATACACTCAACCTTCGCTGTAAATAGTTGTTGAATTTTTTTCCACTTACCCCAACAATTAAAAATTGAATTAAAATAAAAATTTCGTGCTAAGCACTAAAAACTCTTTCAAGTAAAATTGTTAACGTTGTTTGGTATATACATAAAAATAAAATACCAACAACAATGTTCATTGCGAACTGCCTACAACAAAAATTCAGCACGTTTGTGGAGAATATATGCAAAAGCATATACACACTAACGTTAATGTTGAAAATGAAAAAGGCAAAAGTGGGGAAAATCCAACAGCTTGCACAGAGTCTCAATGGCCGAGTGTGTTTATGCGTTGGGTCATTGCGGCTGAAGTTGGAATGGACTCGGGTTCAATCCCCAGTGCATCCACTTCCGAAAAGAGTGCTGATGATCGAAAATGGTTTTTCGTGAAATAGCTATACACTCAACCTTCGCTGTAAATAGTTGTTGAATTTTTTTCCACTTACCCCAACAATTAAAAATTGAATTAAAATAAAAATTTCGTGCTGAGCACTAAAAACTCTTTCAAGTAAAATTGTTAACGTTGTTTGGTATATACATAAAAATAAAATACCAACAACAATGTTCATTGCGAACTGCCTACAACAAAAATTCAGCACGTTTGTGGAGAATATATGCAAAAGCATATACACACTAACGTTAATGTTGAAAATGAAAAAGGCAAAAGTGGGGAAAATCCAACAGCTTGCACAGAGTCTCAATGGCCGAGTGTGTTTATGCGTTGGGTCATTGCGGCTGAAGTTGGAATGGACTCGGGTTCAATCCCCAGTGCATCCACTTCCGAAAAGAGTGCTGATGATCGAAAATGGTTTTTCGTGAAATAGCTATACACTCAACCTTCGCTGTAAATAGTTGTTGAATTTTTTTCCACTTACCCCAACAATTAAAAATTGAATTAAAATAAAAATTTCGTGCTAAGCACTAAAAACTCTTTCAAGTAAAATCTGTATGATTTACAATCAAAACTGATTGCCATTTTTCACAAATCTGTTAATAGTCTAGCCCAGAATATTATTTTTTCTATATATTTTCATAATTTCAATTCCATTCTTAAAAATATTTACTCTCTATGCAAATTTTTATGCCTTGCAATCCCTGCCGCACATTCACATAACCACACTTTCAAGTACTAAAGTTGAATTCAATAGAACTCTCTATTCACCTACCATTTTAACTACCATTCAAAAATGCCTTTCATTTTCAACCGTTTCCTGTTGTTGTTATTGTTGTGCTTTTCATTCACCATATCGCGCTTCCTCTTCTTTTGCCCACCCCGGATCGCGCAGCACAACATCCTTCAACCATTGCACTATTCATTGAAAGTGCTCACCGCTTTCGGGCATTATTGGCCTTTCTGTGAATGCTACTATTGTTGTTGTTATTGCTGTTACTTTTGCTGACGTTTTTGTTGCTTTTATTTTTGTTGCCGCTAGTCATTTTTATTTTTGCAATCAAGTTGATTGCCAAAACGATCAAAATCATCGAAATTGGAGTGGCGCATTGAAAAAGTGTTTTGACGTTGTTACTTCTGCTGCGCTTTTATTATATTTATTTGCAATATATGTACATAAATATTTTTTGGATTGCTGATTTTTGAGTCCTCTTCTTCTTGTTCTGTTATTGTTATTATTGTTGCTTTTTCCGTTGCCCTTGTTAGCTACTGTTGCCTCTTTCTATCTATTTATTGAATGAAATTTATGCAAACTTCATGTGAAGGATTTTGGAGGTTGAAAGTGAATCAGCTTTTTTCGTTATCAGTTCAGGGCCAAAATGTATTTACATACCAGTGGCGGATCCACGGGGGGGGTTTTGGGGGTTCAAACCCCCCCCTTGTGGTTTATCATAGATCCCAAATTAATGCCTTTATAGATTCTGCGCCCAAATTTCCCAAACTGATCAAGGAAAACTATCATTCCAAAAGCAATGGTTGGATGGGTTTAGCTGTCCAAAGGCAAAACTCGACATTTATTTTCAGATTATATTTTATTTGCACATATCCACAAGGTAAAACAGGTACAATTGAATCAGTTCATTAAAATAGTTATCCTTGTAGGCAATAATAACATACAATTACAACTTATAGTTAAATAGAAAATACCCGAAATTTAGAGGAATTAAATCTAATACAATAAGCGCGTACTATACAATCCAATCAACCACCAAAAACAAGAATTAAAACGAGTACGAAGTTAAAATACTACAAGCGATTCATTCATAAAATTGAAATTGTTACGGCTGCAACTCATTTTCGACGAAAACAGCTAATATTTTAACAAGCGTTTATTCAATCCATACGCAAAGTTTTAATATCTAAGAATAGTTATGTATAATAAATTCAATAAATTTTTATATTGAAAGATATTAAGAAATCTTACTTGTTCGTTTGATTTCATTGAATTTTCTTCTCAAAATGGAGGTGAAAGAAGTGCTTTGAATTTGCAAAGTACCGCTTCGTTCAAATCCACGTTTTTATCGAAATAAATATGTATGTATCTTTTAGTAAATTAAATTATGCCATACTTAGGTAAATAAGGGTATTCATTTAACCTTATAAATGCCTCGTAAAGTGTGTAAACTTGTAAATTTATAAAGTTTGTAAACGAACTGTCAAATTTTGTATGGAAAATCATTTACGCATGGTTGAGAAATTTACGCGCACATTTCAGTGTGTAAACGCTGTAAACTCGAAAAAAGCAACCTTGCGCAACAGAAACCTCTAGCATCAGTAAGACGTTTACAAAAATTTCCTTGTAAAGTCGTTTTAATTTGGATTTCTCACTTATTTTTGGCATATTTTAATATATGTCTTTAATATATGTAGATATAGTTTTAAATAAATTTTGACAATAGCACAGCTGATGACAAGTTTACGAAAAAAAATTATTAGGTGCGTTCATATAACAGTGTGTGTAAACTGATAGAAATTTACACTTTATAAACTTATACTCTTAAATGAATACCCTTAATAAATCAAAGTTTAAGCTCTCTACATATTACAAGGTGTTCACAATATTTAGTAAAATGATTTGTGGTTTTAAGTATCAAAAGAAATGTTTCAACAAAGGATAAAAAAAAGTGGCAACAGAGCTTTTCATCAGATCAAGGTTTTTATAAAATTCTAAAATTTGCAGCCCGGCTCATTTTCAACAATCTTTGCATCTTTGCAGTGGCGGTAGAGTAAGAATAGAAATAATAACTAAACGTCAAGCAAAAGAAATGTCAAAATGAATTTATTTTTCGCCGCGAAAAACAAACGAATTCGAGCTTGAAGAATGATGGGAGGCAACTCGCGAAGTCATCATCTTTTTTTGACTAAACGAATTCCACCTCACTCGTCCAAAATACCGAATTTCCCCTTCTTATACAATATACGTTCTTTGGTTGCACGTTTGAAAATTTAGAACACGCAGTAGCGACCTCTCGCTTCAAATTATATCATATAATAACTGCTACCCTTCACTAGGTGTCGCGCAGTGGTCAAGTTTATAATAAAGTAGCTTCAGAGCCATATGTCGGTTTTTTTAATTTATGAATTTATTAAATACATGTACGTTATACATGTTATTTAGAACTTCAATTGAAATCTCCTGCACTTTATGTGATGACATACATATTGTTAATTTGGAGGGTTTTGAGTTTGGTGTTTTTAAGGTGCGGTAAATGGTGCAACTAGTATATAGAATAATAATAGTAGGTGGTATTAGTCCATATTTTCACAGCGTCTGCCCTTAAAAAACATCTTCCAAAAAAAAATTTTCAAAACCCCCCCCTTGCCGAAATCCTGGATCCGCGCCTGTTACATACATACATACATACATGGTATTTATATGTAAATTTTTTTATATTTGTAAATAAATAATAGCAGATAAATGTATGAATAAATGCTAAGTTTGCTTATTTATTTACATCCATACATTTTATAGGAAGAGCATTGTACTTGTACAGCATGCCTTGGAAGTGGTAGTAGAATAAGTGTTTTTTCAGTGTTACGATTTTTTTTTATTTAAATAAAGAGTAAATATGTAGAATGAAATATGTGTGAAAGTGCTTTGTGTATGAGTGTATGAGTATCGTCCCCTCAATATAACAAAAGCGTATGTGCTCATACGCCATTATTTTTTTATTGCATATTTAGAATCTCCATCATTGATTCTATGTCTGGTCAAAATTTCGTCAAATTCTACTTCCACAAAGTGGGTCAAAATGTCATTGGAAAAAATGGTGTATAATTTCTTGTTCAAAAATTTAATAGATATCTGATTTGACAAAAACTTTAAACTCGATTTTCTCAAAACCCAAAAAAAATTATACGCTATTATTATATTGAGGGGACGAAATAATAATAACAAATTTGAACGCAATTTAATCGATATAAATACGAGTATAAACGGATGACCTTGCCCCAGTGTACAGAGGTAAATTCCTATAAAAATGGTGCGATAGTAATCGCAATGGGAATGGTAATGGTAATGGCAATGGTAATAATAATGGTAATGGTAATGGTAATGGTAATGGTAATGGTAATGGTAATGGTAATGGTAATGGTAATGGTAATGGTAATGGTAATGGTAATGGTAATGGTAATGGTAATGGTAATGGTAATGGTAATGGTAATGGTAATGGTAATGGTAATGGTGGTAATGATAATGATGATGGTAATGGTAATGGTAATGGTAATGGTAATGGTAATGGTAATGGTAATGGTAATGGTAATGGTAATGGTAATGGTAATGGTAATGGTAATGGTAATGGTAATGGTTATGGTAATGGTAATGGTAATGGTAATGGTAATGGTAATGGTTATGGTTATGGTTATGGTTATGGTTATGGTAATGGTAATGGTAATGGTAATGGTAATGGTAATGGTAATGGTAATGGTAATGGTAATGGTAATGATAATGGTAATGGAAATGGTACTGATAATAGTAATGATAATGGTAATGGTAATCGTAATAGTAATGGTAATGGTAATGGTAATGGTAATGGTAATGGTAATGGTAATGGTAATGGTAATGGTAATGGTAATGGTAATGGTAATGGTAATGGTAATGGTAAAAGTAATGGTAATGGCAATGGTAATGGTAATGGTAATGGTAATGGTAATGGTAATGGTAATGGTAATGGTAATGGTAATGGTAATGGTAATGGTAATGGTAATGGTAATGGTAATGGTAATGATAATGATAATGGTAATGGTAATGGTAATGGTGCTGGTAATGACGGGGAGAGAGATACGATGGAGGACCTCAGCTGTCTGTTTGAGTGGCGATCACTGGGAGCTCACTCTTCTGTGGACAGCCAATTTCAACGTGCAGATGTCAACATGAAGGCTTGACGTCGCGAGGAAAGGGTGTTTTGTGGTATACTGGCATGTGTAAGTATACTGCTGATGCGCCAGCCAATTAATTATTTTTATTGTTATTAGTTTTCCAATATTTTTTAAGTAAATTTACTTTCCTACTCTATATTTAATTTTTCTTCTTTTTTCACACCAACGAAAAGTTACTCATACGCACCAGCGCACATCTGCACTTACTCAGTTTGTTCAAATGAAAAAAAAAAAAAAGAAAAAAGAAAAGCAGGAAAACCATAGTGCGCACTATTGACCCTTACAATCAATTCACTGCATCAGTTTTACGTAATTTCGCGTACAAAAATTATAAATTTTCGGTGGCATAATGAAATTTCAAAACTCCAATTGAAAAGAGAACTTTGAACATTAGCTTGCTTGCCACTTGAACGTTTGCATTGAACGGCATGTATGCGAGGGATCATTCCCCTCACTCTTTCGATCCCCTCATTCTCGCTTTCTTTCATCCATACACACTTGTTCAGACTTGTTTCTTCAATGGTCTTTTATTTTTAGCGCGAAGCAGAAAAAACGAGAACGTGAGTGGCACTCATAATTTTTGACGAAAAAAGAAAATATTTTTCGGCACTAAATTTTGTGCACTTCATTTCTTGCAGCTGTCGACATACAGTTGACTGTCCCAGAAATTTTGAAATTCACTAGACATACATACAGCACACATACATATCGTTGGCTTCGTGAGCAAATGTGCTAAGTCCAATTTAGAATATAGAATTATTAGTACATTGCTTTAATAAGCATGGCTTGGGACTGTAAACGTTAATAATTTGAGGGAGTGGCTAGCTTTTCCACTAATTTGATATGCAAACTAGTTTGCGGTACTTCTTACATTTTTATTATAATTGTATGCGTTTGATCGAAAGGCGGTGCATCTATTTTATATAGAGAGGGTACAGCATAATGTGGGCGTGGCCACACCCATTATCAACAGTTTTATCTCTCATCAGACCAATCCTCAAATATTCTTATTAGTGCAAAATTTGACCCCTTTATGACTTTTAGTTACAAAGATGCCACGTCACAAGTTTCCAAAGGGAGCTTTACAATTTTTTTAAGTAGGCGTGGTCACAAACCGATCTTGCTAAAAATTTACTACAAGTAATTAAAGTACATATCGAGCCATAACCGCCGGATTGACGTAACCACCATATACAAATTTCTAGAGGAGAACGTTTTCAAAAAAGCAAAAAAGCTACACATTCCAACGAAGTTTTGCTGCATTATGTACCAAAAGTGGATAAAATCATCATACAAAATTTCACTGGAATGCGTTGCTCACTTACGTAGATATTCGCAAAAGAAAACGTTCTCCTCTAAACATTTTTATATGGTGGTTACGTCAATTTGGCGGTTATGGCTCGATATGTACCTACACCAAGTTCCGCCGTAATATCTCAATTATTTATCGAGTTATGGGCTCCGAAATCTCTTAGATTCACGATGCCACGCCCATTTTCAAAAATATTTATGGTTTCTGTTTTTGTCCAAAGTTGGACTCATGCCAAAAACTTTCAATGAATTGTCTATATATTTGACAAAGATGTCGCTTAAAATGTTTTTATTAGTTCCATTTATAGTTCCCATATATAAAATGGGCGTGGTCGTCTACCAATTTGGACAATTTTTCGTCCAAACCTTTGCCCTAGCAAGTAAATTACGCCTCCCACATTTCATCTATATATCTACTACAGTTTCTGAGTTATTTATTACTTATAAAACTTTTAGAATTTATCCTTTCATAAGTGGGTGTGGCACCGCCCATTTTCGAGAATTTCAATTTATTTCTTTATAACGGCGTAAGCTCATTGCATGGATGAAATTTCATCCATTATTACTTTTTGCGTGTTTTTCGATATAGGGAAAGTGGGCGTGGTTATCATCCAATTTCGCCTATTTTCAATACCAACCTTCCCTGTCTAGTTAGGAGCCTCTGTACCAAATTTCATCAAAATATTTCAATTTTACTACGTACAGTTGAGTATAATAATTTGTGAGAAAATGTGCTAAGTCCACCTAAAAAAACAAAATCATAGAAAGCAAATGTGCTAAGTCCTAAAGAAGCTCATAACTTTTTACCAGCTTTATATTAAAATGTGCCGATAACTGGGATTTTAGCACGACCATCTGAGGAAGAAAACTGCATTTTCAGATTTTTAAAATAGTAACAACAAAAAGAGTTAGGAGGTTTTTTGCCTCTCCTGAAAAGTTACCATGAATGGACTTAGCACATTTGCTCACGAAGCCAACGATATGTATATACATTAGAAGGCTGCACGAATGGATTCGAAACGGCCAACAAAATATTCGCGGCCGTCCAATTACAGTACCTACTTGTTTCTGTCGTTTTAGAATAAACGCAAATAGAGCACAACCACAAACAGAACCAATACAATTACTTATTCGTAGCGACAATTACATGACCTTAAAAAGGTTCTGCAAATAGTGTACACTACTTGCGAATACTTCGAATATAATCGAAATATATGTATGTACATACATATTTTCATAAACACACATCCAGACGTTGTGTTCAGCAAAATTACGCTGCTAGTGTGAGTGTGTGTATGTGCATATGCATACACACTAGGGCGGGTCGATTGGTAGAGACCAAAAAAAAATTAACAGGGACACATCGCAATTATAAAAATTTGGGTAATTTCAAGCTTCTTTGCCCAAGAAACCATATGTCTAAAATAAATTTCGAACCAGAGCTTTTTACGATCTACATATTTCCAACTGTTCTATATATTTTAAAATAACTCGGTAACCAATACTTCGATTCTTTTGATTTTTTCGGCATTAGTTAGGAAACTTAATTGGCATATTAAGGTGGTTTTATGAAGGAAATAAAGTTCTCCCGAAATTCGCGGAACAACCCGATTTGGAATATAATACGGAAATCTATACCTAAAATTTTCCTTAATATATTAAAATTTAGAGGTCGTGCAAATGCCTCCAAATTCCTTTCTCCTTTTATATCAGTGATGATACATAATTTTTTTCAAAGTCCTTAATGAACAAGGAAAACATTTCTTATCATTAAAAAATGGAACATATGTTTGTTGGGCTTTTATTTTTTGGTCTACCTGAATGCCATATGCACATTAAATAAACAAAAAAACCAAAGAAGCAAAAAGGTTTTGCGAATACTTCATAACATGGTTATTATTATGTTCTATTCTATCGTGGCGAATAGTGTACACTAATCGCTCCAACAGAGCAAATAGAAATAGTATTTGTATTCCAAATGAAAAGTATGGGTTATATTCGTATCTGCATTGAAATTGTGCTGTGACTAATTGTACAATGCATAGAGTATTCGCAAATATAGCAGAGGCAAATGGTGTTGTGCAGAGGTCTAATATACATACGTATATATGTATGCCTTCTAAGCTGAAACTCAGTTATTGACGTGTTCAATAAAGTTTTCAACTAATTTATAAGTCACTCAAAAAAAAGCAGAAAAAAGGCTGTAAGCAGTTGAGCTGACCCAACATTTACCTGCAGTGCGCGGGCGTCTGTTACCTCGTCCACGTTTATTTTGGACACACAACCCTAATTTGCCTACTTGTCTTGACATTGAATAGAAAGCGTGCACGAGTTCAGCTTTTGCAGGCTGCAAACTTTGAGGCTAAGTATTTTTTTAAGTTTTTTGTTTTGTTTTTTAATATGCATCGCGGTCGCTGTGGTGCAGTGGGTAGAGTGCTCGCCTGCTATGCCAGAGGTCTCGGGTTCAAACCACGGTCCGAGCCAAACACCAAAACAATTTTTCTAATTAGTAAAAATCCAATTATTTGGTTTTTTAAGAGCAGCGGTCACCTCTCGGCAGTGGGCGGCATACCCTCCGAGTGTATTTCTGCCATGAAAAAGCTTCTCACAAAAAATGCATTCGCCGTTCGGAGCCGGCATAAAACCCTACAGTCCACCCAATTAGTAGGAAAAAACAAAAAGGAACACACCTCGAATTGGGAGAGAAGCTCGGCCATAAAACTCGTCAGAGTTATAATAGCGCCATTGTATTATTATTAGTATTTTTAATATGCAGAAATTGACTTTCAGAATCAATGAAACGCATAAATTGTTAGTAAAAGTTTACCAAACTATTTTAAAATTTAATTACTGCTAAGTTGAAAAGCGTGAGTGGAGTTAAAAATGTTTGAAAGTATTTGGTTTTTTTCTTACAATAAATGCATTTAAGAATTTTATTTCTTATTCAAGTAACTAATTAAGAAGGTACCAATGGTAAGAGCAATTAATTCACTTAAATGGCTTAAGCTAGTATATGAATCACAAATATTTAGGCAATCAAAATAAGCTAATTCTTGTTTAAGCGCAAAACATGCGATTTAAGGCTTGACAGCTGCCTACTTACTACATATAAACATACTTTAACATACATACATACATATTCACATACATACTTAAGTACATACATATATGTACGAGTATGTAAGTACATACTTACAATTCGGCTTTTCATTAATTAGTCTTTCTGTTACTTTTTTCATTAACTAAGAGCTTTTACTTACTTAAGTAGAGTGCCTTTGCTTAAGTCAGAAAATAAAAAGAAAATTTGGTTCATGTATGCCAACTCAATGAGCAAAATCAACTCTCATGTGAATTCATAAAAGTTGTCTTTGCTTTGTTCTAAGCTTTCAGTCAAATATTACTTTAGCTAAGGTTTTGCTTGCTTTGACAGTGCGTTCGTTGTCCTTATAAGAGTTAGAGCAGAAAATATGTACATATGTATGTATCAGACTTGGGCATTATTCGAATAAATTTTTATTTAGATAGTTATTCGAATAAAAATTTATTTTTCAAATTTTATTCAGTTAGGTTCCCTACGAATAAATTATTCTGAGTTTTTTCGTTATTTCAAATAATAAATTATTTATTATCCAAATAAAGATCAAAAAATGTATTCATCTATTATTCGTTATTCGAATAAATTTTGCCCAACTCTGGTATGTGTACGGTATTTTTCAATTGGAAATTTCACTATGACAACCTGCTCTTCAGCAAATTCGACGAATTATTTCTTGCCGTTTCTTTACGCTTTTGTTTTTTTTTTTTTCATGATGCTATTCCCACTACGAGAAAACTTCGTTTCCGTTGCGTAAGTTCAAGCGCACTACTTCCACTGCTACTTATCCCTTCTTTATTACTGATCTTCTTCTTCTTTTCTCTCGCTACTGCCTCAGTCATAACTAAATACGAGTATGTTGCTGATTCTCATTGCTTACGCTTCAAGCGCTTCTTTTGCATCTGTTTCTTTTTCTGCTTTTTTCTTCCTTTTGCATTGCTATTAATGCTTTTACATTTCATTCACTTCACTCTTAGCTTTCATAACTGTCCATCAGCATTTTCTTTTTTTGCTTTAGTTTGAACCCCTCACATACAAACATATGTTGTTCTGAAGCATTGTTTAAAAAACAGGAAAATTTAAGGGGGTTTTTCACATGTTCAAGCACGCACAAGCAAATATATATACATATATGTACATCAGTGGCGGCCCTCGCATAAATTGGCTGGGCAAGCCTATGCATGAAGCATAACCATTAGCCATTTTTGTGATTTGCTTTGCTTTATTGTCTGAAAGTCTGATTGCGATTTAAATTCGTAGAATACTTTAACCCGCTCACATCTCCACGAAGTGGTCGTTTTGACGCCTTTTTCTAAATAGCAAAAATGATATTTTGAAGGCCGATAGAGGGTTAAAATTTTCTAGAAAACTACACTGTGTGACAAAATAAAAAAAAAAAAATGAAAGTACTTTGTTCGAGGTTAATATATGTTATAGGCCTTACCAAGCATACCAAGACTGCATACCCCAAAATCTGGAGTTAGGGGCCAAAAACCCCTTTTTCATAGGTTAAGTGATATATTGTACCATAACTTTTTCTCTGTTTGTCGCATCAACAAAATTTTGATGTCGTTGAAAAGACGATATATTGCCGCTTTTAACAGTATACGAACTGTTAATATATCTTGATAAATGCCAGATAAACTGTAAAAAATATATCACAAATTCAATTTTTTGTTCAACTTTTTCATTTTTAATCACGCACTTCTCGAAGAACTTGTTAACCAGTGTACATATAAAACTATTTTAGAGTAAGTATGCAGTTTTTACATGCCTGACGGTATAGTCAACTTGAGGTATGTCTCACCAAAAGTACTTTTTCACTGTCACACAATGTTATTCGCCATAAAATTTCAGTAGGGCTCTCTTCACACAAAATTTTTTACAAATAATGCAAGAAGAAATTATTTACGCAAGCCGGGCTTTTCGGCTTGTATGAAGCGCACGCCACTGAAACATATGTACATAAATAGACTGCTGCGAGATCTGCATTGTTTTGCTTTCTATTGCACTCTCGAGTTTTTGCAACAACGCAATTTGCGTATGGCAAACCAGCTGCTAAATTTTTGGTACGTGAGCTCTTATGAATGTGCTGATGTGTGTGCATATGTTAGCATTGGCATTTATGCTGCAAGATTTCATTGCGGCTGCTGGCAATTTGCTATTTTGCGGTTGACGCAGTCGAAAGAAAACAATTTTCGAAGAAGTTTGCCACAAATGCATAATTTGAATGCGTTTTATAAGTTTTTTATTATTTTATAAGTGTTTAAACCAGGGACCGTAACGATTATCATTTTTATAAAAAAAATCATTTTTAATCGTTATAATTTGATTTTTATTTTTTCGATGAAATTTGATCGATATTTTATGATTTTTATTTTTTCGATCAAAAATAACTGTTATTACTGGATTTAAATTTTTCCTATGAAACTTGATCGATATTTTATGATTTTTATTTTTTCGATCAAAAATAATTTTTATTATTGGATTTAAATTTTTCCGATTATAATAAACTCTAAAAACTTGTTTTTTTTTTTCAAATTTTGCTCTCAAATAGAACTGCGCCAATGTTGGCACAATCGTCAACTTCAAGCCAGCAAATATAGGATTCACTAACGTTTGAAAAAGTTTACTATGATCGGAGAAAAAATAAAAAAATATTGATTAAAGTTGATCGGAAAAATTTAAATCCAATTATAACAATTATTTTTGATCGAAAAAATAAAAATCATAAAATATCGATCAAGTTTCATGGGAAAAATTTAAATTCATTAATAAAAATTATTTTTGATCGAAAAAATAAAAATCGTAAATAATGGTTATTTAAAATTTAAAAAATAAAAATCTTTAGAATAAAGATGAGCTCATATTTGGATAGAATGTGCTAAAATCATTGTATCGGCATACTTCCATTTTATTGTTAACGAAGTTTTCATAATGATTTTTTCATCCGAAGAAATGAAAATAACGATTAAAATCGGTCCCTGGTTTAAACACATACAAACAATATGTAGACAAAATTCCTACATCGTGCTTAAACACTGAAGTCAAATTAAAGCATGTGCGTATATACTAGGTACGCCTAGTATAATACTAATACTGGTTCGAATTCGAAGTAAAATGCTAAAAGAAATACGAATAAGAATATAAGTACGAGTACGAATACCAACACGGGTGATAGTATGCCTCCTAGTTCCTACATTATCTGTAGCTTATTAGTTGACTGTCTAAGAACTTTCTATCCGCAGTCTGCACCATTACAAAGCCAAAATCCGCTTAAAAAAATATTTCATTTTTCTTTCATTCACAAAAAAAAATCAAATTTATCAAACATTCAATACATCGTTGACATTTTTAATATGATCTACGTTTGCGCTTTCTACTCCCTCCCTTCATCGACACTTTGCACAGCGGACAATACCATTTGCCCTTGGGCGGTCGTACAACACCCACACATGCCAAATGAAACCATTCGTATGGGCATGCCGCATTATCACAACCAATCATTGTGCCATACGAAACTTGATTACATAGACAATAACGCGGCTCATATGGTCTACCATAAAACTCCTCGTTTTCTTCGGATTCCGGCCAATCTGGTGGCTCATGCAGTTTATCAAAAATCTCCTCATTTTCTTCGGATGCCGGCCAATCTGGCGGCGTAAGCAAAGCGTCGTCGTAAAAACTGCTGGCTGAGTTTTGAGGCGCTATGGAAATTGTCGCATTCGACGACGACGGAAACTGCTCAATTGCATTTCTATTCTGCGTGGCAGTTAACACAGCAGAAATTGAGTTTTTTGTAGTTGCCGTTTTCTCAATATGCTCTGTTACTTTGTTATGCGTGGCAGTTAGCGCAGCAGCAGAGGTAGTGGGTGCATCTGCTGTTTCCAAAACAGTCGAAATGGAGGTTTTTATAGTTGCAGGTTCCTCAATCCGCTCTGTTACTTTGTTAAGCGTGGCAGTTAGCGCAGCAGCAGAGGTAGTGGGTGCATCTGCTGTATCCAAACCTGTCGAAATTGAGTTTTTTGTAGTTGCAGGTTCCTCAATCTGCTCTGTTACTTTGTTATGCGTGGCAGTTAGCGCAGCAGCAGAGGTAGTGGATGCATCTTCTGTGTCCAAAACAGTCGAAATGGAGTTTTTTGTAGTTGCAGGTTTCTCAATCTGCTCTGCATCTTCTTTTTCCGTTGGGGTTTCTTGGTCATCTGCTGTTGCTACTACTTCCTCTGTATCCGTTTGCGTCGCTTTTCTGGATGTCATATTATAAAAATATATGTAAAAATTTTAGAAAAATAGTTATTAAAAAAAAAGTTATTTCGAAATTCGGTAAACACACAAAAAAATTTTTTCTGAAATGATTGACAAATAATGAGTTGTTTTTGGGACAAGGAATTGAGTTCATTTACAGGGCGTTCTAATATTGTGGAATATGAAAATATTGTTTATTTTTTTTTGTAAGCGTTAGTGTATCACCCTGTTGACTTAAGCTTTGTCTAAATAAAGTGTGATATAATCAAAAGCCAGGGTCATATTTAGGTCGATTGTGCGATCCTTAGCTTCAAGAAAAAGCGACCGTGAAGTACCTCCAAAAACGGGTTCGCACTTTAAGCTAAGCTTAGCGTTCAGAATTTAGGATAAGTTTAAAGTAAATGCAAACTGTGGCCGAAAAACTGCGTAATGTGAGACCCTTAGCTAAAGCTCTTAGCTAAAGCTCTTAGCTAAAGCATAAAGCGGTCTTAAACTCTGAATGAAAAAAAGACAGTTCGGAAGTTTAAACTGAATTTAAGAACTAACTGAATTTATGTAACTAAGAATATGCCAAGTTATAAGCGGCCTAAAATTCTCACTAAAACTGACTCCACTAGCTTAAGTAAACTTGATTGGTTGGTTTGAGTTGGGCGAGTGCCACAGACTACAATTTTCGCCGAAGCGCCGTTTTCTTACCACGACCCCTGACGAAAGAACCAGAACCAGAATAAAAGAGTAAACGAAAATATCAGTTCGGTAGCCAGGGCAGGCCCTATACCCTATATCCATCCTGTTGACTGTTTAGGTATCTACGAAGCCCCTCAGGCCTGACGTCCTTGAGTTTCGAGAGATTGTCGCAAGAAGGCTTTCCAAGGAATTTCATTCTGCCTAGGCAGTGCGAAGGACATTGGCATAGCAGGTGCTCCAGCGTCTCATCCGCTCCTGTAAGATTACAGCTGCCACAGATTTCTGCAGACCCTGCAGGTTCGCAACCGCTTGCATTTGGTTTTTGCCTCCTCGAACCAGTACCGAGTGATTCGGCCCTTGATGAAGCACAGGGGCGCAAAAACCTCCCGCACCTACGCAATATCAGGGGCCGAGCCTTTCCTGACCAGCTCATGTAGTTTTTGCAGCCACCAAGACACTCCTCGAAGGTTTTGGGGGGTGTAGGGGAAGTAACAGTCCTTTTTCGGATACATCCGGTACTTGTGCCTTCTGACACTAGCCCGACTGTCATGCGAACGATTTTTTTGGCCATTATCAACGTTCTAGTCCAGTGGGTTTTAGTCGCCTCTTACGACAGGCATTCCTTAACACGGGTATATTCTAAGCCCCCTAACCCGCTGTGGGTCCTGACCAGCTCATCAGCCATTTCACTTCCCTTGATGTCGCGGTGCCTCGGCACACACATCAGATGAAACCTTTCCACATCCCAAAGCCTATAGAGTCGCCCGACTATCTGAGAAAATTCCTATCCTTTTTACGACACCGACACTTTCCGTTGTAAGTAGAACCTTGCAGGCTTCCTGTATGGCGAAAACTTCTGATTGAAAAACGCTCACTGTGTCCGGAAGCCTTATTTATAGGGAAGTGTCCGGCTGAGTTGCGAAGATACCCGCTTACAATTTTTGAACTGTCCGTGGAAACTGAAACATCAAACCTTGGAACTATTTTACCATCTCCCCAGTCCTTCCTGGATGGAAAGACATTCTCATAATTTTTATTGAAAACTGTTGTAGGACATTAAATACGCTTCAGATATGAAAACTTAGTTTAAATAAGAGTTGAGCTTAACTAAAGCCAAGTATGAGTTTCTGATTAGAGCTGCCAAACGGCAATCCTTGGCGGTATACATAAATAAATCCGAATCGTTCCGTTGCTTTGACCTGACTGCTATGGGCACGTATCCCCCGTTGGTCTCTACAGCTTACGAAATATATGTTACCTACATTTTCAAGATTATATTCGCAGTTTTTCATTTTCTAAACAATTCTTTTAACCAGTTTTTTAACCATTTTCCTTCTTTCAGAGTCTTTAAAGAGCTGATGCAATTTCCAAAATGCAACAACCTCCAACGTGTGTAATCTTGAATCCGTTTAGCTAAAGCAACAAAACCCAATGCCACATATACACATGCACATTCGTATATGAAGTCTGCATCGACAACAACAGCATCACCTCATCTACCAATGCAACACCATCAGCTGCGTACGTACATACAACAGTAACATCAACAACTCAAGTTGATCTACGACCACAACGTCCACAAAATTCATTCCAATCATTTGTTCGTTTGTTGAAGATGCAATGCAATGCGATGCAAATGCCTGGCAAACTGTTGCAATGTACCGGCGGGTAATTGGTG
Source organism: Urophora cardui (assembly GCA_960531455.1). NCBI lineage: Eukaryota > Metazoa > Arthropoda > Insecta > Diptera > Tephritidae > Urophora > Urophora cardui. The sequence continues at coordinate 23,548,494 of OY482674.1, read as the reverse complement.
TGACCAACAAACATTCCACCACCGCCCACTGAATCGAATGATGCGTGCTGAAAGGGCGGATGGGCAGTTAGAAGGACGAACGGACGACGGTCAGTGTGAGAAAATGGCCATTGATGACATTGCAATGGGTAATGTATGTATGTATATGCATGTCAGCATGTTAGATAGGCTATATACGCACAAACATGCATAGGTACGGTGCAGTGAAATAACGCCCGTGGAATTAACGCCCGCGGGCGTTTTTTTCTTTCTTGAAAAAGAAATAATTCCCGCGGGCGTTATTTCGTTTGATCCGCGGGCTTTATTTCTCTTTCGGAAGGGCAATTAAGCCCGCAGACGGGCTTTTCTTAAATATGGTGTATTAGGGAAAAAATCGCCGCAGGCATAAATTGGAATAAAAAGTCGCGCGATTTTTAATTCCAATTTTTCGTTTTATCTGAATATGGTGTATTGTTATTGGAAAAAGCGCCGCAGGCGAAAAATTGGAATAAAAAATCGCGTGATTTTTAATTCCAATTTTTCGATTCTTTATATTTTTTTTAAATCCCCTTCTAAATATTCAAATACTCAATCAAAGTAAACAAAGCTTCAGTAAATTTCTATAATCATTTATTAGTAGCAATTTTCAAGGTCTGTAAGTAAGTAAATATTTAAATACTCAATCAAAATAAATAAAACTTCATTACATACATATTGGCACTTTCAGACCACAATCTAAACAAATACTCTTATAGAGTTTTCAACAATTTGACGACAAATCGGGCACAAAATATTTATATTGCCATTTATAATTGCAACCTTACTGTGCTCTCCAAAGCAATCCGCACACAATTTAAAGTGATTGCATGGGTTTAAGAGAACATCGCGTGGCTTGATAAAACAAATAACACACAACAACATGCTTTGACTCTCCCAAAACTGTCTGCCGTTTCTTCATAGTGAGAACAATCCATTTCGGATATATCAATGTCTTCTGTGTCACATGTCTTATTTTCGGGATTACTTATTTGATTCGCCTGCGGCGCTTTTTCCAATAATAATACACCATATTTAAAAAAAAAAACCAAAAATTGGAATTAAAAATCGCGCGATTTTTTATTCCAATTTTTCGCCTGCGGCGCTCTTCCCACTAATACACCATATTTAAAAAAAAACCCCGTCTGCGGGCTTAATTGCCCTTTCGAAAGGGAAATAAAGCCCATATCGCCGAATAGGGCGCGCGGGCGTTCTTTCTTTGTGAATGGAAATAAAACCCACGGGTTTAATTTCGTTTTATTCGCAGGCGCTATTTCTTTTTCAAGAAAGGAAAAAACGCCCACGGGCGTTATTTCCCTTTTTTGGGAAATAACGCCGCGGGCGTTAATTCCACGGGCGTTATTTCACTGCACCCATAGGTACATACACAAATGAAGCCAAGAAGGTTCACTTTTTCGGCACATACATATATACATTAATGGCAACAATTTCTTGCATTGCGCATTGGAATCTCGATGGCAAGCAAATGAGCAGCCAAATTCATTAAGCGTATGCACACATGTTCATTTCTGTTTTTGTTTTATTTTTCTTACTTTTGTTCTTTTTGTGTGGTCTTATCGAATCGGCAGCTGGCTGTGAGACATTTTCCAAAACGATTAAAACTGTGCCGCTCACTTGGTCGACATGCAGACACAAATTACCTTCGAGCAGATATGCAAAATGAATTTGTATGCAAATAAGCACAAAGCCGCCTGGAATTGCAAATTATTTATACCCAATTGTGTGTTTTAGTATGTAATTATTTTCGATGAAAATGAAGCCTCCAAATCTTTATGGCTTCCCGAAGTGAATTTTATATTTACAGACTAGCAAAGGGCTGATTTCAAACTCAAAGATTTGATTCTCATAAATGCATACATATACCCAACTGTGATTTTTAGCAAAAAAAATATTATTCACAAGTGAAAACAATCATTTTTTGGTGGAAAAATGTACAAAATGTCGAATTCAGCTAAAATTTAAATTTTTATACCCTCCTCTGAGTTTCTCCATGAGCTTATAATTCTAAAAAAATAAAACTGTGAATTTCAGCAAGAAGTTATTTTCGAATAGAAGTGAAAGCAAATAATTTTTTGGCGTAAAAATTTACAAAATGTTGAATTCAGCTAAAATTTAAATTTTTATACCCTGCTGTGAGTTTCTCTATGATCTTATACATATTTCGATAAAAATAAACTGGCGCATTTTAGCCAGATGGAAGTAAAAGCAAGTAATTTTTTTTACAGAAAAACGTTCGTAGCTTTTAATCTGGCTAATATTTTTATTTTTACTCCCTGCTGTGAGTTTCTCTATGAGCTCATATTTCTCGATAAAAATAGAACTATGAATTTTAGCAAGAAATCATTTTCAATGGAAGTGAAAACATGCAAATTTTTTGGCAAAAAAAGTTTAATTCAGCAAAAATTTAAATTTTTATACCCTGCTGTGAGTTTCTTCATGTGCTCATATTTCGATAAAAAATAAAAGTGTGAGTTTTAACAAGAAATTATTTTCAATGAAAGTGAAAGCAAGCAATTTTTTGGCAGAAAATTACTTATACATACGTACATACAAAACGTTAAATTTAGCTAAAATGAAAATTTGTATACCCCGCTGTGAATTTTTCCATAAGCTTTTTTTTTTGATAAAAATAAAACTGTAACTATTTTTTTTAAATAAAAATAAGTAAAAACATCAAATTCGGCTGAAACTTGATTTATATACCCAGTTCTGAATTTTTCTAAGAACTTATTTTTCAATAAAAATAAAGCTGGGACAAATTTTATTTGAAGACAAGGAAAAACAGCAAATACGGTTACAATGTGAAACTATATACCCAGATGTGAGTTTTTTTTAGAAAATATTTCGATGAAACTGCAGCTGAAATTACTTTATGTGGAGAATTTTCTGGCCCTCTGTAGACTTCTGCTCACACAAAATAGTAGGCTGTTGTACATGTACATATGTATGTATGTATGTATATACATATGTATAAATGTACTTTAGGGTGGTCCTCAGATGCAGAAAAATAATACTTCCTTCACCTAGGAATTTGTGTTCCGGTTGGAGGTAATTTAGTACTGAAATATAAACATCGTTTATTTAATTATTTGGAACTACCCTAATGTGCACGCATATACATATACCTATGTGTGCATTTATGTTGGTTTAACTTGTTTTTGCTTTTGGGCCTCACACATTACCCCCAGCTGTGACATGTCAATACAAAATTTTCAATTTTCTACCACCCCACTCTCGCTCTCTTGCTTTCCTCTTCTTAGTCATCATCATGCTATATCCCTTTCCCCCATTCACCAACCTCGTCCTTTCCTTTCGCTCCACTTGCATGGTCAATCGGTTTGCTTGCGAAATTTCCAGCATCAAATTTGCTTATACGCACATTTCTTGGATTTTGCTTGCTTGTCTACCCCAAAGCCTTGATTACCGCACGAATGTCGTCCGGAATGGAATAAATTAATTTCTTATTTCAGCAGATATGCATTTGCTGTTCAGTTGCATGTGTGTCTTTGTAGGTTAATATGTAAATTTGTATGCACATAAGCCCTGCAAACGTAATGCAAGTACATAATTTGTTCGGCCGTGACATGTAAACAAGTGTCGGTTGGTCGTTCGTACTTTAAGTGTTTTCCTGTCGTTGTCGATTTCGTGCTCGTTCTGCTTCTCTTACGCTTTGCGCTTACATTGAGTAGCAATCTTATGGAAAATTGATTTTGCAATTTGTTAGCAACAGACCGAACAACAGTCGCATAAATGATTTTATTTGCCACGCAGAAGTGTGTATGAAGAGTAGTTAAATATGAGAAATATGCACGCATACATATTTATATACTATGTATGTACATATATTTATATGGGAATGTTTATTTTAATAATTATTTAAGTAGATACATGTATTTGTAAAAAGTTTTGCTTAAAGCGCTTATTCAAGTGTTGCGCACGAGCAAATGCGTAGCAGAGGCATTGCCTTTGCAGGCCAGATGATTGTGATGAAATTAATTTACATAAGTGTAATTATATGTGCATATGCATGTATGTATGTAGGTGTGTATATAATCATAACTACATTTATTCAGTCTTCAGTTTTTTTCTTGCTGGCACATTTTCAATTTCATGCAAATTAAATTAAATTGCAAAAGCATGTCAGTCAATTTACAGCGCTGGGATGTTGCTCATACGCCATGGGGGACTGCAAAAGATAACTACCAAATAATGCTTACATACAACGTATGGTACACGCACATACATAAGTAAATGCAAGTAATTAAATCCAGGGAAGTAATGTAATACTTTAAGCAAACTATGTGAATTGCACAGACTTTTATTTAAAAGAAAGTAAATAAATAAAAAGGAAATGAGTAAACAAGTAAAAAATGCTTAAAATTAAGTATGTAAACTTAATTACTCTGAGCCGCTTGAATGCAACTGTTTCGAATTATTCATCGTGTATAATAAGAATACTTTTATTTACATTTCATGTAGTTCTGCTAAGAAATAAAGAGGTTTTCTATGTAACGCAGCCAAACATACTCAGCGCTCAGCTCCAAAGAAAAAGTGATATAGGACTAGCGAAAATAATGCCTCAACGTAGCGCTTCGAATATGCAGTAAGAGTTAAGTTTCTGGTTTATCTTTTCTGGATTTTTTAGGCGCCATATTTATTTCTTTAAAGAGTCCGCTCTGAGCCTTTATGGGTTATCTAAACTTTCTAAAACAAAAACTCTTCTCCGCCTGAAGAAGTCTGATGAGGGGATGTGGTGGTCTCCGAAATGGATCCATAACTTCTACCAAAAAATTTTTTCAATTTTTCTTAATTAAAAAACTGGCCAATAGCTTATATAAAACTCATATAAAAAATTCTTTTCATATATTTTAATGGGCACACTTTTAAATAATTTCCAGGAGTGAGAACGCAGCATGCAGGGGGAGGCCTAACAGAGCTCATTGCGAAGTTCTCTGGTTGGCTGGGAAGTATTTCCCGCGAATATCAATTCTCAAATTTAATATTTCTAGAATGTAGATTAATATATTTCCGTAGTCTTTTATACACCCAATTTTTCTAAGGACTTTCAAAACCTGTTTGACATAAAACAACTGTCTGAGGACTAGTTTCTGGCACTGATATTTTACTTAATACTTTAGTTAAGCACTGCATATGCACACACACATATATATTGCTCTGCCTAAGCCCGAGATCATCTTTATAAGTAGGTTGGAATGGAATGGAATTGTGGTAGGCCGCGAAAACTATGCCTTTCTCAAGAACTCAGTCATACATATTTGCCCATTTTACTTAATGCCTGCTTACTGCTGTGGTGCAGTGGGTAGAGTGCTCGCCTGCTATGCCAGAGGTCTCGGGTTCAAACCACGGTCCGAGCCAAACACCAAAACAATTTTTCTAATTAGTAAAAATCCAATTATTGGGTTTTTTAAGAGCAGCGGTCACCTCTCGGCAGTGGGCGGCATACCCTCCGAGTGTATTTCTGCCATGAAAAAAGCTTCTCAAAAAAAATGCATTCGCCGTTCGGAGCCGGCATAAAACTGTAGGTCCACCCAATTAGTGGGAAAAACGAAAAGGAGCACACCTTGAATTGGGAGAGAAGCTCGGCCATAAAACTCGTCAGAGTTATAATAGCGCCATTGTATTATTATATTATTATTATACTTAATGCCTTTAGAATGGATGAGGATATAAGGAAAAGATGGAATAGTGGAATCAAAGTTTCTCTGCAAGCTTTTCAGATGCTTTAATAAATCTGAGAAGTTTGTCGAGTGGTAGAGAATATGCTTTCGCCAATCTCAGTACATATGATCTGATCTGATAATGCGCAATCTTAGTCTAGCGAAAGCCGGACATTAGCAGAGAAAATTTCGTGTGCCGTCATCGCCCTCCTCCAAACAAGATAGCCATAATGAGCTCTCGATGATGCATACGGGGGCCTGGTGCTGTCGCCATGGATTGTGTCCTTTAATCAAACCCACAAGGGCGCGCGAAGCTCTCTCCTTCTCTGCTTGAGAAGGACGTTTGCTACCTCCCTATTGGGCTATTTCAGAAGGCACATTGTAATTTTACAGGAGTCTGTAGAGTTGCAGCGCCTCCCGTGAGTTTCCCTCATGGAGTCCCTGATGCACTTCACAATGATGCCCGCTATACATGGCCCTATGATAGGCTGTCCAGTTGGTTGTTCCGCCGAAGAATCTGGGTGCCCACATAAGTTGAATTTTATTTCATTTTGCTACGGAGCCAAGCTTCAACTTACATTCGTGAACAATTTTTGAAGAGTTTCGCACAGTTTCCAGTGCCTTCAGTACAGCCTAGCTGTTACTGCAGATATAAATTTCGTGTGCACACCAACTCCAACCAATTATCAATTCTGCTGCTTTTTGTATTGCGTAAATCTCCGATTGGAAAACCGTCACCACTATACCACATACACCTAAATCTGTTCATAATGACAGCTGACACCAGGTGATAGCCAGATCTAGCACCATATTCTGGTTTTGATCCCTTGGTGTAGATGATTTTCTTCGGTCTTCTCAGTAGAGTTTCTAGATCCATTTGATATCTTGTGAGAAAATCAACAGTGTAATGTCTGTCAAAGGTTAGGTTAGATCAATCCAATGTTTTCGGCATTTACTTGTTCTAGCTCCGTCCCGGTTTTGGTTAGCACGTCAGCCTTCGCGTACTTTGAGTCCACGCCCTTGATGCCCACCTACCCAGTAGATGATAACACGTTTGTTCGAACATAATTTCGCTCCATAACGATCCTCGTAAACAGTGATGTAGTTTTATTAACAGCAGTCGCTTTAATTGACACTTGGCTGTCGATAAAGTGGTTCACCCGAGAGTTAGGAGTGCTGTGGTGAGTTCGGCCGCTAAATCAACTGCTTTGCAAGCAGCATAAGCCTCGGCCTGAAATACAATACTGTACGGGAGCCTTAAATTCTACAGTACTGAAAAATGTGTCCAAAAAAATAACAAGAACAACAACAAAACAATGCTACTTCTTATCATTAACATTATTTCAACTCTTGCTAAATACCTGCACATTTACGGTAATAAAACAGCTTCATTTACACTTGCTTTACCAAGCATTTTTTACTACAATGTATTACACAAATTGAAAAACTGCTACTGCATTAAAAATAAATATAAATAAAAATAAAAATAAAAATAAAAAATAGAAATAAAAATAAAGAACCGTATAAAGAACATCATTACTATGATGATGAGCACAAGTTGCGGCAATGAATACAAAATGAGGCGACTGCTGAACCGTGTGCAAAAGAAAGCAAAAACAAAAAAGTAAAATTTGTGGAACAGTGAACACCTGTTGCTGAGTGCAAGTGCACGTACATACATACGTCGGTGCATATACATACATACGTACTGTATGCAGGAGTAGACATGCATGTATGTATTTATTTATGTATGTTTTTTTTTATATTTAAGCACAAAAGTAGTATATTCTTTCTGCTTATTTTTCGTTTGTTTGTTATTTGGCCACACAAAGTTTTCAGTGGCAACTGCATTTTGTTTTAGCTGCAACAACAACAAAAGCAATGCATGAACTTGTTTAACTGCAAAAATTTTGTTGTTTTTTTTTTTTTTGCTTTTTTTATTGTCTACAACTGTAGTTTATACATATAATTTTATGCATAACTATGACTTGTTTTATTTTTCTCATTTATTTCTATTTATTCGCACAACTTAACTCCAAACATATAAGTACATAAGTATATTTTTGCCGTGTCACGAATGCAAATACAAATGCAAATGCAAAAGCATTTTACCACCTGTCTTTATGACTATTCCAATTTCCATATGCTTTAACACGCGCCAAAACCCGAGCATTTTAGCATTTTAATAGATTAAGAATAACATTTGTGTTTAATGTCTTATGTCTATACCCTGACAGGGATTCCTTGCAAAAATTTGTTGATAAATAATTTGTTTTTATAAAATCGTCGTTGTAAGAAATTTTTAAAGTGTTAGTTTTTTCATGGTGTGACGAAATAAAGAAAAAGATAGAGGTTACTCCTGGAACCGGTGCTAAATAACATTGAGGCAGTGCTTTGGAAAGCCACTTGCTGATCTATCTTTCATTCAAAAGACCTTTTTACTCTGATGCAATTTAGATCAGAAATGTGTGTATTTTCTATAAGTTTCTTCTCTGGTTATGATGCCAGAAGCCGTACTAATATTAACAATTATGCAAAAGCGAGATTTTTAACATCAGATTTAATAGCCTCAATGAACTTACCAGCCCCTCAACACTTTTAAAGTAAAGATTTCTTTCACATCTTCCCAATCCCACATCAGTCGATTCTAAACAGGGCAACGGAGCGGAGCAGAGAAAAGGAGCTAAGAAGCTTTTTCTCGGAGAATAGAGAATAAAGGAAGGTTTAAAAAGCGAAGAAGTTTTTAAAGCGATGCTGGATTATCCTAAAAATATTCACCCTATATGCCAAATAATTTCGGGTTTACCTCTATCGAGGCATTTTCCAACACTGCACACTTGTCAGCCCCCATACACAAAAGTCAGAAATGTTGGTGCTTCAAAAAGAAATTTCTGTCATGCATTTCCGTGGGAAATATATTGAATTTTATAGAAAACCTCTTTCTATACGCAATAGACACCATTAAATGTTACTTTGGATCATTTAAAGTCAACACATTTAAAAAAAAAAATTTTTCTGGAAAAAGTTTGTGAAAATAAGTGTTTTATGACTTTTGCGATATTTCAAGTTTGAGTGCTAAAAAAATGCGGATAACAATGGAAACGCAAGAAAAAGGTATGTTTCATGATTTAGCGAAAGAAAACAGTGAGAAAAATTTATTTTTAACAAAATACAAGATGAAGAAATCTTGGTTTTTCTATGAGCGTAATTTTCAAGCACTAGCATTTTCATTTAAACTTTTAACAATTAAGGACCACTCTGGACCAGGTCTTATAAGCAGATTTGAGATCTTGCAAGTCTTCTCTTAAGAAGCCTGTTTATACATGTTTCCCTTTTTTTCCCTTTTTCTTAAAATATCATATTAAATCTAACTAGTCTATAAAAAATATTGTTGACCAAGATGCTCCTTTTACGTATTTTTGTACATATGTACATCGACTGTTTTCGATAAGACTTTATTTTCAATAAAATCTGAGTAATAGGGTTTTGTACCATTCTCCATAAAATTTTTTTTTTTATCCCGCGAACTATCGCGGAAATATTTTTTTTTAATTGTAACTTTGTTATTTGACATCGGATTTTTAAAATTGGAATGTCATTAGTTTAGTCTTTGAAAGCTCTATATTTCCTTCTAATGTCTTTCTGACCTATGAAGTTGTTTTCACATAGTTAATTCACCTAACCAAGTTTTTCGTCCAAAATATCCATTTCGTTTCAGAAGAAAAAAATCGCCAAAAATAAATTATTTATCGGATCTGATATTCGGCTTAAAGTCTTTGCAATTAAACGGGCAAATTTCTAAAGGAATAAAACTTTCCCGATTTTTACAACTTTTTATAATAACTTAATTTGAAAATCAAAATTTTTTCAAAAATCGCAAAAAATCCACAAAACTTTGACTTTGACCAGCTATCGCTCAGCGAGTTTTTACTAAACCACTACAAGTTGTATGTCATTTGAAGCGTATTTTAAGTGCCTTTCGAACGAGATACTGCTAACGTTTATCGCATTTGTAACTCCAGCGTAAATAATTTTTGAATGAAGTGATAACAAAAAAACACAAAATTAGCGTTATCTCAAAAACCTGACCATAAAAAAATTTTAAAAAAATAGTTCCAAGCTCAGCAGGTCAATTCCTATCCTCCCCCATTCCTGGTTTTCTTGGTATTTTTTGGCTGTGAACTAGCGTTAGTGGCGGGCGTGGATTACAATATATATGCTTTTAATTTTTCTGAAAGATGAGTCGTATAGTGGGACATCAATGTGCAAAATTTGGTTTCGGTAGGTCCATCTGTTTCCAAGAAATTGAGTTTTGTCCCACTCTCCATACAAATGAGACCAGTGTGCACTGGTCACATAAGTAGATAACGTTTTTTTTTTTTTTTTCATTGGAAGATGGAGCGGAGCTCGGAGCAAAAAAAATTGGGATGCTAAAAGCGGAGCCAGAGCGAAAAAAAAATTTGGGAGCTAAGATCGGAGCCAGAGCAAAAAAAAAATTTGGTAGCGGAGCAGGAACGTAGCAAACGAAAAAAGTGTTTTGCGGAACGACTCGGATTTATGTACATATGTATGTCCGGCCGAGGACTGCCACTTGGGCTGGACTCCACAAACCTTACAACAACAAATTTTCCGCATGTATTTCTTTAATCACATTACGTGATAAAAAAAGAAAAACTCTCAGTGCTTTGGAAATAAATGCAGTTGGTTGTTTATATCAAAAGTAAAGCCAAAAACTTTATTAAATTTACTTGCCTTTTCAGTAAAAATGTCCCACTGGGCATATGCTATTATTATCGAACGCAATCTCGTAGTCTTTTACCTGTATGCTTTCTCTTTTACTCGCTCACAAAAAAAAACAAAAACGAACAAAAATCCATTATATTTCATTCTTTTGACATCTTTCATAGTGCAATCAGTGCAATCATTTGCATATCTGCCCTTTCATACAAAATTTCTGAATGCATACTTGTAACTACATGTATGTGCTTGTACATGTATAAACATGTAATACTTGTAAGCACGCACCAAAAAATCTAAGCCTTATTTAAGAATTAAAACAGCAGATTTAAAGGCCTACGAAATAAGGCCTGAAAATTATAAGGGTAGCAAATTTGCATGACGTAAGGCTTAAAATAAGGCTGATTTTCCTGTGTTGATGTCATCAGGTCATAAGGAGTACTCTCCCTCTGAGAGCACACCTTATACCGAAGGCTTATCCGCCATGCGAAATAAAGACAAGGTAAGTATAAGAGATTTAGGATCAGAGAGAGTGAGTGCATAATAGAAGCAGCGCTGCCAGCATACTCCTTTTTTAGACCTGATTTGTGAACAATAAGGAAATCTTTTTTGCAGGGCATATACAGCTATATATGTATGTATGTATTTATGCAAGTGCAGAAGCACTACAAAAAAGCATTTGTCCTGCATCTTTGGTTTGAAAATCCATATACAGATTTTTATTTAAAAGTGTGATTGTTTGTTCTTGCTGTTTGTTGTTGTTGTTGTCATTGCTGTGACATATGCGAATTTAATTTGTTGTGGAAATGAGATTTGTGTTACAAATTTTCTATTCAAATGCGCTCCGGTCAAGGCTGCTGCTGTGTGTTAATGTGGGTAACAAATTTGCTCCAAAAGCAAGTGGAAGATTTTGCTAAGCAAAAGCATGAAAAGAGCGCACACACTTTTCATATGGTTATATATGTATGTGCTTATGCTTTTTTATTTGCATATGTATATTGAAACGTCATCAAAGGTGCTGATAATTGGAAACACAAGTCGTTTTCAATATTCTAGTGCACAGTGTAGTGTATGTACAAAAGATGGCATTTTTCTGTGGCAAAAATGCTAAAGCATATTCAATACTTTTCAGAATTTGCAAGCTAATAATTCTTCAGTGTAATAACATACATTCATATGTCCACTAATTACACTGTAGGTAAACTGAAATATCACAGAGAAACGCCGAAACACCCCAACTTAATTTTTGGTTGTAGAATACGATGGCATTTACAGAAAGTCAAAGTTAGCTCTTGTTTTCGAGATATTTAGGAAAGAAGTTTCAGAGCTCTGAAGGTAATTTTTTTTCCATCTATAAACTTTACTCAGGCTTGGAACCCTTTACTCGCATAAAAATTTTGACAGTTGTTCTTACTTATTTGGGACATTCTAAATTCAATGCCGCCTTTAGTTTCCCCAAATTGGCTCCGGTTTTCGAGATAACCGTATTTAAATATTACCATCAATTTGAAATTTTTTGTTAATAACTCAGTCAGTTTATGAGATAGATTGCCAAAACTTTGCACGTGACAATATTTTAGTATTACCTTAACTATTTCTGAAAATAATTGAAATCGGGTAACTATAACATATAGGTGCCATACAACCGATTTTTCAGATGTGGACATTTTGGGGTATAGCTTCGCTATTCAAACAGCTAAGGACGTGAAACTTAGGAGAATTTCTACTTGTATTGACCTTAATCTATTCCCTGAAATTTGTCAATATCGGGTCACTATAACATATAGCTCCATACAACTGATTGTTCAGATGTCGTCGGTCTCCTGCCAGAAACACGAATGTGAAATTTTTTTTTAAGGGCAATGTCTGCTCTTTATCGGGTGTATATTGATATAATAACAATTAATATTTGTATATATGCTTATGTACATACAAGTACATATTATGCATGTATGTTTACACAAGAATGTATACAAATATTAATTGCTATTACATCAATATACACCCGATAAAGAGCACACATCGTACTTAAAAAAATTTTCACATTCGTGCTTCTGGCTGGAGGCCGACGATATATGGTTTTGCACTTTTATTTTTTTATAACTCCGAAAATAGTCATTCTGCGTGAAAAAGCAACATAAACACTTTCATTCAAAATGAATAGGTGAACAATTTTCTCATATACAAATTCCACGTATCTGCATTAGTTATTTCACTTTTGTGCAACCAAGTTTGAAATTTCACCATAGCCATTTATTTCAAGCCCGATAACTAGAGCTCGGATAATAGGTGAAAAACAAACGCCTAAAATTATGCTACGTAATATTTGTGAGCACATCCAGTGGCAAGTTTAAGGGTGGGGTACGTTCGGGTCTAAGCCCCCCGTGAATGCAATTGGATTTTTTATAAAGAATAAAGAAAAAAATTAAAAATTTGTATTGACTCGAGAAAAAACTTCGCACGTGAAGGAAAAACAATAACAGTTTCAAACCAAATATATTTTGAATGAAAATGAGGCAAGTGCATATTAGCAAATGGAATATATAATGCAGCTTTTTAATTTGTAGTGGTCTGGCTTTAAACATTTGCATATTTTAAGTAAAAAAAAACTTGATTTGAACTTTTCTATATTTTCTTATGACCATTTCAATTTGCAATTGGATACTCGGCATAATTCCATATCTGTAAAAATGCAAATTTCTCTCGTGTTCTTCATACTTTTTTTCAGTAAAAATGTCAAAGAAACTAAATCCCTCTTTGGCTTTATTTCATCACACACCACTGTATGTTTATTCAAACTACAAATTTGTGTAACATGATTAAGAGCTTTTCTAATAAAATCTTCACCAACCATACCAATAAGCTACCCCTTTATATTTAAATTGTAATCCCGCCACTGAAAACAAACAAAATTTACAAAATGTAGTATTATTTTAGGCGCTTGATTTCACCTATTTTTCCGAGCTCTACCGATAACACATATATCGTATTAAATGAATTAGATGAACTTTATATCGTCTTAAAGAGAATTAAAAGAACTATTACACAGTTTTTAAATGAAGAAAATAAATGCGTGTTTGAGGATTTTATACGCATTTGAATAATTTTTTTTGTTAATTTTTCATAAAATTTTATTCCAAATAATGCCTAAAAGTATGCTTCAATAGTTTTCAAACAATAGTTTTGTAGGAAAATTTTACTATAAATGCATATAAATTCCTTAAACATGCATATATTTTCTTCATTTAAAAACCGCGTAATAGTTCTTTTAATTCTCTGTAAGACGATGTAAAGATCATCTAATTCATTTAATACGATATATGAGTTATTGGGCTTGAAAAAAATGCCTATAGTGAAATTTCAACTTTGGTTGCACAAAAGTGCAATAACTGATGCAGATACGTGGAAATCGTATATGAGAAAATTTTTCAACTATTAATTTTGAATGAAAGTGTTTATGTTTCTTTTTCACGCAGAATGACTATTTTCGGAGTTATAAGGAAATAAATGTGCAAAACCATATATCTGAACAATCAGTTGTATGGGAGCTATATGTTATAGTGACCCGATCTTGACAATTTTCAGGGAATAGATTAAGGCCAATACGAGTACAAATTCTCCAAAGCTGCATATCCTTAGCTGTTTAAATAGCAAAGTTATACCCATAAATGTCCACATCTGAAAAATCGGTTGTATGGCAGCTACATGTTATAGTCACCCGATGTCAATTATTTTCAGAAATAGTTAAGGTAATACTAAAATATTGTCACGTGCAAAGTTTTGGCAATCTATCTCATAAACTGACTGAGTTATTAACAAAAAAGTCCAAATTGATGGTAATTTTTAAATACCGTTATCTCGAAAACCGGAGCCAATTTGGGAAAACTAGAGGCGGCATTGAATTTAGAATGCCCCAATTAAGTAAGAGCAACTGTCAAAATTTTTATGCGCGTAAAGGGTTCCAAGCCTGAGTAAAGTTTATAAACGGAAAAAAATTACCTTCAGAGCTCTGAAACTTCTTTCCTAAATATCTCGAAAACAAGAGCTAACTTTGACTTTCTGTAAATGCCATCGTATTCTACAGCCAAAAATTTAGTTGGGGTGTCTCGGCGTTTCGCTGTGATATTTTGACCTCCCTACAGTGTTATTGCAATTTTTGCTTATTTTTGGCTTTTGAAGCTCTAGTTCCTTTTGTTGCAATAATTTCGTCAACGTAAATACTCTTTCACCTTTTTTGTTATTCAATATTCATGAATTTAAAACCGTCGTTCATTTTTCAAGCGCCCACAATTTATTTATTTAACTTTAAAACATTTCTAAAATAATGGGAATTACGTTTTCTTATCTCTATATCAATCGCCAGGCAATGCTAGATTCATTTGCTTTAATGCCGCCACTTCAACTTGCATCATTTATTATAAAATGCCTACTACCACACTAAATATGTATATTATTTACTTTATATACTTACATATAACATACATATATTTTCAGCTTTTAAATTTCCAGTCACTGCTTTAACGATAGCCACACACAATAGGTAAATAGGTACTCCGCTCAAAGGCCTGCAGCCAACAGCCGCCATGACGTATGAGTGACACTTGCTCATGGCGAGGGAAATTACTTAAATGATTGATTTGTTTGCGCACGCTATTTTCGCCGAACATTTAATGAAGTCAATCGACTGGTGGATTTATATTTAACTAGTGAAAGTGACAATTTTAATTGGCATGTAACAACGCGAAATGATTTATCGTTTATATGCATGTACTATGTGTACTCATATACTAATATAATACAATGGCGCTATTATAACTCTGACGAGTTTTATGGCCGAGCTTCTCTCCCAATTCGAGGTGTGCTCCTTTTTGTTTTTCCTACTAATTGGGTGGACCTACAGTTTTATGCCGGCTCCGAACGGCGAATGCATTTTTTGTGAGAAGCTTTTTCATGGCAGAAATACTCTCGGAGGGTATGCCGCCCACTGCCGAGAGGTGACCGCTGCTCTTAAAAAACCAAATAATGGGATTTTTCCTAATTAGAAAAATTGTTTTGGTGTTTTGCTCGGACCGTGGTTTGAACCCGAGACCTCTGGCATAGCAGGCGAGCACTCTACCCAGTGCACCACAGCGGCCACATGTGTACTCATATATTCTCAAATAAAATACAACTTAATAAAAATTTAATAAATGAAAATTAGACATTTTTAAATGCTTAACTATTTTTAAATTTATTTTTATTGCGATATTTGCCTCATAAGCCTAAGCTATTAATCGCTCATAAGAGAAAATTTTCCAATTATGACTATTTAAACTTGCTTGCACTGGGTCTGGAGTCTGAGTGCAATTCGGAAACTTGCCAAAAATCTATTGCTGATTACATGTGCGTCCTTTTTGTGTGGCTTTCACTTGCAGGTTCGTCCTTGTAGAGTAAAATTATATAGGCTTAAAAAGCAAACATGAACATGTATATGTCAGTCACCTACTTTTTCGCTTTGTATTTTTGTTTACGTAGGCGTAAATTTCGTTCTAACAGCATGATTGCACACGCTTTATGTACACCCTATATTCGTGTATATTTGCACGTATTCACACTTCCACTCACATACACTCAACACTTGACTCAACGCCAACGACCCCAATTACGTTGTCAACACTGATGTTGATACTTTCTTACTAGTTTTTCCTTTTTTGTTAAGTATTATGTCGTCATAATCGTCATCATTTGCTTGCTAGCAAACAGCAAAAACAACAAGAAGAAAAACTTGTAAATTTACATGCGTTAGAGACCCTGCAGCAAATCGCGCTAGTTAGTTCCAGGCTAGTGCAGAACTAGTTTAAAAAGAGATAGCGTTGATTCTCGTTCTATCCCAAGACAATGCTTACAACTGTCTTTTTTAACACGGCGATGTGCTGCGAAGCGGTAATCACTTCACTATTTTTTAACGCATTCTAAACTACTTTGTATATGGACATCCCTGGGATAGTTCAAAAATCAAAATAGTGCGGAGATAGTTCAAAAGGGAGCACTAGAAGGGCTAGTTTAAAAAATTGTCGGTCTTCGGCCGCACTTTACAAAAATAATCTTCAGCCTGCAGAACTCTTAACATATTGAAAATAAATATAAAATACCAGGTTTTTGCAACTTAACCGTACATATGGTGGAATTAGGCCCATTCACCTACAAATGCCAAGTAAGTAATATTACTTAATTTCTTTTTTGATGTTTGCTTTTCCGACAGGGTAGGATTGCGATATATTGTGGAACGAATTTTCGTCATACCTTGTCAAATTTGATTTGGCTATGTGTGTAAAGATGGCACATAGCCGAAATCGGTTTATAACCAAATCAAACTTGACAAGGTATGACGGAAATTCGTTCCACAATACATCGTAATATTACTTAAGTTATACATATGCATGTACGTCTGTTTCACCAAGCTCTATTTGTTACTAACCAGCAAAAGTCAGCCGCTGTGGTGCAGTGGGTAGAGTGCTCGCCTGCTATGCCAGAGGTCTCGGGTTCAAACCACGGTCCGAGCAAAAAGTAAAAATCCAATTATTGGGTTTTTTAAGAGCAGCGGTCACCTCTCGGCAGTGGGCGGCATACCCTCCGAGTATTTCTGCCATGAAAAAGCTTCTCACAAAAAATGCATTCGCCGTTCGGAGCCGGCATAAAACTGTAGGTCCAATTAGTAGGAAAAACAAAAAGGAGCATACCTCGAATTGGGAGAGAAGCTCGGCCATAAAACTCGTCAGAGTTATAATAGCGCCATTGTATTATATTATTAGCAAAAGTCAGCAAAAAGGGACAATATTTTAAAGTGCAACATTTGTTCTTTTTCAACTTTAAAGTTTCATGAAGTCAGAATAATAAACTGTCCCTCTCTGCATGCCTTTAGAACCAGTGCTGAGCTAGTTCTGAACTCTCTATTTCTGCGTATGTACGTAAGCACATGCCTACCCAATAGCATTATAGAAACATGATTTTACATGTTCGTGATTGTAGCTATCGCTGCTGTCAACAATGACTGATGACTGTGACGTCTCTGCCTGGCGCTAACGCTGGCGCTAGCGTTGACGTCATTACTGCCACTATCGCTGTTGCCGATTTTACTGTGTTGATTCTTGTTGCTTTCTGTTCTGCTTTCTGCCTTTTCCTTTTTCTGCTATTGACGTTCGCTCACTGCTGTGCTGGTAATGTGACATTTTTTTTTCCACTTGCTATCGGATTGTTGAGTGCTTATTAAGTCGGTCACAAAAATTGTCGAGTTTTATGCAAGTAGACGAGTGTATGTTTGTACATATGTAAGCATGTGCGAATGAAGGATTTTGTGAAAAAAATAAGCTTGTATACATACGTATGTATATGTAGGCTTTGCATAAAAGTGAAAAAAAAAAAATAATAAAAACTTACATACATATACATAAATGACATACATACCCTGCTAACAATTTTACCAGACAATTTCTGATTCAGAAAATTCTGAAAAAAATCTGAGTAAAAAGTTGTCTATGTAGTAGACATATCTTATAGATTTTTTTACAGATTTCTATCAGAATTGTCGAAGTAATTTTACTTTTTTCCCATTCGAAAAAATCTCATAGATATCTGGACGATTTTGTGCAGACGTGCCAGAATATTTTATTTTTTCTTAAATATTTTTTTTGTTCGTTCATAAATCTGTTAGATATCTGTCCGAATCGACGGTAAAAAACTCAGATTTTCACCGGACATGTCTGTAAGAATTCCTGTCAACGTCTCCATAGATTTCACTTGCAGAAGTCGTACAGAAATCTTATTGATTTCGGAGGTTTTTGTCAAAAATCTGATAGATATCTAACCGATTTCGGGTAAAATTGTTAGCTGGGTATCTACATTCCTACATACATACATACATGCTTGCACTATACCCAGAATAAAGGTTATCAAGCTGTTCCCTTTCTAAGGTATTACCTAACGTCTTCTAACCAAGTGCAATTCACTTCTCCACAACGCTCCAAATAGCGTGCTACTTTATCGAGCAGCGCTTTGGCAAAATTAATAAATTGACAAAAGCTAATCCGCTATTCTTCGGAAGCGAAAAGGCATAACCTTGCAATTAGGCCCATTTCATATAAAAAATATTTCACGAAGTCATCCAAAAGGTAAGGCCATCGGAGAAGAGGTTCTCTAAGTTCTTCTAATTCATTCGCTTTTCTACTGAATACATAACTAAAGCGCTCGACGTAGTCTTTTGCAAGTGTATTCATGTATGATTCTGCTCTAAATATATGTACTTTGCATCCGTGTATGTATGTATGTAGTTATTTACTTTCAAATACTCGTCATCATCATTAAGCAACTCAGCGAGTCAGTAGACCTTAATTCTGCGCACTTGATAAAGAATATGTATGTAGATCAGCTATCGAACATTTTTTTATTTAAGTTTTTATACCCAACAGTGAGAATTTTATATGAAATGCATGCTATTGCCCATAAAATAGATAACTGTGTTCTATGATAGCTCACTATGTGGTATATAAGTCCGCATTACACTGCAATTTTGTGTTTTTTACTTGCATTTTCTGTGTTACATTTTATTTATTTTTTTTTTTTTGTACTTTACGCTTCGCTATTGTGTCATAAATGTGTCAAATGCCTACAATATGGAACGCAGCCAGTTAAAAAAGAAAAATAAGCAAGATAACAACAACAGCAAAAAGCAACAAGCAGCAAGTGGTATTGTTGCTGTGCTCGGTGTCGTGCTCATCGCCGTCGCTTCTTGTTGTTGTTGTTGACTGTTGCATGCAGAAGACACTAAAAAGCCACTTTACTTATTGTGCTCATTACGTGTCAACTTTGTGCTTCAATTCACTTTGCGTTACTCTGCTCCCTGCTTCCTGTTGACTGTTCTCTGCTCGCCAGTTTGTCCCATATTAGCCATTGCTGAGCTGCTGTTGATTGGAAGCGTGATGTTGCAAGTGTAACGCTATATAAGTGTGTGTTGTTATAAATAAAAATGTGTATGTGCATATGCATTTATGTCTTTATGCTTTCTACTATCGACTTTATGAAATTTGTGCCATAAACTCAGTGGCGTAGTGACGAAAGATTCGTTTTGTATAAAATTAATCTGATCATAAAACTAAGAGATGCTTTATTAGCATACATTTCTTTTTCAAGAAAAAATCAATGAGAATAGTAATTTTTCGAAATTGGTAATTCGAAATTTAGCGCTTTTTTACGAAGTATTATTTATAATTGTAGCGCTTGTTGAGCCGTAGGAAAGTGCAGGAACCGTAGGAATTTTACCACAATTTACATTCTTTGTACTCATAATAGAATGAACAAATTCTCGAATCGCTAGTGATAGGTGACATGCCTACGAATTCGCATTCGCCGATCTATCGCCGCGAACTATTGCCGCGATAATATAATCAGAGAAAGCGAATCCGCCGCGAATTCGAGGCGAATCCGTTGTGTTTATTGGGTTAGGGCAATCGGCAGTCGTCGTGCTACACGTTCTTGTTGTGGGGCTCGCGTTGATGATAATCAAAACTTTTAGATATTTGCGTCAATCACCCGACACTCACACATATACACTGCTTGGCAGTCCAGATTTTAAATGACCAAGGGCCTTAAGAGTTTGATATGTCGTCGCCTGAGAAAACGAATGTCGTATGTTACCAAACATAGTTACGAGAAAATCGAGTTTGAAGTTCAAATTGGAAATTCTCAAAAACTATACAACATATTTTTCTGTTATTTGGACGAGCTGTAGCGAGTATTATATATTTTGACCTGCAATTTACAAAAGTTGGGTATCTTTAAAATTATGGGAGATAAACGACTTTTCATTCAGTATGCATTTGTCGTATGTGACGTCTGAGCACCAATACCTGTTTATAATAGCACATACGACAAAAATTCTTCTTTTTTTCCAAACCGGAATGGTTATGAGGCTCACATTTTTTGAGATATCGACTTGAAATTTGGCGGTTGAATATATTTTGATGATACTTTGATCATTTATCGGAATCCGCCACATCGGACTAATATAACATATAGCTCCCATACAAACTGATGGTTCAGATATAGCTGTTTTCGGCTATAACTTCTTCATTTGAGGAGATAAGGATATGAAACATTGAAGTATTTGTACCCGTATGGACCCAATAAATGTCACCGAAATTTGGCAAGATCGGACCACTATAACATATAGCTCCCATACAACCGATTGTTCAGATATGGACATTTTGGGATATAACTTCTCCATTTAAAGAGCTAAGAGCATGAAACTGTGAAGTATTTGTACCCATATGGACCTAATAAATTTCACCGAAATTTGTCAAGATCGGACCACTATAACATATAGCTCCCATACAACCGATTGTTCAGATATGGACATTTTGGGATATAACTTCTCCATTTAAAGAGCTAAGGGCATGAAACTTTGAAGTATTTGTACCTATATGGACCTAATAAATGTCCCCGAAACTTCTCAAGATCGGACCGCTATAGAATATAGCTCCCATACAACCGATTGTTCAGATATAGCTGTTTTCGGGTATAACTTCCATATTTAAGGATCACAAGGATACTACAATAAAATATGTCAGTGAAAATTATTCAGATCGGAACACTATAACATATAGCTCCGATACAATATTCTGGTTTATTCTCCGTAGCTCAGCGGCACATACGACACATGTTTAAAATAAACAAAAACGAATTTATATGGAAATTTGTCGTATGTATGTCACATACGACAAATGCATACCCAAATGGTAGTAATTTTGTAACATACGACAAATGGACACTAAATAACTCAAAAACTAAAAGAGATAAAAACAAATGGATTGGAAAAATTAAAAGATTATGTCCCATTTAGTTAATCTGCATTAAAAACTAGAAATCGTCGATTTTCACATACGACATTCGTTTTCTCAGGCGACGATATGTATAATAAGCGATATTTGTGTACTAAAATGTTAAATTATAGTCTGAAAAAATTACATTTTTATCATTTGTAAAAAAAATTTTAGTTTTTTGGTAATTTAATTTTTATTTTAATTTTGGTAAATTTTTTACATTGGCTGTGACCCCTCCCCACCCCCCCCCGAAAAATTCTATTACTACGCCACTGCATAAACTGCAATATTACGCTAGCAGTAAATTCATACAAGTGAACCAAATTGATATAATTCATGCAAATTTATGTATGTATGTATGTATGTCTATTTGTATGTGTTTGTGTGTGTGGGGTTTTTATGCATGTATGTATGCCTATTTGTGTATGTTTATGTATTTATGTATGCAAGTGATTTAAGTTTTAAATACGCTGCCAGCAACAACTCGTACGTGAACTTGCTTAATACACCTTGTGCCTTGTGCCTTGTGCTTTGTGCCATTTGCATGTATGTATGTATTTAGTTTTTGATATTAATTACTTTCTCCGACAAATGGGAGCATTTAGTGACGGATGTCGTTTGCATAAAGAGCGACGACGAGCATAATGTTGTTGTGTAGAATAATCGTGACAGATTATAAAATCAGCAAATCATAAATCTCGCTGTAAAACATATTTCAACTGGTTACGTGGAGTGGAATCTATCGTAAAGCACATCATACAAGTGTGTTACGAACTGCAAGGAAGCCTTAAGGGCAATATTCGGAACTATTACTGTTCATCTGTGCTGGATACCAGGCCACAAGGTGATAGACGGGAATGAGAAAAAGGGTTTAGGTCTTGAAGTAGAACACTCCATGGACTTTCCGATGCCACTCAGTAACAGCAAGCATAGGTACTATGCAGGGCCGTGCGCAGGAATTAGGCTTGGGAGGGTTTTTAATTTTGGTTTGCATTCGCATACATTTTTCGCTAAGATAAACATATTTGCTGAAACAGATATCCAGACCCATACATCATAAATTTAAATGTTCCCTAACTTTTCTGAAACTGCATACTCTGATGCTTAAAATTATACCCAAGAAATTTTTTTGGTTGTAAAAATTTTTCTGTATTTGATAGAGAATTTGTGATATGGTGGCATATTATGCGCACTTTTATGAATACATGGCTATAATTAAAGTCCGTTTAACATTGCGATTGTTCGAGGTACGGAAAAGAATTCTGTCAAATATAAAGATAATTGATTGAAATTTTGTGGCATGAGTCCCACAATAGGCCGGAAACAAAAAACAGAAAAACTTTTGAAAATGGGCGTGACACCGCCCCTTTTTGGACAAAGGAATCTACGAGATTTCGGAGCCCATAACTCAAAAAATAATTATTATATTTGATATGTTATGACGAATAATAATAATAATAATATAATACAATGGCGCTATTATAACTCTGACGAGTTTTATGGCCGAGCTTCTCTCCCAATTCGAGGTGTGCTCGTTTTTTGTTTTTCCTACTAATTGGGTGGACCTACAGTTTTATGCCGGCTCCGAAGGGCGAATGCATTTTTTGTGAGAAGCTTTTTCATGGCAGAAATACTCTCGGAGGGTATGCCGCCCACTGCCGAGAGGTGACCGCTGCTCTTAAAAAACCCAATAATTGGATTTTTACTAATTAGAAAAATTTTTTTGGTGTTTGCTCGGACTGGGCTTTGAACCCGAGACCTCTGGTATAGCAGGCAAGCACTCTACCCACTGCATCACAGCGGCCACATGACGAAACTTTGGGTTAAACTTTTATTACTTGTACTAATATACGTTAAAAAATTTAGCGAAATCGGTGTATAACCACGCCTACTTTTTTGCAAAAACATTTCTAAAATGGCCTTGTGAAATTTGTGACGTGACATCTTTGTAACTAAAAGTCATAAAGGAATGAAATTTTGCACAAAGAATAATATTCATATGCTTAGTCGGATAATTGATACTAATTTTGAAAATGGGTGTGGCTACGCCCACCTTAAGCGGTATCCGCATTATATAAAATACACCGTCAAACGTAAACAAACAATGAGAACATCCCTTTGCCAAAATAGTTGACTTATCTGGTCTAAGTTATAAAATCCAAATTCAAAAATGTTCAAGAGAAGGTTTTTTATAATTTTTTTTTACTTTCATTTCTATATCGATTTCTTTTTTTCGCTTTTCGACAATTTTTGATCAACTTTAACCACCAAAAATAAAACAATACTCTTCTAAAGGGAAACTTTACGCTGATTTCGAAAATCATCTAAATTTTTTGTGGCCGATTCAGTTTCTGAGATATCGGTAAAAATGTAGAAAAAGCCATATACGCAAGACATTGCATCACATAAGTGCATCAAACAATTTTATTCGTCATCCTAGCGATTTGACATCTAAGAAGAACTGGTAAAAAGAATTACAGTAAATATTTTTGCCTTTACACTCAAAAATTGGTCAAGTAGTTTGGTTAAAATCGCAAAACGAATGGAAAACATAGGAAAAATATCTAATTTTATTTAAGAAAATTCAGGTTCGACTATCCTAAAGTCCGAAAAATTGTATGGAGAGAAAAAGTTAGCCCTCCTATCCTATAGAGAATTTAATGCCTGAATCGCAATTTGGCGTTCGGTCGGTCGCGCTTCTGACAAGTGAGTAGAAATGTATGGAAATATATGAAGCAAATCGCATTGTGACCTCAAGCGTTTGATCGTAAAATTTTTGTAATATCGTATCTTCATTGCAACGCTGTGTAACGCCTGAGTTGAACATTTCTCTACTCAGTCGGGCGTTTGACATTAAAAAATTAAAATTGTTTTCTTTACATGAAAAATTATGAAATTTAAGAAAAAATGCAACAAAATATATTAGTGGCAGTGAACATGTTTGCAATCCAACATCTAATATCGAATGTCAGTGTGAAGCGGCTTTGAGGTACGATCAACGCGCGACCGACCTAACGCCAAATTGCGATTCCGGCATAAATGTGAATATTTTAACACTAATTTTGCAATAATCGGATGTACCAGTATTTATATTAACCTATTTTTATTGAAAGTCCAACCCAAAATTTTCGCTTTCTTTATAAAACTTTATTAAGAAGTAACATTTAATATTATTTTTTTTTCCATTTATTATCAGTTTTGAAGTGCACAATGTCTCTCAAAACAGCGATGAATGGGATAAAAAATTAATTCAATAAAAATAGCATTTCGCGATTTAAAGGAGAGGATAAATAGTGGGGATGTAAGTACTTTTGACTATTCTTTTATAATTTTCTGGATTTGTCTCACGTATGATTGCCCAACTATAAACTCCCATCATATCCTTGTTCCAAGATCCTTGATATCGCTTTTCAAAAACTATTAAGTTCTGATGAAATCTCTCACCATATTCATCACTTTCAGTACCTAAGTGTGCAAGGAAATTATCAAGATGTGAATGCAATAAATGAAAGAAAACCCTACTGGTCATCAATACGTAATAAAATATAAAGTAAAAGGCTTCATAGTGATAAATCCATTGGTTAAAATCCAACAAAAAGCCGTTAAATTCAAAAATTTGAAAAAGAAAAAAGATGTAAGAGCCACTTCGTACTCACAAAAAAATAAACAAACTGAAATTGTGTACTTACATCAAAATTGCTTTTCATAACGATACATTTTTTAGGCATAAAATTTCTGGAGAAGGTGGGGGTGATGACAAGTAAGCCATTTCTACAAAAAAATGAAAATCGGAAATCATGGCTTTTACATCTTTCCGGCGCATACGGCTCGATATGCTACACAACTTTGTAATTTCGGAAAGCTCCAAGTGCAATTCAAAGTGCCGAACTTATGTATTGGCCAACCTTATTTTTTGCAACTTTCACCAATTTCTTCTTCCGTAAAATTATTGTACTAATTTTGTTAAAAATTATGAGTCAAGATTCAATGCAAAATTTATAAACTGTGTTTTGCAAATTTTTGCAAAATCATTGCAACTTAGATTTGGTCATGGGGGGGTGGGTTTTAACCCCCAAAACCCCCCGTGCGCACGGCCCTGGTACTATGTATAAATGGTGGACCACGCGGACAAAGCGTGGAAGCAAGCGCAGGGCTGTAAGGTGTCCAAAATTATTTGTATGTAAATTGTATGATCCTAAGCTAACTAAATGGTTGTTATCGCTGAGAAGGGTTGAATTTAGACTTATGTATAACCGAAGTCCTTGCAGGACACTGTCATTTAGCATCACATGCATGCTTTCAAAATGGGACTATGTAGTAGTAGTGAAAGTGAATGCAAGAGATGCGGATTACATGAAGACATATTAGAGCAGACTCTCTGCTCCTGTCCTGCGTTTTACAGGCTACGGCTTCGACGACTAGCGGAATTTGTATTCAGTGATCTCGAATCTGTAAACAAAATGAGCATAAGGAAACTGTTTTTATTTGGCAAAGGGACGGAGTTGTTTTTCAGTTTGAGTACAGGCGTTTAATGTGCAGTGGTTCATGTTCAAGAACCCTACTGGTATCACTACGGGCTTACTTAGTCTATGTGAGGCTATGAATGGCCAGCCAGCTTGACCTAACCTAACGTACGTGGTACTTTGAGGTCATAAGTTCTGTTTAAGTCGGTTTAATTTTCATCTCATTTAAAATTACCAGAACCAAAATGAAAAGAGGAATAAAAAACAGGAATTTTGAGATGCACCTTTTGCTGGAATTTGTTCAGTACACTCAGGGAAAAAACATTATAAAAACATATGAAGATGTGCTTAAAATGGACAAAAACGTATTTAAAAGTGATGTAAATAAGAATCTTTTTATTTTAAAAATGTTTATTATAAAATTGTAAAATCAAGAAAAAACATTTTAAATTTAAGAATTCTTATCTTTATTTTAAGCACTATGAAATTTTGAACTTAAAAATTTCGTTTTTACTTCATTTTCATTTTTAAGTAATTTAAGTGTGTTTCCCAAGGCTGCACAACGATATCAACAAAAATATTTTGTTTTGTTGAATATCAAATAAAAATTAACAAAAAAATTTTGTTTTGTTGAATATCAAATAAAAATTATTGAAATTATTTCGTTTCGTTGATTATCAAAAAAAAAAATTATCAAAATTATTTTGTTTCGTTGATTATCAAAAACAAAATAATAATAAAAATTTGTTTCGGGCTTACGGCTTAATTTTACCTTGAATTTTTATTAACGTTATTTTTTTGATAATTTTTTTTGTTGGCTACCGAAACAAATTTTTTTCAATATTTGTTTTTTGATAATCAACAAAACGAAATTTTTTTTTTCAAATTTTTTTTTGATAATCATCAAAACAGTATTTTTTTGTTCAGCACTTAACGTTAAAAATTTTCAAAGTTGAATTGAAAACAAAATATTTTTTCGGTTATTGATAAAAAATAACGTTAATGTGCAGCCCTGGTGTTTCCTTTTAAATCCAAAATACATTTTAATTTAAAAATTTCATTTTTAATTTAACAATTTTCATTTTTAAAATAAAAATGATCTGGTTTAAAACGTGCATTTTAGTAAAAATAAAAATTCTGAAAACAATAACAAGCATTGCCTGTACAAAAGCTTTGCTTGTTAATAGCTTTAGAACTTTGTACAAACCAAACACACAATCGCACCAACATACTAGGTAGCAAAATCAGAGTGTCATTAAGCTACTGTTGTTGGTATGTGGATTGTAATGGAGGGAAAATTGAAATTTAAGCGAAACAAAGCTGACGGCGGTGGTAGCTCAATGGGATAGACCTGTGACTACCAATCGAACGACTTAAGTTCGATTCTCGGTTGAGGCCGCTTGAAGAAGTCTGATGAGGGGATGTGTTGGTCTCCGAAATGGATCCATAACTTCTACCAAAAAAATTTTTTAAATTTTTCTTCATTAAAAAATGCCCAATAGCTCATTTAAATTCACATAAAAAAATTTTATTTTTGATTTCTTCTTTCTGAGTTTATTCATCTGCAATTCATAGCATATATTTAGGTGCTAAATCGTTTCCTAATTACCACCATAGATAATATTCCTGAAATGCCCTATATGTTATAAAACAAGAAAAAAAGAAAGAATTCGCTTTTGGAATAAACTTTGTTGCATACTTCAAGGAGGCATGTGTATTTTTCTGTAGTCCGTCGCATTCTTTGTATGCAAATTTACGCTCAGGGTTACCCCAAATATAGTTTTGGGATGAACAATTTTACAGAACAATTTAACCTCTAACGACCACCAAAGCGTCATTTTAAGCAGATTTCGAAGACATATGTACATACATACATACATTCATACATAACCAAGTGCATTTTTATGCAAAAGTTATGCATATTAGCAAATATGAAACTGCTTATTAAAATAATAAATATTATTTGGTGCATTTGTATAATTATGTGTGTGTGTGTATATTTGTGCTGCCATGGAATAATATTCCATACGCGTATTGGCGTAGCATATTGCCGCTTTGTTACAAACAATCAAGCAAACAAAGGATATTTGCTGCCAAATCGTGCTGAATTTATGCAAATCACTGCCTTACGCGACAGCAGCTGCCAGCGAAAAGCGAAAAGTTGTGCATAAACTACACTGTGCAACAATGCATTTATAGGATTGAGTGCAAAAAAAAAGACATTTTCTTCTGCATCAGGTCACCGTTTCCTTTTACATAGTTTTATTTCGCAGTTTTAAATACATGCGTACTGCTAACGTTACTCATATGCTCCATGTCACAGGCAAGAAGAATTTCACCTTTTTAGTTATAATAATAATTATATTACTAGTAAACCCGGCCACGCGATGCTGTGGCTTTCAATTACACTGTGCGACAATTTGAGGGTGGAAGACCACTTATTGCCACATTTGAAAATTTTTTGATATACCTTCATAGCTACTGGTTATTTTTATTTTCTGTGGACATAGATTTTTTATACATAGATTTTGACCAAGGAGCCCCATAGTGAAGTTTTGTGCCGAATATTTTTCTAGACTATGGTAACCTTAAAGCGACCTACAAAAGGCCATTTGGCGCGCTCCTCTTCTTTCTAGTTCTCTTTCTCTTCCCCTTTCCCCTTTATTTGCGCTTTATTTTCCCTTTATCCATTTTATTTTTCATATTTCCTCTTCCGCTTCCTGTCCTTCGCCATATCCGTCCCTTTCATTTTCCTCTTCCCTTTCCTTTTATTACCCATCTTCAGTGCTAGGCCTTGCATGACACTTCAAATTTAAAAAAAAACAAGTAAGGAAGCCTAAGTTCGAGTGGAATCGAACATTAGATACTCAGCTGTATGCTTTCATTGTTTGTTTGCGTTTGATGGAAACACGGTGTATTTTATATGAATCGAGTGCCGCATAAAGTGGGCGCAGCCACGCCCATTTTCAAAATTTCTATCAGCCATCCAACTAAGCATATGAATATTATTCTTTGTACAAAATTTCATTCCTTTATGACTTCTAGTTACAAAGATGCCACGTTACAAATTCCCAAAGGGTGTTCCAGTAATATCTTTGTTAAAAAGTAGGCGTGGTCATAAACCGATTTCAATAAATTTTTGCGTGTCTATTAACACAAGTTATAAAAGTGTATAAACCAAGTTTCGTCATAATATCTCAATTATTTGTCGAGTTATGGGCTCCGAAATCTCGTTGATTCCTTTGTCTGAAAAGAGGCGGTGCCACGCCCATTTTCCGAAATTTTTCTATTTTTTGTTTCCGATCTATTGTAGAACTCATGCCACAAAATTTCAATGAATTATCTTTATATTTGACAAAGATATCGCTTAAAATGTTTTTATTAGGCCACTTTATAATACCCATATATAAAAGTGGGCGTGGTCGTCAACCGATTTGGCTAAAATTTTCAACATGTATTACCACAAGTAATAAAAGTGTACACACCAAGTTTCATCATTATATATCAATTATTTGTCGAGTTATGGGCTCAGAAATCTCGTATATTCCAGCTTCTAAAAAGAGGCGGTGCCACGCCCATTTTCCAAAATTTTTGTGATTTTTGTTTTATGTCCGTAGTTAGACTCCTGCCATAAAATTTTAATGATATATCTTTATATTTGACAGAAATATCGCTTAAAATGTTTTTATTAGGCCCCTTTATAGTTCCCATATATAAAAGTGGGCGTGGCCGTCAACCGATTTTCACAATTTTCCGTCAAAACATTTGTCTAAATAAGTGCATCAGGCATACCAAATTTCATCGCTATATCTTCAACGGTTTCTGAGTTATGACATATAAAACTTTCAATGTTTGACCCTTAATAAGTGGGCGTGGCACCGCCCATTTTCCAAAATTTCATCAAATTTCTTCCTAGGGGCGTGAGTTCAACACGTGGGTAAAATTTCATCGCTCCAGCTATATTAGTGACTGAGATACCAAATTTCCGATTTTTTCTATATAGGAAAAGTGGGCGTGGTCATGGTCCGATTTCGCCCATTTTCAATACCAACCGTCCCAGTCTCGATACCAACTTGCATTTCAAATTTCATCAAAATATCTCAATTTTTGCGCGAGTTAGAGTATTTACAGACGGACAGACGGACAGACGGACGGACGGACATGGCTCAATCGATTTCTCTTTTCACCCTGATCATTTTGATATATATAAGTCTATATCTGTCTCGATTATTTCATTCTGTTACAATCCACCGTTATGTGATTAAAACTATAATACTCTGTGTACTAGTACAGCTGAGTATAAATAAAACAAAGTAAAAAAATTTTTTTAAAAAAGCTTTTATTTAATATTAATATAACAATTTACTAAAAAGGAAAAAAATAATTTTTTTATATTTTTGAACAAGATTTATATTAGTCCTTAGTTCATTTGGATCTTAATTTCAATCTAAACATACATTTAACGTATTTCTTCAAAGCATTTCTGTATATGTATCAACATAAATAAAAGCGCGGGTGCTCTTTACGTAATGCATATCTTACGTAATTGGAATTTAAAGTTTTTATCGCTTCCTTCCATTTCGCCAATACGGTTTTATAACATGAATATGTAATGAGTACCCGCGCTTTTATTTATGTTGATACATATACAGAAATGCTTTGAAGAAATACGTTAAATGTATGTTTAGATTGAAATTAAGATCCAAATGAACTAAGGACTAATATAAATCTTGTTCAAAAATATAAAAAAATTATTTTTTTCCTTTTTAGTAAATTGTTATATTAATATTAAATAAAAGCTTTTTTAAAAAAATTTTTTTACTTTGTTTTATTTTTGCCTTTTTAGTTTTACAATGCATATTACATCTAATATCTGGTTTTACTATACTCTTTTGTGAATAGATTACTTCGTAATACGTGTTCAAAATAGGAACAAATCTGGTTCATAAATACTAATTTTCTAAATATCTTGACACTAGCGCCACCTAGCGGCGATTTATTTCCACGGATATATTTACTTTCTCATAGGCAATATATATACCGAATATGAACAAATTCGGTCGGTAAATACGAATTTTACAAATATCTTGACACCAGCGCCACCTAGCGGCGATTTTTTTCCTCGGATGTATTTACTTTCTCATAGGCAATATATATACCGAATATGAACAAATTCGGTCGGTAAATACGAATTTTACAAATATCTTGACACCAGCGCCACCTAGCGGCGATTTTTTTCCACAGATGTATTTACTTTCTCATAGGCAATATATATACCGAATATGAACAAATTCGGTCGGTAAATACGAATTTTACAAATATCTTGACACCAGCGCCACCTTGCGGCGATTTTTTTCCTCGGATGTATTTACTTTCTCATAGGCAATATATATACCGAATATGAACAAATTCGGTCGGTAAATACGAATTTTACAAATATCTCGACACCAGCGCCATCTATCGGATTTTTTTTTATTTCACATTGCATTGTCTTCGGGTCCTGAACTATGTTCCAAATTTCAAGTACCTAGCTCAACTAGAAGTATCTTAAATGTTCGTTGCAAAATTCCACGACATACATACAAAAAGTGAAGTTAAATAAAAGCTTGTAATAAAAAAGAGATAAATTCTAGCATACAAATTGATTATGGAACGTTGGCACCCTTTTTGTAAAAATTTTAATAAATTACTCATTTCCATGCCAAGTCCTTTCATATGACACCTCAAATTTAAAAATCAAACAAACTATAGCGTAAAACTGAATTTTTGAACAGTTGGCAACCCTTTTTGAAAAATTTCTATTAAATTGCTCAATATCAGGTCAAGCCCCTTGATATGGTACCAAAAATTTTAAAATCAAACAAACTATACAGTAAAATTAAATTTTCAAACATCTGGCAACCCTTTTCCAAAAAATTAAACCTTCCTGCACATCTACAGGTCAAGCCCTTTCATCTGACACCACATTTTCGAAAATCGGTATAACGGTGTAAAAGTTATGGTGCTTACAAAAAATCGCTTAGCGTAATATATATAAAGATTTCTTTGGCTACTCACGTTTAGCAAAAAATTTATTTCAACAAATTTCTTCTCTTTGAAAAGTACCCCTTTCATATGTAACGCAAGACACGGCGTATGAGTAACATTTTTATTCGGTGTTCTCTTGTCTGTGGCTTTATGCTCTGCTTTTAAAATTTGCAAACCATTGTTGCACAGTGCAGCAAAAAGCAACAATAAAATCATATAAAAAGCAAAATCATTAAAATAGTTTTGCGCCTGCCTGCGGTGGCAAATATTGAAAATGCAAAAATGGTCAACGCGGCAAGCCAACCAACAAATGTTACCACTTCATTTTATGTATTTTGATATCGAAATGGCAAAACGTTGTTATTGCCAACAATTGCTAACAAATGCAGCAGTAGAAAGCAATTTGCAAACATGCGAATTAACATATGTACCTACATACATACATATTTATACAAATGCATTCAGCATATACATACCCTGCAAAAAATGCGATTAATCCGGGAAGTGTCCGCTTCCAGCACGAACGGGTAAAAATGTAGATTTTTCCAAGTTGTTCGCCAAGACAATTTTTAATAACAATCTTTAAAAAATTGTAAATGTTCATGCATATATAAATAAAGATTATATAATGTTTTACTTTTGAAAAAAAATCTCAATAAATAAATTAAAAAATTGTAAGTTTTGAGTATGCATTATATGAGCGTAATGTAAAGTATTTTTTCATAGAATATTTTAAGCAACATTTTGTTAAAATTATTATTCATCATTGTTATTAAAAGAAAGGGTGTTCAATTCCTTTAACCGGTTGTTCTACAATTTTTTAAATACATTCCGTTCGGAATGAAAGCGAGATAATCTACATTTATACCCGTTCGGGATGAAAGCGATAAATCTACATTTATACCCGTTAGGGAACAATTGGTCTACAATTAGTCTACATTTATACCCGTTAGGGAACAATTGGTCTACAATTAGTCTACATTTATACTAGAGCTCCAGATTTTTTTTGAACATTTTCGAGTAGCCCGAACAAATGTTGTTCAAATGCTCGAACAGTCGTTTGTTTGTTTATTACCCGTATGTTTGTACGGGCATTTGAACAATTCGGGCATTTTGAAGTTTGTTTTTTTCTTTTGTTTATTATTTTTTTTCTTCTTCATATGTAGTTGTTTTTATTTTTGTTTTTTCAATACACATTTTTTTTGTTTGTAAGCTCGAATGCTCGAATGTTTGTACGGGCATTTGAACAACAAACGGGCTTCAAACAAAAACGATCAATTCGAACTGTTCGATACCCGGGTATCTAGAGCTCTAATTTATACCATACCTGGGTAATACTGAGTATTAATTGGACTATTACGTACTTAAATACTTTATATTTTGATCTTGAAGTAATGAGTCCGTACCAAGTACTTTAAGAATATTCAAGAATCGATTTTTCAATTATTTTCAAGTACTTTCAATTCTTTTCAATTACTTTGAAGTATTTGCTAAAACTTCAATTCTTTTTCAATTCCTTGTACTTGTAATTGTTCTAGTACTTGAAAATTTGGGAATGCAAGTACCAGTACTAGTACAATTCTTTTAAAATGTACTTGTCACAAGTCGTACTGGTACTTGATATTACCCAGGTCTGATTTATACCCGTACGGCAACAATCGGGGACTAACTGTGGACCGATTGTTCTCGAAAGAGATCAATCCGGGACAAATATCTTTCGGTATTAATCGCACATTTTTTTGCAGGGTACAAACAGCATATACATACAACATACATATTTGTATGTGTTTATACGGTAGTTTGTATGTCCGATTACCACATAGCAATAACCACATTTGTTTCAAGTTACAGCTGTTGGCTGCATTTAATGCTTTTTACTGGGCAATATTGCCATATTGTTGTTTTTTTTTTTTTGGAATTGCTGTTTTCCTTACTTTTGTGTATGTGTATGTATTTCAATGCAAAATCGGTAAAGTACTCGTAATAGTAAAAAAAACAGGAAAGGAGAATAGCAAAATTTTACGAAATCGAAAATAATAAAACCACCAAAAGTGCAAACGAGATACTAAGGAATACTATTATTGAATTTTAAAACCAAACTGAAAGCACAAACCAAATAATAAAGGTTGCTCTCTAGCACCAATATACAAATGAGTGTTTATGCACAAAACAACACACTTTTCTTAGTACGCGTATGTACATATATATGTACATACATTTATTTTTACAAAATGCACAAATTTTAGTTTGCTTGTGGCTTTAATTTGCTACTACAATCGAAGCAGGAAATTATGTTGAATGCTTTTAGCAAACTTGAAATAAATACTCATACGAGTAGTTTGTATATAAACATGCACATGTACATATGTTCATTTGGCCGTCTCGCCTTATAGGCAGCAAAAAAATTCGTCGTACACCCCCCACATGACTTCGTTTTGGAAAACATTTACGGAACAATATTTTATTTTACTTTATTTTACTTTATCTTGTTTTATTTTATTTTATTTTGTTTTGTTTTATTTTATTTTATTTTATTTTATTTTATTTTATTCTATTTTATTTTACTTATTTTATTGTATTTTATTCTATTTTATTTTATTTTATTTGTCTTTAGTTTTTTTTTTTTGGACGCCGCTAGATGTCACCCAAATATATTTTTCTTCATATTTTCGGTATTTATAATCGCATCGTTAAGTTTAGTACACCAATATGTTTGCTTTGAGAGGGCAGTTTTTACTATGTCATCGTCTTAACCCTATATGCGCCATTGGAGTACCTACCACCCAGCACTAAGTTTCAAGGACCCTAATGTATCTCTTTTTATGCTAGCATATTAAACGTCGACAAAAATCATTACTATTTTGTGAAAAAAGTATTTCCAACGATTCAGTACAAACCTAAATAAAACACATTTAACATTCCGAGAACTATTTTTTTTTTTGCATTCTGTGCTCATTTTGGTTCTTTTTACAACGATTTTTTCTGAGCAGACCACTAATGAAATTTTATGGCGAATAATTTTCTAGAACATTTTAACCCTCTAACACAGCCACGAAAAGATTTTTGACCCCTCTTTAGAGAGTCTGCAAAAGTAGTATTTTTAAGTTCGTGTGCCGCGAACTTTTTTTTGCGATACGGTCTAATGTTCATACATATGTATGTTTGTACAGATACATACATACATATTTTTCTGATGCGAATAGAAAAGAAGCTGATATTTTAGATTTTTTTTATTTCTGAAATATGTATGTATGTACGTATATAGTTATTAATGAACTTTTTTGAATATTTTTTAATTAAGAACTAAGCTTTTTCAGTAGAAAATGCCACATACTTCATTGCATTAGTATTTTTCTATCTTATTGCTTTGGCTTAAAACACGAAATTGAGTTTTCTCGGTAAGCTGATAGAAATTCTATTAATTGAAGATACATACCTAAAATAATTTTTAAGTTTTGTAAATAAAATGTAACCAGCAAATCCCCGCACTGCTTTGCTGAGATGCCCAATTTTTCTACACACTTTTCCAAACTTGCTTAAAACATATACCAGGTATCATTGGTCTCGGTTATATAGACTCAGAGTTATAAAAAAATTACTTTGAACGTTTAAAAAATACTCCCAGGGTATATATGGTCGTCTACTTTTCCAAAAAAAACATAGCCTATGTCTATATGTGCGCCAAATTTCATCCAAAGCCATGTAGCCAGCCATTCTGATGTGATAGACCTCCTAATACAGCTGGACATGCAAACATCCTCACAGTCACATTTATAATATTAAAATTACATGATTTCACTCACTTGTACTCAAGCTCGCCACGTTAAATCCATCAAAATGTAAATGGAAAAGTTACACAACTGCAGTAAGTAGGCGTTGCCCGAAAAAGAGCAGCGCCAGCCACATGGCGATGTATGCATGCGCTGGCTCACTGCGCGCAGGCAGGTGGTAGAGCTCAGGAGACATACATATATTTACGTGTGTTAATGTAATTTGTCTTTGCCATTGTTCACATTTGTTTACTTAATGCAGTGTTCTATGGCCACAAATTAACGTTGGCGCTTGATACATTGCAACGTTTTCCCGTTGGCAAGCGCAAGCGAATGTCGTGAAATAAACTTCGTGCAGATAAAATAAAATAAAAGCCGTACAAATTGTGCCAGATGAACAGATGGCTCTTTGGGTGTGTTAAAATAGGCATCTGGGTGGATGGATAATATGTATATTTCAAACTCTAGGTTAAAATGTAAGAATTCGCTAATTAGTGCCATGTAGAGGGTTGCTGTTTGAATTCAAATGATTAGGAAGGAGAGAAGGGCAAAATCAGAAGTGCGCTTCTTTTTCAGCTTAAAAGCGTTAATAGCAAAACCAGCAAAATTAATACCCTGCTAAGTGGTCTCATACTAGAAGTAGCGATATACCCAATGAAGGCGTGAAACACAGATGAAAATACATCTGTGTTTGAGGAAGAATTATTATCTGTCGCTATGCAAGATGGCTACGAAAGCAAAAACAAAAAATTCAAATTAAAAATTTATTATTTTCTTCTTCATCTCCACACACTAGAGATTACCGGAAAAATTTATTTATTGATTTCACCTTCAACATATCGTTTCACAATTAATTTCTTGCTCTCCTCATCCTACAACTTATAATCCGCACATGCAGTTTTTTTATTATTTCTTACAAAAATCGTTGACTTTTATTGGTAATAATTCTAGTAAGTAATTCTAGTAAGTATAATACACGTACACTCACTCCAATCCGCAACACGAAGTAAAAACTGCAAAACCTTTTCGATTAGCATTTCTGCAAATCACAGATTTCTTTCATTTCTTTTTTTATGACAAAAAAAACTGCAATTGCTGCTTGCCAAGCGAAGATAAAAAGATTTTAAATGAATATTGAAAATGCACTAAAACTGCTAGAAGTGCGTGAATGTGTATTTATATGCACTAAGCTTTTACTTATCGAAAACTCACGAGTTGTAGGTCTTGCTTCAATGCGGATGCGTCCCATATGTAATGCAATCATATCTAAATAGCAAAGCCTTAGAAAGTCATATATACGAGTATATAAATAGCTTGTGTGAGTGTTAGCACCACCTCGCATACCATTTAAAGCAGAAAATATGTATATGTATCAGCAAAAGCTCGCCCAGTGAAAGTTAATATCTACCCTGCAAAAAATGCGATCACTCCGGGATACATCCGGGACAACTCGCAAGGGAGCATGTGATTACTACCCATTTGTATCTCTTTATATGGGTTGAAGTGTTCTCTTTTGTTTGAGCATGTCCTATGAAGAGACTAATTGTACCCAGTTTGTACCCGAACGGGTAGCAAAAGCGCACAATTGTACCCGTTTTGTACCCGAACAGGCAGCAAATGCGACACATCCATTTGTGCGACTAATTGTACCCGTTTGATACCCTTTCGGGTACAATTCGTCTACAATTAGTATACATATGTACCCGGTCGGGTACAATTGGGAACAATTGTAGACTAATTGTACTCACACATATTCGTACATGCATGAATAATAGATTGTATTAGCTCAAAAATTGATAAGGCATCTTACAGGGGGAGAGTACATAAATAGAACAT
Organism: Urophora cardui; assembly: GCA_960531455.1. Classification (NCBI taxonomy): domain Eukaryota; kingdom Metazoa; phylum Arthropoda; class Insecta; order Diptera; family Tephritidae; genus Urophora; species Urophora cardui. Next base: position 23,511,094 of record OY482674.1, on the reverse strand, counting down.
AATGATAGCTGAACGTATGCATATGTGAACGTTGATATGCATTATGAGTCAAGGACACGCCTAAACGTTGATGTTGTAACATAAACTGAAATGCGAATTTGTAAGCAGGCGAATATATAAATATATATAAGGATCACATAAAGTAATAAGTAGATCTTTTTCGCAATAAAAATTTATAAGGGAACGTACGCCATTGGGGTACTTACCACCCAGTGCTTCGTTTCTATGAACCTAATGTATCGTTTTTGTGCCAGCATGTTAAACGTCGATTCCGAGGAATATATATTTTTTGCTTTCCGTGGTCATTTAGGGTCTTTTTACAAAGATTTTTTCTGTGAAATTTTATGGTGAATAATTTTCTGAACGTTTTAACCTTCTAGCCTAGGACACCTTTGCTGGATGACCTATGTGGGGCCGCGGACGTCGTCATAAAGGACTTGGTGAAATTCACTAAGTTCTCAAACTGGTTCAAAAAGGAAGAGTAACCTGTTTTTCTTCTTGTTGTATCACAATGGGCCTCTGCACTCTCCTAAGCGTGCCCCTATGGCAGCCACTCTAACCTAACCTAACGTAACTCTCTAGCGACCATAAAAATACTATTTATACACACTAAAAAGAGGTCAAAATAACCGTAGCAACCATAAAAATACTATTTTTTCACACTTTCTAAAAAATCTGTGGGTGTGTGTTGAGAAGCATTTTGGTAGTCTGAAAACGGGCACTTGAGTAGTCCACTCTCAAAAGTAAATTTTCCATAATAAGCCATAAAGTAGAAAAAAATAGAATTTTGAATGTGTACATGATGAACATGAAAGTGTAATGGTATCTGATGCAATTTTCTTCTTTTTTTTTTTTCAGAATACGGAAGGATTTTGCGATAAATTCTTAGTGCACATTATACACCTTTAAATACTGTTATATAATTTATCAAAAACTCAATATCGAAAAAATTTCACACAGCCAGTTTTGAAAGTCGACTACTCACTTCTTTCCTGTATTTTAAAATGCACTTTTCTACGTCGGCTACGCTGCGTTGAAAGTCTTTTTGGGGCTTTCTTGGCAGGGTAAGCTCATTGCGCAGGGAACTTGTGAACTCTTCTATTTCGCTGAGCATTATTTTATAAGGAATAACCCAAGAAGCAAGGCGGCTTTCTTTTCGTAGAAGGCCTTATATAGCGGTTTTCCTAAAGCATTTTAGACAAGATTTTGAAAAAGTCTTCTAGATTTTCTAAAACTTATTACTCATAATTAGAACCTCCCACGTTAACTTGAGTTTGATGTGTAAACATCTTTGCTGTAGCTACGAGTGATTTCGAAAAACAGGTAAAGTTTACGCGTAAACGTAAATGACCTTTGTGTTAGTGCACTGCTGCGTCCGTGTGAATCGCTTGGCACTGTCAGTGGTAGGTAGGTAGATAGACATGTACTACTTACAAATGCATGCATGTATAGCCGTGCAAATGCAAATATCAACAACAACAGCAACGAAGCGAAGTGAAGCTCTTTTCATTCTGACCCCTAGTCCGGGTCTCCAGATATGGGTCAAAACGAGGACCCGGATGATCCTTGAATGTTTCTGAGCAATATTGGTATCAAATGAAAGGTTTTGAGCAGGACTTCGATATGAAGCTCTTTTCATTGTAACCCCTAGGCCGGGTCTCCAGATATGGGTCAAAAGGAGGACCCGGATGATCCTTGAATATTTCTGAGCAATATTGGTATCAAATGAAAGGTTTTGAGCAGGACTTCGATATGAAGCTCTTTTCATCGTGACCCCTAGGCCGGGTCTCCAGATATGGGTCAAAAGGAGGACCCGGATGATCCTTGAATGTTTCTGAGCAATATTGGTATCAAATGAAAGGTTTTGAGCAGGACTTCGATATGAAGCTCTTTTCATCGTGACCCCTAGGCCGGGTCTCCAGATATGGGTCAAAAGGAGGACCCGGATGATCCTTGAATGTTTCTGAGCAATATTGGTATCAAATGAAAGGTTTTGAGCAGGACTTCGATATGAAGCTCTTTTCATCGTGACCCCTAGGCCGGGTCTCCAGATATGGGTCAAAAGGAGGACCCGGATGATCCTTGAATGTTTCTGAGCAATATTGGTATCAAATGAAAGGTTTTGAGAAGGACTTCGATATGAAGCCCTTTTCATTGTAAGCCCTAGGCCGGGTCTCCAGATATGGGTCAAAAGGAGGACCCGGATGATCCTTGAATGTTTCTGAGCAATATTGGTATCAAATGAAAGGTTTTGAACAGGACTTCGATATGAAGCTCTTTTCATTGTGACCCCTAGGCCGGGTCCCCAGATATGGGTCAAACGTGGACTCGGATGATCTTGCATGTTTCTGAGCAATACAAAACAAAACAACATAAAAAATCAAAAGTCAAAAATCAAAAACCAAAACAAACAAAAACAAGTAAGAGCGCGGCTGTCTTCGGCCGTACCGAAGATTTCATACCTTTCATGAGTGGGAAAATGAAAAGCTACCTATGCACATATGTATGTACATAGCCTGATTTAGTATAATTTATAATTTCAATTTTGTGGGTTATTTATGGAACGATTTATTAGAAAAAATGGTGTCTGGGCTATTTAAATGGAGGAGTTATACGGCAAAATGTGTATATCTGAATAATCGGTTGTATGGCAGCTATATGTTATAGTGGTCCGATCTTGACAATTTTCGGTAACTCTATTTGGGCCGATATGGGTACAAGTACTTTAAAGTTTCATGTCATTATCTGTTAAAATGGAGAAGTTATACCCCAAAATATCCATATCTGAACAATCGCTTGTATGGGAGATATATGTTATAGTGCTTCGATCTGGACTTTCAAGATTTCATTTTCGGCACAAAGTTATAATACCATTTCATTCTCATGAAAGGTATAACACAAAATAGTAGCAGTCACAATAACAACAAAAAATTATAAAAACGATAGTCGCCTTTTAATCCATAGAAAACCAGGAAAAACGGAATAAGGAAAAGGGAATAAATATCCGATTTCCAAACAGTTTACACATCAATGTTCATGAATACCCGTTATTCACGCTTTAATTTTTTTTCTTTATGTATTCCAAAACAGATAATAAAAAGCATATATGTACATATGTATGTAGATGGACAACCATATCCTTTGAAAAGCAGGTTCTGCTCCATGGCATGCATTGAGAAACACATTCTCAATTTTTTCCTATAGAATATTTGCTAAAATCTCAACACTTGTTGATGAAACCAAGTGTGTTTAAGTGTGTTTGTATTTTTCTTGATTTTGTTATATCAAATATGATTTGATGTGCTTTCGTACGTGCGTGCCACCCACTGATGGATTTGGAGCTGTGTGAATATGGATTGCTGACAACTGTTGATGCGGCTTTACAGCGCATTCAACAGCATTCAATGCATATGTATGTATGTAAGTACTTACATCAGTGGCGCACACAGAAAAATATTTTGGGGGGGAGTTTTCAATATCCAACGGAAAATTAAAAAAAAAATATTTAAAACTCGTCCAGACAATTTTTACTTAAATTTATGTTTGGGGAGTGGACCTACGTATACACACATTAAACAAAGGCACCTTTTAAATCTCAATTCATTGCATTTTCTCTGTATTTAAACTAAAACTAATAAGTAAGGAAGCCTAAGTTCAATTGGAATCGAACATTAGATACTCAGCTGTATGCTTTCATTGTTTGTTTGCATTTGTTCGATTAGGGTGTATTTTAAATGAATCGAGTGCCGCATAAAGTGGGCGCAGCCACGCCTATTTTCAAAATTTTTATCAATCATCGAACTAAGCATATAAATATTATTGTTAGTGCAAATTTGCAACATCTAATCACGTTACAAATTCCCAAATGGTTTTGCAGAAATATCTTTGTTAAAAAGTAAGCGTGGTCATAAACCGATTTTGCTAATTTTTTTGAGCATGTATTACCACAAGTTATTAAAGTGTACAAACTGATTTTCGTCATAATATATAAATTATTTGTCGAGTTATAGGCTCAGAAATCCTGCTTCTAAAAAGAGGCGGTGCCACGCCCAGTTTCCAAAATTTTCCTGTTTTTTGTTTTATGTCTATAGCTGGACTTCTATCACAAAATTTCAATGATATATCTTTGTAATTGACAGAGATATCGTTTAAAATGTTTTTATTAGGCCACTTTATAATTCCCATATATAAAAGTGGGTGTGGGCGTTAACCGATTTTGGCAATTTTTCGTCCAAACATTTGCCCAACTAAGTAAATCATGCGTACCAAATTTCATCGATATATCTGCTACGGTTTCTGAGTTATGACTTATAAAACTTTAAATATTTTCCCCTTAATAAGTGGGCGTGGCACCGCCCATTTTCCAAAATTTCACCAAATTTCTTCATAAGGGTCTGAGCTCAATACGTGGGTGAAATTTTGTCACTCCAGCTCTATTAGTAAATATCCGATTTTGTATATATAGGAAAAGTGGGCGTGGTCATAGTTCGATTTCGCCCATTTTCAGTACCAACCGTCCCAGTCTCGATACCAACTTTCATTCCAAAATACATCAAAATATCTCAATTTTTACGCGAGTTAGAGTGTTTACATACGGACGGACGGACGGACGGATGGACGGACATGGCTCAATCGATTTCTCTTTTCACCCTGCTCATTTTGATATATATAAGCCTATATCTATCTCGGTTATTTCATTCTGTTACAATACATCGTTATGTGATTAAAACAATAATACTCTGTGTAGCTGAGTATACAAACCTCAGCTAATATCCACAGCATACGTTTAGGGAAATGTCTCCACACTGCTTGTTTATAAACATAATCAGTAGTTGTTGAAAAACATTGGCAATGTACATCCACGAATATTCATAGATTTTACAACATGTATTTACACAAATATTGTGCATGTACCATCTTTTATAAAATTATTGATGTGTAAACATCTTTGCTGTAGCTAGGAGTGATTTCGAAAAACAGGTAAAGTTTACGCGTAAACGTAAATTACCTTTGTGTTAGTGCACTGCTGCGTCCGTGTGAATCGCTTGGGACTGTCAGTGGTAGGTAGGTAGATGGACATGTACTTACAAATGCTTGCATGCATGCACGTTGTTGTTTTTTTCTGCAACAATGCGACAAATAGGCAAAATAAAAAGGACCAACCATGTTTGAACATGTATGCAAATGTATGGATATGCACACCTACATCTACCTATCTAATTTTCTATGCAATATTGGTATCGAATGAAAGGTTTTGAGCAGGACTTCGATATGAAGCTCTATTCATTGTGACCCCTAGGCCGGGTCTCCAGATATGGGTCAAAAGGAGGACCCGGATGATCCTTGAATGTTTCTGAGCAATACAAAACAAAACAACATAAAAAATCAAAAGTCAAAAACCAAAAACCAAAACAAACAAAAACAACAAAATAGTAGCAGTCACAATGACAACAAAAAATTACAAAACCGATAGCCGCCTTTTAATCCATAGAAAACCAGGAAAAAAGGAATAAGGAAAAGGGAATAAATATCCGATTTCGAAACAGTTTACACATCAATATTCATGAATACCCGTTATTCACGCTTTAATTTTTTTTGTATGGTGTTGTCAAATTTTGGGGGGGGTTTTAACCCCAAAACCCCCCCCTTGTGTGCGCGAATGACTTACATACATAAAAGCCAGCTGCATCCATAACAGAGAGGCATTCTAAAATTTATGTATGCATGTGTGTATTTATTTGCTATTATTTATGTAGTAGAGAATTGCATTTTTATAACGTTTCTTATTCATGAGAAATTCAAGTAAATTCAATATTTACAAATCAATGCGCTTTAAGCAAATGTTGTTAGATACATATATTTTCATATTTTTGTATAAGCATTTTTATGCATCTGAGTATGTGATAATCAAATTTACTGACATGCATACAGATATATATACATATAAATGAATAAAGAAAGTTTTTTACAAATTGCAAAAAAAAAGCTTTTCAATGATACCATACTAAGCTGCTTATTCTTCATATAATAATGCTTAAGCTTCACAAAAAAAAAATTGAAGTATTATTGATAGTAAGAGTTAGAATGAAATTCATGAAATAAAATCAAAATTTAATTTGCATCATTTTGCAAAAATATCTCTATTCAAAAATGTTATCTGCTTTGCTTCTTTGCTTAGTTTGAGAAAATTTACTCGATTGAAATATTTAAGATTTTATTAGAAAAAAAATTAAAGCGTGAATAACGAGTATTCATGAACATTGATGTGTAAACAGTTTCGAAATCGGATATTTATTCCCTTTTCCTTATTCATTTTTTTCCTGGTTTTCTATGGATTAAAATGCGACTATCGTTTTTGTAATTTTTAGTTGTCATTGTGACTGCTACTATCATTGTTTATACTAAATAGTTTGGTCACTCAAATGGTCTTCTTCTTCTTCAATTTAAAAAATGCGTATGTGTTTGTGCGAAAATGAAGAGAATGAAGGAATCAATGCTGTGCAATTTCGAATAATTGCTGTTACTACCAAAATGGGAGCAAAGTCGTTAGGATTTACTTCGTTTTTACTGAATTTTTTTCTTCACTACGAAAACGATTTTAATAAAAATATATCGCACCCTAAATCATAAAGTGACACAACTCAAAATTCAAATATTTTCAGGAGAGCCAAAAAACTTTTTTTCTTTACAAGCAATCGTATGGCAAAAGACCACGTATTATGGTAATTTTTCGGTCAAAAGAGACACTTATTGAAAAGTTTTTTTTGCAATCGCTAGAGATATGTTCTGTGTAACATTTATGAAAAAACTCGATTTCAAAAAATTTTGAGTTGTGTCACCTTATGATTTAGGGTGCGATATGTACATTCAATAAAAAAAAGGTGCTTCGATATTGCGAGATATGGAAGGACTTCCTCGTGGTAAAATTGCAAACTTTGAGGAGAAAAAAAGAAAATATTTTTCATTAAAAACTTTTAGAAATAAAAATGCATTTCACTTTTAATTCACCTGAAAACTGAAAATATAAGTGGAAACGCCATTATCACGCACTTCCACTGATGGTAAACTCTTCCCACGACAGATTTTCTTTTTATTTAAAAAAAAAAGAATAATAATTGCGTTTTGCACGAACAGCAGAACTCCAAATGTTCAAAAAAATTGTGTATGTTTCAAAATAGTTTTGAAGTTCTTTTTTTAACATTTTTTTTTGTTTATATTGACACTATCATCATGTTAAAGAAACCAAATTCCAAATGACATTTAAGAATAAAATTTTATATTTAATTCATAGCGTATATTTTAAAATTGCTCTATGTTGCATCAACCAGGCCCGACGAGAGGGGGGGGCTGAGGGGGTCAATTGCCCCGGGCCCGGGCTTTAGAGGGCCCGGGAATCTCAAAATGATATCCAAGTTTTTGCCACAGAAAATAAACAAACAACACCTTTAATCACCTTTCGTAGATAGCAATCATTTTAAATTTCAACAAATTTTATAAATCTCTTAACGTGTCTGCATCCCACTTAAGGAATTTTTGGTTTTTGGCGTCGACTTTGCAGCATAAATTTGAATTCGTTTTCTATTGCAACAGAAAAATTCGGTATGATGCAAATTCTTATACAGCGAAATGGGTATTTCCTGGGCGTTTCGGACGGTATGTTCGCACGATTTTTTGAACTTTTGAGGCAGAAATATCGCGAAATATTGTATCGTTTTATGATAAAAGGAAAGATTTAGGTCACAGCTAATGACTAAAGTATGTTACCGACAGAAATTTAGTTTAATGCCTCTGTGTAAGCCACTTAAACTGCGTTCCGGACGCTACAAAAACACGTCCATATTATAAAAGTAGCTAAAACAGAGGCATTAAACTAAATTTCTGTCGCTAACATACTTTAATCATTATCCGTGGCGTAAATCTTTCCCTTTATCATAAAACTATACAATATTTCGCGATATTTCTGCCTCAAAAGTTCAAAAAATCGTGCGAACATACCGTCCGAAACGCCCAGGTAATGCCCATATACATATGTACGTGTATGTATGTATGTAAACAGCGATACGCCGAAAACAAACAAAGCTTGCGAAGCTAAAATTTGCTTTGGTGCTTCGTACAGTTGAATTCGATTGCTGTTTCACTAAAGCGTTCAGCAGAATCAGTCTTTTGATATACTAAATTATTACCAACAAATATTTGTATTCCAATTTAAAGAAATTTATTTCATACAAATAAAGCAATATGTATTTAAACAGAATTCATTCAGACCTATGGTCCCTTGGACAATATTACTCAGTATGACCCATGGATTCGGAAACTGGATGTGCCTTTTGACAATACATTTGACCCACCCAAATATGTATATTTCTATGTAAACATATTTACTTGATCTGTATTAATGTATAGATAAATTAAAGTTCGTAACTATATATTCATTGAATTTTGGTTTTGAGAATTTGTTCATTTAGTATAGGGGCCCGTAGTTATTTTGACCCCGGGCCCGGATTTTCTCTCGGCGGCCCTGGCATCAACACTAAAATTTGGTTGCATTTACCAAAATGTCAAATGATGTTTAACAAGTAAGGAAGCCTAAGTTCGAGTGCAATCGAACATTAGATACTCAGCTGTATGCTTTCATTGTTTGTTTGCGTTTGTTCGATATAGGGTGTATTTTATATGAAACGAGTGCTGCATAAACAGGGCGCAGCCACGCCCATTTTCAAAATTTATATCAATCATCCAAATAAGCATACAAATATTATTGTTAGTGCAAAATTTCATCCCTCTATGACTTTTAGTTACAAAGACTTCACGTTACAAATTCCAAAAGGGTGTTCCAGAAATATCTTTGTTAAAAAGTAGGCGTGGTCATAAACCGATTTCAATACATTTTTGCGTGTCTATTAACACATGTTATAAAAGTGTATAAACCAAGTTTCGTCATAATATCTCAATTATTTGTCGAGTTAAAGGCTAAGAAATCTCATATATCCCTTTGTCTAAAAAGAGGCGGTGCCACGCCCATTTTCCAAACTTTTTTATTTTTTGTTTCCGGTCTATTGTAAAACTCATGTCACAAAATTTCAATGAATTATCTTTATATTTCACATAGATATCGCTTAAAATGGTTTTATTAGGTCACTTTATAATACACATATATAAAAGTGGGCGCGGTCGTCAACCGATTTTGGTAATTTTTCGTCCACACATTTGGCTAAGTAAATATATCACGCGTACCAGATTTCATCGATATATCTTTAACGGTTTCTGAGTTATGGCTTATTAAACTTTCAATATTCGCTCCTTAATAAGTGGGCGTGGCACCGCCCATTTTCCAAAATTTTTGTAGTTTTTGTTTTATGTCCATAGTTGGACTCCTGCCACAAAATCTCAGTGATTGATCTTTATATTTGACAGAGATATCGCTTAAAATGTTTTTATTAGGCCCCCTTATATTTCCTATATATAAAAGTGGGCGTGGCCGTCAACCGATTTTGATAATTTTTCGCCAAAACATTTGACTAAGTAATTATATTACGCGTACCGAATTTCATCGATATATCTTCAACGGTTTCTGAGTTATGACTCATAAAACTTTCAATGTCTGCCCCTTAATAAGTGGGCGTGGCACCGCCCATATTCCAAAATTTTTGTGTTTTTTGTTTTATGTCCATAGTTGGACTCATGCGACAAAATTTCAATGATAGATCTTTATATTTGACAGAGATATCGCTTAAAATGGTTTTATTAGGTCACTTTATAATACACATATATAAAAGTGGGCGTGGCCGTAAACCGATTTTGATAATTTTTCGTCAAAACATTTGTCTATGTAAGCAAATTACGCGTACCAAATTTCATCGATATATCTTCAACGGTTTCTGAGTTATGACATATAAAACTTTCAATGTTTGACCCTTAATAAGTGGGCGTGGCACCGCCCATTTTCCAAAACTTCATCAAATTTCTTCATAAGGGCCCGAGCTCAATACGTGGGTAAAATTTTAAAACTCTAGCTATATTAGTGGCTGAGATACCAAATTTCCGATTTTTTCTATATAGGAAAAGTGGGCGTGGTCATGGTCCGATTTCGCCCATTTTCAATACCAACCGTCCCAGTCTCGATACCAACTTGCGTTCCAAATTTCATCAAAATATCTCAATTTTTGCGCGAGTTAGAGTGTTTACAGACGGACGGACGGACGGACGGACGGACAGACGGACGGACGGACGGACGGACGGACGGACGGACGGACGGACGGACATGGCTCAATCGATTTCTCTTTTCACCCTGATCATTTTGATATATATAAGTCTATATCTATCTCGATTATTTCATTCTGTTACAATCCACCGTTATGTGATTAAAACTATAATACTCTGTGTACTAGTACAGCTGAGTATAAAAAGCTAAAATGACGTTTGAAAAATCGTGTAATTTGAAAAAAATTGTTGCTATTCTATGTGTAAAGATCGATCATGTTAATCTTACATGAAATAAAATTTGCATATACGCGAATGAAGTACTAAAGGCAATGGTATCCGTATATTCCCTTTTCTATATTTCTGGAAAAATGTATTAACAGAACAGTACGAGAAAGAGCAACCCTGCTTATACGAAAATGTTCAAAAGGAAATAAAAAAATTTAAATTCAAACGGCCATTTTGATGGTGAAAACCCAACAAACATTTAGGTTAGATATCGGTTTGAGAATGACTCGAGAACTAGCCCTTTTCTCAAATCTCTAACGTTAGAGGACGACTCGAGGAGCTGTCGAGAATCATATCGATCTCAAAAAAAATGGGACATAACTCTCAAATGGAGAAAATTATAATTTCCGAATTGAAATCCAATGTAGTTTTCTAATGAGAATTTGCAAATATTTCTTTTTCTAATCAGTCTCCAATTGATTTCTAGTGTGGTTTTCTACCTTCGCTTTGGATTAGAGATAAGTTTGAGAATTACACTCTCTAACACTCTCAGATTGTGTTCGCTGATAAAACGCTGTACCAATTCATACTTTTTGATTAATGCCTGGATGCCTTCGAACGCTTTGGTTGCTTTGGAAACTCTACATTCTCCTACATTTGGATATTTCCCAATTAGCACGAATCCAATGTGGGGAAAAAGTCTCAATTATCAAGTTTATATCCAACATGTTTTTACACTTAAGGTACAATACTTTTCCAAACTGAACTGAGTGCATAATTAGTATTAATTAAATTCAATCATATTAGCAATAAGTAAACGAAAAAGTGAGTGAAGAATAAAATTTAAAGAGGAATGTATAATTCAACTAATTTTTGTGTATAAAATATTGTTATTATTGTTAAATGCATAACAAAAAAGTGAGCAAATAAGTCAAGCAGACAATCATAATTGTTACATTTTTGTTCCTTTATTTCAATCGGATGAGAGTTTGTTGCTCAAAAGCTTTATTCTGAAGCTTGATTTTGGTTGGAGAATATCGATAAAGTTCAAGTCAAATTCCAATATTTTTTTCAAGTGGAGAAACAGAAACATTTCCATATCGAAAAATGGGCTGTTTCTGAATTCTAGTTAAAAATTATTGTTGGAAATTGGAAAATGGATTTGATCTCAATGAAATTCAAATGCATTCAAAAATGCTTATTGGGTAGCAACGATTTGCGTCATGGATATTTCATTTTTGTTTTGAAAAAATAAATGTGTATCTATATTTTTGATACATACAGTAAGTCGCAGTGAAAATGACCCACGTTATGTTGTCCGAAGTTTTATGCAAATAAAAAATTATACACAAACAGATTGAAAAACAAATTTATGTACTTAGGTATATTTTAGAATAAACCACAATTTAGAATTTCAAAAAATATTTGATGAACATTATTTTTTAGTTATAAAAATAATAGTTAAAACCGGAAAAGTTCATGAAACGGGCTCACAGTGAAGGTTAGCCACTAAGAGGAATATGCCCTAAAACGGTTTTAATACTTTTTTGCCTTGTTTCAACAGTTCAATTACTCTATCCCTAATATCTAAACTTGTTTGTCGGCCCATATTTGCACATTGACATGAAAAATACAACTAATGCATCTATTGGCGCACTTGAATGAAATATAATACAAATTTTATTAGCAACCAATGTGTTTTATTCAACTAACAAAACACGATTTTTACGCGCTCTAGCGTGTGTTTTATGATAAGTACACCTTTTAAAAATGGAAAAAAATTGCCTGATCTGTTTTTTTTTTATATAATTAACACATAATGTAAAATGTGAACTGTAAAAATATATAAGAGAGAAATCGGTGTTCTAGAGAGAAAGTATTTAAATTGGAGTTGCCAGAAAGCTTGCTTTGATTGTGACGCGTATATACGTGTATGCTTTAGTTTTTAATCATTTCTGGCATGTTGTTGAAACTTTTCCGTCGCAAAAAAATTAGGAAAGTCAAGTAATTGTTAACAAAGATATTTAATAATAAAAATGTCTGAATAAATAATGGTTCACTTTCTCTGTGACTCACTGTATCCCCATCAAAACAAACTTCAACCATGGGAATTGTTGTTGCAAAAAGTGACAGGCACATTATGTGTCAATGGGAGAATGGGAAACTAAATAAACCAAATGTGAAGAAGAATCGACCACAGTGTTGTATTCAAACGTAGCAAAATCTTCACAAGAAAATAGCCAAAATTCCGAATAAAATCAATTAAAACTCAAAAATATGTTAATTTTTTGTTATTATCGCTACAAATATAGCATTACAAATTCAATTCACCCAATAATTTTAAAGATTTAAAGATTTCAAAATTTATTTGAATTTTTTTTCTGTAACTTTTGCACAGCACTGCAGGGTGACAGGCACAACATGTCAAAGAGTGTCGCAACTTATAGATATAAACTATGGCTACTATTTGGTTGTTTTTGTTTGTTTTGGTTTTTGGTTTTTAAGTTTTGATTTTTTATTTTCTTTTATTTTGTATTACTCAGAAACATGCAAGATCATCAGAGTCCACGTTTGACCCATATCTGGAGACCCGGCCTAGGAATCATAAAGAGTAGAGCTCCGTGTAGAAGTCCTGCTCAACACTTTTCATTTGATACCAATATTGCTCAGAAACATTCCGGGTTAATCCGGGGTCACATTTTGACCCATATTTGGGGACCCAATCTAGGACTCATAAAATGAATAGAGCTCTATGTGAAAGCCCTGCTCAATACCTTTTATTTGATACGAATATTGCTCAGAAACATTCAAGGATCATCAGGGTCATCGTTTTGACCAATATCTCGGGACCCGACATAGGAATCATAAAGAGTAGAACTCCGTATAGAATCCCTGCTCAGAACCTTTCATTTCATACCAATTTTGCTCAGAAACATTCAAGGATCATCCGGGTCCTCGTTTTGACCCATATCTGGAGACCCGGCCTAGAGGTCACAATTAAAAGAGCTTCATATCGAAGCCCTGCTCAAAACCTTTCAATTGATACCAATATTGTTCAGAGACATTCAAGGATCATCCGGGTCCTCGTTTTGGCCCATATCTCGGGACCCGAACTAGGAATCATAAAGAGTAGAGCTCCCTGTAGAAGCCTTGCTCAAAACATTTCTTATGATACCAATTTTGCTCAGAAACATTCAAGGATCATCCGGTCCTCGTTTTGATCCATATCTGGAGACCCGGCCTAGGGGTCACAATTAAAAGAGATTCATATCGAAGTCCTGCTCAAAACCTTTCATTTGATACCAATATTGCTCAGAAACATTCAAAGATCATCCGGGTCCTCGTTTTGATCCATATCTGGAGAACCGGCCTAGGAGTCACAACGAAAAGAACTTCATATCAAAGTCCTGCTCAAAACCTTTCATTTGATACCAATATTGCTCAGAAAATTAGATAGGTAGATGTAGGTATGCATATCCATACATTTGCATACATGTTCAAACAGGTTGGCCCTTTTTATTTTGCCTATTTGTCGCATTGTTGCAGAAAACAAAAACAACAACAACTTCGCTTCGCTTCGTTGCTGTTGTTGCTAATATTTGCATTTGCACGACTATGCATGCAAGCATTTGTAAGTACATGCCTAGCTACCTACCTACCACTGACAATGCCAAGGTAATTTACGGTTTACGCATTTACATGTTTACTCGTTTACGCATTTACATGTTTACGCGTAAACTTTACCTGTTTTTCGAAATTACTCGTAGCTACAGCAAAGATGTTTACACATCAAAAATTTACCAAAGCGCGTTTTTCGGCATGGAAATACCTTTCTTAATTTTTGCAAACAATTTTGTTACATGAGACTAGCTTAATGCTTATTATACACGCTGCAAGTAATTGCAAGAATTTCGTGATAGGCAAATGTAGCAGATAATCTCATTAGATCACGCGTAACCTGTAAACTTTGCCCCATTCTACCAACTTACACATCCTGCAGGTTTTATGTAAAGACTTTGATTGCAGAAAAACACTCAACCTTTTAATCTCAGACCAACCTATGTAACTTATCTATTCATCTATAAATCTTTAAAAATGCCTAAATGTTTCTTTTGTATTTCCATCCACAACCACAAAATCCGCCAGCGCAAGCATGTCCGCCATTAATTCGCAATATTTTACCAATTTCAATGCTCAGCATGTAATTTACACACTTTGTTGCTACAACTAGTTATTTCTTCCGCTTAAACACACATCCATTTACACACACACACTTTTGCGCTTTCACACACTTTTACACTTAAACAATGACGCTCATTTAATTTCGACACCTCCACAATGCGCTGACTCAACACTTCATTATCACAGCAACGGCTCTGCCTGCGTATATACATATATGTATATAAGAGGGTCTGTATGCCAACGTGGCAACCCTCAAGCTCCACATTCCTCATTCCACATTCCCCTTTGCTCATTCCTCATGCCTTATGCTGCAATCTTCACTTCTCATTCCCCAGCCATTATCACTTTCACGCCTATTTTAATAAGAGTTTAAATAAAAATTTGCATTACGTGGCAGCCAAGGTGCTGATGGCACACACTAAATGGGCGAAGCTAAACGAAACATGCCGTACGGAGAAGGAGTAAAATAGCAAAAAAATATGAAAGTAAAAAGATAAAAAACAGAAAAATTAAAAGCAAAGCGCATTGCAATATATTTATGTACACATATACATACATACATACATACATGATATATATCGTCGGCCTCCTGCCAGAACCACGAATGTGCTAAAATGAAAATGTTGGGAAATCGAGTTTTAAAGTTTATTTTTCTCGCAAAATTTGAAAAATTTGTTTCTAATATAAAATTATACATACCTGCAAATTAGAACTTTGTTTAGCTCGATGCCCTGATGTAGTTTTTATGCTTCTATTCCTTCTAATCTTCGAGATTTGGCACATTCGTGTTTCTGGCCCAAGAAAAATCCAAAAAATTCCTTGAAAATAAATTTCCAAAAGTAAGTAAAACAAATACATTCAATACAAATTCATATTTTATTTGTGGAACTATTCCTAATCTTCAACATCAGAGTTTTCTGAAAGGTCAGGCTCAGATAGAGCATCGCGAAATCCGCTGTTAGCTTTCCTTTGGAATCACCAAGGTTTCGCAAATTTTATTTAAAGAAAAAAAAATTGCACATTTGTAGTTCAGGCAGGCGGCCGACGATATGTATGTATATAGAATGTTAAGGCAATGTAGACGGAAGTGGAGCACGCACATGAAAAATCGTTTTAATGCACGCGATAATGGAATTGGATAACCGACCTGTCTGCCTGGATGGCTGACTGCGGGCTGGCTGCGTGCCGAGCTCTTGCTGTCTGAATGCGTTTTTTTCTTGTTAGCTTCTTTTGTTGTTGTTTTTGTTCTTTTGTGCTTTTTTTGTGTTTTGTTTTTCCTTTACTTTTTCTTCTCTTTCGTTGCTACACTGGCTTGTTGTTCTGCTGCCTTTTCACTGTCTATCTGTTTTGTACTTGCGTTTGGCCGCACTACCTTTCGGCAACAACAACAACTACAACTATATAGTATATACAACTACTGTTCTACAGTGTTGCACATTTCCTGCCAGCACATACACTCACTTCACACAAATATATGTATGTACATAAGTATATTTGTATGTATTTGGTTACGTTTGAAAAAATAGCAGCAACAAAAAAAAACACCAAAGTAAGTAAGCGACATGTACAACATGGCTTGCTGATTTTCCTCTTCCTTTTCCTGTGCCCTCGGGCTTAGCAACAGCAGCAGCGCCACTAGCAGCAATTGTGTGTGAGCTCAGCTTTCAGTGTGGCCGTTTTCAAATATTTTTTTGTTCTCTTTGTTGTTAGTAAAAGTATACATACTTTTCGCCTTTTGCTTAATTCACAATCTGAGCTCTCAGTACTCGCTTTTGCAACGTAAGCTTTCGTTTAGGGTGATCTCCATCCATGATATTCATCGCAATGGCATATGAATGCCCTCTAGCAAAGGAGTTGTGCACTTTAAAGTAGCAGAAAAGTAGTAGAAATTTATTTTTATTCTCATATACGGCAACACTCTCTACGCTTTGCATGCTCTACTACGTCATTTTCATCTATCTAGCTGTTCTTCTTAAACCATGTTGCGGCACATTTCTTACAGCTGCTCTGCGTTCCAGCAGCATTCGCTTGCTGATAAATTTGCTTTTGATCTTTTTTTTTTTGTTTTTGTTTTTAACCTGCATTTCGTAATTGATTTGTCTGTTTAGCGCCATTTTTCTCCGTTATATCTGCTGCACTGTGTATAGAATACAGCACTTCCTTCATCATTTATGCTTTGTGCTCCGTTTAAACGTGCCAAAATGTTTGGTTTAGCTCATGTGCGTGTGCGTTTGTGTAGTTGTCTGTTTTACCAGCAATTTGTTACAGTTACCGTCGTTAAGCTGTTTTCCTGCTTCTGTTGCCTGCTTTCTCTCCATCACTTTGCCTCTTCTTTGGCAAGCCACCTCCACAGCAAGCACCTCAACTAAACGCTTTGCGGAACTGCATGACTGCATGCTCTGGCCAGCTTGCCTTCCTGCTTACTTTCCTGCCTACTTACCTATTAACCTCTTTGCTTATTTTTGTTGTTGTCGTGCCAGCACTCTGGCATGCATTGCAGCCCATTTCAACCCAAGCTATTTGCAGGTGTTAAAGCGTACCGCCAGATATTTATGCAACGTGAATTTTATGTGGCAATAATGCCGCCATAACAGGCCATAATGTGACGACGCGTGAATGCGGCTACGTCGTTTGTGGTGGTGTTATTACTAGTTTGCTGCATTTTTTCTTTGCATACTTTTAGGGTTTTATTGCAATTCTTTTTTTTTCTCAAACAGTGCTTAATTTGCTCTCGTATATATTTTATATAGTATTTTTAAATGCAGTGTTGAAATAAAATTCTATCAGCTGTTGAAGGCAAACCATGTCTTAGTGTTTAAGTTGAAGTCATTGTACTGCATAGCACGCATGTTCGAATCACGCTTCCGGCAAAGCGACCTGATGAGTCACAAGGTCCGTTTATTATTAGCTAGTTATGAATAGTTAGCCAAGTTTCGGCTGGAAAATCGTTTCTTGAGTCAAAAAATAGCAGAAGAGAGCCATAGACAGCTCCAAATTTCAGCTAGTAAAATTTTCCCTAGCTGAAATTATTTGCTGCCAAAGTAAGAAACAGCTGATGAAAAAATAAACAAACGAATGCTTTTGATTTTATTACTTTTGAAATTTTCTGAATTTTTGAAATAGAAATAAAGAAAATTAAGTGTTTTTTTAGAAAAAATAACCATTAACAGTCAAAAATAGCATTCAAATTATTAATCGCTAATTTTTACTATTTTTCCGTTTCTTGATTTCCTGTTCGTTTCGCTCTTTATGAGCGCAATTCTTCCCGTTTTGCTCACTTGACAGCTAGCTGCTAGTTTAATAAGAAACAAACCTATAGAAGGAGCTAAAGTGAAACAGTTATCGCTACATCCACCGCTTCAATATGTTGTTCAGATTATTTTCTAGTTTTAAAACATAAATAAATAAAATCTTATTATTTAGACGTAAACTGTTGGCAACAACTACTCACTGCTAAAGGCTTAACACGCTGCAATTTACATATGTATACATATTTTACGAGTATGTTTATTTTATTTATATTATGGTATAATTTATTTATGTATTCAAGCAATCAAACTCACAATCACTTACGTAAACAAACAACCGAATATATATACGTAAGTATATACATAGGTATCCCAATAAACCAAAAGGCATGATAATAATATTATAACAAGCTTACAAATATAAGCGTTAAGCTTGAGAAACTATTGTGTAAACTATTGAAAAAGGCTTAAGCACAATTGTAGAAAAATCAAAACGGCACCCTTTTTATAAGCTTACAAATGTAATTGTAGAAAAATATTACTTGTGAAAGCTTGTTGTAAGCTTATTTATACAATTGTATGTATAAATAATAGAAAAAAGAAAAAAATAAATTTTTATTTGCATTATTCTTTTCATTTTCTTTCCTTCTTCACCTTTACTGCAATGTTCTTTATTTTATATTCTCCTCCTGTTTCGAACCATGACATCAACCTGTAATTCAATCCAACGGAATCATATAGTCGGACATTCAACATTAAATTGAATTTTATTGAGGCTTTTATACTTCCCTTTTCCGAAAAAGGAATAATGAATTATATGAATCATTGTAAAACCAAAATTTAAAAAAATTTTACAGTAAGCTTATAACAATGTTATTATTAATAGTTTTTCAAGCTTGCATTTCAAGTGTAAAGTAAGCTTATTGTAATATTGTTTTCAAGCTTTTTAACATAAGGAGTATTGTGAAAGGCTTATATAAAGTAAGTGTTCCTCAATTATTACAATCATGCTTGTGAATAAGCTTACAATTAAGCTTATAAAAGCTATATTGCTATAAGCTTACAATGGACAATTGTTATAAGCTTGTTCTCAAGTCCTATTACATTTCGCTTACTTCCTGGTCTGTTGGGATATCACTGAATTGTATATGCATTGTCAAATGTCAACTAATTGAGCTTCTTTGCAAATATTTATTCAAATCTTATGCATCAATTATAATCAATCTTAATTGTCTTAGATGCATTTTCCACTCCATCTTGTTGACAAATTTCATTTCATGTTTGGTAACACGTGCGCGATTTGAATAACCACGAAAACAAACAAGCAAGCAAAATAAATAGGCTTAAGTCTATACATACATAAATTCAAATTTATACATATGTATGTTGCAAAATTTCTTGCTCCTGGAATCTCTGATGCGGTTCAAATTAAGCGGTATAATTGCACGAAATGTTTTTTAAAAAGGTTAGATGGCAGGCTCGCCAATTGTAGTCTTCTTTGTATATACATATGTACACTCACGGAAAAAAGTATTGGCACAGCAGACAAAGTTGGTTTCGACCTCAAAAAACGCTTCCAAATAACTAAAGTTTTTATTATTTCCTATTTTTGTTACATTAGTACAAGTATTAGGAATACGCTAAAGAAGAAATTACATTAATTTATCGAATGGTTTAAGCACATTAATTCGTGGAATTAAAAAAGTCCTATTTTTATGTGGAAAAAAGTATTGGCACACTTCACTTTCAGATTAAATAACAACTAAATTTTTAACGCTAGTATATTGTGGGCGTACCGTTTTATTTTCTAACATCATTAATTGGGTTTGGCATAGAATATACCAACTTTTTGGTAGTTTCCTACCCAATATTTGGCCATTAACATTAACTTTTCAGCGCTTTTTCTGGCGTCTTCTTTCAAAATATTGGTATAAACTTGCTTGTCCATTATACCCTCAACAAAAACCAATTCGAACACACCTGCAGTGGACATGCAGCCCCACACAATCACGTTTCCCCCAATATGTTTTATAGTGTGAATAAAGTATTTTTGAATCTAATGCTATAATAGCTTTTCGTCATTCCTTTACTCTTCCATATGAGCGAGAAATATTAAATTTGCTTTCATCCGAAAATATAACTTGCTCCCAGTTGCTGTAAGGCTTGTCCTTGTCAGCCTTTGCATAGTCCTTTCTACTCATTTGAATTAAAAGAACAAAAACTTTGCTTCCACTGTTAAACATGGCGGTTGGAAGCATGATAGCGTGTGGCTGCATGCCCACTGCCGGTGTCTTCGAATTGGTTTTTATTGAGGGTATAATGGACAAGCAAGCTTATCCCAATATTTTGAAAGAAGACGCCAGAAAAAGCGGTGAAAAGTGAAATTTGGGTACATCACACACGACAACGGCCTGAAATAACAGCCCACAACGTAGGTATGCGACTTGCATATAATACTACTCATGTTCTCCCACATCCCCCACAGTCCCCAGACCACAACCCGATCCAGTACTGGAGGGATAAGCTGTAGCGGCGGTAAAGAACGCGGTGCGTCACCAGCGAGCAAAGTCTAAAAGCAGCCTTAATGGAAGAATGGTAAAATATTGGGGAGGAAACTACCAAAAAGTTGGTATATTCTATGCCAAACCCACTTAATGATGTTGGAAAATGAAACGGTACGCCCAAAATATACTAGCGTTTAAAATTTAGTTGTTATTTAATCTAAAAGTGAAGTGTGCCAATACTTTTTTCCACATAAAAATAGGACTTTTTTAATTCCACGAATTAATGTGGTTAAACCATTCGATGAATTAATGTAATTTCTTCTTTAGCGTATTCCTAATACTTGTACTAATGTAACAAAAATAGGAAATAATAAAAACTTTAGTTCTTTGGAAGCGTTTTTTGAGATCGAAACCAACTTTGTCTGCTGTGCCAATACTTTTTTCCGTGAGTGTATATTTATTTTCATTTTATTTTATAAAAGTATTATATTTATATGAACATTTTTATGTTCTTAATTCTTTGAAAGTTAAAATAGAATGAAAATTTTTGATATTTTCATAGACAATAATAACGAAAATAACATTAACATTTTTACATTATAAATGCAAAGTATTATTTAAAAAAGTATAATATTTATATCTATATATATAAATAATAATAAATATGCAAATTAGTTGCATTGCATAAGTGCTGCTTCTTAAAACAACACGTGCGTTCAAGTGCATTTTAAGTGAGTTATTTATTAAATTTTTAGGAAGTAATTAAATGCAACTTCTGTTAAATGACAATTAGCATTTTGGAAATACATGCATATCTCTAATGAATATATGTAATTGTGCAAGATTGTTAGTATTGATACGACAGTATTTTTATTATTGATCCAAGAGTCTAGTATAACCAAGAGTCTAGCATGCAAAAAGCTGAAAATTTCGGACAAATTCCTACAGCGTGCGCTGGAAATCCAAAAAAAAAAAAATAGAGAGAGATTTATGACCATACTTACTTCACTGTTATGTGAACAAATCGCACCCTAAATCAAAAAGTGGCACAACTCAAAATTTTTCGAAATCGAGTTTTTTTCATAAACGGGTATACGGAACATATCTCTAGCGATTGCCAAAAAAAAACTTTTGAATAACTGTCTCTTTCGACCGAAAAATCACCATTATACCTGGCCCTATGCCATACGATTGCTTGTAATGAAAAAAAGTTTTTTGGCTCTCCTGAAAATTTTTGAATTTTGAGTTGTGCCACTTTATGATTTAGGGTGCGAAATATTTTAACTGTGTCATTAAAAAATATTTAAGTCATCTTTGATGCATGATTGCCAATTTACTTTTATAAATTCTATATATACGCACACACAAATCGAAGTATTTTCGCTTAAATGCGAATTCAAGATTTATTGGCTGAATAATTGTAGAAAATTAAAGCGCAGCGTAATCGCACGCTTTCATACACAAACACACACTTATCAAACACACATAAAGCAATTCAGCTAAAACTGTTTAAGAAAGTTACTCATACGCTCCGTTGACCCTACATTTATGATTTACTGTCGCATAACTCACGCACAGGCGCATGCAAGCACCCCAGTTGGAAAGGTGGTCATGCATGATCTTGCGGACGCATGAAAAGATGTACGAAAAATTTACATTACTATTTTTAAAATAGGCGAGTTGGTGTTGTTGCTTTGAAGGTAATTTGATGCATAAGCGAGTATTCTTTTCATGCTTGGGTACGACAGAAATGCGCCTATTATAGTATGTATTCCAAAAAAAAACTATGATTTCATCTAAATTCTATGTTGTGTGGCTGCCAACTTATAGGAAATCGGATACACTCTAGAATGCAACCAAAGGTAAGCGAACAGGTCAGTCATCGGCTCTCAGCTTTAACTTCCAACTTATAGGAAATCGGATACATTCCAGAATACAACCCAAGGTAAGCGAAGAGGTCAGTCATCGGCTCTCATTTATACCTTCCAACTTATAGGAAATCGGATACATTCCAGAATGCAACCCAAGGTAAGCGAAGAGGTCAGTCATCGGCTCTCAGCTATACCTTCCAACTTATAGGAAATCGGATAGATTCCAGAATGCAACCCAAGGTAAGCGAAGAGGTCAGTCATCGGCTCTCAGCTATACCTTCCAACTTATAGGAAATCGGATACATTCCAGAATGCAACCCTAGGTAAGCGAAGAGGTCAGTCATCGGCTCTCAGCTATACCTTCCAACTTATAGGAAATCGGATACATTCCAGAATGCAACCCAAGGTAAGCGAAGAGGTCAGTCATCGGCTCTCAGCTATACCTTCCAACTTATAGGAAATCGGATACATTCCAGAATGCAACCCTAGGTAAGCGAAGAGGTCAGTCATCGGCTCTCAGCTATACCTTCCAACTTATAGGAAATCGGATAGATTCCAGAATGCAACCCAAGGTAAGCGAAGAGGTCAGTCATCGGCTCTCAGCTATACCTTCCAACTTATAGGAAATCGGATACATTCCAGAATGCAACCCAAGGTAAGCGAAGAGGTCAGTCATCGGCTCTCAGCTATACCTTCCAACTTATAGGAAATCGGATACATTCCAGAATGCAACCCTAGGTAAGCGAAGAGGTCAGTCATCGGCTCTCAGCTATACCTTCCAACTTATAGGAAATCGGATACATTCCAGAATGCAACCCAAGGTAAGCGAAGAGGTCAGTCATCGGCTCTCAGCTATAACATTGAATCTAGCAAAAAAAAAAAAAAGAAACAATTAGGAGAATCAGGTTTTTCTCTAGTTTTGCTTTTTTACAATGACGACAACAATTCGCAGAGTCTATTTTAACAAACGGACGCATAAAAGCGACACTAAAGATCAATATAATGTTGAATGTCCCACATGGGTGAAGCAGTGAAGGGGAAGATGGTGCGACAATGAGAGAAGCAAAGGAGAACAAGCTGGAGTGAAGTTACATATTTCTAGTTGGAAATCGGATGGAGAGAGAATGAAGAGAAAAATGCAAAAAAAAAGTATTTTTTTTTTATTTTTAAGTGAGAAAATAAACCGACACTGAGATCACGGCAAGAGCGACTCTCATCCAAACATTCCTTTTTGCCTTACCTTGGCAGGGAAAAGAGGATGCATGACTTCCCTAGGACATCACAATGAAAAAAATCATGCATTCTGGAATGTATAGATCCTATGGCCTTTATATCCATTTATAGATGACCATACATTACCTTTTCCAACTGGGACGGGACAAACAAGCAAACGCATACAGATGTATAAATAAACACACACACATAATTGGCGAACGGCAATAATGAGGACGATGGCGCTGGCAGGAAGGAAGGAGCTGCAGTAGCAGCGAGCAGCGAGCAGCATTAAGCAGCAAGCGGCAACAATTCACTTAATCGCTCGTAATCGTTAAGGTAATTGACCAGCAAAGGAAGTGTGGGAAATATGAGCAAACGAAAAAGCAAATATGAGAAAAAATACATATACGAAAAAAGTGCAGAAAAAAATCTTTGCACTAAATGAAAAACTTCAATTGAAAAGTAATTTCATCGCCAGATTACGTACTCTAACTCATTTTCGAACTTTCTTTATGGTTTCCATAACAACAAAAAAAGAAAAAACTGAAAGCGTTTATACAGTTAAGCGGGTAAAATATAAAAAAAAACGAGTAGATAAAAAAATGCTGTAAAAATATATGTATTTTGTCATAGCAACAAAGTGCAAACATACAACGAGATTAAGCTAAAGATAACAAAAATGCTTGCAAAAATAAATCTCAGCAAAGAAAGTTTATTCCCGCTTATCGGCAATGTAAGTCGGCTAAATTGCTTGTCCGCCACTTATTATTTTTGTAAGAAAAAGAAAAATGTGTTTGCGTTTATTTTTAAGTTATTTTCTTGCTGATAATTGCATTTTGGCGACTTCTATATTTGATTTTCTTGGGTGATTTATGGATTTTTATTTTGTTTTGTTTCTTTTCTTTTTTTAAGAGATTTGTAGGTTCTAAAATAGAGGGAGTACATGAACACGCAGAAAAATATTTGTGTAATGTTGAATAATTGTATGCTCTATCTTAAGTTCAAATGAGCGCAAATTTTTCTTTGTCATAATTTTTTTATTTCGCTTTTTTTTGGTTTTTTTGGTATTTTTTTTGTTTTTTTTTTTTTTTTGTTTTTTTTTTTGGTTTTTTATTTAAAATGAGTCAACATTTATTATTTACCATCAATTGCAAATCTCATTAAAAGCCACTGAAGCTGCAAATTGAGTTACTTGAAGCAATAATTGAGTCTCTTAATAGGAGTGGCTCCAAAATTGTGAAATACTAAAATGCTTCACTGCACATTAAACTGTCAACTCAAATCCCAAAAGTATAACGGGAAACTGTACTGTCGAATACTGCAAGCGTAATCTCATAACACATTTTCAATGTAACTGCATAAGCGCCGACTCTTGTTCGTTAAGAGCGGACTTCATTTAATATGTTTCTCAAATAGACAAACTCTAGCACAGTTTAAAATTAGCAGCCGTCAACTGACATTTCAACTTTTAAACTTTTCTGTGATTTTTTTTTTGTTTTTGTTTGTGAGTTAAACAAACAAGTATAAAGTCAAATACTCACTGAGCGAAAATCATGCAGAGTTCTCTTACATCCCTGCCTGTTAGCCTTTTAATATTTGAATTCACTATCTCGTGGTTATTTTTATTCATTCTCCAACATATATTTTCCTTTCATTTGCGTTTTCATTTTCTTAATGCTAAAACTTTCAGCATACATATCTAACTGCCTTGCTTGCTTCTCATTTTTTTTTTTTTGCAGCAAACAGCTATTCAAATGACCCGCATAAATATCAATTAATGCTTTACTTAAGTGATAGTTTACTCTTTTGCTCTCTCATAGCACAGTTTGACTTTCTTGCGGAATATTTTCTGGGAAAAAACGTAATTTATTTGCATTAGATGAACAAGAAGAAGGATAAAAAAAATAGACGAGAATAAATGTAGTGGCGGTTTTTATGCATTTGTTTCAAGCTGCAAGTAGCGCGACACGCTTGATTCCCGGTTGGCAACACTGTTGACTAAGTAGATTAAAGGATGGTATGTGGTAAATAGAGAAGAAACTTTAGAAATTTATTTGCGGGAATTCTATTTCTATCTTGCTTGAAAATATGTACACTTGATATGGATCTACAGCTTTCAACACAATTCACTACATCAGCACGGTTTAAAAAATGCAACCCTGGTAAAATTAAAATTGAAGTAATCTTTCAGGAAAACGTATTGTCGCAAGGAATGACTACGCAGACTCATGCCTCTGAGACCCAAAAATGTCTAAGAACTTTCGTATACTGCGTATAAGAGTCAGTCGCGTCATATACTACTATTCACTAACAATAGACAAGGGCCCTTCAGCAATGCTTGAATGACTCGAAATTCTACGAACCGCCTTTTTTGTTTTCTGAAAACCTAACCTACATAACCTCACATGGTATAAAAATTCAGAAGGTAATTTCACTTTAAACTTTTTGACGGCTATTGAATTTTTCTGAAGTATCTTTTTTGTAAACATTATGAGTGAGGCTGCCATATTGGACAAATATAAAAATAGAGATTTTTTAAGAAAATTTTGGTAATTTTAGTTTTAGTTGAAGAAAGCTCAGAAATTATCAAAGAAAGTCATATATTATTATAAGGGATGTGAAAAGTGGGAAGTATTTGGATCGAATATTTAATACAAAGCCTTACGCAATACAACAGACGGAGCATTTAACAAAGAAGTAAGGCTGGAGTCATCGTTATGTCCGAACAAATTTTTTGTTTACATTTTGCTCGTTCTTTTTCACTTCTATCTTACAGAAAGGGAAGAGAAGGAGTATAATACAAGCAAAAATTTTGTGGAGCAGAAATACAGAATTCAGATTAAAGGAAACAAGAAGGTATATTTTAAAGTTCTTTATTAAACTCATTTAAGTTGTAATTTTTTTAATTTTTTTGTTTTTGTAATCTTTTTTTTCATCAAGATGTCTTCGAGATATTTCCAATTAAATGTTTGTTTATAAAGCACTTACGTATCTACAGCCTCGAGATTTTTGTTCACAAAGCTTTCCACTAATTGCACTCTAAAAAATACATATTTTATTAAGATTTATGCACATTTTAATTATTGCGTCCATACTTTGTTTTCGCATTATAACTTGGCACTGCACATTTCGATAATACCGTTTTGTTGTTTGTACTACTAATATCGCCAGCACCGAAATGCACTGAGCACATCAACGGGTTCTTTGGAAGATCAACTTTCTCTAGGCACGCTTGAAGCCATTGATTCTTGATAAACGCAATTGCTGGAAACCTAAAAAACTTCACCACTGAGCCTTTGCAAAAGTGCACGGTATTTTCGCATCCCCTGAAGAGGCAGCTCATTTTTCAAATCTTTTTTCACAAATTACGCGTATGAAAGTAAATTTATTTATTTATTTAGTTTGCACAAATCACAATTGCTTTTTTGAAAATAAATTAATTTATTTTCACAAACTTCAGATTTCGGCCCAAAAAAACATTTGCTGCTGTTTACTCTGGTAGCATGAATTCAATGAAATGTCATAAATTCAATAAAAGTCAAATGGCTAAGATGGCTGCCTACGTCAATAAGTGATTTTACCTTCTATTTTTCTACCATGTAACCTCACACGCTTTTTCATTAGACTACATTTTACATACAAATGTACATACAAAAAAGACGACTTCCCTGAAAAATACGCACGTCTAATCAAAGCCAAAAAGTTAAGTCATAATTGAATTTGTAATTGAAGTTTCGTGCTTAAAAGTCAACTTGCTGCATGGCCAACCGGAAACGCTGCTGCCTTGCAGTCATAACAACTATGTACATACATACATACATGGAATGATGATGCAAAACAATGAAAATACGCCAGCAATGATGATAACTATAATTCTCTTTCTTTTTTTCTGCTTCTCAACGCCAAAGTTTCTGCTGGCAACGCCACCAGCCAATAAATTTGGTGCGAACAAATTTCTGGCTAAATTTTGAATGGATAGTTTTGGGTGAGTCGGCAAAAGTTTTCTCTGCCGGGCGCCAACAAATACATACATGCATGCATACGTATGTCTACTTAAACTTACAAGGTGGCGGAAAAGTTAACAGCTTGCCGATGGGCATAACTTTTGACAAGAGATCGACGCGTAACACAAGATTTTGAAAACTGATAATGCTAAATCTAAGGCAGTAGCCCAGTTATTCTCTTCGAGAAGACAGTGGCAAACGGTATCATCCACCATTTAGTATACGATAAATATCGCAAAAACCAGTGCCGTTAATCAATCGACATCCACCGCAACTGCCAGCAGAGGAAGTGAGAGGCTTCCACTTCGTGGGAAATATCAGGTGGAGAATGACTTGGCTGCTTTGATTGGGCGCCATTTATCGCGGCACCAAAATTTACTGACTTCCCCTACGAACACTGAGGTTAGATTTCGATTTGAGAATGACTCGAAAACTAGCACTACTCAAATCTCTAACATTAGAGGACGACTCGAGAAACTGTCGGGAATCATGGCGTTCTCAAACAAAATGGGGCATAGTTCTCAAATGGAGAAAATTATAATTCTCAATTCGGAATCTAATGTAGGTTAGACAATGATCGCGCCAGAGATCAGGGGTACTTACTCGGTATTCCGGGGAATAAAATAAATAAAGAAACGAAAGAAGCTTCGGTTTAACAAATCGCTAGTTTTATTGCGGAGTATGCGTTGTTAATTCGATGATCTATTTGGGCTCTAATGAGAATTTGTCTTTATATCATAGACATTGACATTGGGCTCTTTTCTAATCAATTTCCAATCTTATTCTAGTGTAGTTTTCTACCCTCGCTCTCGACTATAGAATAGTTAGAGAAATGCACTAGTTATCTAATGTAGTCTCCACAAATTCTCTACCATTAGATATTGTGTTTGTTGGGTTATTGGACTCGTCCAAAATCATGTAGATGGTTCAGCGCCAAATAAGTAGAACAAGAAGAGTTATTGAATGGAATACTGGGGAGGATAGCATGTTTTATACCTTCGTAAAGGAATAATTAGTGTAAGACGACTCATAAAGAACGAAGTGAAGAAGCAGCGTTTAGAAAATTTCGCAACACCTTGTTTGTATTCACTAGCTTAAGCAGCTTCATTTTAAAATAGATTATTACCACCACCAACTATGGCGAGACTCGTACGTTCCCAACACACAGATGTTTTTATACATTCCGTACGTGCTTAGTTAGTTGAGTTTAGTTTCATACACATGCCAACGTATGTACAAGCGTACATACTTGTGTGCATATGTATGGCAGTTTGGCAACTTTTGTCTCCGCTTCAGTCAGCCGACTCGACTTGTTTGGTTGGGCTAGACTGTAACATCCGTTATGCGTTAATTTTAATTACACTTAAAAATTGGTCAGCAATTACACGTATGTATGTGCATGTACGTGGGTGTATGGTTAGGAAATTCTTTGCATAATCTCTCCGCCTCTTCTGCTTATGCGAATGATTTACATGAGCTTATGACAGAGATTAAGAAGTTTTAGGTGACAATTTGTAACGAGCGAGAATTCCAGTAAGGTTCAAAATCGCTTAGAGGAGATTGGCTACAAACGTGTTTACATGCATACATACACACAGAGAAAAACTATTGCCATTTTGATGCACATACTCATGGACCAAATAATAACTGTTGCCACGGTTCATCATCAATTCAAACCGATTTGGCCACGTCTGCTTCGTGATCTTTCATGTTGCTGAAATATGGTGGCTGACAGACGGAAAGAGGGCGAGATATAAACTCAGCGGGTTAGGGAGCTTAGAATATGTTTACTCGTGGTAAGGAATGGCTGTCGTAAGAGGCGACTAAAATCCACTTGCCTAGAAGGTTAATAATGGCAAAAAAATAGTTCGCGCGACTGTCGAGCTAGTATCAGAAGCAGGGATGCCACTTTTGGGCTTTTCCTACCAAAACTGGTAGGTTTTATTCTTTTTGGTAGGTTGGTAGGACGATTTGAATTTTGGTACGTTTTTGCCTTCGGTTAACTAAGATCACTGATTTGGTACATTTCGTTACTTTGCCACAACACTGTTGAGAAAACCTAAATAGAAACGTTTTCTTTGAGCTTCAAGTACACTTGCCCCCACAGACACAACTGTAGGAGATTTAAAACAGAAAGGCATCTGACATTTTACGCTGTATGAAGCAAACAAGGTCGTTCGTAGTAAATGTGTTAGCTGTACCAAGTGGAAACAATGGCTACGTTCAGAAGGCGCAACCGTGGCGCAACAGTTGCGCAACTGTTGTGTTTTATCTTCTGAACGCAACGTTGAGTATTTCTGATCAACACAACATGTTGTGAGTTTGGAGACTTTTTTCCATCGTAAATTTTTTACGCTCACTTTAGACAACATGTTGAGCTTACGATTTTGACATATGTACAAAAATATAAATAGTATTTATGAATTTTTGAATGTAAAAAAAATGTTTCAAAGCCGCGAAATTATTGGCGATTACGTTGGGGATAACTATAATAATAATTTGTGTATTTAATGCATCAGCTCGTTCAGAAGGCGCAAATTGTATCACTTTCCGATTAGTGATATCTACACAACAGTTGTGCTCAACCGTTGCGCCTTCTGAACCTAACCAATGGCTACGTTCAGAAGGCGCAACCGTGGCGCAACAGTTGCGCAACTGTTGTGTTTTATCTTCTGAACGCAACGTTGAGTATTTCTGATCAACACAACATGTTGTGATTTTGGAGACTTTTTCCATCATAAATTTTTTACGCTCACTTTACACAACATGTTGAGCATTGTTTATACTATATAGTTTGGTCACTCAAATGGTCTTCTTCTTGTTCATTTTTAAAAATGCATTTGTATTTGTGCGAAAATCGAGAGAATGAAGGAATCAATGCTGTGCAATTTCGTAGAATTGCTGTTACTACCAAAATGGGAGCAAATTAGTTAGGATTTACTCCGTTTCTACTGAATTTTTTTCTTGACAACGAAACGATTTTAATAAAAATATATCGCACCCTAAATCATAAAGTGACACAATTCAAATTTTTTTAAAATCGACTTTTCTAACGATTGCCAACAAAAAAACTTTTCATTCGGGTCTCTTTTGACTGAAAAATAGCCATTATACGTCGCCTTTTGCCATGTCATTGCTTGTTAAGGAAAAAAGTTTTTGGCCTCCTGCAAATTTTTGAATTTTGAGTTGTGCCACTTTATGATTTAGGGTGCGATATACATATATTAATTTTTTTGGTCATATTGGTCCAAGTGCGCACAAAATAACAGATAAATGTGCAGAACTAACATTAAAATAATATTGATTTTTGCTGTTGACTTCACATTTTTAACTAGATAATTTTGCAATTTAAGCTAGCTAAATTTACACGGAATGGTCGCGTTAAATTAGCAATAATATCTTTTTGATTTTACCTTAAATTTATTGTTAAATTAACTGGATTGATTTTACAATTTACAAAAATACAATATATGTACCTATGTACATTCAATATAAGAAGGTGCTTCGGTATTGGGAGATATGGGAGGATATCCTCCTGGTAAAATTGCAAACTATGAGGAGAAAGAAGAAAATATTTTACATTAAAAACTTTTAGAAATAAAAATACGTTTCACCTTTAACTCGCCTACAAACCGAAAATATAAATGGAGATGCCATTATCACGCACTTCCAATGACGCTAAACTCTTCCCACGGCACCAGATTTTCTTTTCATTTAAAAAATAATAATTCCGTTTTGTACGAAAAGCAGAACTCCAAATGTTCAAAAAAAAAAAATTGTGTATGTTTCAAAATAGTTTTGACGTTCTTTTTTTAAAATTTTTTAATTTATATTGACACTATCATATTAAATAAACCAAATTCCAAATGATATTTAGGAATAAAATTTTATATTTGATATGATTCATTCATTATTTTAAAATTGCCTAATGTTGCATCAACACTAAAATTTGGTTGAATTTACCAAAATCTCAAATGACGTTTTAAAAGCTAAAATCACGTTCCAAAAATCGTGTAATTTGAAAAAAATTGTTGCTGTTATATGTGTAAAGATCGATCGTGTTAATCTTACATGAATTAAAATTTGCATATACGCGAACGAAGTAGTAAAGGCATTGGTATCCGTATATTCCCTCTTCTATATTTCTAGGAAAAATGTAGTAATAGAGCAGTACGAGAAAGTGCAACCCTGCTTATACGAAAATGTTCAAAAGGAAAGAAAAAAATTTGAATTCAAACGGCCATTTTGCATGGCGAAACCCAACAAACATTTAGGTTAGATATCGGTTTGAGAATGACTCAAGAACTAGCACTTTTCTAAAATCTCTAACGTTAGAGGACGACTCGAGAAGCAGTCGAGAATCCTAGCGATTTCAAACAAAATGGGACATAATTCTCAAATTTAGAAAATCATAGTTTCCGAATGGAAATCAAATTTAGTTTTCTAATGAGATTCTAATGAGAATTCGCAAATACTTATTTTTCTAATCAGTCTCCAATTTATTTCTAGTGTAGTTTTCTACCTTCGCTTTGGATTAGAGATAAGTTTGAAAATTAAACTCTCTACCAGTAGATATTGTGTTTGCTGATAAAACGCTGTGCCAATCCATACTTTTTGATTAATGCCTGGATGCCTTTGAACGCTTTGGTTGCTTTGGAAACTCTACATTCTCCCACATTTGGATAGATCGCAATTAGCACGAATCCAATGTTGGAGAAAAGTCTCAATTCTCAAGTTTATATCCAACATGTTTTTACACTTGAGTTAAAACACTTTTCCAAACTGTACTGAGAGTATAATTAGCATGAATTAAATTCAATCATATTAGCAATAAATAAACTAAAAACGAGTGAAGAATATAATTTAAAAAGGAATGTATAATTCAACTAATATTTGTGTATAAAATGTTGTTACTATTTTTAAATGCATAACAAAAAAGTGAGGAAATAAGTTAAACACACAATCATAATTGTTACATTTTTGTTCCTTTATTTCAATCGGATGAGCGTTTGTTGTTCAAAGGCTTTATCCTGACGTTTGATTTTGGTTGGAGAATATCGATAGAATTCAAGTCAAATCAATGAAATTCAAATGCATTCAAAAATGCTTATTGGGTAGCAATGATTGGCATCATGGATATTTCATTTTTGTTTTGAAAAAATAAATGTGTATCTATATTTTTGATACATACAGTAAGTCGCAGTGAAAATGAGCCACGTTTTGTTGTCCGAAGTTTTATGAAAATAAAAAATTATACACAAACCGATTGAAAACCAAGATTATATACTTAGGTGTATTTTATAATAAACCTTAATTTAGTATTTCAAAAAATATTTGATTGAAAAGTTCATGAAACGGGCTCACAGTGAAAGTTAGCCACTAAGAGGAATATGCCCTAAAACGGTTTTAATACTTTGTTGCATTGTTTCAACAGTTCAATTACTCTATCCCTAATGAATTAAATATAATACAAATTTTATTAGCATGCAATGTGTTTTATTCATCTAACAAAACACGATTTTTACGCGATCTAGCGTATATTGTCTGATAAGTACACCTTTTAAAATCGGAAAAAAATTGCCTGAATCCCCTTTTATATAGATTGTGTATACCTATAATTAACACATAAAGTAAGATGTGAACTGTAAAAATATATAAGAGAAAAATAATAATTCTTGAGAGAAACTTTAAGTATTTAAATTAGAGCTGCTAGAAGAATTACTTTGATTGTTTTTGTTTTTCATCATTTCTGGCATGTTGTTGAAAGTTTTCCGTTGCAAAGAAATTAGGAAAGTCAAGTAATTGTTAACAAAGATATTTAATAATAAAAATTTGTGAATAAATGATGGCTCACTTTCACTGTGACTCACTGTATTCCCATCAAAACAAACTTCAACCATGGGAATTGTTGTTGCAAAAAGTGACAGGCACATTATGTGTCAATGGGAGAATGGGAAACTAAATAAACCAAATGTGAAGAAGAATCGACCACAGTGTTGTATTCAAACGTAGTAAAATCTTCACAAGAAAATATCCAAAATTGCTAATAAAATCAATTAAAACTCAAAAATAAGTTAATTTTTTGTTATTATCGCTACAAATATAGCATTAGAAATTCAATTCACACAATAATTTCAAAGATTTAAAGATTTCA
Organism: Urophora cardui; assembly: GCA_960531455.1. Classification (NCBI taxonomy): domain Eukaryota; kingdom Metazoa; phylum Arthropoda; class Insecta; order Diptera; family Tephritidae; genus Urophora; species Urophora cardui. The sequence goes on along the minus strand of OY482674.1, from coordinate 23,477,488 downwards.
AAATTCATTTCAATTTTTTTTCTGTAAATTTTGCACAGCACTGCATGGTGACAGGCACAACATGCCAAACGACCACCTGAGAGTGTCGCAACTTATAGATATAAACTATGATGTTGAGCTTACGATTTTGACATATGTACAAAAATATAAATAGTGTTTATGAATTTTGGAATGTAATAAATATGTTTCAAAGCCGCGAAATTATTGGCGATTACGTTGGGGATAATTAAAATACTAATCTGTTTATTTAATGTATCAGCTCGTTCAGGAGGCGAAAATTGTATCACTTTCCGATTACTGATATCTACACAACAGTTGTGCTCCACCGTTGCGCCTTCTGAATGTACCCAATGGGTCGTATTAATAAAAACGAAGCAAATACTTTTACTCAAGATTTTAGAAATTTGACCTCAATTTGTATGAACCAAATTTCAAAATTTGAGTAAAAGGTCTCAAATTTTAAGTAAAAGCAAATGCTCAGCTTTTATTAATATGACCGAATGTCCGCTATTTCCGTCGATAAATCTTCTTACGTTTCCTTCAGGATCAGTTGCTTGCCCTCATTATTCCTCAAATGTTATTCCACAAAATGTAAGTCCTGATTTCCTTCGCACTGGACGAGTGGTGGCAGCCACTAATACCCAATCCAACCTTATCCGAATATCATTTAACGCCAATTCAAGTTTTTGTTTATCTGGAAACTGCTGCTTCCTCCTCTTTTCCTTCACATTTTTATCACTCATTCTAAAATTAAATGAAATTTGTACAAATAATATTAAACTTAATGCTAAATTTAAAAAAAAAAAATAAATAAATAGACAGTTTTTTTTTATTTTAAGCGGTAAAAAAACAAAGGTATCCGGTTACTGCAGGGTAGTCGGTTACTGGCACAGCTACCCTAAATGAATTTGTTGAGTATGGTTAAATCTCACATTAAAAAAAAAATGGTAGGTTCGAAGCCATTTTGGTAGGAAAAAAATTTTCTTAGTGGCATCCCTGATCAGAAGGGACTAGTACCCGAGCGTACCGGAACTATCCGGCAATGGACTGTTACTTTCCCTACACTCTCTAAGACCTTCGTGGCTTGGTGGCTACAACAACAGAGCTAGATGTTTGGTTGCTCAGAGAAAACCCCCGAACCCACAGCTGCGTCCATTTTCGACCCGTCTGTGTATATTGAAATTGTTTCCTTCTTTCGCACGCTATCTCTTCTCCATTCGCTTCTCGAGGGGAACCTCGCCTTAAAGTATGGCGTGGTTGGGAGCTATTCTGATGTCGTATGTATACCGAGAAGCATGTTTTCGATATTACCGTGACCATATTGCCTGTCAGTCCAGCAGCCCGACTTACGGAACGCGAGCAACGTATGGTAGATGGATAAGTAATTGAAGTCATGGTAACGATATGCTGTATTCAGCATCTTCCAAAGAGCCACATAAACTTAAAAAAAAGGAGCGAAAAAGGTTACAGAATTTTTAAGAGGAGTGAAGGTGGAGTCTGTTGTCTATTAAGAGGGTTACTAAGAACGATATTGCTTCAACCACATTACCAAGGCTGTAGGAGGTTCCTGAAACATAGATTTACTTTGGCATGTTAAAAGGCATTACAACTTATATGTATACCCACTAGCGTGTTACCGCTTGAATTATTTTCTTTTTTAAGCACAATAAAGAATACACAACTATTCTTTTTTCATTTGCATATATTTTATTAGAGAAATTGGACAATAGTGTTTTTGCTAGCAATTGTATTTTTTACATCCATGTATGTATTTTGCCTTGTGGCTGTGCTGACAAAAATTTCGTTGTTAAACAAATGTATGTATTTAAATTTTAAAATAATTTCTCAAACTTCCTTTATTTTTTTATTTTCAATAAAAACTGCACTGCTAACAAAAGCAAACTGCAAAATAATCTACACCTACCAAAATAAATGAAAAATTAAATGCTTTAATAACTCTAATAAAATTTCTTTATATGTAAATGCTATATTTGAAATCGAGGTATGTACATAAACTCAATTAAATTATATTAAACTCAATTAAACAATAATAAATTTTAATTTGAACTTGTTTCTATACGCCTATGAAAAAAGTGCAAGCAAACACTTTTCGCACAGAATGTAAGGACGGATTTTTTTTAAGGTTGCCACATAATTAAGCAACATTACTATTACGAAATGTTAACAATAAAGGTTTTTAAAAAACAAACTATTGCAATTAAATTAACTTATATGCTATTCTTGTACATTTACAAAACAAGTATGTATGTATGTAACTTTGCAAGCTATTGCAAAAGATAAGCAAGAAAGAAAAATTTACAAATAAAAGTTACAAATAAAATGTAGTTCGAGTAAACTAAAAAAAATAACGTGAATTCGTTTCTTGATTTTTTTTTTTTTTTCTTTTAAGCCACAAATTGGTAAATATCTTGTATGTATGTATGTAAGGTGCATGCGTGTGATTAATTGAGCTGCTTTTTCTTTGTATCGTATCGCTTTAGTAAATCCAATCAACTGGTACCCATTGCTCCTTTTCGCTCATTTGGTCGAGAACTTTTACAACTTCTTGAAACGTGTGATCGAAGTCGCTATTTTCAATAACCAAATCGAAATATTTGCCATATCTGCGTTGCACAAAGGAGCTTTCCTCGACTGTAGCAATCAAATCGTCTTCCTGCAAGGACAAAAGTGAGGAATGTATATATAAGTACGTGCTTTTTTATAATTGAAAACACTACCAGGTATATATTCATATGTCACATTCATCTATATTTCATTTACCACACCATACAAGTTTTTATATTACAAAAATACTATATTTACAAGATTTTAAACCAATTTCAGGATTTGTTCTTATGCTTTTAGCCTTTATGTTGCTATATTTCTGCAACTGGCTATATAAGCATGCAATACTATATACATATTAGCATCTGGGGAGAGTCGACTTCACCATAACTAGGGCATGTAATTTCATGTTTTAAAAAATAAAAAATATGCGCATAAAAAATGCAACAAAAACTGAGAAATATGCATGAAAAATCAAAAAAAAATGCATTAATTCAAATTTTTTCAACTTCAGATAATTCATGTTTATTGAAGTTACAATAGTTAATAAATTAGGTACAAACATTTTTTAATTCCATTTTGCTCTTACGTTGTACGTTTATACATATCGTTAGCTTAGAGTGCAAACTGTGTAAGTCCACTTTTTATGAAAAACTGTATTTTTATGTAGAACGCTACAAAAATCAAATACGCACCACGCTAAACAAGTCTGTGATACTTGTCATATTTCTAATCGTTGTTATTCAGCGATACGCAAATTGTGTAAGTCCAAAAAGCGAAGAAAATTGGGTAAGTCCAAAATATTTACATGAACAGAAATTTTTTTTTCATTTCGAAATTTGTTAATTTTTTGATTTTTGTCTCTCCTACAATGTTTGAAAAAAGCACTTACAAAATTTGCACTCTAAGCTAGCAATATGTATGTATGTTTTTATAGATATGTACATAAATTCAGTCTTGAACATTTCATAATTTGTAACGATTCATTAGCATACACAATGAAATATTTTTTCATATTCTCAAAAAGAAAACTTTGCCGATTCGGTCGAAAAAAGCTCTTATACATAGAAAACGAACGTTCTGCATCCACAGAGATAATAGGAGCATGTTTGAAAACGGCTCTTTGTCGACAGGTATGCACCGTATCGAAAATACTAATAATAGCCGTGTTCACACGAAACTCTATTCGTCGTCAGATGGCTGTTATGCATGAATTTCGTTTGTATAAAACTGTCAACTAGCAAATTACCAAAATAGGCAATATAATGCGAAATATGTAATAAAAAAATGCAAACAACGCAAAATATGTAAAAATATGCATATATGACCAAAATATGCAAAATATGCAAAAACATTTGAATGCCATTTTTAAGACAATTTCACGATTCGCAAAGATTGTTTATTTATTTTGCTCTACCTAAATCTAAGAAAAACATGTATTTGCATAGATTTCCATGCCCTAACCAAATTCCAAATTGCAAAAAGAATAACATATTTACTATTACTAAGCAAATTTTAGACCTCTATTTTTTATGATTTTATTTTTCAAGTCCCAACTGGGTATATTAGCACATGATATTTATAGCCATTATCATTTAAAGCGCATGTACTTCAGCAAAACAATTTCGAAAATATAACAATATGCAGATTTTAGACCAATTTCAGCATTTTTTGGCATAATGCCTTCAAGGTTGCCACCTGTTCAAAAATTCATTTTTACGCTTTAGTTTGTTTGATTTTTAAATTTGAGGTGCCATATGAAAGGACTTTTCCTGAACACATGAAAGGGCTTGACCTGAAAATTGGCGATTTATTATGATTTTAACAAAAAGGATTGCCACCTGTTCAAAAATTCATTTTTTTGCTATTTTGTTTGATTTTTAAATTTGAGGTGTCATATGAAAGGTATTAACATGAAAATGAGTAATTTATTAAAATTTTGACAAAAAGGGTTGCCACGTATTCAAAAATTCAGTTTTACGCTACACGTCGTTTGATTATATATTTGAGGTGTCATATAAAAGGGCTGTGCCTTAAAATGAGTAATTTATAATTTTTACAAAAAGGGTTGCCACCTGTTCCAAAATTAATTCTTCGCTATAGTTTGATTTTTAGGTTTGAGGTGTCATATTAAAAGGCTTTGCCTGAAAATGAGAAATTTTTTATAATTTTTGCAAAAAGGGTTACCACCAGTTCAAAAATTCAATTCTACTCTAGTTTGTTTGATTTTTAAATTTTTTTGTATCATATGAAAGGGCTTTGCCTTAACATGTGAAAGCGATTGCCCTGAAAATTAGTAATTTATTATATTCACAAAAACCTGTTCAAAAATTCATTTTTACGCTATAGTTTGTTTGATTTCTAGATTTGAGGTGGCATATGAAAGTGTTTTGCCTGAAATGAATAATTTATTATATTTTTTACAAAAAGGGTTGTCAGATGTTCACAAATTAATTTTAACGTTATAGTTTGTTTGATTTTTAGATTTGAAGTGTCATATGGAAGGGCTTTGCCTGAAAATTAGCAATTTATTACAATTTTTACAAAAATACATTAATTTTCGAACATCGCATACTAGTATGAATGTAATATTATAGACCCTTAGCCTTTTATATTTCATATATTATGCGTGTACACTTTTTAAAAAATAAAATTACAACCATAACAAGCTTTAAAAAAATAAAATAGATTACCTCATATAAATCGGCCAGTGACTCCAGAGTGCGAGCACGCCTTGAGCTAAACCTTAGTGAGCTTTGTCGATCGAACTGAAATTAATAGAAAAAAAAACAGATTTCAATATGAGCTAAGCTGCCTATTTTTAAGTTTTCCCAACGCACCGCCAAACTTTTTGTCGAACCAGTTGCGCGCCGCTCCGAATAGATGAGCTTTAATTGCTCCATGCCGGGTGCAGCAATAAAAATTACAAATGGCATCAAATCTTGGCTGTTATGCAATAGTTTTAAGGTGTTTGGCGCACAATCCAATATGCACATACGACCTAAGGAAGCGAGGGGGAAATGAAGGCAAAAGTTTAAAATTGCCAATAATAATAGAAATAAAATTAAAAAACAAAACTCACCACTATTGATTACTGCTTTAATTGTGTTCAAATGTATGCCATATAAATGGCCATTATGCTCGCCATACTCTAAAAATTCATTACGTTTGATGCGCTCCTCCATATCTTCGCGACTGAGAAAATAGTAATCAACGCCGTCCTCCTCAAGTGCACGCCTAGGCCGAGTGGTGTCTGGAATTTATTTTTTTTTTTTATTTTTTTAGTATAATAATTATGTAGTTGATAAACATATTTTTTCATGCGCAGAGTTCTCAATAATTAATTAGTGGATTTACAATAAATAATAACAATTGTATGCTGTATACATTCTTTAAATCGTATTACTTTCTTTAAAAACAAATCTAACTACAACTAAGCTAAACAACCATTGAGAAAACCCTCTGCATAGATATGTAATTATATTAAAAAAAAAACTAACATGGTGTAACTAAACCAAAACGCTCCGGATCACTATTGACAAGACGATTTTTTAGCGTACGTCTGCCAACACCTGGCACGCCAATTAGCACAAGCGTCTTTCTACGAAACGGTGGCATTTTCGTGACCTCTTCATACAACAATAAATCGGCTTTGTCGAATTCACAATTTGCTATGGATTTGTACATGGTGGTTTTCTTACGTTTTGAGACCTTTTTTGCAAAGAAAAAGCCAAAAAAAAATTTTTTAGAAGATTATTTGTTACATATCTATACCATCAAGAGCTGCTTACCTTTGTGCCACATATGCCAATTTTATGCACAAAATCAGCTTCAGGTAATACAAAAGCTTTGCGACGCTCTTCCAATTCCTGCGATGGTATTAAGCCGATACGCTCCGTTGAATCTTGTAGATTTTTTGCTTGCCACCAATTTGGATCCTTGACGCTTAATATCTATAAAAAAAAAAAAAATACACGCGAATAATTGTAGTTCACGTAGACACTACCACTGCGTACTCAATTTTCTACACAAACCTGTAAGATGTCGCCTGATTTGAAAGCTAAGCCAATATCTTTACATGGCAGCAATGAATCCTCCGATGGATTGTAATCAAATAAAGCACGCATGAAGCACTGAAAAAATAAATATTAATAATAAGCACCTACTTTTGTAAACTACTTAACATTCATAGAAATTATACACACCGTTAATTTCTTGCCTAATTTTGCACTTATATCGTTATTTGTAATGCCATTGCTGGGCACATTCTCACCCGTATTTGGTACAATTTTCAACGCCAAATTGTCTGTGGCTAAATTTACTTCACGCTGCAAAGCTTCGGGCGTACTCACTGGATTGCCATTAACTTCGAGTATGACATCACCTCTATTCAGCAGGCCCTGCTTCTCTACAACACCACCCGCAAGCACACGTGCCACAATCAAATGCTTTTGTGCATTCACTTCAACGGTAAAACCCAAAGGTTTATTCGGTACGCGGCGTATGCCAACAATTTTAATGGCTTCCACTGGCATTTTAGTGTAAAGAATTTCGGGTGGAAAGAGATGTAAGGATTTGTGAAACGTTTGACTGCCTAGCTTTTTTGTAAAATCTTCAAAATATTTGTATTTTTTCTCATAGACCAGTCCTATTTCATCGTGAGCGCGTATCAATGCCTGAAAGATAATAAAATAAGTGGTATAAGTAAGTTTTTTAGAATTACTTTAAGACCAATGATGTAGTACTTGCTGCACAAAATTTTAAATTGAGAATTGAGCTTAAAAGATTTTTGTTTCGTTTTACATATATAAAAGAAAAAACTATGAAGATAACAGATGGATATGTGTTACCAAGTCCTTTAAGTCTACTAAGAACAATAATAGAGATACTGTGATATTTTAGAACTCAAAAAAAAAACAAAAAAAAAAACAACAAAAACCTGAATCTTAACTAAAAAGACGAATTAAACCTCACCTCTCATATATACTACGTTTATACGGCAGAATTCATGAACTCTTAATTTCATGAATTCGAAAATGGTCTCGTTTATGCAGCATTTATGAACTCATGAAATTCAGCTTTTTTAAAAAGTGGCAACGTTCAAACGACATCAGCTGTCAAGGCAGATTTACCAGGTAGACTCGGTGGAGAATTCTGAAACTACTTTTTTTATTTACAAAGTTAGAGTGTAATGTCAAAATCTAAGCGAATTCACATCATGGCCAATGGGAATGCACGAGTCACAAGCAAATTCAGAATTTAACCACGGCGAAATATAATTTTGACATTACACTACCAATTACAATAACAAAATACATTGGACATTTCTTAATTCGCCACCGAGCCTACCTGTTATATCTGCCTTGACTGACTGAACAGCTGTTGGATTGGCGTTGCCGGACTTGTACTTCATAATTTCATGAAATGATGTCGAAATTCATGGATAATTTTCGTGAACAATTAAATTCATGAAAATTCGTTTATGCAGCGAAAATTCATGAAATGATTTCATGAATTTGCCAACGTATAAACGTAGTAATATATATGTATGTATGTAAATATTTTAATAATATTTAAAAAAATTTTTTTTATTATTTTTTTTCTATGTATAGAAAAGAAAAAAATTAATTTTTAACAAATTATTTTAAAATATTTTTAAATATTTTTCTTTTTTATTTGATTTTTTTTTTTTAATTTTTAATTTTTTTATTTTTGCTTTTTAATTTTTATTTTTATTTTTTTATTTTTATTTATTTTTATTTATTTTTATTTTAAAACTTTTTTCATTTTCCATTTACATTACCCTGATATGCGGTTGTATTAGAATTTTTGCCAATTCTCTCGACTCTAGACGACGTGATGGTGAGCACTTTCTAATTATATCATCACAAATTTGCTTATTATTTAAGTGCACAGGCATAATATCACCTGCATTGATCTGAAAAAGGTATGTATATGTACGAAGTTATAATGGTATTTTACGCAATTTCTGCAGAGGATTTTAAGCGGAAAAAGCCCAAAAAAAGCCAAAAGGAAGGCACACTGCAGAGAAGCATCAACACTTAAGTAAACACGATTTAAACAGAAAACGCAGAAGGCGGTAGAATAAGCGACTTTATTATATAAAGTTTGTATGCATGATACACTGAAAAAAAATAGAATAATAACAGAAACACGGAAGCGTAAGTCTATTATGTATATTGGTTAATAGTTAATAAACAAAAACAACAAATTTCAAAAAAACAAAAAAATTAGTTTTGTTTTTACTTTGTTCGGAGATTTTCCATTTTCAACTACGCGCAATTAAGGATACGTAAGCTATAAGCTTTTACATAGAGCGACGTTGAGTCGACACAAATCCGCTAGTAGAATTTAGTCTACTGTTAAGACAATGCTGCTGTCATGCAAGCGCAATATTAATTACAAAAACTGTTATTATAAAGATACATGCGCATACAGAAAAAAAAGAATAGTAAAACTACTTTCTAGTTAAGGCCAAAAAGCCAAAAGTACAAACATATGTAAATACATAATTATTTTAGCAAAATTTTTTAGAACTAACATCATGTTATATTTTATAATAAAGCGACTACATAAGCAAATGTAAATATGTACAAAGATCACAGAAGATCTTTTTGCTGTTTACAACAAAAACAAATCTATTAATGTACGTTAAAAAACACCAAAAGTACAATATTATATGAGTCGATACATATCAAAGTTGACCATGCTACCAAAAGTCACCTAGTCGTTGTATAGACTTATATTATAAATTAAAGCAAATTTCTCAAAAAGAATAAAGATTCACAAAAGACATAAACATTCAATATGAATCGTGTTTTATGTATCTTTTGAAGGCATAAAGCAAGCAGAGCGTAACTAAGAGCAAGGAATAACATGCTAAAGTCTCTTCATAAAATTGAATTCAGTATACCAACCTTCATTTTAACATTATTCTTTAGCACACTGCTGATTTATTGTATGTAAATTTACTCTGAAATGTAAGAATATTTAATAAAAGTTCTTTGCAGCATAATCGACAGCGTAAAGTTACATACATACATATGTATATGTAACATAAAATGGTTAATCAAGCTCATGATGAATCAAAATTATTTTAGATAGGTATACCTGCCACTATAGTTCTCAGTGCACCAAATTAAACACTTGCTCCAATAATGCACATACTTGCATACATACATACATACATACATACATGTTTGTTTATGAATATACTGTGGTTTATGAATTGATTTTTAATTGTTTTTTCTTAAAATTTGTTTAAAACGCCATACAAATATGTATTGAACAACATATGAATACTTTTTAATACCCAAATGTTCCCTTTTAATTTAGTTTGCAGCAAAATTTTGTATAAGTTCCATTCATATTGGAAAAATGTTTCGGACCACACCCAATTTGAAAGTTTTTTATTAGCCCAATTATTTAAGTCAAAAGCATGTTTAGCCCAGTAAAGCCTATATATAAAATAACACTAACAGCAGCGGCCAACTTTATTAAGCATTTCACGTTGTGAAATTTGTTTTCTTTATAATTATTAACCGTAGAAGAATTTCTCACTTGTTTGTCCATATAAAAATTTACTTTTGTGACCTCACATACCTTATGTCGTAATGCGATTTCTTCCTTTTTTATGTATGGGTAAATACACAAACACCAACGATGCTAATAACTCAATTGAAATAGATTACTAAAATGCAGATATATTAAATTCCTTCAAATAACAATAATTTTGCTGAGTTTGTGTAGCAATAAACAAATTCATTAATGGAGTGAAATTAATTATAGGAATAACACGATAAATCGAAAAGTCGATTTTAATGGAAATTTGTCTCTAAATCTATCGAATGATTAGCCGTACAATACAGTGTGCACGTGTTCATGCAACAATAAAGCAGATATGCTTGATGCACATTTAATGTCATTGTTGAATTTTTGAGGAAATCAGCTGGTTTTACGTTAAGGAAGTATGTGTGTTTGTGATACGAAGAGAATAAACCCGTTTCTTTCGCTACACAAAAACATTCTCAATACACTTTTTGGGAAAATATTATTTCTTGTAAATATTGATTTTTAATCTTGGTCCATTTATTACTTAATTATTTTGTTTATAAAATGAAGACTTATAAGCTGCATATACTTTTCCTGAAAGGTTTTACTCTTATGAGGATGAAAAACTTATCACCTTTAAAAATAAAAGAAGACTCATTTTTGTTTTTGAATCAATCAGATTTTAATTTTGATATTTGCCTAACTCCCGGATTTGAATCGCCATATCCTCCGAGTGTATTTTTGCCGTTAAAAAGCTTTGCACAAAAATTCCTCTGCGTTCAATTGAATTGAAACCTTTTCGAATTAAAATTAAACTTTTTCCAATTTCATTTCTATTGAAAAAAGTTTCATTTCAATTGAGAAGGGTTTCAATTCAATTGAAAAAAGATTTCACTTGACTTAAAAAAAGTTTCACTTGACTTGAAGAAGGTTTAATTTGTCCTGAAAATGCTATATATTAAGATTTAAATTTCTTCTTTAAATGATAGAAAATAAAATAAAGTAACCACAAAGTTGTAAGTAAAAGCGCACCCTATTACGTGATGTCATTATTAACTGACATAAAACATATCCTTTTTGAGCATGCGTAATATACATATGTATGTAAAATAAATTTGTACGCTGTGCTTTGGTTGAAAATTTTTGCTCACTGGTTTGGCACTTATTCTTCGTTTAGTCCTTTCTCTGTTCGCCTCGGAATAAATGGCTTCAAATTCAGTTCGTTCGCTATGCGTGTTTGGTTATTTGATACTGCCTAATAAAGCTCCTACTATTCATATATTGTGAAGTTTAATACATATTTTACATAAAGGAAAATTCACAAAATAATGTAATTATAAATTTTAAATTTAAATTAGCTTAATTGTGTAGTTGAAAAATGTTTTTAGGTACATACATAAATACGTACATATGTATTTCATATGTGCAATATGCGAAATAAAAATATATACATACATACGTATACACAGGTATTATATAGGAACTAGCAACATACCCCTAATTTTAATGATGCAATTGAAATAAGGTAAAGGTTAAAGGATATTGAATTGAAGTGTTACAAGTTTCAAGTATTTCTATACCTATGACGAAGTAAAATCTTTTGCTACATTTTATTGCTAAAAAATTAAAACAAAAAATTTTATTTCTCGGTGTCACTGAATAGAGAAACTATAGTTTTTAGCGACATTTCTTCAGAACAAAATAAATCAAGTTTGCAAAACGGTCATCGATTATTTTGCACACGATGAGAATATGGGCAAAAAAGAAAGAAATCAACTTTTACCATTTAACTTTACTGTAAAACAAATTAAAAAAAATAATTTCTTTTGCATATTGAACTATATTTGTAACCTAAAATACATAAGTCAGTATTCACCACATATGAATACTGCAAAAAAATTAAGAATGTTTAATGAATTCGAAATGGATGTAATGAAAAAAATCGATTGAGTCCACTCACCCATCCAACTGGTAACACAAGTTGAACATAATGAAAGTATTGAAATGAAATTGGACGCATACACTTATTTTTTACAAAAATTTCGAAAAATTTTGTAAATTATATTTTTTAAAGGAATTAGGCTTTGGTATGTGGTACTTGCAACAAATGACGCTTCGAAAAATATCCGAAATCTGGAGAGTTTTCAAGATGGAATGTAATGATGATAATAAAAAATATACCAAAATTGGACCGATTTTTCAAGAAAAATCAGATGATTTCAAGAAAAATCAGTAAAACAAGTGTGAACGTCTTAAACTAAATAAATATATGTATTTAGGTATATGTATTAATATGCTTTGAACATTCTTCGCTTAAAAAATCGTCGGCGCTGAGTCCACTAATACATAGATGTATTAAAAGAGTGTAAGTAGCAAAAATATGTTTTTCAAAACAATCATTGTTCTTTATTCGACAGTTGTCTATATACCTACGTATGTTTGACTATATATTTACATATGTATTGGTACTATGTATATACATTATAACGTATACATTTTTTTTAACAACTTTTCTTTATTAAATGTTTTGCTCTAATAATAAGTTTTAAATGTGCAATTTTTTAATTTTGTTTTTTTTTTTGTTTTTTTTTTTTTTTTTTTGAAGTAGATGCACTTGTTGCCAAATTTCGTACATGTGCGTTCGGAATAATGCACGTACTCAATTACGTTATGAAATACCGAGTTAGAAGCATTTCCAGCCTTTCAGAAACCCCATTATAAAATGAGAAACCCCAAAATGAGAAATTTAAATTTTTTAAATTAAACTGAGTCCAGGGATACTGCGCCGTTTTCTCAATAATTAATTTAATTTAACCCCTTGTCGTATGGTAGACAAATATCACTGCTTCAATCAAATGAATTATATATTTAAACAAAATTAATTATACCTATATTTTTTTTCTCTTTACACATGAATTGGCGTGGTTAATGAGTTTGAGTCCAAAAGTCACATACCGTAACTATGATCGAATGGAATAAGTATGTAGATAGTTAATTATTATTATTTTCACAGTTTAAAAAGCATTGAACTTAAGAAATGTGCTGCTTGTTTTTGAAAAAGCAACTTGGGGTTTAAACATCGTGCCGTAGCTTTCATTGTGACTAGGCGCTAAGCATGTATGTATGTACATACACGTGCTCCAGAGTTTCGGCGACTGTCAAGCGTGCTTGTTGCAAAGCTTAGCTTAAGCGAAAGCCTCTTGATTTCAACAACTCTTAAAGCTCGATTGTTGCTCTAATCTCGGAGTAGAATGGATTTGCGTTTTCCTGGCATGTTTTTATCCCCCATGAAGACAACAAATCAAAGGACTATTGGCTTACCGTTATGTATATAGTATGTTAATAATAAATTCTTTAATAAAGCCCAGCTACGTTTGCATTGTGTCACGATTAAGAAAGTAAGGTATAGCTTCGTGCGACTTAGCTATACCGTTAGCTCACATCAAAATGCGCGACTAATGACTTCTTATATGCTATAGATATTTTGAGGTTAGGTTTAGAGTTCAAAGACATACATATGAACAAATGCATCTATCTATCATTAAATAGATATGTATATATTTGTATATATGTATGTTAAAACACAGTAGAAAAGCACTGGTAATGAAATCTTTTTATTTTCCCATAGCTAAGATATCCATACACTTACATACTACATAGCTAGAGGTGTGTTTAGCAAGCCTACATACAAAGCAAAACAAAAATGAAAAGCATTACTTAGAAACATTTTGAAAAAAGTAATCATCGAAAAATAGCAAAATATGTATGCTGCAGCCGGCGGAGCGTCGTTGGCATCGCGCCAAGCACGCCAACGACAGCGTCAACAAAAAAAGAATCAACAATTACAGGCGAAACTTCATCCGCAGGCAAAACTATCGCCATTATCTATTACTGAGCATGCCACCACAACTCCAACGCGCAGCCAATCACGACAGTTTCATCAACTACCAACGAACTATCTACGCACGCCACATACGGAGGGAAGGAAATTGAGTGCTACCTACACCACACAGTCAAAGCTATTGCTGCCTATTGATGAAAGTGATAGCCAATCGGTTGCGCATATGCGTGCACAATATACGCAAGCGCATTCTCAAATGCACCATTCTCATAGTCATTCGCATCACCCCACACCATTTCATCCTTATCCTTTATATCAATCCGGGCATAATTCGCATGGTGGCATTTCTACTCATAAATTGGCCCATCGTAACTCAGGTAGTTGTAGTGCTAGTAATTTTCAGCGTCCAAAGCTGTCAAAGTCCGCCACTGCAACGCTTCCGCTTGTCTCACAAATCGAAGCCACGCCACCTACGACGCCATCAGGCGCGGCTGAAGCTGCTATCCCCACCGAAATAAAGACGGGTACAATACCTGCTATTGGGCACAGCACAATTAGCACATGTAATCATGACACAATAATTGTGACTCCGGCCACGCCAATGGCATCGCCAGGACACGTTGGCAAGGCAACAGCGAACGAACAGCAGGGAGCACTAGTTAAAAACGAAACCTGCTCCTCACCTAGTGCAGTAATAGATGATGAAGATCAAATAAAATACCCACCAGCGCACCTTGAACGTAAGTGCAGTGTATATCGAATGAGGCGAAATGCGCCCTATCAGTATCATGAAGGAGGTTTAGTAGATAGTGTTACTAGCAATGTTAGAAGGCAATTTAAGGATCTGCAATATAATCAACAAGAACCACAATACGAACCATTGCTTAGCAACGAATCGTATCTTTGTTATAAAGGACTACCGAATAGGCGCAAATTGCAATTATGCGCCTATTGCGAGGAGGGCATTTGCGTCTGCGAGCATATTGAGGTAATAACTGACCATACATATTAGCTATGGTGTATTCATGTAAATGTCATTTATTAGGACTATTTGTTGCATGCATATCTACGCCTTGTTTATTATATTTATTTATGTATATCTATATATTTATGTATGAATTTATATTCAGTAAGTCAATACGCTAACATATCTGGATGTACATAAATGTATGTAGAGACGTATACATAAATTACACCCAAGTTTTACAGTTCTATAAAACTGTGTTTGAATTACCTACACTTTACCATATTATTACCACACACTTTTCAGTTACAACATACTCATGCACAGAAATAAATAAAACGAACATTTATTAGTATTTGCATGCTATTAACAGTTGAGTTACTAACGGTATTTATTTGACAGTTATCCGTATGATTTCTGTCAAATAAATCGAAGTAAATAAGCGTTAAAATAATGTTGAGAACTGTATGCACATATGCCTTTCCTGCTTACCAAGCCAAAACAAATCGTTCTCTGATTACCAAATTGTTCATGCTCCATAATCATGGCCTTAAATTAAGTCAGCCTTTTTTGTTTAAGACCTAACCAAATTAGAAGCAAAGTGAAAAATGCTCTTGATTTCTTCTTCTACCTACCGCAATGGTGTGGGAAATTAAATAAGCTGAGTTAAGGCAACGCTGGGCTAGGTATCTTTAGTGTGGAATCGTATGAATGTTTAATATTTACATATAAATGTTGACCAACCGATTTGCTCACAGGGCAAAATTTCCATAAAGGGCATTACAAATACGTCGCGACTGGAACGCGAATCAGTGAGTAAATTTTATGTTTCAAACGGGATTGGCGGGTAACACGCGCTATTAAAACTATCATATTAAACTTCTCTTATCAAAGAGTGATTTTTTTTTTATAACTAAAATTTGCGTCTCATTACCCGCTGACTGACTGCAATACTAGGACCGTTCGGCGGCAGCAAATTGCTGCAAATTGCAGAAAAAACTGCAAATTCGCGTTTTTTGAGGCATAAACTCAGTCAAAGTTTGCAGAAGAGAGCGCAATTTTGACAGTTCAAAGAAGAAGAAAGCTGCAAAGTTTTACTGACGAAATTTGTCGTTGCAAAGTCCAGTAGACTGAAAAAACATATGATTTGCGATCATATGGTTACAATTAAAAAAAAAATCGAAAGTGATTTCAAGTCAAAAAACTATGAAAATCGGGAATATATGTGATTCAATAGAAAATGAAGTGAGAAAATTATATTATTTTAATTTATAAAGTTTATTTAAATGATTTAATTTGTTTAATAAGGTACCAGCTAAAAGAAAACGTGTTAATGACAGCGCAGTTGGATCATCGTCTGCACTCTCGGGACTCCGCGTTGTTGAATCGCAAATAGGGGGTAGTATACTACTTAAATGGGAAAATTGTCGGGAAATTTTTCCATTATTCCAGCACGCCCCGAGAAAAATGACTTATACAGGGGTGTAGAGGAGCTATCACAGATCCCAAATCTGAAAACCAAACTTGCCGGAGGCTTATGGTTTCCGAGATAGGTAAAATTTTAGACGAGTCCCCCACGGCTAAAAAAAAATGTTTTTTTTAGGAGGGTAGAGGGGGCGCCCAGATTACAAAACTGAAGACCCCACCTACCGGAGGCCTATAGTTACCGAGATATTTGCTGTTAAAGTTCCCATACAAATTTCACCACACATGCAGTTTAGCGAAAATTTCGCAAAAGAATACTTTTCTGCGTTGGCGGCCTTCGCTTCCCGCCGACCCGCTTTCCCTTCGATTTCATTTCGTAAAATTTTAATTTTGTTATGCACTTGTGAATAAAGACAAACAGCTGATTTGCTGCAAATTTTGACAAAGTTCTGTTCGTTGAAATGCCAGTAAATTTGCATAAGTTTCTCTCTTTCGGAGAGCAAGACATATTTTTCTTTGTTTGCAAATTGCTGCAATTTGCAGCCGCCGAACGGACCTACTGTTTAGAACATAAAGTATATTAAAAGAAACGCTTAAAACTGTCTTATTATTATTTGCAGAAATAATAAAATGCAAAACCGGAGTCAGAGCATATGAGGAGCCCAATCAGCCGTAGGCAGTGTATCATTGGAAAATAAAAAACAAACGTCGCTATTGGTAGAAGAGAAGGCAGCTATCTATTTATGTACATATATTTTTTGAAGTGTAGGCGAGAATGTACTCATTTCTTTTTTCCTAAACTATTTACACATTTGCTTATTAAAGTAAATTTTGCAATTTATTTTTTTATAAACAGTATTGTATGTATGTATGTCTGCAAAGCGTATGTATGTTTGTATGTACCTTGTAAAAAAATTTGCAAACGAACTGGGACTTCTAGCAAACGATTTTGAATTGTTGAACCACTATGGTTTAGTTCAAAATCTTGAAAAACATGCCAGGAGAAGAGCCTTCATGCTGCGCTGAAATATTATTTTGGTTTACTTTTTTTATATTTGAAAGCGATATGGATGACACGTCCATATATATGGATAATCCTGTCAGATCCATAAACTATGCATATCATATCAACATAATGGGTATCACATCAAAAAAAGATGTGTAATATATAAAGAAGTATGGATATGACATCCATATTTTATGGATCAGACAGGATTACCCATATATGTATATGGATGTGACATCAATATAATTTTTTCCGTGTATACGTCGATATTATGCTGAATGTAGAAGTATTAGTAACTTATGGGCCCGTCAGAATGAATATATTTCATATATTTGTTACGGCAAAGTTGAAGTACTGATTGTGTCGATCTTCATTCAAATACATGTAATTCCACTCTGCTGTCAGTTAAACGGATTGCTGGATTGACGGAAAAGTATTCATTCTGACGCCTCTATTATTCTGAACAAAATAAGTATTTCGTTTTGTTGTCTTACTTATCGTAAGAAGTTATAACAGATGAAAAATATCCTCTGCGAATCACGATAAATTCATAGAAAGTTATCTATTTTATATTTTATACTTTCCTAGGTTACATGGAGATTTTTTTTCTATTTTTATTATTATTTTCTATGTTCCAGAAAACTGTCTTATTACCACTTGCATCACGAAACATAAGTACATACATAGAACAAATATTACACTCGGAAAAAATTGCTGGTTAATTACGCCAATGAATTTGACAGTTCGTGCAAACGTTAGCTGAATGCTAAAGGAGACAGCGAGTTAGGGCATAACTCTATATAAATAAATAATAAAAAAAAAATTAAACAGACAGCGCTTTTCAGGTATTTTGGACGTACATTTGCTGAATTCTTTAAAGGTTGGTATGAAGTTAAAATATTAGCGTGGGATTCAATTTTCTTTCTCTGAGTCAAATTTTTTCATGCATACGTACAAATATGATATGCATCGTACGTTTTAAAAAAAGTCATGTGGTCATATTCATGGTCTAGATAATATCGATTCTAAAGTTAGTATCAGTTTTTCTTTTACAGTTATTCCATAGAAAATTATGTCAAAAAGCCGTTACTAACTTTAGAATCGAATATGACCCATGGTTATTATATTTTATATTATTACTAAAATTTTCCTAACTGCACGCAATCAAAATCTTAATTGTCAATAATGCGCTTCTAAAAATCTTATCAAAGAAATTTTCACTACCATTTAAACATAAAATACTTAATATTTTAGCATTCAAATGTTGTAAGAGCGCTTACCAACCGCATAACTTACAAGAAAATATGAATTTGATTATTCTTGACAGGCTAAATAACGAACGAGTAGTGGCCTAATGAATACATACAAATATAGCTACCTAGGAAGAACAGCCTGCGTGGCTCTCCGTAATTAGATAATCATTAATCCTCTCTGTAATTAGATTCGATATCGAACACTGGACGAAACTACTTTGGTTTCAGGGACTTACATATTTTAATTTTTTACGAAATTATTTTATAGCCTATGTTAATTCAGAGATGTGTCGTTACGCTGACTTTCGATAAATAAGAACACATTTTTTGTTTCGGAGAGCCACAATATTTTTCATTCCATTTGCAAGATCAAACTGTATTCTCGTTAACTGCCAACCACACCGTCAACATTAATTGAAAAAATTACTTTACCTATCCACTTTATAAAAGAATAATTAGGGGACAACCAGACGATGCAAGAAAGGAGGTACTTTCAGAAAGTGAAAAATTCATATTTGTGTATTTGTTTTTTTTTTTTTAAGAAACAAAAACAAAAATTTGAATTTTCACTTTTTAAAGTACTTTCTTGTGTTGTCTGGCAGTACCTACTTTTACTCTTTAATTTTTTAATTTGCAAAAATTGAACTAACTTTTATTTTAACTGCATAAATAATTGTTTTTTTATTGTTTTTTTTTTTTCATTTACTTAGTAATGCCGTTTATTCCTTCAGGACCTACACATACAAATCTACCTCAAAAAGAACACACAGAAGAATACTAAATCTCTCGCATATAATAATATCTAATAAAAATCATACATATCAACTATGATCTTCAATAAACGTGAAGTTTTATATCATGAATACGAATCCTTAATTTTACGTAATAACAATGTTTTAATCCCGATCTACGCGTGTCACCAGGAAACGAAGAGGAATCCTAATTAACAAAAAATATCAAAAATAGTAACTGCTGAATAAAAACACGTCGCAATATATGTACATATGAGGAACTAATTCATATCAAAACAAAAAAAATAAACAAAATGTAAGCGGAGCGGTAACATTACTATTGCAATTTGCAAAAGTCTAGTATTATAAAGCAAATCTATTTTGATTGATTTCACATAAAGCATATAGACACTTTTTATACACTTTATGTACAAGGCCTGTATATTGCGAGCAAGTGAAAGCTTTTGACATTCATACCATCTAATCATCATCATATTACAACGATTTTCTTAATTTTAATGGCAAAGCGAATTTCCAGCAAATAAAACAACTGGATTACTATTGTCAATTTTGGCAACAGCACTCCAATCAGCTGATGAAACAAACGAGTTTTCATCATCACTTGTCAAGTTTGATTTCGTTATAAACCGGTTTCGGCTATGTGCCGAAACAAGATACTGAAGATGGCACATAGCCGAAACCGCTTTATAACCAAATCAAACTTAACAGGGGATGACGGAAATTCGTTCCGCAACACATCGCAATCCTACCCTGTCGCAAAAAACAACAAAAAATAAATTATTTTATTAATTTTTTTTTTAATAGCATACAGTTTCATGAGCACGTTATTTTTTTTTGTAACATGCATTAACATTTTTTTACTAACAGCCTTTGCTCTTCCTGCAAGCAACATATGTACAGGCCTTTTACGTTTAAAGTGACAGGCACATTTCGCTTGATACTAAAACACTAACACACCTACATACATATTTATTAAATAATAAGACAATATGTAATTAATTACATAAATGTAATATATGTATGTATATAACAGACATAATCTTGACTGCATCCGTTTACAAAAACTACGAAAACTGAAGCAGAGACAAAATGCAGGCTGCACTGATGCTAAGATCGAAATCCCGGGTGGCGAGAAGAAGAAAGCTCCGAAAATTGGGTGGAAGACTTGAGTTGCCATGTAATGTAGCAACAAAAGAAATTGCTCCATTCCCCCGATATCCACCAAACTCATGGGTAAAGAAGAAGAAACTTGTTATTGTAATTCATTTTTTTTTTAAATGCTTTGCTAAAATTGGTAACGCCTAACTACTATCTAACCACCTTTGACTGCTGCAAAGACTATCTACTATGTAGTTCCTATCATGAATGCATTTTTCCGGCGTCTTATTTATGTATGTACATAAAAAAAGACGTCTTCTCTTTTTCACAAATACAAATTGATTTTGCTTTTTAAACCTAAGCCTATGTAGTGTTTTACCTATTTTGACATACATACAGACATATGTACCCACTTGCGAGCACCTTTTGAAATTCATATAGTAATACTTTCACAATATTTTAATGCGTTTCAAATATCACGCTCTCTCCTCTGCCTCTTTCTTTTTATAGACGTAGTGGTTTAGAGAACGTACAAATGTAGAAGAAAATTCCGAGCACTAACAGTATTTAAATAATAGCTTTGGCCCAGTAGTAATACATATGTATATATAATTTCTATTATTTTTTATGTTAAACCAATATTTAAATATATAATTAAATTATATGTATTTGTAAATACATAATTTCTGATATTTAAAAAATATTTATTGGATTGTATATATGTACAACATAAAATGTTCCTTATAGCGTTGTCACATACATACATAGAACTTTTGTTTCTAGTTGCCTGACACCTTCGACCTTAAATTTTTTCCGAATAAGACGAGGCAACTTTTACTAATGTGGAATTTAATTCACCTTAAAGTATGTATGTTTACCTTTATTTGACGTCGAAATCGTTTCGAGCACTTTTTGCGAATAGCTGGTTATGACAAAGCCATTCACTGTTTAATTCATCGGTTATTGAAAGGTTTTGACATCTTCAAAGCGAATTTGTAATATTTGTATCTAATTAAAACTAGTTTTTTTTATCCTAAATTTAACAATATTTTTTCAAACTTCAACTCTCATTCTCTATGTCATTTAATATGCTCAATATAAACGTAATCAAGATCGGTATTAAAGAGGCATCATGATCATTTGAACATAAAGTTGTAAATACTTTGTATTAAATTTAAAAAACTTCGAGGACCCTATATTAAATGCCAAATGGAATCAATCGAATGGAGCAACTTTCTCACGGCAACGTACATACATACATAGTTGATTAGAAAATTAGTTCATATTCGTGAATTTCATTCAGTCCTATAATTACATAAATATGTGATTAAGAGCCATTTTTTCGACAGGAAAACTTTACAAGAGCATAAAATCCTGTAAAAAATGATTTTAATGAAATATTTAGTAGATTTTTTGGTTTTATTTAGTATCATTTGGTTTGAATTGCGAATATTTTCTTTTAATTATCAATTATACCTCGAAAAAAAGAGAACCAAATGGGGTTAAGTAAATATAGTTATCATAAACGGAAAAATAGGGCAAAATGTAAAAAATAGCTTCGCTAGTTACCTTTATTTTACATGTTTTGGTTAATTAAAAATATTCTTGTAGCATTCTAAAACTATTGCAATCAAACAATATTATTTCGAATTATATAAACATCTTGATTTATTTCAGTTAAGATAACCAACAATTTTCGGTCAGAAAACTGTAGCTTTAAAAAAATAAATCTTTTTTTTTAGAAAGGGTTTCGGTTTCTTGTTCGTATGACCCGTAATACAATGTAAATATGTATGCATAGTATTTATTTTTACGTTTATTCACATTATCACGTGCTAATTTATTTCGTCGTACAGTTAGTAATTACATTTATTCCGTTAATTTCGATATATATGTACATATATTTTTTTTATTTAAAAAATACTTATTAATTTTTTTTTTTAATTTACACATTGCTAAAAATGGTGGTATCAAGTTTTCCAAGAAGATTCTCTGGCTAAGCTTACTTGCCTCTCATTCCCGTTTTCGATCTAAGAGCTCCAATCAAAAACAAAAATGCCCCGTTCAATTAAAATTGAAATTGAAGTATGTACATGTATAAGCATATATCGTCGTACCATACGAAAACTAACATATTTAAAATTTCTGGCGAAAGCTATCAATAAAAAAATTCTGTACGAAAAGTAGAACATTTGACTTTTGGCCGACGAAAAGTAATAAAATCGAGTTTTGGCTGACGAAAAGTAATAAAATCGACTTTTGGCTGACGAAAAGTATCAGTAATTATATACTGTTTTTACATTAAAATTGTTGTTGTTTAAACGAAATTGATAGTTTTCGTCAGCCAAAAGTGGATTTTATTACTTTTCGTCAGCCAAAACTCGATTTTATTACTTTTCGTCGGCCAAAACTTGAACTTTTTACTTTTCGTCAGCCACAAAAAATCTGATGTTAGTTTTCGTATGGTACGACGATATGTAGATATGTATATGTGTACATACATACATACGTGCACATAAACTTGCTGTAAAATGTATAAAATTAATCACAAAATATGCGACGGTAAGCAAAAAAAGAACGACAAAACCTCAAAAAAAAAAAAAAACAAAATAATAAATTATTTTTGGTACAAAAAAGTAACAATAATGAAGAAAATTCTGTTAGCTAGCTTATCATAATCATACATGCATACATGCATATATACATATATATGTATATTAGTTATATTGTTTAGGTTAAATAAGCATGACATATGCTATTGTAAAATGCATAGGTAAGTAAAATTTATATATTAAATACATATATGTATATGTACATGCATATCTTTGAACGATTTAACTTTGTATACCATAATAGTCGTTTTTGAAAAACAAAAAAAAAATTTTTAAACAACAACCTTCGTATGTGCATGCATAAATAGTATGTATGTATATGTAATGCTGCAATGTCATTATTCATACTATATCCAAAATAGAATGCAGGAAATCATATACGAAATTAAAACACTGTAAAAAGAGAAAAAAATGAACGAAAACAATTTTCAATTTTTTTAAGTCATCATTTTCTATTTTTATGTTCTTAACACTAAGCAAACGAAACATGCGCCAACTGTGCAAAGCGAAAAAGGCTGCCATTGCGAGAGAATAAAAAGCCTGCTCAATATTTGCTTGATTTTTAGGCAATTAAACACACACTCTACATATTTACATACCTTAGGGTGTGTTTAATTTGTATGACAAAATTAAAAGTTCATAAAAAGACTCTATTGCGCCCTCAATCGGTAGTAACATGCTCAAAGATGTCACACATAAATTTTGGCACCGATAGGTAGCGGTTAAGGCGTGGGGCATTGAGGTCAAAATTCAGAAAACTCAACACGGAGAAAACTATATGGATGTCATATCCATATATATGGATAATTCTGTCTGCCCATAAACTATGGATATCATACCAATATAACGGGTCACATCAAACAAAATTGGTAATATATAAAGGAATATGGATATGACATCCATTATAGATAGATATATTAGATTATCCATATACATATATGGATGTGAAATATGTAGTTTTTTTCCGTGTAGGAAGAGTCAAAAAATTAATATATTTTTTTAATTATCTAATACCCATAATCGATATTTCTATATCCAAGGATAACAAATATAAATTTTTAGTCCCGATTGATTATGGTGGTGTTTCAAGGAGGTCAAAGTTCAGATTATCATATGCGACACTAAAAATTTAAGTCTTCTTCTTTGGCCATGTTACTACCGATTGAGGGGGCGATACAGTAAAATATCTTTAAGTTGAATTTTTAACGCTCTCTAATGTTCATACATACATACATACATATGTATATCTTTGCTGTTATATTAAAGTAGCATAACTCAAAATATGGTGAACGAAGAAAATCGATTTTTTGTCAAAATTTAAAAAAAATTTTAGAGAGGGAATAGTTGTGAACCAGAAATCTTAAAGCAAAGTTAATGACGAAAAAATTAACTTGTATAATTTAAGTGATTTTATTGAATACAATTTTTACGAAAAGTAGAATTAACACTATTTAAGTTTTTTTTTAGTGAATTGAATTCTTTCCAATAAACGTTGTATCTCAATTTAACTCGAGTTAAGTGCTTTTACTAAACTAAAAACGCAAATAAATAGGTCCACATAATTCTTGTTAGGATGTTTTAATAAAATGATTTTCAGGATAATGTTTTAATGACTTTTTAATTGTTACTCCGATTAAATGGGAATACGACAGATCGATGGATTTTTCTGCAAAGATTAACTATAAAAATAGCTCAATTTCGTATTATCTCGAGTTAGGCTACTTTAATTTGCGGGCACAGATATGTATGTATGTATTTTGATTTCCAATGCGACAACAAAAACACCACAGCAATAATAAACTCAATAAATGCGAAAACATACAATCTATATACGTACATACATATGTACATAAATATATACATTGACTTCACCACATTATGAATAAATTAATTTCCTTTGTTAATACTTTGTTCATACATATGTATATGTATATGTACATATGTACTTATTAGCCGAAGAATACGATTGTACCAATGCTTCCAGAGAATTGGATAAGAATTCGTTTAGTGCAAGATCTCGCATACCGTAATCATAACCTTAGATTAAGATTGCGATAATAGTAATTTTAAAAACTGATTACCTACGATAATTGCTTTCATTTTAATCCTACTAGTTTACTGCAATTGCTACTTTTCTTAAATATAATAATATTCAGTAGTCTTCTCTCAATATCTCACAAACTAACCTTGCCGATTACAGTACCAGTTCAGTGCTACCGGCGCACATTGGGGTATTTAATCAATCTTGGCGGCCAAAACTCTTTTTTGGCTTTAAATTGTTAATTATGTTACCCATGGTGATTTCAATTCAATTTAACATAAAAAAAAAATGTGGCTTTACATTTTTAAAAAGTGATGTAGTGAGACCAAATCGACCTCAGATTTGGATTCAGAACGTCGAAATACATGTTAGTAGGTTAGGTCGATGAAATGTGCCATTTGGGGCTTTTTTTAGCTTTTCGCAATTTTCTTGAAGTTTTGGGGGTATATTGGACAAGCGGACTTTATATTCGGAGCACGTCGATGTATATGTTGCTAGATGGGTGTTCTCGAATCCACAAACAACTAATTTTTTTTTGTGTGGTGGGGTCATTTTTCCCAACGTGAAAAATCGCCTGTTTTTCTTAAAACCGGAAAACCCCGGGACCGATCTTTCTTGAACTCAAAATAACAGGGAACAGACTATCTAGAAAAAAAAGAGTCAGTGCCGGACAATGCCGGGCACCTAAACAAAAACCCTTTTGAAAACAAAAAAATTGGGACATTTTTTTTTAATACATCGTTTTTTAAAAATGTAATTAAGAAGACGCTAACAACTAACTAAATCTCAATAAACATGAATTTTGTACTCGATTACCTGTATTATAAGAATCCATAACAGTATTCTAAAAAACTTCACTTAAAACCGTAAAAATATTAATTGGAAATGTTGAAACTTTAAGAACGTTATAAAATGCCGCGGGAAATACACGAATGACCAAACTTTCATTGACTGTAAAAACTTTGTGTTTGAGTTTTGAGAATAAACTTTTATTGAAAATGATGCGTTAGGGTCCTGGCCTACTAAAAAATTTTATTTTTGGAAATCGGGCCAGTTTTAGGAAATGAGGTTTTGGCCGCCCAGATTGATAAAATACCCCTATGTGCGGCGGGGGTTTTAGCTTTAATATTTTGGCCGAAAGTACAATTAATTTATTGAAAAACGAAATTCTGTTCTCATACTTCCACAGTAGAATGTAATGAAGAATTTTTGTTTTGTAACAGATTTGTAAATGCACATGTGACTCATTCTCAAAACATATTTAATAAAAAAGTACTAAAACTTAAGCAAAAAATTGTAAAGCTTGTAATCAAAACAACCGTAGAAAAAAAATTGAAGGCAAGTTGCCAGCGAAATTGTTTTTGCTTAAAAGAAAAATACAATATAGGCTAGAATCTAGATTAAGCGTTTAGAACCTTTTAATTTTGACACACAAAACTAATACCTACCTACACTACACAAAGTTCCTTATAAATTTTATATAGTATGCGAAGGTTATTAAAAAAATTAATTTATTTCAAAATTTTAATTTTTTAAATTTACGTTTTATGAAGAAGCTAAACTTTGCAATTTTAATAAAAATATGTATGTACTTATTTATCAAATATCGAACGATTTCATTTTTATAAAAGGAGAAGGTGATCAATAAAACAACTGAGTGTGCTTTGGCACCACTCAACTAAAGGAATGCCACTTTTGTTATGCAAACATATGTAAAAATGTATTTATGTGCACAAGTCATTGACTTATCAATGCTATGAAATGTTTAATATGCATACTTATATTGTAGATATTTATATTTATACATACATATATACATACATTCATACATATGTATGTATGTATAAAAATTTTTGATAAGTCCCAGCAGTATTTGAGGTAAGGAGCTGCATATTCAGTAGAATATTCATTATGAAAAATAGCCTGAAAGTAAGTTCAAAATTCATTGCTGAAAAAATAACTGAACACGCAGTGAAGACATCACACTGAAATACATGCTATGGAAGTTCTCCCTGCGTATTCAGGCCTTTTTTCCTACAGAAACTCTCCCTTCTCGTTCGGCAGTTTTTAGGTAGTTGATTTTCGACGCCACCTCTATATAAAAACGAAAGGGAAAGTTCAGATATTAGAACTACATCTCTACTGAATATTCAGTAGGAAATATGTGCGGTTTTCCAGCTGATAAATACTGCTGGGGTCACACGTGTGATACAAAAGAAATACATGTGTACATACAATTTCAACAATGTTTTGGCACAATCAACTTCATTTCTCTATGCAAATTCTGGCCGGCGCAGTTAATCTGTAGACAGCTTATGTTATACATAAATTGAAATGTCTCTAAAGTAAATAAAATTTTTGCTGAGGCTTATGGAGGGGATATGGGGCTTTTGTAAAAATCTAAATATAAATACATATGTATGTATACATATATGTACATACATTAATGTGGCACAAGCCTACAATAAATTTATTTTACTGATGAATGATTGTTGATGACTACTTTTTTGAATATTCCTTAGATCGTCAAAACTGCGTACAACTTATATGAAAAATTTAGTCGTCTTTATATCGACGGCTGAGAATAAGATCGCCCTATTTCAAAAATTATTTCAAAAACGCCCTATTTGAAAATTTGTTTCAATAACATCCTATTTCAGATTTTGTTTCAAAAAAGCCCTATTTCAGAGAAAATTCCATATATATTTCTCTGAAATAGGGCGTTTTTGAATAATTGTCTGAAATAGGACGTTATTGAAACAAATTCTGAAATAGGGCGTTCTTGAAGCAAAATCTGAAATAGGACGTTATTCAAATAATTTTTGGAATAGGGCGTTTTTGAAACAATTTTTGAAATAGGGCGATCTCATTCTCAGCTGTCGATATAAAAAGTATTCATTGATGCCTCCTCAGTATTTAGCGAATTTTAACAGTGAGTGATTCATAAACGATTCAGTTCAGATTTTTATTACGCGGAGGTGGCTGAAAACTTAAAAGGAAAGGAAAATTACTTCCACAACAAATCTGAAATTTTCTCCAACTGGGTACTTAAGTTACAGAGAGAAAAAATAACTTTATTTTTTTATTTTCAAAAGAAAATGTTAAGCAGGTTTGCAGTTACGGTTAACGCATTACCGTTTGGACGCTTTTAACCAAGTTCATGGAAGCAGTCTAGCCGTTTCCCTTTCGTTAGAACTGGTTTACAACGCAATTAAAGCCTTCCTTCATTATCTGATGGATGTCAATAAGAATACTTCATGGGCCGGGCTTTTGAATAATCTATGATAAACTGAAAAGTAACCCAAAAAAACGGATGTAGCTGAATTGATTTGTTATGATTTTTTCAAGTGATTCGTAATGCAATTAATGCCGATGTATGAATGTAGTTCCATTTTCACTATGAATGATAAGTTAGCTACTCCATTCTTATCTACTTATATAAACTAAATATCTCGCCGACATATCCGGAATGATTACTCTAATACTACTTAATAGCATACAAATATACATATAAATGAAATATGTATTATTTACCTACTTATTGCACAAATTAAAACAGAGCGAATTCAAGTTTCTATTTTCTTATTTATTCACAGTAGTTGATAGCTATTTATACATACTATGTAGTCTAAGATATGTATATTTCAACATTTATTTTACTATTTGAACTTGTTAATACAACACATATTTTAACACTGTAAATGATTTAATTAAGTCTTATTGCATGCTGTTTTTTGCATACTTTTGTACATATAAGCATATTCCTTAAACGGCAATATATGCCGTGTATAATGTACATATTTCCTTTGCTGATTTTATAATTTTTATATACTTTCTACTTTGTGCCTTGCTCATACATTTGTGCCTACATAGTGCACAAGAGGACGTGCTGCTTGGCAGGAACGAAGACGTTGCAGTGTTCAGGAAGCACAACAACAAGCTGCTTGCCACCGAAGATGGGTTAAACGCAATCGTGTAAGTTCTATTTTCAATTTTATTTTATTGGATAAGAAAATGACTTTGTGTCTGCAAAATTGTTTTGATTCCAATAAGTATTTAACCTTTTCAAAAAAAGGGTACCTAATATACACTATCTGTTAATTATGTAAATGTATCTATTTAATACAGGTGCAAGATGCATCCTTTGCCGGTTCATCGGACGATGAAGATATATTGGGTGTTTTACGTGGACCAAGTACCTTTGCAAATACGTTTCTTTACGTTGGACTTGGCACGATTGCATTGGGTTTGGTTATAGCATTTGTTGGAACAGGCGAAAAAGGTTTTAAGACCGTAGAACTCAGACTCATCGGCCCGTCGTTAATCGGTGAGTACCTAGTCGATTCGAAAAAAGTAAATATCTATGTATTATACCGCGTTAGAAGAGCTGGAAATTTCTTTTGGCATACCGTTATCCATGGCATTGGCTTTCGAATAATAAATATGTATGTACGTTTTTTCAGGGCTAGGATTTGTATGCTGTATGCTACGCATACTATTCTGCATATGTCCGTCACATTGCATTTCAACGCAGAAGAAAAAATTACAAAGAAATTGCGATAAATTTGATGCTGACTATACAACATCATTGCTTCGCGGCGAGATTAAGCGCGTTCCAACGAATCGTCGCAGTGGATTTCAGGTAGGTACAAAAACAGCTGTAGATATTCTGTGTGTTTTAAGTTGCTTGGGTCAAGGGTGTCCAAGCAAGCGTGTCCAATGTTGCCAGACCAAAAAATTAGATAATTTGAACTAAGAAGCAGCTACGCATTGAATGTCGATCGATTGTAAAGTTTGTTTTGAGTGTGCGCTATAGCGGTGCCAGCGCTCGAGCGATTTGTTTTTTGGAGCCAAACTGAGCCAAAGTATTGTTGCTATAGTCCACAGAGTCATATTTGAGTCATTGTGTGGCTAGCCTTGGTTTGGTTCGTGTAAAATAATAGAAAAATATACAGTTCGCTTTAATCTTGGCTGAAAACTTATTTATATACTTATCTCCCCTTCTAAATTCTTAAGGCATGATAATTACGCTCAATTTTGCTATATTGGAAATTTTAACAAACAAAAATTATAAAATTGAACACTTGTAAACAACTGACATATATATAACTCGCTCATTTATGCATGTATTTAAACAAAATTACAGACTAAATACCCACTTGCACATAAACGTCACAGCAATAAAATGTTAAACGAAGGTATGGAAGCTTTGCGCCAAATCGCCACTACATCGCTTTTTATGCAGAATGAACAGAAACCCTCACTTAATCGGGTAGTGCCAATAATCAAGGAACCAGCAAGTAATACAGGTAACATGTTGCGCTATTTATAGTTCCTATGAAGAATCATATTTGCATCAGATTTTCTTTTTCGAAAAAATGTTGTCCTGTTTGATTCTATTGGCCATCTTCTGGCCATTTGACCGAATATTGACCTATAACTAAAAAAAGTACACCATTTTCTACAAATTTAGCCATTTTATAGAAAGTCAGGTACGTAATTCGATGATTGAGATATTAAAGGACAACATTTTTTCTCAGAAGAGAAAACGTCATTAGTGCGCTATCATTATCTTTATTTATTAAAGTCCCACTATCACTAGATTTAGTGAAAAAAATCCTCCACCAATAATAGGTTCCACTCAAAAAGTGTAGCTGGAAAATTAGTGCACTTTCCCCTTGTCTGCTAAATGTTTATATAACTCTAAATGTGTCTACTTAAACGTATTTCTGTTAATTTAGGCATTAACATAGGAGAACTGTTGATACTACTGTGATTATTTTCTGAGTGCACATGTATTTACTATATTTGAACATATGTCTTCCTTAGGTGATACTATTCCTAATAAGGCAGGATTTGTTAGCGGAGATGGAACAGCGCAACGGCAACAACAAGATGGCATGTACAATGAAATCTCCAGTAGCAACGAACGTCCTTCAAATGAACAACATGAAAAACCTTTAACCGACATTACCACTGTAGCCAGTTATTCAAGTAAACAATGCGCAACCATACCTGAATCCACCACAGCAGGCGTATCACCTGATGAAACGCAAGAATCGGCTACAAATGCCTTGACGAATAATGCCACATGCAAGCTGTCACGGCTACGCATCTCTATTAATCAGGCACCGCTTCCACAGGTAAAAATTCGAAAACAGCGCTCTGCATGACATTTACTAACTATAAATTGTTGCTCGTCTTTTAACCACAGCTAACCACCAATACCGCGACGGCAGCAGCAACACATAGCACCACCACCTCCGATTGTGGTGTTGCAGCGTCATCACTTAACAGCGGTACTCCAGCAACAGAAACACCCGCTACGCCCAAAGAAGTGTGTGCGGGAGGAAATCGTGAATTGCAGGAAATGCAAAGTATAGGTGGTGGTGCAAATGAAAGAGCAAGAAAGTTTAATTTCCTTGTTAAACAACGGATCGAAGCAGATCGACAGCTCGTCGTAGTAAACAAATGTGATTCGGAAAAATTGCATTCATCAACGCCATCGTCAAACGCAACTAGTTGTGCTGTATTTGCTTTTCATTCGTTATCGCCCGCAACCGAGCACCACCAGACATCGGCATCATCAGTGGTGGCATCGAAAGCCGCACAAACAACAACAACAATAGCACAAAACTCTCCGGTACCTGATACAGCAACAGTCTCATGCTCTGATGGCAATAATAGCACAAATAGCATAACGCATAATCAGAAATATACTACGCCAGAGGTAAATCAAACATTGAATTTATTCGAACCGGAATTAGTATTGAGTCCAGCTAAACTTGGTCAGTAGATAATTTAGAACAAATTCGTGCGCTACTAAACATAATTGAAAATGATACCTGTATGCGCATTGGCGTAAAATGAAGTTCTTCAAGAATTTAAAGTTAATGTGTTGTTGGCATACATATCTACATATCGCTAGCTTAGAGTGCAAATTGTGTAAGTCCTTTTTTCAAACTTTGTAGGAGAGACAAAAAACAAAAAATAAAAAAATTTCAAAATGAAAAAAAATTTTCTGTTCATATAAAAATTTTGGACTTACACAATTTTCTTCGCTTTTTGGACTTACACAATTTGCGTATCACTGAATAACCACGAGTAGAAATATGACAAGTATCTCAGACTTGTTTAGCGTGGTGCGTATTTGATTTTTCTAGCTTTCTACACTTAAAAACACTTTTTCATAAAAATGGACTTACACAGTTTGCACTCTAAGCTAGCGATATATACATACATAAATACGCTGAATACGTGGTGATGATGTTCGCTTATCGCTGTTATAAAAAAAAAAACAAAAAAAAAGAATTAAGTATATATGTATGTAGATATTAGTATCATTGAGTAAATTAATTTTAAATTATATTAAATACTGTAGTTATATTTAGAAATATGTTTAATTTTTTTTAAGTTTTTCGTAGAATATGTGTAAAATTTCGAAGGAGAAAAGAAATATTATTAATAAACTTGAATGTTTTGCAAAAACAAGTCTGGAGTCTGGCTTTATACATGAAATTTGACAAGGTATGTACTTACATATGTGTGTTGCTGCAGCTAGAAAGTCAACAGAGCCAATGCTTGGTCACCCATGCTATGCATAGAAATACGTTACGATCATGATACAAGAAAGAAGGTAGTATAAACGTCAAATTTTTGTCGCCATATTAGCCACCTGACAATTATATGGATTATGACATTTCGTGCTACCATACTCAATGCTAAAAATCCTCCATTTATGTTATTTTTTATTTCCATGGTAACCATGGTATCGATTGCAACAAAACGAATTTTTTTAATTTGAATATTGATACATACATATATATAAATATTTACGTACATTTACGTATTAAATTCTTCATAATATCAGATAATGATTATATAAAAAATAATAATATCACAAATAATTATATAAAAAATAAGATTTATTCTTAAAATAAGTTGCAGCAAGTTTGTGGAATATAGTACATACTACAATCCCACTACACCTCCTGTGAATTTCATTGAAAAATTTCAGTGGTTTAGAAATTATGAATATTGGCACGACTTATGTACTTGTAGCCGAAAAAACAAGTGCGGGGTCGATGGCATGGTTATATGTAGAGCTCTCGATTTTTTTTTAACATTTCGAGTAGCCCGAACAATTGTTGTTCAAATGCTCGAACAGTTGTTTGTTTGTTTATTACCCGTATGTTTGTACGGGCATTTGAATAACAAACGGGCTTCAAACAAAAACGATCAGAACGAATTGCTCGATACCCGGGTATTTAGGGCGCTAGTTATATGCAAAAATTATTATTAAATAAAATATTTAATTTAGATGAAAAGATAGTAAAAAGATTTTTTTTGCGAAGAAACTATTTCAGAATTAGGTAAATAATAAAAAAAAAGAAAAATAAAATTAGTAACGTAAGTAAAAACTAAAGAAAACTGCAACATAAAAATTTAAATTAAATTTACATTCTTATATAACTGCTAAACAATTTTCTTAATAAATATATTTTTTAAATGTGGAAATATTCCTGCATAAAACATTGAAACCAAATATGTATATATATATATCGTCGATCCGGAAGAGGAAAGACACATGCCTGTAATTTGTCGACGAAAAAAGGCGCATTAAAAATATGTCGGGGAAGATAGACGCTTTACAAAACATGTCGACGAAGATAGACGCATTAAAAATATTTCGACGAAGAAAGACGCATTAGCATTATTAACTGCGAAGAAAGACGCAATAGCATTAATATTGACGAAGAAAAAAAAAAATCGAATACGTCTTTAAACGTCTTTAAATGCGTCTTTCTTTATAGTAAAAAAAAATCGCGTCTTCCTTCGTTATCAAAAAAAAAAATAAAGAGTCTTTCTTTCGAAAAATATTTTTAATGCGCCTTTCTTTGAAAAAAAAAAGTTTGCGTCTTTCTTCCTCAATAAAACACTTTGTGTCTTTTTTCTTCTATAGCGACGATATAAAGAAAATCAAGAACTCTTACCTTATTCACAAAAAATCGAACAGTTTTCAAATATTGTATAATGGACGTTTTGATAATATTTTTCGACTTTAATAACTGCATAAATCTATTTTATTTTTTATGAATAACTTATTTTTTATTTTCTTTGGAAAGCTTTTTTTTAAATTATTTAAAATGTTAAAATATACTCATTACATCGGTTGATTGTTCTTTTATTTGTTTTGTTGATGAGCATATGTGAAAAACACCAATTCATTTAAAATACCCAATATTTTGTTCAAATATACCCTCAACCAAAAAATTTTGATTGGGCAACGCTATCCTAAATTTTTGACTTAAACTTAGACGTCAATAATCCATATTATAATCAAAAATGACAATGTCAAAGTGAAATGAAACTACCTTGTTTGTTTGTATCATGGTTACGATTGTCTACGTTTTTTTTTTTTTAAATAAAACGTCATATTTTTTTTGATGTGATACCAAATATGCAGGAGCGGATTTACATAGGGGCAACATGGGCAGCTGCCCAGGGCGCCGTTTCAATAGGGGCGCCAAAACTAAGAGAAAGAAAATTTTTTTTTTATTTATTATTTATTTTTTTTTTTGAATATTACAACAAGAATGAAAGATTTTTTCAATTTTTTACAGAGAAAAAATTAATCAAAGTACATTTCAGTACATTGGTACAGTTCTTAACCTTCGCTCCAGTGGGACTTATATATCGCTCATTTGCTGCATTTTCACTTTTCAAAATACACAACTTTTCAGGAAGGGCAATTTTGAGATTCAACCGCCATATGGTGCGCAAGTAAATGCAACATTTGGTTTGTATCTGAAGCGCTTAGTTTTCAACAAATCATAAAGAATTTTTTACTCAAATGAAGTATGATGTAACTAACTATTCTGCAGCATTAACTCAAAAACTACGTTCTTTTTTATTTATGCCGGTCTTGCAGCAAATGAGCGATATGTAAACACTAATAGCGTTTTCGATTCTGAACAAAAATGCTGCATTATTACAAGGCAACATTATCAACATGCGCCCTGTGCCCTAAGAAAATGTTGCACTTTTTATGTGATGTATGAAACAAAAATAATGCAACCCCTTGTTCATATTAAAGGCAGAAAATGCTGCCCTGTGGTCGGGGAGAGTGCGACATTTTTTTCAATAGAACCATCAACTCTGAAAAAATTTGTGGAATCTATGGGGAATAGAACAAAAAAAATTACAGCCCGATAAAAGTGCAGAATAAGTGCGACATTTTGACCAGAATCGAAAACGCCATAAGTTTTATCAGCTTGTGTGCAGAAAATAACGTGAAAGATTCAAATTTAATTGAAATTTCAAATTTAAAAATCAAGTAGGCATTGAAGTATTTTTTCGGGGAAATGCGCGAGCTCACTTTTTCAAAGGAAACTAAGATCTGAATATTTTCTGTTTCTGGTTAATTTGAATAGTTCGCGCCTCTATACAATGCGCTGCGTACATTTTATGTAATCTTAAAAGTCGTTCCGAGTTAAAAACATCAAAAAAGTGACAGTGAATTAATGTTTTTGTTAAAAATAGAAGAATGAGAATGCAAATATGAAAAAAGGTAAGCGGCGCAGCAAACAAAAAACGTGCAGCCGAGAAAGTGCAGAAATACAAAGATTTACTGTCGAAAATCCCTAAACTTGATTGTTCAAACCCCTCGAAAAGAAAATGACTCGGTTTATGATCATAACCAAAAAGGTAAAAATACATAAGTCAATTGATCGATAGCTAGGTTAGCCCAGGTAGATTCTGGACCAGAAAGCCAGATTTCGCTACCTGGGAGGCACCCTACTGTCAAAAATTGTGAGTTTAGCTTCAGTACGAAACATTTTCTAAAATTGTTTTTCAGATTCGTATGATGAACTGCAATTTAATGATATTGCGAAATCTGTGCCATCTAATAATGAGGGTTTAAGATCAGATCATTTTGAAGTTTAGAAAATGGAAAGAATGTGGTACCTATATAAGAATCGAATCAATTTTTTTCAATCCGTAAAATATATCAGTAATGAAATGTCACCACAAGAAGGCAAGTATGGTTTTTTTTTTGGAAATATTGGGGCGCGGCTTGATTTGTTTGCCCAGGGCGCTTCTAGAGGTAAATCCGCCCCTGCAAATATGCATAAGTATTAACGAAATATATGTATGAGTCGAAGGCCTTACTCATATCCGTTTTCTCCTGGATTTTAAATAAACGACTATAAACCAGGGACGTAACGGTTATAAGAGAAATGGGGTAAAAGTCATATTTAACCATTATAATGAGAAAAAAAATTTCTTGGTCCTTAATAACCATTATAAAAACCAAAAAACCGTTTTGGGCCTGAATAACCGTTATGACAACCAAAAAAGTGTTTCGGGCTTGAATAACCGTTATTCAGATTTTTATTTTTTTTTTTTGTCAGCTATAAAAATCAAGCCGCTGTGGCCGCTGTGGTGCAGTGGGTAGAGTGCTCGCCTGCTATGCCAGAGGTCTCGGGTTCAAACCACGGTCCGAGCAAAACACCAAAACAATTTTTCTAATTAGTAAAAATCCAATTATTGGGTTTTTTAAAGAGCAGCGGTCACCTCTCGGCAGTGGGCGGCATACCCTCCGAGAGTATTTCTGCCATGAAAAAGCTTCTCACAAAAAATGCATTCGCCGTTCGGAGCCGGCATAAAACTGTAGGTCCACCTAATTAGTTGGAAAAACAAAAAAGGAGCACACCTCGAATTGGGAGAGAAGCTCGGCCATAAAACTCGTCAGAGTTATAATAGCGCCATTGTATTATTATATTATATTATTATAAAAATCAAGCTTATTTATTTGTCAATATTTCTGGACGATATTTGTATCAAATAAAAGGTGTTGAGCAGGGATTGTAGCTCTGATTACCTCTTTTCATTTAATACCAATATTGCTTAAAATATTTCAGGTCTTCCGGGTCCACTTTTTCACCCATACCTGGGAACCCGACCTACGATTCTTAACAAATACACCTCTATGTAAAAGCCCTGCTCAACATCTTTCATTTGATACCAATATCGTCCAGAAATATTGACAAATAAATAGGCTTGATTTTTATAGCTGACCAAAAAAAATTAAAATCTGAATAACGGTTATTCAAGCCCAAACAGTTTTTTGGTTATAATGGTTATTAATGACCAAAAAAAAATTTTCTCATGATAATGGTTAAAAATTCCCAAACGAAGATAAAGGTTATTTTTGCGTAACCTTTTCACCACACTAGAAAAAATAACCCTTATTTTCGGTCCCATCCCAGCAGAAATTGCTGAGC
Organism: Urophora cardui; assembly: GCA_960531455.1. Lineage (NCBI taxonomy): Eukaryota > Metazoa > Arthropoda > Insecta > Diptera > Tephritidae > Urophora > Urophora cardui. Next base: position 23,440,072 of record OY482674.1, on the reverse strand, counting down.
ATGCTACTGGTGATTGTTGGACTCTTTATCAATAGGGCAACCCTATCTCTATGGATGTTTGCGAGGGTTTGTTGAGGTATGTATTTTACAACCTCATTGCGTAGGTCAAAGAGATGATTCCTTACATGGCGAGGAGGTGGTTCGGGTTCAATAATATGACTGTTTGGATGGCCTCTTCGACAGCATTCCAGTAAAAATTGCTTATCTAGCATGTTGTTTTTATTAACTGGGAGAATCTGAGCCTAAAAAGAAGGCGGTGTTTTTGTGTCATCAGGTGACAACCTGTCGCAGTCCTTAAACCGGGGATTTGGCAAGCCCGTAGCTTTGTTCATTGTGTGGTGCAAGTCCCCGGCGACCATATTGGCGCCGCATGATTCAGAACCGGCCGTCCGATTGCTTATGTGTAGCGGCGAGCGAAAAAAAAACTTAAGAAATATTTGCGACAACTTTAATCAAAGAATATTATAAAAGGCAATCGATATACATAGTGACAACTGCCATAACATATTTTGTGCAAGTGTTTTATACATTTTATGGAAAAATGTACACACAGTTAAGAGGAAATTTTTTCTTTCTTTTTGCAAGACAGGTATCTTTTTTTTTCAGTGTACTCACCTCAGTTTGTGTTATCTTCGCCTCACGTCACTCGTTACATTTCACGACTGCATACATTCTGCAAATTTTATACTCGCATTTTATTCGGTCTACATATATTATCCATTACAATTGGAAATATATACATAAATAACTATTCAGAGCAGAAATCTTCATGGTTTTGAAGTACAACTCTATCTGGGTATGTTGATGACGGGTATGTGTGAACCATCCACGACCTTATCCACCACCCTATTAGGCTATTGTTTATTTATGTTGGACAATTAATAAAATAAATGAGATTTATATTATGATGTTCCCAATAAACACAAAAGCGAGGATGGTATCGTGGCAAACTCGAGATGAATTCGCGGAGGTGAATGTTATTTTTCGGATTCGTATCGAGTTCGAGATGGACTCGAGAAAAATCAATTATCGCAATAGCATTTATAAATTTTGTTGGATCTTGCTTTACACGAAGAAATTCCCTGTTGGGCATTAATTTACTCTTTAAAACTCCACTCGAGAAATTTAAAAGTTCGGATGATATCGTGGGAAATTCGAGGCGGATTCGCAGAAGAAGATTTTCTAGAATGTATTCGCCAATGATCCCAAATCACGAATTGCCAACGATCCGAGAACATAAAAATGCGCGAATCGCTAATGAGAGGTTACTCACCTGGGAATTCGGATTCGCCGATCTATCGTCGCGAACTATCGCCGCGATAATATAATCAGAGAAGCGAACTCGTCTCGAATTCGAGGCAAATCCGTTGTGTTTATTGGGTTGATGAAGAAACCAAAAAACACAAAAATATCTATATGCACTACATAGTAGTGCTATAGCTTACAAATTGTGTGAGTAATAGCCATGTGTGCTAAGTAATTTTAATTTAAGGCTAAGCATACTTCTTCTACAGTGTTTATGAGCTTCTTTGGACCTGAGGCTTTTTCATCAGGCTAATTAATACCAACAGTGAACAGTGTGTTGCTGAATATTAAATACCAAGCATTTTTTGTTCTAGTTACTTTGACTTTATTTTATCGTACGAAATTATTCCAAAATAGATATTTTACTGCTTTTATTATATTATTAAATTATTACTTTTATTATTATGGATTTATTTCTAGTACCCGCAAGTAATCAGATAATCTCCCAACTTCTCTACAACCGAAGCGGCTTGCTGAGGCTGTACTGGATCCTCGTAGATGGAAACGATCACGGCTGCAAATATACAAAAATATGTACACATATTACTATTTGAGCAGTTGAAGAATATATGTACTATTTATTTATCAAAAGACTTAAATCTTCTTCGTACTCAAGGGCCTATCTTAAATTTTAGTTTTAGGAATAAATTTATAATTTCATTGAAGCTCCGCTCTTTATTATTGTTTTTTTTTGCAATTTTCTTATACAAGCTCCGCTCCTTATTATTGTTTTTTTTTTTTGCAATTTTCTTATACATATAACTTAAATTAGCTTTGGGGGGTGAATGTTTCTACTCTTACAGTGACCTGCAAAAGTTATCATGAAGCAGGAGACGTATTGCGAATATTAGACTATTATTACATTACGTACATTAAAATTCTTGGTAGACTTAATGGCAACTCCCAAGAGATGACAACTATTGATTTGTATATAATTCTGGCAAAAAAAAAACCGTTCGCACGACAATCTAGTTTGAGAAGGGACTAGTACTCGAACGTGCTGGATTTTCTGGCAAATGACTGTTACTTCCCCTAGCACACACCCAAAACCTTCGGGGTGTATTGGTGGCAACAACAACATCCACCAACAACAGCATCAACAACAACAACAACAAAAAGTTATCGGAAAGACTTGGCTGTAAAAACGGCCAAAAACTGCCACACGGGCTATATCCGTCAGAACTGCAGGCGTTTCGCGTATTAGAGCAATAACATGACCTCTCAAACAGCTATCCTTAAGACAATCTTCGTTTCTCTGAACTGGCCTGTCACAACGTGCTGCTTCAAAGGTTCAAAACAAAACGCAACAGAATCAAAGAGCTACTGTTTCCATACGCTTAATAGTAGATACTTAGACACATATTTCTGAAACTAAACTATGTAGTCTGAAAAGAATTACAAAATTGGTTTAATAAACAATAAGTAAATGATATATGTACATACCTTGTGTAGTTTTCATGCAATGCACACCACTGCGTCCCAATTTTGCGCGGACAACGCGATCTGTGCCGGAAAGGTATATGTACCTTTGACCGGCTAACGTTACACCGTTGCTCGTAAGCAATTCTTGCTGATCAAATCCAGCGATAAGTTTCGCTAACTCCTCCTTTGTTACCTGAAATTAATTAAAATTGAAAAGTGTGAGTTTCAATTGAAAAAAAAAAAAATTAACACAATATAAAAAAGTGATATTGCTAGAAACTAAATGCAAACTACACCTTTTTCAGTTGAAATTCAGAAAGTTCCAATTGATATTCAGAATTTCCATTTGAAATTCAGAAAATTACAATTAAAATTCAGAATTTCCATTTGAAATTCAGAAAGTTACAATTGAAATTCAGAAATTCCATTTGAAATTCAGAAAATTGCATTTGAAATTCAGAAAATTACAATTGAAATTCAGAAAATTACATTTGAAATTCAGAAAATTCCATTTGAAATTCGGAAAATTACATTTGAAATTCAGAAACCTCCTCACAGTACTCAAGAAGCTTTCTGAATTTCAATTGTTATTTTCTGAATTTTAAATGTAACTTTCTGAATTTCAAATGTAATTTTCTGAATTTCAAATGTAACTTTCCGAATTTCAATTGTAATTTTCTGAATTTCAAATGGAATTTTCTGAATTTCAAATGGAAGTTCTGAATTTCAATTGTAATTTTCTGAATTTCAAATGGAAATTCTGAATTTCAATTGTAATTTTCTGAATATCAATTGGAACTTTCTGAATTTAAACTGAAAAAGGTGTAGAAGTGCTAAATTTCGAATTATATAAATAGATTACAGGAGAATGAAATTATTAGTGTGTGGGGGCCTGGCATTTCATTAAAAAACTTGCAATTATAGTGTTGCTGAAGTGTGCAGTGACATATACAAGATAACCACGCCTCTAAATTAGTGTCCAAGAATGAATCGCAATTAAATTCTGATTTCATCATACAAATTATTGAATTATGTATATTTAATGACAAGTACCATAGTTTTACATTGTAAACTACTTGGAATGGCAAAGTTTACAACGTTATTGAAAAACTGCCGAATAAGGAAAGAAATAAAATTAAAACTTTCGTTGAACAAATGTTCAAGTGCGCGGACGATAAAGAGATGTGGAATAATAATACAAACACATTGACGGTATCTACAATTTATATATGTAGATATATATATGTACATAAGTATGAATATGCAAGTCAACATATCGCAAAATTATATTTACATACTAAATATTTTTGAACTTATAGTTATATATGTACATATGTATGTATTTTTGACATTGGGAGCCGAAGATGAATATATTTCCATACATATATTTATGTATGTATCTACATCAATGTATATAGGTAGTATATGCATGCAAGTATACACAAGTGTGTGTATATATGTATTATCCATTTAAACTGAGAATGTGTATAAGGAAAAAAATAATCTCATCTGGGGTGCTTTTATTTCGCTAGCCATTAATCAGATATACTCCTAAATGGTGCGGTGTGTATCTCATTGAATTTTCTCCGCAGGAGTCTTTTACAACCAACAGGCAGGTTATTAGGAAATTTATATCAATCGCCCTTATATCAACTAGAGTGTAATTTTTAAACAATGACATTTTCACAGGATTCACGTAATACATATATGTACATAAATACGTACATATGTATGTACATATGATTGTATATCTATTTATAAAACATTTTAAATCTTTTTCATTTAAGAAAAACCCCATATTATGTTTGAGAATACATACATAATTAAATACATATATACAAGTTTGAATACAAACCTCGAATCCTTTGGATTGAGCCCAGATGTTACCATCATGTCCAGCAATACAGGCTTTTGTTACACAATGCGATGCCAAAAGTTGGTTGTCAACATAATCTTGCCAGCTCATTTTTATAGATTTAGATTTTAGTTTTCTGTTTTTAAATTTATTCCCAGAACAATACGTAGCCGTATATACCAATTCAATACAAATTTTTCGAAGACGTCTGCGATTTCAATGTACGCCTTACCTGCAACTGGAATATTTTTAAATTTTTTCCTTTTATCTCAAAGGCCATAAATATATTTCACTTATTCATATTCAACCCCATAAATGGAATATATATGTACATACATATATATACGTATATCCATATATCGATATATATATGGAATTGCTCTCTTCCGATATGGAATCAATACATAAACATATGTATATGTATATATATATATATATATATAATATATGCATATAAAAAGAGAGAACATAGGAGTAGACATATGAATCACACGCTGAGCAACATTCATATATAATTATAATCTAACATAATTTATTTTATACCTTTAAATAATCTCTATTTAATCACTTTTATAAAAACCTAGTCATATATTTTATTAAATTTTAAAATAAGAAATTTTGACTTTTGTATAGAATTTGCTCCTTGAAATTTAGCCTTTCAGTGCCTAACCAAATAACACTAATCTACGTCCGGCCACACAAAAGGAAAATGAAATTTCGCTATCGCCATGGTTGTGGACGCCCGAGAAACTACATATGTATGTACATGACCGAAGTATCGTCGTCATCGTTTCACTCAATTTCATTATAGGTCCACGAATGGAAATGAGTGGAATACAGTCTCAAAAACATTATGGTGAGTCAGCAGAGCGTTGCACTGAACTTCGATGTATCTTCACCGGAAAAATGAATGACAGTATATATTTTTCGATTGGAATTATTAATATTGACCATATACCGCTTGTGATAAACTTGATGCTTTATTCATAAATATATATATCTAGTACATATTCATATGTATATAGCTTTTTTAACAACTACTTTTTTTGTTTTACCGTCCACGCCCAATCACAAAAATCATGCACATGCACGTAGGTAGTATGTTCAAATCCCAATCACCAGTTAGCACACAAAGATTAGCATTTCTTTCACTTGAATACATAAAGCGAATGCATATTTGTTTATTACATTAAAATATTTGCGAAACAGAAATAAGCGCGTTGCAAAAAACCAAACTTACTTGCTCACTCCGTGTAGATTACAAAGGATTTTTGCTTCAATATATCTTCGGATATTTTTTGACATCGGCACCTCGATCGGCAAATCAGAGTTGTATTGGATATATAACATATGGTTTAGGTATGCGAAAATATTTTTACAAACAGCCACACTTGCATTTACAAACTCAAAGGGTATTCATACTGCTATGAGCTGACAGGATGTTTGTCCATATATGTAGTGCAAAATACGCTGCTGAGGAAACTACATTGTTACATTAGCCGTGTTTTTATTCAAGCGCATATACATCTGCGCTTAAATTTTGTATGGATTTCTAAGCGCACATCTCTATCCGCGCTTATTTGTCCATACAAAATTTAAGCGCAGATGTATATGCGCTTGAATAAAAACACGGCTATTGTTTAAAGTTGAAATTTCTGCATTTCCAACTTGACAAAGAAAGTATTTTTATTATGAACAGTTTATTTATAAAATAAATTTTACAAATAATCTTAAAAGCTAAGCTCTAACGGCGATGGATTTTAGCCTTGACAAATAAAGTAATAATACGCAAAAGTGGCTGTGTTTGCACGTACGTAAGCAATTATATCGTTTGAGGTTCATAAACGCATATCCTACGTTATGACATTGAAGTAAATGAAAATTAATTTTACAGGAGAGCGTTAAGGCGGATTCATCGTTCGAGTTCAGAACTTTTTTGCCATGTGGTTGTTGTTGTATTTTCGGAGTGTGAGAGGAATTCCGAAAAGTTCTGAACTATTTTTATTAGCTAACTCAAATTCAACTTTAGTTCAGAACTCGAACGATGAATCCGCCTTAAGGGTTCAATTAGTTATGCAGTAGCTTTATTTCCATAATAGTAACAGTATCGGTATTAATTTGGTCGATTATTGGTGCAGTAACTGTAAACAGCTGAACAGTGATCGTAGCCCAATAAAGGTGGCCATAGCAATAGAGTCGCTCTTCTTCTTTTCGCATTAACGCTAATTGCGTGTTCTCCTTTGATTGCTACGACCATATTATTATTGGGTCATGACAGTGAACAACTAAAACAAACAATCGAACAGCTGGTTAGCGTTACGGCTGAAAACCAAAATTCATTTGGTTGTTACCGATAGCGTTACCGACTAGCGAATTACTAATCAAATACATTGTGTCCCATAAGGTTGGTTGATCAGCTGTTTTATAACGATACTGTTACTGCATAACAAATTTGAGCTTAAAGCTGCTTCATTCCAAACTTATTTCCGCGTATAATATTAAATTTAAATAGTTATGTAGATCATTTCGTTAACTAAAGCATCAACTTCGTATAAAAGTAGGAAAAATTTGAATTATTGGCAAATTTTATTTTTGGCACAAGTACCGCTTATGCGGTTATGAAGTTTATAGCTTAAACAGAATCAGCGTCTGACGAATTTTCGTCGGACGCGGCGTTCTGTCAAACGATTAAAATACACGGCAGCGTATGTAAATGAACAGAACGAAAACGCTGGCGAAAATCGCCCGGCGAAAATTCGTCAGAATAGACATTTCTAATTTAGACGCTATCGTCTGTCAAATAAATTATTTGGAACTTGATAAAAACATGTAATAAAACAAAAATATAAATTTTTTATGTGGAAAAAATTGAAAATATGGACAGAAGAGAAGAGTCAATGAAAGAAGTAAGGAAACAGAGTATTAATATATAGATCAAGGCTGCACAACGATATCAACAAAAATATTTTATTTTGTTGAATATCAAATAAAAATTAACAAAAAATTTTGTTTTGTTGAATATCAAATAAAAATTATTGAAATTATTTCGTTTCGTTGATTATCAAAAAAAAATTATCAAAATTATTTTGTTTCGTTGATTATCAAAAACAAAATAATAATAAAAATGTGTTTCGGGCCATGGTGAAATAACAGAAAAGGTGTTTGCAATAATACAAAATGGCGGTGCATTTTTACAACACTCGCACTCTTATAAAAAATGTTCCCTTCTTGGCTTTTTTCTTTACAAATCGTACCGAAAGTCCATACAAAAATTATATATTCATTCCCATTTTAGTATTTTAATGAGTAGGCATCATTGTTTTTCTATTATGGTTTTGTTCTGACATTTCCATATTTATTTTCAACAAAAATTGTGAAAACAATTATGGAAAATTATTTTGGTAAGAAGATATTGTAATTTTTCTAATAAAAACCTGAAGTAATATTATTTAATTAGTTTCAGCGTTGTTCACCGCGTGTGTCATCGGCAGTTAATTCCAGTTGAGCACATCGAAGGCAACATTGAAGTACAACCAATATTTTATTCGCATCAACATCAGCCTCCTGCTTTTGATCGGTTCCACCGCTGTTGAGTGTGTGTGATGGAGTATGCGCAGTGCTGCTGCAACCTTCACTTATCTGCGAACTTGGCTCTTCTTGTCACGCTGTCGCTTTTTCCGCCGCATAGGTACGTACATATGTGTAGCCCAGGGTTATTTTTTATAAGCGCGACCGAAGGCCGCCAACGCAGAAAAGTGTTCTGGGCAAAAGCACTATGGACCGGCCATAGATATTACTCCGGAAAGAGAAGATAAAGAAACAACTTTTGCGGAGAACAGTTTTGTGTTGGGGCCTTCGGCCGCGCTTATAAAAAATTCTCTTTACGGTCTGGCCCACTTCTCTGCGCTTATAAAAAATAACCCTGGGCTATGCCATCCGTCCGGACGTGTGTCACAGCCGTGGCTACCGCCAAGGTGATGTCCTTCTGTTATTTATAAAACAGTTATTTGCTCATTGGAATTCTCATAAGTTCTCGCTTAAATAAATAAAGGAGTTATTCCACATTTCAAAAAAAGGCCTAATTGCGTTTTAAATGTGAAATAAGACCTTTTTTTGAAAATGACAAAACTTTGGTTTCGATATAAGGCCTTAAAGGCCTTATTACACCCCGCCCTTCTTTCACGCATTGCCAGTAATGTAGAGTGGAATGAGCTTCCATTACCCATTCCACGTAATGCAAAGTAGAATGGAGCGCGAAAATTGGACTGGAATACCGTTATTTTCAGTGGAAATTTATCGTTTTATGCATTACATTAAGTACAACTTTTTTTAATTAGCTTACTATGTTAATATTACATCTCCATTAATACATATATGTACATATATTATAAGATTTTGTAAATTGTAATAAACAAACAAAAAAATAAACTTTGTCTTTAATTCCTCTAACTTTGTTATCAATATCTATCAAGTTTCTTTTTGGAGTTTTTTTCTTTTCTGATGTATAGATAAGCATATCCACATGCATAGGTAAGTATGGAACAAACAATTTGTTATCTAAACCAAATTAAATTGCTTACGTTATAAGCATTTTAAAAATATTCCCCTTTCACAAGTTTAGTCATATAAAATTACACAAAAGTAGTAAAGAAGTACTAAACTACTCCTAAATTTGTCCCCCTTTTCTACTCCCTTCAAATGCATGACCGGAATAAGGGTGAGACGTTAAACTGCTGTCATTGGCCGTGATATCACCTATTTTTATTTCACCATGTTTCGGGCTTACGGCTTCATTTTACTTTGAATTTTTATTAACGTTATTTTTTTTTATTATTTTTTTTGTTGGCTACCGAAACAAAATTTTTTCAACATTTGTTTTTTGATAATCAACAAAACGGAATTTTTTTTCATAATTTTTTTTGGTAATTATCAAAACAGTATTTTTTGTTCAGCACTTAACGTTAATATTTTTCAAAGTTGAATTGAAAACAAAATATTTTTTCGGTTATTGATAAAAAATAACGTTAATGTGCAGCCCTGATATAGATGCATATGGCAATTTCGCCTTGATTCTGTTTTACTGGGCGATATTCGCAAACAAATGTCATCGCCGCACCAGGCGAAAACACGTTCGGCGATTGGTTCTGTTTAAAGCTTTACATATAACGTGATTAGCCATAAATCTCATTTTGACGTTTCTCCCAAATTCGCCAAAAAAATATCGATAACATGAAAAGCGCAGGGTTGTAGGCAGAAAAGTATCGTCTTAATCCGAGATTCATTTTAAATCGCGAATTTTTGGTAGCGGATTTTTGCTTGAATGAACAAATAAGAGATTGTGCACTCAGCAGTACCACTATGCGTTCATCCAAAATTTGACAGAATCAGCTGATTTAGTGACGTAGTAACATAAATTCACTTTCACCCAGTTTAGTTTCCGGATATCTAAAAACTAAAGATTGTGTGCGATAAATGTGAAATTTATATTAAATAACTTTTTTAAATAAAGAAAAATGAAGTGCCGCGTATTTATTTGTGTGAAAAATAGTTCAATAAAGGTATTTTTTGCATGTTTGTAAATTTTCTTTCTAGTCGATAACGTAGTTGATGACGTACTAACCAAAATGAACCCCATGATTCAAATAAAGAAGATTGTGTATTCAGCGGTCCCGCTATGCGTTCATCCAAAATTTGACAGAATCAGCTGATTTAGTGACGTAGTAACATAAATTCTCTTTCACCCAGTTTCGTTTCCGGTTTTCTAATAACTAAAGATTGTGTGCGATAAATGTGAAACTTATATTAAAATACTATTTTAAATAAAGAAAAATTAAGTGCCGCGTATTTATTTGTGTGAATAATAGTCCAATAAAGGTAGTTTTTGCGTGTTAACAAATTTTCTTTCTCGTCGATAACGTAGTTGATGACGTACTAACCAAAATGAACCCAGTCTCACGGATGAATATTTTGCTGAATATGGCTGAGTGCACAATCTTCTTTATTTGAATCATGAATGAACCCAGTCTCACGGATGAATATTTTGCTGAATATCGCTGAGTGCACAATCTTCTTTATTTGAATCATGGATCTGGATATTCCTGCCAGCAGTGACCAGTTTTTCAACACATCTGGGTTTTTTTAATCGCCGATTAACGGGAGCAAGTTTTTTATGGAAAATCACTTTATTTCAAGTGCTGGCAGCTCTTCAGAATTTATTCGCTTTGGAGATCAGCTGTTTGAATTGGACTTCTTAATTCATTTTCTCTCGTATTTCACTTACTTAGTACTAACTTTTTAGTCAAACCCAGTAACGGGTATACATTTTTTAAGACGTAAATTATAACCAACCTTCTCCATGAACTGTTTATAATATTGAAAATGAAACAATCTTCTGTAATTTTCATGGTGAAAATTATTTCACCATGGTAATTTTCTGTCGTTCATCATACCCATTTTCTTTCTGTTATTCAAATAAACAAGCAAATGAGCATGCAAACAAAAACTACATGTGTACGTATGTTAGATTTAAATTATAATATACAAGGCATATTGTATTTAAATAAATTTACAATACATTACATTAAACAAATTAAAGATAATTTTACCAATAGTCTCAGTCCACCTTCACGACACTATAAATTTTACAAATAAATAGGTAGCACGCTATAAAACCAATTGTGCCGGTGAGAAGAAAGAAAAGAAATACCATAATACAAGTATAGCCAAAATACAGGAATATCGACGCCCCATCCTTAATGGACAGTTTTGTAAAGAAGTAATGACAACAATAAATGAAAAGATATACAGCTGTGAATCCAGATGTCAAAAATGAGCGCCACCACCAGTGATAATCTTCTGCGCAGAGATGAAAATAGCATAACAAAACCGTAGTTTCGGAGCATGTTATGACTAATATTAGGAAAACCAAGAACAAAAAGCCAAACATGTAATACATTTGGTTCGACCAAATCGAACTAAGAATGAAGAAGAGTTGAATAAATATGCAGCCGAAGGGTAAAACGCCGCCCATTATTATTCCAGGTATAGGTTGTGTGTAAATCGATTGATCTGGAATTTGTCGTGGAATTTGGTTTGTACGTACAGGGTGTTCCAATGCCTAAAAACGACAAATAATACAAAATTAAAAGCAAATTTTAGTATGCTTTAGAAACATTTAAGTATACATGTACTATTAACATTAGATATTTTAGCAGTTGCTTTTTATAGAAAAATTCAAATTTTTTGTAAATTCTTACCCGTTTACGAAAACCTAAATAAGCGCCAACGAATGTTAAAGGAACTGATACTCCAAACCAAAGACCCAACAGGGCTATAAGTGTACTAAATGGTACTGCACCTGAACTGTTTTCATGCCAAAGTACTAAGTTCATAATGAAAAAAAGCCCAAAAACGATTCTGAAAAAAGCACATACATATGTTTATAGATATTTAGATTAGATTAGACAATTAGTATGTATAACCAAAAATTTTATATATATTTTACCCAGGACACACTAAAGAAGTCAGAATGACATTGCTCTTCCATTTGACACCACCAAAGCTTTTGTAAATCCTTGCTGATACATAACCTGCTGGTGTGCCAAGTGAAACGAACAAAATCATAGCACAAGTCATAAGTGCTCCGCGATTGGCAGGCGAGAGAAATCCTAAGCAGGCAAATGCCAATGTAATTAATGTCATGAAAGTTACTTGAACTCCGGACCCCAGGAAAATCGACAGCAGCATTCCCTTTCGTGGTGGTCTAAATACGTCACCATGTACCAATTTCCATCCAAATTCCTCTTGTGCATCTTCACCACTGTCCATTTGATTATAGCGCGCTATGTCTTTATGCAGTGTTCTAAGCATTATCATAGCGACCATACCCGACAAGAAGAGCACGATTATTAGAGAGTTGAGGATAGAAAACCACTGAATATTTGTATGTGGCATTGATTCTAAAATATAATCCCAGCGCGATGACCATTTTATCGAATTATCCATAGTGAACGTAACACTGTATGTATACGTAATTGAGAGGAATTCATTGCGAGCAAGTGAATTACTTTTAATAGCAAGCGGATCCGTGTTATCACAATCTACTTTTAACGGATGGACATGATTTATTGAACGTGGTACCACCTTGACAGATATAATTCTTCCGCCATTTCCATGAAATCCAACAGCTTCCTTTGGCTGACCGCTGTGATAAGTTATCCGCAAATCGACGTGATTGAAAATATAATAAAAACCTCGATGATTATAATTAGGATTAACAAGACAAGCTTCATCGCTATCCGGCCGTACAAAGCAACCCATTGGGAATCCTGTGCTACAGTATTGTTTGTCATTTTCCAGCGGATAACACCAAGTAACTGGCATATTGTCAACAATCCAATGATGTTGATAGTTAAGACTTATACCCTTCTTTAGGATCATAAGGCGGCGATCACTCTCTGGATCTCCACCCGTGTAGTTTTTAGTGCATACCTGAAAAGCAGGAAATATACGTATGCATATACGGAACTCATGCAGACCTTTAAGACTACATAATAGTTGTGTTTTTAGCGCATATATATATCAAGGATCAAATAGGCAAGTTATAGAGAATAAAAAATGTCGCTGGTTTACAGGGTGCTGAAAAGGGCTTTTTTCTATTTCACGCATTTATACAGAGTTGTTTGTTCTATTGACAAAGTGTGACTGCTTGCCCAGAATGGTGTGGCTGTAGTACGTAGTCAAAAGTTAAAACAGTACAATTGCATTGCAATGCCCACAATGTGTAGCTGTGTCTGTAGCGTGTAGCTGTGGCTGTAGTAGAAGTAGAGTTAACTTTAGAGCCTATACACACTTGCGACTCAATCGATTTGGTCGAATTGGACTGTTGTATTCACACTACTCCAACTATTTAGTCGAATCGGTGGCAGCTATTCCATGGAGGAACAATAAAGGAGAATGCATAAGATCAGCTGACTTCTTCTTCAATCTTCATAAACACACACGAACACAAGCATTTTTTTGTTGACATATTCCACACACACACGCACCCTAGCATTTGTGTGGCCCCTACATCTGTCAAATTCTTCTACATTCCTCTTTGCATGACACTTCTCGGCCCACTATGTATGAAGGTATGTCGTTATGCATTCTCCTTTATTGTTCCTCCATGAGCTATTCACACTTGAGACTAAATAGTCGTGCGATTGACAATGACATAGTGTTGCCAATGTTCACATTTTACTCAGCAAATTTTACATTAGTGGTCTTCATATAAAGTGATGAAGTATTAAATTGTTAAAGTTTATCTGCATTCTTACATGAAAGCACCTTCTTGTCAGCTGTCAACTTGATTAATAAATAAAAAACAATAAAATAAACAAAAAGTGCATACATTGTTTGGCTTTGTTTCTTATTAAACTAGCAACTAGCTGTCAAGTAAATGAAAAGAGAAAAACGGAAGGAATTACGCTCATAAAGGCGAAACGAACAGAAGTACAAGAAACGGAAAAATAGTAAAAATCAGCCATTAATAATTTTCATGAAATTTCATTTTCATTATTTCTATTTTAAAATGCGATTAATGACATTTGAAGAGAACAACAATATCAAGACACATATGAAAACGGAAGTAAATATCCTTAGTTAGATAATTCTTGTCTATAACTACACCATTTCCAGATGGATTTTAGAAAGCGTCAACTGGATTTTAGAAAGGGGAAATTGGATCTTAGAAATGTCAATTGGATTTTAGAAAGGGGAAATTGGATTTTAGAAATGTCAATTGGATTTTAGAAAGGGGAAATTAGATTTTAGAATAGCCAAATGGATTTTAGAAAGGGAAAATTGGATTTTAGAAATGTCGATTTGATTTTAGAAAAGGGAAATTGGACTTTAGAAACTGTAAATTGGATTTTCGAAAATTTATATAATTATTAATTTATACTTTCATACGCAATAAAGAATTTCTATTCGAAAAATTCTGTGTAAAATTTATTTTAAACGCACATTCTGAAATCCAATTCAAGCTTTCAAAAATCAAATTTTGTTTTCTAAAATCCTTTTAACGCTTTCTAAAATCCAATTGACATTTCTAAAATTCAATTTCCCCTTTCTAAAATCCAATTGACATTTCTAAAATCCAATTTCCCCTTTCTAAAATCCAGTTAACGCTTTCTAAAATCCATCTGGAAATGGTGTAGTTAATAAGAAACGAACCTTTTGTTTTTAAACATTTTGAAAATATTAATTGAAATATTCAATCTCTACAATTTACCAAAAGTGAAATAAAAGTAGTGCTGTCAGCATGGCAACTCTTTCCACTACGAATATCACTGTTGTTGTTGTAGTCGTTCGACTAAATTGTCTCAAGTGTGAATACGTAGAAGGGCGCCTTGCTGATCAAGCAGTTGTACAACTGTTTCAGTTGGAATGAAATTGGGCTGCAAATCCAACTGTTTCAGTTGTACAACTAATTGAATGTAGTGTGAATGCTTCCATACATTCCCATGCAAATCAACATTCGACTAAATCGATTGAGTCGCAAGTGTGTATAGGCTCTTAACTTTGTAGCGCGCTACAAGTGTGACAGCTCAATTTTTAATGACAGAAATTCGAAATGAAGGACAAAGAAACGGAAAAATGAATTGAACTTGTAAAAAAAAGAGTTTTTATGGAATTTAAGGAATCCCCTGTACAAAAATATAAAAAAGATGACATATATGAGATAAACTGAGCTACACCATTGTGTTCACATTTTCGAGCGTTGCCACAAAATCAGTCATCAGCTGATGTAGTAAGCTATGTAGTCCGTAGCTGTAGTACAATATTCTGGGCAAGCAGTGAAACTGTTCCCGACTAAAGGCCATAAAGGATAATGGTTACCCTCTTACATAGTGGTTAATATTCGGTGAAATGACCAAACTTATTAGATGGCTAAGAAAATTAAACAGGGCAACATTATTTCGAGAAAAGAAAACGGAATAATTTTTTTTTTTTTTCAAATATGTGTTTTGAATTTTTAACCTTTTTGTTACTTATCAAATAAATTAGCTTCCTCTGTTGGGGACTAATCTAAATCATGATTCAAATAAAGAAGATTGTGCACTCAGCCATATTCAGCAAAATATTCATCCGTGAGACTGGGTTCATTTTGGTTAGTACGTCATCAACTACGTTATCGACGAGAAATAAAATTTGCAAACAGGCAAAAAATACCTTTATTGAACTATTATTCACACAAATAAATACGCGGCACTTATTTTTTTTTAATTAAAATAGTTTTTTAACATAAATTTCACATTTATCGCACACAATCTTTAGTTATTAGAAAACCGGAAACGAAACTGGGTGGAAGAGAATTTATGTTACTACGTCACTAAATCAGCTGATTCTGTCAAATTTTGGATGAACGTATAGCGGAACCGCTGAATACACAATCTTCTTTATTTGAATCATGAATCTAAATTATTAAATTATGTAGACGCAAATAGCACCAAGAACACAATAGCTTATTTTTGCACCCTTTTTAGGACGAGGTGCATACAACTGCCTATAACCCTCATGAATGAACAAATAAGAGATTGTGCACTCAGCCATATTCTGCAAAATATTCATCCATTAGACTGGGTTCATTTTGGTTAGTACGTCATCAACTATGTTATCGACGAGAAAGAAAATTTGCAAACATGCAAAAAATACCTTTATTGAACTATTTATTATTCACATAAATAAATAAGCGGCACTTGATTTTTCTTTATTTAAAATAGTTTTTTAATATAAAATTTCACATCTATCGCACACTATCTTTAGTTTTTTAGATAACCGGAAACGAAACTGGGTGAAAGAGAATTTATGTTACTACGTCACTAAATCAGCTGAATCTGTCAAATTTTGGATGAACGCATAGTGATACCGCTGAGCGCACAAT
Source organism: Urophora cardui (assembly GCA_960531455.1). Taxonomy (NCBI): domain Eukaryota; kingdom Metazoa; phylum Arthropoda; class Insecta; order Diptera; family Tephritidae; genus Urophora; species Urophora cardui. The sequence goes on along the minus strand of OY482674.1, from coordinate 23,423,564 downwards.
CTCTTATTTGTTCATTCATGTACAACCCTATAAGGCATGATTAATGGAAAGAGACACCAACCCCTGCTAGAATTGTGTGACCGAAAGTACTAACACTATTACAAAAATATAATATTACCAACACATTTGCACTCGTATGTGTTCTAGCCAAGTTCAACACCAATGAGATAGATAAGGATAGAATGGAATTTGAAAATACACATACGGGAACGTGATGAATGAAACGGTCACAAAAGTTCCCGATGCCCTTAAGAATGTGATAGGAAATATCCCAAAACTTTTGGTCATGCCTGCCGGTCATATGACCGGTCAAATGACCTGCACAGTTCTTGCAGGGACACAAATGTTTCCATCACATTTTTCCCACCGTCCATATAAAACTTATGTAAATTTGTAGGCATTCTGTGACAGAAATTTCCATCAATCGTGCGTTTCAACTGATTTATCAAATGACTATCACTGCCTTTTAGAGGTTGTCAAAATAAATTACGAATGAACGTGTGTGAACGCACATAATTTCGCGAAGTAATTTAGGTGAAAATACGTAATTTATAGCTGGTGCATTGCCATTCCGATTTTTATCGATTAAACGTTAGCGAGGTTCTACACGATTAGGTTAGTTTTCAAATTACCCATCACCAAATTGTATTTGTTCCAATTGTTTTGAAATGTATATATGTATGTATGAAATCAGAAAGGATTTACTTTTAAACGATGCGCGGTTGTTCAAGTAAACGATTGATAAGTGAAACTACTACTTGCTCTAGTTTCGTAAAAATGTATTTGGTTCTATGGATGAAAGGAGAAGAATAGTAAGGGGAACGGCTTTATTAAATATTTAACGATGAGTTTTTATTGCATTTATGTTTCCATCATTGTATACTATCGGGCTTGTTATACCCATGTAAATAGCAATTTCATTGAATTCTATGGGAACTACACTTGGAGTCATTGCTTTTGCTCTCTCCCCAATAAACACAAAAGCGAGGATGTTATCGAGGCGAATTCGAGATGAATTCGCAGAGGTGAATGTCATTTTTCGGACTCGTATCGGGAAAATTTTCCAACCGTCTACCACGCGTTGGAAAAAAAGAGTTATTGGGCGTTGTAGAGGAGATCCTCCCGATTCTAAATGTAAAAGTCCTGGCTTCCGGAGATGCATAGTTTTTAAGTAATTTGTAGTTAAAGTTCCAAAAAATGGCAAATTTAACTTCACTTTTCTCTGCGAAACAATGAAATAGAAACACCGGTGTTGCCACACGCAGTCGACTATTTCATAAGGCCGTCGTCACAGTGGTAAACTAGTTGGGTCGTATTGAATTTTTCTGCGTTGGCAGCCTTCGGCCGCGCTTATAAAAAATAACCCTGGGCTACGCCATCCGTCCGGACGTGTGCCCCAACCGTGGCTACCGCCACGATGATGTCCTTCTGCGTAGTACACCCTTCAGCGTAGGCGGCCTTTGCCTTTATTTACTCATTTCATTGGCTCCGAATCGCGCACTGTGCATGTGACTTACCTTTTGGTAGGTGTGGCATCACCATTATATGTTGGTGGCCATTATTATTATTGAAAAGGTACAAAAGCAGTTGGTCGAACAATTAAAATGTAAAATTCGGCAAATAAAATTAATTAAAAGTGTGTGAAAGTGGTTCGAACAGCTTAATAAAGCTACGTGTGAAAATGTAGTAAGGATTACGTGTGTGCTTAATTTAGAAATTGGTGATAATGGTGTTAGTTTATTTAACAACAATTTGCTATTATTAATATTAGTAAAATATTTATGAAAGTAATAAATTTAGATAAAGAAAAGTCTCGACTAACATCCACTGAAAGATTCATTTGAAAAACATTAATACTTTTGGAGATATAGCTTTTGGTAGACAGAAGGAAATGTGAGCCCTCGTATCGATTTCGAGATGGACTCGAGAAAAGTCAATTATCGCAATAGCATTTATTAATTTTGTTAAATCTTGCTTTACACGAAGAAATTCCATGTTAGGCTTGATTTTCCATTTAAAACTCTATTCAAGAAACTCGAAAGCTCGGATGATATCGTGGCGAATTCGAGGTGGATTCGTAGATGAAGATTTTCTAGAATGTATTCGCCAATGAGCCTAAATCTCGAATCGCCAACGATCCGAGAATATAAAAATGCGCGAATCGCTAATGAGAGGTGACTCGCCTGGGAATTCGGATTGGCCGATCTATCGTCGCTAAGTATCGCCGCGATAATATAATCAGAGAGGCGAACTCGTCGAGGCGAATCCGTTCTGTTTATTGGGTCATTACATTAATGCGGCGATACGTTAGGACCATAGATCGGCGAATCCGAATTCCCAGGCGAGTCACTTATTCTTAGAGATTCGCGCATTTTGGCGAACACATTATACAATTCGCCACGATATCATCCTAGCTTTTAAATTTATTGAGTGAAGACTTAAATGGTAAATTTAAGCCCAATAAGCATTTTAAAGGATTTAAAATAAGTGGAATACATATCGACGCTTCCAAACAAAACTGTACTAAGATTGAAAACTGTGTTTTGCAGGAGAAGCTCTCAAAGTTTAAACTCGATATGAAACTTCGGTTGTATGGTAAGTATATTTTCACTTGTAACTTCTGTTTGTATTGAACGATCAATACCCAAACTCGACAATATCAAAGCCAGGGTACTCTTTGTATAAAACAGTAAGAAGAAATAAAAATTTTCTACGTGGTTTTTCATGGCAAGCTCTCAAAGTTTTTATTCTGTAAAAATCTCGAGTTGTATTATATGTACACTTCTGCTTATAACTTTTGATTGGATTGTCCGATTGATACCAAAATTAGACAGCAGCTAAATTAAGACACGTTCTACTTGAAAACGCCAAAAAATGGGAAAATGTACTAAGTCGACTTAGTACAGTATTGTTTGGAAGCATCGATATGTTTGAGGTTTCTACACCTCTTCCAGTTTATGTTCAGAAAGTTACAATTGAAGTTCAGCAAATGGCAATTGAAGTTCAGAATTTCCAATAATTTTCTGAACTTCAATTTTTACTTCCTGAACTTCAATTCGAAAATCTGAACTTCAATTGGCAATTCTGAAATTCAACTATAATTTTCTGAACTTCAATTGCAACTTTCTGAACTTAAACTGGAAAAGGCGTATAACCGCCAATTTTACTAGTACCTATACACATACTTATGTATGGATGCATGTATACTTAAAATAACTTACCACATCGCATTTAACGTCCTTTAAAAATTCAATGTTGTAAGGTCCCGGACGAATTCTTTCTCCGAAAACAACTTGTCCCAAGTTCTCAACAGGAGAGTTATTTTCATTGCCAGTACAGAAATCGAAGTGATGATATTCATATGGTATTACAGATTCCTCAGTATTTAGTCGATTCACGTACAGGACTATTTCTGACTAAAATGATAAAAATTTAACATAAACATACTTTAAAGTGCATTGTTATAAGCGCATATATATGTATGCGGGATATGTAGCTGCATTTTTTTTTAGTCGGGTCTACTGATCAAAAACTCTACTTAAAAAAGCAAAAGTTATACAAAATGTTAACAACTAAGAGTATCGCTTCACTGAAAGATGTCACGGGCCGTTAAAATTAATAAAGAATCTAGAAGGCCTGATATTGGGTAAGGTTTTAAGACAAAGCTCTTCCGCAACTGTTGTGATGGAAAAAATGGTGAAAAGTTGTCGTCTGTTGAGATGAGCGGAACTACTCAACAGTGTGTTTCTAAGACAAACACTGGGAAAATTTTTCAACAGTCTACCACGCGTTGAAAAAAAAAGAGTTATTGGGGGTTGTAGAGAAGGTCCTCCTGATTCTGAATCCAAAAGTCCCGTCGACCGGAGATGTTTGTAAGTTGTAAAATTTACCAAGCAAAAGCCCAAAACTACATACGATTACTGAGGAAAGGCGCTTGTAAAAACACGCCCATATGTATATATGTGTGTAGAAAACTTTTATGCATTGGCGGCCTTCGGCCGTGATTTAAAAAAACTAAACCTCAGCCGGCAGAATTCCATTTCTGGGGTAATATCTATGAACCCATCCAACGAGCAAAAAATGACCAACAAATATCTCGAGAACTATAAGCCTCCGGTAGGTTTTTATTTCCGTTTTGAGGTCTGAGAGGCCCTCTACACCCCTGAGAAAGTCATTTTTCTCGGACCGTGGTTCCTTAATGTAAAGCCGACCCTTATTAGTGGTCCTTGCTAGTTTTCCAGTCGAATCAAGTTTTATTCATATCGGGCATTTTATATATCTAATTCATGTCAGGTGGCTAATACAGCCGGATGTAAGGACCGAATTAAATCGGTTGGAATGGCAGGAAACCCTCGAGTTCTAAAAAGAAATTATTCTGCTTTGACAGATACCGGCGGTAATCGGTATACGATTACCAACGACGTGGAAACAAATATTACCACGTATTCTACTTCGTCAAGCACAGCCACCCAAACGGAAATGTCGTCCAAATATTCGTGGAAAGCATTGAATACTTATTCCAGCAGATTATTTTTCTTTTTTTTTTTTTTAACTTACCTTACAGGAACTAGTCGATTCAGATTTTGAGCAATAATTTACTGGTGCTAAACCAGGTAAATAGAAGCTCCACACGCATTGAACATTTAATAAGAACCACACCGCAAAAACGTTCGACAAAACTGAGTCCAAGTAACTCATGGCCCTAAATACACACCCACGCTTTATAATACTCAAAATTCTTAGTTTTGTAAAGCAAGGTGAATTGTAGTATTTGGAAAAAATTTTGCCTAGCTCCACGTATTGGTGATGAAAACGAATAAGAATATCAATTTGTTAATTTTTTCACTCCAATCGATTTTTACACCCTGTCGATTTATTTTTGTGAGCACAATTTTACAGAACTTGCAAAGGCTGCGACTAATCGTATTCGGTTCTGTGCGATTTGTTGCGTGCGTCCATACATGCTAAAAAGCACAGATTTTAATGCGAATTTATCTATAAACTCACAATAATGAAAGCTTTTGTGTGATTTAATGTACAAGAATATACTGTTTAACGGAAATCATTTCAGCTGTAACCAGAGTACATAATAGCTGAGTTCCCGTGGCAGTGATCTATTACAATCTATACGGATCCGAAATCGATCCAATTAAATATCAGAATCACAAAACTTTTACATAGAGGTGTATTTGTTAGGATTCGTAGGTCGGGTTCCCAGTTATGGGTGAAAAATGGACGCGGATGCCCTGGAATGTTTTAAGCAATATTGGTCTCGTGGAAAAGTGGTAATCAGAGCTACAATCCCTGCTCAACACCTTTCATTTGATACCAATATCGTCCAAAAATATTGACAAATAAATAGGCTTGATTTTTATAGCTGACCAAAAAAAATAAAAATCTGAATAACGGTTATTCAGGCCCAAAACAGTTTTTTGGTTGCCATAACGGTTAGGCAGGCCCAAAACGGCTTTTTGGTTTTTATAATGGTTATTAAGGACCAAAAATGGCTCACATTTCCTTCTGTCTACCAAAAGCTATATCTCCAAAAGTATTAATGTTTTTCGAATGAATCTTTCAGGGGATGTTAGTCGAGACTTTTCTTTATCTAAATTTATTACTTTGATAAATATTTTACTAATATTAATAATAGCAAATTGTTGTTAAATAAACTAACACCATTATCACCAATTTCTAAATTAAACACACACGTAATCCTTACTACATTTTCACACGTAGCTTTATTAAGCTGTTCGAACCACTTTCACACACTTTTTATTAATTTTATTTGCCGAATTTTACATTTTAATTGTTCGACCAACTGCTTTTGTACCTTTTCAATAATAATAATGGCCACCAACATATAATGGTGATGCCACACCTACCAAAAGGTAATTCACATGATAAGGTCGCATGCACAGTGCGCGATTCGGAGTCAATGAAATTTGTAAATAAAGGCGAAGGCCGCCTACGCTGAAGGGTGTACTACGCAGAAGGACATCACTGTGGCGGTAGCCACGGTTGGGGCACACGTCCGGACGGATGGCGTAGCCCAGGGTTATTTTTTATAAGCGCGGCCGAAGGCCGCCAACGCAGAAAAATTCAATACGACCCAACTCGTTTACCACTGTGATGACGGCCTTATGAAATAGTCGACTGCGTGTGGCAACACCGGTTTTTCTATTTCATTGTTTCGCAGAGAAAAGTGAAGTTAAATTTGACTTTTTTTGCAAATTTAACTACAAATTACTTAAAAACTATACATCTCCGGAAGCCAGGACTTTTACATTTAGAATCAGGAGGATCTCCTCTACAACGTCCAATAACTCTTTTTTTCCAACGCGTGGTAGACGGTTGGAAAGTTTTCCCCAAAAATTTTTTTTTCTCATGATAATGGTTAAATATGACTTTACCCCATTTCTCTTATAACCGTTACGTCCCTGCTTTTTATGTGTTGTAAACCGACACGTGCACACCGAATAAAAATTTTATCAGAGATCGATTCATATAGCACATTGGTAATATATCGATTAATTTGTTTTTGTCTAGGGATGGGCAAATTGGAAAAATATATCGATATATATTGTATCGATATTTAAAAAAACATCGATTTATGCCGTGTAAAAACATCGATATATCAATATATCGAAAGGGCTGGCTTCACGTTAAGGAACCACGTCCCGCGAAAAACCACTTCTTCACGGGGCTAGAGGTGCTCTCACAGATCTCAAAACTGGAATCCAAACTTGCCGCAGACTTATAGTTTACTAGATATTTGTGGTTAAAGTTGGATGGATCTACAGATATTCTACGAATCCTGAAGTATAAACATAAAAATCATTAAGAATTGCTTGAAGAAGAAAGTAATGTAAATTCAAGCACCCGGACATTATGGTTATACCACTTCTTAAAAAATGTTCTGCTGTTAAATTCGAAGCGAATCAGAAATGTATGAAAAATATCGAATTTGGCTCGAATTGGCAAAAAATTATCGATTATCGATGCACGGTAGTTCAAAATATCGTCGATATTATCGGCTGTACTATTTTAAAAATATCGATATATTGATATATCGATATATATCGCCCAACCCTATTTTTGTCATTTGTATTTCACCACTATGACTCCATTCTCATTAATTTTTTCTGTATTGTAATCCGGTTGATATTAGAATCCACTATGGCTGATGCGGTACAAAAGGAATTTGTGCGCTCTTTTATTAGTTTTTTGAAAAGCCCAAGCGTGTTACAACCTTTATCTTCCGATTCCCTGGAGAGTATTGACGTTGCTGTTCAATGCCTGCAAACGGCATTTGATATTGAAGAGGCTGGGTCTTCAGCATCTTCAACGGAGCCTCATAATGACACTGAGCCTTCAAATACTGGTAGCATTGATTTATTTGAGGTCTATCAGTCACTATTTATAAAACAAAATCCGGAAACGACGCAAATGGCTGAGAACTTTAAAAATGAGGGTAACCGTCTTATGAAGGATGGCAAATATTACGAGGCTTTGTTGCAATATAACCGAGCGATTGCTTTCGATCCAAAAAATCCTATTTACTATTGTAATCGTGCAGCTGCATATATTCGTTTAAATAATAATGAAAGTGCTGTAACCGACTGTAAGACTGCCTTGTCATATAAACCTACATATAGTAAAGCTTATGGACGCCTAGGTATAGCGTACTCAAATTTAAGAAAGTACAACGAAGCACAGCAAGCATATGAAAAAGCTATCGAACTAGATCCAGAAAATCAGGATTATCGCAACAATTTGGAAGTTGCGCATGAGGCTGCGCAAATGAGCAGTGCCGTACCCAATATTACAGAAGGAATCAACACTATGTTGGCTACACCGGCCCTTAGAAATATTTTCAACAATGCTGACATAGATTTGGAACAGTTGCAACAATTGTCGCAAAATCCGATTGTAATGAATGCAGTTTCTCAGTTATTCTCTGGATTACCATCTAATAATGGCGGAGTCGGTGTTGATCCTGCTGGCATGCCCGGCTTGATGACGCTTTTTCAGTCCTTCGCTAACCAATTATCAACACAAGATGGTGGTAGTAACAACCAAGGATTCCCACCGAATCCTAACCCTCCTCAGCCGCCTACAGAATAAAAATATTAAAATTTAAGCTTGTGCGATGTATGAAAATTATATTAATATATGCTTTAATGTTTAAAAAATTAAAAATAAAAACCTTCCAAACCAGACATTAGGTTTGTTTCTTATTAAACTAGCAGCTAGCTGTCTATGGCTAGCTGTCAAGTGACCAAAACGGAAAGAATTGCGCTCATAAAGAGCGAGACGAACAGAAAATCAAGAAACGGAATAATAGTAAAAATTAGCGATTAGTAATTTGAATGCTATTTTTAACTATTAATGGTTATTTTTTGTAAAAAAACATTTAATTTTATTTATTTCTATTTCAAAAATTTCAAAAGTAATAAAATCAAAAGTATTCGTTTGTTTATTTTTTCAACAGCTGCTTCTTACTTTGGCAGCAAATAATTTCAGCTAGGGAAAATTTTACTAGCTGAAATTTGGAGCTGTCAATGGCTCTCTTCTGCTATTTTTTTGACTCAAGAAACGATTTGCCAGCCGAAACTTGGCTAACTATTCATAACTAGCTAATAATAAACGGACCTATTGAAAATAACTATTAACAATTTCAAAGGTTTTAAAAATAACAAAAATGCAAAAAAAAAACTATATGAAGATTTTTCAATTAATTGTTTTTTATATTTCTCAACATGTGTGATTTATGTTGAGAAATAAAATATTGCCAAAAAAATCTGATTTTAAATTTTTTTGTTAGGGCAGAAATTTTTTATTTATTTGTTTTTACTCTGTTCTAAATAAAGTCTTTGATGGCAGAGTAATGGCCAAACAAGTTGCGTCATGGGAAGATCTTCAGTAGGTACATAACTCAGTCGGACTCTTCAATATAAAAATTTAATTTTCCGATCCATATATGTATGGGTACGTTCGCGACGGCAATCAGAACCGCAGTGTTGCAAGTATGTATCACGTTCTTCGCGTGTTTGTGGCAACACCTGCAAAAGTCAAACGTTCGTTTGACACATCAACCGTGCAGTTTGTTTGAATAATTGGCACCAGAAAATTTGTGACTGCAATTTTTGCTTTAAAAAAATGGAAAGAGAAGAGTAAGCATGATTGCTATATATTTAATGGAATATGCAATTTTGTAATTTTAATAACACAAATTAATTCCAAATACTTTTAATAATGCTGTTATAGCAATATATCAGCTGAGTATCAGCAGGCAAGTGCAAAATAAGCAACGGGGTTGTTGTACTGCTGCAATTATAAATTTTCATGAACGTACCCTATATCTATTTATGTATGTACAAAAATATGTATTGTTTAATAATAATTGCAACTAGTGTCATGTGCTACACGATTGTGCATTTTTTTATCCGGTCCGTTTAGCTAGAAAAGTGAAAAATTTATTCAAAAAGCTTACAATTAAAAATTTATTGAATCTTCATATTTGGGAAAGGTAATTAAGAGGCATAAAAACTACAAAAAAAAACCAACTGGTATTATTTTAAGTGGGTTTTCTTTTTTTAAGAAAAAAACATGGAAAGTTCATACATATGTATTTGATCAATAGTTTCAACGAAGTATTTGATCGTTGCACATTCTTTTCCGAGGATTACTGTACAGTGCACCGTGTACATATATACATACTAGTGATGAGCGATATATCGCAAACGGTGATTTTTTCACTGTGAATAAAAAATCGCAAATCGCAACTGCGATCACTTTTTCAAAATCGCAGTTCACTACTTATTGCAACTGCTATCGATGTAGCAAGTAAGCAGTTCACCTATTTGAATCGCAAAAGCAATATAAATTTCCTTTTGTTTACACTTCTGAGCAGACCACATACGTACATACATATATAGAAATATAAGAAAAAAAAATTATTGAATTTAAAATTGTCTTTGAAAAATGTTGACAACAGCGAAATTACTGCGGAATACGTTGTTGCTGCTATCATTTTTGCCACATAAAGTGTCGCTCAGAAAACGCAAAATGAATCTACCGGTAACTGAGGATTTTATAACAGTCCATGCAATCGCAATAGCAGTTTAAAATCGCAGTGATTTTAAAATAGCAATCACAATCACAGAAATCACAGATATCGAAAAATCGCAGTTTCGCTCATCTCTAGTACATACCATATAGCCCCGGGCAGATAATATACACGTCACGCCCAACAACGGCAACGTATATGACGACGTACTTGACGGAGGGGTACGCCACATAGAAAACGAATGTAAATAAATCAGCTGTTTGTGTTTTGTGGAAACCAAATTTATTAACCTTTAAATACAGAGCTGGCAGATTGCGCTTTATAGCTTAAACAGAATCAGCATCCGACGAATTTTCGTCGGTCACGGCGTTCTGTCAAACGATTAAAATACACCGAAGTATATAAGAATGAACAAAACGAAAACGCTGGCGAAAATTCGTCAGAATAGACTTACAAATAATTTGGACGCTATCGCCTGTCAAATAAATTATTTGAAACTGCAGCTTCTCCTCCCATAAGTCGAGCAGAAGCTCAACTTCCTCCTTCGCCCACAGATTTCTTTTCCTGTAAATGCATGAAAAGATATGTATTATTTAAAAAAAAATATATTTTTAAAGCAAAATAACCTTTTTTCCTTGCCCGCGCTCATTTTATTTACTTTTCGGTTTGACGTTTCTCTCAAATTCGTGACAAAAAACTATCGATAACACCAAAAATACAGGGTTGCATTAAGGTTGTTCTCTCTGTGTGATTTTGGCCTGGAAAATTTGCCGAGATGACATAAGTGTGATCAATTTGAAGCTTCGGAAAATTTCTCACACCTCAACCCGTGATATTTGATATCATGAGAAAAATATCACGGGAAATACAACCATGTTATTACATTCATAATAGTCTTCTATGAGAAGTGAGTTTTAATTTATGTTTCTTCTTTTTTAAGTATTTTATTTTATTCAGAAAAAAAAATTATTCGAAATTGAAGCAAGCAAAGCAAAGCGACAACAGTCGTATAAAGAGTGGAAAGAATATGAATAACATGCTAGTTCACAATGAAGTCAGTTCGAATTTTATTTTCTTAAAGGTGCGCTCTCTCTGTGTGGCAAATTTCTCAAGATATCATGATATCTCTGCAAAAAAATGAGACAGAGAAACAACCTTATTGACAAAAATATCGTGATAATCTCGAGATTCATTTTAAATCTCGAATTTTTGGTAGCGGATTTTTGTATGGCAAACCTCGAAATTCCATCGAAGATTTTGTGTCAACCTCGAAAAAAGTAGATAATCTCGTATATGTAAATGGCCTATTATTACTTTCATGCTTCACAGCAGTAGATTATGCCTGCATTGTATTTTAACAATAAAGAATCCTATGTATACATATATATAAAAAGTTGCGACTGCCTGTTGTTGGCATCGCACTGTATTGACATAAATACATGATCCAATTAAATACTCAATAGGCCGTAGTCATAGTCGTTCACTAAAATCGGTTTTAGTTAAAATCGGTATTAAATTTAGAATGACGTTTAAAAGAGTAGTGTGTAATAGACCAGTTAGAACAGCGTTTTTGCTAAAATGAAACGGAACAGGGTTACCCTTATAAAATAATAAGAATCGCTCTGTAATTTTAAGAAATTTCGAGTGTTTTAAAAGTTCACCCTGTGTCAATTTTTAAATTGAAAAGTTCACCCTGTGTCAACTTTTAAATTGAAAAGAAAAAAGTAAGCGCATCTATCTATTCGACTTTTGATGTTTGCATATTTTAACTTAATCGTATATTTAAAATACGCTAAAAAACAACTAAAAGTGAGTTAAATTTTGAGATAAAACTACACACTTCATATAAATCAAAATGAACTTGTGATTTTAGGGAACAACAAGGTCTCGTGCACCGAACTGGAGCGCAGGAGAAAAAGCTTGTCTGCGGGAAAGCATTGAGTGCCACCTGCATATTTATTAAAATGTCTTCTTTATACATTTTATTTATTTATTTTTTATTGTATTCACGTACTCTCTTTCTATTTTTATAGTTTACATGACGAATTCCCAGCTTAGAACAATATTTAAGATTTTAAAATGACATTAACCTCATTTTAAAGTTAGAACGCTGTTTTAGTGATAAAACCGATTTTAAGTCGACTATGACAGAGATAAAATGACGTTTATGCTAGCATCATTCTAAGTGTGTTAAAACACTGTTTTAAATCGACTATGACTACGGCCCAATATATATACCGTGACATAAATACATACATATCAGTTAGCAGAGGGTAACAGGCGGACTGCCTACATTAATTAAGAAACATACAATGCTGCTGTTATCATCAGAACTAAATTTGAATTTAAATATTGCATTTTTCGCAAATTGCAAACATGTTTTTTTCATCAGCTGTTTCGCTGCTTGATATGGTGGACAAAATTTTTCCAGCAGAATTTTTCTGCCCCTCACATAAATAAACGTCACTTTGCTCTCTCTTTTGCAAATGTTTACTGAGTTTTTGCCTCATAAAACGCGATTGTGCAGTTTTTCGTCAATTTGTTGGAATTGGTTGTAATTTGGTTCAATTTGGTGCCGTCGAACGGTCCTATTATTTTCACTAATACTAGTACTGTCTCAAGTCACTAATAGAGACTTTTTCGTGGTGAGATTGATTTTGAGACAATTTGGTATTCTGTAAGCGGGCTCACGTCTCAAATCTCAAAAAATACGTCACTAATTAGTGACCTGGTGGCGAGGAGGTCACAAAATAAACAAAACATTGAGGTGAACTAAATAAAGCGTCAAAATTTATAAAAACTTACAACTTGTTTGCTCTTTGCTTGTTCGCTTGCTATTTTCTGTAATAAAACAAGTTTATTTGTACGAAATTAGCAAAATAATAAAATTTTGCTGGTTTTGCTAACTTACTTTTTTCCGCCATTTCGATCAAGTGTAAATAGTGATGTGAGACGATATTTATCGATATTTCAATGTTTTACGTTACATGACTTTTTTTGCGAATCGGTTCAGATAAAACACTCATAAAACATTATATTCATAACTATTTTTATAAGTGATAAGTAGTAATGATAGGCTTTATTTTTTTAATGCAATATATTGCTCATAAATTCATTTGCAAACCCTATTTTCGTATGTAATCGATTAGTGAGTATTCGTTAAATTATTTTGTTATCTCAAACAGTCTCAGTACATTTTCACCACAGTCTTTGGTGAAATTTTTAGTGACTGTGGCTTACAGAATACCAAAAATGGCTCAAGTCACTAAAAATGTCTCATGTCTCAAATCTCAAATTTTGTGACTTGAGATGAGACGGAGTTACAGAATTCGCCTATAAGTTTCAGTACTTTCGGTTGTCCTCTTCGCAAGTGCATTTACCCGGTCAGGTTTTTTGAAGTCGATCAGCTGTTCACTGTCGTCAAGCGGTTATCTGCTGACCCATTGTAATTCTGAGCCAGATATCAGATATTGAGTTTCTGTAATGGCCTGGTTATGCTACCAATCAAGCTGGTCGAGCACCGTGTAATTGTTGTTGTGCACTCCGACGGTGAGAGAATTTTCGGACTCTCACATCCAGCAAACTTGCTGTGTGAAACAGGCAGCCAGCAAACGAGGTTTCAGAGGTAATAATGTGTTATGTTGTGTATGTGCTCAGTAATTATCATGTGTTATGTTGTGTATGTGCGCTCCAATCATCAATGTAAGCGTAACCACCTCTCACCAATCACGAAATGTTTCCGATTTTGATTGGCAATCAAGATTGTAACCATAACCATAGCATAACTGAACTCTATCAATGTTTTAACAACAACAACATCAAAAACAAAATAACAAAAGCAAAACCAAAAACAGAAAAACAAACAAAAAAACTAAAAAACAAATCAAAGACACAAACAGAAAAAACCAAAAAGAAAACAACAAGAAAGTGTGGCGACAATATCTACAAAAAAATTTAAAAAAAAACTATAGTCGCATTTTAATCCCAAGAAAACCACCAACCGAACTGTTTACACATCAATGTTTATGAATACTCGAGCTTTCACTTTTTTTTATATATAATGCCCACTAAATGGGTATTATATCCATAGATTATGGATCAATTATTTTGATTTTAAGACCGCTATGTTTATTTGTTTCATTTTTCTTTACAATTAAGGTTTACAATGGTGGAGCCAAAACCATAACTTTGCTTATAATAACAATATAATAAACTAATAAATATGTATATGTATATATAAACTCTTTATTATGTATGTATATTTGTATATATTCAAGAATTTTTGTAATTAAGTAATGGAGAGATAATTGCCTCAAGTTTTTTGTAATTATTGTAATCTATTTCTAAAGCCAATTAAATTTTTATTCAAAAAACAGGGTCCTATGGAATGGTTTTTTTACTTTATTATCCCCATAGATAACAAAAATTATATATATGTATATTGCATTTATGGCCAAACTCAAATAAAAAACAGAAATAACTGTTTTTGGATAACATATGTATATAGATCAGCAGCAGTCTGCTGCAAAAATATATCGCCGAAAAACAGCTATGTTACACCATATAAAAAAAAATATCAGAAATTAGTTATATTTGAAACAAAGTTATGCTTTTGGCGAAGTGCTGCCTTCTGACTGAGCTCTTTCATTTCTTAAATTTTCGGCAGTTCTATATGAGGTATGTTGTTTGTTGTCAAAGTCATTTACGCCCTGCTTGGATTGATCTTCATCATTGGATAGTGCTACTTCGGAATAATTTTGGTTTTTAGCCATTGATGCGGCAAGTGTTTGAATATTTTCATTAAGCGAAACGCTGGAAGATAGTTGCTGCCTTAAAATCGGTTCAGAAGAAAGTCCGGCGTCTACACAGCCCTTGTTTGAATACGTTTCCTTGGCAATAGATTCCTTTGGCAAGTTGAAATGTGCGCTCATCAGCGTGGCCGGTAAATTTTCGTAGTCCTGTCCCATTGCATTTAGTTGTGAAAGTTTTGCTGCATGAAGTGTGGCTGCTGCTGTATGATCCGGTGTCATGCCCATACCTGAAAGGAATAAAAAGAAAAAAAAAAAACGTGATCCCGCTATCTTTGAGTGCCAAGCCGAAATGAATATGTATGTAATAAATATATGGTAACATAATTTAACAAAAATGGTTGTCATATTGCAGATCAGTTAGTAAATGTGAACTTACATATGTTTCTACTAAGAAAGGTTAGAGACACACAAATCGCACAGGTTCATGCTCACTGCGCCGATGTATTGTTTTGAGTAGCATTTTTCACCTAAGTGAACATAGTAACCTATGCCTTAATTAAGTCGAACATGAATTGTGCATTGGAGGTATGCCCTAAATGTGCTGATGTAATTTTAAATTAAAAAAATACTATTCGACTTTTTATAAATTTCAATTGCGCATGCATGGTTTTTCTCTATATCTTATTCAGAATAAATATACTTAAGGTTTGTTAGGCAAGAACATGCTATATTACATACATACTTATGTATGTACACACAAAGAATTTCCTTTCAATTAAACTAGTATCGCCGGTGGTCGAAATTCGACCATGCCGCAACCGCAACACTGATTTGCCCTTGTATTGGAAAAATGTTAGCCTATTAATATATAGATAGTGGGCACATTTGCCAACGAAGCAAAAACGAAGTAAATCAAAAATGGTACAAAACTAAAAACTTTATTTATTAATTATAAAGAAATTAAATAATTTATAGAAAAAAATATACGCCTATGCACTGCTTCTCACTCATACGAACACATCCATATCAATTTTATGTGGATATGAGTATGTTAAATGTACAAAACAGCCTGGCAATTGTTTGTATGGGAAAAATGTTAGCCTATTAATATATAGATATTGAAAAGCACAGATATGAACCCTGAAAAACGAGCGGGTCAAACAAATAAGTATAATAATTCTGATTCCTGTCAGCACTTAGCATATCCCTACGAATTTCTCTTCAGGTTCCTGTAATTGCAATTAGACATTTCTATCCTCCATCCCGTTTAATCGTTAAGCTTAGAATGTGTTTCCTCTTTGGAAATTCTGCATCAACCATCATCAACCATATTTCTGGAAGAAATTTTTCCCAAATTAGGGAAAAGTTTCTTTGAAACTCACCGAATGTGTTTTCCGTTATAAACTGCAAAAGATGAAGATCTAGGAGAGGTTGATTCGGTGCTGATTGTCCGAGTGACATTTCTTTATGTTTGCTTAATGCAGCAGCTGCAGCTGCAATTGCAGCTTCATTTCTAATACGAGCTATGGTCGCATCATCATGTCCAAATCCCAACATTCGTTTGTGCTTATCATCATCTGCGTTAGAAACGGTAGAAAACCTGGCACTACCGGCGGCTGTTAAATCCTCTGCATCGTCATCGGACTCCATTTTTTTCTCACAAGCTTCCATATTATGTCGACTGCTATAGCTGGGTGAAGCACTGTCGTGTAGGTTTTCAGCTGAAATTTTCACTCCGGCTTTTGCTAGTAGACGTGAAGCTAAAACCGGATCAAAAGGACATGGCATCGGTAGCACTGGTAAATCTTTTGTGGATACGCCACGATGTTGTCGCGACATATGTGAATGTAACGAATTACGAGACTTCGCAACAGTACCACATAAAACGCACCTGTATCCAGGGCAGACTGTATGCTTGTCCTCCAAGTGAGTGCGCAGTGTATGGGCAGATCGATAAATTTTACCACATTTTGGACAAGGGCGAGGATCGGTGGCACGAACGCGCATTTCCACCGAACGTTGAGTTCCTGTACATAATAGAGTAAAAACAAAGTTATTCTGTACTTAGTATTGATAGTTAGTAATATAGTTCAAACTTATTACGCGCCTATGTCCAACAGCAACGTACAGTTGCCATCAACGAAAGACTGGCAACTGAACAGGAACCAAAATTAATGCCTCTTTAGTACCAACTATCCCCGAAGACAGTCAACTAACACCTGCCTTCACGAAGAAAACCATGTCGCTTATGATAAAAGAAAAGCCGACGTTGTTTGGCGTAGATATTCAAATTAAGGAAACCCTAAAGGTATACAAACAGCCGCGCGCCATACGCGACCCGCAAACTGATTCACAGCATCGCGATAGAATCTAGCCACCGGATGTACATCAACTTTTTAGACCTTTTTTTAATAAACAACGAGAACTGGTTCAACGAAGTAATACCAACCACGAAGAAAAGAACTGGTACCGACAATACAGCTCACTATTTCAAAGCCCACTGGGAATATGCTAATTTTTAGTAGATAATTGCCGAGTTCCCGTGGCAGTGATTCAGATCGGGATAAGAAGTTTGCATGCAAATGCAACAAGAATTTTGTGATCCTGTGGGCCTATTCTGTAACCAATTTGCGACAATTTTCGGATCGGTATCGTAAATTTGCGATCATTTTTGCGATTATGCAATTCTGTACGATTTTTCGGTTGAATTCTATAGTATATTTTGACAGATGTTTCCGATAATCATCGCAGAAGTATCGAGGGAAATTTTTGTGTCGGTAGATTTTGCGATTATCGGTCGCAAAGTAAGTTACAGAATTCCAGCACTGGTGTTTATCTGTATCAATTTCGCATCCGTATAGATTGTAATAGATTTTTTTGATCCATATAAATACCAGGATCACCAAATTGTTGTTGCATTTGCTTGCAAAATTTGTATCCGGATCTGGATCACTGCCACGGGAACTCGCCTAATGTCTGTCATTCGAAATTAGATATGTATGTACATTAGGGTGCTTTTATTTTGTATGAAAAATTGAAAAGTTCATAAAAACTGTATCGCCCCCTCAATCTGTAGTAACATGGTCAAAGATATCACACATAAATTTTGGTCCCGATTGGTGGCGGTTAAGGCGTGGCGCATCGAGGTCAAAGTTCAGAAAACTCTATGAAAGGTCAAAAAATCAAAATATTTTTTTTAATTATCTAATACCCAAAATTAATACTTCTATACCCAATGATAACAAATATAAATTTTGGTCCCGATTGATGACGGTTTACTGGTGTTTCAAGGGAGTCAAAGTTCAGATTACCATATGCGACACTAAAAATGTAAGTCTTCTATGGCAATCTGAATATTGAACCCCTTAAAACACCACTAAACCGTGATCAATCGGAACCAAAATTTATATTTGTTATCCTTGGGTATAGAAGTATTAATTTGGGGTATAATATAATTTAAAAAAATATTTTGATTTTTTGACCCTTCATAGAATTTTCTGAACTTTGACCTCAATGCGCCACGCCTTAATCGCCACCAATCGGTACCAAAATTTATGTGTGATATCTTTGACCTTGTTACTACAGATTGAGGGGGCGATACAGTAAAATATCGTTAATTTGAATTTTAAACGCACTCTAATGTACATATATATATTATTATAATCTTTGACCTTAAGAAGTTAAATTTTCTAACATTTTTCGTTACTTTAATTTAAATTTAAATTAAATCTTATGATCTTTTCTATTCTAAACGAAAATGTTGCACTTTTACAAGGCAACATTATCAACATGCGCCCTGTGCCCTAAGAAAATGTTGTACTTTTCATGTGATGTATGAAATAAAAATAATGCAAGTTATGTTAAGGGCAGAAAATGTTGCCCTGTGAGCGGGGAGGGTGCGAAATTTTTGGCAATACCACAATCAACCCTGGAAAGTGGAGTTTCCATGTGGAATAGAACAAAAAAAATTTACAGCCCAATAAAAATGCAGAATAAGTGCGACATTTTTGCCAGAATCGAAAACGCCATTAAATACAATTTGCCAATCGTTCCATCATCGTAACTTAATATTAATGGCGAATGATGT
Organism: Urophora cardui; assembly: GCA_960531455.1. NCBI lineage: Eukaryota > Metazoa > Arthropoda > Insecta > Diptera > Tephritidae > Urophora > Urophora cardui. Next base: position 23,404,657 of record OY482674.1, on the reverse strand, counting down.
GGTATCCCTTGTGCTTGACTTAAATTTTAAATATACATATACATATGTAATTTCCAATAAAAAAATCTCATTGGCTACGTTCAGAAGGCGCAACCGTGGCGCAACAGTTGCGCAACTGTTGTGTTTTATCTTCTGAACGCAACGTTGAGTATTTCTGATCAACACAACATGTTGTGATTTTGGAGACTTTTTTCCATCATAAATTTTTTACGCTCACTTTACACAACATGTTGAGCTTACGATTTTGACATATGTACAAAAATATAAATAGTGTTTATGAATTTTGGAATGTAATAAATATGTTTCAAAGCCGCGAAATTATTGGCGATTACGTTGGGGATAATTAAAATACTAATTTGTTTATTTAATGTATCAGCTCGTTCAGAAGGCGAAAATTGTATCACTTTCCGATTACTGATATCTACACAACAGTTGTGCTCCACCGTTGCGCCTTCTGAATGTACCCATTATTGACGATCAAATTAAAACTTCATATGTGACAGCGCATAGAGAAAGGGACCTAAAGCTGAAGCTGATTCCACATAGAACTTTGTGTTGCGCTACGTGACACTTTCTGCGTGACAGCTGAGATTAAAATACATGTATCTATATGAGGTTTCTAACATAACAAAAAGTAACGCAACGCCGAAGTTACATAAAGCACAAAGTTGCCCAAATCTCAACTTTTGGGTGCGTTGAAATTTTTTTCAGTTTCACTTTAATTCAAATGTAAATAAACAAATTTACATTTCACACAATTGAAAAATAATTTAATAGATTTTTATTTTCTTTTTTACTTTTTTGTAAATAAAACGGAGAATGAGAGAATTTTCAGAAAATAAATAAAAATTTTTTGAGTGATGTTGCAGCGTTCAATGTGGCATAGTTTTTCAGTTTTGCGTTGTTTGACATAGAAAGCGGCGTAACGCAAAGCGGAAAAAGTTTTAAGCTGATTCCACATAAAACTTTTTTCGCTTTGCGTTACGCCGCTTTCTATGTCAAACAACGCAAAACTGAAAAACTATGCCACAATGAACGCTGCAACATCACTCAAAAAATATTTGTTTTCTGAAAAATCTTTCATTCTCCGTTTTATTTACAAAAAAGTAAATAAGAAAATAAAAATATATTAAATTATTTTTCAATTGTGTGAAATTTAAATTTGTTTATTTACATTTGAATTAAAGTGAACTGAAAAAAAGTTTCAACGCCCCCAAAAGTTGAGATTTTTTTTCAGTTTCACTTTAATTCAAATGTAAATAAACAAATTTAAATTTCACACAATTGAAAAATAATTTAATATATTTTTATTTTCTTATTTACTTTTTTGTAAATAAAACGGAGAATGAAAGATTTTTCAGAAAATAAATATATATTTAAGGCAAAGCGGAAAAAGTTTTATGTGGAATCAGCTTTAGGGTAAACAAATTTTTTTTTTTTTTGATGTTGACATTGATTTTTTACCCTTAGATCCCTTTCTCTATGCGCTGTCACATATATATTTTAGCAACGTTCACAAATGCATTCCGTCATTAGGTACCATAAATTTGTAACATTACGATGAGTAGGTACGAGTGTTTTTCATGAAAAAAAATGCCCAGAGTGGTTTATTTTGCTCTCAGTCGGTCTCTGGGTTGGGTCTTTGATTATTAGACATGAAAAAATTCTACATATTCTAATTTCGCTGACACAATTCTCTTTAGAAGACTAAAACACCTGTCAGACAAATATTTACTATGAGGCTCTGTGGATTAAATTGTGCTTTAATTTTCATGCATCGTGAAATATGTATGAATATTATAGATAATTTATCATAGGACTACCCACATAAATATTGATAGCTATGTATGTAAATAATTGTTATTATTGATGAGAAGCTATAATACCTTTTTACCTTTTCCAATAAATATCCTTTGGCTAAGGCAATGCCTAAAATGGTTGTCAAATCATGCATCATCGCTCATAATTATTAAAACATTTTTGAGAATAACAAAATTTTATGTATGTATGTATATCCATTCTTTTTTCTATTTGTTATATACAAATGCACTATATAATATACATAGTATGTATGTTATCAAAGCATGAACGACTGATGCGAGTAATAACATATAGTATTTTAATTTGTCTCACATTTCCTTTTTAAATCCATCCCGCTAACCAAGGGTGGTCCAGCAGATGAGCGCATTACTTTCATTTTAGCCCACTGTTGTGTGTGCTTAATTCGCATGTGATTCCTAACGGAATTCGGATGGGCAAATCGACGACCGCACTCAATAACTGGACAAACTGGACTATCGCGTGGATAATGATCGTCCAGATGCTGCCGAAATAGTTTCTGTTCTAATGGTGTTTCGCAGAGAGGACAAGGCAGCACATAATTATTTTTGTTGCTATATGTAAGGTTAGGAACTGTAGTTGCATTTAAAACTAATTTCTTCATATCGGCGCTCTCATTTGATATAAGATTTCTAGCCATCAAGTTCGAATCCAAAGTTTGTTGCCGGTTAACTGCTGATTTTCGAAGCTTATAAAGATATTCGTATAACGGTGGCTCTTTTTCATAGCGAGTAGGACTTTGTAGTTTTTGGTATTGAGAATGTAAATCATTATTGTCAGGTTGATTTTTAAATATATATGGTTGGTTAGTCCCCTCCTTGTTAACATTTTCTTCCATAAAACTGCATTTGTTTTTCAGATGTGCAGTTTGCACCATTAACGACAACGCGGTGGATTTAGCCACAAAACTATCTAGAGACAAATTGTTATGGTCACCTGAGCTGTTATTAAAACCCATTTCCTCATTTTGTGCGTCTTCATATTTCGCATTCCAGAAGCTATTGTATAGTATTGTTGATAATGGCTGCGTATCACTTTTTGAAGTATTAGTTTTTACTTTTAAGTTGCTCGACATTTCACCGGGAATCTCTGTTATATAAAAGTTATTTACTTTTTCGTTAAGATCTTTTTGTGATTTATTGCACATACAATACATATGTAGATAACTTGTAAACATATACATAAGTATGTATACATACATATATGTATTTATAGTATCAATATTTCCAATGTTAAGTTTCCGGTTTACAGCTTTAACCGATGATAATGAAACTACTTTTTAAAATTTCTTATATAATACCATTTTCTTTATTCGAACATGCTATTTGCTAATTGCTAAAAAGAAATTAAAATTTGATTTTCCAAATATTGTAGAAAAAGAAAAAAACCCACGGCGAAATGAAGGCAACAAAAAGTGTAATTAACAATTTCTTTCAAGGTGCCAATTTTCATCAGTTGTTTCCAAATTTAGAGATGAATTTAAAAAACACGCATGCATAAATTCAGAACTTTCATTTTGTTGGAATGAGCAAAAAAAAAAAAATAGAAAACGCATATCAAGCAGCTAACGATTCGACCCTGAAAAACTAAGAAACTTCGCGCGAACGGAGTTGTATCCAAGTTTTGTTTCGACAAAGCATTAAATTATGTGCCGATAACACAATAAAAATTCAAATTAGTTTTGACAAGCAGGCCAATTAATGTAGAGACTTACAGTTCTATGCTGGTATCGTAACAATACATATACCTATTTCCAGTAAAAAAAAAAAACATCCGGCAACTTTTCGGATAAATTTTTTTATAAATTTTAAACAGTTTTAATCACTTTACAGCCATGATCACACGTGCGCCAAAGCGATGTTTAGCGCAGCGCTCATTCTCTGCTTAATCTGGCTGAAAGCAACACTGCTTTAAAATTATTGTAAAGCTACACGACAAAGAACTTTTATTCAAGACCGTGATCGTGTAGCCTTCAACTACAATACATAATTAATGTTTCGCAATATTTGAACCGTCTATGGATATTTTGTATTCTACTAAACCATGTTTATTGGTCAACCTTGTATGTAGCCATTCTTGCATTTTCCCCATAAAATGTTAGAAGAGCCAATAGCCCTATTTTTATTTAAGCGCATATACATCTGCGCTTAAATTTTTTATGGACTGCTAAGCGCGGATAGAGATGTGCGCTTAGAAATCCATACAAAATTTAAGCGCAGATATATATGCACTTAAATAAAAACAGGGCCAATATACTAATATAGCGCAGACAATTTTGAGTGATCCAATTAAAAAAAAAAACGTGTGACGAAATTTAGCATTCACTGAAAATATCATACGGAGAATGATTTGTCTATCCTTCGTATTTTTATTTGGCAATAATTATCACGAAGCAAAAACGACTAGCGCACATTTCGCCACTTTTATACCTAAGTACATACATCATTAGGTAATTTGTACATTATACGAGCGATTGCAATGTGTAAATTTTAGTTCTTTAGTGTATTTACATAATATAGTAATGCAATAGTAGAAAATTTGGTAAACATTATTAATATTCAACATACCGTAGTCGTTCAAATTTAAAGCAGACTGATCTTCTAGGGACTTTGGACCGCCTAAAAATATATTATGGAGTGCAGCTCGCTGATGATTACTTGAATTGTTCATTATATGATCTTTGTCGTCGCGCTCTGAATTATCATCGTTGCTGCTGCGCGATTCGTCATCGGAGCTTTCCTCCTGCTTTGATTCGATATCTGTATACTAAAATTCGAAAGTTAAAAAAAGTGTTTTTTTTTTATTTTTCTGTGATTTCAATCCTACTTGATTGTGTGATTGCCGTTTCTCCTCCGCCGAAAAGCTTAAGTTCATTTCACTACCATCCTTGGGTCTTTGTTCGCGGGACAATGAATGGTGTATAAATGATGGGAAGTCCTTTTCAGATAGAGCACGCTCCGAACTGATTCCGTGTTGAGCACGAAACAAGTCTGCGCTTTTTATGCGTTTTTGAGGTGGTGGCGTTAAGTGGTGTTTGCGGAACACGTCGGAATTTTCCCATTGGTGGCAAGCCTGTCGGTAAAAAATTAAATACATATTTCTAGAGATTTATATTATGTAAAACTAGCATATGAAACCACCTTATCATCTCGAATAAAAAATATGTACGTACATATCTCAGCAGTAAAAAAACTTAGAATAAGCAATCTCCGCCAACACGCTCAACTGCGCGTAGTTTATAACCTTCTACATAATAAAATATCTTACAGCGGTTAAACTAAATACATATATGTAAATACAACGATATTAGAAATAATTTTGTGCTTACTGCATTAGATGCTTTTGTTTCCTTTGTAACTGGCACGTTGACACTGGTGATACTGCTATTTGATACCATTGATGATGTCATTGGTAATTCAGCAGGGCTTTTATATTTTGAAGAATAATTGCTTTTCTCATCAGGTTCAATTTCACAGATATCCCTATCGGAATCGCGTTTACACGTTTCATTAGCACTTAAAGTATCTATCGATTTATCCTCTGAAGAAATACACCCCGCAGAACGCCAGTTTTCCGAAACATCGGTTAATCCACGAATTTGCAGCAAATGAGCGGTTCGCAAAAAATCAGGTAACTGATCGTGCCTTACATTAACCTCTCCATTGTACATGAAACTGTAGGAAAAAGTTGAAGTAGAATTTCAAATTTAAACTGTAATACCACATAATTAATGTACATTTCAATATTTTGTATGTATGTATGTACCTTAAAAGGCATTCCATGTTCTCTGAGTGAACATCTTTTAAAATCACAATAGGATGTTTGCACGGGTTTGATTTCAATAACTTACGGAAGTATGGACTACAGGCACTGAGTACTACTCTATGAGCAGCAAAGCTTCGCTGATCGCAGGACAAAGTGACATCAACAAAATCTTCTTCGTCTCGCAAACGTTGAAAGCAAGTAAGAATAGATGATTGAAAATCACTCCATTTCAGTGCGTACTGCTGATGGTGTTGGTGCTGAATTGTTAATTTGTGAGGTAACGATATTTGTTGCTTTTGTTCCATTGGCACTGAATTGGACGAAGACATCGTTTGATTTCCTATCCGTATTTGTAAAAACTATACTTCATAAAACCTTTAATTTTTTTTTACTGACAAAATATTAGAATTTGGGTTTTCATGGAAATCTGAAAAAAAAAAATGCATTTTAATATCCGTAGCGTAGTTAATTGATAATATACATACATATATGAATATTTAAACTAAAATTGTTTTAAAGGAAATTAAATTTTATTTTTTTATGTACATATGTACATATCGTCGTTTAAAGTGCAAAACCGATAAACCGCGTAAGTGATATTTTTGCAAAAATGAGATTTCCCCAAAAATACATTCCTGTGGTCCGACTCCATCCATTCATACAAGAATTTTAACTTTGGGACAACGCGTCATATATAAATTTTTTTTTGTGAGGAAATAACTCAAAAACTACTGAAGGGATTTTTGCCAAATTTTGGCAGTTTATTCTTTGGATAAGTCGCCTCGACGTAGGCTATATTGTTTATCACTAGATAGCGCTGAAGTCGCTATATTTGCAAAATCCACATTTATGGTCTGATTCTGTTCGTTTTTGGCACGTAGTTATGTTTTTTATGTAATGGAGAACTCTGTTACAAGAAATGAACCCGTTAGGTGGCGCTGTAGTTGAGATATTCAGAAAATCCGTATTTGTGGTCCATAAAGGTAGGGGCAAAGACTCATTATAACATAAAAACATTTTTCGTCGTTGCGTAGCGAGACGGGCATTTACTGCTAATATATGTATAAAACAATATCGAAACTTTTTTACTATGTTACAAGAAACCCCAAAATGTGGAGGATAAAGCTGCACTTAAATTTTATTTATTTTTTTCATTTGGAACAAAAATCGAACTGTAAAAATAATACTTCAGCTGTTTATCTGCACCATGTTTAATTTTCATTCGGAAATGACATTTTATTTTTGTCTTAATGCGTGACTTAATGCAGAAATTATCTAATCGATGGTTATATTTGGTTATATAGCTGGGGATATAATAATACAATGGCGCTATTATAACTCTGACGAGTTTTATGGCCGAGCTTCTCTGGGGATACGGTGTTTAAAAAAAATATATATATATATACAATGAAACGCCTTATTAGGGTTTGTTTGTTCTATATAGATAAATATATGTATATACATACATACATACATGAATCTCTATCCATCTGTCATAGGCGCAATCGACCTCATGCGCAATTTCGATAGAGCCATTGTACGTTACGAATCAGATAAGCCTTTAACTGTACATTTTATGTCTTGCTAAGCAGACTAATAAACCTATTGTATGTTCTGAAACACCTTTCTTTAATTTGCATTCGTTGATTAATATAATAATTTGAAGAAAAAGAAGAAGAACAAATACACACCCATATACGCATGCAATTATTTAAAGACGCCACACACGCAACTATGAATTTCTCCAATATCTTAGGTTAGGCATAGACATACATACATATGTATGCATGTTATATTATTGCTTAAAAATCTTAATGAATCTGAGTAATAAAAATTGATATTTTTCAGCCTTTATTAGGGGTTGGTTTTGAACTAAATGTTAGTGTTTGATATGAAATTCAGGTCACATAACTGACTGGTTTGCATTTTTCCGTTGATTACTGCAGGTAATGTGGGTTGGTAGTTGATTTGAAATTAATTTGATAGTGAATATAGGTACCAACTAACTCCACACACAACAGACTAATTAAGCAAGAACGAAAAAGAAATATTTACTGTTGTGATCCCACAGCCAGCTGTTGTGTCAAATTCAGTAAAATAGATCAACAATGCCGTCAATAAAGCCTGTTTCATTGTTATTGCACCTTGAGGAACATGAGAGGTACTAATACCCATCACCACACATTTCATGGGAGTGCGAGTGTTGGACTCATCCCTGATCGAAGTTTAGCAAATCCGGATCGAATATGTCTCAAATAATTTAAGATACACAGGAATCTAGAAATTGTCCATATAATCGTTGTTCATTCAGCATCACATTGGCGATTAGACAGGAATGCAATGCTACAGATCAATACAGTTTGCTTTGCTTATTTCAATATCATAATATTCATTGTATTTATTGCATTTTTAGCTAGCTAGACTCTGCTTTAAAGCACAATATTTGAAACTAGCGGAAGATCCGGCATGCCTGTCCATAGTGTAAAGCATACAGTGAAATGGCTCTGGGATGCGTAGTCGAAATTCGATAAAAAAAAAGACGATATGTCATCGGCAAATGCTAAAATCGGGGACAGATTGGTATGGCGGCGACTTCCGGGGGTACAGATTGGTATGGCGGCCGGATGTGGTTGTTGTAAGAAAAGGGACCATAATGACATGGTCGTAGCAATCAAGACAGAAACGGAATTCCGGAATTGGGAATTGAAAAAACCAATTCATATTTTTGAAAAGAAATTTAGGCTGAGTTCCTAAAACGCAATTCCCGGAGAGGGCGTAAACGCCAGCTATTCCACAAATAACATGTGCAAGAATGTGGAATCAACAACCTACAGAACAGAAAGAAGAAGAGCAATTTATATTGCATTCACGATCGGCATTGGGCCAGAACAACAACTTCAAAATCAGCTGAGCACAGCTGTTCGACCTCGTGTAACACACATCCCAGAGTCATTTCACTGTCCTCCGTACACAATGGGCCTGTCTATCTGGCTGTTTGAATGCAAACTAGTCTAAGTTTTACGATATCTGAATAAAATTCAGCGCATATAATCCAAAGAAAGATGACACCAAATTTTGTTTATTCTCCTTTACAGTGTTTTTCATACAAATCATGGGAAATGGAATGTCATAGAGAAAAAACACAAAAATGACATCCTAAGGTACAAAACATGCAAGAACGAGCTATTTTTATTCGTTCAACGTGTACCTAAGTTCATTCGCCTGAATACTTATTCCATTTCATTACGTTTTTAATAAATACAAATAATTTCCGTTTAACGATTAGTTAAATACGCAGATCATTCTTGCTATAAGTAATTGAGCACACGGGTCGCATCGTCGCTGTATCGTAATTGTCAGGGTATATGTATAGCACTATACGCTTAGATTTATATGTATGTACCTGTGTACACAGAGAAAAATACATAGATATATTGATATCACATCAATTTAAATTGACAATCCTGCCTGATTAATAAAATGTGGATGCCATATCTATATAATGGATGTCATATCCAAAATTTGTGCAATGTACATATGTTTATAATCTCATTTTTGAAATTTAAACGGCGATATGGTTATGACATCCATAGTTTATTGATCACACAAGATCATCAAATTAAATTGATGTGATGAATATATTTTTCTCCGTGTATATGAAGAGCCATACACGAATTGTATGCTCGTTCTACGATCGTAACATGTGTACTAAGTATATGAAGGCTGCAATGGCGGCAGCTTCTCGTCATATGCGATATCACATACAACTTGAAGAGGACAAGTTTTAGTTTTTTAGTTTGTTTGGCAATAAAAAAGATAGAATGAAAAATTTTGGGAGTGGATTTTTATTTTAATTTTTCTTTAGTGCTTTATATAGCTTGGTACCTGGACAACTCATGCTTCAGCACTTCATGTGCAGAGCAGTAAGCGTGCCGTTAACGTAGCTTCACGAACAAAGTCACCAAGGGCGTAGGCAGGTAGGGGCAGGGGGGCAGCTGCCCCCCCCGGCTACTGCTCAATATTATAACGGCATCAGAGAATAGTACAGAAATTTACATGTCAAAATAGAACACTGAGATTTGTTTCAATTCGTGTCTACAGTTCACTAATATTTTAGCATTAGCATTGATAAGCAGAATCTAAGGCCCGGTTTCACCAGCGTGACTAAAACTAATACTGATGTCACACAGGCGGTTAATGGAGTAATTATCCACATTTTCTTCATTAAGTTGATTATGAAGCTCGATTTTCCATACAGAAGTTTAATTATTAATGGATCTATTACTAATTAATTGAATTTTTAATCGAATAAATCATCAACGCTATCCGTTTATGGAACTCTGTTCCTGCCGCTATACGTAGTAGCCTAAACAAAAGCAACATTAAGACCATCTTGTCGTCGTACTTTCGTCAAAATTAATGTAAAAATTAAATTGTCCTTATGTATAACCCCGAGATGTGCTACCTATAATTAAGCTTATTACCCTTTCTCTTTTCCCTTTTCTTGTTTTTCCTTTTTCTTTTCTTATCTCTTCTCTTCACTCTACTTTATTTTACTTTTCTCCTCCTGCCTTCGCCATCTCTACCTTCTTTATCTACCTACATATATCTTCAGCTATTTGTTACTAGTATTAATTAGTTTTAAGTTATTGTTAAGTAATTGACTATATTATTGTCCAGATTGTTACTGTTGTACAAAAAAAGACGTTTGTTCTTAATGTACTAATGATATATGTTTAATAAATATGAAATATATGACAAGAAACAAAAATCCAATACAACTCTGGGAGGTAAGTTCATTTTTATTAATTTTGAAGTTCTCAGTGTCAACCGTCAATTCGTTTTGGCATGAATTTATTATCCCAACAAACATTCTCAGAGCACTCATAATTTGGAGTCGGATATGAATCACAAACATGTGTGAAATGTGTATGAGCTTAGAAAAATTTGTTTATAGATTTTTTCCTGTTTTTTTTTTAAATGATAATTGTAATTCGAAAAATGGGAAGTAGGTATAAAAGTATCACTAAAGTTCATCCGGAGGAAAATACAAATAGACAACACTATAAAGCAAGCAATGAAGGTCCCACAATGGTTGTTTTCAGAATCCCAACGGTTGCGCAACAGTTGTGTTTTTATCTTCTGAATTTATGTATTTTTGAATGTAATAAAAATGTTTCAAAGCAGCGAAATTATTGCCGATAATAGCTTTGTTCAACAACTTTACTTGCAAGAAGAGCGTCAGTGACAAATTAAGAGTAAAAACGAGAAAAAGAGAAAATTATCAACCAAAGTTATTGAACACAAAATCGTAAACATTTGCAAGTAAACAGCAGATGGGCTGTTTTCACAATTTCATTTTTAGGTTAGGTTGTAATTGAAATCTTTGAAATTGCAAATAAATGTAAATAACTGAATTAGGAAAACGAAAATCTACTTTGGATATTCCACAACATCGTCAAGATTCCTTTTTGCGCTAATTTATTTAGTAAGCAATTAGAAATTTGCGATTAAAATGTTGGCATATTTCCAATTGAAATTTTTGTGATCATATGTTTCTGACGCTTCTATTTTTATTAAAGCTGCAAGTAGTTGCAAGTGAAAATTTTACTTGCAACTATTTTCAACTCTCTCGAAGTCTTACTCTCCCAATTTGGATCTCTTTTGCAAATTTTTTGGGTTATTGAACATAAAATTCGTAACTATTTGTAAAAGCAATTAAAAATTTTGAGTTATTGAACAAAGCTAATGTTGTGGATAGGTAATTATTATAATAGTTTGTTTATTTTCTGTATCAGCTCGTTCAGAAGGAGCAAATTATATCCCTTTCCGCTCAGTGATATCTACACAACAGTTTTGATCAACAGTTCTGACTTCTGAACGCAACCAATGAGAGAAGAGGTGAATAAGCTAGGGTGAATGGAAAGAGAGGATGAAGAGAATTGGGTCAGGGGAAGGAAAATGCAAAAACAAAAAATTTTTTTTGGTTTTACTACATATTCAGGCTCATAAAATGTATGAAATTAGGCTCATATCAGGGGACAGTGTTGCCACTGAAAAAAATTTTACCGACCAAATTACCGCCCAATTCCACCAAAAAAGGCCCAAAAATCAGAAGTCAACTTAAAATGGAATTACATATTTATTTTTAAATACATATGTACATACTAAGTAATCTTCCATAAAGCATAGGTATGCCTTAGCCACAAACAAGCTAATTCTTAAACAGTATGTCTATAAACTAGCAAGCGATAGATGGCAACAGAAGCTAGTATGTCGAACATCAAGGCAAATCTGGCAGAAATGGGTTCACAAGCGATCCCATCAAATAAGTACTCTAAGGAGAGATGACATCTCGAACCTTGTGGTGGTACTCACAGGACACTGCCTCATCGGGAAACACGCAGAGAGGCTAGGTGACCCTACCGCAGATGCTGCATAAGCTTGAAAGATGATGAGGCGAGGAGACAATCGAACACCTCATCTGCCACTGCTTTGCTCGGCTCTTAACAGCGACAGACAACACTTTCTTGGGACTTCCTTCCTGGATAGCCTATGCAAAGTCACTAAAGTGAACTAGTTCACTGAAGAGACCCCTCACCAATTGAGCGCTCAACAAAGTGAACTAAATTTCCCAACTCTAATAGACATGCGCATAGTGTGTTTCACTAACAATAAAAGAACTTTACACGGGAAAGATGAAACGTTTAGCGTCCGAGAAATTGTCTCCACTAAAATATTCATATTACAAATCGGACCAAAATTGATTTTAGCCGCCCAACAGCCCAAAGTAAATTTATCGGACCAGATTTGGTCCGAAAGGCCCAATTTCGGCATCACTGTCAGGGGACCACCTTAAGAACAGAAATACATACATTTCGGACTCCAAAATGAGCTCATAATGAGTGTGAATGCTCCAGTTTAGGATTCCTTTCTGATTTTTTTACCTATGACTCCGAATGTTTACTGGAATTATTTATTAAAAAATTCTTGTCAATAATAACAAATTATTTAATGAAAAGTGACATCTCCTTGTTAATTGAGTGTGTGCGAAACACAAGAATTTATCGTTAAATTATAAATGTAATGTACTACATTAATTTTCTGTCTGAAAACAGTATAAAACTAAGTTTTGACTTAAGTTAGCCCAGATTTGGGGCTAACTTACTTTTGGGTTTCACCAAATGAGCGACTTGAATAATTTTGCACACAACAACCCGATCAGCTGTTTTATACTAAGTAGTATTTTAGTAGTTTTTTTTCCTACCTTTTGACTTTGCGCAACCCAGTTTGTTTGACAGTTGTTGTTGTCATTTTTATATCAGCAGTGTTGCTGTAGCCGCACTCACAAATTAGTATTATTTTTGACATTTAAAGGCTGGTATCGACCTCTCAAGAAACAGCTCAAGAAATTTTTTGATTTATTTCTTGAGTAAAAAATAGTAGTAGGCAAGAAATTTTGACGTTTAGTAATCCACCGTGAATACCAAGTGAAATGAAGAAGAGCATCAAAAACGTAAACAAAATAAACCTTTTTGTAAACATAAGCAATTAGTAAGTTCTTAAAAATTATTAAATAAAAGCTTTAAATATATGTTTTCAATAGTTTTACTTTGTTGTTATTTTAGGAAATCATCGAAAGCGACGAGGATGACCTTATATTACTGGTAAACTGTGGTATATTGATGGCCGGAATGGAATAAAATATGAGAAATCAATGCCAACTATGCCCTTGCATAGAAAAATTGTGCATTCTATTTTTCGTTCCTTTTTTGCCGTTTTCACTAACGATTTCCACGATTTTTTTCAACACGCAACAAACGTCAAAATTTCTTTAAGAAATAAATGCTAGATGATATATTTCTTGGCAAAACCTGTGTTGCTGTGTTCGCATAACGTTGAAAAATAGTATTAAAAAAGTGTACTAAATTTCTTGAGAGGTCGATACTCGCTCAAGAAAGTTTCACAAGAAAAATTTCTCGAGCATTTCTTGTACGTCATTTTATATGAAACTTTTGCGTTTCTTGAGAGGTCGATACTAAGCTTAAGAGAGGAACAGCAACACTTGATTTTAGTCGCAAACAGATTGATGTTTGACTGCTTCAAATATTTGATGTGCTTTTTCCCCCTGGATAAAATCCTGGCTACGCCCTTGAAAGTCACGCCGCTGACATTGCGATGACCATACGGCACGTGTATGATGTAGATAAGCTTCTCCAAATTAAAATTGACAAGGTATGACGGAAAAGACATTAGCTAAAAGTCATGAACTTACATAAATAGAAACATAGCATAACTAAAAATTGGGGGTGATAAAGAAATTGACACCTAAGTTGTGAGTGGATGTTGAAGTTATTCGTATAAGGGCCGATTTCGCCGTCTCCGGTTCAGCAGAGATTTTTGCTCGGTTAAGCAATTTATTTGACAGCTCACCATACACTTTACGTCAAACACTTTTTACGCTATGGAAAAGCATCTCAGTAAAAAAACTCTGCCTTGGCGGATGCCGCGGCAAGTCGGTATAAACCTGTAGGTATATTCAAATTAAAAACAAACTTAAACTAAAACTTACTACCCACCATTCATGCAATGTTTTTAATAAATTTATTTAGCTCGTTTATTATTTTTAGTATATAAAAAAATTTCAAAGAATATTGTTTTAACACAGGTAAATGAGCACTTTCCAAGTGGAGGAAAAAACAAACAAAATAAGTACAGATACGGATGTATTTATGGACTTTTTTAATTTTTTTACTTCTCATAAGCAGAATTTGTAAATAGACGTGGCAACGCCTAATTGCTTAAAAGTATTTCTAAGAGATGTACTCTCAATCATGATACTCGTATAAGTTCAGTTGGCTGCGGCCCATCTTAATAAATTTAATAACGAATGAATTTTTTGTCTTTAATTAACTATTTGACTTCAAGCGATATATGTATGTATGTATACATTCACATAATCATTCGTACATTCATATATGTACATATATGTATGTATGTATGTGTACTTGAATAAATTCCATTGTATTCTGCTTTCTTTCGGTATAAACATTTTATTTTAACTCACCACTACTGTTAACTACATTTTCACTTGCCTATTATTAGCTGTAATAAAAATCGATATTAAATCGGAGCAGCACCAATAGAGTTTCAGATTGTGGTCAATACAAAAACATACACATGTACATATGTATATTAAACACGTTAGTAACGTTTTAGATGAAAGTATGTAGTGTCTTACTTAAACGCATAGATTTACATACAAGTTTACGAAGAATTATGTCTGCTCGCTTCTTCTAAACGGCACAAATAAGCAAATGTGTTCATGGCTATTTTAATTCATCTCATTAAAATAATTTTTTTTATGATAATTAGATAGGTGTACATATTTATGTATATACCTTTGCATGTACGTACATAAGTAGATTTTTTATATGTAGCTTCGCGCACATTTGGAAAATAAAGAACAATTGAAAGACACTATTTTAAGGCTTTCTAAACACTTTGGTAATAATTTTTATATTTTTTTTTCTTTTTTTGAAATTCTATTTAGAGGTTATTAGCACTTTTATTAAAGCCATCCATATCCATAAATAAAACATAGTGTATGTATATACACACAAATTTTTATGCATGTATATACATATTTATGTAGCATTGTATGTATATAAACGCCTGTACACTAATGCAAAGTAATTGACAAAAAAAAACCAAATAAAACAACCCACCGTCCATTAAACATGTGAAATTTAGAGAAATTTTTTTTTTCCAACTTACAACTGGAATTTTTAATTTGTCATAATTTCTAGTGATTCAACCGTTGTGTTACAATCGTGTTTTAGAAACACCCATAATAGTTTTACTTGTAGTACAAAGAACTAAAAACATGCTACCGGCTCGCTTTCATTCGACGTACTGCTGCTGACAAAAGAACATACAAATACAATTATCATCATACTACATATTAGGGCGAAGAGTTTTTGGGTGTCAGTGAGTGTGATATTTATTACTTTATACATATGTATGTAGGTATGCATATGTATTTATGATACATATATGTATATATTTTCTTCTTACAAATGATTTTGTACATTTGTACCTCATATCTACTTTATACAGATGTGTGTATACATATATATATATAAGCATATATGCTTTGGTTTGAATGTGTACTCTGGTCAACCAGAAACCTGCACGCACATTCTGAGATAAACATACATAACATAAAGACTACATTGCGTAGTTACACGCTCATTGTCTTGTCACTAATAGCAACGGTATCGAAACAAAAATTAACAACTACCTCTATACCAATCAATGCATCCTGGCTAAATACTTGTTTCTGATGGCAATAACCTAAACGTGAAACGCTCAGAGTCTACCTACCCAGTATGACAACATGACTTTCTGTAAGCGTTGTTTTTAATTGCGCTTTTTCGTTTTAGTTTTTGTATTTTGTAGTGAACTTTGTTTTATATTGGCGTTGGCGTTGATTGTATTTAGATTTTATAATTGTGTACCTACTTTCTATTGTTAGTAATTTATTCAGTTCTAGTGTTGGATAAAACTATAAACAAAACTTGTTATAGTTGTTTCATACATTTTTCCCCTCTTCGTAAGCTCAAAAATTTTAGTTGATTTTAAGAGCGATCTTTGTTTGATAAAAATTTACTTATTTATTCATTAAATCGGACATTTGCATGTTTTCAGCAGAATTCAACGTAGGTAAAAACTCGCACTCGCTTTTTCTTCATATGCTGTAGGTAGTAAATATATTTAAAATCGACAAATCAAGTACAGTAGTTCTTACTCATATTTATTAAGAGATAACCAAGTTCTCTAATACTAATAATGCTATTAAGAAATACAGAAATAGGTGTAATAAACGCTAAACCAGGAACTTATGGAGAATTTAAAAACTACACTAACAAATCCCACTACAAAAGCTTACAATAAAAAAAAAATGTGGTCTCAGTATATTCGACCACTTCGGTGGAATATTATGCAACCCCCGTATCATTGTTTGCACTCCGGTCTTGACAGGCTTACTACCACTAAAACCCTGTGGGATAGGTGTGTTGACCTACTGGGTAGTATTTTACTTCTCATTGCCAATGCTTTTCGGTGCTTATTGCCGAATATATGATAAATTTACATAAAATAGTGTAATGGTCTTTGAATATTTCCAAAACTGAATTTAAAAACTTTTGGCTTTGTCGAAGATTGACAGAAAACATGTGCTTAGAACACACATATTCCGATTACATACCAATAGTCTTTTTGATGTCAAAAATCCCTTCTGAAACTGCAGTAAAGAGCTTTGTTTCGGTTAGTCCATTTGCAATAAACTTAATATTTTCATAGTTGTCCGAGATTTCTATATATTGGCTTTATACGGCCATATTTTAAATAAATATAAGTTGACTGAGTAGAAACACCGCATGCATCATCACTATTTACTGGTAATTTCCTGGTAGTCCCGGAAAACATACGTCCTCATCTTATAATCATACGCTTCAGACATCTTCACATCGGCAAAAGGTAATACATAAACTCCCATCGAATGCAACCACGTTCGATCCAGCTTCCTCGGTTGCCAGCAGCGGGTATCGATATAAATACTTTCTGGTCCTAGCAGCATGACCTAGACAGATAAGTCAGTTCAAGATGAGCGACTTGTAGACCGCGATCGTTTTTCGTTGAGATAGAACTATATTTTCCAATTGCATACTTAGTTCAAATTATTATTATCACGTGTAGATGATTCTTCATCGGTGAAGTTCTATAGCTTGTATTATCTTCCCCAGAATCTAATTAAAGAAATCGTACGATAGTGAGCCAACCCGTCTGAAACCTCATTTTGTGTCGAACCGCTCGGAGAGGCTATTTCCATTCGCTCCTACATGAGTGGCTTTAACAGCAGGGTGTTGCTGTTTTCGGCTGATATGCTTGACCGTTACCCGAAACATGGTCATCATAAGCAGGAGATTCCAGCATATGGACATAAAGCAACCTCGCTATCTAAGTTAAGGTTGGCCAGGATACAGTTATCCCTCACATAGACCACATACATATGGTCCTTATTGTTGCCAACATCGTATTGGAGGTGTTATACTAAACTTGGAGTGCAAGACTTCGCAAGTTTTAGTATGTTGTGTATTTTCTGAAGAGAATTTTGTGTATTTCTGAAGAGTATTTTGTTGACCACTGGATTGCACAACAGGAGTGAGAGTACTCCCCCTTGTGGAGCGCCCATATGTGTCCTCCTTGACATCGTCGAAAGGCCCCAACTACACGTCACCGTCCGACAACTTAAAAGGTCTTCGATCCAGCGCTGAATAAACGATGACTGAGGCCGTCTCGCAACCCCCCCCCCCCCCCCCCCCGCTGGTTCGGGCCTTGAGAAGACCGGACAACAGCCCACCGTGGTCTCCCCCTCCCCTCGCAGTCTGCCCTGGCGCAAGCACTAGGAACAGGCATCGGTGAGGAGGCACGGAGGTCCATTGCCCAGGCAGCACACTCTTGGAGGTTTCAGCCGGGGATTTTTGCTGCCCACCTCGCTATGTATTGTCGAGGAAATTCGAAATGAAATCGATCACATCGTAATCTGTGGCAAACATACTTAGCTGCAGCATTCTAGATTTGCGTGCAATACAACATCCACTGCTAAGATACACAGATAGTGAATTAACCATTCAGCAGTCACTCCAGGTCTTACGGGGAATGGAAACGATTTTTCGGGTTCCCACTACAGTCGGATGGAGCAACCCTGATTAATATACGGCCAAGGATTGGCACTCCTCCGAAAAAATATTCGGTATGGCACCCTGGCTCGGAAAGAAATAATAAACCCTACAACGAAACATTGTGCATGTGCTCAATTTGAAGTGTGTGCCAGGAAAGAAGGAAAAGAGACCAAAAGGCGCAAATAGAAAGATCTGCCAGAACGATAACTTGTTAAATAGAAATTTCCGAACCTTTGGAACTTGGGAATGAAGCCCAACGCCAACAATCTCATTGGACTTTATCAGTATGGCTTCAGATCCGGTAAACCTACCATCGACCAAATTTTCACACTACAAAAGTAATTGCTAATATGTCGCTATATCCGAGTTTAGTCTCCCAGAAATACTTATACGGCAATATCAAATGACGCTTGATAGTACGTCCTTTGCGAGCTGATCGAGGGTAAAGGGGGTTTAATACGCTTTATAAACAATTTACTTGAATTGATGCAAGAATCAGGATTTCTAGTGCCATATCATAGCAGTTCAGCGGTATGCTGATGATCACTGTGCTGCCTTATGTAAAGGAAGATGTTCTGAACGTACAAACACCACGTACTTGAACAAAAGGACAGAAAAATTAGCGATATCAGCATTAGATGAAATGGCCTTTGAAGTAGGTATTCGAGGACAACGTTCTTCAGAAGACCTATTGTGCGTTGGTAATGGTAGATATCGAAGAACATTTAAGGATGAGCTGAAAAAAATTTCGTAGACATCAACATAGTTCAGCTAATCAAAATTCAGAAATTCAATACCCACTGATTGCAGCAAAGAAAGGAAATGTGAAAGACATCCCCGCTTAAAATCACTGGTTGGGATGATGGTTAAGTACAACTCCATGGAATTGTAGTTATCTCAAGTGTAATTTTTTAATCTAAATCAACAAATATAGATATGCTAGATGTTTCCGTAAAAGAAATCAATTTTTTTAAATAGAGGTAAAATTTTATAAATTTTTAGAATTGGTTATATGTTTAGAAGCACTCAAACCCCATTTAAGATACATTAACTTAGTCAACTCTTCGAATGGAAGAAGTCTGCTGGAATTAGTTTGGTAAAATTTTACAAAATCCACTTACTTACTTAATTGGCACGTAACCGTCTGGACGATTCTGGCCGGGTTTAATAAAGCTGTTTCTGTTTCGTGCAGAATGGTGCCACTTCGGAATACGTAAGGAGTCAGCATCACTGTCTACCTGTTCTCCCCAACGCAGTGGAGGCCTCCCTTTTCTTCTGCGTTCAGCGGGTTTCGATAGAAATACTTTCTTCGCCGGATCATCTTCATCCATTCTAACGACATTTTAATTAATTAATACTTCTATGGCCCTAGAAATCATCAAGAACCAAAAGTAAAAATTAATTAATTACGAAAATCCAATGAATTTCCAATAAAAAGGTTGAAAAAAAATATAGATCACGCCTGAAGCTAGGGGAAAAGCTTGACCTTAAACCCCTTATGCCGTGGTTATGCTTACCAGCAAAAAACCGGTCAAACTCGGACACATTTTCAGCATCAGTGAGAAGTGGTTACGCTTAAATCCATGAGCACATACACAACATAACACATTATTACTTATTATTACATCGGCGTGCTGGGTGCTTGTTTCACCCAGTAAATTTTATCGATGTGAGAGTCCGAAAATTCTCTCACTTGTCGGATTGCGCAACAAAAATTGCACGTTGCTCGATTAGTATTGTCATAAGCATAACCACGGCATTAGAGTTATATTCGCGCCAGTGTATTGATATATTAAGTCTTACGAGGTTTCATTGTCAGACTCCTGATAATATTTCCAAATAACTACGTCGACGGCCAACATTCGTCAGATATATTTTATACATATCGCTGTTGAGGGCTTTCTTGTTGTAATGGCAAAATCATAAGAGACCCCACTGAACTTACCCTACATTCAGGTTACAGTTCAAATATATACATATGTACCTACATTTGCATGCCTATATTTGCCCCTTTTTTCATTTTTCGCGAATCAAATCCAATTTGCGTTCTTGAGATCGTCAGAGGTCTCTGGTTCTAACCCCAGTACGGACAAACACCAAAAAAAATTCTAATTAATTAGCAATTATTGGGTTTTTAGAAATAGCGGTCACCTCTCGGCAGTAGGCGGCATACCCTCCCAGTGTATTTCTACCATGAAAAAGCTTCTCACAAAATATGCATTCGTCGTTCGGAGGCGGCATAAAACTGTACGTCCACCCAATTAGTGAGAAAAGCATAAAAGGAGTACACCTCGAATTGGGAAAGAAGCTCGGCCATACAACTCGTCAGATTTATAATAGCGCCAGTGCATTATTAGCCCTGTTTTTATTTAAACGTATATACATCTGCGTTTAAATTTTGTATGGATTTCTAAGCGCACATCTCTATCCGCGCTTAGCAGTCCATATGCGCTTAAATAAAAACAGGGTTAATATTATGATATTTCATCGAAAGTTTTCTTGCTTTTCTTCTAATTGAAATTTGGCAGCACTCATTTTATCCACAATTATTTCGTAAGCGCAGATAAAGTTATGCTCGTAGCAGTCCATACAAAATTTAAGCGCAGGTACCAAATTGCAACAAATTTCAATTGCAGAAAAAGCTACAAATTCGCGTTTTTTAGGCAAAAACTCAGTCAAAATTTGCAAAAGAGAGAGAGCAAAGTGACGTTTAATTTTGTGAGAGGCGGAAAAATTCTACTGGACAAATTTTGTCCATCACATTTATCCAGCAAACCAGCTGATGAAAAAACGTATGTTTGCAATTTGCGAGAATTTCTTGATTAATGTATATATTAGAGCTCTCGATTTTTTTTGAACATTTTCGAGTAGCCTGAACCAAGGCTAATTTATAGAAGGTTAACCTACTAAACAGCTGATTGCTAACTTTTTTCTACTTTTTTTTATTCATATTGTGGTGCTTATGTCAAACTTATGTCTATTTTGATCTTGACGCAATATGATTTCTACAATGGCGGGCTATGATTTTGACAGAAGCATCACAGAATACACAAACAATTTACATGGAGTGTGTATGCATGTATGTACGTATGTCATACTACGAAAACCTTCTATAATTGAACCATGGCCCGAACAATTGTTGTTCAAATGCACGAACAGTCGTTTGTTTGTTTATTACCCGTATGTTTGTATGGGCATTTGAACAATTCGAGTATTTTGAAGTTTGTTTTTTTCTTTTGTTTATTATTTTTTCTTTTATTTGCATGTAGTTTTTGTTGTTTTTCCGATACACATTTTTTTTGTTTGTAAGCTCGAATGCTCGAATGTTTGTACGAGCATTTGAACAACAAACGGGCTTCAAACAAAAACGATCAGATCGAATTGCTCGATACCCGGGTATCTAGAGCCCACGGTATATATATTGAGACGGTAATGCCAGTAGGCGGAAATGTCAAATACTGCTTACGTCACAGGACCAAAAAAGCCGCCATGACTCATGAACAACCAAACAAACAGCTGTGCCAATTGCAAAAGGAAATGACGTATGAGGAACTGATACTTTTTTCTAAAACCGAAAGAAATATGGCGGCCAGTGAACTGACAGGACCTTTTAATTAGATCATGTCTAGAGCCCTAGTATGTATGTATGTATGTCAATACAGTGCGATGCCAGCAGGCAGTCGCAACTTCACATGTTTGTATATAGGATTCTTTATTGTTAAAATACAATGCAGGCATAATCTACTGCTGTGAAGTATGAAACTAAGCTAATACGCCAAAATGAACAGTTCCGGGTTGCACGGAAAGATGGTTCCTTTCAATAAGCCTTTTTGAAATTTTTTTCAACAAATGCAGTTGTGAAGATAAACAGCTGATTTGCTGCAGATTTTGACAATGTTGTGTTCTTTCTTTGAAACGCCAGTAAGTTTGCATAAGTTTCTCTCTTTGGGAGAGCACAACATATTTTTCCTTGATTGAAAATTTTTGCAATTTGGTGCCGCCTAACGGACCTATACATATATGCGCGTACAAAAAAATAACTATGTATTATATCTATTCCTATTTTGCTGATTCTTAAATATTAACGTTTTGCCTTTCAATTCAACAAAGGCGGTAGTGATTTAAATAAATTTAATTTTTCTTAATGTATTGTGGAACGAATTTCCGTCATCCCTTGTAAAATTTCCGTCATCCCTTGTCGGAAAATCAAACAACAAAAAAGAAATTAATTTGTTTTCCTTTTCTTTTTAAAATTAACTCCAATTTATATATGAATTAGAGCTCCAGATTTTTTTTGAACATTTTCGAGTAGCCCGAACAAATGTTGTTCAAATGCTCGAACAGTCGTATGTTTGTACGGGCATTTGAACAATTCGGGCATTTTGAAGTTTGTTTTTTTCTTTTGTTTATTATTTTTTTTCTTCTTCATATGTAGTTTTTATTTTTGTTTTTTTCGATACACATTTTTTTGTTTGTAAGCTCGAATGCTCGAATGTTTGTACGGGCATTTGAACAACAAGCGGGCTTCAAACAAAAACGATCAATTCGATTTGTTCGATACCCGGGTATCTAGAGCTCTAATATGAAAATGGAATGTGCATCAAAATCAAAACTTGAGAGGAAAGATCCTCAAACTCGCGATTGTTTATACAACAACTTATTTAAATTGCTGCTCGGGATCAAAATATTTTGGACACATATATATCCGAAATTAAAACCAAAATTCACCCTAATGTATATACATATATATGTATGTGAAAATATATTTTGCCATAGCAGAAGTGTTGCATGACGTATATTCTTAACAAAATGCTGAGCAAAAAACAGTTTGAAAGAACTGATTTACGGTATCGGGTGCTTATATTAACAAAATGTGTACATAAAGGCGATATTACGTAAAATATTCTATGGTACTGAAAACCAGCAAATAATAAATAATTATTAATTAATAAAATTTAAAAAAAAGTTGTTGACAAAGTAAGTGCAGACAGAATATGGAGAATATTATGTATGTATATTTTTAAACTCATTTCACAAGCACTTATGCGTATCAGAATGGAGGAATATGTATTTATTTATATATTCGATCAAGGGGCACTGTTTATATCTATGTACACACATGTTACATATTCACATACTACATATGTATGGATATGCATGCAAATCTCGCGATCATTGGAATGGTGCACTTTCTGTTGACACGATCTAGTGATATACATATGTACATACATTGATATAATCTATCTTAGAATTTGTTTAGAGCACATGAATTTTAAAAATAACATCTAAGCAATGTAGGCATACATATAATGTATGTAAATAGATATATACATATATTTGTATGTAATATTTGTCGCCTGGGTATAAAATTGGTGCCGTTGAAGACCTTTCCAAAAAAGTTACATATTCAGGTGCTTCTACCGATAGCCTTATAATAATATAATATAATAAATGTCATAAAGCAATACAAATCATAGACATGTGATCGAGAAGTTTGTGGCTTTATCGTGAAAAAATGGGCAACCGAGCTGTAATTTTCTCTTAGTTGACGAAACTTAAATTCATCATTGCAGTTTTTTTGTGGTAATGATAGATAAGTTTACTCAATTCTTTCTTCGAAAAAGTTAATTTACGACAGTGCTTCAAATGTTATCTGTAAACCTATGGGACAGCTTGGAGTCACATCAGCTGTTTGTTTTGATTGCCCAATATTCATTACTTTTTAATAATTTAGTTTTTTCCATTAAACAATGACGTTCAATGTGTTTAAGCTAGAGGGGAAAGAGGCTAGGACTAAACTTCGAATTTCCCTTTGTATTGTAAACTTCAAGAACAGCTAACCGAATGCGCAATTGCAACTCAGCTGTAGATTTCAAATATTCGGCAAACTCTTCTAATGTATTGCTGCACTAAAAAAGACCCCTACAAAAATCGTCTGTCTTGGCAAATGTCGTTCGTAGTCAGCCTAAAACTAAAGGTTCTTTTATTTGTGGGAAGAATTTATTCAGCGAACCGCGAATCAGAAACTGAACCAGTGTAATATATTATTATGCCGTTTTACATATACACGAGCATACATAAATAATTCCGCTCTCCTAGACTAGTTAAATTATATACATAGTTTGATATCCAATACTTGATTCTAAGAGAGACTAATAGCGTTTTCGATTCTGAACCAAAATGCTGCATTACAAATAAATAATACAATAATATATATAAATAATGCAACCCCTTGGTTATATTAAGGGCAGAAAATGCTGCCCTGTGGTCGGGCAGAGGGCGACATTTTTGTCAATAGAACAATCAACCCTGAAAAAATGTGTGGAATCTATGTGGAATAGAACAAACAAATTTGACAGCCCGAAAAAATGCAGAATAAGTGCGACATTTTTGCCAGAATCGAAAACGCCATAAGCTTCCTTTTATTTTTTTATCAGATAATTACATACATATAAATTTTTAAACTATTTTTTAATAGGTAAAAAGATTCAGCTGGAATAGCTGCTTTAAATATGAAAAGACTTCGTTTAGGTGGAATACCAAAATCTCCAAAGCTTTTTCATGGAAGATCCAGAAGGGTAAGAATAATTTTTGCCCTAAATTAAAAAAAAAACTAACGTTTGAAACTCCATTTTCACAAAATATAATAGCATGCACATGTAAACAAAATAGTCCTTCAGCATCGAAATATAGATTTCTTAATGGGCAACAAATTTAACGGCTTTATTATTCCAAATTTTATTTTCTAATATCTGCTTTCAGTTTCTTGCTATGTTAACGTTGTGTATAAACGTCAAAATCATATTTAAAATAAATTTGATTTCGACATTTCCATATTCAATGCAGGACAAATCAAAATTTTATGTCCGAAACAGAATTGCAACGGGTAATGGGATAGCGGGCCGACGGATAGTAAACAGATGATCTGTTCTGTCGGACTGTCTGTTCGGATACACAATTGCCGACCCGTGGGCCAATTCTGTAACCAATTTGCGACAATTTCGGATCGATATCGTAAATTTGCGATCACATTTGCGATTAGGCTATTCTGTAGGATATTTCGGTCGAATTCTATAGTATACTTGGACAGTAATTTCCGATAATCATCGCAGAGGTATCGAGGGAAATTTTTATGTCGGTAGATTTTGCGATTTTGGGTCGCAAAATAAGTTACAGAATCCCAGCCCCGGTTTCACCAACCATAACGAGGATCGGAATTTTTGCACTACCATTCAAAAGTGAGTGGTAGTGAAAAATTGATTTGCATTACCATTCAATAGTGAGTGAGGATGTAAATGTGATTTGCACTACCATTCAGTAGTTAATGGGAATGCAAATGTAGTTTGCACTATCATTCAGTAGTGAATGGGAATGCAAATGTGATTTGCACTACCATTCAATAGTGATGGAAATGCAAATGTGATTTGCACTACCATTCAGTAGTGAATGGGAATACAAATGTGATTTGCACTACCATTCAGCAGTGAAAGGGAATGCAAATGTGATTTGCCCTACCAATCAAAAATTACTGCAATTGATTTGCACTACCATTCATAATTTAATTGCAGTGGAAACCTATGATCGTAGTTTAGGTATTAAGTGGCCAATCTATTTATTAACGGCAAGGAAGTTTATGGCGATTTATACACATGGAATTAGGGTTAGAAAAGTTAACGGAAACGAACACGGTAATATGTCCTGTGTATATTAATACATGTTAATGTTGTAAATTTCTTTTAAATACGAAAGTAAATGAATATTTATACATACATGTACTGTGTCCCACAGAAGTAGTTTGCATATGGCATTTGTTGAGAAAACGTTGGAAATACGCCTGTTTTTTTCGAATTCATTTGAAATTTTTTTATTAAAACAAAAACACATTTCATCTTTCATATAAAAAAAAATATGGCAAAAGAAATTTTTCTTGAGCATTCCCAACTTTAAACTTTTGGCGTGAGAAATTTTTGGTATGAGAAATTTGCCGAAGCTCCAAATTTGACAAGACGTGTATTTTGTTGTTGTGCTCGGCAAATTTATCACACTTAGAGCGCTTTCACATTACTCGGTGCGGTATCGGATCGACATTTTTGGTTTTTGCCGAAAGTATACCGAAACCTTACCGACCACATGTATTTCAATTGGCACTTTCACATTAGTTAGAGCGGATTAAATTCGGTATACCGCAACGCGGTAAGACCGGTCAGTAAAATTTGAGGAATTACTGCATACATTTTTGCGGCGTGATAAAAGAAGAAGAACAAAGTCAGTAAAAAACTCGTTTCGGCTATAAATGTAGCAAGTTATAATGTCTTCGTTTTCGCTAGAAGACATTATTGTTATTATTGAGTGATTTGTTGAAGTTAAAAATTTTGTTTTGCAAATTTCGATGTTTGTTTTCCTATTTTCTGCCGATTACGCACCGAAAGTATTCCCACAAGTGTGAAAAACACAGCAACGCGGAATCGTTTCGGTAAGCTGAAAATACCGAGCAAAAAATGACGATCCGATGTCGTGCCGAGTAATGTGAAAAGGCCCTTATGTCATCTCGGCAAATTTGCCAGGCCGCCAAAATCACAGAGAGAACAACCTTAATATCAAAAAACCGAAAGCAAATATCCTTAGTGAAGAACCTAGCACCTTAGAAAATCGATTGAATATGTCCATGCCTTACTAAAAAACCTAGCATCTTAGAAAATCGATTGAATATGTCCATTCCCAATTGTGTCGATGGAATAATTTCCAAAACAGCGAATTTTATGAACTCTGAATACAAATTTACGATAGTGTACAGTGGATTTTAATGTAGTGCCGAATAAATGAACAATCCTTAAGACAAAGTTTACTATTTGAAAGAAAGTAACCTTGCAAATCAATACGGAAAACAATTTTCTATTTGGCTGAAGTATGTAGGTGACTTAATACAATGCATATGTATGCATATAAATATGTAGGCTACGTCCTTTGTTTCATTAATTGATTTCACATGATTGTTCACAAAAAAAAATATATATTTGCGATCTTAAGCAAAGGCAAGATTTTGCTCCATACATATGTATGTATATTTGGTTTCATTGCTATTAATGCATTTTAAAGATACACTGAGCATGTCCAAAAGTTTTCGTTCTTTCTAAAAATTGTTATAGGTATATTCCTATGTATTGATTATTTAAGGAAGACTGATCTGGATTTTTAACAAATGCTATTTTCGAATTTTTGAACACTTCATATATATGTAGTATATAACGAGGACTGGATTTTCATAAACTGGCCTATATCTCAATTAGACGTGCATACGCGTTCTGAGGTATAAAAAATCTTCCAAATGGTTGAAAACAGCTGTTAAATCATATGCTATTTCGGCATACATCTTTGTAAATAATACATTTATTTATATTATATAATCTGTTATTTAATGTAAATTATAAATACAATGTAGGTACCTACATGCCTGTTCGATTTTACAAATTCCCCCATAATGCCCTTTTTAAATATGTCAAGTAATGCTACAATTCTAAATTCAAAAGTTCAAAAAGGACTTTAGCCACTGTTTAGCCCTTTATAATTAATCTTAGTTTTACAAAATATTAGATACCAGCAAGGGTTTACATACATAAATACATATGTAGTTACTTTAATATCTGATTCAAAATTGCAAACGTTCCTTCGAACAAAAATACCAGAGAGGTATAAAATGGGTTGGAGCATAAATTACAACCAAATGTAATAAGCGAATTTGAATTGAAGCGATTTTGAAACTTTTGGCTTTAAACAAGAATTCGAATTGCTGTTCAAATATTTAAATCTACGGTGTCGGTAGAGTTATTACCAAAATATCTTTCGAAGAAGATTGCAGGGCCGATAGGCCCATGGTGCAGAGAGGACCGTCTTCAGATGCTCCACTTGTCACAGGGACTGGAAGAGAACCTAGATTTGGTCTAGGCCACTCTAGCTACCAAAGCGGCTATAACAAACTATTTACACAGGTGAGAATTAGCAAACAAAAATTATACATACATGATGCACAAAAAAGACGAAAGGTTAACCAACAAATAGAACTAGTTGAGAGAATTGAAAAACAAGACATTGATGCAGCTGCGTCATCGTGTTAAACCTCCATTAATAACAATGTAAAAAATAATTTAAAATTAAATACATACCTAGTTCTACGATTACAATTTAATTGCAATATATGATGTTTGTTAAATATCTATTTTCTCTCGCTCACTCTCCTCACATTTCAGAGCTCTGCTGATTCCAACTACTCACAACCCTCATCCGACCTGTCGCTTGACGATGAAAAAGAAACGCTTCGCCGCGAAAGAGAGCGTCATGCTTTAAGCCAATTGGAGAAGGCAAGGGTACGAACACATATGTTTATAATTAGAAAAATGCACAGATTTTTACAGCTTTGATATAATACAGGGAAAACCCGTTGCATTTGCGGTCCGAACGAATGTTGCCTACGATGCGACAACCGATGACGATTCGCCAGTTCAAGGTAGTGCAGTTTCCTTCGATATTAGGGAATTTCTACATATCAAGGAGAAGTACGATAACAATTGGTGGATTGGAAGGCTGGTTAAAGAAGGTTGCGATGTCGGGTTTATACCAAGTCCAGTTAAGCTCGAGTATATTCGTATGCAGGTTAGCAAGCTCAAACTAATATTTACACTATTTACAAGTTTATATACTCAAATTAAATGTTTTGAAATTTTAGAATCAGACGAGGCCTTCGCGGTTGTATGGGCCAAAAGGTGCTTCCACCAGTCAAACGGAGCCAGTACGCGGAAATACGCCGCCTACTCCGGGTAAGTCTCAAAATGTTACTAGCAAATGCATGTGTGTGTGTGTAATATTTATACTGATCATTTTCATTTTTATTTTTTGTTTACGCTAGGCGATGACTCCGATTCTTTGGGAGCGAATCGTCAAGGAAAAACGCCAATATCTAATACATTGAATAAGGATAAACGAAAGCCCTTCTTCAAGAAACAAGAGACTGCGTCGCCATATGATGTCGTACCATCTATGCGTCCCGTAGTTTTAGTTGGTCCCAGCCTTAAAGGATACGAAGTGACCGATATGATGCAAAAAGCTTTATTTGACTTTTTAAAACACCGTTTTGAGGGTCGAATTATAATAACGAGAGTTATGGCTGATATTTCATTAGCCAAACGATCGATTATGAACAATCCTTCGAAACGGGCAATTATGGAACGCTCAAGTAGTCGATCGGATTGCCTTAGCAAAGTACAAGAAGAAATAGAACGTATATTTGAATTGGCGAGAACGTTGCAATTGGTTGTTTTGGATTGTGACACCATCAATCATCCATCGCAGTTGGCCAAGACGTCGTTGGCGCCAACTGTGGTATATTTGAAAATAAGCAGCAGCAAGGTATGTATGTGTGTATATACGTGTGTAGTAGCTTTTTTTTTGTTGTGTTTTTAAAATTAACAAGTACATAACATATCTGTGGTCACAAGCAATAATCGCTTAAGTCGACTTAGGAAGATTTCGAGTTATATATACCACGTTATTCTCCTTTTAAAACTCTATATTTCTGTAAAACCCCAAATCTTATAAGTTAATTCAATCAAAAGATATAAATAAAAACATTTAAGCTTAACTTGCAATAGAGGTATATTAAATTTGCTATAACAGCCAAAGTATATGTGTATACTTAATTAAATTTCTTCATGACATTTTGTTTTATTTACAAAATTTGATCATAACATTGTGGATGGCTCACTGATTTTGCGTCCATAGTTTTTAATCGACTTTTATGATTTGTTAAGAAACACCTTCAAATATAAAAATCAATTTATCTCGAAATCATATATTTCGAGTTAAGCGATTATTGCAAATTGCCACAGATATATTAAAAGTAATAAAAGAAAGTAAATGAGGTATGTAAATATGTTGAAAAAATCTAATTTTTTATGTACAGGTGCTGCAGCGTTTGATAAAATCACGTGGCAAATCACAAGCTAAAAACCTTTCAGTTCAAATGGTTGCTGCGGAAAAGTTAGCACAATGTCCTCCGGAAATGTTTGACGTAATCTTAGATGAGAATCAGTTGGAAGATGCTTGTGAGCATATCGCTGAGTACCTTGAGGTAAGTTAAGTCACACAGAGTGCGACATAAGACTTCATTTAACTATGTATAATAAATATTTATGTAAATAGACTTATTGGCGAGCAACACATCCAGATATTTCAAACATACCAAAGACGCTGCCTCTACAGAATACATCGGCAATGGTAGATGAAAGTCGCTTTACTTCGGCACCACAAGGTATGCATGTGTATAGATACATACATACATCCCTACCAGAAAAGTCTGAGCACTTTTTGCCAAAGTGCTCGCACATGAGCACATCTTTGATTAGTATTTTATGTGTATTTTATTTTTCGGAATGGAGGTGAGTAGTTTGTGAGGATATTTTTCAGCACTTTTAGTATTTGGTATGAGTAGTTTGTGGGGACATTTTCAGCACCTTTGGCATTTGTTATTAGTTTATGAGAACTTTTGTCATTTGGTGCGAGGTTTGTTTGATATAAACATTGAGCAGTTTTGTTGCTGGCGCAAAGTAGTTTGTGAGCATATAGATAATGGCTTTGTTCAGAAACTCAGTTTGAAGCACAACCTGCTTTTGTAGTACAAGCAGAGCGTTCATAAACGTAAATTTTACATCAAGCTTCGCCCATCACAATCATCAAACCAATATATACTGCCGCTTTTGTGTTTTATGCTGCGTTTCTGAACATACCCAATGATTTGGATGATTTGTTAGAATGAGTCAGATAAATTTTTTGATTATTTGAGTATATAGTAAGTAAGAAAGAGATGGCGTATAATATTTGTGAGGGGAAGTGTTTAGTTTAGAATAAAATTTAATACTTTTTTAAGGGCTGTCGCCATTAATGAATATGCTTACATAAATACTTATAAAATGCTCAGCTGTCTGGTAGGGATACGTATTTATAAATACAATAACAGTTCAGATTAAGCTGGATATTGATAAAGAAATTTCCCCCAACTTTCGATGTATACAATGGTTCAGCAGTGGCGTTATTTTAACACTCATTCATGGAGTGTACCTTGAGAGCAAACTGAAAATGCCCAGAAAATTTACGTTTCAGTTTTTTCACTTATTGTTTATAATTAAAAATTGGCAAATCGTTGTAGATTTTTTTTTTGTTTTCACTTGACCATTTTTATTTTGAATAATTACTCTCGTTGCGTTTGGAGCTACATATTTGTTGTGTTAACGGAAAATTATTTGAAAAATATTATTAATTTTTGTAGAAATTATAAATATACATATTTCGTAGACCACCAAATGCACTCATCGATTTTTATTATTAAATAACTTCTTTTAGAAAATATTGTTTATTATTAAATATTTTATTGTTTTTAAATAATTTGATTTTTAACATTTCTTTTTCTAACAGCTAATTATCAATAAAGAGCAAAGGACGACCAAGGCCCATCTAGAATATCTATTAGCACTGAAAATGGAAAATATTTAAAGCAAAAATTTATACTAGTCCCAATTTGTTGACCAACACTGTGACTTATGATCTGAATAGGACTCATTAATATATTTTGTTTACTTACTTTATTTATTTATTTCTTAATAATTTATTTCTTCATTATCAATTTATTTAAATGTATGTATTTTTTGTTAAATATTGTTCAAAGCAATATTATAAAAAGCGCACATAAAGTGCTTGCCAAATTTGCAAAAGTGCAATAAGCCATTAAGCCAAAGCAGTATAGTCATCATTGTGTTTCTTTAACGTTTTAAAACTTATTATTTATTTAAAACAAAAAAAAAAAAACGTTGTATGGTAATCTTTATTTAATTTTAGTTAAGTTTGATATATACGCATACATGTAATTATTTTAAGCTCATATCACGCAAATACATATCGATCGATTTGGAAATCAGCAATAAAAAAAATTGCAGTCAATTTAATTTGCGTATTTTGATTTATATTCGTGCATGGTGTTTCTTTATTTTTTTTTATATTTTTTTTTTCAGCCGGTTTTTCGAAGATGTGAAGCATGACATATCTATGTTTCTCCATTTGGCTGGGTACTATATAAGAAAAATCAGTTTTCAGTCTCAGCCATATTTATAAAAAAAAAATTTTACGCTATAGATTTTGTGCAAAAAATGGTTTGAGATGTGAAAACGAGACTATCGTCTCATGTATTTCTGTAACATTTAATTTTAGCTCAGACTGCCCCTTTCAAGGATGCCAAGAAAAAATACTCTATAACAGCAAAGTATACACATTTATCTTCACTTGCATAAGCGATCCTCAATCTAATCATATACAAATAAAAAGAAATTACATATGTACATATGTAAATGTATAAATTTTTACAGATAAGCCATCATTGCAACGCAGCCAGCAGCAATTCTATGGTCGCCATGCCGATCCCGAACTTGTCGATCATCATCATCATAGTGATCATCATCATAGCGATCAAGAACGGTATCATCATAGTGATCATCATCACAGCGACCAAGAACGGTATCATCATAGTGATCAAGAACGCTATGTTGGTGGTGGTGGCGGTGGTAGGCATGAACGCGAAAGGACAATGATGCATTACAATGATCGTGATCGTGAACGTGATTATTTGCATTATGAAAAGGACAGAAACGACTATTTAGAACAAAATGATTGTGATTATATGGTTGATCAATATCCCACAAAAGCCAATAATCATCCCCACCATCCATCACAGCGTGACATGATGGGCGGTGGCGGCCGCTATGGATCATCGGACGAAGGTGGTGGTGGTGGTGGCTCCCGAATGCCAACAATTATGCGTGGCGCTACATTGATGGATAACGATGAGTTAATGTCGAATAGAAGTGTCCCTAGTGGAAGGAGGGTATTAAATGCTATATAGGAGTCATGGATATAAGGTCGCAAAAAAGACCGAAATAGTTTTTGGATCTATATATTTTTTGTTTACTTTTGTTATTTTTTTTATTTGCATAGAGCATACTTACTGTCTGTCGGCGCGGGTGTACCGTAATTATTTTAAGCTACAATCCTTTACCAATTGACCTTAATAGTATCTAAATGTTGGCTAACTTATTATAAGAGAGAAATAAATTAATTGCAAATCACGACATATTTTTGATTTTATTATATAATAGTATATAGTATGTACGCTGCTCCTTATTGTTTTTTTTTTTTTTTTTGGACTCACAATTTTATGCCGACTCCGATTTTTTTGTGAGAAGCTTTCTCATAGCAGAACTGCACTCATAGGGCATGTCGTACACTGCCGAGTAAGGAACGCCATTTTTGAAACCCCAATATATGGATAAATCAACGGCAGATGTAATAATACTTATATACACAAAAAAAAACAAATATGTATTTATATATATACATTAACATAGTAGTATTATACATTTATTATGAACAAATCTATTATTTCAAATATATATGTTTTTAATGCTTGCTCCCATACATATGTACATACATTCATATGTATAAAGTTACTAATACTTATTAAATGGGCGCTATTCTGTTACACTTAAATCATTTTATTTAGTAAAAATAAAAAAAGAAAAAAATAAAGACATCGAAATCCATCATAACCGCGAAGCGCAACGGAACTACATACAAATATATGTAGGTATGTACATGGTCATTCAATTATCAAACGGTTTTCTATTCACATAGCATCCACTTTAAAAATCCAAAGCCCATTCATTTTCAGCTATGAATGAATCGACAACTTCTTTCATTGAGAAGTTTGGTATAAGTTGCTCCTGTGTCAATTTAACTCTTGTCACCGGATCGAAATGTCCCACACGCTGTAAATGCTCCTCGATATCTTTGCGTTCGTATGTTATGCCGGATGGTGTGATTACTGGATCCGTTAAAATTTCAAAACTAATTTTACCACACAAATAATCTGGCACATCGCGTTTCTGAAATACATATATAATAATAAAGCATTTCGAGTTGTATGTCGTCATACACATTGTTATTGTGAATCTTACCCGTCTTCTATCATCCACTTTAGCAAAGATATTGTTTAATTCTTTAATATGATCATCCTGTAAATATTTTTTATTAATTAGATTATTCAAACAGTAGCAATAGGCAACGAAATAAAGCATTCGTGGCAAAATATGAAAGAAATCTACAACAATAACAAAACTAATCAAACTTACACACTGCTGTTCAACTTCTTGTTGTTTTTCTTTCAATTCATGTTCTGTAAGATTATCATCGAGCTTTAATCGAGCCAAACTCCTGTCCATATCTTCCTTAATCAGTCTGCAAATAAAATATAAATAAATAAACGAGATTTTTTGATTAATTCAATTCCTTTCTTTTACCTGTTTATATACGATTGTAATTCAATCTCTTGGCATACTCGTTTTTCCTCTAGTAAACTCCATCGCTTCTTTCGAGCCACACGTAACTGGGAGGTAATGTCATCTCCGAAATTCTGTTTTTGCTCCTTAGATAAATCGAAAGCTGCGAATATTTATTTAGTATTATAATAAATTAAACTAATCATTTGAATTTAATAAAGTTTAAGGCCTTAAAAATCATTGATGGCGCTGGTTTTTTTGGAAAAGCGAATTCTAAGCATTGGAACACTCCGGACTTATGTATATTTCGTCAATGACTTTTATTTCAGCTGTTGGGTCTAAGGACTGAATTTATATCTGACCAAGGAATGTTACTCCAACTATACCGTACTGAACTATTGCAGTTATCACAAAAACGATCCACAAAAGATCTCTCCTTGTTCGGCCAGCTTTAACTCAAATAATATACACCTGTAAATCATACAAACCTCGCTGCAAATGTTTAATTGCCTCGTCATACATTTCCATTTCTATTAAACACTGCCCTAAAAAGAAATGCGCCTTCAGTAGATTTTGTTCGAGATCTAAAGCACGACGACAATCTTGGCTTGATAACTCCCATCGCTTAAGTTTTAGATAACACAATGCCCGGTTAGTGAAATATGTTGCATTATTTGCATTTTTCATCTGATAAAACAATTGTTTTTAAATGTACATATGTATGCATTAAATTAGTCAAGCGATAAACAAAATAAGAACTTACGATTGCTTTTGAATAACATGAAATAGCATCTTCATATTTTCTCAAAACAAATAATTGATTGCCCTGTTCCTTTAACTGCACATCAGTTAGATTAGCTGTCGTATATACTAATTTGCTCATTGTGTATTTTCTTCACTGTTTGAAATAGTTGACAATAAATTTCTGAAATGTTTAATTTAAAGCCTATTATCTATAGTTAGTCCTTAAATCAAAACATATGTATATGTGTATAATTCGATTTGTGAACCTTTCAATCCAGAAGTCAAACATCAAAATGTGTAGTTTTGTCAAGTGATAGGGTGATGCCACCCTGTGGTCAGGGATGCCACTTTTGGGCTTTTCCTACCAAAACTGGAAGGTTTTATTCCTTTTGGTAGGTTGGTAGGACGATTTGAATTTTGGTAGGTTTTTGCCTTCGTTCAACTAACATCACTGATTTGGTACATTTGTCACTTTGCCACCACACTGTTGAGAAAACGTGTCTTCTCAGTAGAGTTTTGGCACAGAACTCTTCTAAACAGAAAAGCTTTCTTTGAGATTCAAGTACACTTGCCCCCACAGACACAATTGGAGGAGATTGAAAACAGAAAGGCATCTGACATTTTACGCTATATGAAGCAAACAAGGTTGTCCGTCTACATGGTGTGTAATAAAGAGCTTTATGTGGTATCACATCAGGCCATCAGGCCTACCTTGGTAGTAAATGTGTTTGCTGTACCAAGTGGAAACAATGTCCGCTATTTCCCTCAATAAATCTGCTTACGTTTCCTTCCTCATTATTCCTCAAATGTTATTCCACAAATGTAAATCCTGGTTTCCTCCGCACTGGACGAGCGCTGACATACACTAATACCCAATCCAACCTTGCCCGAATATCATTTAACGCCAACTCAAGTTTTTGTTTATGTGGGAACTGCTGCTTCCTCCTCTTTTCCTTCACATTTTTATCACTCATTCTAAATTACTTGAAATTTGTACAAATAATATTAAATTTAATACTAAAATTTTCCAAATTAAAAAAAATTAAACAGTTTTTCTTTATTTTAAGCGGTAAAAAAACAAAAGTGCCCGGTTACTGCAGGGTGGTCGGTTACTGGCACAGTTACCCTAAATGAATTTGTTGAATATGGTTAAGGGCCGTTTACTCAACCTCTGATTAATTTAACCGCTGGTTAGTTTGACGTAAATTGTATGGTGAGCTGTCAAATAAATTGCTTAACCGGACAAATCATATGTTTTCGCCTTAATGTTTTTTCATAAAGTATAGCGTCTAGATAAGGCCTAATATTGTTATCGATTTGTATAGTTTTTTAAGAAAAGTCCCATAACTACCGAAAATTGCCAAATCATTCGTGATCTGACTTTAAAGGAAAAAGGGCACACAAAAGTGTAAGAAAAACTAATATTTATATATTTTTGTATCTCACATATATATTGTACTATGAATTTACAGGAAATAAAGCGCCACGCTACGCCAATATTTTTTAGCATACAAAGGCAGCTCTTATTTGGAAGGTCAGGTTGCGAATCAACAAATCTTTATTTCACTTTTACTAATGGTTACCGGCAAACGAACGAGCGAAGGGTAAAGTTCACGTGGGATGCGCAAGAACAAGAAGTATTACGACAAGTGGGCATAGGCGAAAATAACGATTGTGATTGTGAAGGACATATTAGACCAACAGCTAGATCCCGGTGGAGCGTATATATATAGAAGACGCACGTTGCAATCGGAGGTAAGGTAAGTGCCTTGTGAATTTGATTTGGGGTAGGGGTTCGTTAGTTGGTTCGTAGGAGCGAATATCCGAAAAAGCGACCTAACCTCAAAAACGCTATAGAAGCGTGAGAATCATCGCACAGACACAGCAGTTAGTTGAAACACGCGCCTTCCAACCATTTTAATTATGCCGAAAACCCGATCATCTGCGAATAATAATAACGCGACGGAGAGAGATAGCGATAACAACGATGAGTTAGAAGAAACCGTAATTGAACAGGCAATGGATCAAAGCGCGCAAATGTCGGTAGCAGCTAGGTTAGCGGAAATTTTACAGCAAGTTCAAAACCTACAAGAGGAACTAAGACAGACTAGGCAAGTGCAAGCGAACATGGTCGGTGCGGGGTATAGCGACGGAATTATTACAGCCGCTTCCAGCGAAATAGGCCGATCTCAAACTACATCACAAATCGGTGCCATACGTAAATTATATGACTTGCCTGAGTTCGACGGGCGTCCGGAGGACTGGCCTATGTTCAAAGAAACATTTGCAATGACAACAACAGAGTATCAGTACACCGACACTCAAAATATGATGCGCCTACAAAAGGCAATTAAAGGCAAAGCAAGAGAGTCGATTGAGTGCTTACTTATACACAGCAGAAACGTGAGGCAAATAATGAAGTCTTTGGAAGAAAATTATGGGAAGCCCGAACTGTTAGTGAAGAGCCAGATAAAGAAGATAAGAAGTGTGGCTCCAATCTCGGAAAACCATATCGACCAGTTAGTGGCGTTCGCTACAAAGGTTCAAAATCTATCCTCGTTCCTCCAGGCAGCTGACTGTGAATATCATCTTTCAAACCCAACGCTGATGGAAGAGTTGTTGAGCAAGCTGCCAATGCAGAGACGCATTGAGTGGGCACGGCATGCTGCAGCAATCGTACCACGGCCAACGATATGCCACTTTAGCGACTGGCTTCAAGAATTAGCAAAAATTATAAACTCAGCTTGTGTGTACTCTAGTTTAGAGCCGCGCCAATTCGAGCCGCGCCAATCTAGAAGCGAAGGGCGGCCACGATTCTTTCACACAAATGAGGTTAATAGTGATAGTGTTGGGCGGGAAAAATGCGAAGCATGTGCAGATAAACACGCACTTAGTAAATGTAGAAAGTTTTTAGATATGGATTACGGAGAAAGGTGGCGTTTAATTCGTCGAAAGAGACTTTGCTTTAATTGTTTGAAACGAAATCACCGCAGCAACGTTTGTCGTGAACGGCATGAGTGTAACGATCAGCATTGCACCAAACGCATACACGGGCTTCTGCACGAACCACATAGAAGGGAACCTACACGCGAAGTGGGTGGTAGGCAACAAACCTCACAACAAGCATCGAGTCAAATAATACAGCAATCAAACCAAACAGCGCAACTACAATCAGACTCACAGGACGGAGTACAACAAGTTTTTACAAATACTATGGCATGCAATAAGGCATCGAAGTTGTTGTTTAAGGTTATTCCAATTATATTGTACGCCAATGGTAACGAAATTAAAACGTTTGCATTTTTTGATGAGGGATCAGCTATATCTCTAATCAATCGTGACTTGGCAAATCGTCTTGGGCTCAAAGGACACAGCGATAGTTTAACTCTGCAATGGTTTGGCAGCACCACTATCACTGAACCTTCATGTACGGTAGACGTAGCAGTTTCGGGTATTGAGCGAGGTAGCAAAAAGTTTAACTTGCGAAACGTGCGTACGGTTTCGAATCTTCAATTGCCAATGCAGTCGATGACTATATCGGACCTTCATTATAAAGATCAACTTTTGCCAATACGGGAGTATTCTAATGCCGTCCCAGAACTTTTAATAGGATTGGATAATGCTTATCTCGGAGTACCACGACGGACAGCTCATGACGGTAGCAAAGGGTATGCAGTGGTTCTGACCAAGCTCGGATGGGCAATTTATGGAACTGGGCGAAGTCCATCGACACAGGCGCGTTATCGTACATTTTTTACGCAGGTGACCGAATCGTGCGAAGAGGCGAAGCTGGAAGATCTCGTCAACGATTATATAGTAAATGAAAGCATGGGCGTAAGCGTAGCAAAACAGATGGTCGAATCCCAAGATATTGTGAGGGCAAAGAAACTGTTGGAGGAGAACACAAAGCGCAATGGAAATCAGTTCGAGACTTGTTTGTTGTGGAAGAATGATAACATACAGTTGCCAGCGAGTCGGGAAATGGCAGCAAAAAGGTTTTATGCACTAGAGAAAAAATTCGAACGTGATGAAAATTTAAAGAAATCGTATGCAGCGATTATAAAAGACTATGTAGCGAAGGGGTATGCAAGTAAACTAAAAGAAGAAGAAGCAGCTGTGACAAATGAGCGTACTTGGTACTTACCTCATTTCTGCGTGTATAATCCGAATAAGCCCGGAAAAATTAGGTTGGTATTCGATGCGGCCGCAGAATCGGAGGGAGTATCGTTGAATTCGGCGCTGTTAACTGGGCCAGATTTACTACAACCCCTTAGTACAGTGTTGATGAAATTTAGACAGAAGCCAATTGGAGTTTGCGCCGACATAGTGGAGATGTTTCACCGGGTGAAGATTCGACGCGAGGACTTGTCATCACAACGTTTCTTATGGAGGTTCGATCCTAAGTCGCGCCTGGATGATTATGTCATGAACGTAATGACTTTTGGAGCCACATGCTCGCCGTGTGCAGCGCAATATGTGAAGAACAAAAATGCCGAACAATTTGACGACGAGTTTCCTGAAGCGGCGGCAGCCATCAAGAAGAACCACTACGTCGACGATTTTGTACATTGCTTCTCCAACGAACAAGAGGCTTTTCGTGTAACGAGCCAAGTAATTAAGATACATAGAGAAGGAGGATTTGAGCTAAAAAGATTTGTTTCTAATTCAGAGGCCATCAACAATTTTAACAAAGAACCCCTTTCAACGTCCATATTGAGCCTTGATAAAGAAAGCAATCAGCTGTTTCAGAAGGTACTCGGGTTGTACTGGAACACTGAGCAAGATGCCTTAAAATTCGTGCTGTCATTCGGCAAGGTGAATCGAGATGTTTTGAATGAGAAAAGGAGACCAACAAAACGTGAGGTGCTCAGCATAACAATGTCCATTTTTGATCCATTTGGGATGGCGGCAGAATATTCCTTAGAAGCGAAGCTGATACTGCAGGCTATATGGCGAGAACGCACAGGCTGGGAGGCGAGAGTTTCAGACGCGGTATATTCGGACTGGAGAAACTGGCTTCAAGCCTTGCGAGGATTAGAAACTATTAGTATACCCCGTTGTTACGGAGTCGCATTCATGTCGACGCTGGTGGAACTGCACATATTTTCGGACGCAAGCGAGTCAGCTTATGCGGCAGTTGCCTACTGGACACTCAGGGACGAAGGGGGCAATGGTCAAACGTGCTTCATCGCTGGGAAGACCAAGTGCGCCCCGATCAAACTCGTATCTATACCCCGTCTTGAGTTGCAATCAGCAGTCCTCGCTGCGCGTCTACGCCAGAATATTATTAGCAGTCATGATAAGGCCCCCGCCAAGGTAGTGATGTGGTGTGACTCGAAAACCGTGCTAGCCTGGATAAAATCTGATCACCGACGCTATAAGCAATATGTAGCACACCGGGTCAATGAAATTCTGGACAATACCGAAATAAGCGAATGGAGATGGTTGCCAAGTGCCCTGAACCCTGCTGACTTTGGAACACGCCCTAGAAATCATAAGCGTGAATCCTTTTGGTTAAAAGGTCCCAAATTCCTGCAAGAGGAAGAAAGGAACTGGCCTGCGAACATAATATGTGATCATACCAACGTTGAGCTACGAAATAAATATAATATACTTCTAATAAAAACCGATACTACATTTTTTAAGAAATTTTCATCATTTTTGCGACTAAAAAGGGTAGTAAGCTGGATGCTGAGATTCGCCACAAACTGCAAAACCACGAAGGAGAAACGGGCTCAGGGAAACCTACAGGTGAGCGAGCTGGAGCGAGCTGAGTTGTCTATCGTTCGAGCGGCACAGTTGGAAGCATTCCCGGATGAGTACCAAGCCTTGCGAGAAGGCAAGAAGATCGAGAAGAGTAGCTCGCTGTGGAACCTGAGTCCCATTATCGACAAAGACGGTATTATTAGAATTGGCGGCCGAATTGATGCAGCAACCGTAGTTCCGCTTTGGACTCGACGCTCTGCGATCTTGCCTACCCGGTCTCATATAACAGAAATCATAGTCGATTATTACCACCGAATTTGGAGACACCAGAATGAATCTACAATAATCGCCGAAATACGAAGGAAGTATTGGATACCACGCATAAGAGCGGAAGTACGTCGCGCTGTTACGAGATGTAAAGTATGTCTCAAGGAGAAAGCTGTTCCTCGCCCGCCGCAGATGGGCCAACTACCGGTTGACCGCTTGACGCCGTTCGTCAGGCCCTTCACTTATACTGGTATAGACTACATGGGACCGTTCACGATAACCAATGGTCGGCGAAGTGAGAAGCGCTGGATCGCTCTCTTTACTTGTCTTACTACACGGGCTATACATTTGGAAATAGCCAAGGATTTAACAACGGACACTTGCCTGATGTGCCTCAGGAATTTTATGTGTAGACGAGGTGTACCTGTACGTATAAGATCAGATAATGGCACGAACTTTGTAGGCGCCGACAGAGAGCTGAAGAGGCAACTAAAAGAGTTTAATGACGGCAAGATAGCGGATGCACTCGTAAACAAAAATGTAGAGTGGGTTTTCAACTGTCCCCTAAATCCGCATGCCGGCGGTTGCTGGGAGCGTCTAGTGCGAAGCGTTAAGCGAGCTATGGGGCATGCGTTACACAACGAAAGCCTACACGAACATAGCCTCTATCATCTCATGTGCGAAGCTGAGAACATAGTCAATTCACGGCCTTTGACTCACATCGCGTTGGAAAACCCCGATGACGAACCACTAACCCCAAATCATTTTCTTATAGGTACGCCGAACTCCGAGCAAACACCGCACCCACAAGAAGAAAGCTTCAAGGCCACACGGAAGCAATGGCGAAAGGTGCAGCAGATACAGTATAGATTTTGGAAAAAGTGGATCGCTGAGTACTTGCCAGACCTCGCTCGAAGACCCAAATGGTACCAACCGGTAGAACCTCTGGCAGTAGGTGATATCGTGCTCGTATGTGACAGTAGCCAGCATCAGTCCAGATGGCCTTTGGGACGACTGGAGAGGGTGTTTCCCGGAAAAGACGGCCAGGTGCGATCCGCAGAAGTCAAGACGAAGATGGGAACTTTCAAACGACCGGCCTGCATCTTAGCTAAGTTAGATCTGGGTAAATCTAATTAGATTTACGGGGGCGGGAATGTTACCGCATCGAAAGTCCATCATATGTTTTCGCCTTAATGTTTTTTCATAAAGTATAGCGTCTAGATAAGGCCTAATATTGTTATCGATTTGTATAGTTTTTTAAGAAAAGTCCCATAACTACCGAAAATTGCCAAATCATTCGTGATCTGACTTTAAAGGAAAAAGGGCACACAAAAGTGTAAGAAAAACTAATATTTATATATTTTTGTATCTCACATATATATTGTACTATGAATTTACAGGAAATAAAGCGCCACGCTACGCCAATATTTTTTAGCATACAAAGGCAGCTCTTATTTGGAAGGTCAGGTTGCGAATCAACATCTGTGGTTAAGTGCTTAACCGGAGCTTGAGTAAACGGCCCTAAATCTCACATTAAAAAAAAAAAATTGGTAGGCTCGAAGCCATTTTGGTAGGTTTTTGGTAGGAAAAAAATTTTCTTAGTGGCATCCCTGCCTGTGGTCGATACATATTAAGCGGCTTGATAAAAATAGTTTAAGAATTATTTTGTTGGTTCGCTATATATTATCTTGGAATGAAATTGAAGTATAAATATAATAAAGGCGTGCTAAAAATGTTGGCTAAAGTGAAGTGAATTTTAATTAGCAAGAAGGTTTATC
The DNA here is from genome assembly GCA_960531455.1 of Urophora cardui. NCBI lineage: Eukaryota > Metazoa > Arthropoda > Insecta > Diptera > Tephritidae > Urophora > Urophora cardui. Next base: position 23,361,442 of record OY482674.1, on the reverse strand, counting down.
CAAATCCTTGTTAGCAAACTTGAAAACTACTTAAATATCGGGCAGGGTGATTTTGAGTAATCGATTAATTTACGATTGGTCTACTTTCTCTAATTCGTTAGAGTAAACAAGTTCCCATGCAAATCTCAAACGTCGATTTCTTTTTCGTCTAAAAGTATGCAATACATACTTCAAAGCAAGAAAAAATTGACCTGTTCAATTCTCCAATTTATTAAGATACAAATAAAAAACATATTTTCATATGAAAAAGGTATTGGCAAAAAAACATGCATAAATATTTTTTCAGCAAATAAAAAGAGCACAATCCATGAGAAAACACAGTTGTATTCTTATTTGTTGAGTCATACCTATGAACTGCTCTTCTACGAAAATTCAAAAAAACAGAAGTAAGCGCGACTCTGGTGATCACAGTTATGTATGTACATACATATTTAAGAATGCAACAAACAAATTTCTTATAAACATATTATTATTATATGTATTTATGTAATTATTTTAATATTAACCTAATGAAATGTTAATTGTCGGGAAGTTCACTTTACGTCCTCGTCGCTGCCTGTTGTTGTGTTAGGGCCTCATCTTCTTCGGTTTGCGGTGGATGTACAAGAACGTTATCAATTAAACCAATAGCTTTCGCTTCGTCGGGGTTCATAAAGTTATCGCGCTCCATGCGCTGGTGAAGTATATCAAAGGCTTGTTTTGTATGCTTTACATAAATATTTGTTAATTGCTTTTTTAATTTTATAATCTCCTCTGCCTGGATTTGTATATCTGTTGCTTGTCCCTATAAAGAGTAGAATAAGTAAATGCTGAGGTCAAACATGTTGAAGTATATATGTACCTGAGCACCTCCAGATGGTTGATGTATCATAATGCGGGCATTAGGCAGTGAGTATCTCATGCCGGACGTTCCAGCTGCCAAAAGTAACGATCCCATTGAGCACGCTTGGCCAACGCACCATGTCGATATCGGTGGCTTCACGTATTGCATGGTGTCATATATGGCCAATCCAGCAGTCACACTTCCGCCCGGAGAATTTATGTACATATGTATTGGTTTATTGAAATTTTCCGATTGGAGAAAAAGTAATTGTGCTACAACTAGGGAACTTAAGTCGTCATGTATTGGGCCCATAACGCACACTATACGCTCTTTTAACAGGCGTGAGAATATATCATAGGCGCGTTCACCTCTACCCGTTTGTTCGATAACCATAGGAATCAAATGGATATTTTTACGTTTTAATGATGACATTACCTGTAGTGAATAGGAAAGGATAAAATGCAGTAGAATGAAGTTCGCCAGATATCGTCTATATCTGAAACATACCATCGTTGGTTTCAGTAGCCTTCCCGCAATTGTAACAAGATTCATTTTTGAACTATATTTATCGCTATTATTACTAAAAATTTGTAACTAAACTTAGAGATGGAAAAATTATATCAAATATCGATTAATTGCTGTATGGACTACATGGTTTTTGTTCTGTTGAACAATCAAAATCTCGTGTATTCACTATTCATACGTGTACTCAAACAAATGCACCATATTAATTTCCTGTTTTAAATTTTTTGGCTCAAACTTATTTAAAGACGATAAAGTGATCATATTTACTCATTAGTTTTGACTTATCAAAAAAACGGGAAAACTTTCCAACCGTCTACCACGCGTTGGAAAAAAAGAGTTATTGGACGTTGTAGAGGAGATCCTCCTGATTCTAAATGTAAAAGTCCTGGCTTCCGGAGATGTAAAGCTTTTAAGTAATTTGTAGTTAAAGTTGCAAAAAAAGTCAAATTTAACTTCACTTTTCTCTGCGAAACAATGAAATAGAAACACCGGTGTTGCCACACGCAGTCGACTATTTCATAAGGCCGTCGTCACAGTGGTAAACGAGTTGGGTCGTATTGAATTTTTCTGCGTTGGCGGCCTTCGGCCGCGCTTATAAAAAATAACCCTGGGCTACGCCATCCGTCCGGACGTGTGCCCCAACCGTGGCTACCGCCACGGTGATGTCCTTCTGCGTAGTACTCCCTTCAGCGTAGACGGCCTTCGCCTTTATTTACTAATTTCATTGGCTCCAAATCGCGCACTGTGCATGCGACCTTATCATGTGAATTACCTTTTGGTAGGTGTGGCATCACTATTATATGTTGGTGCCCATTTTTATTATTAGAAAACGTACAAAAGCAGTTGGTCGAACAATTAAAATGTAAAATTCGGCAAATAAAATTAATAAAAAGTGTGTGAAAGTGGTTCGAACAGCTTAATAAAGCTACGTGTGAAAATATAGGATTATTTTTGTGTTTAATTTAGAAATTGGTGATAATGGTGTTAGTTTATTTAACAACAATTTGCTATTATTAATATTAGTAAAATATTTATCAGTAAAAATCCAATTATTGGGTTTTTTAAGAGCAGCGGTCACCTCTCGGCTGTGGGCGGCATACCCTCCGAGAGTATTTCTGCCATGAAAAAGCTTCTCACAAAAAATGCATTCGCCGTTCGGAGCCGGCATAAAACTGTAGGTCCACCCAATTAGTAGGAAAAACAAAAAAATGAGCACACCTCGAATTGGGAGAGAAGCTCGGCCATAAAACTCGTCAGAGTTATAATAGCGCCATTGTATTATATTATTATTATTAAAATATTTATCAAAGTAATAAATTTAGATAAAGAAAAGTCTCGACTAACATCCCCTGAAAGATTCATTCGAAAAACATTAATACTTTTGGAGATATAGCTTTTGGCAGACAGAAGGAAATGTGAGCCAAAAAAACTTTAAATAAAAAGTAATGCACGTTTACTCACGAATTCTCATGCCGCTTAAGTCCGCATATATATACTAATTTATGATTTCATGATTTAGTTTTGGATTAAAAAAAAACCGGATCAACTTTTAATTTTCTTTTAAATTAGTCGTATTTTTATTTTAGCACAGATGTATATGCTAACTTATAAGTGTTTCATACTCAACCTCTGATTAACGGTAACCGGCAAATAAAGGTCCGATTAAGGTATTGTAAGCCGTGTTTCACATACGGTGATCCTAACCCAGATAAAAATTTTTGCATGTAAATGCAACAACAAAGATTTCAGCTCGATTAAACCAGATAAATTGCTGGTTCAATTTCTGATCCGCCCTGTTCGATTTGTTTTTTCCGTGCTGATTTGGCAGCACAGTGCTTTTTTGATTTGGCAGAACTGAAAAGTGACATTTGTGTATGTATACATATACCCTGCAGTAAATTTGTTTCACTGCTAAATGATCATTGATCATTCTTTGTTGAATATTCATCACTATCGTTTTGCGTTGGTGCAAGCGTGCAAGCTATATTGAAAAACCCAAACGAAATACCATCTAGGCGGTTATAAACCCACGAGCCAGCTTGTATTTCGGTAGGTTTTTTGACATTCGGCAGCTTTTCTGACAAATTTTTCAATTTAACAACTATAAAACAAATTATATTTAAAATAAAAAATATATGGAAATACAAATTTCAAATTTGCCTCTTGTAAAATTATACTGCGCACTGGCTTCTCCTTATAACATGGAATACATAGCTATCCCGCCATTTGAGTTTCATAATTTATTTCAGTAATTTAAATTCAAATTTCCAAAAAAAATTATTTTTGAAATAGTTATTTTCATTTAGTTTGAAGTTTAAAGTCAATCAAATTGTTTTTGAGGGAGTATTTGTCTCTTTTCAACGTACAGAAGAATTGTTTTTGCGCTATTATAACTCTGACGAGTTTTATGGCCGAGCATCTCTCCCAATTCGAGGTGTGCTCCTTTTGTTTTTCCTACCATTGGACAGTTTTATACCGGCTCCGAACGGAGTCATATAGGCATTAGGAAAGCAAACCATTTATTTGAAAAAATTCAGCAGCCTTTATATGAAAGCATTCACTGATGCCTCCTCATGATGAATTTCATCAGTGATTCATAAAGGATTCATTTCAGATTTTTACTGCTGGGTATATGTTGTATATGTTTCTTCTTCTTTTTAGTTCTTTTCAAGTGCAGCCAATTTTCATTATGAGCCGGATTGTTTCAGTAAAAATTTATCTTAACCCAGACCCAGATGTAATAACTGAAATGCCCCTGTAGGCTTGCTTGCCGTAGAACATATGAACATAAGCTACTTAAGTTATATTGCTAAGTGTGAACCCAGTGTTACTGTAAATTGTAAATGTAGACTAGTTGTAAGATTGCAAATAAGTATGGCCATGATTCAAATAAAGAAGATTGTGCACTCAGCCATATTCAGCAAAATATTCATCCATGAGACTGGGTTCATTTTGGTTAGTACGTATTCAACTACGTTATCGACGAGAAAGAAAATTTGCAAACAGGCAAAAAATACCTTTATTGAACTATTATTCACACAAATAATTACGCGGCACTTCATTTTTCTTTATTTAAAATAGTTTTTTAACATAAATTTCACATTTATCGCACACAATCTTTAGTTATTAGAAAACCGGAAACGAAACTGGGTGAAAGAGAATTTATGTTACTACGTCACTAAATCAGCTGATTCTGTCAAATTTTGGATGAACGCATAGCGGTACCGCTGAATGCACAATCTTCTTTATTTGAATCATGAAGTATGGCCAATTGTGATTGATTCACAATGATGCAAACTCGTTGATAAGTATAGCGAGTAAGGACGACCATTTTGTGAAAAGGCTTGAACAAGAAAAAGAAAATAAAAAGCGATGGCATTCGATCTTGACAGCCAACCGGCGAAGTTGTTTTAATTGGAACTTGGAAACATACTTCAGTATGGACTGCATTATCGACCACATGTTAAATATATGGGTTATAGACTCCTTATAATGACGTTTAATCTGGCTTTAACCCTGGTTACCGTTAATCAGAGGTTGATTAAACGGCCCTAAATCAGCTGACCTCTAGCTCTTCTTCAAAACCCATGACACATACACACTGGCATTTTGTTTGTTTCTTTCAGGGGGGGGCGGGGTGGGTTTGAACACTGTCAAATTCTTTGGAATTCATATTTTCTGACATTTCATAGTCTGAGGAGATCTCATTTTTAGGACTGTTAACTCAACCTCTGATTAACGCTAACCACGGTTAAAGTCCGGTTGAACATCATTATCGACTTCATCAAATCACAAATTTATCATGTGGTCGATAACGCAGTCAATTACTTAACCGGCCTTTATCCTCCGGTTAGCGGTATCAGAGGTTGAGTAAACGGCCCTTAATTACTTCAAAAATATAGCTCATATTTCTCACAGCAGATCTTATCAGCCATTTCCCTTAGTGAGTAGTAGGCATTAGGTCAAAATATCGGTTTCAGAGAAATCGATATATTTGTACCATACCTATATCACTCTTTCTTTTCCAAAAACGTATCGGGTAAGTTGGATGGCGTACCTCGTGGTTTTGCATAAAAGAGTTTATGATGGGATGCCACCAATCAGAGTTTATTAAATATTTATTCCGTTATGCGTTTTATCCGTTGAATATCTTACTTTGTAACAAATCCAAAGAAATTCGGTATGATTGATGAGCTCATGTGCGTATTTTTTTTGCCGTGGTATCTGAAGTACACGAGTGTACGGAAGGTTGGAGATACTTGCTTTAAACTAAAGAGGGGTTAAATCAAACTAGAAAACCTTTAAAAGTGGTTTCTATCAGTTGAATTTTCGGGTCCGGCGCATTGGCAACTACATAGTAGGACTTACCGTTTATCCTACCGCCTGGGAAAGAAGTTTTTACAAGATGGATATCTCTGAAAACACATATATACCTACATTTAAATACTAATTACTTACAACTTATTTTAAAAATAAAAATAACTTATTTTCATTCAAGGTAATTGGCAAATACTAAAATGAGGACGATAAACTCAAGTCAGTGCGTCAAAATACCAAAAGATATCAAAGCCTCCGTGAAAGCACGGGTAGTGAAAATAACAGGAAGCCGTGGCACTTTGGTGAGAAGCTTCAAACATTTAGCATTGGATATGTACATGGTTGATAGGCGTACACTTAAAGTTGAAAAATGGTTCGGAGCTAAGAAAGAATTGGCATCTGTACGAACTGTATGCAGTCATATTGAGAACATGATCAAAGGTAAGGTGATTGGAAAAAACAGTAATATTGTAAAACTAATTAACCGTATTTCATTTAGGTGTCACGTATGGCTTTCAGTATAAAATGCGTGCCGTTTATGCCCATTTCCCAATTAATTGTGTTACTTCTGAGAATAACACTGTTATTGAGATCAGAAATTTCCTCGGAGAAAAATACATTCGACGAGTTGAAATGGCTCCAGGAGTGACAGTAGTGAACTCTACTGCCCAAAAAGATGAACTGATCGTTGAGGGCAATGACATTGAAGCTGTCTCTGGCTCAGCAGCTTTAATACAGCAATCCACCACTGTGAAGAACAAGGATATCCGTAAATTTTTGGATGGTCTTTACGTTTCAGAGAAAACAACCGTTGTGAAGCGAGAGGATTAAGTTCTCAGTTTAGTTTTTTTAATAGCGCATTGTTTTTGAGTGGATTAATATACTTTACATAAAATTGAAGTGAAAACGCAAACTTTATTTTCGAAATGATGGATTCAACAGAGGGAGTGGACAGTTAAAGAAAAATCTTAAATAAACTGGATGACGGCATTAAATTCAAACTTGGTATAGGTGAATTCATTGTTAAAGCCAGGGTTCAACTAGGCTGTACTAAGAGACCAGATGATTTTTATGTTTTCTTCTGCCTATGTAGGTATAGTGGATTATTTCCGTATTTCGGTGTTTTTTTGCTTGGTGCTTTATGTGATTTTTTCTTGAGTTTCCCTAATTTTGCAGTCGCAGCATAAATTGGCTGGGCAAACCTATGGGTATGTTCAGAAACGCAGCATGAAACGCAACAGCGCCAGTAATTATTTTTTTGATGATTGTGATGAGCGACGCTGCATGCAAAATTTACGTTTATGAACGCTCTTCTTGTACTACAAAATCAGGTTGCGCTTCAAACTGAGTTTCTGAACAATGCCTATGTGTGAATCAGTTTTTACCATGGAGGAACAATAAAGGAGAATGCATAAGATCAGCTGACTTCTTCAATCTTCATAAACACACACGAACACAAGCATTTTCTTTGTTGACATATTCCACACACACACGCACCCTGGCATTTTCATAGGGGCCACATCTGTCAAATTCTTCTACATTCCTCTTTGCATGACACTTCTGGCCCCACTATGTATGAAGGTATGTCGTTATGCATTCTCCTTTTTTGTTCCTCCATGGTTATTACCCAGCAGTATTTATCAGCTGGAAAACAGCACATATTTCCTACTGAATATTCAGTAGAGATGTAGTTCTAATATCTGGGCCCTCACTCTGTAGTTCGATTCGAAAGAAAATTCGTTCGTTTTCGAATTCTATTCCATATATTCTATACAGTACGAATGTACTTTCGAATCGAATTTCGCTTTCGAATCGAACTACAGAGTGAGGGCCCTGAACTTTCCCTTTCGTTTTTATATAGAGGTGGCGTCGAAAATCAACTACCTAAAAACTGCCGAACGAGAAGGGAGAGTTTCTGTAGGAAAAAAGGCCTGAATACGCAGGGAGAACTTCCATAGCATGTATTTCAGTACACCTGATGTCTTCACTGCGTGTTCAGTTATTTTTTCAGCAATGAATTTTGAACTTAGTTTCAGGCTATTTTTCATAATGAATATTCTACTGAATATGCAACTCCTTACCTCAAATACTGCTGGGTAGCCATTTATGTAACTTTCTTTGCTGTATTGTCTGAAAGTCATTGCATATGTATATACATATGTTTATTGGGGGTTTTGGAATTCGAAATGTCTACTTACGTCTCACAATGTACAATCCGCCTACATTCACCTTACAACGTAAGCTAAGGTAGATTCGAGGCATGATTCAAATAAAGAAGATTGTGCACTCAGCGATATTCAGCAAAATATTCATCCGTGGGACTGGGTTCATTTTGGTTAGTACGTCATTAACTACGTTATCGACGTGAAAGAAAATTTGCAAACAGGCAAAAAATACCTTTATTGAACTATTGTTCAGACAAATAAATACACGGCACTTCATTTTTCTTTATTTAAAATAGTATTTTAATATAAATTTCACATTTATCGCACACAATCTTTAGTTATTAGAAAACCGGAAACGAAACTGGGGGAAAGAGAATTTATGTTACTACGTCACTAAATCAGCTGATTCTGTCAAATTTTGGATGAACGCATAGCGGGACCGCTGAATACACAATCTTCTTTATTTGAATCATGGATTCGAGGTGCCTACCTACAGCTTACAATTTAGGCAGAATTGTATTCAGTCCGCCTACGTTCACCTTACAAGGCAAGCGAAGGTTGATTCGAGGTGCCTAGATACAACTTACAATTTAAACGGATTTATATTCAGTCCGCCTACATCCACCTTACAACGTTACCGAAGTAGGATTCGAACTGTCTACCTACAGCTTACAAAGTATGCTAGTTAGCATGTATCATGAATTCATGATTCAAATAAAGAAGATTGTGCATTCAGCGCATGGAGCAACAATAAAGGAGAATGCATAAGATCAGCTGACTTCTTCAATCTTCATAAACACACGAACACAAGCATTTTTTTTGTTGACATATTCCACACACACACGCACCCTAGCATTTCCATAGGAGCCGAATCTGTCAAATTCTTCTACATTCCTCTTTCCATGACACTTCTGGCCCCACTATGTATGAAGGTATGTCGTCATGCGAAAACCTTTATTGTTGAATCATGATTCAGCGGTACCGCTATGCGTTCAACCAAAATTTGACAGAATCAGCTGATTTGGTGACGTAGTAACATAAATTCTCCTTCACCCAGTTTCGTTTCCGGTTTTCTAATAACTAAAGATTGTGTGCGATAAATGTGAAATTTATATTAAAAACTATTTTAAATAAACAAAAATGAAGAGCCGCGTATTTATTCGTGTGAATAATAGTTCAATAAAGGTATTTTTGCCTGTTTGCAAATTTTCTTTCTCGTCGATAACGTAGTTGATGACGTACTAACCAAAATGAAGCCAGTCTCACGGATGAATATTTTGCTGAGTGCACAATCTTCTTCATTGCTTCTTCATTTGAATCATGAGCATGTATTAACAAATAACCGGATTGCATGAATGAACAAATAAGATATTGTGCTATGCCATGATTAAAATAAAGAAGATTGTGCACAGCCATATTCAGCAAAATATTCATCTGTGAGACTGGGTTCATTTTGGTTAGTACGCCATCAACTACGTTATCGACGAGAAAGAAAATTTTCATGCAAACAGTTAAAAAATAGCTTTATTGAACTATTATTCACACAAATAAATACGCGGCACTTCATTTTTCTTTATTTAAAATAGTTTTTTAACATAAATTTCACATTTATCGCACACAATCTTTAGTTATTAGAAAACCGGAAACGAAACTGTGTGAAAGAGAAGAAACTGTGTCACTAAATCAGCTGTTTCTGTCAAATTTTGGATGAACGCATAGCGGAACCGCTGAATACACAATCTTCTTTATTTGAATCATGGTGCTATGCGTTCATCCAAAATTTGACAGAATCAGCTGATTTAGTGATTTAGTTACATAAATTCTTTCACCTAGTTTCGTTTCCGGTTATCTAAAAACTAAAGATAGTGTGCGATAAATGTGAAATTTATATTTAAATAACTATTTTAAATAAAGAAAAATGACGTGCTGCCTATTTATTTGCGTGAATAATAGTTCAATAAAGGTATTTTTTGCATGTTTGCAAATTATCTTTCCCGTCGATAACGTAGTTGATTGCAATTGAAGGTGTACTGAAGTCTGACTGGTTTGACAACCATCTCTATCGTTTCTAACAACATTAATCTGATGTCTGCGATCTCTATTTCGATATTTTGTACCGTTTAAGGTATATTTTATTTATTGATTTCGTATGACTTTCTAATCATGTGTATACGCAAGATAAAATATTTTATAAAGTAGAATGTGCAACTTTAATGTGATTAAAAATTGGATTTGCATTGAGTAATATTTTAAGTAAAATTAATGAAGGTGTGTATCTATACAAAGAAAAACTATGAGTTGGCCGCGGATGAACATATTTATGTATGTACATATGCACACATATTTCTACATGAGGACTTATTGGAATGGATTCTATGTACATATATACATACTATTGGGCGATTTTTGTGTCATCATTTAACGACCATAAAAAAGTGTATTTAAGTTGTTGAATTATAGCGTCATAAAATTACGCTATTTTCTAGAGGCCAAGACTTACATACATACATAGTTGAAGTCATTTTCGACTTATCGCCTTGAATATTAAAAGGTACATAATAATTAGGCGGTACCGCGTCGATATGTACACATGAGATATGTACATACGTATTTATATAAATTTCAAAGATATTCTTATTGGTAGTTATCTCGGCTTTAACCTTTTAAGTTTCTACAATTTGAATTGCAATATTTGGGCCCACGAGCTGTGAAAAAAACATTCAATGGGCGTGGTACGTGTCTGTTTTTTTTTTTTTTTTTTTTGTAAGGTATACAGATCATCTGGTACCTATTTTTCATCCTTAATTTGCTCCTTAATACATAAATATGTATACTTTTGAAAAATAGTACGTATGTCACTTAAGTACCTACATATGTACATAGATATGCACATTGCATACTTAATGTAAGCTTTGACAATACGACGAGCCATCATGACCGTCAAAATGAACTATGTACCTCTAACGCATTGTTCCACACTTGACAAAGCTGTTTTATTCCAAATAAATTTTACTCGTCCCTAAAATATAGCAAATATTTATGTGTATTATATAGGACTTTTAACTATGTCATACACTTGTTATTACTATGACGGTATTGTAGTTTAAATCAACCCCGAAAACGAAGTCACCTCATTCCCTCCGTGTGGCAACCGAAGTCTGACAACGGGATTACTAGTCTGCCTAGGTATACCTCAGAACTGTCGGGGTGTATTTTTGTGGTAACATTAAAAACAGAATCGTATCTTTTTTTCATATTGGATTTTGTGTCATACTAACTCTCCTCCCCGTCTGTTTTGTAGATTTCTTATTGGCTATTCGCAGAACATCTATTTGGAATACCCCTAACTGACTTACCATTGACCGCGGTAGTCTTCTAATCATAGAGTTGTTAATAATGACAACCTCTATAAATGTTATAATGAATTTATTTACAAATGAATTTTTGCAGAAAACATTACATCAATGATACAATTTTTTCTTCTTTTCAGGCTACGTGATTTTGTACCATAAAACTTTAAAACGGTTACAAAATGCCTTTGCCGAAACGCTCCATAGAGCCTGTTTATGTTTCTCGATCAGTTTACCAACAAGAGGAGCTGCAGGTCATCGAATTGGAAACTGTAACTAATACAGCGCTAACAAATATAATTCGGCAATTATCATCCTTATCCAAACATGCGGAAGATATATTTGGCGAATTGGCACGTGATGTAGGCAATATTAGTAACCGTGCAAATTCGCTACAGGCGCGAATAGATCATTTGTCGATAAAAGTCACCCAGTTGGATAGTACAATGGAAGATGTTCCATTAACTGATATTACAAGGAAGAAGGGCTTTCGATCCACTAAAATTTTCGATCAGAAAATCTTTTCACATTCTACAATGCCAGCGCCTATGTTAGAAACTTATACGATGTGCGATAAGCCACCACCTTTAAATAAATTAAATAGCTACCGTGATGATGGCAAAGATGGGCTTAAATTTTATACGGACCCAAATTACTTTTTTGAATTGTGGCGGCAAGAGATGTTAAAAGACACCGAAAGGGTTATGCATGATAAGGGGAAAAAGCTTAATCGACCAAGGCAAGATGGTGGAAATAGTAGTGCCGCTGCTCCGGGCAACAAGAAAAGGGTTAGAAAACCGCACAATACCAGAGAGAAGCAACGCTTAATTGCTATCGGCCAAGGCGAGACGTTGATGCCGAACAACATTCATTATCAAACACCAAATTCTATCATTAACATAGAAGCGGGATATAGCAGTAAGTATTCTATGTAGCCTTGAACGAGTGTAGCAATTGTTTATTTAGGCTAATATTTATAATCAAGTGAAGAATTATAGAATAATTAATTTGTTATTATTATTATTATTATCATTGTCATTATTATTAATATTACAAATTTTATATTTTTTCTTTTTTTGCAGATATGGGAATCTATGAGTCGCGACATCGTCCTAATTCTATTAGTTTACGAAATGTTAGTGATTCCGATCAAGCAATTGGTGGCATTCGTAGTCCCGGCACACAATTTACAGCACAAAACATGGGAAATACTGAGACAGATCATGTGGATATGAATTCGTCTTTATTGGAAAAGAATCAAAATGGTGTTGCAGCAATGCACTTCAAGAAAAGCACCAAAGAAGGCATGCAGAATTATTATGATGATGATATTTATAATGAAAATCAGCAAATTTATGACCAATCTGGCATGTTGCCGTCTGAAGGTAGTTGTACACCAGGAATAAATTCACGTGTGAAAATACGCCCCTCACAACCGCCTCCAGCTCCACCATCTGGTGGTAGTAGAAATGGAACTCCTGTATCTTCCAATGCCAACACTCCAACACGTAGCCGAAATTCTTCCAGCAACCGCGATATATTGCCTCCACCACCACCAGTTCCAGAGGACCTAATAAATACGACATCACGAACATTAGCATCAATTAATGGCAACACGTTAATGGGCGTTCATCAGCAAGTGATCAGTAGCTCTACTATACGAGGCGATGGCAAACAAACTATGTTGTCACATTTGGATAGCAATTTCGGCAATATTAATATGGATGGCGCCTCTCAGCCTTTTAATTACCGTGATTTATCGAACTCGGGAAAACCAGAACAGGTAAACCAGAACAGGGAAGGTTCATTTTCAATAATTATAATCTCTTCTCTATATATTTTTAATATATGTATTTGTTTTCTTGAATGTCTTTTATAATATAAAATATTTTTTAAAAATCATTACATATCATATAAAAATCAAAAGTTGCTTATTTCATTTTATATATACATAAGTAGTTTACAGTAACAGTAGTTTACAACTCGGCCATCCTGACTAGACCTACCTCGGTCATAAAACATAGATTTAATTTATAATATATTAATAACAAACGAATTATTATTTACAGCTAATTAGAAATAGTCGATTTAAATTTGATACTACAAATTTTCCTTTAATTCATCAGCAGAAACGATCTCGTTAGGATTTTTAACAAGCCACTTTCGCATCCTATTAGCTTCTATAACACCATTGTACGGTAACTGAGTTAATTGACAATTTTCTATGTCTTGTACCACATATCTGTCATTTCCCAGAATCTTTGATACTATATAAGGACCTTTAAATTTTGGTATAAACTTCTTATTCGTTCCTACAATGGTGTCTACGTTTCTTATCACCACAAAACCCCCAAATTTATATTCTTTTGCCTTAAAACTGTTCTTTAAAAAGTAATTATAATTATATTCTTGTTTTTTAACAATTGCTTCAGAAGCGCTTAATCTAAGTTGTTCAAGATCTCGCGGCAAATTGGAATGTAACCTATCTTCTAAATACTCAGTGAATTCATCAATTATCTCACCTCTCTGCTCCACACCAAATGAGAGTTTGCTGGGACAATTTCCCGTAGTACTGTGAATCGAATTATTAATAGCATATTCAGCTTGAAGAAGTTTGTTCGACCAATCCGCATGACTGAGAGGATTACTGAGCTTACCTAACATAGATTTTAAGACCCTATTAACGCGTTCTGCTTGACCGTTCGCTTGAGGTGAAGCGACCGCCACTTTTACATGTATTATATTCCTTTTCATTAAAAAGCTTTCAAATTCCAATGATGTAAAACATGAACCTCTGTCACTTACTATACGTCTCGGTCTACTGTAATAGCTAAAATATTTATCTAATGCAGAATTTACTTCCCGGGTGCTGGTTGAGTTCGTTGGGTACAATTTTACAAACTTTGTAAACGCATCAACTACGACTAATATATGTTTCCGTTTAGACTGGATTGACGGCAGTGGGCCAAAATGGTCTACATGTATTGTATCGAATGGTAATGGTACTTTAGGTATATTGTATAAATTTCTTTCGTTTGTTCGCACTGGCTCAGCATACATAATACACTTAAGACAATTTCGTACAAAATTTTCAATTTTTTGCTGCATTTTGGGAAACCAATAATATAATTGTATTTTCGTTTCAACAGATTGATGTCCAATTTTTCGTGCATCAATCTTATAATGTTGTCCTCCATTTCCTTAGGCACGTATAGCAAAGACCTCCCCTTTGTTTCGATAAACTAGTCCGTCTGATAATTCAAAGTCTTTTACTTGTTCTTTTTCCATACGCCTTTTTAAATCTTTGATTAATTCGTCACGTTCTTGAGCTATTTGTATTTGAAATTGAGCCTCGTTGATATCTATACTAACGACTTGACATCTACTCAGGGCATCAACGTGTCCCATTGATGTTCCTCTTCTATGTTGAATGGTATAATTAAAGTTGTCGAGTTCTAATGCCCATCTTCCTATACGAGAATTTACCTGCTTCTTTCCTAAAGTCATTGCTAGTGAATTACAGTCCGTAACAATCTTAAATGAAATACCTTCAAGATATACTCTAAATCTCCTCAAAGCGTAAATTATTGCCAGCGTTTCAAGTTCAAAACTGTGGTATCTGCTTTCGGCGCTTGTTGCTGTCTTCGAAAAGTATGAAATCGGATGGAATTTATTGTCGTCTTGACGCTGTAGTAAAACAGCTCCAAATCCTATTGAACTAGCATCGCAATGAAGCTCAGTTTCTTTTAAGGGGTTATATATTGCCAATACAGGGCTTTCAATCAATTTTGTTTTTAATTCGTCAAAAGCATTAATACATGTTTCGTCAAAATTAAAACTTGAATTCTTTTTAAGCAACTGTTGTAAAGGTCTAACAATCTGCGAAAATAACGGCACGAATCATCGAAAGAAGGAGAAAAGTCCTATGCAAGAGTGCAATTCTTTTTGGTTTTTAGGTACAGGGTAATGTTGTATAGCTTTTATATGAAAATCACTAAGAGAAATACCTTTGGAGGTAACTGAGTAACCCAAGTATTCAATTTCACTATATCCGAACTTGCATTTGGTAAGGTTAAGTTTAAGCCCTTTCTCCGAAATACGCTTTAAAACAATTTCCAATAACTTTTTATGTTCCTCAAAATTTTTTGATGCTATATCTATATCGTCTATATATATAACTATCTGTTTTGAATCAATCAAATCTCTGAAAATGGTGTTAACAAACCTTTGAAATACGGCAGGTGAATTTTTTAATCCGAAAGGCATTTTTAAATATTCATATTGTCCGTTTGGCGTTACAAAAGCGGTATATGGAACAGATTCTGGCGACATGCTAACTTGATGAAATCCACTTTTAAGATCTAATACTGTAAATATACATTTTCCTTCTAAGTATTCGATACAGTCGTCTATTAAAGGTAGCGGATAATTATCCCTTACTGTAACCTTATTCAAACCTCTGTAATCTATACACATACGTAGTTTTCCTTTTCTTTTCACTAATACTATAGCAGAAGCATATGGTGAGTTACTTGGTCTAACTATTCCTTCTTTTAGCAACTCATTGACTGTATTTTGTACCTCATTTTTTTCTAAGTAGGATAAACGGCGCGGCGTACAGAAAAAAGGTGTGTCAGTCGTCAAGTGAATTTTCATTTTGTAATCAAGTGGTTGAATAACTATATCCTTTGGATTAAGATAGGAAGTGTTTATTATGTTGTTTAGCACAAGGGACTGCTTCTTGTTTAATGTAGAATCTATATCTATTTCCGGCGATTTCGAAACAACATCAATATTAAATATGAAATTTATATCGTCTAAATCTACATCTACAGGATGGGACTCAGTTACCGAAGGATGGATTAGCTTTAAAATACGTTTTAAATTTTCATTTCTTGATTTTACAAAATCGTATCTGCTGAAATTACAAACAGTACTTTTATCACATACACTACAATTTACTTCTTTTCTTAAGTGCATCAATTGCTTCTTAGTATACTTAAATTAAATTTTTGTCAAACGTATATTGAATTTAGATAGGAAATCTCGACCCAAAACAACTGGCATGAGCAGACATTCATCAGATAATACAAAAAATTTTATTTTTTTTTATATCATTTCCAAAAGTTACATAACAATTTAATTCATTTTTAATTATAAGTATTTTTCCGCCAACTCCAACAAATTTGGATGTTAACGGTAATTTGTCTGCTCTTGACAATTCCTTTGGAACTCCAGATTCACGTATCAGACTAATTGGACTGCCAGTGTCAAAAAGAGAAAAATACTTATTATTTACAGTATTTGTTCCATTTTCGAACTTAATACTTACAGTATTGTAGGCGTTTACATATATATTGTCACTAATATTATCAGCTTCTAGAACTGCGGAAACCTGCCGCTTCTCGACCTTCAGTATCTTTTTTGGGTTTGGGCAGAAGCGGTGTTCATGCCCCATTTGCCAACAACGAAAACACGATCCGTTCGGCCTTGAAGGATAAGGACAACTAGACTTTATATGCCCCATTTGTGAACAGTTGAAGCATTGAACGGCATTTCCTTTATTAATTGTTTTTGTGGCATCATTGATTGAAGGTTTAACACTATTTATTTCATTTTCGCATTGTATATAGATATAGATACTAAAATTTTTAATTCTTCAATAGTTCGTGCTCCAAGTAATAAATTTATATTTGAAACCAGAGATGTAGAATAATTATTATTTCATTTTGAAATTATAAAAAAGTCTTACAAATTTTCTTCAGAGTCATAAAAGTCTTTTGATAATATTTTTTTCCTGCTGAAAATGATAAAAATCTTCTATAATTATTATTCAGAAACTTATATTTTAAAAATCTTTCCATAATAGTTATTTCAAATATATATTTTTTAAGTCTTCAAAGACTTTTATATTGAGACAAATTTGAAAATAAATCTTTGCGTAATTATTATTAGTAACAAATAGTTTTTTATATCTTCAAAGACTTTTTCATTGAGACAAAGTTCAAAAAAGTCTCAGAAAATTTTCAATAACTTTCATATAAGTATAAAATAAAAATAACTTTCATATAAATACTTCAAAATTCAAGCAAATTTTCAATTTGAAATTCTATGAAAGATTTTTATCGAAGATATAAAAAATAAATTTGTTACTCAAAATAATTACTTAAAGATATTTTTGAAATTCGTCTCAATGAAAAAGTCTTTGAAGACTTAAAAAACAATTTGTTACGGATAATAATTACTCAAAGACTTTTTTCAAATTTGTCTCAATATAAAAGTCTTTGAAGATATAAAACAAAATTTCTCATTTATAATAATTACAAAAAGACTTAAAAAAAATATATCAGAAATAACTATTATGGAAAGACTTTTAAAATATGTTTCTTTCAATAATAATTATTTTTTGATTTTTATTTTTTCTCTTATAATAATTACAACTCTGTTTGAAACATTATTTCCCAACCCTTTGATAATGAACTCAATTAGTTCGATTTCTAAAATATCTGTTCGTTTTGCAATTGCTTGCATGCTTAGTATATAGCAGTGCAAAGACTCGCTCTTCTTTTGCCAGCGTCGCTGACTTAACATTCTATACACATCTTGACGGCTAACGACTTTATCGAACTCTGCGATGAGTTGTTTACGAAGCAATTCATAACTTGACGCTGATGTTGTTGCTAGAAATATTCTAGCCGTACCTATTAATGAGCGCCGTAAACTCAAAAAGCAGAAACGTTCGTCAGCATCTACTGTATGCATAACTTCTTCAAAATCTCTTAAAAAAACTTTAACTGGATATGCTACGTCGTCTCCACTAAATTTGGTCAGTGCATGCTCAACCTCTGTAAAGTTTGTTTTATTGCTAATACAATTTATAGGAGCTTTGACGCATTTCTCCATTTCATATAAACGCTGCTTAAGGGTTGCTATTTCTAGTTTTTTGCGTAAAAGAGCTAATTCTTCGTCTACTGGGTTAATAACGGTAGCATAAACGGAACCATTAGCGTCATCACTAGAAGCTATATCAATAGGAACAGAATTACTAGTTATGCGAAGTTAGTTAGTTAGTTAGTAGTGCGAATACTAATGACTTCGGTTGGAATGTTGGCAACAGCGGCAGAATTATTGGCATTAAAAGTAGTAGGAATATTGAGAGCAACGGAAGGAATATAATCGGCAGCGGCGGGAAAGTCATCAGCAGCGCTAGAAATGTTAACATCAACAATCGGATTAGTGATATGAATGTCAGCAACGGCAGAAATACCAGCGGAAGCAGCAAGAATGTTATCGACAGAAGAAGAAACGTTAACGACAGCAGCGGGAATGTTAACAGCAGTAGCAGGAATGTTGGTGGCATCAGCAGGAATGTTAATAGCAGCAGCAGGAACGTTATCAGCAGCAGAATAAATATTAACGGCAGCAGCAGCAAGATTACTAGCGGCAACATCATCAGTGAGATCATTAGCGAAGTCACGATCCGATGTCAGTTTTTCAGCTCCAACCATTTGCGATGCCATCTTTTTCAATTGTAGCAAAGTTGCAGTTGGTGGAAATTCTATGCCAGCATCAGTTAATATTTTCATGATGTTTTCTTTAGCCGACGACATAGTATGGGTTTACACACCTGAAGTTATAATCTTTTCTCTATATATTTTTATACTCAGCTGTACTAGTACACAGAGTATTATAATTTTGATTTCATAACGGTGGATTGTAACATAATGAAATAATCGAGATAGATATGGACTTATATATATCAAAATGATCAGGGTGAAAAGAGAAATCGATTGAGCCATGTCCGTCCGTCCGTCCGTACGCACGATAACTCGCGTAAAAATTGAGATATTTTGATGAAATTTGAAATGCAAGTTGGTATCGAGACTGGGACGGTTGGTATTGAAAATGGGCGAAATCGGACCATGACCACGCCCACTTTTCCTATATAGAAAAAATCGGAAATTTGGTATCTCAGCCAATAATATAGCTACAGTGATAAAATTTTACCCACGTATTGAGCTCAGGCCCTTATGAAGAAATTTGATGAAGTTTTGGAAAATGGGCGGTGCCACGCCCACTTATTAAGGGTCAAACATTGAAAGTTTTATATGTCATAACTCAGAAACCGTTGAAGATATATCGATGAAATTTGGTATGCGTAATTTGCTTACTTAGACAAATGTTTTGGCGAAAAATTATCAAAATCGGTTGACGGCCACGCCCACTTTTATATATGGGAACTATAAAGGGGCCTAATAAAAACATTTTAAGCGATATCTCTGTCAAATATAAAGATCTATCACTGAAATTTTGTGGCAGGAGTCCAACTACGGACATAAAACAAAAAATATAAAAATTTTTTAAAATGGGCGGTGCCACGCCCCCTTATTAAGGGGCAAATATTGAAAGTTTTATATGTCATAACTCAGAAACCGTTGAAGATATATCGATGAAATTTGATATGCGTAATTTGCTTACCTAGACAAATGTTTTGGCGAAAAATTATCAAAATCGGTTGACGGCCACGCCCACTTTTATATATGGGAACTATAAAGGGGCCTAATAAAAACATTTTCAGCGATATCTCTGTCAAATATAAAGATCTATCACTGAAATTTTGTGGCAGGAGTCCAACTACGGACATAAAACAAAAAATATAAAAATTTTTGAAAATGGGCGTGGCACCGCCTCTTTTTATACAAAGAAATCTACGAGCCTATTACTCGACAAATAACTGAGATATTATGACGAAACTTGGTTTATACACTTTTATAACGTGTGTTAATAGACACGCAAAAATGTATTGAAATCGGTTTATGACCACGCCTACTTTTTAACAAAGATATTTCTGGAACACCCTTTTGGAATTTGTAACGTGAAGTCTTTGTAACTAAAAGTCATAGAGGGATGAAATTTTGCACTAACTATAATATTTATATGCTTATTTGGATGATTGATACAAATTTTGAAAATGGGCGTGGCTGCGCCCTGTTTATGCAGCACTCGTTTCATATAAAATACACCCTATATCGAAAAAACGCAAACAAACAATGAAAGCATACAGCTGAGTATCTAATGTTCGATTCCACTCGAACTTAGGCTTCCTTACTTGTTAATATATGTATTTGTTTTCTTGAATGTATTTTATAATATAAAATATTTTTTAAAAATCATTGTTTACATATCATATAAAAATCAAAAGTTGCTTATTTCATTTTATATATACATAAGTAGTTTACAGTAACAGTAGTTTACATAATATACATAAAA
This sequence comes from Urophora cardui, assembly GCA_960531455.1. Taxonomy (NCBI): domain Eukaryota; kingdom Metazoa; phylum Arthropoda; class Insecta; order Diptera; family Tephritidae; genus Urophora; species Urophora cardui. The sequence continues at coordinate 23,340,992 of OY482674.1, read as the reverse complement.
TATTATTTTCAGCATTCCATAAAATCCCCAGAAGCAGCACCACCGCCACCCCCGCCGCCGCCACCACTTTCCCAGCAAGGCACACATATGGAAATGAATGGTGATATACAGAACAGAATAATGATTGATAATAACAAACAGCACATGATCGGCGGCCAAAAGTTGATTTTGCCACCGCTATATGATTCCCGTACAGACCTAATGAAAGCAATTCGTGACGGTAAACTTCAACTTCATTATCAATCACTAATGGGCCCGTCAGAATGAATACTTTTCCGGCAATCCAGCAGCGTTTAACTGACACATACTTCAATTTCATATATTTGTTACGGCAAAGTTGAAGTACTGATTGTGTCGATCTTCATTCAAATACATGTAATTCCACTCTGCTGTCAGTTAAACGGATTGCTGGATTGACGGAAAAGTATTCATTCTGACGCCCCTATAACATTTATATATCTGATATATTTGTTGTTTTTTTTTTTCACTCCTTCCCCCTCATAAGGCATAACTCTGCGAAAAGTCGAAAAATCAGAGCAAAAGGAAATTGAGAGGAATACTGCTTTACATGATGTCGCTTCGATATTGGCCCGGCGAGTTGCTATTGAACTCTCTGAATCGGAAGAATCAGATTCCGATGACGATAGTGAGGGATGGATGGAAACAATTGAAAATTCAGCTTGATTTTGAGCTTTAACTCAATTACTGTAATCAGCAAATAATAAATAAAATATATAATAAAATAAAAGTCAATTTAATTAACTAAACCAAACAAAACAAAGGAAAAAATTCTTGAATTGTTCGAAATTTAAAATACAAACAGACAAAGTACCGTAAGACAGGACGTATGAGTAACTATTTACAGATAGATTAAATTGAGGATTGTACTGCGACCACTAGGTCTATTGTACCCTCTCCTTGATCACATTATCTCGTCCAGCCCGAGCTCCTCCAGGAAACGAAGGATATCGCTCGGCTTAAGAGACTGAATGTGCCCCTGACTTGGCCAAGGCGAGCCTAGGAGTCTCTCACGCTTCCTTGCAATGGCATCGCATTCTACCAGTATATGCTCTGCAGACTCATCCTCTCTGTCACAGAAGCGACATAGACTGCTTGACAGGATACCTAGCCTATTCATATGCTTCCTAAGCCTGCAGTGTCCTGTGAGAATTCCTGTCAGCATTCTCAACTTATTCTTAGAGAGGTTCCGAAGCCCTTTGAAACGACTTGTGTTGTACCCCCCCCATTAGTGTCTTTGCCTGTCGCATTCCATCGGTTTGGCGCCAGTACTGTTCCCTTAGCCTCCTTTCCTCGTTCCTGAGCTCATTCCTGATAGTATGTGGGCCTATTGCTATGAATGGCTCAGATCCTATTGGTTTGGAGGCCGCCCCCTGCCTGGCCAGACTGTCCGCCTGCTCATTGCCCTCTATTCTTCTATGGCCTGGAACCCAGGCCAGTAGGATAGAGTTCCGAGTTGCCAGTTCATTCAATCTGTTAACGCACTCAAGCACAGTCGATGATTTGATTTCGAAAGAAGAAATTGCTTTAAGTGCGGCCTGACTGTCTATCTATCTATAACTATTTACAGGTTATAAAATGAAGAAACGGTAAAAGGCTTTGCAGCAAAATACTTAATAATTCCCATTTGTAAGGTGATCCGACGAGGACTGCCACTCTGGCTGCACTCAGAAATTCTGCTGCATTCGTTTGGGCGAGACTTAGAGAGCTGCGAAACAACAAACACTGGTATAAAAACAAGTGAACACGATACATCCGTTCGTTAAAGTAACGGAATGGGATAAAGGTGCGTGTATTTTCTTCCTCTTCTCCATTTCGATACTATATACACGACTTAATCTAAACACTTTGAACCCGTTTTCGTTATTCAGAATAGAAAAAATTGGCATAATGTGTAGGTGGCATACTTTGTAAAGGTCTTTAACATTATGGGTATGTTCAGAAACGCAACATAAAATGCAACAGTGACAGTATATATTTTTTGATGATTGTGATAGCGACGCTTGATGTAAAATTTTCGTTTATGAACGCTTTGCTTGCACTACAAAAGCAGGTTGTGCTTCAAACTGAGTTTCTGAACAAAGCCATTGTATGAAAACTGTCAGCTAAGTGAGTAGAATCCGGTATAAGCGAGCACAGAAATGCTGATCATATGTATGTACATACAAGCATCTCTGATGTACTTTAAAGTTGACAATGCTTGGTCTACGCTAATTCGCGGCCCATCTTTTCTTCTTAACTACATGGAATACAAGTCGATCATTGATCCCTTATTAATTTTGGTAATCTGTACAGTAATTAATACATTTTAATGCATATTAAATATCCGAACACAATCATTTATGTATGTATGTATTTTAATAATCTTTAGCAAAACGTTTGCTTTGATGCCGTATGTAAAAAATCTCAACCACACTGCAACAGTGTTCTGCTTCGAGTAAGGTTTTCGGCTCATCGATCTGACACAGTGCAATGCAACTCATACACATGATGTTTACCCGAATAAGCGATACGAGTAAGAGCGCTTTCACATTACTCGGTGCGGAATCGGATCGACATTTTTGGTTTTTACCGAAAGTATACCGAAACCTTACTGACCACATGTATTTCAATTGGCACTTTCACATTAGTGTTGCATACATGAAATCGGAGCGGATTAATTTCGGTATACCGCAACGCGGTAAGACCGGTCAGTAAAATTTGAGGAATTACTGCATACATTTTTGCGGCGTAATAAAAGAAGAAGAACAAAGTCAGTAAAAAACTCGTTTCGGCTATAAATGTAGCAAGTTATAATGTCTTCGTCTTCGCTAGAAGACATTATTGTTATTATTGAGTGATTTGTTGAAGTTAAAAATTTTGTTTTGCAAATTTCGATGTTTGTTTTCCTATTTTCTGCCGATAACGCACCGAAAGTATTCCCACAAGTGTGAAAAACACAGCAACGCGGAATCGTTTCGGTAAGCTGAAAATACCGAGCAAAAAATGTCGATCCGATGTCGTACCGAGTAATGTGAAAAGGCCCTAAAGCGTTTGTACGTTCGATGTCAAACGAACAAATGTTTGGTTGGAAAGAAATGTACAAACCAATGATTTGTACATAAGTAGAAATTATCTTTTGATCGATCGGTGTATGATTTGTACTTAAACAGAAATGATCGTTTGATCGATCGGTGTACGATCATGTACATTTTTAATATGTGTGTCGTATAAATATATGTATGTACATACATATGTATATATGTATGTATGCTGGATTTAGTTTTAAAGCCGTTTTTCTTGCATTTTCAATTCTTTATTTTCTGTAATCTTTGTATGAGTGCGGATCAGCCGCTTTATTTTACATATCAAAAATTTAAATAAAGGATTAAAAACTTTTCAAAGCGATAAAATGAAAAATCAATTTGTTTTTATTTTCATTAGTAGATAATTTTTTTATTTCATTTTTAATATAAAATTAGAAAAGCTATTATATAAAAGGAAAAAACTCGTGCATACAAATTAGGCATTATTTCATTTATTTATTCTTGTTTTCATCAATACTGTTTTATTTCATTTTTAATAGAAAATTGGAAGTTTTTATATAAAAGGAAAAAATTCGTGCATACAAATTAGGCATTATTTCATTTCTTTATTCTTGTTTTCATTAATACTTTTTTATTTAATTTTTAATATTAAATTAGAACAATTAATATATAAAAGGAGAAACTTCATGCTTACGTATTATGTAAAATATTTTCATTTCTTAAAACTGAATTTAAAAAAAGCATATTGTCTATAAGCGCAGGAGCTAGGCGGTTGCGCTTTTCGACTATTATATTACCAGCAAGTGAAAATGTGCGCTCACTTGCTGCACTGCTAGCTGGAATGGATAATATTTTAAGGGCAAAATTATAAAGAGTTGGAAACTCATTTTTTGATTTTCCCACCACTGCATGGCATCAAAATTATTTTCGAAGGTTGTTTGCCAATCGGTAACATTTTTCTCTATGGCAAAATGAGGTAGAAATTTTTTTCCATGTTGAAAAAAAAACCTATTTTGCTGTGCCAAACGGAAGAGAAAATTTTGACAGTTACAAAGATACACATTTGGGCGAAACGGGCAACGATACAATTTTAAACCGTAAAATGCATATAATTGTTGATGGCAGTATTAATGGAACAGAAGAAATGTATTTTATTTTATTTATTTTATTTTATTATGTAACGATTTGATGTTATTTTGTATTTAAATATTTGTGTTACTTATGTATATGTGTATGTATTTAGCCCAATGGGCTAGGTAAAATTATGACGTTCAAATCCACCACGAATACTGTCAAAATTTTACTCCCTTATGTCAAAATTTCATTTTTTCTACCGATTGGCACAATTCATTAATTTGACACCCATTTTCGTCTTAAATTTAACAAAAAACTTCCCACTCTTCACTGCGGCCCTTTCTTTTATTAGATTTTATGTAAAAACCACTTTTAAGTTTTTCGTACAGTCGAATGATCGTATAAACATGCAATGATCGCGATCGATCAACTGATCGATCGGTTCGTTATAGTATGTACATATGTATACTCGTGCGATCATACAGCGGTCGTATCGTTCAACCTGTACATATGTTTGTTTCAAACCAAACCGTTCGATCGCTGTATTGTTTAGTATGAAAGCATACAAACGAGCTGTAGCTCGTACGTTTACGGTTTGCCGGGTATCAAACGTACGTACACAATGAGTTGTATGCTATACCCGAACTTCAAACTGATCGAAGCAGAACTCTGCTGTGCAACAGCATTTTTGCAACAGAGTAACGGTCTTGAAAAAAGACGTCGCGATGTCCTGAAGAAACTTACATATATGTATTTCAAGACGTGTGAGTTCTTTTTTATTTCTACTCAAAGATTAAGAGTTAAAAACTCCTTGTATAGAAACTATTTTGGAGAATTACCTATGGTTTATTTCGGTTTTTGTAGTTAATGAGCTCTTTCTTGATATTTATGTATACAAAAAAAAATACGCTAAAAATGCATGAATCTTCAAACCCATACCTCGCAACATGGTGCTAGCAACATTATACTCTTGATATCCCAGCAATATTTTTTCTGCTGCTAAAAATGTGCAAGCCATTGCATTATATCCTCCTCTAGTGTGTGTGTGTGTGTTTTTTTTTTTTTTTTGTTAAATATGTAATTAAAATCCAATATAGTTGTAAGCTTAACCAAAATCAAAAATAGTTAAAAAAAAAATAATAATAACCTGGGTCTGTGCTCGTTTGAAAAAAAAATAATAATAATAAACTGTGCCTGTGGTCCTTAAATAAAAAAAAATAAGGGTTTTATTATTCCAGCAGCAGTTGCAATATATTGCAGTTTGGTAATATACATATGTATAGGGTAATATTCTTTGCAGCAACAGCTGTTACATACATATGTACATATACATATGTAAACATGATAAATGTACATACTGTTATTTCTGCTTCTGTATCTAGCAATAGTAATAAGAATCTACCTGATTTTATGTAGTTGTTTGTTCAAGACTTAAATAAATTTATTTACAAATAAATTAATTTATTGGTTGTTGATCAGTGATTTTCATTGCGATTTATTTAAACTAGTGCGAGAAAACCAGTAACATTACGTACATACACAAGTATACATATATGTTTATATGCACAATGTATATGTACATACTAACATACATATATACATACATACATATATGCAAATTAAAATCAAAGACACAGCGAGGCTATATGGGACTATCACCCCTATTGCGAGTGTCGACTGTGATAGATACATGTTGTTTGTTGTTTTCAAGAAGCCTGTTAGAAGAATTTATTAGCATTTCAGGTTTCAATTTTGTTTATTCATCCTCGTTTATTCGAAATGAAATTATTTAAATTTTTATCAGGTAAATACGTGGTATTTCTAGCTCTGCATTATGCAAAGACTTTTCAGTTAGAAACAAATTGTTAAGTGGTTAAGATTCATTTTGCTTAAACATTGGAAAATCATTTCAGTGATCAGTGCATAGAAGACGCTGTGCGGATTTGTGTGATAATGAGTGATTATAAAGTAAGAAGAATTTTTAAAAGTTTGTTCTCTATGTACTGTAATTTTAACCAAAATCGGCAAATGAGTGAGTGATATTTACTGTACGTTGAGGTCGCAAAGAGTCGGAAACTTTATAATGAATCAATTATGATTTAAATCTGGGGTAAATTTCGGTGGCAAGGCTTTTTAAAATAGAAAGTAGGAAAGTAATGCAATTATGCCGCTGGAAAGTTCTGATAACAAAGTGAAAGAAAGAGTGATATGTGTTCGTAACACGTTATTTAAGAAGTAAATTTTTGTAAAACACTAGACCAAATAAATTCAATGCAGAAAACTAGCTGAAACTTTTGTTTACGTTTTGCTACTATTTTTTGACACTTTAAATAGTCATGTATGTATCATATTTTTTATACGCTTTCTCAGCTGAAAAAGGTTACCCATACGCCTGCGCATACGGTTGTTTTTTTGAAGGACAATAGTACGAAAGAAATAAATTTAGTTGAAAAGCTTTTAAAATCCTTCAATTCCCTATAAGCGGATAAAAGTTAATTTACATCACTTAATCTGATTTGCACATATACAGTGATGAGCTACAGTATTAGTACAGCAAGACATGTACTTAGAAAAAAACTGTTTCAAACATAGCTATGTAAACTTTCCAACGTTAAATTTTCAAAAACTATCATACTGCGTTACATCACTAGATTCTTTTTTGACCCAATTTTTAGGTAATAACAAATCGACGCCTGAGTAAAAGATCATCCTATTTCAAAATTTATTTTCAAAAACGCCCAATTTCAGAATTTTCTTCAATAATGTCCTAATTCAGAAAATTATTCAAAAACGTCCTATATTTGAATTCAGAGTTATTGAAGAAAATTTTGAAATAGGGCGTTTATGAAACAACTTTTGAAATAGGGTGGTCTTTTACTCAAGCATAGAAATGCTCAATTTAGATGCTACTTGTTGCCGTAGTGTTCTTTTTTTCTAATTTTCAATGCACAATTCATATTTGTATCAACAAAAAGTTCTCACAAAGATATTTTTGCTCTTTTTACTGCACAGTATATGAGCGGCTTTGGATCTCATTTTTCATCAGAAGATCCCCGATGCCCAAAATCATTGCCTATTTCTCAAAATAGTCCACAAAAGTGTCCATATGGTTTGTATGCAGAGCAATTGTCTGGTACTGCTTTCACCGCGCCGCGAAAGGAAAATCTACGATCTTGGCTTTATCGTATACGTCCCAGTGTTACGCATGAGCCATTTAAGCATGCCGAATTTGCAACAAATTTGAAACATGATTGGAATGAACAACTGCCGAATCCAAATCAGGTAGCTTGTGTAAACAGTTGCTATTATTAAAAAAAAAAAGACTGTATAAATGACTTCAAATTTATGTATGTATATATACATCATATGCACAATTCTAGATGCGATGGAAGCCCTTTGATGTTCCAACAGATGACAAAATACATTTTATTGAAGGTTTGCATACAATATGCGGCGCGGGAGAGGTGTGTAGCCGTAACGGACTCGCTATTCATGTATATCTCTGTAATACTTCCATGGAGAATAAGGCTTTTTACAACAGTGATGGTGACTTTTTGATTGGTGAGTCTTGTTGATTTAACTTTACTTTGAGTCAATTTACATATGTACGTATACATTAGCTGTATTCGATTCGCCTACAATTGGCGAGTGGCAAGTATATTAAATTTAGCAGCAAGTGAGTTCGATAATGATGAAGATTGTTTGACGAATTTGCCAGCGCTGTGCTTGACTGACATGTAAATGATTCCAAGCTTGAAATTTGGTTTTTCTTTGACAAAAAAAAAAATTATGAGCACAACGTGAATAGAAAATCAGCTCGGTTTAAAACTTGTTGGAGTAATTTTCTAACCAGTCTCTTATTATTTTTTTCCCACGACTGTATATGTACATATCGTCGCTGCGCCAACAAATTGAGGTATATGTTTTTTTCGATTTTTTTTATTACATATTTATTTAGCACTATCCGCTAGCCACATTTCTGCATTTCGCGGTTTCTGATATCTTTCTTTGGTTAGAAGTTATCAAACACAGCTATATGCTCTCAGTAGTAGAAATACTCTGTAAAATCAGTTATACGTCTACTTGCGTATAATTGTTTTTGATTGCAGGTTATTTTTGTGTGAAAAAATTATTTAAAAAAAGCGTATGTGACCACTTTTCAAAATAGGAGGAGCACTGGTCAATTAAATAATGCAGTTCCAAGCTAACGCTATTTGCATCGGACCCTAGCGAAGAATTGTATACACATCTTTCACGATTTCTTACCCCCACTAGCAAATTGAAATAATTTGTAAAAAGAGCTATGTGCTGTAAAACGGCGCAAATGCTTCATGCGAAGTGGTTGGTCAAAAAAAGTAAAAAAAATTGCACAAGTCTATTACATATCGCACATTTTATGCAATAGGGATTTAACTCAAAAAATATTTTTTTGGGAAAACGCAAATAAACTTTTATAATTTCAAATAGTTTACTTCTACGGCTAACTACAAAATCACTTTTATTTCCGCCATTTTTATCTTTTTGAGTATTTTATAAGACTAGACTCCAAGGCGTCGTCGTGTTATTGAAATATATGCCAAAATCCCAGAAATCGAAAATTTCGAGTTAAATCCCTATTGCATAAAACGGGCGAAATGTTTAGTATCATTAGTTAACAATTCAAACTAGAAAAAAAATTCTCTAGGATCACCAGAAAACGGTTTTTTTGCTCTCCTGAAAAGTTGTTGAAAAACGTATAGCTCTTTTTGTTGGCGCAGCGATGTAGAATCCGGCTGTTGTCGAAAATCCAAAACAAAAAATACGTTAATGTAAAAATTTACATTTTAAGCAATAATAAGGCAAAAAATAATAAAATGCAATTTTTAATTTTACTTAGTACCACAAAAAGGTGTTCTGGAAATAACAACAGAATTTGGAAAAATGAAAGTGAGCCCTAATGAAATTTGTGTTATTCCGCAAGGCGCTCGATATTCTGTGAATGTTACAGAAGCATCCAGGTATGTATTATCCGAATAACGAGTTAAACGGTTTTAACTATATCCGTCCATATCGACGCTTCCTAACAATACTGTACTAAGTCGACTTAGTACATTTTCCCATTTTTGGCGTTTTCAAGTATTACGTCTCTTAATTTAGATGCTGTCTAATTTTGGTATCAATCGGACAATCCAATCAAAAGTTATAAGCAAACGTGTACATAATACAACTCGAGATTTTTACAGAATAAAAATTTTGAGAGCTTGCCATGAAAAACCACGTAGCAAATTTTTATTTTTTCTTACGGTTTTATATAAAGCGTACCCTAGCTTTGACATTGTCGAGTTTTGGTATTGATCGTTCAATCCAAACAGAAGTTATAAATGGAAATACACTTAGCATACAACTGAAGTTTCATATCTAGTTTAAACTTTGAGAGCTTCTCCTGCAAAACACAGTTTTCAAACTTAGTACAGTTTTGTTTGGAAGCGTCGATATGTACGTATATTAGACTGCCCACAAATGCAAAAGTGCTGATTTTTTTTGCTCCCCGTGCATTTTCTGATAGCTTGACAATAGAAAATAAAATCTGCATAAAAATCTAACCATCGGTAGTGGGAAATAGCCACGCGCATTTGACCTAAAGTTCAAAAATTTACCTAAAAATTATGCATGGCTTTAGAGACCAATATCTCCTTAAACAATGATTTTTGGAGAAATAATGTAATAATCATTTTTATACTAAATGAAACTGGGAACATATTCTCCATATGATAGTTATACCTACCGTTATCCTTTCAGGACATATTGAGTCCTTAAAGTGAAATTTAAATTTTTTTGTTTGTTAAAAAGGCAAAAATAAATATTTAAAAAATAGAGAATTGTATAAACTATACATCATTTAATAGGTTATTTAAAGTAGTTTTACACATCATAAATTTTTTTTGATTTACATGCACTATTATAGTCAAGAAAATGATTTAAAATAAGCAAGTCGCATTTTTTCAAACTTTTTTTTACCAAACTGAAAATATCGTAGTAGGCTTTACAATTAAAAAAAAACTATTATTGTAATGGCATTAAGATCCAGATGCATTCCCTTAATTGGTAATTATTTAATAATATCTTACGAGCTAAGTGCTATGTAAGGCTTTTCTATTGTATAATAGGCGCATTTCTGTCGTACCCAAGCATGAAAAGAATACTCGCTTATGCAATTTTATGAATAAGCGAGTATTCTTTTCATGCTTGGGTACGACAGAAATGCGCCTAATGTAAGAATATCTTTTTTAAACACAGGCTTGAAACAAACTTTGAATGGAAATATGCTTCCACGCAGAAGAAATTTTTAAGCTATTTATTTTATTTTATTCGTGATGAACATTAAACGGCAAAGGAAAGCATTCCTATTTTGTCCAATAGATTGATTGAGGTCTATACGAAATTCGGAATTCCGACCAAAAGAAAAGATGGAATAGAGAAAATGATTAAAAGGCGTTTAAATCAATACAACAAAATTATTAAATTGAAATTTGGTAAGGCAAAAAAACATTTTACTGACTCTCTGGACGTGTTATTTGACATATCTCATGCAAATGCCATTAAAACATTACAAAAGAACGAAAAAAGACACTGAAGATGGCGCATATTAGCCGAAACCGGTTTGTCTCCAAACCAAACTTGACAAGGGATGACGGAAGATCGTTCCACAATACATCATATTCCTACCCTGTCGGAAAAACAAGCAACCAAAAAATATCTTATTTTCTATTGTCAAGCTATCAGAAAATGCGCGGGGAGCGAAAAAATTCAATACTTTTGCAAATCCCATATATTTTGTGGTCAGTCTAACGTATATCCATACATATCTGAAGAATGTACTGGAAAGCATTTAAATACTTGCTTGTTTTTTTAACGTAGAATCAAAATAATAACAATCACATTGTAAATTTTAGATTCTAAAATATGTAGGTTAAAAAAATACGCTTTAATGATAAAAATTGAACGACACTGCGTATACGTAATCTATTTACATACATACAAGCATACAAACATGCAGGTGTAGCTTATAATATCTATGTACATATCTTTGCTTCTTTTATAATTATTATGCCTCTGGTTTTCAAGGGGATATATTCTAGAAGTTTACAACAACCATTTTCAACTGCCAGATCTGGGTCCCATTGGTGCAAATGGTTTGGCCAATCCACGAGATTTCCAAACGCCCGTTGCGTGGTTTGAAGATAATGAACAAGGTATGTACATATGTATATACATTAATTATAAAGTGTATATTACACGGTACATATATTATAATGATTAGTTTTACCTACATACATACATATGTATGACTTGCTCTTTTTCCATAGAATTTCAGATAATTTCAAAGTATCAAGGTAGCCTTTTCGTTGCCAAACAGTCTCACTCACCATTCGATGTTGTTGCCTGGCATGGTAACTACGCACCATTCAAATATGATTTATCTAAATTTATGGTTATAAATTCTGTAAGTTTTGATCATTGTGATCCAAGCATTTTTACGGTACTTACCTGCCCAAGCGCACGATCTGGCACGGCTATAGCTGATTTTGTAATATTTCCGCCGCGCTGGTCGGTGCAAGAGCATACGTTTAGGCCGCCATATTATCACAGTAAGTTCCCTTCCATATATACATAAGTGGATTTATATTTTTTTAATTTTTTTTTTATTTAAAAAAGTAATAAGATGTATGTAGGTATAATCTAAATAAAGCACTGGCTATATGTACATTGTACATATGTACGTACATACATATATATCTACATATGTTTTAGGAAACTGCATGTCTGAGTTTATGGGTCTGATTCTGGGAAAATATGAAGCAAAGGAAAATGGTTTTTCACCTGGTGGCGCCACGCTTCATTCTATGATGACACCTCATGGGCCAGATTATACATGTTTCCAAAATGCGAGCAATGCACAACTCGTGCCTGAAAAAATTGCAGATGGTACACAGGTTGGTAAAAAGTATATTTTAGAATGCAATTCAAGTCTCAGTATTAAATTCTGTTTTAATTTTGTACAATTTACAACAGGCGTTTATGTTCGAGTCATCGTTGAGTTTGGTAGTAACGAAATGGGCGGAGAAAACTTGCCAAAAGTTGGATGCAAAATATTTTGAGTGCTGGAAAGGCTTGAAGAAAAATTTTAAATTACAAGTTTAATTAATTTTCATACTTACGCATGCATAGTATTTATGTAAATTATAATTTATTTGCATATACTTACATACATATACATATTATAAATAAATATGCATATTATAAATAAATGGTAAATTCGGAACAGGGCCAATGCTTTCTCTGATTACATTATGCGTTAGAATCATTGCACCGATATGCATCCATAAATGCATTTGGGGACTAGTTTATTCAACAGACACATCGCACATTTTTTTTGCAGGTTAACAAAGAAGCACTTGTGCATATTAGATATCGTAGATATGTACATACATAATGCTGCGGTTGCAGTTCTGCGCATGTACCAAACGAAGACGTCATTAGTCGGTTTTTTTTAATATACATAGGTACCTACACAGCCATTTCAAACTGGTATTAACCATGAAAGAAAATGACGTAATACTTTCATACGTCATAAATATACATAACTGTATGCATATATACTAGTGTAGATAATATATATGTCTATAAATAGCCAGGTTGGTAATCGTGTCCAAACTCATATTTATACCAAATAGTAGTATTGATATTGGATTTCTACGTATGTAGGTATGTAGCCGTCTATGTATTTATATATAGCCTCTCATAATAAAAGGACGACAAATGCCGCACTGCCGTGGTAACTAACGGTATACACGTAAGAAACTTGCTGCTCAATAATTTGTATTAGCTTTTGATTTTTAATTTTATTATTTTGTTTTGTTTTTTTTTTATTTTGTTTTGTTTTTTTTTTGTTTCCTTTTGTAAAACAAAAATATGAGTTCCCACCTTTTTGCATTCGTGCATACACACATACATACTGTACACATTATTTGGGTAGGGCAGTGTAAGAGCTTTGAGTGAATACCCTTCACATGCTAGATGAAGACTCGCTTGGCACAGCAATCAAGAACAAGGTACCTATGAATGCTCTAACTGTTGATTAAGTACCAGTTTGGTTAATGACACATCCGGCACCGGCATTAAAGCTCAGTCAATAACCATGTACATATTGAAATTATTTATGCGCCAGCAAAGCAACCCCGTTCATATAACGAAATTTCTATAAAAAAAAAAAACAAAAAGTTTGATAAGATGATTTCCAAACATACCTGGGTAATACTGAGTAGTAATTGGACTATTACGTACTTAAATACTTTATATTTTGATCTTGAAGTAATGAGTCCGTACTAAGTACTTTCAGAATATTCAAGTACAATTCTTTTCAAGTACTTTCAATTCTTTTCAATTACTTTGAAGTAATCGCTAAAACTTCAATTCTTTTTCAATTCCTTTTCCTTGAACTTGTACTAGTACTTGAAAATTTGGGAATGCAAGTACCAGTACTAGTACAATTCTTTTAAAATGTACATGTCACAAGTCGTACTGGTACTTGATATTACCCAGGTCTGTTTCCAAATAAATGATCTATGTATATACATAAACTTGAAAATAAATGTAAATGCCTCAATTCCTGTACTAACTCACTTTTACTGTGCAGGGTATTAAACCTGCATATAGTATCTTAGAAGCGTATAATAATGCACATGTAGGTATGTAACTATGTATGGATAGATGTGCATTAGGAATTGAGCACAACTTCGTGCTTATTTTTTGCGGACACGAGGTGCATTTGTGTGTTACAATAAAAATAAGAAGAAGAAGAAAAGTTGATGAGCGAATTGAAGCCGCTGCCGCCGCCGCCACAGGTTTTGGCAATGTTTACATTGAGGATAAAGTATCATGAAACAGTAAATGCTGTTCAGCCAAGTAAGAAACATCACGCTGAGGAAGATACTAAAAAATTACGCAGAAAAATAAGAATCTTAGTAAAAAATATGTAAACAAGTGATACAAGAAAATAAAAAACACAAAAATATTTTTTGAAAATGCTGCATTAAAAAATCCAAAAAAAATACCGTAACGGTTTAACATACATACATACATAATATGTACATATAAATATATGCGCCTATTTAAGTGTAAATATGTAGTATTTACCTGCACATGTATGAAATAAAGAAGGCAATAAAAGCAAAGCATCTTCATACCCATATAATTAACAGGATATAAGTATGTACATACATACATATACTTAAACTTATACTAAATAAGTACAAACATATAATATAGTGAATGGATCTCGGTATAGCACTTTAAGGAGCTACAATATTTACTATACAAAAGGCGTGTTAGCATACAGGGCTTATTGTAGTTTTATTCAAAAAGCGGCGTTGTATGGTGTGTATGGGTGCGGGCTCAAAACTACTTTAGAGTACATACATATATGTATGTATGATAGCTTAAGCAAAAACAAAAATTGGGATATCGCGATGGAATTTGGTACTTACACAGTCTACAAATTGGGATGGACAAAACTGGAAATTTATTTACAAATACAAAAAGTTTTAGTGAAAAAATGCTAAAAAGGTGCGCTCCATTAGAGTACAAGTGCCACAGTTCGTGCTATGTGGAGGAGGTGCTGGGAAAATTGAATGTACCTTTTTTGGATGGAAAAGGGGTAAAGGGTTAATTTTCGAAATTTTCAAAAGCGTTTATGATGATATGGAATAACAAAATGCTGAAAATCAAGTTTTATATATGGGTACATATGTATGTATCAGGGACTTGTAACAAAACTCGTAACGAAACGAAACTCTCGTTTCTGGCGTTTCTGTCCAAGAAACATTAAAGGATAGAAACTAAATTCGAAACCAAAAGATTGTAACGTTTCAATAAGTAACAAAACCTGTAACGAAACTAAATTAATTTTGTTCCTTGTAACAGAAACAGAAACAAAACTCCTTTGTAACAAAAGTCGTAACAAAACTCCGAAACGTTTCCAGCAGAAACAAAATCTGTAACGAAACTAAATTAATTTTGTTCCTTGTAACAAAACCCGTAACGAAACTAAATTAATTTTGTTTCTCAGAAAACAAAATTAATTTCGTTTCTCAGTATCAGAAACAAAATTAATTTTGTTCCTTGCAACGAAAACAAAACCAGAAACGAAATTAATTTTGTTTCTCAGCGGCAAAACTATAAAAATTATTATAATACTATTTGCCGTACATTAGGATGGACTTATTATTTTTAGGTATATAATATATATAATATATAATATAATACAATGGCGCTATTATAACTCTGACGAGTTTTATGGCCGAGCTTCTCTCCCAATTCGAGGTGTGCTCCTTTTTGTTTTTCCTACTAATTGGGTGGACCTACAGTTTTATGCCGGCTCCGAACGGCGAATGCATTTTTTGTGAGAAGTTTTTTCATGGCAGAAATACTCTCGAAGGGTATGCCGCCCACTGCCGAGAGGTGACCGCTGCTCTTAAAAAACCCAATAATTGGATTTTTACTAATTAGAAAAATTTGTTTGGCTCGGACCGTGGTTTGAACCCGAGACCTCTGGCATAGCAGGCGAGCACTCTACCCACTGCACCACAGCGGCCACGTATATATATATATATATATATATATATATATATATATATATATACCTGTGGCATTTTGATGTGTAAACATCTTTGCTGTAGCTACGAGTAATTTCGAAAAACAGGTAAAGTTTACGCGTATCTAATGAAAAGTTTCTTTCTGAGCAATGTTGGTATCAAACGAAAGGTGTTGAGCAGGACTTCTACACGGAGCCCCGAGATATGGGTCAAACGTGAATGATCTTGCATGTTTCTGAGCAAAACAAAACAAAACAAATCAAAATCAGAAATCAAAAATCAAAAATTAAAAATCAAAAACCAAACACCAAAACAAACAGAACAAACAAAAACAACAAAATGTAACAGTGACAATGGCAACAAAAAATTATAAAAACGATAGTCGCATTTTAATCGATAGAAAACCAGTGAAAAAAGGAATAAGGGAAAGGGAATAAAAGTCCTATTTCGAAACTGATTACACATCAATGTTCATGAATACTCCTTACTCAACTGGAGTTAGGAAAATATGTCAAAATTTACTAAGGCGAAATTAAAAAAAAACCCTTATAATTTGCTTTATTAACTAATACCTATTAGAAACTTGTTTCGGACTATAATTGGCTGCGAGAAATGATAGATTGACAGAAATGTAATAAAGCTTGATTAATTAAGCAAATACACATTTTTTAACTTCACTTAAGATATTTTTGGATTTGAACAGAGGTCGAGTTAAGTTCTTTTAGTTGGTTCCGTGGTAGAGGTAGATTAGAAGGTAGAGGTAAGTGTGGAAGTAGATGTAGACATGCAAAACTGTGAAATTTCAAATTATATAAACATTTCCAAATGCCAAAGAATTTTCACTCGCATAGGGCGAGCATCGTTTGTTATTTATTATAGCCAATTTTTGTTACCAATAGTATAATAAATTTAATATGATACTGGGTAAAAGTCAACCTTGAGCGTATTTGAATAAATGTCCCTTACGATAATATTTAAAAAATATAAGTGTCTTATTACTACGTATATCAATATTTACTTTATTTGTACTATTATTTTAATTGTAAGTTCTTTCTTCTATATTATTATATTATGTATATATATACAACCAGCTGAATGAATTTATTTTCTGTAGCTGAGTAGTGTAAGACCTCGACGTTGAATAAACTCCTCCCACTCAACACCTTGGCTAAATTTAAATTTAAATTTAAAAAATCCACACGTCATGTGGATGCGCCCCTCGTGCGGTAGGGCGGGTGGAGGGTAACCGTTGGGTTTATTATTATTATTCCATACTTTAGTTGGTTGCCACAGACATACATATATATGTATGCATATTATATACCTAAAAATAACAAGTCCATCCTAATGTTCTGCAAATATAGTTTTTCTACTGAGAAACAAAATTAATTTTGTTTCTGGTTTTGTTTTTGTTGCAAGGAACAAAATTAATTTTGTTTCTGATACTGAGAAACAAATGTCGTTTTCGATTCGCCATCACACAAGCGAGGTCGGATCGAACAAAAATGTTTGAAC
The DNA here is from genome assembly GCA_960531455.1 of Urophora cardui. Classification (NCBI taxonomy): domain Eukaryota; kingdom Metazoa; phylum Arthropoda; class Insecta; order Diptera; family Tephritidae; genus Urophora; species Urophora cardui. Next base: position 23,323,726 of record OY482674.1, on the reverse strand, counting down.
CCATAATGAGTAGTAGCCATACTCGCTAACTGGTCGATAAAAATTTCCCTCTGCTCGCTAGCATTCACATATAAATTTGACAGAAGGAAATTTATAGCCAGCAGAGAAATTGTGAATCGAAAGCGGCTAAAATTAATTTAGTTTCGCTACGGATTTTGTTACAAGGAACAAAATTAATTTAGTTTCGTTACAGGTTTTGTTTCTGCTGGAAACGTTTCGGAGTTTTGTTACGACTTTTGTTACAAAGGAGTTTTGTTTCTGTTTCTGTTACAAGGAACAAAATTAATTTAGTTTCGTTACAGGTTTTGTTTCTGCTGGAAACGTTTCGGAGTTTTGTTACGACTTTTGTTACAAAGGAGTTTTGTTTCTGTTTCGTTACTTAGCTGTGTAACAGAAACCGAAACCGAAACGCGTTACAAGTCCCTGGTATGTATGTACATATGTATACAAATAGTATGTACATCCATACATACCAAACGGCTTTCAGAAAAACTTGCTTTAATTCAATTTATCAGCCAATTGACCAAAAAATTGTAATTGCCTCTTAGAACAAAACAGCGCGACAACTCTTCGGTGAACATCATGACAATTGCAGCAATAATAAACAAGTAAGGAAGCCTAAGTTCGAGTGGAATCGAACATTAGATACTCAGCTGTATGCTTTCATTGTTTGTTTGCGTTTGTTCGATATAGGGTGTATTTTATATGACACAAGTGCTGCATAAACAGGGCGCAGCCACGCCCATTTTCAAAATTTGTATCAATCATCCAAATAAGCATATAAATATTATTGTTAGTGCAAAATTGCATCCCTCTATGACTTTTAGTTACAAAAACTTCACGTTACAAATTCCAAAAGGGTGTTCCAGAAATATCTTTGTTAAAAAGTAGGCGTGGTCATAAACCGATTTCAATACATTTTTGCGTGTCTATTAACACATGTTATAAAAGTGTATAAACCAAGTTTCGTCATAATATCTCAGTTATTTGTCGAGTAATAGGCACGTAGATTCCTTTGTATAAAAAGAGGCGGTGCCACGCCCATTTTCCAAACTTTTTTATATTTTGTTTCCGGTCTATTGTAGAACTCATGTCACAAAATTTCAGTGATAGATCTTTATATTTGACAGAGAGATCGCTTAAAATGTTTTTATTAGGTCACTTTATAAAACCCATATATAAAAGTGGGCGTGGTCGTCAACCGATTTTGGAAATCTTTCGTCCACACATTTGGCTAAGTAAATATATCACGCGTACCAAATTTCATCGATATATCTTTAACGGTTTATGAGTTATGGCTTATAAAACTTTCAATATTTGCCCCTTAATAAGTGGGCGTGGCACCGCCCATTTTCCAAAATTTTTATATTTTTTGTTTTATGTCCCTAGTTGGTCTCCTGCCACAAAATTTCAGTGATAGATCTTTATATTTGACAGAGATATCGCTTAAAATGTTTTTATTAGGCCCCTTTATAGTTCCCATATATAAAAGTGGGCGTGGCCGTCAACCGATTTTGATAATTTTTCGCCAAAACATTTGTCTAAGTAAGCAAATTACGCAAAACAAATTTCATCGATATATCTTCAACGGTTTCTGAGTTATGACATATAAAACTTTCAATGTTTGCCCCTTAATAAGTGGGCGTGGCACCGCCCATTTTCCAAAATTTTTGTACTTTTTGTTTTATGTCCGTAGTTGGACTCCTGCCACAAAAATTCAGTGATAGATCTTTATATTTGACAGAGATATCGCTTAAAATGTTTTTATTAGGCCCCTTTATAGTTCCCATATATCAAAGTGGGCGTGGCCGTCAACCGATTTTGATAATTTTTCGCCAAAACATTTGTCTAGGTAAGCAAATTACGCATACCAAATTTCATCGATATATCTTCAACGGTTTCTGAGTTATGACATATAAAACTTTCAATGTTTGACCCTTAATAAGTGGGCGTGGCACCGCCCATTTTCCAAAACTTAATCAAATTTCTTCATAACGGCCTGAGCTCAATACGTGGGTAAAATTTTATCACTCTAGCTATATTAGTGGCTGAGATACCAAATTTCCGATTTTTTCTATATAGGAAAAGTGGGCGTGGTCATGGTCCGATTTCGCCCATTTTCAATACCAACCGTCCCAGTCTCGATACCAACTTGCATTTCAAATTTCATCAAAATATCTCAATTTTTACGCGAGTTATCGTGCGTACGGACGGACGGACGGACGGACGGACGGACGGACGGACGGACGGACGGACGGACGGACGGACGGACATGGCTCAATCGATTTCTCTTTTCACCCTGATCATTTTGATATATATAAGTCCATATCTATCTCGATTATTTCATTATGTTACAATCCACCGTTATGAAATCAAAATTATAATACTCTGTGTACTAGTACAGCTGAGTATAAAAAAAGAAAGAATCAAACCGGCTGTGTTCTCAATACACACTATAGCTTACTTCTACTATTAGATTAGATTTGTATAAAATAAATTAAAATAAAAAAAAAACAAATAACCTGAATATAAATTTCGACGACTGCATTGTTTCAATAAAACATTGTACCACCGGTTAACTTGTAAAGTTGTTCTGTTTAGCACATACACATATCACTACCCTGCAGGGACCTCAATACCTAGTGAGCAAAATTTCTAGTTCCGAACTAGCAAAAAGGTGTCAAAAAGGAACTAGCTCCATTGTAGTTAGACTTTCACCAGTTCAGAAGGAGTGAATTGAGTCACCATTATAAGACAAACTTTGATTCATATGCAATTTTGAAGTGACAAAAATAGTACAATTTGCATCTTTAATTAATAAAATGAAATGTTCGCCTAATTATGGTTTCCCTCAGTCTTACGAGTATTTAAAATTTTTCTTATTTTACTACTTTTTAAATATTTTTTTTACATTTTTATTTAATAAATAAATAAAAAAAAAAATTTTTTAATTTCATCTGCCTCGACACAGACAGGATTCGAACCCGCAATCACCAGATTGATTGTCACACGCGTTAGCCAGTGTGCCATCGCACAACTTCCATGAAGTGTGTCAAATGCTGCACTTAAGCGGCAGATGTAAAACTGTAGAGTTTGTAGATACTTGTGGCTAGTTCAGAACTATCGAAATTGTGTCAATAAACAAACTAGTTAAAACTGTAGAATTTAGTACTAGTTCGGAACTAAAATATAGTGCAGAGAGCGACAATTGACAATTGACCTAGGACATCGCCGCGTTAAACTCGCCAGTTGATAACATGCAAAAGAGATTTAGCTCGCAGTAGTGGAGAAAAATGTACTAGAAGCGACCTAGTTCGGAACTAGAGATTTTCCCTACAGGGTATGCATGCATATGGATATATGTGTGTATATATGTATGTATGAATGTACATAAGATGACCGAACCAAAAAGCAGGGCTGCAAATTAACGTTATTTTTTATCAATAACCGAAAAAATATTTTGTTTTCAATTCAACTTTGAAAAAATTTAACGTTAAGTGCTGAACAAAAAAATACTGTTTTGATAATTATCAAAAAAAATTATGAAAAAAATTTCGTTTTGTTGATTATCAAAAAACAAATATTGAAAAAATTTTGTTTCGGTAGCCAACAAAAAAAATTATCAAAAAAAATAACGTTAATAAAAATTCAAAGTAAAATGAAGCCGTAAGCCCGAAACAATGTTTTATTATTATTTTGTTTTTGATGATCAACGAAACAAAATAATTTTGATAATTTTTATTTGATAATCAGCGAAACGAAATAATTTCAATAATTATACCTTTCATGAGAATGAAATGGTATTATAACTTAGTGCCAAAAAATTTTTGTCGAAAGTACCAGAAGGAAGCGTGGGGGACCCACCAAAATATATACCGATATGGTCAGAATCACGAGGTGAGTCGATTAAGCCATGTCCGTCTGTCCGTCTATCCGTCTGTCTGTCTGTCCGTTCGTCCGTCTGTGTGAACGCAAACTAGTCCCTCAGTTTTTGAGATATCTGAATGAAATTCGGAATACAGGTATGTTGTTATATGCAGCTGATCATTTGAAGTAGACGTACCCATTTTGGCCCAAACAAGGTTACCGAAAATTGTTAAGATCGGACCACTATAACATATAGTTCCACAACATCCGATTATTCAGATATACACATTTTGGTGTATAACTCCTCCATTTTAACAGCTAACGGCCTGAAATTTTGAAGTATTTGTACCCATATGGGCCCAAACGGGATTACAGAAAATTGTTAAGATTGG